>OY720638.1:122378655-123636298 GCA_963169105.1 Ceriagrion tenellum | reverse complement strand
TATAAGCGTTACAACACGAAGCTTCTCTTGTGGTCATTAAACGGGTCAAATATTTCTTTGACCGGGTGAGTACGCCTCGTAAAACCTTACCTTATTTCAAAGCCATCAGCATAAGCGGGTCTTTCTTTCGTTATCTCTGAGTTTTAATGTCTCAGGGCTTCATGAGGACACGAAAATCGAAAATGCATTTCCCAAAATAAGCCCATTGGGCAAACAAAAGGTCGACAGCGTGCTTTTAGCGTCGCCGCTTCACCAGGAAGTATGCTTTTACATTCTAATTATCGAACTCTTTAGTTTGTTGCGAGGTGTCTGTCTTTCTTGCAGAAATAATTGTGTACATTCCGCTTCCTTTTACCACAAAAACGTGAATCGGTGGTAGAAATAAAATGACAGGACACTATGGCTTTGCTTTGTGAATCTATGGAATATTTGCACGACTAAAAGCATATTAAAGACAAGCTTCAAGAGACATATGGCTCTGAATGGAGGACCGTGAGTATCGCGATGAAAGCGACAGCGAATTAGCGTGGAAAAAAGCTTTGCACAAAGCAATACTAATTTTCAATCATTCTATGGATCCAATTCGCTGTCACCGCCTGCATTCAGTGATGAATACATCCAGGACACAGGATGGCCCGAAGCTACGTGCCACACAAGAACCGATGCCCACCGCATGGACACGTGCTCGTGAGGGTTCCCGAAGGAAGGAAAATTCGGCCCTCCGAGTGTACTGTGTTACCTTTGGCGTGGCCCAGGGCGGGAGGTGCACGGGACACAGGGCACTCTTTTGTACTCGAGGTGCTTTATGGCGGGCAAAAAAGGGCTGATTTTTCGAGGGTTGCCACTCACAGGGTCCTCGGAGAATATGAATGGTATCATAGAGCGAGGTGTTTGACATTTTCATCGCGGGAAAAAGGTGCGTCCACATGTGCCGAGAGGTATGTGAGTCGGGGAGTGTGAAGGGGGGTTGGGGGGGGAGGGAAGGGGGGTAGAGATGTATGGAGAAGGCGCGGTGGGACAGCTTGAGTAAAAACTGTTCGTTCCCCATTGTGAGCGCATGTCTGTGGCAGCGAGGGGCCCCTCGTTTCATTATCTGCAGTGATTTCCGCGGGACATCATTAATGCCTTTAAATTTACCTCGGATGAAAGGAGAACTCCCTACGGCTGGTAACCGCTCCTACGGACATTTAAAAAGCTGTCACACGTTATCTAAAAATAGAAAACATCATCACTATTGTAAAGTTTTTCTTTTAAATTTAAGACGGATAAGCAGAGGGAGATCATCGAAAAACACAGCGTTAACAGCTAATATGAAATCGCGATTGAGAACCAGACATTTTTAACATTATTATTATAATTTATCAGTTACAAGTAGGCCATTGGCCTCATGATAACAATAAAAACTACCGAGTAAAAAGAATAAATCTTGATAGACTTCTACTTCTTTAACCTATTTTTAAAAATAATTAATTTTTTGTGGGAAGGGCTCTAATAGTTTTGCTGGTAGGTCGTTCCAGTCCCGTATGGTCCTATTTAAGAAGGAGAACTGTTTTACATTTGTCCTTTGTGATCGGCACTTTAATTTGAATCGGTGATAATTTTCCCCTACAATTTTGGGCTTTACTATGTCCTTCCCAAATTCATCCCATGCTTTTTCCTCACTCACTATTTTATGCATCCTACATAGCCTGCTCCTTTTCCTCCTAAACTGTAAACTCTCCCATCCCTGTGCTCTAAGCATTTCTGCAACACTCTCTGTTTTATTGTGTAACCCTAGCAATACCTAGCCGCTTTTCTTTGCACCTTCTCCAAGTTTATCACCTCTTCTTTCTTGTGAGGGTCCCACACAAGAGATGCGAACTCTAGAGTTGGTCGAACCAGGGTTTTATAAGCCTTCTCTTTAGTGGTCATGCTGCTTCTTTTGAGGTTTCTCATCACCAAAAGTAACATTTTGGAAGCCTTTTTAACAATGTGTTTCACATTTAAACCCAATCCTAAATTATTAGTTAAGTAGACTCCTAAGTAATTACAGCTGTCCAATTTTGGTTTTAATTACCGGAGAAATCGTAATTTCTATTTCTGGTCTTTTTTTATTGATGAAGTTCATATAATTTGCATTTCTTTAGATCTATATCCATCCCATTTCTCGATACCCAATTCATTAATTTGTTCACGTCGTCCTGAACTTCAACACAAGTAACTAGGAATATATATTTATTATTTGTGAGTTAATCACCAGTGCCCATTTCTTCTTTAGATATTTCGAGTCCTTTGAAGACAAGGCATTTATTCCTATTATTGATTGTAGTTTTATACTCTTCATTATGATTTTCATCGTAGAGAAAATATAATGAATAAATCCTTCCATATCCATCCTGCTGTACTACGCAAACATGCCTTTTGCAACGCTGAAACTATTTGATGGAAACTTATTGTAGAGTGCGCTGCAGGCTAATCAGAAATTCAGAGATTTACACTGCCATTAAAAAAAACTAAAGGCATTTAAAATCAAATGACACACAGGAAATACACTCCGCTAACTGTATTGAATGCAGACCGTTTTAGGCAAATTCATTAATTTTACGATGAAAAAATGTCCTTTTTCTTTACACTTTTATTATTACAGTAAATTACAATGCATTCTCCTGCATATAGCCTAAGGTGTTGGTCATAGACCTGTCCTTTGGTAATTTTTTTTCTACCTTAATTCTACAAAATAACTCTCCGCGTCAATACTAAGCAACACTTCAATGAATTGACATCGATGAACACAAGCTGTAGCACAGATTCACTGTGGTAAAGCCGTCTATAGAAAAGGGCTAATTTTATGCATTAACGACCAATTCACAATGTAGGCTCAGAATTGAGAATTCTGATGATTCGTTATCTGCCCATTTAATGATAGAGTTCCTCTTTCACACTTGAAAAATATTATCTAGAAAATTCAGCTGACAAGTTTTATATGGCACGTTATATTTCAATTTGATTAATCTCTGGAATCAAGAGTAACTCACATATAACTTTAAAAAATATTCGCTCGCATTAAATGAAAGCTTTTAATTAACCCTGCGGAACTTGCGCCTGTTATCGGAAGACGAGTGCTCGCGCTGAGCCTATCAGACTCATTCCTGATTTTGAGATCTAAGCTAGGAAAAAGCGATATTATTATCGGTTTTTGCTGTTCTTTATCAGGATAACAATACTTAAAGGGTTCATTGCATATAATAAAAAAGTTTCCATTTGTCCTCACTGCTTTCAATTTCCTATTCAGTCTCAGAGCTGCCTTCCCTTTTCTCGACGTTATACTCCTCATTTTACAATTTATCATCAGACGACTCCGGTTCAGATGATTCTAAACATTGAGTAAGTAGCCGTATGATCTCTTCAACGTCTGATGGCTTATTTGGATCGTACTTCATTTTTTTTGCCATTACCGAAAGATGAAAAATGCCTAAAAACTCTTGGTAGTACGTTGAAAATCGTAAAATTGTACATTAAAGACAATATTTCATCTTCCGTTTCAACCCTTGAGTTGGTTGGCAGCAGACCTCCATTCATCTCTCTTCTCAGCTTTTCGTTTAAGCTCAAAGTATGTTCTGCAATTCATATCCTTCATAATTTGACTCATGAAGTCTAGTCGGGGCCTTCCTCTGCAGTTTTTTCCCTCAATTTTTCCTTCAATTATCCTTTTCACTTGATTATCGTGCTGTAGTAGATGTCCAATATGTTTTGCTCTCCTTTGTTAAATGATTCTTACTATGCCTCTTTCAAATTGAGCTTTTTCAAAGATTTCCTCATTCGTTTTCCTTTCTGTCCAGCTTACTTTCAGCATTAGAATTCTTCTGTAACACCAATAAATAATCACATAAAGACAATAAAATATGCAAAAATCGCACTTGTCTAATAATCAGTATGATTGATCAATGAGTGTCTTATATGAAATGATACTTACGGTTTTTCGGCGGAAACTTTGGCGCGGTTGAAATTATAGCGGAGAGAGCACCTCTAACTTCTGCAACACACTCCAATCTGATTGATCGTGTCCTTCAAAATGTTGGGCCGAGTTGTGAGGACAATACAAAGGCCTTTAAAATTGGCTACATTGACATACATTGTGTCAACAAACACAATAAGCGCATAATAAAACCCTAAGAAGGCGAATCCAAAAAGTAACGCGAGCACTCGCGTCGAGCCTGAGGGGCTCGGACCGCGCGCATGTGAAACAAAATATCCTATTTCAGCCTGGCGAGTGAGTGAACGAGATACATTGTAAATGTAAAACGTTACTAAAAGCGTAACGAAAACGTACAGTGAATTTCAGCGTCAAAGTGACCTATTATCGTAATATATTACGGTAATAAACACTAGGTGAGCCCAGGAGGCTCAGCGCGAGTTCCGCAGGGTTAAACTTGAGGAAAGCTGTATCGGGTAAACTCCACTGTGAATACTCATTTATTTAAAAAACACATAAAAGGTTTCTCAAACTATTTGATCCATACTTAACTCCACTTTTCTCTGTCCAGTATTTATGTTGCCATAGAAAGGTCGAGAAATGCCAAATGTACGATACTTAAGAAGGCTTTCGGAGCTTCTCCCCAATTCCATAATTTTGACACTTTAAAAATCTTTTCTAGAAGTGGATTTTAGAATTGAAAATGAGCATTTTAATCAATCTTATCTAAGGTGGCTAAAAGACAAGCGCATGCAAATATTTCGAGATTCGGGGCCAGTCCAACCGTTTTTCCTTTGAGATGAAACTTTGAATGATTGGAAAGAGCTAGGTAAACTGGATTTCACCATGTGGGAAAAACTACGACAGTGGTTGGAAGAAAAGGCGCCAATTATAACACGTAGGGATTCCTGTCATCGCAAATAAAGCATTGAATGCTTATAAATGCAAACATTTGCACAGTCACACATGCTTTTCATTGTTTGGTCCATGAACCAAGCGTGAGTAAAATTAGGAATATACATGAATTTAACGAGTTTCTTACCAGTATCTCTCTTATATTGTCACATCTATCAGCCCGAGAGATCAAGCCCAGAGCTACAAAATAAACTGAAAAAAAAACAATATTGTATATACCTTAAGATGTGGTAAATCCGTGAAACGAGTCCTCAATCTAAAATATTGCGGAAAAGTAATATGCATGTTATTTTTCATGAATGCGAAAGATAATAGCTTGTATGAAGTGCAGCCAGCAACAGTAAGTTTATCAGGGCCCGTTCATTAATGATTATTCAATTTATAAAGATTATAATTCATGGCTTAGCATGAATGTTTGCTGGCCATTTTAAAAGGGTAAACATATACGGAATAAAAAAGGAACTACTCAATCCAACGCAACACTCGAATATAACTTCCAAGCGCTCAGAAATGCATGCACATTGAGGTGCCTTTAAATAAGAACGGCACTTCTCGACAAAAATGAGCTATTAATGAAAATAGAGAAAAACGTGCGTTTTATATGCGACGATAAATATGATTTTAAAAATAATCTCTCACTTTGCGCGCTATAATAAATCCTGTGGTAAAGTTTTATAATTTAGAATCATAATTGAGATCAAAATAACAATTTCCGCAGTTGTAAAATATTTTAAACTTTTTTTTTTAACTTTAAAAGATTTTTTGTCCTTTTCATAGAAATATGGAAATGCAAGGAGGAGAGTTTGGTCGAGGAACTGTTTAAAACATGTTTTTATAATCACGTCCATCGCGAATGCAAATTTCATACCTATTTCTCTTACATTCATATTTACCTTTCAAAACCAGACGAAGCCTTTGCCATACGGTTATTAACGAGGCAACCTCATCTCCGTAAGTGACTGAGTGTAATTAAAAGTGGAACGTTGAACGGTACGCAATGTATGCATGTGCTAGAGCATACTGGTTTTACTGGGTAAATAAGTGTCACTCAAAGTCCATTTCATGACTATGTTACAAATTAAATCGTAAAATTTAGCGTCGTAATGTAAGTGAGAGGAAAATGTAGAGCAACGCCCCAGGTACAGTAATCAAACGCAGAAAGCTGTGCTGAACGAAGCCTTTTCAGAAGAAATACCAGTTGCATCATGGGTTTTCTTTCGTAACAGCCCTTGAATTCTATTGGGCATGAGCTGACTCTTAATGAAAGACGCCTAAGGGACCAAAATTTAACGTCCTATCCGACGAACTGAGTACTGCTCTTGTACGCGCTATCTACTTATTTCTACTTACAGTGACATGTAGTATGCCTCAGAGTTCTATCCTTGGGCCCCTTCTTTTTTCAATATTTATTCTCGATTTACCTAGCTCGATCACCTATTCAAATTATCAATGCTATGCTGACGACTTGCAATTTTACTTGAACTATCATCCATCAGAAATCCATTGCGCCATCGAAAAGATGAATGAAGTTGTTTCCAGCATATACAAGTTGGTAGAGCACAATATGTTGAGAATCAATTCCTTTAAAACAAACTATAATAATTGGTACAGTAAAATTTGTTAATACACTAAATTATATTTTACTTAAAATCATAGTAAATTGTACCGAAATTGATTATGCAAATACGGGTAAACTTAGGAGTAAATATTAATAAAACTCTCAACTTGGACGGCACATGTAGATTTCATCTCCAACAAAGTGTACAAAAATAAAACTCGGAATAATATAAAGTTGTGGAGGAGCGGCAACTTTTTTAGTGAGATTATAGTGAATGGTAATAGTTCTTACATTTATTCAAGGAGGATGATTAATAACCTTATATATTGACCTTGTAAAAAAGTGTTGGGAAAAAACAAAATTAAACTTGTACGCAAATGCAATGCACTAATGATGTTCTCCCCATACCCAGAATTTTGACCAAACTATTCTAGCGGAAGGCTGTTATCCGCACACTTGAAGAGTGTACTACCAGTAACCCTTAATGATTACAATCCTGAGAGGAAATTTTCTCTCCAGAGCAGTTTTATTTCCCCTTGTTGAAGCCACTTCCTCATGACGCAGCCGCGTTAATTTTCTCGTCGCAATGAATCAACCGCTAAACACTCCGGTCGCACGGTTGGTTCAGGCGGCTCCGCAATTAAGTTATTAAGCGCTCTATCTCGACACAAGGTTTCAAATGTCACTGGCTTTAACCGTAGTTAGCAAGTGCGCAAGACGTCACCGGTTCCTTTTATCGGATAATCTCCATTCCCACCTCCCAAGCGCCTTTTCACACCGTCTGCCCTCCTCGCCTGCAGCGGACGCGGTGAAAAACCAACTCTATCATACATTACGTGTACGAGGCAATCAATGGGTGTTGATCAACAGCCGTTAATCTCAAAACGAGCGACTTTCATCGGGGCCGCCTTTCCCGTCCCGATACAATTACCACTCGTGGAATGACCGATCAGAAAAAGGGCCACTTCGTGAGTTTGAGGGTGGAACGGCGGCAGTACATACGCACTGTTTTACTCGTAGGCGGAGAGAGAGATTGGTGGGATTAGGGGGGCTCCAGGGCGGGGGGGGGAGGAGGAGGTTCTGCCTCCCGCACCCTCCCACGAGGAGGGATGTGCGGAGGTGGTCGGGGAGGAAAGAAACGGGTGGTTGTCTGGTGATTCAAACTACGATCGTAAAGTGACCTCGGGAATATATGCTTTGGTGTTCCTTACAGTCTGGCCGGGAAATTCATGACCGAACATAAATTATAATGCGAGAGCAAAATAAACTCCGGCTATTGCCGTGGTCTGCGATCGATCCGCCATTAGATTTTGATTGGTGGGGCAGGAAAGGCGAGAGGAGGAGGGTGGAGAGGAAAAGAAGAAGGAATAGGCAGGCGGCTGGGAACAAGCGGAGAGAGGGAGAGACCAGGAGGGGCCCTGAGATGGAGGGAGCTCTAAAAGGTACTTCGGAGGTGCTGCACATAGCAATGGTCTCGCGTAAAGCTGCGTCGTAAATGCCCATCAAGGCTTTCGAGGTAATCCAGAGGTGGTAGTGGGGTCGGGGGAAGGCGGCGGCTGGCCTTAGGAAGCTCTTAATATCTATCAATGTCTTTTGCATCGTAACACCCGACCCATCATTCATCCCAATTCTCACACCCATAAACGACGACGCATGCTGGGAAATCTTGGCAAACCATCCGTGCGAGGCGGCGAGCGAGCAGGTCAACGACGGAGCATGCGGAAGGGTTCCTGCTCAGGTGAACCTGGGCTTTAAAAAGAGGGACTACTTGAACGGCACTTCCGCGGCGTGCAATAGAAGAAGAAAAAACTCTTGGCTCAAATCAAAGACGTAATAAAGTTCATACACGAGAAAATGCGGTCCCGGTCAGGGAGAATGATTTCTCCTCGGTTTAATTTCGCGCAAGAAGCGGCGACAGCGCTGTATCATTTTCCCCATCAGCGATAAAAGAGGCATAAGTGATAGGAAGAAAATGATTAAATAAAGGAATTTTGGTTTGCACATCTAGTCTTTCCCGGAATAATTAGCGATAAAGATATAACATTGCAAGTGAACATCATCACAGTGAGAGAGTTCAAGAAAAACTGTGTTTATTTAAGCCACGAGTGAAATCTCACGTTTGGAGCAAATAGGCTTCAATGAAAATGTCAATTTCATCAAAATATGTGCATTAATATCACTCCTTATAAGAGCACCACTGCGGTGTTCTATGATCAAAAGCAATTAACAAACAAAAGAGTTAAAGAAACCAGCGAAAATCTTTCACATTCAACTTATTTTTTGGTTGAATTCAACTTCTTGCGCATTAATTTAAAGAAGTTTGACAGGAAACCTTTATAATGTCCACAGTCCTTAGCTATTCAGCTGGCAGCTTGGATAATTGAGTCATCCGCAGCCTCAGGTTACTGAGCGGTGTTAACTCTCGCAAAGGCTCCTGGCGCTGTGCGTTGGACGATTTTGAGACCAGGGCAACGGAACCTTTCCTATCGCGGCCAACACAATCATTTTGAGCATTCAGTTGACTCATGACTAATTCCTGTCCCGTTTCGACTCATAGCTTTAAGAGACCTCAAGATAATCCAGACAACGTCACAGCGATGGGTACTTTAACCACTTGCATGTAATGAGTGTGTCTGTCTTTCGTTTGGTTTCCCAACCTTATTTTCTCTTTTTGCTTCTGCCTATTCCCCTCCGCTCTTTCTCTATACACCCCCACTTATGCTCCCCTCCCTGCCGTGCAGATCTGCGCCAGGAACTTTTGCGAGAGATATACTTAAAATAATTTAATGGCCTCCGTTATTTTCGGAAACTCTCAACGCCGGTAATACAGGTTTATGATAAGTTAGTACTGATACTAATTAGGGAGTTAACTAAATCACTGAATAAAAGTAAAGCATGTGAAGGAAAGTGCATGGTGTAAAATGGAACCAGACATAAAATACCCGCGCATCTTTTTTGTGCCAAAAACTTGTTCCTTTGCCATTCATCCATCAGGGGGCTCTCATCAGGAAGTTAAGCACACGCAGTAATTTTACACAACAAGAGAACTATTCCTGTTAGAAATTTATGCAGTGGTAATTATAACCAGAAGGACCGAATCTGAAATCATTTGGTACTAGCCTGGAATATATAAGAGCGTAGGCAAGTAAGAGCATATACGCCAAGTGCGCCATGGTCGTTGCCATTATAATAACTTAATACAAGTGCAAAGAGCTAAGCGGGGTCTCGTTGCCTTCTATTATTCTTGAGCTACTAACTGTTTTGAAGCTAAATAACTTCTTAACTGGACCCATAACGCACTCGAAATGGAGCCAGTCACTTGTTTCACAGAGCAAAAGAACGCGGTATTACCTTTGAAGAGCAGTACACATTTCGCCTCAACCAAAGTCAATGCATGGTAATCGTTTCACCTCCATCCCATGTCTAACCTGCGACCCTAGCACGCCGCACACATGGAAATCCGACCATGAATGCCAGGAGTGACACGGTAACACGTTAGGAGATTCTCACCACGAATTAGATATCCATCATGAAGTCCCTAGTTCCTGTAAACTACAAAGAGATGCTTCATTCCAAGTTTCTCAGTCTTAGAATGATGAGAACCCGGAGTCGACAGCGGTATCTGAGAGCAAAATGATTGGTTACCAGTCACCAGCAAACAAGGAAGAAGTCCGATTATTACTCGACCGACACAACTCCAAAATTAGAAATTGAGTTAATTTTACTACCTAATAAAATTAACCAGCTGTAGTGACATAAAATCTATGTTTTGCAGTATAAAATTAAGTATTGTAATGCGTATGCCATTATTTTAAACCTTTCAGGATGAACTTTTGGCTTTTATTAATTAAAATAAATCTTTAGAATTTTTAATTTTTAGACTTTGACAGTAAATATCTTTAACTGAAGTAAATCGTCTATTTCGTTTCACCGATCTCCCGATTTAAACAGCAACAAAAACGACACAACAAAGGACCATAATATGTAGGTCATGTCAAGAAGGTCCAATGAAAGTGCCAATACAGAATTTTCTTAATGAATTACCGTTTATAACCAAACATTCAAAAACATATTCCGTCACAAGCTGATTTTAGAAAGTCGACAATTTTTCCCTTTGTAACCAAGTTAACAACATTCAAGGTCTGATAGAAAATCAAAGGTCCATCAAATGCCTCTGAGAGAACTGCGTCTGCATCATTAAGGTTTAATAACAGTCGATGCTCCTTTTCCATTCTCAAATTCAACAAAGTCAACGCTTAATAATGGAGAAAAGTTTTAGGTAAATTATCCATGAAATATTTGCAGTTGAAGAGAGTTCCATAATAATAATAATAATAATAAATTTATTGTATTATTCTAGGAGTGAACTCCTTTAGAACAAGGTAGTACATAATGTGATGTGCAAGGACAAATAACAAGAAAATAAATCATATACTCCATCAGAAAACAAATAAAGAATAATTCGTTCATATAAAAATTAGTAAAGCCATCAAACAAAAAACCATGAGGAACCCAATAAAGAGTGATCTGTACATAGAAAGATTAAGAATGGAATCGTACAACAACCAGAGTAAAAAAAGAAAACTACACTTGAACTCTTGAACTTACACTTGAACTTGAACAGAAGTTAGTTCTTCAAACACATAAATTTACCACAGACATAGCAATGAACAAAATCCATAACAAAAAGACATGATCTAAGTGCCTGGATCACAAACAAGTAAATGTTTGATAAGTTTTCTCTTAAATATTGTGAGTGTAGCACTGTCTTTTACATATTTTGGCAGGTTATTCCACAAATTTGAAGCAACAACTGTAAAGGATTTTTGGAATGTCGCTGACCGGAACTGGGGGGCGTACAAAAAACAGGGGTCTTGTCTAGTAACAACATTAGTGTATTTACTACTTGGGAGAAAAAGATCCATTATGTACTGAGGGCTCCCATATTTGAGGAGGTTGAACATGAAGCAGGCTATGTTATATTTTCTTCTTGATTTAAGATCAAGCCAGGAGAGCCTTTTAAAATAAGGGGTTATGTGTTCATAATAATAATAATAAATTTATTGTATTATTCTAGGAGTGAACTCCTTTAGAACAAGGTAGTACATAATGTGATGTGCAAGGACAAATAACAAGAAAATAAATCATATACTCCATCAGAAAACAAATAAAGAATAATTCAATAGTGTGTCAATAAGTCAATTCAATAGAACTCTCATAGTGCTCGTTATTTTATCCTCACCAGAGTTTTTCCTCATCACCAACATCAGCAGTCATAAATCCGAAGATTGGTTTGCTGAAGCTCTTCACTCCACTCTCCTCTCGGACGACTTATTCATTCCAAGATATTTCTCCACTTTGACGTCCTTCATAATTTCTTAGTTAACGTTAACCATCATCATTTGCAGTCCCTTTCTTTCGAAGGATTCCTTTCATCACTCTCCAGTGTCTAGATATTTGCCACATCTTTGAGCTCTCATAGTGCTCGTTATTTTATCCTCACCAGAGTTTTTCCTCATCACCAACATCAGCAGTCATAAATCCGAAGTATTCGAGTAATTAAGCTTGAAAGGTTTAAATGCCTAATTCACCAAATGGCTGAGACGCTAACATAAATTTTAAAGCCAATTTAACATGACTGAGGTCATATATGCTACTGGTCTCCTCGAAAAAAATCGTATATTATGCATCGATGATGCAAGTTGTCAAGGCCCGTCGTCATTCCGCAGAACTCTATGTGAGACACACCCGTGTCACTCTTAAAGACATACCAAGAACGTCATCCCGCCAGGAGACAAGAAGTCGAGAATATTATTTGTAAAATGAATACTCTTTGAATGATATCGATAAGTCTGAATCCAGTGTTATTTCCAATAGAGAAAATATTGTTAATGTAATCAGCTATTTAAGAGAACACAATTTAGGGCTCTATTTTGAAACGTGACGTTAACCATCATCATTTGCAGTCCCTTTCTTTCGAAGGATTCCTTTCATCACTCTCCAGTGTCTAGATATTTGCCACATCTTTGAGCTCTCATAGTGCTCGTTATTTTATCCTCACCAGAGTTTTTCCTCATCACCAACATCAGCAGTCATAAATCCGAAGATTGGTTTGCTGAAGCTCTTCACTCCACTCTCCTCTCGGACGACTTATTCATTCCAAGATATTTCTCCACTTTGACGTCCTTCATAATTTCTTAGTCCTATTTCATGGCTGGATTTTCTCTATAATTCTTCCCATTCACGTCTTCATTCTTTAGCATTCGCCATTGGCTAATCTTTTGCAAATATGCCCACTAATTTTTTATAGCGTACACCGTGCTGCTTTCTCCTTCATGTATTCGTGGGAGTTCATCAGAAATTATCTTCGTCAATTAGACCACGGTTCCTCTAAAACACCAAATTTCCATTGCTTCCAGTCTTAATGATTGCTCGACTGTTTTTGCTCAGGGTTTTCTGCCATCTAAGAGCGTGACCCATGCATAAATTTGGCGAGGTACATCCTTACTCCTAGGCTTTTGTTGTCACCGTTTAGTAGATTCCTATTCCGTTAGAATGCTTTATTTGCTTGGGTTTTCCTGTTTGCAGTCTCGCTCTTGTTTCTTCGATTGCTTGAGACCCTGCTTCCCAAATATAATAATTCTTCAAAAATCGCAAGCTGTTGCTGCCCAAGTGTGATATAGACTCAGTCCTCTTAATTTCTCCAAAAATCAGAATGTTAGATCTCTCAGCATTTCAATCCGAAAAATATATTTCCTTATACCATTTTCGTCAGATTCCTCCCTGAGACGATTGCTATTTCATGTCAAAATCATGGCATGCTGAGTTATCTTCGTGAATACACTATTCCTGTTTTTCACTCTTCCTTTTAATAATTTATCGAATTTTCAATGTGAACACTGAAGATCATGGGTGACATGGCACATCCTTGTCTCACTTCTTTCATTTTTTTGCTCTCTGTACATCACCGCCACATGTAACCTCAACCAGCTGTTCTTCATACGGCCCTCATGTTACAGTTCTGTCATTAAATGAAACGCCCAAGTTGAAGAGCTTCTTCTCCTCAGGACAATTGTATGATGGTTTCCCGTTTCCTCCTACCAAACGGCCCCTTTCATAAAATGACTAAGGGAACGCAGTATACTTGACTACTTGTAGTTTGCTACTAATAGTAGTTTGTGTGCGATGCGCGGTAATGTTTCCCTGTCTTTAACAGCAACTTCTAGTTTGAAACGCATTGCTGTAGTCACTAAATTTTATCAGTGAGGATATTCAATTATCAGCATAACTAAGAATCATCAACGCAGCATGAAAAACATTGCAAAAGCTTAAAGATGGTTGTCATGCGATTTTGCAGGAGAATTCTGTAAAAGCCGGTGACTAAAAAGATTACACACTGCAGCGATTCGGAATGGCCTTTCTTTATAGCTCATTCTTCCCACTCAGCATTAATAGTAGGTGCCCATCTTTAAAAAATTATAGCAAAGCAATTATTGTATTTATGAGTAAACGAAATTGTTTTTAGTTTGGATTCTTACATGATGAACAACGGGGAATTATTTATGCTTAGGGTAGGCAAATATACTGCACTCCTACGATGTCACAGTGACAAAAATGCTATTTTGTATGCTAATTTAATTCCAAAACCTTGACCGTTATCACTGGTTTCAGGGATTCATGAGCGCGTAAGATTAGCCATTTAAAGACTTTTCTTGAGGTATAAAATTGGTTAAAAAGGAAGCAAAAGTCACAGCCATATTCGTAAAAAGGGAGCATTATGTTTTGCAGTACATCTTCCTGTCAAACAATTTTTTTAACACTTGTTTTCTCTCGATGCTGAAAATTCTCTACTTGTTCAAAATAACCTGTCTATTTTGGAAACCATTGGGTTTTCAGGGGATGTGTGGAAAATTATTTCTACAGAGTCTGAGCAATGATCAGGACTAATATTATGTTCTGCAGATAATTTGAATAGTGTGCTGATTTGAAATTCAGTCCATCGTTGGCATTGTTGCGAATACGAATCTAGATACGTATTTAATTCCTAATAGTACGGCGTGAGACGGCAACAGAAATTAAAATAAACCGCTGGGATAATGATATCTAAAAATTGAAGCCTTTTTATCCTTGCGTGGAGACGGATTTCTTCCAAGCTTGTAAAGTGCAATTATACCTTAACAGAAATGTGATACACTTTGTGAAATGATATTGTGAAATGTGATGCACTTTGCCAAAATTTTAATAAAAGATCGAATACTATTACCTCGAGGTTTTCACAAGAAAAACATTTTGCCGGCAAACAGACCTCTTTTTCATTTAATATCGCAAAGTAGCGGAGATCATTTTATGTTAAAGGTTAACCGATTCCGAAATAAGAATGAGTTCTCTTCCTGAACAAAAGTATGTTCAGGGTTTTGGCAGTGCATAGAATTTGAATAAAGTGGATTTAGGGATGACAAGCTGAGCATTCTCTCAAGTATTACGAAACCGAAGATAAAAGATGACATTGTAAAGCGAGAAGTCACCAGCAATGTTCCTTAAAAAGCTAGCGGTTTTAGGCTTTAAAAAGTGTAATTTATCTGTTTAGACGGAGTATGAACACTGCTATGCAGACTCCTAAATATTTTCTGTCGCGACAAGAGTTCCAAGACTGCGGTCCACAGGAAATGAAAAGCATTCAGGTGAAATGTATATAGTTGGTAGTCGGTGGCGGTCTCAAGAAAACATGAGCATTTCCCTCTACGCTTTAATCTTTCAAGTTTTTCTCAACACTGGTACATCAATAGAAAAACTCTTGCTGTCTCTGACGCGGTAGCATTCTCGACAATTTATTTAGCTTATGCTCAAATCAGAGATTCGCCGAATGTCGCTGAGAAAAAAATACGAGAAAAAATCCTCTACACCTGGGCAACTTGGAAATGTTCAAATCTGCATCCCCTGAACGGCGTGACGAGCGAAATACTCTCCGCATGGAAAATGAGCCAAGGGACCGCCCCTTTTTAGACCGCTCGAGCACCCAATGCTCAGACCGCCAGTCCAACGCTCGGCCCACCTCAACACTTACACCGCTCGGGTGAAAACTCGACGATCCGAACGGTTGTACTCACACCACTTTGGAGGCGATCGGCCGACCCACTCCGCCCCCAACCTCTCCGCCGCCCTCCCCGCCAAACTCCCTTGACACCGGCTCGTTCCATCAACGCCAAACTTCCACACAGAGTTCTGACCTCCTGCCCTTTAACCCGGCTGCTTGAATTTGAGAAATAATACAACCTGAAAATCCCAAAACGCCGTATACATGGTGAGGCGAGATGACGGCTTGTTGACAGCGCAGCGGGGCGGGAGAGGAGTGGAAGGAAGAGGGAATGGGGGGGAGATGGGGGGTGACGAGGTGGGAGGGTGGATCGGACGGAGGAAGGCAAGTAGAAGGAAAAAAATCGAGGGGGCAGAAAAGAAGACATTCCACTTGCTTTTCAGTACCCTGTTTGAGGCAGCTGCGCTGCGTCACATAGGCCTCACTCAGACCTATCGCAGGGCACCCTCGGAGAGAGGAAGGCGCCCCCCTGCCCCCGCCGCCCCCCGACCCTCCTCCGCTTCCTTCCCCAACCGCCCCCGCCCGCCCCCTCGGGGGATGGCCGTGGAAGTCGGGCCGCTTTGATGTCTTGTGCCACATGGCGGCTCACTCGGCCTGTTTTATTTTCGTCGGCCCGTCTCAAGCCTCTCTCTCCTTCCCACTTGCCACCCCTCCTTCACACTTGCCACCCCTCCCCCCCACCCAACGCCCCCACCCACCCACCCATCACGTCGGTGCCATGCGTTCGCACGCTGTCCCCGCCTCTTGGACGCAAATTTCCACACAAACCACCCCTTTCCCCGACCATATCGCCATCATTACGCCCCCAATTATGGCAATGCGGGGAGTCTCTTTCGACAGGCAGGGAAAAAATATGGCCACACCCGCTCAACTAATCCTTTTTTTTCCTCGACACCAGTATAAGTAGTGGTATACTTGAAAAACAGCTTTTTGAGGAGTGACGGTTAGTTCTGGTGGAGTACAAACTTCCCATCTCAGGTGTCAGGGTTTGAATCCCGACAGTGGTGTCTTAGAATTTCAATTTTGTGATTACATCGATATGTGTACATGCAAGGCTTCTCCAAGAGGACTCATGAACCAGAAAATATTTCATAATCTACGTTAAAGTGCCACAAAAAATCCATAGAATGATAATTTAGCCAAGTCGGCCACGGTGCCGGCGGGGTAGAGTCCTCGCCTGCTAACCCGAGGGTCACGGGTTCGAGTCCCGCCTGGGTAGAATATTATCTGCCCAGGACATACGTATTTCTGTTCTTCTGATGCTACAGTTATTCCCCAGATATAAATTCGATATAAGATAAATAAATAAATAAACATATATTGGCGTCTTAAGACGGCCACATGGGGATCGGGTTGGTGTGGTGGCTAGAGTACTCACCTACCACACGGGCAGCCAGGGTTCAATTCCCTGCAGAGGCGGACGTTTTTCAGAGGAACCCGATCCTTACTTGAGTGTCTTGTGGAGGGCACTTCAAGTAGAGTACTCCGTCTGTCGGATGTGTTAAGCCGTGGTCCCCTTGGCGCCTTTCGTTAAGAGCAGGCTAATGCCGACGCCGGGTTTCTATCCACCCTTCCTCCCTAACCTATCCCCTATGGCGCAAATGACCTTAGTCGTCGGTCGCCTCCCCAAATATCCAATCCAAGACGGCCACATAATGACGCATGAAGAGTACTATGATAATGCATCGTCCATGTATTCGGCCCAACTTTAATAGCCACCTTTTAGATGGAAACTTTTTTCCTCTCGCTGTAAACATAGCAACAGCAACAGAGGTACTCTTCTTTGGTGACATAATGGAGTAAATAAAACAACAAAGTGACAAGAACCTCTCAAATAAAGGAAATAAGAATATTGATGGAGGTGTTTCGAGGGAGATTGTTCCTAAGTTATAGGAGAGACCATGTTCAAATTTCATTTTTAAATTTAAGCAACTATAAGAATAATGAAGTGCATATTAAAAATTTAATGACGCCAAACTACAAATACTGAGATACTCGATAATTGACCATTATATGCATAAAGCATTACTCAACATGTAATCCCTCACATGTGTCACTTCGTCTTCGTGTTTTTACTGAAATAACGAACCACCCTTTCATAACACTTGGGTTTCCCCAATGAGCCCCAATTCCGGAGGTTTCATCGTGTTGACCTGAACAAATAAATGTAAGACATACACAACGTCCCTACCCGAGGCTGCATTCGAACTCGCGACTCTTGGATCACCTGGCCGACAGGTGAATGTCCTAGATATCGCAACCAGCTTTTGATGCTGCCTTCAACTGAGCTGCCAGATTGTTGGGTGATTTGTTGCCTTAAATGGAGGGGTTCATTTCCCACCACACCAACTAATCGTGCTACCTTAAAAAAGCGTCATAAAAACCAATACGCATTTCCGGAGGAATCCTTTATTTTATTGATAACATGTGGACACTCGAAATCTTCATAAGTTGAACGACAAACCTTTGAAATATACGGTATCGTAAAGTGACGCTTCCGTAGTCTTATTTCGCTTGTGCCAAACAGGCGGAGTTGATACGTGAACCGATTTGGATGGGGATACAAACGGTTCTTGCACATTGTGATTGTTGAGCGCAATCAGATATGGCATCCCTCCCGACGATTTCTCCAATAAACGTAGAACAACGAAGCGAATCGAGAAAATACTCTGACGCCTGTCACCCGTGAACGGTGTTCGTGAGCGAGAGGGCTAGGCTACGTCCGCCAGTCGGGATCCAAGGATTAAATCATCAATTTACGCTAATTGTTAATGGATATCCCTCCTCTTTGTAATCCAGAGATTTTTTGCCGCGTGACAAGCTTCCGTGTCGTTTTTTTTGCACACTAGCCACGTCACATTTCGACAGTGCGGGGAATGTGGAGGGGGAGTGAAGGGAGGCGTTTAAATTTTCACGTCCTCATCTTTCGCTCATCGAACTGACGATTCATATACGAACGGCTCAGAAAAATAAAGAGAGAGAGGGGACAGAAAAATGTCACTTCTGAAAACCGCTTTTCAATCACGGCCTCCACCTTCCGCGGGGCATCAAAGGGAAAATGTCCCGCGCCGCACCGAAGGACCCCATTACTCGGCAACCTCCCTCCCTCGTCGCCCGTCCCCGCCGATCCACGGATGTCGAATTTCATGCCCGTATTGTCACCTCCTCATCCGTCTTTTCCCTCTGCAGCCACAGAACACCCTTCCGCTCACGCGCTTACCAACGCCCCCGCAAGTCCTTTCATCCCTGCCCCACAACACAAGCCCCGTCACTCCGTCAACGCCCCCCCTCCCCACCACCCCGACAATCTCCCTTCGACGCGCACTGTATGCCCGCTCTTCTCTCGCCACCCAGCATCGTTTTCTCGCTTCCTTCCCGCCCCCCCTCGCCGCCCCCAGAACAGAGGGAAAAAAACCTCCATCCACCCCTCTTCCTCCTTGAAACGCCCACCCCTCGTGACTCATTTGTGGTTATTTTCCCTTCTCCTTTTTATGCTCCATAATATCCCCCAAAGGATCCAACACACACGCGCAGCCGAATGTCTGTGCACGGTCCTCGTCGGGTTAATTTACCTTGTCATTTTTATGCGCTTCCCTGTTTACATGTGCATCCATTGCTTTTTTGGATTACGAATATTTACGCCCAAACCTCCCGCTCCACCCCGTTCGCCCCCCTTCCCCGGGCAGCAGTCGTTTATGCTTCCCACACCCCGCATCCCCCCCCAACTCCTCCCTAGGGTTTCTTTCGTCTGGCAATTTTCATCGGAAGGAAGACGTGATAGAGCGGGTATTGAGGCGTCTGGCTGTTTCATTCCGTCCGCTGGGAACTCCCTGTGGCTAGGAAATGACACTGGAGACCGTTCTCACTACAGGGCTTGTTATCGCCGAGGAAAATAAAAGCCGGATTTGGCTACAGGCGTTTGGCAACAGACGTGAAGAGGAGATGGCGTGAGGGAAAGCAAACACAATGCAACAAATTTCTCTTTTCACAAGCCGATAAAAAATGGACATATTAATTACTGCAAATAAATGGCAAAGTGCCGTATTTCGTTCTCCATGTCACAGTTTGTCAGTTAAATGAAGTTAATCCTTAGTAAGTAAAGTAAGAACTTACAGACTCGTACAAAGGAGAAGATTCAATGTCTCCTAATCTAAAAAATTATGCAAAATGTTTAAAGCTTTAATAATATAACATTTTTCTCATAAATCATGTGTAAATGGCGTTGAACAAAATTGCCTTTTACTTTACTGCCAAATATATGAGACTGCGGCTGAACTGCGTGCAATGCTGTCGGAACTTGCTGACCTTTGAATGCACTCCTCCTCCTCTTTGAAACATTACTCATACCGGATTTCACGTAATATTGAATGGGTCATAATTAGGGAAATTATATTCGGGCATGAATAATAGTAATTATTATTCAATTATTTTTTTATTAATATGAATTATGAAACTATAATTTTCTTATAAATGTGCAATTTATGTAAATTTGATTTTTTTTGTGTGATAGCCTTAATTATATTTTTCCAGTTTTTTATCATTAAAACTACTCGCGGACGATCAAGCGTTGGTCACTCAATATTCGAAGGGTTTACGACCGGAAGTGGATGCACAAGTAATTCACTGCGGGAATTACGGAATGAAGATAAATAGTTTGAAAACAATATTTATGAGTAAATCAAATGTTGTCTTTGGTGAATTTGTGGTAACCCATTTTAATAAATAAAACAATGGATAAATTAGTTAAAACTTTTACTAAAACCGCAGAGTTTAAAAACACAAACATGAACGTAGCCTGTATATAAACATCAAACATACAGATTGATGTATATATACAGGCTGCATGCATGATTTCTCCACCTGAAGATGGTGCTTAGCGCCGAAACTCGGGTCATGTTTTTTACTTGTGTATTTAAACTCTGTGGTTTTAGGAAAAGCTTTAACTAATTTATCCATTGTCTTATTTAATTGTTATGAGAATTTGTAGGACAAAGGGTGGCGAGGGACTCGAGGAGGGAGAGACATGTTAGCAGAGGAGGATGAAAATGGTGCGGTGGAGGGAGAGCGAATGAAGAGAGTGCTCGTTGCGGTGGATGAGCTGAGACAGGGTGGGTGGCTGAGGTGGGTGGCTGAGGTGTTGGGCGACAATTTGCTCTGGGCCGTGATAGAGGGAAGGGTTGAAAAAGAATGGGTTTCACTGACGGGATGAAAAAGAGCGGGAACTACGCGGAGATGAAGAAAGAAATAATTGAGTTAGACAAGACCCCTCGCGTGTAAAATTCTGAGGTCTTACACTGACTTTTAATATAACCTACCTTTAACCGGTGAATAATAATGATAGATGTATCAATGAATCGTAAAATCGGTCTAGAAAGGGACTTTAATTATTGAATGCATTCACTTTTGTCAATTCATATTTTCATAGGATTAACTAAATGCGTAGGAGAGCACTAGACATCTGATTTTGCCTTAAAATTATTCGCTCCTCTTGTACGATTTGCTTCCCTAATATTAAATAAATGGCCAATTATTGGTCCAATTAGATAAAAAAATACTAAGCTGAGGGACATTATTAGACTTAGACATCAGTTACAGCCACACAGTGTTCGCTTCATTTGATGGTATCGAATCTCACGCAGCAATAAACGCAAGCTCTCGTTTTTATTGAGGGCATGCTAGCTCAGGAAATACTAAAACACTGCCACGGCGTGTCCATACGACCGCTCATTATTTCCTTCTTCCCGAGTCCACTAAAGTCATTCTCCCCGCCAGAACATTTCATTTGCGCCCATTACAAATGATTGTACTCCCTTCCCCCGGAATCCCTCTCCGTGCACGGCCCGACCTTAATTCGTCGAATTCAAATGGAGGTAACATTAACCTTACCTTCGTGTTTCCGGAGTGTGGCGCCTCTTCCGGCTTCACTCCAACCGCCCGTGATCCGAAGATATTTTTGAAAGAAATTAAAGTGTCACTCAAAGAGCTTCCATTTCGGCCTCCCTCCATTCAGCGGGCAGCCCTTCACTGCCAGCCCGACAGTCCGCCGTCGTTCCCCGCCGATCTCACTGACGTGGTGGCTCGCCCTATTTCCCCCGGCCGTAAATTGCATGGAGCACTCGCGGAAGGGAAATTCAAACTAGCGGGATATTTTTGATGAGTGGCACGGGGGTTGACAGCATTGTACTCAACGCCTACCGGATTGAAAATTATATACTACCCGGGTTTACGGGTTCGAGGGAGGGGTTGTCTTGCCAGCAAGGATTACACCCTAATGCGCCAGGGATTTCCATTCAGTCATTCCGATAAAGGAAGCAACTCTAATTTTGACGTATTTTAGGCATGCCTAAGGTTATCAATGAATAAACCCCCTACTTTTTTGGGAAATTGGCGAAGAAAGTACGTCTGCATTTAGCTTTTGACTTTTGCAGATTCCACACTCGATGAGAAAATAGTGCAAATACCTTGAAGCATATCTGTCATTGTTAAGTGGATTCCCTGGCATTTAAAGTTGGGCAAGAAAGTGGTAATTCACAAAAAATATCACATACTAAACTCTTGTTACACGAATAATTAACTGAAAAATAGAGTGATGAATTTTCACATATTTTTAAAGACGAAGTTTGGTCCCAAATGATTGATTACCATTACTTCACTTTTGTTTTCATCATCACTGAAGTAGTACAATAAACATATGTAATAAAGCTTAATTTCGGACTTTCATATTCTGGGAGAGGATAAAATTATATCGGCTAAATGAAATGAACATAAACACATTGTAAGATGGTGCATCTAGCCGATAAATCTCTTATTATAATTTCAATAGTATGTACAGCATTGGCATGTTAATCAAGTCAGAGCAAAATTACAGAAAATTGAGCTTACGTTGAAGCAAGTGAGATATGTAGAAGAGACTGAACTGTGGGAATAAAACAAGAATGTGCTGAAAATGAAACAACGCCTCTGTGATCACCAAATGCACTCATAGACCAGAACATTCAAACGACGCACACAATTTTATAAATACTCAAACATTTTTTGGAAAGCAAAAAAAATAAATGGCATGATTCATCCTACTAAGCCATCAGCAGGGCCATTCCTTTCTAAACTATGGGTTAATAGTTTTCCACGCATGACGGGACAGAAAAATGAAACAATGCCTCCAGAAAAAAATTAAAAGTAGAAATACTTAGAATATGTGTTTTCTTATCTTAAAAAGTGAGTTTTATCCATTATACACATTGGATACTGCTTGGGAAAAGATAAATAATATAATTTGAACGTTGAAAATGAGTGAACTGAAAAAATGATGTTACTTTCGAATTTGCGAGTACATTAATTTTTTCCCCATGCTGATGACACGCATATATTGGCAGTAATATATATTGATCACGTTTTCAGCAATAAGAAAGATCATGAAACAATGGCTTGTTGAAATTAGTAGGTACTCCATTATCACTAGAAACATTCCATTAACTCTATGCCACAAGAGCAAAAAACAAGAGCCAGAAATGATGGTTTTCATTATCTTCTACTCTGTTTGTCTGAGTCATTCAACTTCAAGTTAAAGGGACGTAATATATTATGTGAATTTATTATTTCAAATTTTTATCGTACGCTAAAATCACCTACCGATCATACAACTGTACTGCTGCAAAGAGTAAAAACTTTGAAACGCAGAAAAAATGGGAAAATATGTACTCTTATTCATAAAAAACAGTGGTTAGCAAGCATATAAGTAAGTGTGGCAAATGAATATAAACATCCATGCAACAAATATTTTGGTGATTGCACCGTTGGAACAAGAGCTGTTAATGACACGTCTGTGAACGGCAAATCATCCAAAAGACTGTCTTTAGACTTCATCTTACCCAGGATATGGAAGAAAAATCTCACCAATGTAAAAATTAAATTTATTTCTCAAATTTAGCCCTGAATAGAAAGAAATTGCCAACAAGTGGTAAGTATTTTTAACCAACTAACTGACGGGTTGGGATAGAAGATTTCCAAAACTTGTCAATTAAGAGAGTAAACCTACGGGAAGGTACTATGGAAATCAATCCCAGTGAAAGAGCTTTGAACTTTCTGGAGTTCTACTCCAATTTTTCCGAAGATGAGACATCTATTCGTCGTACTATTCGTAATTTTTCTTCAAGTTTGGCTTCCACTCAAACGAAATTTCCCACTACTGGTTTGCTGCAGAGGAGTACTTGAGACAGAAAATTACCACGACTTTTCCCGTTATAGAGTGAATCTAAGGGTAGAGATCCTGAAATTGAATCATCGCGGCTGTATTTTTTGACTCTAATGTATTCTACCCAAATTTTGCCAAAGTTGATATTTCCTACGTCCGAGAGTATACGACGCATTTATAATGAAGCGTGACTCCCATCATCATTCCTTAAGAAGGCTTTTCAAGTTTGATGCATCCGATTGAGAGCGTTCCCAAAAATATCATTCGGGTTTACGATACATGTTGTCCTTGCCTCGGCGGGAAAAAATAGTCTCGAAAATCGACCACCTCGACGAGGCATCTCCACTCGTAAATCCATTTCCCGAGCCTTTATTGAACTCCGCCCTCCTCGGCGTGGCTCGAACAGATGCTTCCGCCGTGCCATGTTCACGTCATTTCAATAACCACGCGCCCATGTCTTTGACTCAAAATCCCAACCCCTCCCTCCGAAATATGATTAGCTCCCCCCACCCCCTCTCACCCTCGTCCAATTCCATTCGTTTGCCTCCGACGCGGCTTTAATTCCATGACAAGGAATCCCCGCCAATGAAGTCATCACGCTCCTCTTTGCTGCTGACAAAGTCTTGCTGACTAGTCTGGTGTGCCAAAAGCCATAAGACAATAACTCGAGGATGAAAAGAGATTTCAACGTCTTCCGTCAATAATGAAGATGATTCCTCAACTTCCTTCCTTGTCCCTTCCCATTAACCGCGAAAGATATTTAATATTTTTCACCGAATACCGGAGGAAATAATTTAGTGAAAGCATCCTTCATATCGAAACAGACCTTTGATTCTTTAATATCCAACAAATTATCAATCAAATGTGTAATTTTTTTCGGTGACCATCATTCGTTTTGCTTTCATGGCCATCGCCTCGTAAACCTTCGGGCTTTTTCAATCAAACGAGAGCTTGCTTCAATTCCAATGACTCCTCCGGCCATTGTTATGGGAAATATTTTCTCTCGAGCAAAGGGACTTGAAAGAAATTTTAACTCATTTAGACATGTAGCCCTGATGGCCTGCCGATTGGAAATTAACGTTTAGACGTGTTTGAATTAAATCAAAACTTGACGGCAAATTGATACGAAAAATATGCAAAGATTCGTAAACTTCAAAGCATTCATTTGGATAACCAAATGCTGCTTTCCGGAAAAAAGTATATTTGTGGATAATTCTCACGAGTAAGACACGGCTGCATCAAAGCTTCTACTTTATGGACCTCATATTAAGTTCCTAGGTACTCGGTTGAATAATATCATGGCCCTCTGTTTAAAGAATATTGTTTAAATCATAGTCGCTAATTACTCTTGTCTTCCAGGATAAAATATACTTGGTGCCAAACATATAGAAGTAAAGGTCCGAATTGCCGGTAGTAGAAGTACTAGCTTTGACTAGAATTTAATTATTACCCAAACGTGCAATTCGTCCTTAATTCCCACTTCATTTATATTATTACTACTAATCAAAAAGTCTATATTTTCCACATGACTACCGAAAAAGTCGTGTCACACACTTTAGACAAACCAGTCACGATTTTATCCGATACTGACGAATAAAAAAATTAAAATTTTGGAAATTTTCACGAAAAAAGTATTGCTCCTATTATTGAATGAAAATTTGGAATTTATATTTCTCCTCATAATAAAAAATTAAAACTTATTTTCTGCAGATGGAAGCCTTGCAATCACTCATAATGTCAAGAGTCACTGAATGCTTATTATGCAATGAGTGGCAGATTATATGAAAATATCACGTGATCCAAAACGGCATCTAAATGGTTAGACATTGCTGTACCGTATCAATTCTCCTCGTATATTTCAACAGAAAGACTCAAGACATGCCAATACTTTGATATAAGAGATTTATTGGTTGATATAAACGAAGACAAGAGCGATTATTTTCATCTTACATGATAAAAACAGCTGAACTGCGCATGAAAACTCGTCAAACCACAAGTAGTAATAATACCGTTTTGTTACCTCATGCGCCTAATTCGTGGGGGCTTAAGAGGTGACACCTCGATGCACGCGTAATTTTTTTACAATAAATATTTTCATGAATGTACTTGGGATGTATTTTGATCCTGAGCTTTAAAGAACATGAACCTCACGCAAGAGCATTTAAAAAAGATTATATATAATCCACATTTCAAGAGAGATGCTCCCGGTAAAATTACCCACCTTCAAACAACTGACCAGTGAACGGGGAACCTGTATTGCTTAAAAAACGATGCTGAGCATGGATTTATCCGGATTATATTACCGTATTATTGAAAATTTCCTTTTCAAAAATATCGCGTGCTTGGCGACGGGGAAACATTTCGGTACCGGAACCAAGAGGAAGACGTCACGCTATATGACATCTCGGTATGACTAACAGCAGCACAGCACCTTTCCTTAAGAATTGCTCGCAGGTTTTATTAAGTGTCGAAATTATCATTTTATTTTCCTTTGGTGAAGGCAATGAACCAGTATCATTTGATCCTTGGCGTGGATATACTTGAAAATAAGAGAGACGATACCGTGCGGTGATGTCAAGGCTCCGAGATGCCGTTATGGACACGTCAATTTTTCAAATTCTATTCACTTCAGAAAGACAATAGTTACTGTCTGCGATTAACATATTTACAAATGGATTAAACATTTGAGTTTTACAGGAAATATTTGTCGTCTACATAACTTAAACACTTTTGCTGGTAATTCCACTAATTGACGAGATTTTATGACTGCCAAAAACGACTCACACTGAGCAATGAGACGTAAAACTCACAAATAATGCGATCCACACCATTTGACGAACATTTAATTTTTGTGGTAACAAATTTTTCCATGAATTTTGATCATCAAACAACTTCAAGTTGATATAAATATATACCTTTTATCATGATAAAATTATTTTCATCAATTACTTTTCAATATGAGAGAAAAAATAATTTTTATAGGTATGTATACGATACATGCATATGGTTGGCGAGAACAATAGGCACTTTTGCTTTTAATCTTGTAGTACACCTAAAACACTCAGCATTCTACAAAATTAGCGGTGTTACAGGCTCAGCACAGAGTGTGATAAATACAAGGAATAATTTTTTCACATGTTCCCTATTGCATTTTAGTTATTTCCCCCACGAAGAATGAAAATAATCAACGCCACCGAAGACCTATTATCTCCCTCAACGATCGTCTTTTGAACTCTCAACTGATGATCGTTTAGATATCGCATCAGACACACAAGAACACATTCATAATACCTTTTTCACTGCGCCGAAATCCGGGAAATAGATTGAAAGAACAGAAAAGAGCCAACGACGCTGGCAGAATTTTCTCAGAGAACTCCCTAAACACCTCGGCCATAAAATTACTTGTCCTATACTCACAGTTATGTCATCAAGTTGAGTTGAGGGGGAAAAGTTCTCACACCACATTCCTCGATGCGAGGCCACTTTTCCTTTTTCCCTCTTTCAAGGAAATCACTTCGCCCGAAAAGGAAGCCATTAAAGGAGAGTCTTAAAAATCTCTCTCGCATTCCAACTGAGACGACCTTATTAGGTTCATTACGAGAGGGCAAAAAAATCGATTTCTATTCCGCAGATCATAACGTAATGTCAAGAAAACATCTTGGATCGACTCTTGAGCGTTATCGTTTCAAATTTGATCGAAACCATTTCGCGTTTTCTGTCTCATCAATGTCTTCGACTTATTTCACATTTTGCACTATTTCGAAAACCATGCTTATGTATTAGGGAACAAACATAGTTTTTGAACATTCTGTATTAGAATTTGAAAGAAACAATGCAAATTTTATACTTTCAAACATCTGCTTTGTTAGCGAACAACGTTGCATCGAGGAAATATTTCACGCTAAAATTCGTCGCATGTCTAAAGAGAATCAAAAAGCTACGTCATCGGCAACTCGGCGAATGATGTCACAGAGCGGTACTGCTGCCAGTGATATGACGTACTTACACACTAATCTCCGCTGATTAACCAAATAAATCTAAAGCAATAGTTTCCATCTCTTTGATGGAAGACAGTGAGATTGTATAAATAGAACTGTCCTATTTCCTATTTAGTGCAATGGCACCGAATAGTTGATGTGCTGTTTTCATCACGTTGCTTTCTAAAACTTGCATGGAATTCCAAAAGTATTTATTAATGCTTCTTGCCTGTGCACAAGTAGTGTTCAGCGCTATATCAACGGGTTTAGGTTCGAATTGCAGTTAAGATGGACGATTTTTATCTCTGCGAATTTCGCGCAAACGCAAATCACTATGAGGTGAATGCGTTTAGATCAATACGAGGCCAGTTCCGCCGTTTCTCTAAATTCGTCATGCTTACACCGCGATCGGAAAACTGTTCTTTCTCTTTATAAAGATACTTAAGTAGCAGAAAACTTAATAAAGTCCACCAAATGGATGGCTTTTGCCAAAATGTGGAATGCATACATGAAAAGATTGCGTAAGAGTTAAATTGGTAAAGCAATTGGCCATCCCGGCCATTGGCCATGCTTTATAATGTTAAAAGCAATCTTTTTTATTCCTGTATTTCTGTGGACACTGTGATCGTACTTAATATGCAGGATTTTCCTAAATATCAGTGAACTGGTAACACGCGATATTTGCACGTTTCTGATTTTAGATGAAGTTTTCTTCTGCTTTGAGGGCAAAATTAACTTTTTCTACGGTGTAATAGTCGGTAGCCTCAACTCAAGTTACTTTTATCTCTCGATGGTTTTCCGTAATCCTCATATAGACATATTTTATTGAATGATTAAATATGTGCCAAATGTGGGTAAAAATATGCATTATCATATTATTTTTATGTTGCTCGTGCATAATACCATGCATTTTACTTAGCCCATCGATGAATCCTGAAAATTTCAAAAGCTGTAAAGTCTAAATTCCGCCGCGCAGAGGATTTATTTTCAATGCAGAGCAAATGGTAGCGACTCGCATATCAATAAAACTTTAAAACGGCAGTTGCGTTAATATAGTTAGCGCCCCGTAAAAATGTAATCCAAGCTTGTTCAGTGCTTTGTTTATGCTCTCCTGTTCTCAAGACTCTAATTCCTTCTCCATGGAGCGACTTCCACAGCACTCACCCATGGATTTCTCGGCCCACCACTACATTCGCTTTTCTCGCATAAATCTGCTACGCTATTCGATTCTCATCCATTCTCTCGACGTGGCTAAACCAACAAAGAACGCTCCTTTCAAATATTTCCGTTATCGGAACACTTATTCCACATTCTTTCATCCCTCCACAATCATTCCTAACCCTATTTCATCTGCTTTTCCTGCAAACGTTTCCCGGACCCCTGCCCACGTTATTTGACCAACTTTTATGTATATCCGGACGTACCCAAGTTTCGCTACCTCATAAATATAAAATTCATAAGCAGATTGAACATTAGGAAAGTATGCTGAAGTTTCTACACATTTATTTGCACATTTTTACACCCATGGTTTCGTTACAGATTAATATCATTAAGTGACTCTGTAATGAAACCGTGGTCGTGAAAAATAGAATTAAACGTGGAAAAAGCTGCGCGGAGAATTCATCAATATTTCTCATTATAATTCAAAATTTTAGCTGGACTTCCACAAAATTACGCCTGAAACCGTTTATTAGCTGAAATAATAATTGATTAGCAGCATTGACCCATTTAAGCCCACAACTGTAGAAGCCGATATACCCCTGAATGCCCAGGATTTCAAAATTGTATTTTAGATAAATATATCGCAAAATATAGTTTAAAATTTTACTAAAACGTTATAATAAGTAAAAACGCATATAATTTTAACTGTTAAGTATTTTGTTTACTGAGGTCGAAAACGATCCCTTGGGATAATAGGGCGTATAATCACAATTCCACTCCTTATTTGCCCCCGTAACATATTTCCTCGTAGTTATACGAAAAAGATTTGCTCATTTAATGTATAATTAAATAATCCTATCATGCCAAAAGTGCCTCAGTTAAAAAAAATAATTATGGAATGGAATAAAACATTTATCATGTAAAGCGACATCACAAGTTTCGCATGCAGTTATAGTTTTATTTTTGCAACAAACGCAGTTTTTTCTAGGTTGGCCTGTAACAACTAAATGCCTACCCAGGTCTTTCTGGCATTGACTTACTCTTCCTTTTCTTAAAGGAGCAGAGACTTTGCGCTTTATACCATATGTTTTGCATGACGAATCAACCACTTGCCGTAAAAACTCAAGCTTGTCCCAATTACACCCAAATGATTCGCTGATAGCCATGCATTATTAACTCATACATCTATTGTCCAAAACAAAACTGGCGTGTACCATTTCTTACCCCGTAAACCTATCTGATAATTAGAAATGTAGTCGTCCATTTGGTCCACTCCCCCCATGTATCTCTTGTACATTTTTATGACATTTGGGTCATGAATCTCTATTTTTTTCTCTCCTTCAAAGAATTCCGGGTTGCTTTTGATAATGGATCTACACCAAATTGGTCGGAGAGAAGCAAAACTACATTATTATTTTTCCACTCCACTGCAATGATATTTTTATCCTTTGCAACACAATGGTCTACCGCTCCTCTACGCATTTATTTCATGCCCTATTTTGACATTACGGAACATTTTTCCGTTCTGTTTTCACGGACGGTACCTTTACCGCTGACACCCATTTCGGAGAGTTGTGAAACTACTTTAAAACTGGCGAAATAATTGTCAAAGAAAAAAATAAAATTTAAATCCAGGGCATGATGCATCCAGTGAATCTGCAAAACTAAATATGACTGACCCTCCAAAGCCAAATTCCTTCCTGAAATAATCATTAGAAGTATCTTTTCCCTGATGTAGCTCGAATTGTAAGCAATATCCGGATTTTAAAGCCAATGACCAAGCTTAGTACCCGAAACGCACTGGCTTACCCTTCAAAAACTCCTTACATGTATTTTTACCAAAGTATTTTATCAGAAATTCATCAATCGATGAGTAACTCTCCAATGGGGCCAATATTAGGAAATTCTTATCTACTTTACGGACAAGTGGCCTTACTTTTGCATACTTATCACATAAATCAATGTTGAAATTATCGCAAACGTGAAAATGGCGAAATATTTCATCAAACTGATTCCGTCTCATGGTGTCTTTCACTAGAACATTTTCAGTGTCGGCTCTATTCTCCCAAAACCTTCTCCGGGGAGGACATGAATTATAGCCTGAGAGAAGTAAATTCCCTAGGAAAGCATACACATCATCAAGGACAAGGACAAGATAGTACAATACACATCATCACCCGTCACAACAATTTTGGCGTTTTTCTGAGTAGAATACAAAGTTTTATATTTAGCTATGTCATCTATTATTTCCCGAGTGAGAAATAATTTCCCAAATTCCACTGCTTCGGATTGTTCCGATACTTTCAAAGGAGGGAAAAAAATATTCATTTCCAGGCACATGTATGGATGCAAATCACTAATATCGCCCTTCACCTATTCACAAAATTTAACTTTCTTAGGAACACTAACAACTGTCTTTGTCAGGTATGTCTAAGTCGCATGCAGCATCTTGTTTGCCAAATGACACTTCCGCCGCACAGTGTGCGGAAATGGAAAAAAGCTGGCCAAAACCTCAATTTTTGACTTATTTCTATCTATACAAAAGTGGCATATTTTGATACTAGAATATCTTAATATCCAAAAAACAGAATTTTATTTTATTTCATTTGAGTTCATTATATTTAAATTATCCTGTAAAAGGAGACGAAATAATACGTAACCCAAAATTTACACTTTTATTGAAATTTTCGAAGTTCGATCTAATGGTGTGGGAATAAAACAGGATGATACTAATTTTGGAGAATATTTAATGAAAATATACATTTTTGGATATCACTAAGCAATATTTTTGGAATATTAAATATTCTGAATGCCCATAACAAATTATTAAAATAACAATTGCTGTTTGCATAAATTTTAACAAAAGCAGAGTTAACTTATCTATCGCTGCTTATCGACGCTGAGATGTTTGCGTATATAGTTACATTGAAGTCTCTATCATGCAACAAAAAAATTAAATCCTGCCAATACTTGCCCCCTTTTCATTTTTGTGAAATAATGTAAAAGAAAACACAGCGTCTCAGGCCATGGCTTCCGCGCGCCTCAGCGCTGAGGAGCAGGGAAATCTAATTCTTTCATTCTTCCTTTGGAAATCGGGATTACATTAGTACTAATTGTACACTATTTTTTTCCACATATTTAATTCAGTACTTTTATGGGGAGATGTTCTCATCTACTGCATTTTAACACTCCCATCCTAAACTACACGAATCCGGCCGAAGAAAATACTCCGCTATGAATGGAATTTGAATACCCTCTTGGCGCAATGGTAGATCAATATTACTGCGCAATTAGTCGCCTTCGGACATCGTTTAATTTAATGTGAGAACACATATTATTGTAATTAGCCCAAGTATGCTCCGCATGTTTCTTTCCGCACCACGAATTCCAAAGCTATGACGATCTATTTGAACGGTTTATTATAAGCAAGGATAACAGTGGAATGAAATATCCAGTGCTCATTTCGATGTTTCTTATTCCCTCGGAAGTTATTATTAAATTTAGAAACAAAGTTTCCTTACATCAGTCTTAGTTTAATGTCCTGCTCCCAGTGTAATTTCATAGTAATATTTCCGTAAAAATCCTTATTTGTAAAGTGGAAAACCGCAGTTATTGCACTTCAATGTTGTTTCTAAACTCGTTCCAGCTGGGGATTTCTTTTGTTTGCGCAGCAGTACGCGCAGACTTTTATCCTTCTCGATATTTGCAAGGGAATGCTTCCGTATAAGTGAAACTATCCGTAAGAATATTCCTTTTACGTCCTGCTACTTTACAGATGGTGAATTTTCCTAACATCCTCATGTAGACAGCTAAACAGAAATCTTCTGTTACTCCTAGAAACATTTGTTACTCTTATTGAAGCCATGGTCAAAGCTGAGGAACATTAGGGAAGATTTTTTCTCTCTCCCTTGGGCTCTGCTCAATCTCCTTTCAACATTAGAGAAGGGTCAAAGTGTTAGTGATGACAACTATTCGAGAACGAATACCCTCATTAGATAAGGACGTCCTTTCTTTCAAGCCAAGGTGATCTGGTGTTCTTTCCGTCCTCTCCATCGCATGAACTGAAGCTGATTATTTACTTAAGTATTCATGGCCTTTAATATACCATAGTTTCAAGCTCTTACAATAAGGGCTTGGAATGGCTCGAGAATCTCCTCTCATAAATTTCTTAATAACCAAAACATCCTCACGGACCCTAGGCGAGACTCGTAGAGGCGTGTCTAGGAGACCCTAGACATGTTGTGACTGACATAATGTGAGTCTGCTTCGTTTCTGAGGATGTGAAGTATAATGCTTATTTGCTTATTGGTACAAAATACTTCTCACCAGTTCTCAGATGAGTGGAAGGCCTATGTTTGACACTCGTCGTGGAAAGGTTGTGTAGAGGATCGTTCGAAAAATCTCCAGGATAGCTACTAACCACGACCTTTTCCGTAAACTGCTCCTCACTTCTAACTCATATATTTCTATCTGCACTTCCTAAGTTGCAACCAAGGTGAAAAAGAAAATACCACACCAAAATAGCAAACTTCATTTTTATCCAGGAGACGGATACATATGCTTAGTAATTTTCAGAGGAAGATTTTGAACCAGATGTAAATTTTAACTTTTGACTAACATAAGCGACGCTTTCCACGTTAACATAATGCTCAACTTTTACGTAAAGATAAAAATTTATATGTAACGATGGTTTTCATTTTGTATCTACTTGAGACCGCTCCATACTAAGTATGTATACGCTAATCATTGCCGGCATTTTGTTGCATAATTAAGTTAGATATCTGCTAGTACATTGAGTTATTTAGAAGACTAATGAAAAGAATGTATAAATGTTAATGATAGAAAACTCCCGGGGTAAATTCTCGGTAATTTGTCTCCTCACTAATTATCTCTAATTTGTCTCCTCTCCTCACTAATTTATTGGGAAGTGTCTCAAACGTCTATCCGCCATTTTGTTTTTAGAGCCTCTCCTGGAACATATGGGTTCTTAAAAATATTAAAATTAGATTCTCCAAGTCAAAAACATGCAGAAAAAACGTTAAGTAGCCCTAAATCGTTATAAATGTTGCCTATGGAGGTTTTGGTGAGCTTTTTTCGATTTCTGCTCACTGTGCGCCGGAGCCATCAACTGATTGCGGTTCAATCTATTTGGATCAAAATTGTCTTCCTCTCCAGAACAATTATCTGTCTCAGCCGAAGTTTCGTTTGGAGGCCAAACATAAATAGCATCGGGAATTTCATCGTCACTTAAGCGCTCACATTCCTATAATATCTCAGCGGTGGTGAGATTCCTGAGCAAAATGCAAAACAATCGGTTAACAAAAGCGATGAACAAAGTTTTTTCGAAAATTAATTTTTCTGAGTTACGGCAACGGTCATAATTATGGTCTAAATAAAGGCCTATTAGGAACTCGAGATAGACAGCGTCAAGTGAATGAGCGTATTTGGTTTATTACACGCATTATCCAAGCGGTCGAAAACGTCCACTCGATTATTAAATACCTCTAGTTTCGGAAAAAACTTAAAATACGATCATAAATAAAATTAAATTAGTTAAAAAGACGATTTTCAATTTCAAATGAGTTACCAGAAGGCGCACAAGTAATTATACGTAAAACTTACCGAGTCGTCTGTCTTGACATGTCTATGAAGAAATCGCGTCCCGTAGTTCACGACTCGCAACGCTCAACTAAACTGATAAATGTAGACCATCTCAACACAGCGTCATTTGCAGATGTATATTGTTACTTGTAAGTTACATTGTAAGCACATCGGAAGAGAACCGGCGAGTGTAATTGAGAAATTTGTCGTGTCGTTTTCGACCGCTCAGGTTGAAATGTGGTTAACACACTGCGAAAGTATAGTAACCGAGTGCGGCTTTTCCCTAAAATATACATGGTGACGTGTTGTTTAGAAGATTAAAAACGAGATTTTACTCATATTTGCTTGCATAATGGAAATTAATCACGTGCCTAATTTATTAAGATCACTTCGCTTCTGTCAGTGATTAACAGGTCGGTTTGTGAGGTTTGTCGATCCAATGTCCATTCAAGCACAAATGCGTGCAGAACTAATCCCTCACCCTGAGGGATCTTGTAATCCATTAAGTTCCTGGAGATAGAAAATCACATTACGAGGATTTGAGGCGGGGGAGTTTGAAGGGAAGTCACACTGATTGGATGCTGGGTTAAACCCAGTGCATCGTCGTGCGGAAAACCCGGAAAACCTACGCCGCTACCAAGGCCCTTGTATCCATTTCGAGGCGTCGAGTTCACTTATATTCTTACGGAATAAAGTTTTGCCCCTACCTACACATGTAGTTACAGAGGTACCCACGTCAAGCTTCGGCGAAAGCATGGTTTTTTCTTTCTTATTTTTCTCTAGTGCATTAAAATACCATGGAAACCATGAAACAATTATCAATGAAACAGCAGTCATGAAGTTCTCATAAAAAACTTCTGTGAGAGATACTGAATTTGGAAAATGTGGCGAATTAAATAGATAATAATTATTTGACAGTCATTTATCATTGCTGCGAAATACGTGCGCATAGAGAAGATCAGAACAAATCACTTAACTGATTTGTGAATGAGTTCGAATATTGAATGCTTTCACAAATGATAAGATAACATAAATTTTTCCGTTATTTTTTATCGCGGAACAGTGGAACGTGTTTTGACACATCGGCGTCATCAGTGGAGCCTGAAATCATGGAGCACGTGGAATTCAGTGTACGGAACAAATTGTGAACACAAATATACACCATCATAATTAATTAATTGCATTGCATTCCAAAACGGTAAACAAAGAAGTAATACACCACATAAAGGTCTGGTGCGCGGTGTAATGTAGTGTTAGAAATTTCATCAATTTGAAGAAGTATTGACACATTTTTTTAGTCGAGCTGAAATTTAAAAAAATGTATTGCCAGTCTCGGCGTTTAAGGAAGGGAAGCCATTAAAATAACAATGGCGATTTTTACTATAATTTTCCAGGGTAGCCATGTGAAAGATAAATACATGAGGCACGAAATACGAAGATTACCGTGATTCTTAAATGCACTCGTGTGGTTCTTCTTTAACAAACTCTGATTTTCAGCAATGTCATCACAATATCTTGCGTCATATCAATGACTTCCAGATATTTGCCAATTTTTAAGCTTGTGCAATTCACGATGTAATAATATCGTGATTATAGCTATGCATATGCTCTAATTATGTAATTAATTCATTTCATCTGGATCACTATTATAAACTTTGATTTTTAACACTAATGCACGAATACTTGACTGACAGCGTTGCTTTTTTCCAATATGTACAATAATCGGATTTTATGTTTATCATTAGCAAAACAATCATTCTCACATGGAGATTTCAGCAATTCTTATTTTCCTTCAATCAAAAATATATTATAAAGTAAATGTATAACTTTTAGTTCATTTGTGTCAATTCCCGATTTGATAGTACTCATATACTGTATTGTGGTTAGCATACCCGGCTTTCTCCCGGGAGGCCTGAGTGTGATTCCCAAAATTAGTTTTTATTTAACGACCCTGGTAGCGATGGGGTTACTTTCTGGCCTGCTGATCCGACGGTCGCGGGTTAGAGGTCAATTTGAGTAGGATTTTTACCACTCAGGACGTTAAAACCGGAGTTTGAGCTTGTCAGTCGCTCCTAGCTGAAACACCCCGAGCAATAGACCGGTTGAGCTGTTTTTGTGTTGGTGGTAAAGGAAAATATTATATTAAACATGGTCTCATCAGTATATATTCGTAATCTGATTAGGTTACATAAGAAAGTTATTGACAAACATTAGACAACGGCGTTAAACATGTTGGTGGGGAATTGATAAGGATGAGCGAAGAGTGGCGATGAATTTTGAATTTCAATCAATGGTATTCATCAAATATCACTTTAAACAGCGCACCCTGATTTTCTCACCAGGATACCACGACAGTTACATTCTGCACGTCAGCCTTACAAAGCACCTTTAAGGTATAGCTGAGAGAAGTGTGAGCCCGGTAATACGGAATTCTTCAAGAGCAGCGATAAATCTCTGATAAACACTCACGGAAAACTGATTATGCACATCCAACGAACCGTATATGCACCGGATATGGTGCGTTCCCACGCAGAGGATAAACCGATCAAGCACGACTCCGAAGGGAAAGAGTGAGTGACTCGATCGCTCTGTTCAAGTAGCGCCGCCCGTCGCCTCGCATATTCTTCCGTCGCCGAAGCAGAGCAGAAAGCGTGCCCGGCCGTCATGAGATGGATATCCGAACGGCATATTCTGGTGGAAGCGACGTCCATTTCGCGCTAATGTCGCAGCAGATAATTTACTTGCCCGCCTTATGAATAGTTATATGCTCGAGTGGATGACGTTGCCACGAATGAATGATAGGATAGGACGAGTTGCTCCCAACGTACTTCGGAGCGGGATCCAGGTACGCCGCTCGGGTCAACGGCTACATTTTCCTATCCTTGATGTGCCACATTGTCAGCATCAAGAATGAATGGCAATTAATAAATGAGCATGCGTCAAACATGTGCAAATCATTCGGAATCATCGTCATAATTCTGCTGCAGCGTGACAAAGGGAGCACTAGGCTCATTTAACGGCGTTAACTGTGACGTAAGCTCTGTTAATGTAGGCAAAAGCATGACATCTCCATCTCTACCCGAGATAGATGGATTTCAAGCGAGTAAGTTGTGAAGTGATTGCCGAACACTATCATTTACTCTACTTTAGCAAATCATTTACTGTACCGCTTTGACGGTAAATATTCTACCCTTTTATTTTAGATGGGTTTAGAACTTAAGTTCGAATATGTTTATAAAGAAAGGTATAGAAAATAAAAGAACTATCGTCCTTACCTTAAAAAACCCATTATTCCTGCTAATTAGAGACCAAAAGAGAAGTAAGCTTTTTCTAGCTATTTAGGTTACGTCAGCTACCATTCCACTTATTCTGCAATCTTCCTTGTTCTCATCCACTTTTAGGAAATTTGCACAGTGAAATGGAACGAAGAACCGTTTGAAAAACGCTTCAGGATTCAATGAATGCACTGCCTGATGAATACTCGTCTAATTAACCATTAAAATTACCACCAGTAAAGCAGTCACTTTTTAAGAACATCTGAACCCGGCAGCGACCTACGTATCAATTAAAATTATTAATTTTATCCATCGAGTGACGAAGGCTTGAATAGAAGTGAATAAAAATCCACAACATTTTGACCTGCGCAAGGACCTCTGTACATGCAAATTTTCTTTCGTCGTCTCGGCACGCGCCCTACCTCACAGCTTTGAATGGGAGAGAGTAAACATCCTCGAGGCTTTTTTAGCTAATGCCCACTATCTTCCTTATTCTCCTACCTTACCCTATTTTCCTCTCTTCATCCCGTCAAGAAAACCTATTCACTTTCTTCCCCTTCCCTGCTCGACAAACATCCTCCCGCCCCGTCATGGCCTTCAGTAACCCGTTGCTCCTCATTACCTCTTCCAACCACTTTCTTCACCTCCTTATTTCAATAAGTTTCCTCTTTTCACCCACTCTACCAAGTGCGTACTCACCTCTCTTCCTTTACGTCCACTTTGATGATAAAATTTGATGACAGAATATTCCATGACATTGATATTTTTGGCTGAAATTCAAGCAGTAACATATCGAGAAATATCATGAAGAGGATAATGACTAACTAAATATGGCCAGCAACATTAGGAGCTTATGAGATGCTATCCCACTTTGCCATAAGTCTAAGGACTGGTAGATATTTGAAGAACAATTCAGGGGGATGAACCGAACTAGCATCACATTTAAAAAAGGAATATTGAAATGAGAGTGGGATCCAACATAACTTTTTACTAGTTAAAGAACCAACCATCCCTTAAAAAGAATGAATCTGGATCTCGGATAGCTGCCCTACGTCAACACAAATGAGTACAGAAGCCAAATCTCACGTGAACAAATTAGCGAAAGGGATTTCCCTTACCTGATTTTCGCCATACACATTTGAAATGAACTATGTCAAGAGGAAAGAGGCGAACCTATATATACGAGAACACCGTGCGATTAAGGTAGTTAGAGCGAAATATCATTTTACCTAAAAATCAATGAATTTGGTCTCATTTTAAAGAAAAATTTATCACCCTTCCATTGACACCAAAAATTCAACCCCTCACCACATTACTTTCCGAGATATTTTCCAAAAAACACCATCCATTTTACATGGAAAATGGTATGTGCATGCACTCCAGAGAGACCTTATATTAAAAATGATGAAATTCCTACACTTATAAATATCAACAGTGTATAGTTTGTGTGTTTTCTCAACTATTTTTAAAAATTAATCATATTATCACCGCAGTAAATTCTTCGGAATCACGATAAGCCTTACGTTTTGATGGAGTTTCAAACGTACCGCGCGAAAGAAATGAGTCAAGTTGAAGACTTTTAGAGATATTTTTCTTTAATTACTTAATATTTATGTCATGTAAAAGTATATTATTGCACCATTAATAATGCCATATTTAATTCGTGTGTCTCACAGCTGGTGAAATAAAAACGTATAATTCGAATATGGCCTCTATTATGATTAGGGAACTATCTCGCTCGAACTACCTTTAATCACCTTAGTCGCTTTTCTATTCAAAGTATATCAGACATACTGATATTAATGCCCTTGGTCCGCATACTCGTCACTGCATGTTCATTGCTAGATCTTACTAATCCACCCTTCCAATGGTTTAATGGTCTCCTTAGACCCTGAAAAAATGCGCAGCTGCAAGGAGATTAAGCAATGCTTACCTAGGCATCGAAGTCAATCTGCCATCAGTTGCACAGACTATCGCATCATTTCTAATTATCCCCAGTTGAATCTCACGCATATACTTTAGTTGGAAGAAGATTACACAAATAAACTCCAGGGTGAGCTCAATCGTGCTTTGAATCGACAGCTAAGGAGACTATTGTGTGGTTATCTCCTCTTAACACCTCAAGTCACACACAAACCTATTTTAGCGGACAACCTTTCACAGAAAAGGATTATAACGCAATAGCAGTCTTACTATGAAGAAAAAGCACTCAGAAGACGTACATACATACAATCAAAAGACTACATGGGAGATGATTTAATTTTTTCCTATATTATGCAAGCATAAAAAGATAGCATTAGATCCTCCGGAATTCTCCCCATAGCACTACGAAAGGATCTCTATTGTAGCCACTTAAAAATTATTTAGCAATTATTGATCGATAACCTAAGTTAAGTAGATGAATTATATGCCCTTATAAGCAGGTAGATTTGATATTTTTCAAATTTTTAGCTAAATTTGCGCGCAATATTTCTTTTCCGATATAATTATTATAAAAAAATGAAACTTGAAAAGGTAAACCGAGTTTTCAAGTTTTTTTCTGGAGTTGCTGTTGCCTCGTCTCTTTTTTTCTCGCTACCTTCAATCAGCACATTCCCAATGAATTTCTTACAAATATAATTGATTCATTGCTTCGTATCATTGAATGCGCAGAACTTCGTCACTCTAGCCATATGTCAGCTGCAGGAAAAATCGCGAGGTGGGTGGAGCTAAGGGACCTTGTACCACCGATAGGTTTCCCCGGTAGATCACTAGGTCAAATGGTCCTGCGGTCACTTCCTGGCCTGCAAGTAGCCGCTTGCCGATGTCACCTATATATACTATATTTATTCCGATTTTTAGCTAAAAAATAATCTTACTCACGACATGAAAACAATGGAATCAAGACACTGAAGCAGGAAAATACCAGATTTTTTCTATTTAAACCACTAAAACAACAGTAGGTCCAAACTATCCAAAATATCTTTTCGGGACAACATGAGTATTTTTTTCTGATTGTTCGGCTCAAAACAGTCCGAATATGAGTAATTATTGTTCACGGAAATTAGCCGAATTTAATGTTAAGTAAGTCTAATGCTCTATGGGTAAAATCAAAGGAGAGAAAACAGTACGATATTGGTAGAAGAATAACCCTGCGTATGCAAACACTAGCGCAAAAATTCAAATTAAAAACTGAGGAGTGATCACTGAAATCAAAATAGAACCTTGATATTGCCCGCATTTTGTAACATTATATTTCATAAATGTTTAAAACCCACTTTCAAGACGCTGCTAAGTCACTTGCCCTAAAACCATGATTTATTTTCGCTACCATAGGTACCGATATCATGCCGCATGTTCCTTCATGATTGATACCCTGCTAATGGTGATTTATTGATATGGAGCGGGGAAATCTGGTGTCAATTTTGAGTTACTACTTACGACTTGTTTGCAATATAATTTTCGGTGCAATACTCACGGCAAGCATTCATATACACGTTTCTGATTGGAAACATTACCCATTATCGGCAATTTATTTCACACGCAGTTACCTACTCGAACAAAAACTGGTTCCTTTAAAGTCTGGTAGACCTTCACTTAAGGTAAGCGAGGAGGGGTGATTAAAAATGTACGAGGATAACAACAACGATAAACACAGCATAATGCGAGATTCGTTTGAGTTCCAACTTCTCCTATTTATTTCCGGGAAACAAGGAATGCGTTTGAGTTTACATACAGAGACACTTTGTCTAAGGGTGAGAGAGCATACGATACAGAGTAAACCCTGTGCTACTGGGAGCTGCCACTATAGAGCAAAGCGTTTTCAAAACTAAGTATGCCATCACCCAGTGTAGAACTGGTCCGGGTAATCATTTGATTACTCTACTAGAGTGGCGTAAAATCCATTATAAGTTATTATCAACAGAGTGAGATGCGGTTACGACATTTAGGATGTGAAAAATATGCCTTGAATGTGAGTGCGACAGTTTAAAGAAAGGTAAACGACGAGTGACGATGAACCGAAGCAGCCACAGCCATGAACCAGCCGGACTGATATGACTATGTGAAGAATTCAACTATTTCTATTATCATCTGTGACATACCGTACATGCCACTATATATAAGCTACCCCCAGGGTGTGTGGCACGGGAAGATTCCACACCAGTTCTGCAGTGCTGGCCTCAGTTAAAATTAAATCCTCCACCGTTCCCCCGGCCGATAGGCGAGGAGTAGAAAGCACCTGGGAAGTAGGAAATCGATGCGAGACCAAACCAGCAACAAGGAGATGCTGGGTTGATAAACAAGCTAACATGCAGTGCATGGCTTTACATACTACAGCTGATTAGTATAACTAATGTTCAAGATTCATAGATACTACGAGATATTAATACGGACAGGAAAAAAATCATGCGAAACATTTCAAGTGATACGAGGCGATAGTAATAGTAGTACGTTATTAAACACAAGTACAAAATCTGGTCTCCCAAACGAACTCCTTTTCTTCATACTTCGGCAGTCATGCTGACGAACAAAAATTATTGCAAAATTACGAAAGCGAAAATTTTTTTATCGTTCCATGCAGACATTGACAGCTGAAAAAGAATCAATAAAAGAGCAAAATAAATAAATATATGAGAGTAAATGAATTCCAATGAAGAGTGAGGGATATTTTCATTTTGAGACAAATGGCAACATATCGTTGGCTACATCCTACGAACATGTTTCATGGATGAAGCTCCATTGCAATAAAATGACCAAAAAGGCAGCGCGATTGATTGCCGAAGACAATGACCCCTCTTATCTAGCATTCCTGACTCTTGGAGGCACAGAGTCTCTCGATGAAAACTAACGTGAAAGTATTTCTCACATTACCTACTCGTAATACCGCACTCCCAGCGATTTTTGGCTTTGTCTCACGCTGAAAGAAGCTTCCCGTGACCACTCATTTCGTCGCTCGACCACACCTTAACGAGCCTTTTTTCCCGTGAACACCTTCCACCACCAAAAAAGTTTTTATGGCGGTCATGGAGGCATTATGTCAATATTGTAAGACATATATTCGTGTGCAGGGGGATTTCATCGAGAGTTGATAGAAGTTTCAACTTTTTGGCATGAGTAATCTAACAGAGAATGCGTATGAGGTGTTAGGACTTGAACTCACCTCGCTCAGAATAATAAATTAACTCCGTTCCATGTGTCATTAACAATATGATTTTCAAGACATTCAAGACAAGACACAAGGCACAGTTTAAGCATATTTTAATAGCGATACGCTCATTTATTCCAGAGAAGTGATTACAGAGAATGGCCACAACAAGAGCTATCATTATCTCATTTATCCCCCTTTGATGATCTGATTTCCAGCAATCTTGCCGCTTTTTATTACGTATGACGTTTATTTCCTCACATATAGATTTATGGCAACCAATTAAACTGTGACCTTCGTGTTTTTACAGCTCACCATAAGAGATACGTAAGTTGTTTTGCCTGGGGCATACATGAAGAGGACGGAAAATTGATCACTTGATTTTGAACAGGCCGGAAAAAGCAGCGTGTATTGCGTCAACTGCAGAAGACGTTTGCGATCTGATTTTTTCTCCAGTCTTTTAAAATTACTCAAGACAACCGAAGGATGGAAAGAAAATGCTTTTTGTTGCTGACTATTTCATCAATGTGTCAGTTACATTTCAGTATCCGCTTGAGCGTTTGATAAACCAGGGATATATACACCTAAAGTAAAAATATGGAGGCAATTTGCGTAAAACTTGGTTACTGATAAGTTTTATTACATTTTTACTTGTTGCAATGCTACTTGTTCTACTTGTTACTTCTTTTATGCTCAACATGGCAATAAACATGTTTGATTGGTATGGGAGTAAGCATTTATGCGTAGTGACCAGCGGAGAAACATTTTTTAGTTTTTGTTCAATTTTAAGCAATTTTCTTTTGCTCTCATTTTCAGGTATTCTTCCAGTGCTCTCATCAACCAATGAGGTAAGGTAGAGTAATCAACGTTTTGAACTAGACATTCCAGCTCATTCTAGATACCACACAAATAAATTGGGCTTAGATACGACTAAAAGTAATTGTAAACATATTTCCCCTGTATCGTATATTTCTGGGAGTATGCCCGTTAATATAAAAATTTTCACCCAGCCACACTCACCGGCTATCCTTAATTCGGAGGCCTTCAGTAAATCTTTAACTTTTTTCCATCGTGTAGGAGCATCATGAGAGCAATAATAAGTGAGGTAGGTAGGGAGCATTTAAGTTTAATTAGCCATCTCAGAAGGTAACATAGGATCACTTGGAATCCACGGTTTACATATAAATGATTTTAAAACAGATTGACACTTAGAAGAATAGGCACTTACCTATCACAATGTGAAGATGAAAAGGAAAGGCGCATTTGTATTACATTTTATCGAAATGCGAAAGGTCGTCAGTGAGAAAGAACTCAGCATACAAATAAATCCACAACACGAATGGTTACCATGATGATTGGGAGGAGTATACCACCAACCTAAGGCCCTAAGTTTAGAATAATAGGTGAGGCAAAAGCTCTATTAAAATTGAGTTACATCCTAAAGCATGCCGTGGCATAAAACTACAGTATGAATTTTAGTGCCCAACCAAGGTGCCAACTGTGGCCGTGTGCGAAACCCTCAGGGAAACCACGGTGCCATAAATTTAAACATTACGTGGAGAATTAAGTTTGGAGGGCAAGAATAGTAGATGTCTTTTACACTTTTGGAAGCAAAGTTTGAGGAGGAAACTGACGTTGGAACTCAATCGAAATAGAACAGAAGTAAAAATCTTCGTGATGTTAGTGTGAGTGGTAGATATTGAAGCTAGGCATGCGGGGCAACGGGTGGATTTCACATGACATTAATTAAAGGGATAAAGAAAATCAGGAAATGTAAATGTGTAGGGTAAAGAGTTCCATTGCTGTATTAGAAGTCCGGAAAGGAACAAGAATATTCTACTGTCGAGTCGCAACAAGAACGCTGTCGGTGGTTACGAAAAAATTTAAACTACACACTACAAGCCATTGTGCCATAGAAGTGAAATTCACGATTCGCCGTGCAAGCTGGCATTTGCAGCTAATTTTGAACGGCGGCATCGTGAGAAATTTCGCCTCGCAACGCGAAATAATGAGCCATGATTGGAGAGAGGTAGCCGACCACTTGCAGCAATTTTACGATTTTGTCGCCGCCGCAATCAGCAGTCGTCATGTTTCTCCGGCGTCCATACAAATCGGTGGGGCGGGGAGCCACCGTGGAAATCACGACTTCGCCCACACTGCTCAATAACCTCGGGACCGAGCTTGCTTTGCTTCGCAGTGTTGCGGGCTCACAAAGAACCGCAACAGTGAAAGAGGAGAAGCGAAATACGTGTGCATCACCACCTCGAGAGTCGGGCCCGTGAAGGAAGGCGAACTGAGTGGGATGCAATTTTCGCCACCGCACGCAATAAAAACGCAACAATTGAGCGGGAATCCTGCATGCTAACCGCATCGCCAGTACTCCTGTCACACGCGTTGGACTGAAAGCGTGACACCACTTCGCTCTCTTAAACACGCTCCAACTTTTACGATCCTTCACTATTTTCTTGGCTGCGTCGACTCCCATTCCGCGTGAACTCCTTTCCCATCACCCTCGTCACTTGGCGAGAAAATGCTCATGTCTGTCGCTTGAAACGGTGTATAATCCCGAGACCATGTTTGGTTGTTATGGATTTTGAGCAAGGAAGCTGGAATACACATGAAAGAGCGCTGATGATCCACATGCATAGAATTTGGGCAGGACCGGAATAGGGTTGCCTGGGAAAGGAAAGCCAAACATAGAAATTGCAAATGGGATTGATTTATCAATAAATATAGAACAATAAAAAAATCCTGGGTGTTGTGCCTATAGGAATATAGTAATAATTATAATAATTTGTCTTTATTTCGAGCGAATTTAGGGCTTTTCAGTCCTCTTACAAATAACTCATTTTAACACACACACACACGAACATCTATTTTCTGGGCAGTGGATAATCCACCCACCGGGATTCGAACCCGCGACCCTCGGATTAGCTGGCGAGGACTTCACCCCGCCGCCACCGGGGCCGTGTACTAGGTAGAATGTGGAGTAAAGCTAGCAATGAGTGTTAGTCTTTGGATGCAAAAACACAATGTACGAAACTGTTCTCCTTCCCACATCATTATAAGGCAGCAAAACCTGGGTATGTCTGGATAAGCAAAAGAGTGAGTCACAAGTTTTCATAGAGCTGTGAGAGCGATGCTCCTTTTCTTTACCCCGGGGTGAATGTCGGAAGAAAGGTTAGTACTTGGAGCATGTTCGAGGAATGAGTGTTTTTCTAGGGGGAGTAAATTGCAGTGTACGAAATTGTTCTCCTCCCGACATCATTATATGGCAGCGAAGCCTTAGTATGTCAGGATAAGCAGAGTTGTGAGCCAAATGTATTGTAAGTGGGGTAACTAAAAAGTGCTCACGGGAAAAGTAGAATGGGTAAGGTTAGAAGCGAGCGGATGATGAAAGAAGGTGGGTTAGATGCTCTAATAATGGATATGCATTAAAAGGTGTGTGCTTCATTGGTTTGGCCATGTCAAGAGAATTAAAGAGGTGTACTGAATAAGGAAACAAATATATGATAGGAGAGCGAATTGTGAGAAGAAGAGGTAGTTAGTCTAAGGTGAATATGGTAGAAGAGATTCAAAAGAGAAGGATTGTTACAGTCTCGGGAATAGGAGAGCGTGAATGAAACAATGCATAATTGTTGCCAAATCATGAGTGGTAAGTACACGGAGTGTAACAGAATCGACAATGGCTTGCAAGTATAGATCATCATGTAGAAAATCATTGTAGCTGAGCCGATTGCAAAATTCTTTGCCTTTGCTTACCACGAAAAGGAATGAGGATGAAGGGTATGTATATACATTCTCCATGGAATGGCATTGAATATTCAAATGCTTCTTAATGCATTGCATATATATATTAGCTTTCAAATACTTTCATTAAGTAACGCTGAAAAATGAAACAAAAAAAAACGCAATTTTCCTGATCCGGTGGAAATCGCGAAAGTTCTTCATCAACATAGAATCATATAAGAAACACTAATTTTGAAGAAATCAACATGGAACGCTCTACTTTTCTCGTTTAAAGAGACTATTCTGCAGTTTGATGGCTTTCTAAAGCAGAAGAAAACCCAAATTCATGAATAAAATAAAATCAAGAGAACCTCGAAATTTCAACATTTTTCCCTCGAGGAACGAGATCGAGCTTGAGCTTGCATATGAGAACAAATATTTCGTTCACCGCTAGGAGTCGTCAGAGCTGTTCATACTCCGATGATGTCCGTGTTGCATGGAATCGTGTTGCATTGTTCGTATTACCTGCGTCAGGATTTTTGAAAACCAACATTTCTTTTCCTATTCCAGAGAACTCATCAGGGCTAATGAATGCTGCCTATTTGCGCATCCAAACATACAATCTATACTAAGAGCGGTAAAATGGGGGAGGGGGTGTTGAGTCTTATGGCGATTGCTATTTTTTCTCCAGAGCACCGGTAGCCACGACTCACTAATATTTTGTCCTGAATCTATTTAAGTTTCATTTGCATTTTTTTGTTTCCGAGGCCTCCCTTAAGTATTCTCGTCTTAAAGTGTTTCCTCTTAAAAAGAAGGTTTTCTGTTTTCGATGCTAACATCGTAGTCTTTGAGCGGCATGTCCCGCAACCGCTGATTTCTCATGGGAGCCCAGTTGACTAGTGGTACATTGCACCTCTATCCTCGTCCTAATTATTCTACCCATATCCATTACGCACACTTGGTGGCATGTTTTGCATATTAATTGATATGCTCTCTCCATCACCATTCTACCTAACACTTTAAAATCCGTATCATATCACTTATTTGCTTCCGTGGTTTCAATATAATTTTTATTTAGGGTACCCTGAAATGAGATCTGGTTCAGAATTTTTTAGCGAACTTGAAAATTTTTTTAATGTGTCCTGAATGACCTGCGATGACCTCTTCATCCTTGTATCCATACACCTAGGCGTCCTCTTCCAGTTAGAATTAAAGAGATTGACCATTTCAGCATGGGAGGTACAAGAACTCGTCACTAATTGCAGGGAAATGGATTTAAAACCCACCGTAGTGGATATATACATATTTATGAAGAACCTATCCGCTACTTTGAATATTCTTGTGCTTTTTCTCCACAATAGATGCTATTTATCGCACTATATTTGTGCTGGTGTCCCTCAAGCTTTATAAACCAAGTATTATGAGTGAAAATGGTATTAGCAAATGCATTTTCACGGGGATTTGTATTTTCAAAGAACGAGTGAGGGAATCGCAGAAAGTAAATTTGAGTAAAGACAAGTAAGGAATATCCCAATCGACAACAAAATCCTAATTTAAAGCGTCACACAGAAAGGTTTAGGATCTTGGTCCATTTAGATGGGAAAGATGGTTTTGACACGAGCGCGTGGAGAAAGATAGAGCGAGTACGTTGAGTAGAGTAGGAAAAAAGAAGTGTTTGGGGAGAACGGAAAATAAATGAGACTAAAAGAAGGAATTACAAGGAAGCTGAGTTACTGGTTTTGTGTTGTATTACTGTGAAACCTACATACTGAAGAGGGATATCGACGGAAGAGTCTGTGGGAAGCACGTGAGAGAGAGAAAAAGGTTAGATATTTTGACTGAATGAAAAGAAAAAAGGTATACATGGGTTTGTAAGGGATTAAATGTTGCCAAGTATTTTTCCAAAAGAAAAGTTGATTTGGCTTTTTACATGGAAGATGACTTCTATGGAAGTAGTGAGTGTAGCGATGTCTAGATTCGTATCGCTCCTTGCAAGGCATCGTTCTTCTAGAACAATAATTCTTGTTTTACTAAAAAAATCAATGATAGAAGTGATGAACATGATACATGGTTTCCAAATCGCCTAATTTCGGCAGTCACTGCCTTTGTAGATCGCACTGGTCGAGTACCACAGGGTTTAATAAAAATTTGTTGACTACATCAATAGTATACGTGTATCATTCCAGTGTATGAAGAATGAGAATTCATTTCAGCTCATATTGTTTTCTACTAGAATTGTAATAAATCTTACCTAAATATTTTCTTTGGCTTTAAAGAATGTACAAACATAAAATAACTATTTTTATATGTAGCAATGAGTCATCCTCCTACTAAGTTATTCATTATATATGTATATTATTAAAATATGCGTGCAGTCATGTGGCAATGATTTAACCAGATGCGACGCTGGTTAAACGCAAAATCACAGTGCAATTTATAGGCAACATAGAGGCCGGTGCATTGTCCTTGCAAGTGCGAACCCTTGTCGACATACATCACTTCAACCCCTACTGCCGTAAAATTCCGTGCTTACACACCTTGGTGCCATTTTCAAGCGACTTGCAAGGCTGCTGTCATGGAAGTAACTTCTATGGGTCATTGGACAAGACTCGCCTCAGCCGGGCGGGTAATAGCAATTTCCAATGGATAGTTCTTTTACATCCCCAAAGTTTTATTTTGACCTATCATTCATCTGGTTCGTTGGTTAGCCATTTGGACCCGCGACCATTAATTAAAGTTACTTGCTTCTATGGGAAAGGTAGGTAAGTATGAAGTTTAGGGAGGAATTATTTGGTTAGTGATGAGGGACGGAGAGAAGTTTAGATTAGCCTTCGTTTTTTCTTACGAGCCAAGTGGTCCGCAGTGTATTATCCCTACTTATCTCCGCATAGCAGTAAAGTAAAGATCGAGATTCCTCTGCAACAACTCCGCCGATGCCGGAATTTCTTTCCAGGAACTCTGTAATGGAATGCCAGTACTCTTATATTCTTTTTATAGTTGCTTTCATTGATCGAATTAAGATTGATCCGAACTCTGGCAGGTCCGTTAAACTGTGAACTCCTCGGAGAATTTTGACGATAATATAACTATTATTGACTATATTTGAATTCCAACCATTGGCTACTCACTCTGTGACATCCACTCACCATGAGTTCGGAAAAAAGGTATAGCGCAAGGCGATTCCTATATCTTTCTCTGCGCCCAACTCTCGACAGCCAAAAAAATCCTTCTCTCAACAATCTACCTACCTGTCCCATTGACGTAAACGACACCAATTGTCGGTCATCTCCCCAATTAACTGACCATCTTACTAATGAATGATAAGTCCATGGAGATGGATCTGAAAAATGGAGCGAGCTGTCTCAGATCACCTGGGTTACTAGCACGCCCTGACAATATCGATACGAAACTATAAATCTCATTGGATTGATTTATTCTTAATTTTGTCGCACCTTTCAGCCCAACTACTTCCTCATTATTCACACTGCTCTAACATCCCTTCACAAAACAAAATATGCCGTGAATGGTATCAAATACAGTAAAACTTCCATAAATGCCCTCCTCTAATTTACGGAAGGCACTCAAATCCCGTGCTGAGTCTCATGCAACTTTGCTTGGCCGAACTCTCACGCACGGCACTCCGGCTTAAGGTGGCTCTGAGACTCTTGTCTACTCACAGATTGGCGTAAAACTTTGCAACGTTCTTATCTACATATCTCTACAGTGATAGTTACAAATAAAAGTAAAAAAAATGGATTTTACAGAACTGTTTTTTTTTTAATTCCAAGCTAATTTATTACTTTTCCTCATTGTACCTGGAGCGCATTTCCTAATAATTTGGATGCACATATATAGCTTTTTTCTGAGCGCGAATAATACATTTTTTCACCTCGATAGCTCACAAATATCAAGGTGTCACATTGAGTCATTGCTTTAAAAATGTATTTAAGTATAATTCTCGCCAAAATTGGGAATTCTGCTCCGAAAATCCATGTCATAACAAGTGTCAATTACGATAATAAATGCAAAATATAGTTCTAATATACTTTTCATGACCGTATTTACGGTGAGTTCAACCACATTAAGCGATGTAATCAAATCAAATCAGGTATTAGGGTTTTTACAACTTAGATGAAACATAATAAAAATGTGCACTCACGACTAATGATCGTCACTGTATACACCTTAAGGACACGTGAATCTTAAGGATCTAATTTTTATCCTGAACGGACTCTTTTGGATTTTACTCTCTTTTGAATTATTTCTTTAAGTCGATATAAGTTTTTAAACTTTCGAGTAGTATCTTACAACAGCATTACCTATAGGCCCGCGACGATTACTATTTGCTCTGAGTATCTCTGTTCTATTATTATGCCTTCAAAAATCATTGTGGATAGTGGTATATTCTTATCAGATTGTTATAACCTACCTTCGTCTATTATAAGAAGGTACGTGCCGGTGGCTAAACCTCTGATTTAAGGATATAAACCTTTTTTGTCCGTAAGTATTCCTGTATACTTTGTTTCCCATTGACAAGCAAAATAAGAACTAAAAGGGCCACACTTTGATTTCTTAGGATCGATTTGAAGTCTCATAATGGCTGCGAAATCGGGCTGACTCGACGTGGTTCTCAATCCGGCCGGCCCAATTTCTAGCCATTTCTACCAGAACCAGTCAGATCCATCCGAGGTCGATTTTCAGACGCAGAGTATTCTAATCAGGCGGTGTGGCCGTGATTAATGTTCCCAAATTCAGGGAATTAAGTTAGTACGTTAACCTCTCGACCTACTTCACTACCGCGAAAGGTCTGAAAAGGGCTAGTATGAATGGTTATTAGCCGACCGTACCAGTATTACTAACTCATCTAATTCATCATGTCATCTGCTGTATCAAGGGTTGCAAACTTCGTAAGACATCGTGAGGGAAAATTTGAATGCATATGTTTATTTTTCTGTTATTTTTCGGCAAGGTATTCATACCAGTCAAAAATATAGCGATGAAATACGCAGGTTTTGCCAAGGGAAAATATTGCGAATCGGACCACAGCCAATCACGCTACCTAGGCTTCCTGATTCCGGTAGCAATTTTACCTTCAAATACCTTCATAAATAATAAAGCACGGCGTAATTGATGGTAAAGGATGCGACTCCATGGGCTGTGGCTTCTTCAAAGTCCTCTTTTCCTCGCGTTGCCGTCTTTGATGGACTGCTAGTACTCATCATCCAGTTCCCTTGTATCCTCTGAATTTGCCGATTCTAGTACAAGCAGTTTATTTATCATTTAAAATTTTAAATATTCCATTGATTAGTTTGGGAATTGTTATGAAGTTTTGCGGCCCAATAAGCATTTGTTTCCTGGTAAAATTTGATTTCTAAGCGTTTTCACGAGATGTGCCAAGGTGACCGTTGTCGTGATTTCTTTGTCTGGCGCATTTTCCCGCCACATGTGCACCATTTGCTCGTTCCTCTTTGAAAGTATGGCCCAGGCTTGAACCGAATGATGTACACGATATCGCTGAACTCGAACCAAGGGTGGTTAAAATCAGTCGTTTGGAGGGGAGGAAGATTGCCATTTTCCGGTACTCTGCGGGGTATGGAATACTTTACGATTGCTATTTCCTCTGATATTACGGGAGGGACACCTGCCCTTTACCCCGCTTAAGGTAGCTGTACCGATAACAGTGGGCCATTTACTGGAAATATTTACGTTTTTTAAGTGAGGTGAGAAGATTCATCGACCAGATTAAAATTAGGAGCATCTGTTCATGCGTTGGACCATCCCAGAGAAACATTTTTGGAAATCTTACGAGAATTACATTTTAATTTTTTTCCCTCAATAAAGCATATTATAACTAGAGTTGTTGGCCAGGTATTAGAAATTATATTTTAAATTTTTACGGATATTGGACTCGGTGCGACACCTTGATATTTTTTGCAGCAATTGCAACCAGAAGAAATATTTTATTTCGCGTTTAGAAATTATTTCGAAATATGCGCCGCGTACAATAAGCCTCCGAATTGAAAAAGCATAGAATTGCCAACCATCCAAAGTGGTTTTCTGCAATTTTTTACTTCTATCTATAGATATTACTAATGAGAACAAGTATGCAAACTTTCACGCAAATCCATGCATAAGCCAAAATCGCTTCCGGCCACCCAAATCCGCCCCCGATTGGAACGCGGCCCCTACACCATCCAATACCCCGTCGTTCATTTGGCCTGAATGAAGCAGTCCCGCACAGTGCTAACGAGGGACCGATATTTTGCACACCAACCCCGGAACGACCGCACCTCACGCATATTACAGTTCGCGTGGGGAGGTCACGGTTCCTCTCCGATCGCATCGCTGCGACCCCCCTCCACACTCGTCACATCATCCATTTGGGCAAAGACACCCCCAACCCGTCCCGCGGTCAGCCATCGCTTGTCATCGTGTGACAGTCATACAACGAACCGCACACAGCAATTCCCCAACGTCCAAGTGTGTCCGCCGCCATACCCTTCCCCCACTCGGCCATGAATCGCCATCCGACCACGTCACACGTCTCCACTCCACGCCTTGGTACCATCGTCTCTTTTTTTAAAAAAAAAAAACCTTCCTCCCCTTTCCTTTGACGCGCCGGCCCCCACTCCACCCTCCCCCCTGACCCGCCCCTTAGACTCGAAACATCACGCGAAAAAAAAAACGGAGAACTCCTCAACAATGCAAGACCGTAAGAGGGTGAGTGGCGCAGAATAACAATTGAGTGGTGGCGCGCATGATTTTATGGGAGGCCGTACACAGCGTGTCCGCGAGCGAGCGCCCATGGTCGACTGACTGTCCATGGCCCATGAGTCGTCGGGGAGAAGTTTTATTGCGCGGGGCAGTATTCCCAAGCGGCTCCTCACTTCTCCTCCCCCGCCGAAGCCATCCACGACACCCTCCGCTATCCAATGCACTCAGCAACTCTGTGCACACGGCGATGCTTCTATTCTAGGGGCACGAGAGGGGGGTGGAGAAGGGGGGGAGGGAGGAGGAGGACGACACGCAAAATTTCGGAATGCCTCGACTACACACAACACGTGTACTTAAGTAGGGTTATATTCATTTGTTCATTTATTTGGAAAAAGACCAAGTATCGCATGATGCGATATTAAAGTTATTCACATAAAAAACTAAATAGGACACATACCTACGCAAAAACATTCACGAGAAAATGGTTGAAAACAAAATATCCCAGCATGGGGAAACAGTAAAAATTATTTTTTTTAGGGAATGACATATGGTTTGGTTAGCGAAGACGTTGGAAGATAAGGTGAAAGGATCGATGTTTTTAGGAATTTTGAAGTAAAGAGAGGCGAAAAATAAGGGAGGGCTTGGTGTATGAGAATCTAGGAGAAGGGATGAGGAGCAATGCGGGAGTCCAGGTAGGCGGGGTACGACTTTTAAAATATACGAAAGAATCATGGTCAGGGTAGTCAATGGTTGAGTTCAGAGTGCTATGGCTGAGGTTAAAGACATCTAAATAAAAGCAGCAATTAAATACAAGCAAGTGTCATCACACAGATATTAAATCTATCTCAGGGCTACATAGTGTTCATGGAAAGAACTTTGCATCGCGAGGGTGTTTGTGTTTATTTGGATGATTTATAGAGAAGTACTTCCTCGGAGTTTTTTTTGTTCCCTACAATGTGTTTCAAGATGAGAATTCTAAGAAATTTATTTAGTTTACAAAGCTTAATACGGTTGAACGTAGATAAATGAGTCATAGACCCTCAGAAATTATCAGAGTTTTGGAAATTTTGAGCTAGATAACTCTTATTTACACGTTTTACAACTCCACATATCCATTACCATATGTCTGTTTTCTATCCGTTTGTCACTTGTAAACCTAATTATGTTTAACCGGCAAAAAGTAATGTCTCATTAGTTCTCTCAGTACTCGTAGTCACGGGAACACCTTAATAACGCACCGTTAAATAATAACAACTGCAATGCCTTGCCTGAAGTCAACCATTTCACATTCTAAGTCCAGTAAATGGAGATAAAAGATAAAAAATACATAGAATGTTATAGTATGGGGCTATTTCTATTAAACACTTTGGTTTTCTGATTTTGAAAATAGCAGTAATTGAGTTGCTTTCGCAATATTACCCAGTACTCGCCATTGGTAAACGAATAAGCCTCCAAAGGTATAAATACACTAAACTAAGTATAGAAACCCTACCCATTGAATATCTTTGACGATTCACCATTTAATTCAATCAACGATATTGTCGCTTAGGTAAACATTTCCCAGTATTTCGATAACCCTTTCGTGAAAAAAGAGGTGATAAGGTAGCTTTGACAACTTCATAACCAGGGAGCACAGTTTTCAATCATCAAGCATTCAAAATCAAGTCTCACTTCGCCTGGCGGCAGCTGAAGATATCAACAAGTAGTTTCGACGGACTGATTTCTGAGTCCGGTTCCCAACAATGAATGCTTTACTCTTTCGAAACAGCATTTTCGAGGTTCTTACTTCAATCTTGCCATAGAGTATAATACTTTCCTGCACATAGTGATAACTTTCTTCAAGAAAGCGAACTGGTTACTGCACACACTATTGGTTTTACATGGGCATTATCATATCTGGTCAAGTATAAGAAATGATTTTATGTAATAAACGCAGCGCTTCATTAAAGATATTTGGCTGGTAAAACGTTGAGAACACTCGAGAATGTGAGGATGAAATTAGTGTACGCTCCCTTTACTCGCTCTCACATTTATTACGCAGGGAGCAGTTGGAATTGAAATCGGAGATTACGGTACAACAAAAAAACTCGAACTCCAAAGAAGAAGGCTATTCGCCGCTCGAAGATTTCAATGATTTGGAGGTAAGGTCTAGGAGAGGCGAATAATGAGCACTTTATCAAACTTATCACACTGATATTAATTGATTGAGACTCAGCTATTTCGGGATAACTATACACCGTCCTATACTTTTACGGATGACTAGATAGCAGTGGAAGAATCAGAAAAAAATTCAAGAACCTCTTTTACGTTCACCCGATGCGTGGGCATTAACATTTCAAAAGGAAGGATACTACGAAACTCGAGGGTTACTGAGAGTAACAACTGAGCGTAAGGACAGCTCTGCGGTAGAAGTGGAGTGCTGGTTCACTAAAAAGAGTCACACTTAGCAAATATACGCACAATAAATGAAATTCTGAGATGGATGTATGGTACAACCAAGTCAGATAAAATTCTGAATGAGTATTTGTAGAGGAATTAAAAGATGCATCGATAATAGAAAATATTAAACAGAAGAAATTTTTATGATCTGTACATTTCAAACGGCGTCCAGAGAAGTAAAGTTGCAAAATGTGGGAGGGTTGAAACCCTCAGAAAAAAGAGTAAGAAGGAAATCCAGAAGTAGATGGAGGGATTGAGTGAAAATTGACATTGAGGAGTGTGTGTGACCCCAGCGAATGATCAGGATAGACGTTAACGGAGGAGAATGGCCAACGATGCCAGCCTTTAGTAATACAAATACCCTAAACTTAACTAAACCGTTATACTACCTCAGCAGTAATTATAATTCCATCAACCCTTCTTCAAACTCTCGGGCCTTAAAATATAAAATGGAAAAATTGGACTTTCAGATATAAACTTGTTCAGTGTGTTGGAAGAATCAACCGCGTGGGATACGAATCCACGGGCCTTGGGTATTAAGGTGAGGACTTTATCCCACCTCCCGCAATGTAGATAAATTAAACAGTTGCAATATCACTTCGAAATATAAATATTGCATGGGAAAACACGCGATGACTTGCATACTCAATGATATCTTCCAGCAAAATATCTCATGCCATACGATACATCGTACCATATCACGCAATATACAGCGTACTACACAACACTCCACGTTGAACTATGCTCCATTTCCATAGAGTAAATAACAAAGTAGATGACGTCTTGATGCACTAAACTGAAGTCGGTATCTTTTTGAATTACCCATTTGAATTGGTATTTGCGCTAAAACTTTCCATTAAAACAATGAATAGTAAAGTGCATTCTTTAAAATAACATCCATTTTGTATATTCCTGGGTTCATCATTTATGTATCGCGGCAATAAAATAACTGATACCAATATTTGCGGAGTTTTAACTGACAAAATGATCCTTTCAATGTGGACGATTGCAATTTTCTATAGCATAGTTTTAATAATCTCCCGCACTACCGTTCCCTATGGTTTCGTGCACTCCCTTTTCAATCGATATAAGTGAGGCATTCTTTTAGAATGCGATACATCTGGTTGTTCGCATTTTGAAGTATTTGCACTGCAATATCGCACAGTTCTCTTCGCACAATCCCTTCCACACTTTCTCTCCGCCTATTGTTGTGCCCTCCTCGCCGAGGGAATCAGTCGTCCGCAGTCGGTTGACAACGGCGATGATTTTCAATCTCTCTGATCAGGACTTGGTTTTACATTTCCATGAATAGAGATGGCTGCGCGGGCTAAAAGAATAATAAAAAATCCCCGTCTCCCGAGAGTAGACGCCGCAGCAACCCGGAACCGTGCGAGCTTTGGCGCGCGTGGGACGGAAGAGCAGCGGCGTTGGTTGCGGCAGAATCGCAATTCTGCGTGGGTTTACGCACCGGTCGAACAGTGAGCGGCAGTGTCTTCGGGGCGCTCAACTAAGTGAGGAAGCCCCACAACTCAAAGGCTAACGGGATCCCCCGATCCTCGTCGCTAATCGCACTCACGACGTCGAGTGCTCCGGGAGTCCTCTCTTACCACTCTGCATCTACATCTACATACTACCCCGCGAGCCGCCGCTTGGGCATGTGGCAGGGGGTGGTAGGTCACCAGCCGTGTAAAGATGTTAAAGTTTTGGAGGTGAAATGTCCTATGTCCTATGAGTGTATTTGGAATAGCTCAGTTCCTATTGTGGTCGCCAATTGTGCGCGGAAAGAACGAGTTTTTGTACCTATCTGTTCAGCAGAGTATGTCTCTTATTTTATCGCATCTGTCAGACCTAGAAATGTAGTGAGGCGTCAGGATAATATTCTCTGTGTCGCCCTGAAAAATATCAGTTCTGAATTTATCAAGCAGTCTAAGCCCACCGTGCAGCCTCCGAGTCTCTGGGGGCTCCCACCTTAATCCCTCTAACAGTTGTGTTACACTATATGTTCGCTCGTAGCAGTTTTTAACGAAGCATGGTGCTTTTCTTTGTATTTTGTCAATTTTTTTGGTCAAATCTTTATGACCAGGGTCCCAAATGCTCGCGGCGTATTGGAGGTGTGGCCTAACCAGAGCGAAGTAGCATCTCTCTTTTACTACTTCATCCGAGGACCTTCCTATTATACGCTTAACAAAACCTAGTTTCTTTAATGCTGTGCCGTATGTTTTACATGTGTGTTCCCCACAATATATCTGAAGTTAAGGTAATTCCAAGATATTTTACTGTATATGAAGACTCTGAATCTATTGTGGTAGTGAAACGAGGTGGCGGGCACCTGCGTGAAGCGTGGCGCCGAGGCTGCCGGAATGGGTCATTGAGTAATCATTTCGATACATTTTTAAGTGTGTCAAAAAATAAATTCTTGAACCACACTTCTTTTAACTCCACGTGCACATGCGATGGAATATGCCAGAAAGGCAGCGATGAAAATAATCTGAGATTTATTCCTAAATTAAAGAAAGTTATGACTGGAGTTTTCTGCGCGGTATTCGAAATGTAAACGAAATAGCATTGAAATATTTTGTTATTGAAAATTGGACTCGGCGTGACCTTGATCCTTGGTATTTTTTTTAACGAGCATAATGATAGGACTTCTGTCTCATGCTTCAAAAATTTTATTAGTAATAGTAAAAGATTAGAGAAAAAGAGTACAAAAGTAAATTAGGATGCGACATTAGATAGTAATCAGTATGGATTCAGACCAGGAAAAGGCACTCGGGAGGCAATTTTAGCATCGCGACAAATCCTAGAGAGAAGACTAGAAATTAACAGGATAACTTTTATAGCTTTCGTTGATTTGGAAAAGGCTTTGGACCATGCTGACTGGAGACTCCTGTTCCCAGCAATGTGCAAAATAGGGTTGGATTGGGGAGACAAAAGATTGATTTTAAACCTCTACAAAAACCAAAGTACGGAAATAGAAGTCAGTGGCACCGAGAAAGAAGCAAAAATAAGAAGAGGTGTAAGACAGGGTTGCCCAATATCGTCTTACTTATTTAACCTACACATAGAAGAAGCAATGTCTGAAATTAAAACAAAGACAAGAGGAATTAAAATAAATGGCCAACAAATTCGTTACATTCGATTTGCAGACGACATAGCTCTAGTAGCTGAGTCAGAGAAGGAATTAAGTAGAAGGCTTGAAATTCTAAATAATATTTTATTAAAACTGAAACTTAAAATAAACACCAAGAAAACAAAAATCATGGTGGTAGAAAGAAAGAGAAGTGGAAAGATAACGAATATACATATAGACGGAGTGAGACTGGAGGAAGTGACAGAGTTCTGCTACTTGGGTAGCATATTAGAGAATCATAACAACTGCTCCTCTGAGGTCAAAAGAAGAATAAAGTTAGCCAAGAAAGCCTTTCAATTAAAGAAAATTCTCCTAGTAAATAACAGCATTAGTATTGAGACTAGGAAGAAATTCCTGAAAAGCTTTGTATGAAGTGTGCTAAAATATGGATGTGGGACATGGACACTAAGGAAGAGTGAAATGACCTAACTTGAAGCTGCATAAATGTGGTTTTGGAGGAGTGTTATAAGAACTAGGTGGACCGACAGAAAAACTAATGAGCAAGTACTAAATGAAGTCCATACAGAAAGAGAACTATTGGAAACAATTAAAACAAGGAAAGCAAAGCTCATCGGACACTTACTCAGGCACGACAACTTCATACAAAATATTATCGAAGGAAAAACTCTAGGCAAAAGACAGAGAGGACAACCGAGAACTTCGCACCTTAAAGTATTGGCGATGGAAATGGGATGCCGCTCGTGCAATGAAATGAAGAGGAAGGCTGAAGAAAGAGACTGTTGGAATTCGTGGCTGCAACAACAAGGATAACCTTTAAAAAAGAAGAATGATAGGAAATGCATTACTTCGCGATTGGAAAAAAAATTGTCTGCGCATAATCGAATTATTATGAAACATATCATTTGCAATGAGGCTAGGGGTTAAAATACCATTGACTGGAAAAAAAACAAATGGGTAAAATTCTATTTTTGCCACCTTTATCCTTCCTCTTCGGCTCACCTATCCTCATGCGGGGACATCTGGTTGAGTGTTCCCGAGAGCGTAGCTATTTGTAGTCCAACACTGTCCTGGTGTACTCATTCGTGTACTTATCTTCTTTCCGATTTCTCGCGAAGATATCGCCATTCTTGGTGGAACGAAGCTTATTATATCACCTTTTTTTTCCAAAAATTAACATGGCGGATAAATAAAACCTTATAAAAGGACAGCAAGCAGCATTTTGACTTATTATCACTTAATTGCGGTGATTTTTTTCGGTGAACTCCTTATAACGCCAATAAATTTATAATTACAAAAATTATCACATTTAACTTGCGATTTGTAACTTTATTGGTATATGTATATGAATCACAGTACTCATAAATTGACATAATACGTATCTAACTAGTGATACTGGTTTTAGAGCTGTGTGCTAATACAATTAAAGACCTTATAGAGAAAAATAATGTGAATATTTTGGGCTAAGTATCGAGTAGCGAAGAATATGGGGCAAACTGCGACAAGGATAACGGTAAATATTCAAGTGAAAATGATGTACCAATTACTGAACTGTTTCTTACAAATTCCAAAAGTAGTCCCTTGAAGAATAAAATATGATACCAGACTTTATATCATCAACAATTTTTCATTTTTCATCAACAATCAAAATAATAAAATGGATAGCCGGGGACTCGGAGGGGAAAGTTACAGAAGTAAAAAATAATAATAAAATGGATAATATCCATTCTACAATCTTAACTTTATAATTAAATCTAATTTTTTCTTTGAAATGCAGGTGCAAGATTATCAAGTTCATTTCTATAAACACTTTCTCTTTAAGCTTAAGGGAGATGTTTTCATTTAATCGCTGAAAAAAGATGTATTTCACACAGATAAAGCAAGCAAGGTATCCGCAACAATCCATCGAAATACACCTGACGTCCACACTTGACGGCATTCAATATTTCAGTGATTACTATTATGCATTCTCTATGCATGAATGTTTGGCCCGTATGCTTATAAAAATCGAGAAAAATATTTGTTTGGAGCCATGTAATTTTTGGGGCCGTAGAGTTTAAAGATATCACTAATGAGAACACACATGCAAAGTTTCATGGATATCTCTGTACATACACAAAAATTGCTAACACCAACGTAAGGAGGGGAAGGGGAGAAGACAGCACATAGTCGGCAACGTTGCCAATATGACGGCGTGTAATTTGTGAAGACAAGAAAGTGTCATCAGCGCGTTTCAGAAAAATACCATTACCATTCAAGCAAAGCTGGATAAACATACTCGGATACTATTCGCAACCCGAAGAAGTCAATCTAAACGACAGGATTAAGAGCCACGGAGAGCTTCAAAGTCGTTGCGAATTAAATATTGAAAATTTTGAAGTTAAGAATGAGGGTTTGCGACCTTGGTACTTATAGTAGACCAAGTGCCGACTCTTTTTTCCCCGTGTGGAACTTGTTCGCTGGGGATGAACTCCTCCGATGAAAAAGACCTTCTGCGTAAATGACACCATGTTTTGCTATCAAAATAAATCCTACAAGTGACGCAAAGGCGTGTTTCATGGGGTGTCTGCCACAGGGAAGGGATAACGTATGAAAACCATTTGGAAGGGGAAAAGTAAGCAAAGACTTGTATTTTGGTGGATGAGTGCCCTGATAAGCAAAACGTTGCTTATAGTTATTGAATGTAAGTGGGTAATAATACATTGATACCTATTGATTTCATGGATTGTTCAAGTTGGATTTCCTTGAAACTAGCGGCTCTCTCAAGGCATTAGAACTGCGGTCTTCCATGCTTCTAATTGCTGGCCATAGGTACATGGAAACCTTTCATCTCAGGAGGTGAACTAATTCCACAGCAGTTTCCACCATGCATTTTACTGTTCTCGATCACGATTTACCGAGCAGCATTAAGTCTGGCAGTCATCATTCACACCTGTGGAGAGCTTCAGCCGATGAAACTTTTACCATGCAAACAATTTTGTTCACGACCTAGGTTTCATTGGCGATCAGTAGGTGGGCTTCGATTAACCCATCTGAAATTAAATCCCTTGTGCGTTTTGCTAGTAAATAATCAGAAATCTAGGAGAACAATGACCTGATTGGTAATCATGTGGCAAGGATATTTTTATATATTCCATTTCAATCTGTTATGGTGGCAACTATCATAATCAGAATGATAATTAGACAGCGATATCCCTGCTGGAAAATTTTGTAGACTTTACTTAAACTTTTTTACAGGATTCTTTATGATTTTTTTGGCATTCCTTAAAATATGAAAACGTTATTCCAAAGAATTCCCTAAAGCATTCCGCAGAATTCCTCAAGACGCTACGCAGAATTCTTTTGGACGTTATGTGGAGCCCTGGGACGTTCTGGAGATTCTCTAAGGCGTTCTGTGGGGTTCAGTAAGGCGTTCTGCTGAATTCCGTAGGGCGTTATGTTGGATTCCCTAGGGTGTTCTATACAATTCCCCTGCGCGGTCTGTAGAATAATGTAAGCAGCTCATGACTTCAGAAATCAATGAAAATACTAGTTTCAAAATTAAAAATGAATTTACGAAAGAAAGATCTCATCTATGGAAAGGAACATCTCTCTCACACACATAAAAATTTATAAACGTAATTCCTTATTTAGTTACCCTCAAGGTGGTTTAGCGCAAATTCACCCAAAATAATCGCCAGGACTGAAGTATTTTTCCTTCGGGAGAAGAATAAAGTACTGCATGCAACCTGTCAATGCAACTGTAATTATCGGTCAACCCTATAAATTACGAAAGTCAATATTTTTTGCCATAAACTGAGATTACAGGATAATGAAGAAGTATATTTTTGAAGGAAGCATACTTACAACGAAGTCTGAGAATTAGTTGTTCATCCACTGAGCTACAGAAATAAGTCTTCGCTTCGCAGTTTCATTGCTACAGCTAGATATTACACGACTAATGAATCACTACAATTGAATTTTATTCCTACTTATGAATGTCCGCATGTTGCAGTTATAATTCAGACTTACTTGTCTATTACGTCATTATATTTGAGGGGTTCTTTAAATTAGATTTTCACATCTAAAAACACCATAGTCAGGGGTCATAAAACAACAAAAAATGGGTTATCAGTCACCTCAAATTAATAACAAATGCCACGGTGTATGAGAATCGAAGAATACAAGTCAACGATTTAACAAGGACGAAACTATTTCTTGGCTCGTTCTATCAGTTATTTTTATTGAAATTCACATGGTACAAGTTTAACCAACGTTGAAACACAGTAAAGAATTAATTATAGAGACTTTAAATAAATTATATTTTAGCTCTGTTGTTTTCACCAATCGTTGCAGTTAAGTTATTCACACTAATCATTTTAGCTATACACTGAACATTAAGAACTACGGAGAAGGTAAACGCCAAATTTTAACAGGATATAATAGGCACAAATGCCATCAAACGTGTAAGGCTTTAAATGATATCGTATCCTTCTCACTTAAAACGATTCACTGCAGTTGTTAAACTCACCACGTGTAGCAAAACTTTTCGTGATGCACCATCACTATCCCGACTGTGGCACTAGCGAAAATACATAACCACCCTGAAACACAACTTAAATACTGCTCACTTCCTGCCGTAGACATTCGACCACTACAAACCACACAATCACTCGACGATGGCAAAAATAAACTGTACTAATGATCCAAGACATTAAGCTAGTGGTTCATCCACTATTAGGAAATAAGCAATCTCACGAGTATCCTTATGATCAACGCCGGCCATTCACAACAGAGAGAGGTACTCGCCGTTACAGTGGGAAGAATTCGGATATTCCGTAGAGACCCTCGGAAAAGGAACTGGTTCTACAGATACATCCTACATTTCTGTTGATCTTCTTAAGTTCCACCGAACAGCTTGTAAGGAATTGTTTTGCTTCACAGAAAATAACTCTAAAGGACAAGGGCCAGGCTCCCATGTGCCGCACAGATCCTTAGAAAAGGAACTAGTTTTACGGAGAGAATGTCCATTTCCGTATAATTCCTTACGTTCTACGGAACAGAATGTGAGGAATTTTATGGCAGGGATTATAATTTATCTTTCTCATTTCCAGGTCTTTTCACGATCATCCACATCACGAGTTAACTTTCGCTACTCTAATTTTCCGTTACTCTTGAAATGCCTTGGTAATTAAACAGTGTGTTTGTCCAACATGTCCAACTTGCATCATATTTTAATTTGTTTCATATGACGAACAAGTGAGCAAGGAATTATATTATCTTCATTCTAATATAACCTGCATATATAGTTCGGTAACGAGTAAAGCGTGACTGGACAGTTATAACGAAACTGAAGGAATTGTAGTAGCTCTTTTGCAAAAGAAAGCTTCAAATTCAAAACCAAAATTTTACCTGAATGGTCAAAATAATTATGAAATTTCATGGGCTGTACAGTAAATAAATCATTTGATTCGCTCAATTACGATTATTATTTATTTCCTCTTTCTTCCACTCTTTATCGCTATTGACACATCAGTTCTTCGTCAGTATGTAACTACAAACAGTTGTTTTTTATCAAATCGTGAAGGAATATTTTAGACGGATGAAGTACATGAGATCGAGAATGACTTGAAATGTGTTCTCCATGTCAGTCGGATAAAGATCGCCTTGAAAAAATTCAATATGATTTTGAATGCATGCTACTTTTACAAGAGGCTACTAACTCTCATGGTGTGAATTGTATGCTCCTTTGTATTCATAATGATGAAGATTTCGAGGTAGAAGTGCTGAAAGGGGTGGAGCCCCAGCGACAGCTGTGTTCTGACAGTGGACACCACCGTACGGGACTGTACGGTATGCCACCTGAAGGTGTGCTCATTAAGCTGGCGTATACCCCAAAACACAAGACTAACTGTAGGAGTGTCGGACCTTGCTTAAAACACTCGAAAAGTGTATCACTATTCCGGGATGACTCTGGTGTGGATAATTCATCAAGACATAAAATAATAGGAGCTAGCAGGCTAGACAATGATGAGAAAGAAAAAAGATCACAGCAGCTGAAGTGCATAAGAAATAGGCTTAAAGAATTGGAAGAGACTTTGAAAGCTGAAAGAGAGGATAAAATGGCTGTGATGAATGAGTTTGAAGTTTAAAGAATGGTTTATGGTCATTTATGATTATGATTTCGGATAATTATGCTCCTATGCCGCACTAAACCAATGGAGCATTACCCCGGGAATGAGTGACCAGGTGTGAATTACGATCTGTCGTCGCCTGAGAAACCTTATGGCTAATCGGAATCCCATGCAAGTCATTATATTTAATCCCTCCAATGACTAACCAGCCCTTTTTCCTTTATTCCTGGTGAACAAGTTTCCCTCACAAACGGTGAGATATCATACGACCGTTGACCAATATCTGGCGAGAGTTTCCGGGTTTTAAGCAAATTTATCACATCGATGTATCATGCTAAAAGCTACATTTTTGCCCTCAAAATATTTGATCATCAGGAACGATTGGGCTGAATTCTACTTTCCGTCAACAGCTCTTTTGTCTTCAGTCATCCATGGAAACAAGTGTCTCAGAGGAATAACAATTATTATCAACTAAATGGTAATCATGTTTCTAGGGGGCTAATGCAAGTAGAAGCTTATCTGAGGAAGGATTCGATAATGAAGCCTTTGAGTTAGCTGGTGGACAACACTTTTTATCATATTGAAATACTTATTGATGGTTTGGACTTCAAACTATTTGATGATATGTGACCCAGACTTTGGCAACAATGATACGATAAATGCATTCCATTACTTGGCATAATTATAAGGAACCAAGCGAATAATCTAAAACGATTGTTTCCCGACGTCATTCATGAAATCAAACAATTTTATATCACAGTGCGATCATAAGAGCAAGTAATTTTCTTACCAGAACTGTAATACCATTAAAATTAGAAAACAAATTGCACTTTTAAGGCCTTTCGCATTTATCACAGCGACAGAATTCAAATCTAATGTCTTTTAAAACGGATGTCTCGTGTCTTTTAGAGGTAACCATTTGTTGTACCAATAATTTTGGTTCTGAATCATAACAGATTTAACATTATCACAAGTAAAATTAAATTATGAAATTGAAAGTCAACTCTTTTCCATTCCAAAGTTAAAAACTTCCGTTAGCGGTTCTCTCTCTCTCTTTTACGTCTTGGGTCTCATTCGGTTTACTGTGCGCCACTTTTTTTAATGGCTGCAGATTTCCAAGTTGTCACAGCCTCAAGAGAGAAATTTCACGTACGTCATGAAATAAATACCTGTTTGCTACCATGTGACGAGGTCCATTAGAGTCTCAGTTTATCAAATTACTACGAGAGTGGTATTACCATCATGATCGCTCAGATTAAAATATTATTTGATATTAATACTAGTCAATATATTAGACGATGATTTCAAATCAATGTATCTATAACGGTCACAGTCACCCACCTCCTTACACAATGTCTTTCCCCAGCTCGCGGAGTTTGGTGGACTACCTCATGTCTCCCTCCGATGCTTCGACCATTCAATCGTGGATGGCAGAGTAGGAGCGAATGTTATGGCTACCGCTGGCCCAACTAAAATAATCATATGAAAGTACAGGTACCTACTTCTACCACAGTTAAGCTTTAATATCTTACACCTTAAATGCTTAGCGCAGAAAAAATTAATTTACGCAGCCATCAGGGCCGCCAAGTCAATACCACTTTGAATTATTTTGCTGCCAAATACGATTACCTACCATACCACGTAAGTTTAGTTCCTATAAGTGTATGTAAATATACTTCATTATCTGTTTCGCGAATTTATGATACAAAATTAAACAAAATTCTAGAAATTCACGTGATTGAAACTAACGTGAAACAACCTAAGTGATTCATTGGAATCACTAGGGATGTTTCTAGCGACAATATGAATATTGAACAGTTCTATGTAGGGTCTTTACATCTTGTTGCTAAAAAAATACATGAATATTGCTAAAAATATAATGCTACAGCATAGCATTGAAAGCTGATAAAAAAATATTATCTCCAACCGCTTAGAATAGATCCCTAAATCTACATCTACACCTACGTAATACCCTGTAAGCCACGCAAAGGGTGTGTGGCAGGGGGTGCTTCCACACCAGGCATGCATGAATTATACGACAGAACACCGAAACTACATTGAAACCAGCAGACCACAAATGTAACGCGCCAATTAAAAATCTACTAACCAAGAAATATTCTATCGTCAATCCCTACAATCAATGTCACTTAGAAATAACGGTAAGTTGGCAAAGAAGTATATTATCAATTTTGAAATGATCCAAAAATATGTGAACCATAGATATCGATGTCATTAGCGACTTAGATAGGAATAGTAATGTTATCTACAAATAGCGTATAAGACCAAACAGCAGAGCCCTGATGGTTGGTTATCTACGTATTATTATCCCTAAACAAATACCGAAAAATTTCACTATACGTTTGATTTGTATCAAATGAGTCTTGTAGTTTATGTGTTTATAGTCATTCAGAAATCAATTTTCACTTGATCTTTCATTAAGTTCCGCGCGCTAATTTTTAATAATCGATCCAAATTTCAGCACCGCGAGCAATTTTCAATGAAATTTCATGGAACCGTCATTGGGCATGGCAATCGGCGCGGAAACTTAGGTCTGTAATTAAAATAAGCATGTGGACATCGCCAAGTGTTTTCATTTCCAAATCGATAACCCGCTTCTCCACGAAGTGATGCCTTATACTTTTCCGTATGCTAAAGGTTGAGTTAAATAGTAAAATAATAAAATGAGAAACGCGTAAAAAAACAGCATGTGCATTTTAAAGTAAACATTCCTGTTTGCACAATATGAAACGGAATTAAAAGCTTCACGAAAGCGTACATTCTGAGCAGAGGGAAGCCAGCCTTTTTTGCATGCTAACATCATCAACCACTGTAGAGATCGCATGCCGCATGTCTTGAAAATCCTTTCGGAGATTCCGAGATAAAGCGACAGTTTTGTTTCAGAAAAAGGCCTTGCTTTCATAAGATAAGCAAAGGAATCGAGAGGAATGTCAATGGTGGCGTAAATCCATTGGCCGTGCACAAGGCATGCAGCTCGGCGAGAGAAAAGCTTGGTCGACGTGGCGAAGCATTATTAGCCTACATGTTGTTGTTGCTTCTGCAGATCGTGAACGCGATTCCGATCCATCTGACTTATTAAAATACACTCCACAAAGGAAAGATCATTGCAAAAAATAAACTCCTTGTACAAATGAAAGCAGGAGACCATATACGTGATAAAATTTGCTTTGTTAAGTGATCCCATCCGAGAACACGAGAGCCTTTGACACATAAATCAGATCAATCCTGATTTCCCGATCTTATCGGAGCCAACTGGATGATGGCTATATTTTAAGATATAATCTCTGCGTCTTAGGAAATCAATGCCGTCTTTCCCCCTATCTTTAGAGGTCAGAAGTTCTTATCGCTTGTCTTTTGAAGAGAATTATTATTCCCAAGCCTTGGCGTATTCTATTGCTTGCCCCAAGATACGCTGAGCTATAATACCTTTCGAAAGCAGAAATTTTTTAGACTACTTTTGTGAGGCCTCGGGGTACATTTTCATCATACTGTAAAGGTAAAACGAGATTTAGCAATTTCGTGCACCATTTACGAACTTCTTCCTTTGAACACTTAATCCACTTCGTGAAACTCGTTGTTCTTGGGCTAGGATTTTCTCAATTATAGAGGCTACATACCCATGAATAAAAATAATGCATACATGGCATCATCAATACCACTCACATATTATTTTACGGTCTTTGTTAGCTGATTAGGTAATGGAACACTTATTTCCATCAATATTAGTCATGACCATTGCAATATTTCTATAAATAATTAATGAAAAAATTGATGAATGATTGGTATCGAGGCTGCTTATGAGTAATACGTGACAGGTTCACCGATAGCTGTGCATAAGTAGAAGCGACAAATCCACATCTAGCGCTAATAATGACATAATAATACATTGATACCCATTATATTCATGTCATGATCAAGTTGGATTTCCTTGAAACTAGCGGCTCCCTCGAGGCGGGAGAATTACTGTCTTCCGTGCTGAAAGAAACTTATAACAACCCACATACGGGTACATTTGATCTACTCGAAGCAATTTCTTACTCTCTGAAGGCACGTTAACAGCTTAAAAATTAATAGCCTTATTTTTCGCAATTTTACATTGCCATGTCGATCACAAGTTCTCCCTTTCACCTCGCTCGAGAAAGATTTATGTGGCTGAGCCGAGAGCAAGAAGCAATTGAGGTTGTTTTGGCACTTAAATCGCACGTGCCGTTTAAAACAAAATCCTACTGGTCACCTAAGTGAAAGTTACGTCACCGTTTGCATTTTATGGATTTCCCCGAGCGTGGGTTTCGGACGCAACTTCCTCACGCACTACATCGGGAAGGAAAGCAAAAAAAAAGGTCGACTAATTGCGTTCACGATTTATAAGGCACGCCCGACCATTAATTATCAAGATGTCAAGACTGTAAGCTTAATCACGGTCAAGTCATCATGATTACACCAAAGGCAGATACAATGATGACTCTTCTCAGGATGATATATTCTTGATTGATAATACAGCTATATCAACTAGAGTGAGTCACCGAGAGTGCAACTCATGCAAAGTATTGCATTAACATTTTGCCCGACCGCAAGCTAAGTGGACAGGATGCAGCTAATTACCTTAGAAATGATATATTGGAAATGAAAAAGGCATAAAATGTTATTCCAAGAAGTTATTATTCATGAAAGGTATGCAATTTTAGCTCGTTAGTATAGCTCTGCGAGTGATGAAACATGATGATTAGACGCTAACAAAGCCAGCCATCATTATTATCTTTTCCCTCCCAGATTCGTGAAAACTTAGTTAAATAGACTTAAATTAGCCACAAGTTTATTGTCAGATAGTTGTAATCAATATATGCTTGGAAATTACAGCAGTTGAAAGAGCTTAAAGCCGCCAGGAAATTCCATTACGGCTTCGAGAGCTTGCCAAAACGGGTTATTGCCTGCAGGTATATTTTTTCCAGTCACCCGTGTCCATTTCACCATGTCTATAAAACTATCTTGTAATAAGCTGGAGCGTTAAAAGGTTGTCAGCAAAGGCTAGTGGAAAGTTTTAATGACCGCAGCCCATCAAGTATTACCACCTGCTCATTGAGTTTCACCTCAGCCGTTGACGGGGACGGCGAGCGATAAAACATTGGCAGGCCATTTGGACGGCGCTGGCTTGAACACTGGGCGAGGCGCGGTCCTTTATCGTTTATCATCTTTCTTTAACAACCGGTCGTAGCCTTGATTAAGCTTGAGTCGTCATAAAAATGGGCTTTACTTCCCTTTGAAATGAAAAAGGAAGGGTTTTGTCGAGGCCATAATTTCAAAAGACCGGCAGTACATTATTAAAAAAGAACGCGTATTTCTTTCAGTCATAATACCACAAATGTTAATCACTCTTTTAAAGAATTTCTTGAACAATCCCTCCGGCCACAAACTAACAACTACATTTGTTAAATAATGAATACAATAGATTCTTAAATTTATCGCGAAGGCAATTTGAATGCCACTGAAAAAAGATCTTAATTTTCCAAATTATAGGTGTTTTCTCGGCATGTAAGTCTTGTATTTTATTATTTCTTATCTTGGGAGTCGCTTTGATTGGTGATGATAGAGTATGATAATGACCCAATTTGAGTTCAAATCGTGTTATTTTTGCCCCCCAAATTTCACACAAAAACTTGATGTTCATACACGATTGAAGGAAAAATAGTCACTCTAGAAATATGACTGTGTGAAAATAAACTTCTCTTAGAATCGAATATAACCCATTGCTTCATAATCAAATCCCTCGATGGTCAAAACCAGCGACTATACGGCCTTAAAAACGTTGCAACAGTTGATGCTTTCTCGTAACAAATTGCGTTTCAATGAATGCCATAAATGTCGATCTGTAAAACTAGCTGAGTTTGGTCATGCATGGTCGCAAATTTACTAATGAGTAGACAGTTTTTTTACTTCCATTTAGTGTATGAATGAAGTTTTACGGCGTGGAGTCACAATCCCAGTTTACACAAACATCTTCCCTTTCATGAATCTCTCCCAAAGAATGATGAATGATGACAAAAGATGCATGAATGAGGACCACAATTCCATAAATCTTGTAAATGATTTACAAAATAAAGCGAAACTTCGACACTGAGAAAAAAAGGAAAGTTCCTGGGAAAGAATTAAGGGAACAGCAAGAATGAAATGTTTGTTCATACGAAACTTATTCTAGTAGCAAACCCCAAAGCACGAAAAGCAAAGTGGCCAAAAGTCTTCGATAAATGTGGGAAAGAATTTATTTTACTCGAAACCAAGTAAGGATTTAAGCTAATATAAGAGGCTAACCTTGTTTAAACTCTTAGAGTCTTTAGCCAATAGATTTACTGCAACATGCCTCCTCTGCGTCTGGCACCACGGGTCGCAGCAATCTTAAGCTTTCTCGAAAGGTCGATAAAATCACGTTGCCAATCCATTCCCTAAAATATATAAACATTATATTATAACAGGTTTGTTGGCTAATGAAACAACTCATATTTTGTAGCTTTTATGGATAAATATCCGACACGTGCCACTAATGGGTATTTGTATTATAAGGTGTGCAACGCGACTTAATTCCAATTTATTCATTTTCCATTTCCTCTTTTCTAAATTATGTAAGCTCGGATAACATCTAGTTACGCCACTCCATCTCGGGCTGTTAATGTTCAGCCATTTCATGAACAACTTTTCCAATTGCCTTCTTGACGTACAATGACTTTCTACAACGTCAAAGGAAAAAATCCCAATACTTAAATGTTTGATCACCCCTCATATATAAATAGGTCTGTCAAGAGAGCGCTTTTGAACTATTTACTTAGGTGAGTGCAGTAACGTTTCTCAAATCAGGATAAGTGCGTTTAATTACTACATCAGGAACGACCGGTAGAGAACATAAATATTTTACTCGTGCCATGGAACAACGCATTCTCGGGTGTGTAAGCCTGATTTGTAGTGATTTGGGTAAAAAAACGATGCCATGAATCTCCGTCTTACCATTAGCATCAAGTCGCCATCGCCGGAATAATAGAAGTTAATTTCTCGCAGCACGCGGTACGTCACCCTCCACCCTATCCAAGCCTCTCGCCTCAAGCCCTTCAATTATGATTTCAAAGCTAGGCGTAGCTGATAGGTCGTTTCTTCATACCCTTTAGTGGGTGTGGTGCGCATCGTAAATTAGAGTTCTCAATGACCCGTTGGTCTCCTACCAAACCAAGTGTCATCTCGCTTAGTAAGATCTACACCAACACAATTCAGCCAGAATGATTCGTGAGGCGTGGCAGGGAAGTAACATTCCTGAAAAAAATATTAGTGCCCATTTCTTACATCAACACAATGACGCATAAAAAGTCCAACTGTGATTAGCATCGTCATAAAGGATAAATTGAGGTCTTATTCAAGCCTTCGTAACTTGATTATAGTGACACACTAGGTTCCTCATCTTTACATTATGCAAATTCCGTGTCAAGCAGCTAATTTTTTTTGGAGATAACCTTACTAAACTGCATTCATGAATTACCCGACAATTGACATACATTGATATCGAACGCTAAATGCCTTATCGGCCATTATGCTGAGTTGAGCGCGCTGATTGTGCCAAGACACTGCCATGAAGAGATCAAACACGTCGCCTTGGCTCATTTTCATTTTAAGTGAATGCATTCTACGATCGGAATTTAACTCTACTGAACGGTCTCCATGGGCATAAATCGACGCTATGGTGGCAATGACCATGTTTAACGATAGCATTAATTCTCGTAACGATATTTTGCTGTGATGTTAGCAATAGTGAGGTTAAAAGTTTAATAATTCTGATCAAGTAAAAGCCATTGTGATAGAACTAATGGATAGCGTTACAACCATTCGCCTCCTATACGCGTGACTCCACAACAGTCACCCTCGTATCAGAGGACTTTCAACACGGATCTCCGATTAAGAACAAAAAGTCATTTAAACGCATAAACGAAATCTTGAGTAAATAAGGTTGAAAAGACCGCTGCAAAATCATTTCCGATTACAAAGGGCTTAGGAAATAATTGTTTTCTCGCCATCAATCTTACACGAATCGTGGATGGTCAATGGAATATATACCGAAGAGGGAAACTTGAAATGCCCATTCCATGCCTTGATAGTGCTATCAGGTGAAATTTCTATCATAGAATATATAAAGTTTTGGCGCAAGTTGATGTAAAAAATAAATATTTCCGGAAAAAAATTAATTTCGTAAACGCTGATAATTGATCCATGACTAGTTAATGGGCAAAATGTGAATGCAAATATGATCTGGGAAAGATCAACTTATACAATTATCCGTATTCGTTAGTTCTGCTATACACCTAAACTCTATCTAGCTTTAATTGTTTAATCGCTTAACTATCTTTCATGCAACTAACAAAGGCCAGGAGCCCCTTTCCAAGCGTAATTATGATGCGTCTAACGACCAATTGAGCGATGCGAGCCAATTCCATTTTAGCATTCAATCAACATTAAATCTCCTCTCCACTGTTCATTCACATGCGATACAGGTTTCATCTTTCAGGTAATTCAGGAGCAACAATTAGCGAGCGAGATTTGATTTGAAAATTTAAATGATATTTTTCCTTTAATTCTCCACATTTTTGCTAATATTTTATAACTTTTCTGTAAATGAGGCATTTATAACCAAAAGTATACAAACTTGGAAACAAGATAATAAAGCCAAAATTTTATAATTTTTTACCTGTTAACTGTTTTAATTCAAAAATTGTACGCACAACAATGAAGAAAGTACGATATTGGTTATTCACTAAAGAAAGTCTAGAGGATGTTTTCTTGTAACTGCAAAATGTACTGTAATTTCAAAATGATGTAATCCGTGGTGATGATATAATACACAATGGTGGTGTGGAGATGTAAAAATGGCCGATTCCAAATGGAAAAAAATTCGACTGAACCGGGAATCGAACCACGGATCTTCGTCCTCATTTAATTAAATGTATTATGTTGTATGCATTCTTTATCGGAGTAATAAACAAATATTATTATTTATTATGATATTATTATTATTAAAAAAATAAAAGGTCAGCACGGAGAGAGAGAGAGGGGGAGAGAGTGAGAGAGAGGGAGAGAGAGGGGGAGAGAGAGAAAGGGAGAGAGAGAGAAATGGTGAGTATAAATAAACGGTATACAGCAATTCACTGGGCTCACGCAGAAAGGAGAAATAAAGCAGACAGCAACACTCGCAGTCTGCGCCCGAGAGCAGTGGTCCAAGACGGACCCACCGCCTCCATCAAGTCGTAAAACACGGGATGAGTAAGATGTTCGAGGGTTTAATTGTTGCGAGTGTTAAGCAATCACGATGCCAAGCCGTCAAAAAAGTCACGAGCGGGTGAGCGTGCGTGTGTTCGGAGGGCAGGGGGTGACAGATGACGGACGGCAAATCGAGGACACGAGGCGCCACTTCGGGGTGGAGGTCCGTCGCCTGGGATGCTGCGGGGAGGGCAGGCGAGCCCCCGTCTTCGGTGTTAGCTTGTACGTGACCCCATCGTCAACACGAAATGTTTCGCCAGAAGAGATCCCCCCCACTCACTTCTATAAATGGATCTTAATTACTAAATGGCGGTCTCCTCCGAGTCTCCCCATTGGCTGCCTGATCAAGGGAAACCGCTAACAGATGCGACGGAAGGGCGGAAATTTAATGCTCACTGCTGCTTCTCGTATACCTCCTCCCTTCCCTCCCTCCTCCCCCTTACTCCCCCACCCCTCCGCATTCCTAATCTTTTCTTTCCTCCCTCATTCTCTTGTCCTCGTCCAAATGGTCCCAGCGTGCTCGCCGCCTCAACTCGCCAGACGTTTCGGATAGACCTCGACAATTGCTATTATGAAAAGGCCCCCTTTGTCCAAAGAGACTGCTTTTGATGTAACGCGCGGGAAATAAATCAAAATCGCTGAAAAATTCAACCTCAAGATAAGGAAATTAAATCGGAACCACCCGTCTGAACTCCACCCTTCTCCCACGTCTTTAAAAGAATAATATCTCCTACCTACTTCCCGGACTCTCTTCGCGGTAAGCAATAAAAAAATTAATTTGGGTTTCTTTCTTATCTCGCATTGTCATTAATCAAACTTGAGGAACAAGACAAATCGGAAGACCGCGTTGTAATGGCTTGAGGACACCAACCGATGGACAGAAACGTTCTGGCTTCACGTTTCATTAAAATGCACTAGACGGGTGACGATTTTTTTCTATTACGCTAGTTAAAAAAGGTAATGCTTTCTCAGAAAACCATGAATTAATTTTGAATCTAACTTCAAAACGATTGAAATTATGAAAAGTCTCCATACAGAGTAATTTTTTCATTTTAAAAATGGAATAAATTCCAGTAAATTAGCGCATAAATCAAAATACACGCTCGATCAGGGCAGCGTTTTTAATCTTGCATGAATCAATAAAGCTGATTAACCTGCGAGAATGATATGTGAGGACGTGAGAGGGCTCACTATCATGTTTCGCATAAGCGCTGTCAGAGAGGTGGTGCGATTACTAAAAGCCAGTTTTTTAGAATAGACCGAAGCAACTTATCAGTTCCTTTATCTTATCGTAACTTATCATTCCTCATCTTAATCAATGCGCTTTCGAGCTTAACACAAAAAGGGACGGGAAAACGGGATTAACTTCTCATTTTAGCTTCATTTTCCAACATATATAAGCCCTAACATTAAAAGACTGAAAGTGAGGAAACACTTCATTAAAACATGCCTTTAGAACATGGTCTTACAAGGAAGAAAAGCCTTGATAATAAAATTTGAAGAGCAAAACAGATTGGAAGCATTGGAACAATGGACATTTGGCGATATCGAAGAATCATGACCATTAAATGGACAGGCATTTACTAAAAAAGAAGTCCTACCAGAGGTGGAGAGATACAAAGCTCATGTTTTGAATAATCAGTGAGTCAAGAGAGATAAACTTAGTGGTAATATTTTGTGACGCAACAGCCAACTGAAGACACTATTGGAAGGAGGATTATAGAGGATGACCAAGGATGAAGCACATGAGACAAATTATGAAAGAATGTGATTAGTGGAAAATCGTGTAAGAATAAAGAAGTCGGCGGATAGGAGTGTGGAGAGGAGACTTATACCAAATCAATCTTTGGATTCATGACTGCCGATGATGAATCTCACAATTGCAAAGACAGCTGAACGCGATTGCCCTGGAGACTATATGGGCCTCTAAAAACTATCCGTAATTCGCTGAACATAAGTAAATCTCATCGGAGCGATTTCGCCTCCGCGTCTTATTTTTTCTTCGAAATTATTTCAGAAGAACACGAATGTATTCAGCCATTTCAGCGCGAAAATAAGTCGTATGGTGACGAAAGGCTTCAAATAAAATATACTCATCAATTTTAACTGATATTAGGAATCATTTGTTTCCAATGAGCCTTTTCCAAACACTCCAAAAGTGGAAAATTGAGATAAAACCTAGTAAAAAAGAATAATTGACATCGTGGAAGATGGACTCCTAGCTTGAATACCAAATGATGAAGAGTTACTTTTACTTAAAAAGATAGCGGAGCAGACAAAGGTTTAAAACATGTCTCCTTCCAATACATTCATCATTATTAGTTTTTCCAGCGATACTGTTTCAGTAGGCAAGCAAAAAGAAGTAACGCAGTGGATAATTCGTCACTGACAAATCGGGAAAACTACTTACTAATGGGTCGTTTTAAAATTGGTTCTTAAACAAGATCATATTGAGGTCTTAAGTTCAGAGCCGTGTTAAAGAATTGAAATTCATCAAAAAGTACTTTTAAAAATATTAAAATTTTATTAAAATAACAGTAGGATTTATTTTAGTCAATTTCTGCTTAACTGCAGTGAATGGTTCGTCTGCAATCAATAAAAAGAGAAGCAAGAACGTATGCCAAACACTATGCTCACTCTCTGAGTTGCGAGGAATAAATTACACTAAGAAGTTTTGCACCAAATCAGTAAATCAAATCTTTGACAAATAGCCCTCACTACCCTTCGCTGTGGTTGTGAGATCTTAGGTTATTCGCATATTTCGCAACATAAGTCACGAGCTGGATTTCCACTGAGGAACTAGATAACTGACCCATTTTAGACGAAGCAAGCACGTAATCAAGAATTTTAAACGCCTCTCTGATAGAAGTTGCGTAACTTAAATAGTAGTATACTCAATAGCCATGATTGCTTTTATTATGGTTCAGAGCGAATGCCTCAAATGGTAGTGCATATGATTTTTTTATAAGTCCTTTAAGAACCAAAATTTGAACTATTGAGGAAAGATATTTTCCTTCCCACCATTAATAAAGGGATTACGGAACCTTTAATAATACTGGTTTAAGTATTATTTTAATGTTTTTTTTAATTTTTGAATATACCAACAACAGTACATTGTCATTACTACATGAGTAAATGAGCCAAGGTATCTGCGTGATTCAGCATTATTGAATTAAAGGATTCTTATACAGTTGAGTTTTTTCAACAGGTAGAGCAATTTATAAAGCTAAGAAGAACTTTCATGCGACATTTTTAAGGCTTCCATCCATTTTTTATGCATTATAGTGCCTAAATGTCTATCTACCCCGATATTTAGCCGGAATAGTTTGACAACTAGAAGCTCCGCTTCTTTTTTGTGGGTCTCGAAAACATCTGGGCGTGAGAAATAATTATATTGGGGAAGAACAAACCAAGCACACTATTCGATGTCTTGGGGAGATCAGAGATCTTAAATTATCTCGCTGCTTAAGCTTTGTTAGGGTCAGCCAAACGCATCGCTCGGATTTGAAAGCGACCTCTTCGGACGGTGGCAGAACTCTGGGTAGGCTCAGACATTGAAGGGTGGAGCACATATCGATTATTAGCGCAGATATTACCTGGATCAAATGCAATATTTTGGGCTTCCCACAGAAAACTCCATTGCCGATTCACAGCCAAGCGTTGCATACCGATGACTACGACAATTGAATGCGTCTTATTCACGTCACGGCCTCGCGGAAGCACAGAAAACGGAATTCTCCAGAACGCATGCAGAGCACAAGAGATGAGGTTGAGGATATAGTGGTAGTAGTGCGTTTTGGCAGTTGCCCAGAAAGCCCTTCTACGAGGAATGATTAAATCTCATCTAACTGCCCGCGCACGGGGAAACAACGCAGTCTAAACATTTGACTACACGTGTTCTCAAGGTAGCCAGCCTTCGTTTTTAACTTCGAAACACTAAATTTCTTTACCACATTAATAATCTATTTCGTTATAGCTCTTAATCAAACTGTTTACAATGGCTTCTCCGATGGGTCTAGAACAATATTAACGCACGTTGATCCAGCTTTCATTGGATCGTACACTGAAAAATTTAGCTTTACAGAGTCATCTATAGATATACAGTCAGAAAACTAGCTGTATACGGGATAGGTAGACATTTATTGGCAAAGCTAGATCATTCAAGCGGAACCATCAATCTGACTAAATAGTAATTTCTAGGGAGACTCCGATTCCGTAGAGCTCTCTAGCCATATGGCGTTTCTAATCACTTGCATCGTATTTATCGCCAGCGAGGTTAAGCAGCTATATTAAAAGTAATTTTTTAACGTTATGGCTGACGTGGTACACTGAAGATTAATCTATTGGTATAAATAATGTTTTAATCGCTAATTGCTTTTCTGTGCCTGACAAAAATGCAAATAGAATACTTGGAAATAGTAGATATTTTTGTTGCGAAGTAGCATATTTATATCAGCATATATAAACATATCCCGTGACTGCAGTAACCATGGGCACTTGATTGCAGTCCAACAGTTATGAGCACTTAAATCTGCAACTTTCTCATGAGATCAAACACAATTTCTGCCAAGTTACTAAATATTACTTACCGCTAAACTTTGCCAAGGATTCCCCAAACCTCAAGCGAATAATCGTTTCTGCAACATCCACTTCTTGTTTCGTGATGCACTTAAAAGAATAGAAGGGTGAAAATATACAACCATATTTCCGCTGAGTAGGTACGGAGCTGACTGCCACGCGACCGATGCAATTAAATATTTGGAAAAGTCCCTGCGTCTCGCCGGCATCTACTCCACACCGGCTCAACAACATTTAGCCAAACAGCTCAACACTGTTGGATAAGAAATAAAAGCTACCAAGCTAAATGCGACAGGCGGTAGAGTACTCTACAGCTAAATGTATCAGCCAATTCAACGAAACCACCACTCCGATCCGTATTAGCAAAGGAGTTTATATAGGTATTTTATTTCGAGGTAAGCATTGCCGCAAAGTGCGCTGCTGACTCTTCCCCGCTCTCGCGAGTTGAATGCATTTCAGGTAGTTCGAGCGAGAAATCTTTTTACCAAGATATTATTAATTTGGTCCCATTTTAAAGAAAAATATATCACCCTTCTATTGACACCAAAAATTCAACCCCTTACCACATTACTTTTCGAGATATTTGCCAAAAAATACCAGCCCTTTTATATGGGAAATGGTACGTGTATGTACTCCAGGGAGACCTTATATTAAAAATGAGGTATTTCCTACACTTAGATCTCGTCAAAAAATCAACAGTGTGTAGTTAGTGTTTTCTCAATTGTTTTTGAAAATTAATCATGCTGTTACCGCAGTAAATTCTTTGGAATCACAATTACCTTTCCGTTTTGATGGAGTTTTAAACGTACCGAGTGAAAAAAATGAGTCTAGTGTAAGACTAATTTAGATATTTTCATTTGATTACTTACAACTCCTGTCATGTTAAACTATATTATTGCACCATTAATAATGCAATTTTTAATTCGTGTGTCTCATAGTTGGTGAAATTAAAACGTAAAATTCGAATATGGTCTCTATTATGACTATGGAACTATCTCGCTCAGACTACCGTAAGTTGGCAACTTGAATAAGCATGCGTACCGCCCTTTCATCGCCCTCGCCAGCCCCTTCCACACCTGCCCTCTCATCTTTGACGTCAGCCTTTGCGCAGGTCACTGCCTTCAGGTTTTGCCACTTCTACGCCGACTGACGAACGATCTGGAGAAAAAGAGACTGAAGGAAACGGGCGAATGGGATAACCCCGTCTCTCTCCGTCGACTCGTCAAAACGATACAGCCGTGAAACAACGCCGGGTGAAATTTTAGTGACACCTCCGGTTTCATTCACGCCGCGCGGAAGAGCCGATTAAACAGATAGGTCATAGAGACGACGGCATTTATCACGGGGCGGCAAAAAGGAACAAAGGGCGCCGAACAAGAGCCTTAAGGTAGTCCGAGCGAAAAATCATTTGACTTAGAAATCAATGAATTTGGTCTCATCTTAAAGGGAAATATCTCACTCTTCTAATGACACCAAAAATTATACGCCTTACCGCATTACTTTCCGAGATAATTGCCATAAAATACCAGTCCCTCTACATGGGAAATGGTACGTGTATGCCTTCCAAAGAGACATTATTTACAATATGAGGTATTTCTAACACTTAGATTTCATCAAAAAACCAACAGTTTGTAGTTCGCATGTTTTGTCATATATTTTTGAAAATAAATCATATTGTCACCGCAGTCGGTATCACAAAATAAAAAATTACTTACAATTTCTGTCATATAAATCTATATTCATCGTCACTCAAAAGGCCAGGCCTTGTCGCTGTCTTTATAGCCAATTGTCTCTTTCTAAGGCTGTTTTCTTCATTTCCCCATAGGAGTTACACTTCATGATTGACATCACACTGTGAAGTAAGGATATTCTAGGCCGTCCCCTCCTTTCTGTCTCCAACACTTTTCCTTTAGTTATGTTCTTTATGATCTCGTTATGTCTTACTAAGTGACCAACAGGTTTAATTTTCCTGGAGTGAATTGCTTGGAGAAGCGTTCTTTTTTCACCTACTTCTTTCAAGACTTGCTCATTTGTATTTCTCATGACCCAACATGTTTTAGACATTCTCCTCCAGAACTACATTTCGGCTGCCTGGAGTCTTGTCTTTTTCTTGCCTGTTTAATGTCCATGCTTCACAACCATAGGTAAGTATAATCCACACGAACGTCATTACAAATCTCTTCCTCGTTTCAATTGACAGGTGATTGTTTACCAAGAGGTTGCGCTTCCTTTGGAAACCTTGTTTGGCCAGGGTGATCTATATAATTGCACCATTAATAATGCAATATTTAATTGATGTGTCCTACAGCGGGTGAAATTAAAACGTATAATTGGAATATGGTCTCTACTATGACTAGAGAACTATCTCGCTCGGACTACCTTAAGTGTTTAAGCGACGCGTTCGATCTGAGGACGGCGGCGGGCGGAGGATGTTGTGTGCGAGGGAAGGCGAAGAGGATGCCCTCTCTCGCGGTTGCGACCTCCGCAGAGCGCATGAGTGCAGATGGGAGGCGAGTGGCGGGGGGTGAGGGAAGAATAAAAAGGCACCTGGCCGCACCAAATAGGTGGTGAACTCTTTCGGTGATGGGGGAAAGAGGACTCCGAGGGTCGTTGGGGAAGTACGGCGGGGAGGAACGGGAGGGGGGAGGCGGTCGGGGAGGAAGCGGCGATCGTATCTCCCGAAGAGGACTTTCCTTTTTGAGACGGCTCTCGAGGGAAGACAGGGAAACAATTTCCTGTTGTCCCGCCCGACCCATCTCGTCGTCCCTCCTCACCACCTCCTACCCTCACCTCAGTGCGGCGAGAAACGTGTGATCGTGCGTCCATGAGCCAAGGCCGGGAGGGGGGAGGTGTGGCTGTGGTGCTGCGCCATCCGAACGAGAGCTAGAGTGGTGGAGAAACTTGGTGGCGGTTGCACTGAAGGCCCCTTTCGGTAGAAGCATGAACACTGTAAACACCAACCTTGACATACTGTTCTGGGCCTTATTCGTTGTGGCCTCGGAATTTCGGAGCATAGACAATGGCGACATTTTGGCGTCACAGCCTAAAAAGTTTTAATGGGGGCCATTGATAATATTTCGTGACGTTACGGTCCCCATGAGAAATAAGTTAAAACGAAATGGTGGAGGCGCGGCCAAGAATGTTATTGGGCGAATGTGAAGAAAGCAGGGGTGCATGGGATGAATTGCTTGCCGAGAAGGCGAATCTTGCCGAGTGATGAACATCGCCTGTGGATTTCAATTCAGATTCGAAGAAAGTAAAACGCCTCCACCAAGCAAGTTTAAGACCTCTTTGCTGTCTCTAATGGGAGAATAAGGCTTAGAATCAGTTGAAATTCCGCCACTTTTTTTCTACCCTTCACGATCAAAACTTTTCGAGGTTTTTAATAAAAAGCGTGAAACTTACAAAGTTAATTTCTTTCACGGGTAGCCGAAATGGTCGCGCGTTCGCCTAGCAGAGGGTCGCAGGTTTGATACTAAGCAAATATTAAAAAGATAATAACATGAAATGAATAAGATTTTTTTGGAACAAGGCAACGAGAATTTTTCTGCTAGATATCTAATTTACCCGGCGCCACTTTTGATAGGCGGCAGTTTCAGCGCAAGGCAACTGACGGCACATATCATAAAGTTCGGCCCGGTATCACATCTTCGGGCGAGAGTGAAGTTCATGGACTCGGGCAGAGTACTGACGTACAGAGATGTGGAAGGCAACGAGAAACCAACACATCATCCCCCTAGAGGATGCATCCTTAAATCATGTATGATGTGATAGTATTTCTCTCGGAGGTAAAGGTGTCTTCCAATCGGATCTCCGCTGGCGGACTCCGACGAGGGGAGCATCAGTCAAAGTGGACAAATGCATTTCTTTAACGAAACGCTGGAGAACATACCGCAAAGTAAACTGGGAAGCTATTCCAACATTGTCCTAGTCAAATTTGACGTTGTAAGCTAATCGGTATCTTCGATAATTTGCTCCATAGAACCGTTCAGTTTCGCACTGGGCTAGGAACCCACCGCTATGTGCTCATTAGGGCTCGTTCTTAACCCCAGGGCTGCCTTCAAGGCACTCATTTCTTCAAGAGAGGAGGGATTATTATAACGGCGCAGCGATGTGTTTCGAGTGCGTGTTGTCGTTTTAAAACCTACCGCTATCAACCCCTCACTTTAAAAACCTCTTGTCTCCCTCCAGACACCGTGAGACACAAATCATCCGCGGAATGAAAGGTACACAAAAGGGATGCGAGAACGAAGGAAATCGGGCGTAGCTGAACTTATATCCTCGTCGTTCCCAAAGGCTTACTGGAGGAATGCGACCATTGCAGAGTGGCCCGACACTCTCAGTCTAACGGGAGAGAGGATTAAGCCGAGAGGCCGACAGGGTGAAAAGTTGGCGTGAGATCTTGGCGAGAGGGAGACGACTCCAAGGCGGTGAGGATGACAATCGGAGCTCGTCGGTGGAACATGAAAGACTCCGTGACCCCGATTTCGATATCTCAAAGAGCGAAATCCTCACTCCGGCTCCATAAGACCTAATCACACATTTGATGGGTTAACGTCAAATTGCGGATCAGCAGGGCGTGCAGATAATTATGTTGAACGGTCGGGAGAGGAGGGGGGAAGTCAAGCGACCTGAATCGGTATTGCTGAGTCTTCAAAGCTGGGTCCAAACTCGCCGATTAGGCATAGGTGTTGCCAAACGAGGTGGCACTAACTTATGAAAAGCGTGACGCCATGTAGAGAAAACCATGTCAGAGAATTGGGATGAAGGGATCAAAGACCCTCGTGAAGTCGACACCAGAGTCCTTAGGTACCCACAACTAAAGCTGGTGGTACGGCACGCGCAAAGTCAACATGAATAAAAATCGTTATTAGCAATTAATACTTAACTATTATCGTCTATATATCCATAGCTCTGGCATTCGGTAGTGCACATCGGTACTCAGCAAGTTTCAATTAAGTCATTCCCTTCAAGGTTAGCGAATTGTTCCTCTTTTCTTTTGTGTATACCATATAAAAAATGTTCTCAGCAAAGTGTGAAAAATGGACCTGGCATTCTCAATCCGGAATTGCAAGTAAGTAGAATGAAAAGTGATTGATTACCAGGCGCTTATACATGGATAATCAATTTTTACGCTCCAAAAACCGTGGCTTTAGGCGCTCAGGTTGCAAATTTTGTTTATGCACATTAATAGATGTAGAAATGAACAAGCTTTCAGATGAATTTTACGGAATAAAATTCTGTGTCCTCAGTCAGGAGAAAAAAGATCTCAAACTCGATTACCTTGACGTTTTTAGATGGAGAATACTTACTCATCGATGCTGGATTGAAACTCACTGACATCAGGCTCTCTGCTGTCGGGTGACTTTAAGTGTTGCTTATCTTACGTCTAAATCCGAAATTATTGTGTAGACGCCTATTTGAAGAGTGATCCAACTCGTTAGACATCATGAGGTGGCGGATTTACTATAGATACTTTTTTGGTCACCAGAATTAGGATTTGATGGATTCTATCCTAAATGCGACTTCATCAAGGAATTCTCATGATTTCGAGTGCTGAAAGCGTGGACATTAAGAACTTGAAGTGAGCTTGGTGGGGAAGTAACGTGTTTTGAAAGTAAGTGCATATAGGAATTCTTATTAAGGTTAACAGCTGTCCCATGAAATGCGACTGTAGAGCACACTACATAGCTCTACAGATCGTAAATCTGATTCAAAGCTATGCCAAAAGCAAAATCCAGAGCTCGTATTTTTAGTGTATTTTCATTTAGACCGATTAAATAAGACTTGGACAAAATCCATCTTAAAGTGTGAACCCAGCCAATCGGAGCCCTCCAAAAAATCGCCATACCTGTGTTGCAATGTGGCGCTGAAATATTTTGTGAATCCCATAACTCCTAATTAAGTGGGAAGGCCTTGGGCAGTTAATCCACTAATTGAGTAGGCGCCAACAAGAAAATAAAATAATTCAAGTGCAAATGAAAAAGAAATACGCCCCAACGATCCAAAAGCGTCCACCATTCCTTTCTTATCGTCGCACCTTTCATCATAAAATCCGTGCAGCCCAGTTCTACCACTATAATTACTATTAAACGATGGTTATTAAAACACGTGACATACATTATTACTTTACACTATATCGTCTTTTATTTGTTTCACCTCCGTTGTGATTAATCTCTCGGGAATCACAATTTCATTTGATGAAATATTTGTGGGTACAGTATTGCATACCACTTTCACCGCGGGATACAGTTTCAAAGAAAGTTGTATTGTGATTTATATCAAACTTGAAACATGGACTTTTACCGGGGATTCGCTTATGACATTCATCGACACTGGATGAAAATAAGGACAGCCAGCTCAAAGTATCGTCAGTAGCTGATACGATGAAGCAACTTCATTTAATATTTCCTGCAAAATTTAAATAACTAAATAATATCTCGAGATATTTAAATATCTACAAAACAACAGCAACAACGATGGAAGCCATAAAATATCTCGGTGAAGGAGTTACGGAAGGCGCTTTGAAGGGTATTGAACGAATATTGGAGCAACATCGAATTTAAGGGGAGTATTTGAATTGACATAAATCTTGACACATGGAGAAACCAAAATAAACTAATTCAGGGAGAGTAACCTGTTACATTAAACTAATTAATCAATTGTGATAGATATATTTGTTTAAATTGTTTCCATTAAATCCAGGATTTTCAGGAAAAAGTCAAATTTGGATATTTTTAAAGTCACTCAACTTCCGAGTTAACTGAATATTCCTAATGATGATAACTTATTGACTCATTCCTTAGGAGGTAACTACGTTCCGGGGATCCGAGGATCATAAATAAAATAAATTTCGGTGAAGTCCCCAATGTCATTCTAGACAACGTCGCTGTACCATATTCCAACGTCGTTCGGAATCTGGGAACATTAATGAACATGAACCTCACTTGGCACGATCATGTACTTCAAATTTCAAATAGGATCAATAGCACAATCTATCGACTTAAACTCTTCAAGCATATACTATCTTTTCATACTAAAAAGTTACTTATCACTACTCTTGTTTTTCCACATTTTGACTATTGCTCATTAGTCTTCAGTGACTTGACTAATGAACATAAAGAGAGACTCCAGCGGTTGCAGAACTCCTGCATTCGATACATTTTTAATATTCGCCGAGCCGAGCATATCACTCCATATAGAGCACAACTAGCCTGGCTTAGTATAGAAAACAGATGCCAGTACATGCTCTGCACATTTCTTTACGTGCTATTTTCCCGGGGAGAACCTCGGTATATCTACGACTTATTCAGTAGACCTCCACTATCTCGGAACATGTCTACCAGGAGTGACCCTGCCAATCTGTACTGCCCCGCGCATCGTACCACTAAATACCACCTATCATTTGTAGTCAGCGCCACGGCAACATGGAACTCTCTACCGAACTATATAAAATGCAGTCAGACTCTTTCTACCTTTAAAGCCAAAACATCTCATTACCTGCTGGCGAAGTAATTCCAAACTTGGTACTTTGGACTTCTCACTGTTGATATCTAATAAGTTTGTCTCACATATTTTACTCTCTTTGTGGTACTTAATGCTTGTTTTATTGTATATTGTTTTTGGTTCCGAACTTTTTACTTTTTACTTTGGATATCTCACTGATAAACATCGAATGAGTTTTTCTCACACTTTTCTTCACTCTTTGTGGTTTTTAATGCTTATTTTGTTGTATATTGTTTTTGATAATTTTTGTTTGATAATTGTTTTTGATAATTTTTGTAATGCTCTTAGGGGTGATGTACCCAGAGAAAATAAAGTATTCTTATTCTTATTCTTCCGAGCTAAGAACATGTATTACGTTGGATTGTGAAGTTTTAATTTTCATATTCCACTTTCAAAATAGCAATTCAATTCCAAGAAGTATCGGTTGCATCCATTAAGTTCACTAAATTAATGTTCCTCACAAGAGGCAAACACCGACTGCTTCACGGCAGAGCAAATATGTCGCTTTCATCAGTTCTCTAAACAGCTGCAGAGGTCTGTAATGTAACTTAAGGTGAGTTCGCAACATCAAGAGCCTATCTAGATGAAGCTCACGATTTATTTTCATTCCTCTCTCGTCAATTTCCCTTTACCAATACGTCTCCTCCCACAGCTGCCCCGATGGAAACAGAGACGGGCGATGGCAGCGTAACGCGAGGATAATGACCTATAAATCAAGTAAAGGGAAAAATCTCACGGAGGATTAAAGATTGCCTCACGCTCTCCGGGTCTCGATGGAACAGTGCTGATAGATTAGCCGCCCAGCGCCAATGATCACGACTTGAGAGAAAATACAATCTTACCACAATTAGAACGGCCAACATATGCTTTCAAAGGTTTTGGAAAAGTATACCTGAGGGCTGAAATAACTACAGAGAGCAAGTATGGAATAACCGAACACGGGACGAGGATCCCAGCTGACTTGATCGCAAATCGAGCTAAATGAAGATATTCGAAGAAATATAAACGGTATGAGCAAGACTATAAATTAAAGTTTTGCAGTTGCCACAAAGGACCTGACGTAAGATGTAGGTTTGCAGAATTGTTGAGAAATGAAATTGCACAGGGATTAATTACGCTGCCACATTTGATCATCCGAACAAAAAAAGATGAAGAACCCAAAACACCAAAGCTAACAAGTACTCATTTCCAAATTGGAGAGTAAAAAACTAGAACCGGCAATTTGAAGGACACTTTGAAACCTATGCTAACATATTTTAAGATTTCGAATATTTTTGAGTGGATGTCTGAAAAAATTTTGACTGACTTAATTGTTACACTGTAATTACATATCCCTATTGATTTACATTACTACTATTCTCTTTTTATTGCCATTCTGAAGTTATCTATTTGCAATGAAACCAGTAAATAAATAAAGAAGGCATTGATATTCAACTTTAAGTCTTTGAATTAAACACAGAGTAATGAATGGCCCCCATTCCTATCCAAATGGCGTTGTGCCTTTCTATCCGCCGGAAACTCAATTGTTAGAATCTCTCTCCATAGAGAAACAGGAGGTTGGTATGCTGAGAAATTCGATGAAATTTGCTCGAGGGGATAGAGTATCCACCAATAGTATGCTAATAAATGCGTAGGGCTAATAAATTTGCACGCAATTCACACAGGAGAGACATGAAATTATGATTTTTTTATGACTCAGGGAGTGGCTTTTTAAGTAATGATCAGATAAATATGGACAGCATTTTTTATTTATAGCACCAGTGACGGGCAATTTTGCTGTGGTCTACATATATCGTCCCAGAACGTGTGAAGACTTAAGGAAGTCTTCCTGATGAGTTCCATTTCCACTTTCGATCGTGAATGGACAAGAATAAAAGGAGAATGCCCCACTCGGCGGATCATCTTCAGAGAAGAACTAATTTCTTCCCATGACGCGCTTTCCGTATGGCGTGGAAATTACTAAACCTGGACAAAGAAGAAGAATAAAGATATTTTGAGGCCTAAAAGGCCTTAAAATTTGCAAAGTTGCCCGCTTAAAAGTCGAGTTTAATCAGCGGATGAGAAATCAAAGCCCCCGACAACTCTCAACTTTTGAATGAAAACACTTAAAATTTTCGTCGCTGTGAAGTCAAAACTTCATCACTGCCGAGACTCGAAATCTCCGAGGTCATCCAGAAAAGCGCCGACAGACGGAAAAGGCGTGCGATTTCTAGGGATTGATTCTGTATATCCCAGGAATTTCTGAGTCTCAACGGTGACGAAATTTGGACGTCAGAGCCGCGTGAAATTCAAAGGTGAGCATTCAAAAGTTGAGATATGTCGGGGAATTAGACATCACGTTCACAGATTTACCGAGGTTCGACCGCGTCCATTCCTTACTGAATAAGGCCCCTGGTACCTACTTTTTAGTGGTGGAAAAGTATGGCATAATCGTGATGAGACGGAGTTACGGGAAATCGGTAGAATTACCGACCTCGGTACCAATACTTAATCTCTCCGAATATTCATGGTAGTCTACTTCAAAGGGGAGAGCGTTATGAGCAGGAAAATATTATTTGTCATTCTCGCACTGGATCTCTACCACTCCTTCGACAGAATGTTTCGGAAAATTCCGGGAACTCAACGCACCGCTGTGTTATGTCAGACGGCTTTGTCCTCCGAAGTGTCCCATCAAGAGGTGCCCGACCGTTCTGTCAAAACATCGGCATCGCCAGTCAAGCCGACGGGACGTATCGTAGCCAAACGGAGCCGACGGAGTGACGCCCCCTTCCCTTTCTCACGTCGGTGGCACCGCACAAATTACGGCGGGGCACGCGCTTGTACTAGACTACCCCATCCTCCCGTTCAACCAAACCTTTTGAGGGCCATCACTCTTTTATGTGCCTGGGCTTACACTTCGGGGAACCGGCGCGAGAAAACGGCTCGTTCCAAGAGTTTTCCAGCCTCCCGAGAGGGTTTTCAAGGGTTCACACGGAGTTGTTGTTTGGGGGGGGGGGTCGAACGCAATAAAACCCTGGGCCGCTCGCTCGCCTCGCTGCCGACGCCTGCGATTTGAGGCCCCGGGAAGAGTAACAACATCTCCCCCACCTCGCTTCCTCCTCGTCCTTTTCCCAAAGTATTCTTCGTCCAGGTTAGTATATTGGGTTCGGTCGAGGAGAGAATGGATGAGGGGTAAAAACTTGGGGGGAGGGGGGTACGGTGTTTTGGCTGAGATGGGGAGAGGCCAAGGGGAGGAGGGGGAATGGTTAGTGTGGTGGTGGGGGGAGACGAGAGCTCGAAAAGGAACGCGCAAAGTGACAAAGTCACAGCGAAAGGGTTTTTGACGACACAAAAGAGCTTCGCACCATCAAAGGAAAAGGAACGGGGGGCGGTCGGTGTCTTATGTGTGTAAAGCCTTAAAAGTAGCGGTCGTTTTGTTGAGTGACGGTAGTCTTTAATGCCGACACTAACCCTTTCCCCGTCTCGAACCCTGCCGAACTCCTCCCCTGCACACGTAAGCTCCCCTCCCAGACGTCTCCAAACCCTTTAGATGAACCCCGTCTCTTCTTTACCCCTACCGGTTCCCTCTCTTCCCTCTGCCCCACCCTTAAATCTCCACAGCCTCGGTCGGAAACATTCGAGTCGTGAATTACGACCGAATCTTGGCTCGTCTCAACCTCTGCTAACGCACAATCTCTCTCTCCTATGAAGCCATTAATGAATTAAAATCTCCGTTCGTTTCAGGATGTTAGAGCGGCTCAAGGGTCTGTGCATTAAATTTTAAAACGGTCTTTTATGCGACGCACCCCTCGTTACACGCGATCCTCCATCTTTCAGGGAAGGAGGAGGAGCACTTTCATATCAATCGCCGCCTGCAAAGGGAGAAAGATCCTCCAGAAAAATCGAATTCCGAGCACTTCGGAATCGATAGCGGTCCGATTTGCGCTCAGGGTGCGGGTGGGGCAGTGTTTCACTTCGGGTATTGTGATGAATTAACCGCTTTCTAATGTTCCGGACGAGTTGACTTTGCTCCGAACTTGAATAACGTGATAGAGGAGCGGAGAGGGAGGAGAATGAAGTGCCTTGGCATGGAATGCGGTCACCTATTCCATCTCTGTTCACGTGGGCACTCGTGTCATGAGTGCCGCGGTGAATGCGGTATATTAGGTAACCCTCAATGGGCACGGTGTGAGCAGCGAATTATGCGATTAATTTTAGCCGAAGCTGCTTTTATCCGCGCATAAATTTGAGTGAACATTTTCATACATAATGTAATGAGTGATCTCTAAGGATAATATTGAAAATATTTCGTTTTACCGATTGGGTATTTTGGTTATAATTGCCGTTAAAAACGCGGTATTAACCCATGTGAGATGTATTTAGTTACAATTCGAATACATGAGAACATATTTTTTTCTAAAAGCGAAATAAAACATTTCATATAATAATAATGGCTGTTATGATATGTCAAGCTGTTACGCCGCGTCAAAAATCCGAAAAATATGTTTGAATATAAAATTGGTCTAAATTTTGTATACCGCACCGAAAACAATTAGAGGTTCAAGTCATAACATGCTGTAACGAATATCAGCTAAAACTGAAGGTATCACTTTGCAGAATAATTTGATCTCTGCAATGTTCCCCATGTGTAACAGTTAGATCTTCATTACTTTACCCTTTATTATGCTTTAACGAAGAAAAAATGTAAAATATTAGTCATTTGCAGTTTCTATCACTATATGTATTGAGAGCTCTACCGTGCACATAGATGTACTTCGATGAAATGCGGTCTTAGTATTTTTGCGACTGAAAAAAAAATAAAAATGTGCCCTCCATGACCCACGATTACCTCTCCAGACACTTCAATATAAGTATAGGCAAGATGTTCTCCTTACGATCTAAGGTTTTCCCGGCGTATGTAGTCGTTGAAGGTTATTCGGGCTTCCCACCGGGTCGAACTCTCCATCTCGGCCGACGTTTCGGTGAATGAGTCGTCCATCGTCATCAGGGCATGATGCCACTGGAAAAGATGCCCTGATGACGATGGACGACTCGTTCATCGAAACTTCGGCCGAGATGGAGAGTTTGACCCGGTGGGAAGCCCGAATAACCTTCTATGGTCTCCTTACCATCAGAGAGATCATCTTCGAATGTAATTTTAAAAGTAAAATTTAGCAATGAGAATCATTCAAAATATTCAAAGATTAAGATTATTAAAGATATTCAAACGACGCACAAACTTTGTCCTGTATGACTGAGCTTCTCAGTAAGTAAATAAATATACAGGGCGTAAATATCACGCCGTGCGCTGAAAAAGCCTTGACGGGCGAAGAGCTTTATTCAGTATCATAAAGATGAACTCATTTCGTGACACTTTTTTTAACTATTGAGAAAGGGTACCAACTACGCACCATCAGATATATTATACACGATATTACGTCCTAACGTCTTCAATATTTTAAAAGCGTATTTTATTTTATTTATTTATTTATCTTCACTGCCCCGAATACAGCTCATTAGGCCATTTTACGTCGGGTAAACAACAGCAACAACGGACGAGACACAGACATCCATGTCCTGGGTATATAATATTGTACCCAGGCGGGACTCGAACCCGCGACCCTCGGGTTAGTAGGCGAGGACTTTACCCCGCCTCCACCGGGGCCGACAGTGATTACGGCTTTACCATATCCGATTGATAGAGGTTTTTATTTCTGATAAATATCTCGAAAATCTGAGCTATGTGTGTCCGATATTTTGTTACCCTTAAGAAAACAACATGTATTTCCCTATGATGAAGTAAAGTTCATTGAACTTCATTAGAAGTGATATCTCGCTCAAATATTTACAGACGTTTCCACTTCCTCTGTGCTTGTACAAATAAATACTTTCAAACTTATAGCCTGCTTTGTTTAAAAATACTACTTTTAACCAGTGGCATGCCTTAAGGCTGTTATACCTGTATATTTTACTGTTTAAATGAATGTACGTTAGGATGTGCAAGCAAACGCAAACTTATACTTGTCTAAATGCAATTAGAGCAGGTTCATTTTTTAGTCATTCAGACAATCAGACAAACGTTCATACAATTAACCGCTTGGCACGGCGCAATATTCCTCAAACAAGAGTTAGTACAAACAATTTTACTGTCTAAAACGGCCTTTAGAATTATTGAAACACAATTGAAATGCAAGATATGTAGACTAGTTGACAATATTGTCGTTAAATACTTACTCTTTTTCCGGAAATATGGGCTGACTGTAGCGCCATTTCTCTTGAACTAACGTATTTTGACTTTAGCTTACGAATTTTTTCGCTCATGACTAAAATAATACAGTGAGAAGATGCCAATATACTATTACTACCATTCAATTTCCTCAGAGTTTGCCAAAATTTGTCGCCAAAATGCCATTTGTTTTGGAGAGAAAAATAATCCAACCCCCATGTTTTTCCCATTCTCGCATATAGTCACATGTACGTTCAGGTTCAATTTACAAAACAATAATTGCGTGGAATGGTATGACTTTATGGTCTCTAATAAAAGACATGTCACCTATGAAACCGATGTATGACAGAATATGAATAAAATTATATTTGAGTCACCTTACTGAGGAACCATAACCAATCCACATGTTTGCATCGCTATTTTTATCATTGAATAAAGCGATGGCGAGGTCTGCCGCATTTGCACCTATTGTCAATTGCTGTTGACCTTAAGAGTTTAAAATGTTCAATTTGAATGAGTTTATTTCATTGAGTACTTTCAAGCATCAAACTGTTGCACTCGTTCACTAACGTAAAATTAGACATCTACCCCTGATGATATCTGTAATTAGGTATATACGAAATGCTGGAATTGGAGAAAAGAGTCAATTATAACGACCAAAATCTCTCCACTAGAAAGATATTTTTATTTCTCTTCACCTACCTTGACTATAGTAAGGCGAGTACGATTGATCATCACACGACCGTTGATTCCAATGCAAATTCGAATGGCAGAGAACAACAACTTTAGTTACTTAACCCAGGCAATTTAACTCAGGTCAAAAAAGCTTTCCAGCTATTGAAAGTGCATCACTTACTCTTCTCGTTGCAAGGGGTTGCCAGGATAAAGAGCTCTGAGTACGATTTGAGTATTAGCAAACGGAGATAGCTGAGAAAAAGGAAAAAAATATGGTATTTTTAAATTATAAATGCAGGTAAAATGAAGGGTCACCACATCATTATATGTATGTCCGAGGAAAGGACCTGATTTCTTATTTTATATTATTTGTCTCGGGCTTTTCTTCCGCTAGAAAAAAGGCCCTGGAAAAGAAAATGAAATATCCTCCACAGAGTAATCCCTAGAATTGTACAAGTCAAACGATTCATCTTCTACCATCAAAAAATAATAAGACGTTTAGCAGTAAGTTGTACTAGAGTATGCAAGGTTACCAGCCTTCGCATTACCCGCACCTAGTGCAGCTTTCCCTGCTAACGATTACAGCGCTCTACCGGTCAGTTTTGGCACATTTTCGCCAGTATGCCACAAGAGAAACCAAAGCATAGTAATACCCTAGGCCCGCTTTCCCTATTCTGCTGAAGCTAGGATCCCTTCTGAAAGGACTACCTTGAGAGCCAGCATACTGTTGCCCTATTTTGCTGTTACATGAAAGGAGTGTGCTTCGTTGGTTTGGCCATGTGGAGAGAATGGATGAGAGTCGAATAACGAGAGTAGAATGAATGGTGTGAGAGGTGTGGTTGAATGTGGTTGAGGAAATTCTAAAGGAGGAGGAATATGAGGAGTCTTAAAAACAGGAGGGCGTGTATGAAACAGTGTATGGGGGTAAATGAGGCAAAAGAGGTTTGCAAGGATAGGTCAGTATGGAGGAAATTATTGAAGCAGAGTTAGGTGTACAATTATGTATTAATGAGTGAAACATTTTGACTGTGCCTACCCCGAAAGGGAACGGCGTGATGGGTATGTATGTATGTAAAAAAATAATAAAAAGAGTTATAAAAGCTTATCTGAATTACGCTTTCAAGACATTTTCAAAGAGACTGGGTCCAAGGTATGCTATAAGCATTGAAAATGAAGTACGACGCTATGACCTACGCTAATAAACGACGCTAAATTTGGATCATTTCTACCTCATCAAGCCAGAGAAACTGGGCTCACTAAGATTCCATTTCTATAAAAGTAATGCAAATGAAATAAAAAAGAGATTCATCCAGAAATCAATAAAAGACGTAAATTATCATGAGGAGTAAGTATGCGAAAATGGTATTTAATGTCGCTCCCGCCTCGTATTTGTTGCGGATACGTCACCACATTTTGCTATTACTGAAGCCAAAAGTCATACATGAGGAAGTAGATGAGATCGTCAGAGAAAATGAGAATCATGGAATCCACTATATTTATTGAAATTTCCTAAACGCTATAGTCACGGCAGATCGAGCACTCCAAGAACAGAAACGATTATTAACAAAGTTAAGACATTGATTTAATTCTATTAATTGTTCTGGTGCCCGTACTACACTCACATAAACATAGTGTCGCATGAACACAAATGAATACGAAGAGGGACAAGCGAAATACGTTAATCATTGGTCCACTAATGTGCGACCCGGTACAAGAATTTTTGCAACAAACATCTTAAATTTTCTATCTGTCAGTAGTGTGAGTAGGAGAAAAGTGGAAACCTTTACACAACTGATCAAAAAGATGCATGGATATACATGACTCCACAAAACGAAGAGGTAGTAGAATCACTGCCAAACTAAGAGACAGTTTTTTTTACCTTTCAATAGCGTTGTTCTATTAACGGGAAATAAACTGCATGCAGTTATGGTAAAAATATTTTATGAAATGGTTCTACCGCAAACTCACCTGAATATCAGTGAATTCATTTCAGGCTCTCAGAGAAAGCACTTTCCCCGCATTTGATGCTCACAAAAAATTATACATTTCCATACTATTTCCTTCGCAAACCGAACTAGTAATTACACGGTGATCGATGCGAGAATGGGCCAAATAAAGGAAAATATTGTGCGTGATGAAAGGAAAAAGGAAAATATTGTTTTATTCCTGATTTATATGCCAATTTTGCGAAAAACTGTTCATAAGTACATTTCAAGAATTAAATGAAAATACAATTTTGTGCCTTCCTATTGTATACTTTTTAGTTAAAGCAAATACCTGCAATAATTTAATCCAAAATGCAATAACTGAAGGGAAATGTCTCTACGGTTGGCTCAGAAGGCTGGAAAAAAGTATTAGTTACATATACAGTCGTTGAATTATCAGCCAATTTTGTACCGTAGTATTGATTTTTCATGGCTAGTAGTTTTCATGCGTGACAGCATTTTTTTTAACAAGTCAATTCAAAGGGTTACATTCGGTAATTATTTTGGCTTACAACGTCGCGTTGGACCTTAAGTAGATGAATTCTGTAGACCATTCTTTTACAGTTACGTTACTAACATAATATGTACATTAATATCCAGAAAAATGAAGCAGTTAATTAGATAAATGCTCTTATATGGCTGTTTTACACGATGCAAGCTGACCATGGTGGATGAGTAACAGTAGAAGGTTGAATCCTAAACGAGCACGATTATGGTAACGAAATAGGTTTATTACCTATTATGAAAAGAATGATTTAGATAATTCCAAATACGAAAAAGAAGATGAATCTATACAAAATAGTTTTCTCTGACGCATTAACCAAGTGTAGTATATTACTGCTGCCTGCTCAAATTATTGGACGATGTACAATCTGGATTTTGGTTTAATCCGCTTTCGTTTTTTAAAATAAGCTTTACTCTATTTGTCATATAATAAGTCTCATCAATAAAATTCTCCAAAGCAAATACATGATGATTTAATATACTATAAGAACTTCTTCTAGTAAATACATCTAAGTGACTAATAATAATTGCATGTATTCTGCGAGCGCCAATGAACGTCATCTCCAAACGTTCATTTGGGTTTAATATTAATTGTGAAAAATACTAACTCATAAAGGTAAAGATTTGTGACTCATTGAGGCCTCACAGAGAGATCATGTGAGAACGGTTAAGTGCGAAGTCTAGCGTAAAAGAATATGTTCAATATTTTAAATACGTATCAACTACTCGAAATTATCGAAAAATGTCGACCCGTTTTGACAAGGATTTTTATCAGTTGAATTGTGTGACATTTTAAAAAATTTTCATATATTCCCCATTAATTTAGATATTAAAAATTGTTTCAATGCGCTATTACTCTTACTTAAGTATATTACTTAGTAAAGTTGACTGATATATGCAGTAGGAATACGTGTTATAATTCTTGCTGAGCTTATTTTCGATAAAAAAGATAGTAAAACTGGTACGTAGGGAATTGGAAAATACTTTCCTTAGTTCCTTTTATTTCCATTTCCACTTTAGATACATTTTCCGTAATTCAATACCACCGGCTCTATAATAGATTACATCATAATTTATCAGAACTTTGTCCTATATTTCAACGATTTCCTTAAGTAATTATCCCACAAGGACATGGCGAACTCTTAGGGGATAGTGAAGAAATCTGTTCGAGGACAAAAACATTTGCAGCTGGAAAGATTGTATCCCACGAGAAGTCCCAACGAAAAATGCACGACCCTTGCCAGGCGACTTCAACAGGGAAGCTCAAAAACCCGGCCATTGTGGGTACTTGATCCTGCCTTTCGGGGTGCACCATTAGCACAAGCCCAGACCAAAGCAACCCTTCAGCGTCCTACACGAGCGACCGCCTCATCCCCCGCCACATGTGCCTCGCAAGCCCTTCTTCATTCCAGACCGAACCGCGACAACACGTTTCTCCGGCCATCAAGAAATCTCCTCTCTCGAATCTCCGCAAGGTTATTCTCAGTTCAACATTCGACCCGAGCCTTTATCCCATTCACTCCCGGCCACGTCACTCACTCCCTTTACACCAATCAATTCTTTCTCCAACCTCCTCGTACCCGTCGACGCCCTTTTGCTGCCGAGTGCAAGAGAGAGGCAGTTGGGGGGGGGGGAGCTGCCACCCAAATGGAGCTGCCGAAACCCTACCTGCCACCCTATATAGTTCGTGGGACGGGTCCCGCTCCCGCCTTGCAAGGTCCTCTTTGCCCCCCTACTCTCTACATCAATAAGTTGTCCCGGCTACCGCCAAAACAGCTTACCTACCTCCAAAGCCTTTGTCCCTTTACCCCTGCGGCTCGCCTTCCCTCCCGGGCGTGAATGTATTGTAAGCAGTTTCGACTGACAAAAGCATTGCCTCGTCTCTCCTCATTTTCGTGGATGGGGAGGGGACCAGTGTTGATGTGATGAGGGGACGGGGGTGAACTAGAATTCCACGACGCCGCATTAAAAAAATAAATTCCCGTGACGATCCCGATTTGAGATAATACGTGAATAATCCCCGGTCTGAATTGTCCTCGCATGTTCAGACGACATATGGCTGGTTTTTTTTAACTACCAGCTTTACGTCTATTTCACCACGGGTTGCTTTATTACAGGATTAAGGTTCGGAATGAGGCACGCAGACATTTGTCTTTAATTGTGAGCACGGGAAGCCACCGTTACACGCTTACGCGCGGATCCGTGGCCATTGTCACATGAAGCCCTTCGACAACCATGTCCCTCCTCGGTGGTGACTCTGATCCCAGGCTTAGGCAAATGGACTCAATCTATTGCTTCAAGTGGCTACCGTGTTACTCCGGAGGCTATAGGTTAACATTTGGAACCCACCACCACCCATAACAGTATTTCAGCAGAAAATATCTTGGAATTGAATAGTTCACTCCGATCAAAGATGGTATTGATCGCATGGAAGAGTCAATGAAAAATGTATAACTTTTACAATACCAGAAATATAGGGAAAACTGGTACGACCCGGGTTTCAGGTCTGACCTGAAGACTGTGCTCATGCACTACACCTGAAGATGGTGCTCATGCACTGATACCCGGGTCGTGCCAGTTTTCTTTATATTTGTGGTATTGTAAAATTTACACATTTTTCATTGATAAAATATCATACTACCAAGTTACAAGTGCTCTTGTTTTATTTGCGAAGAGAAAATAAACTTAATTGTTGTGAATAATGAAACTTAGTTAAAATTTAATCACGCACATTAAAAAAATATTCTAGGAGCTTACAAAATGTATGTGGAGTTTGAATAGAAAACATGACTTATGAGAGTTAACAGGAAAATAAATGATAAAAGAAACCTTATTAGGTCAATGTATTCTGTTCCATAACGCCCTCGTGTGATACTAAAAGTTAAAGAGAGCATTAAAATATGGCCTTTACGTTTCCTATGATGAGAGACTGACATGATTTATGTGGTAAGCCTAACAGATAAAGGACATTTAATAACGGTTACCAGAATTCAACTGATGTTATCAATGAAAGTTAAATGAATTACCGAATTATTAATTTCCTTAGATGTGGCTTTGGGCCGTTAACTGACTTTAAATTACTGAACTACAGCCACTTTCAACAGAAAAAAACTCACGCGACGAGAAGTATTTAAAAATATACTTCATTCATTAAAAGTTCCAAACATTTTTACGTAAGCCTTTCAAACTCAATAAAAGTTAAAGAGGCGAAGACATTATGCAAGGACAGGGCAATGTGATCAAAATAGGGCAAGAATCCAGCCAACAATAATCATTTTGACATTAGACATTTTGACATAACAACACCGAACGGGACTTTTTGGCACGCAAGGATGACAGACTAGCACGAAGAAAATGCATGCTTGTTTTCTCGAGAAACGAGGTAAATCTACTCGAGGGCCTCTTTAACTTTTAGCGCCGCGTCATTACAATTGACTGACATTTACTTCGCCGTCAGCAGTTATCAATCCGAAATTCGTTTCATTAAGTTTTGCACTTCAGTCTCATATCAGAAAACCGCTTCACTCATAAATAATTATTCACTTGGAAGTTCTTCATAATTTGTCTGATGTATTCCATTCTCGGTCTTCCTCTATACTTCTCCACATTCATTTCTCCTTCAATTACTGTTATCATTGAAATATTTTCTCACAAAATGTGTTGTTCTATATGTTTGTCACTTCCACTCCTAAGAGTTTTTAAAATACTTCTTTTCTGTACACCGCTATGTAAGTGATTCTCTCCGTCCACATAACCATCACAAATCATCGACAACACCATACCTCCATTGCCTTCAAAACCTTTCGCTCAGCAGTTTTTGCCCAGGTTTCACGGCCATATTAGACCAGGTTCCAAATATATGCACAAATAAAATGCCACCCTACATCAAGTCACGTGTTTCAAGAAGTCATCATACTCTTCTCAAGACGAGTTAAATTTCAAAGCGCTGTGCTTGGAATGCTGAAGCTTAATCCATCCATCAAAACACTGTATCCACCAGCAAAGGGAGGTCACCACCAACTATTTACCAATCTCTGAGGAAATATCAATTTCTAAGCATCTAGTAAATAACAATTAAAATCCGCCGTCGGAATTTGGTTGATATTTGCATAATAAGTATTTATAAAGTAACTGATTGGCATTAAGGTACAAATGTCCATCTTACACGCCACAAAAACTTACAATTGATAAGGTTTGCGCTATTTTGGCGCAAACCCCGTAGTGACGAGACAGTTCTCTGAGAAGAGACCGGCTGTAGCTAACCCATAATTTTCTTTGGCAGTTTATCCCATCATTATGTTAAAGACGAGCATTTATGTTAAAATGAAAATGGCAACCGGAAAATTAAAGGACTCGATAACGCGTTAACATGCGGAAGTAATAAAATCTTGTAACATTCCGTAAATCTTTGGACAACGAATGATTGGAATACTGGATTAAAACACTCAAGCTCATTATCGCTGGATCGTGTAACTTGCCTAATTAGGCCTAATTTGGTATAGTAGTTTTTAACACAGAAACAGGGTACGTTGCATGAGATACAGTTACATCGATATTCCAGCGCTAAAAAAACGCTTTCGTATAACATATGAGGAAAATTTTGTCCATTTAGCTTGACTCGTCAGTTTACAGTTTAGCTGTGGATGAGAGGGCACAGTACCGTTTGTAATTGTCTGCTCAACCGACTAACAAAATAAACACATGAAAATTTGCACCCTCACTTCTCAAAAAGCAATTTAACCAATTATCTTAACGCGCTACCAAACCTATAGGAGAAGCCTTAAAATAACATATTCCAATGCTCCGCTACAAATAATCACATTCTATCTTTGCTTTTTACGAGTTTCCATTTCAGCAGCGGTAATAAAACTGAATGAATGCAGCAGACTTTAATTTCGGCGAGCTTTAGATGGAAATTTTTAGGTGGATTATATCAAAGGAACCGCCAAAAAAATCTCTTTCGTTTATTATCTGTAGACATATAATGACTTACACTCAGAACCATGTGGTCATCTTTTTCCTATTTTATGTTTTCAGTAATTATTCCAATTAAGGGCAATGTAATTGGGATCGTGCTCAAGGCTGAACACACCCCGAGAAAACACCATAGGCATATAAGCCAAGTGAACGGAACTTCCACGTTTTACAGAGTTAGACCTTTTCTCTTGGAGTTGTTCACCTACTTGTTGAGCTACGACCTATACAATTTAGATTTTCCGATTTCTGCATTCAAAATTATGCTAGAAATACTTTCAAACTTTCCGAAAAATAATGCTAAAAACCATCATCATAGATTACGCTCAATGTCATTAACATGGAATGTCATTAATAAGATTGTGCTTTTTTAACACGTCGATAACACACATTGAAAGCAGTAATTAAGAAATGGTAAGCGTGGAAAACCCCACCTTAACGCGACGTACCCAAACATATCTTTATAAACTATGCACACAAAAGTTGAACAAACTTTTTTGCATCAAAACTATTTTAAAAGTAGAAAACACTTATGATAAAATAGAAAACAATAAAAATAGTAAAAGCTGAGAAAAAATTCTTTGAAGGTTTCAAAAATTAAAAAAACACTTCCGAACCTCAATTGATGAACTCTGAACACAAAATAAAAGACGGGAAAATGAAAATTATTCAGTTCGACGGTTTCGCGCACAGGTAGTTGGGAATTTATTTTGTTGGAAATGAGAAAAACCCATTTCTTTAAATATATTTAAAATTGCAATGATAATCCTCAGCGATTCTGCATCATCATCTGGTGTACACAAATTTAAATATAAAATGCTTGCTATATGCTTAGTCAAAATTGGGTGTGCAAATGTCAAATGAAGTGGAAGGTACATCGGTTGAATTCCATTCCTAAAAATGCTGATCCGCCGCCTCTCGTCGAAAACAGTCGACTTCAAAATTGGGAGGTTATGGGAAGGGTGTGCGGAGCGAAGGCGCAGAGGTTAAGGAATATGTTGCGTCCTGATTAAGTGCATCGAGGTGCGAGTGATGGGAAATATCTTACACCGCCTCCGAAGTCAACCAATCCAATCTAACCTATCCCTCCAAATAGCAAATCCCTTCCCCAACACCCAATTTTGTGTAAATATAAATGTGGAGTTCTTTCCCAAAAATGTGTCCTTGACGTTGATGCAGAATCGCTGAAACTAGGGGAGTCTTAAGAATAAAACTTCTTGCCAAAAATACAAGGCTGTCTCATTCAATCTAAACCCATTCACGCGCTATCAAGGCAAAAGTCTGGTTTTAAATTCCATCGTTAAATATTTTCTCGATATGAAAATTGAAATTAACTCGTTCTCCTATCGATCATGTTTAGGTTTGACAGTCAGTACATCGCCAAAACTCTCAGATGGGATCAAATTATCTTAAGGGCCACAGCAACGTACCAGTAACGTAGAAGTACTTTTGAAAGAATCAGGCTTGAATGTGTTTCAACCAAACTGAGGGTTCACCCGCTGAAAACTCGTTAGTTTGAGTTTCGCCGAAGGTGCGTAGATTCACCCGCAGGCATAGTGGTTTCACTCACTACACCGGATATTTCCTCGGTGTTTGTACAGGATATTCGACCTAAATAGTCGCTCCGCATATATGAAAGTTGAAGATGGCCGTACGCAAAGTTTTGAGAGCCTTGTGTCCATCTGAAGTCAATACAACGCCGGTGATACTGAAACAGGGACTAAATTTGCAGAGATATAGATTTTTGGCGACCTTTTCTCATCATTGCCACGTTAAGCTAGCTCTGAAATTCACTGGGGCGTTGACTCTGCTTCATTATCCCTTGAGATCAGGATTGTTTGACATATTTCGGAGATCTGGAAGTATCCAAGTGAATTCTACCAAAAATGACAACGATTAATTCATATAATTGTGTTTGAAACTAGCGGAAATGCACGAGAAAGAACCTTTCAATTACTATAAGTACATTGCAAAAACAACTCCTTCGATGATCTATGGTCTCATTGCAGCATCCTGTCACGTCTGTTAACTTTATTTAAACCATATCAATGAAAAATTTCTAAGAAACATTCAATTTCTTAGCATGTGCTCATTGTTGATCAAATTTAGTGCTCTGCGAACTGCACAAAACGTCATTATGATGGTATCTTGAACCACTTCTTTAAGTAAATCAAATGCCCAAAATGGTTTCCTACCACTTGCCTCCCAGATTATCGCCTAAATCCCATTAGTGTCAATCACTTTAATCTAATGTAGTCTCACTATGAATGATTCTTCAATACGAGAAACGGTTAGCCCCATAATCTGAAAGAGCGTTTTATAAGGATTCGAATCGTCCTGATTAGGTTGACTTTGAAAATGACAGAATGGGCATATAAATTTCCAATGCTATTAAATCTTTGAAACAGTGATATTTGAAATTAACGAGAGTGGTATATACAAGCGATAAAAAGGTATTTTCGTCAGCCGCGCATACGGGTAAACATGAAGTATGAAAAGTGAATATCTCTCAAAGAACGGAGATGTTGCCTCTTTTGCTTACTTGAGAGGTCAGCCAATGTTCTTTGGCCACTTCGATGGCAAGAACGCTTCACGGAGGGTTGAGATTTCCTGCTTGCCGAAGAGCGTACACATATTCAAATGGCATCAAACATGTTGGTAATAAAAATGGTGGAGAAAAAGCGTTCCCACTGAAAACTGATCTTTATTTATTTAGATAAATGAATGCGAACATGCATCAGAGCCAATACACAAATCCCTTTGATGTATTGCTTTCGACAATTTGAATGATTCGGCAGTCGACGCACTGCATTTTTTTCCGACCTTAATCCCGAGTTGGCCGCTGCGCTCAAATGCCGATCCTGCCTCTTCCTAAATCAGGAAGACTCACCAATTGGCCAACTGCTTGAAGCGCCCCACATAGATGCCCCACTGCGGGTGAGGTGAGAGGCTTAAAGGCAGGGGAATCTGGAGCTACTGGGAGTTAATCCATTACACACCCTTCCGTTAATTCGGCAGGTATCTATTTGATAAAATGGCGAGCGCCATCAGAAACCATTTCACTTGAAACTTGTTCCAAAGCTGAAACTAACTGTATCTAACAAACGCTAAATTGGAAGCACAATGACCTCATCAGCCGTGATGAATGGAAAAGAATAAGTTGGAAATCCGAAGTATGCATATCTCATGGAATTGAAACAGAGACTTTTGTCCTTGCTGACAAATGTGCTCCTACTACGCTACACTGGGTTCCGAAATCGAAATACAAATTCTGGACGACCCGTCTCGTACTATCACCATTGATACAGGAAGGCAAGCTCATCCCTCAAGGACACCATTTTTCATGAGAATTGATCGTCATAATATAGGCAGAAAGAACTTGTCCCAATGATGTCAAATAGTATGTTTTTAATTTCAATATCTGGTTTTTGATAAACAAAAGATTTAGAATTGTAGTCAATATTTTCAATGGCGCTTCTATCGAAAATTGTCAACGTTTTTTCAGCCAAAATATGGCAGAGACAGTATAAACATTAAATGCTAATGGGCAGCACGAAGTATTATCTTTTCTTTCAAGTCAAAAACGATTCTAAGTACCTATCACTGAGACTGAGCGAGTAAAAAAATACATATTTCTACTTTATTTACTTATATATTTAAAAAGTATATATTTCACTGAAGACATTAATCTAACGCTTGATATATACACAAATTTTTAGACTACCACTTTTTCCAGCAATAAGAGCCAATCACAACGCCATTCGTAGCAATGCAGCGTATTTCAACTCGATTCATTGCAGTAATTTACTATAAATTAAAAAATAAGATGTAAATTTCAGGAGTATACATGTTATTCCTATACAATGCCCCTATAATATAAATAGGCTTCCTGTATTCATTTTTTAAACAAATTTTATTTACAGTTTTCCTCAAGTACGACTAATTTTTGCATTTCACTCCTCATGATTTTGATTTCCAAACAAAATAATGAGTAAAGGTAGGATTTTGTAGTTCATATCAAACAAATGTCACATTTTTCTATCTAGAACATTAGTAGCATGGAATATACTATTCACCGCTTTAGGTGTTGTTTAGTTGAAGCTTTTCATTTTAGAAATTAAAAAAATAACTTTACGTAACTAAATGAATGTGATGTGTGTCGTCCTGACAAAGGTACCTAAATACGTCCACTATGATAATAATGTTTCAAATGTTAGTTAATCTTATGGTTTTCACAAGTTTACCACAGAGATGAAATTAATGCCTAAAGGTATTGATACATTATTGATGAAGGAGAAATTGAAGAGGATGGATCAAATTTTTAAGAATAATTTTGCTGTCATTTTCGGTCTATAACTTAAACGTGATGAGCACCTCTAATTACACTTCCTATTTTTATATTTAAAGAGTAATCATTATTTGACTTCCTTATCATCATATTGTTACGTTTCGAGAGGATATAAATGGCTCTATTTATATCTGTGACCGTAGTCAAACAATTCACGAGTGATATTTTTACTGATTCTATCATTGGGAGTATTTTGTAATTCTTCTATACAATTTTTGGTTCAATGAAATAAGCAATTCCCTTCAGCCGTCAAATGAGGATCCTCTCACTATTTGCATTCAATGCTACTATGTCGCTCTAGTGATAAACTCTCAATTTGCACTTACATTATGTTACAGCGGCGCCAACTCAAGGAAACTCATTCAAATATGGCTATAGTGCTCACTTTCCCTGACGTAGTCAGAGTGGAGGTCCATCTGTTTCGGACATCCCCCTATCCCCTGACCCCCTTCCCCCGAAGTTTTAACCTATATAAATAATGGGAACACATATACTACGCTGCGTTTGATCTTAAAGTAGTCCAAACGAGATAGTTCCCTAGTTATAATAGAGACCATATTCGAATTATGCGTTTTAATTTCACCAGCTGTAGGACACATCAATTAAATATTGCATTGTTAATGGTGCAATAATATAGTTTTATATGACAGAAATTGCAAGTAATTAAATGAAAATATCTAAGGAAGTCTGAATCTTGACTCATTTTTCTCGCGCGGTGCGTTTGAAACTCCTTCAAAACGGAAGGTTTTTTGTGATACCCAAAAATCTATTGGCATGACAATATGCAACCTGACAAGATGATTCATTTTCAAATATCTATAGTTGAGAAAACATACATACAAACTACACACTGTTAGTTTTTTTACCACATCTAAGTGTTAGAAATACCTCATTTTGTAAATAATATCTCTCTGGAGTGCTTACACGTACCATTTCCCATTTAAAGGGCTGATATTTTCTGGCAAATATCTCGGGAAGTAATGTGGCAAGGGGTAGAATTTTTGGAGTCATTGGAAGGGTGAGATATTTTTCTTTAAAATGAGACCAAATTCATTGATTTCTAAGTGAAATGATTGTTCGCTCAAACTACCTTAAACAAAAAAGATTAATTCATAATTCTGAACGACTTTTTCTATAAATATCGTACCAATTTTCGGTTCACGAGGCACAATTTTCAGGCATGAAAAACCGCCGGAGGTGAATTCCTTCAGAAAGTCCCTCAGCAGTAATCTATAAGATAGGCCGTTTCACCGTTGTATATACCAATTCAACTGCCTCCACACAGTTTCGCTCGTGAATTATTCTAATCTCCAATACTTCCCCACTTGCACTCAGCATGGACCCGTCTCCCCCGAAATCAAATCCTAGCCACCTCACAGCGGTCATCTTAAATGAGTGGTTTTTCATTCGGTCCCCCAGGTGGCACATCGATGAGGTGCCGTGACCTTTCAACCCCGCACATCAAGCCACACTCGCGCGGCCCCCAAATGACGTCTCACTCGAGCCGCACGTCGCCTCCCCCCCTCCACCTCAGCCCGGACGGCAGCACACCAGTCCCACCAAGCACCACCACCACCGAGAGAGAGAGAGAGACAGAGGGAGCGGGGCCGTGTCTGCAGCGGCAGCAGCTAAGCGCACGGGAGTGCCATCGGCTCGACGTCGACTTAGCGTGCGGAGCGGAAAAATCGCTGCAAGGAGCGGGAAGGACGGACGGACGGGGACGGGCTCCGCCGCCGCCGTTGGGGCCCCTCCGCCCGCCATTATTTATGGCCTTCCCCCGGCGAGAAACACTGGTTTTCTCCGCCGGCCCCATCCCCTCCCTCCCCCCCCCCCCCGCCTCCCTCGCTTCGTAAGCCGCACTCCCCCCCCCTCCTGGCGCCCCCCGTGGGGTGGAAAGGAAGGGGGGTTGGGGCGAAGGCTCCTCAGGGCGGGTCGGTGGGATGGGGAGGAAAGGTTTTTCGGCGGGGGGGAAGGCCTGAGAGGTGGGGACGCAGGAGGCCTAATCAAGCGTTTTTACAAGCGGCCGGAGCGGTCTCTCTCACTCGCTTCCCCCCTTCCCACCTCCCCCCCGCCATCCCACCCGGGGCACACTTGTGTCAGTTTATAGCCAGCAGGACCTGATGAATAAATAAAGCTATCTGCACAGCCATTTATCATCCAGCCCTATCTGAGGCATCATAAATTTCGGTCCGCTTTGTAGTGAGAGGAAGGGAGTGAGTGGGAGGGCATCCAACCGGGCCACAATTCCCCCCCCCTCCCAACCCTCCTCCTCTCCCCACACTCCTCACGGCTCGTACCCCACCTTCTCCCCTTCCCTCCGTGCTTTAACCCTCGAAAATCATCCCCCACTCCTTCATTAACCCTCTTCCGTCGCACAATACGCCGTGCACTGACGTTCGAGATTCGGAGGAAACGAGGAACTGGGGTCCTCCTCGCGATGTCCCCCCCCTGTGCCACGTACGACAACACGTACCCTTGTCTGAACTTCTTTTTTCATAAGGGGCTCCGACTAAGAGGCTGGAATTTACTCGAGAGGGCGCTACAAGTCCCGTGCATTGAGCAAAAGCGTGGTGGGGATAAAGGGTGCATTGGTGGGGTAGGCCCCGCCTACTCAGAACCAAAACATTGACACTTGCCCAGGGATCAATGATTAAGTTTTGGTGAAACTTCCAATTAAAACTCTGATGTATACTAACAACTCACTCTCTCTACCACATGCACAACCATTCTCTCTCATTTGCATTCCAGCCTACGCAAAATTATTTCCCAGATATCTTTTTCTGATGAAAAATAGCTGAAAAACTCATCATTACGTCGACCTTTTTTCCCAACTAAGAAGAAAATTTAATCACGAGAAGATTATATTCATGGTTCCAAATCAACTAATATTCTGCAACTCCACTGACATCTAGTGCAATGATAGCTAAGTAAACTGAACACACTCAAAAGGAGTCGAGTAAGTTAAATTAAATAATGATGCGCCAAACATCTCGAAATTGGTCTATTGATTCTGACGAAATGCTGACAAAGCCACCGAGGGTCTCGAGACTACAAACAGCTCAACAGCAAGAAGCACGAATATGCAGAGCACAAGTTAGCGCGAGACCTCAATGTATGATCGTAAACAGGGCCTCCTGAATATTCCAACGTCCTCGAGAGCCTTATGCCTTGCATTGTGGCGAGCCTGCAAAATGAACGTGTCCGATCCGCTCGCACCACGTGGCGGTATACCGCATATCCGTCATTTTCGAAGCCGTGCGATTCCTCGTGACTGCGACGCCCGAGGACTCTGGCGCAACGAATTAAATAATAGCTCGAGGACTTTGAGTTTCAAGGCGAAGGGTACCTAAATGACCCCGAGTCATTCTGCTGTTTCATAGCCTTGATTACCAATTCAGCCAGGCAATATGAATTCCATTACGAACAGGAAAAATGATGAAGAGAAATAGCACATGAAATTCATGATGTGAGGCAGAAAATGGAAATGATTTGATGTATATTTAAACTATGGGCAAAGAGTTAGAAGTTGGGCGTTAAAACAGACCGACAAACGGATATTTGATGCAAAAAATGCACGTATAACCTACCGATCAATCGATCTAAACGCATTGTGATGAAGGGTGCATTAGTTACCTTTTGGTAGGTTGCACAAGTTTTCACTCCCCTATCCTAAGCAAGAGTTATCGTGCTGTTGTTTTCCTTTTTACGCTTAAAATATATGCCCCCAACTTGGCGGTGAAGGAGTATTCCCAGTGGCCTGAGCGTTCAGCTTCGGACAGGAGGAGACCGAATTCAAACGGAGAATCAGCACTCTTTCCTAGAATTTCTGTGGAGTTATTTCCTTGGAGAAGTGACCCATCCTAGATTTGTATATTGCACGCATATTCGGGCAAACAATGAGACGAGCTCAGCATTGAACTAAGGGTCCTTTTTCTCTGCGATGCAGATGATGTGGGCCGACCTGAAGAACTTGAAGAAAAGGTCAAGTATTCACTCAGAGCTCCATCACAACGAAAAGTGTACAGTACAATGATTATCATTAATTCAAAATAATAAGGAATAGATGCAAGTACCGTCCGACCGAGCGTCGTTCGTTATTGAAAATACTTTTCAAAACATTTCAACCCGGAATATACCATCTGATTTTAACATTCACTAAATACATGTGCAGAATTTCTCACAGCGCGAGACTCCATTAAGTAATATATTGTTTAAGGAGTAGAAAAAAGGACTACTTATAATAATTTACGTCTGTAGACATATACCACATATGTCGCTTGAGTAGATTTCGGTCATCACACTTCCTGCAAATGATAAATTGATCAGGTAGAGGCTCCAAATATTCTCTTTCAAGTTGAGTCTCAAAGGCGTCGCCGCACTAAAACCATAAAAGGGCGCACCCATCGCTTTATGACGGCCGTAAGTCACTCATACTTAAATTTTCTGTGTCACAAACAGAGAGCTCTCATCACATAAAAGAGTGTTCGATCGCAACGAGGCACGGAGCCATTTTACGGTACTCGAAGGAATAAGATGAAGAATGCACAATAAATGTCATTCCCAGATTGTTATCCTGAAGAGGAAAAAGTATGTTTTATGAATAGTAGCTTTGCCTTTTATCATTATAAAATTTCTGACACTCGGTTTATGAGTCATTCCCTTACACTGTAATCGGGGTGTTTTTCCATGATGCCGACGCCTCATGATGGAAAAACGTCATTAATTCAAAGTTAGCGGACTCTTGTATTATTTCTGTTCGCCAACTAATGTACTAGGCGAAAAAAATGTTGCAAAAGTAGTGAACCATATTATTTTAGGACGATGGAATTGCCGATTTTTCCTTCGGTCAGTCCTTCCTCATATTTTGAAATGGTTACATCAGAATAAACTCAACGAAGTCCGGCGAGATGTTGTGGGACATTTTTGTTAAAGAGAATCAAACTGATTAAAACGCAGCAATGTCCACTGGATTTTTTTTATTGGCACGACGCGTTTCGACGCTTATGCGCCATCGTCATCTGGTTACATCAGTTCCATCACACGTTGAAAATACACAAATCTACATAAATATGCATAGTTAGCTGAGGCTTGTATTTTTAGTGTGCTCGTGTCATCAAGTTTTTCTGCATATTTTCCCATATTTGAGGTTTAGTCAGACTTAAAGGAGAATCAATTCTAATAATTTTCAAAAATTCAAGCACGCACACAACGAAAAAAACTTGCTTTCATATGAAAATAATGAATTTTGAGTAATAAAACTGCTTGTGACTACATAATTTAGATGATAGTCAAACAGAAGTTAATTATTTCAAATCAAATTTGGTAACACGTATTACTCAGATGAATCATAATAATATTGCCTCAGTTATGCTCAAAAATCTTCATCAAATAATCGATTGGAGATTGAAACGCAGTATAATCAAACATTTTCCATGAGAACACATGAACCTAATATTCGCAAACTGGTAATTGATAATTTTCTCTTCCTTACGGAAATACGATGAAAGTGGCGTTGGTTATCAACACTCTGCTTCGATAATGGTGGTATAGGCCCTAACAAAAAGGTAACACTCCGATAAAAATAACTACCCAGCAAAATGAATAGTAACGAATGAGCAAGGCTGTCGCTTAAATGTGCTTCAACCTCTAGTGTACGTAATAAAGTATTCTGCATTCTTCTGAAGCATGCTTGATCCAAGATCCCTCTCACGATTGTCTCACATCTCCAAGTGGCTCTTTGCTTCATCACCGTTAGTCTCTTTCTCTCTCTCCCACAATGAGCTGGCACTCTTTTGTTCGGGACGGGCCAAGTCACCATTCAAGATGAGTAATTACTCTATGGCTCGTAAAGTCTCGAACGAATGTTCACTCTTAAAGAATGCGGCTCGAATCTTGCCTTCTGGTTCTGCCATTTCTCTCTCCCCACGCGGGTGACACGGTTAGGGCTGGTGCCTTCAAACGACGAGTATTTAGGTCTTGTGGTTCATGAGTCAAAATTGAGACGGTCGCGTATTCATTTTCGTGATCACATCAAGTTTACATCGATCCTACAAACTGTTTTTCTCAGTTTTTTTTCATTTCAGACTTTGCTGTCCAATACTTGTTTTTATTCCCTCTAACTTGAAGCAGGAACCTCCCAACTCTCAGTTAGCTTCCTGCTGAGTCAAATGCAGATTCATGATCGACTCTACCACATAAATGGCTAGTAACTGTTTCAAATGTAATACACTGATTTTCTCAGAGAAGGAATAATCTTGACCCCATATAGTGGATAGAAATAAATACTGACATAACCACAGGCAAATAGGAGAAATTAAAAAAAATAGGTGGAACGTCTTGATATAGTTTGTTTCTCAAACTACCTCATGCTTCACATGTACTGCGATTGTCTTCATTCTGGATCAGTCGTCACTAAGGACTATTCGTAAACCATTTTGGCTTAAACCATTGTGGATAGAGAAATAATATTTGAAAACCCTATGACGTCTTCTTTTTGTCCCTTCCATTCTGAAGAGATAAATGAATTCCATATTAATGTTCTAATGAAAAGAGAATGCAAAGCTTGACTGCAGGCCTTAATTATATCTGGTCCACGGCTAAACTCCTTCATGCTCAAATTATTCCTCTGTTTCGCATCCTATTTTAGCGGGCCTGTGATTGTACTTGTTCCTCGGCTTTTCTTTCGGGGCTTTCCCTCCCATGCTTCCCATCGATTCTTTTCCTTCAAATATCGCGGCGTCTCTCATCTTAGCCTGTCCAACTGGACCTGCTCCATATAGTATTTTTTTTCTCCTTCTATTTATTTTGGCACCAAAATTTGAAAATCCTCCATTTTCATCTGTTCCAGCTTCCCAAAGGTCAATGTCTCGGATTCATACAGCAAAACTCCTCATGCATTTGTTCAGGTACTTCTTGGTGTTTGGTAAGCCTATTTTTTAACACAACAGGTATGTTTTAGCACAAATGATTTCTTGGCTAGAGCTATTCCCCACTTGATATCCATTTAATCAAGTGAGAGGTGGCAAAATATAATGTAAAGAGTCACCCGAGAATTCCAACTATCCGAACCACTTCGAATATGTTGGAGAGAAAATAAAACTTTTAGGAGCGTTATCATTGAGGCTCGTTCTCATAGTACATCTGCCGGGTCGAAATGATTCTTTCTTTACTATTAACCACCCTTAATTAAAGCGAATAACAAATGAATTATTGTACATGTATTCGAACCGAGTCATGGTCAGCAACCTTAGGGCTATCATTCCTGAACCGACCTTTCCAAGATTTTGTATCAATATAACTTAATTGTGCTCATCTAAAAGCAAGAACATAAATTGCTCGGAATGGAAATAGGCCTACCTCTTTTCCCTCGATTACGGTTATGTCAAGGGTTCTCCTGACGGGAGGTAGACACTAAGACCTTAATTCCACCCGATATAAGCACGAGACACGGCACACTCATATTCTCGACCCTTTCTCTGCAACACCTTTTCTCACCCTTCATTCGGGGTCGGCACGGACAAACTCCCGATACGATCAAAATCCGTGGGGCGGCACGGAAGTCAACGTGCCACTGCCGAGGTTCGTCCCGGACTCGATTGACTCAATGGTCGGGCGAAACGCCCGCACGCAGTAGCCCTACCGCCGAACGCTGAGGCATCTCGGGCCCTTTCTTCTTACTGCCTCTTCCTGTCTCCCACACAACCCAATTACTACAAAAATATAGACTTGAAACGAATTTGATTTCATACATCCGCGCAACAGGTAAAAATGCCGCTGACACCATCACAAAATCGACTACATGTCATTAATCCATGCATACCCACTATGCCGTTTCCATCCGGGACAGACATAGTCAAAATAGTGCAATTCTCGGCAATATACTGATAGCACTGGCTTCGATTTTAATCATTTCCTTTCTACTGGCCTATTCTTGGAAAAGGTACTTGCTTCTGCCTCATTTTTGCATTCCTTCATGACCTCTCTTTTGTTTTTATGGCCCCTGAATATGGAATTGGAATATACCGTACAGACGCGTGCGTAAGGTGTACGATTTTATTTCCCGAAAATTACGGACACATGTGGCCATTACGCCACTTGCTTCCGGAGCAAGATTTGAGAGAGGAGCTTTATGGATAGGTCTTGTAAATCGGCTTCCATGTTGATCGTTTCTTCAATACTGTCCTATCATTGCGAGCGATATTTGCGCCAGCCACATTCATGCACTGCTTCGTTCAAGCTTTCATTCATTCATTGGTCGTTCAATCCTATGATTGGTTACTGCAGCCCTCCATCCTTCCCGATCTAATGCTAGTTCCATTACCTCCTGGTATCTCTTCCTATGTATCTTCCTATTCATAAGACTCTTAATATTCCTCCTCTTCAGACTCTTCTACCACATTCACCCGTGACCCTCTCGGTCTACCCCTTCCTCACACACCATTCAGTCCATCGCGTATCTACTTAGTTATTCGATTCTCATCTGTTCTCTTGACGTGGCCAAACCAAATAAGTGCGCTCCTTTCATGCTCGTCCATTACGGGAGCATCCATTCCACAATCTTTCGTCACCCACTCATTCCTAAACCTTTCCCTTCAGCTTCCACCGAAAAATCTTCTCAGGTAGTACTCAGTGCCCAGTGCATGACGGAGTCAAAGTGACAAAGCACAATTTCTGCACGCCGTCAACCGGCACAATGTAATGAATGCTGCAGATTGCAATGTAGCGGAAGACGTTGTGTCAGTTTCCAAATCGTTTGAAAGGAAAACCCCACTCTGAGTCCCAATCTTATCACAGCTAGGACGGTTTGACTTTTCGAGACAAAAATATCATGAAAACCATACCAGATCTTCCAAAATTGTGACATCGTTCCGAGAGCCATCCTAAATTTCTTCGTGAGATTGCATGAGTGGATAGGGCACCTGAGCAGCAATCAAGAAACTATGCCAACGTTAGATATCGTGTGATGTTTCCAGATTTCCAGCGTGAACAATGACAGTTGCATCGATTCCAGACAATGATTCGACTGCAATGGATCTCGTATCATTCGATGCAAAACGAGCTCATGGCTCCATAATAGACACATTGGTACTCTCCTGGGGCCATAAGATAACCCGCAGTCTTTTGACGCCCAAAGATCGCCAGCTAGAAATTCCTGAGGCTTCCTCAGGCATCTCCTGCGAGGATTTTCAATGAACTCCGGTAATTATAGCAAAACCTTAAGCTGAATTTCCACCAAGTTACAGAAACCCCGACTTAAATGCTAGAACCTTTGCTCTATGATGGGGTGATTGGGCTAGAATGGTGGTAGCACCGAAATACCAAGTGAGATATATCTGATTAGCGAATATGGCGAATCATAGCAAATAATTTGTATAATTTGCTGCGAGGAAAACATTAGCCTGTACCAGAAATCGAACCACGAGCCCTCAACTTGCAGAGCCTTTGCGCAGACCACTACACTATCCGAGCTTCCTGATACTACTAGAGATTTTTCTGGAGAATACCGCAAAAAGGACGGCTGTTTACAGCTGAATTGAGCTTGCTAGCACGTCAACAAGGCGAAGTTTGGCGATACATATCTTCAAAAGAAAGAACCTATCCAAGGTTCAAAACTTGATATTTAATTTCAGAACAACTTTGTTGTTTAGGAGAATATACAGGAGGAAGCAGTGGAATTCAATGTTAGATCTAATCGCTAAACTATACGTTCAGAAGAAGCCTATGTTAAATGACTACGGACATAACTGATCAAATAAATATTTTTTTCTTTGGAAGTAAATTTTCTATGAGATAGACTTTTACATAGTGAATTAATGCGATTTTGAATATCAATATGATCAAGCATTAGAGCTCTACTTCTAAAAAATTTACATAGTTTAGGTGAGGCTCGGAATTCGTCGACGTTCCTTCAAGGCGTGTTCCAGCAGGTGCATTTTGTCAGCATCGGAAGCATTTGCCGAAACCATCTAAGATATAAACCATCTCATCGCCGACCATTTATCTAAAATGGAAATCACCATGCTGGCTGGCACTCAAACAGCATGTTATAAATCCCAAACAGTGTGTCATATTTATGGTTCGTCCCAGTTAATAATTTTTTTGCAGCTCTATCCCGTCATCCACGGATATGAGTTTTTTAGTGACCCGAAATTAGGGGATTGAGACCCAAGCTTTTCATTCAACCTAAGCCAAGGGATTCGTGTTCTGTTGAAAATAATACCTATTAGTAATTATTATTCGTATTTACTCATTAATTAACTGTAATGAATAGTTTTATATGAAAAATTAAAGTTTCTTTGTCGCATAAATTGTGTTTTCTATAGAACTTTGAAGGTTTGCACAGTTCGAATCGAGAAATCTTTCTTGGGAAATCCATTTTAAGGACAACATAACACTCATGCCAAAAATGATATTTGAAATCGAGACCTTAAGGTCAACGAGCAATCTCTTAATCTAACGGAATAGCTCAATCAGCATTTAATGTTCCGCCAAATTGAATATTTATCCTCCTCTGGTCGTAACAGAAGCAATGAGTTCCGTATTAATTGGAAACAACCCAATGCTTAGTGTACTCTGAAATACTGAAACTCTCCCGACGCGAATTTCATGTGCAACGCAAGCTTAGCGTGTAGCCACCGACTCTATATCGGCTGCTAACCCAGTCCTTCCATCAGTTTTGCAGCACTACCAGTTCGCCCGTGGTATTTTTTTTGGAGAAGCGTACATCTTTCTTTCGTATTTTTTATTATTTTTATTATTATTTCGTATTTTATTTATTTACTTCGCCAGTAAAATATTTCTTGGAAGAGTCTCAAATGCTCGAGATGTGGCCAAACCAAAACAAAGTAGAATCCCACTTTCGCCTTCTCAGCGGAGATCCCCCCCACAATTTGCATGGTGCATCCTTGTTTCTTTAATGCAGCTCGGTAAATATTTCGCACGTGCTTCCCATCGTAAGGTCTGAATTTTCGATGATTCCCACGTATTTTACTTCATTTGACTCCTTTATATTGACTCCTCTCTCTTAATACATCAGGTGTGAGTATGATTCCATTCGTAAGATGTGTACTGTAGAGTATATACTAACGTTAATTTCAAGCTCAATTTTAGACACCACAAGTTAGCGATGTTAAGGCCCAATGAGAGAATTTATAGGTCAGGTACGCATTTGGTACAACATCTCGGTAGATGACAGCATCGTCTGCACACATCACAATTTTGCTGTTTAATTTAGAGTGTCTGTCATATGAACGAGAGGTAACTGGACGCCAATCACGCTTACTCGTTGGATCTTACTCTAAACATGATGGAACTACTACAATCGTTAATAATTACCTTGTTAGCGGCCGATTGAAAAATTACGTATAGATTTTTCTGCTTGTTTATTTAATTGACACATATGATTGCCATTAGAATATTACATTTTTTGAGGGATCGTGTCAAATGCTTTCTTGAAATCCAGGAATAACGCGCCAACTGGCTTTTTTTTGCTCCATTTGATTTTAGATTCGCTTGGAGGAAGAGCCCATGCTAGGCTGTAAAAAAAACTACTCTATATGTGGGGTTAACACCAGAAGCACGCATATTTTCTGGACCTGGCAATGGTTGTAATTGATTCATCGACATTGCTAAATTATTCCATTACGCGGTACATTTACGCCAACCGTTGGTTCAATATTTTAAGTTGTGTACGTGTTATGTATTTTGCTATTCTTTGAGCATGTTCTTTCAAACGAAATGTTTTATGTAAGGTCATTTATATTACTTCATGTTTTCCCTCATAAAAGTACATGAAAATGAAGATTCAATATTCGTTCAACTATAATGCTAATTTACAGCCATCTTCCTTGCTACAAAAGCATTACTCCATTTAAATGCATTTTGAAGTTTTTGAGATGGGAATTTTTTAATATCTTGAATCCAGCAAAATTTCTAATCGCATCCTATTCAGTTTTTGCATTCAATTCAACCATACATTTTTATGTATAAAAACGCTCTGCTTGACATGAAAATCCAAAACTATGACATAACTACGAGATTGTTCATCAGCACGACTTCGTTCATCAGGAGCTTTCACTTTAACTCTCAACACGATAACCTGATGGCTACGCACCTATCAATGTGCAGATGATGGCATCGAAAATTTCTTCAAAGAAAATTTCTGATTCGGAAAAATTGCTTACACTACCAGGCTTCAGTAAATTGACTCCTATCACATAGGGCAAAAAATTGCATGAAATCCCGATAAGAGGAATATATTTTTTCTCAAAGTTATTTAATTGAAAGGCAATGTGCAATCTAGTCCCGTAGAAGTTTTAACAGTCCCACCAAAAAGTGGAATGAAGCATTAATTAGCACGTTCGTGATGAAACCCCTCGACGTCCACAAATGGAAAAGGTTATATCGAATATCCTTGGCCTTCCCCTAGCATTATAACAACAGCCAGCACGAAAAATCTATGTCGCCCAAGTTATCTTCTCTGCGTTAATCGTCTCCATGATGAAATTGAAAACTTAGGAATACTATGATAAAGATCAAGATAGGAATGACGTTTCCCCGTCGCGTCTCGCGTCTGAAGAGATTATCTGAACACGATGATGATGCCCCTCAATAAAACTGATAAGTGACAGTAAGATTAAGAACGAAACGTTATACTCATAAACACATCACTTGAGTCGTAGAAACGTCAATCGCAGAACAGGCCAATGCCATCAAGGATGTGAGTAGAAGTGCAACGATAGTGCGCGCACCACTTCCGAGTATGAGATTTGTTGATTTAAAGATTAACGCTTCGAAGAAAACCACCTGGATTAAAAACGATTGAGAGACTGCTATCTCGGAGAGAGGAAATAAACACAAGAGGGAATATCAATTGACACCTCTTGATGGCATCTCTACATGCTTAGCAAGAAACATCTGAATTATCGCACTCATTTAAAGATTCCTTTAAGGCTGTCATCGACTTTAAATCTTGTCAAGATAAAGCCCTCGATGAAAAATGAACAATGGCTGCAGATAAGGGTAATCAATCAATGGCATCATTTGTTTTCAAAACTCTGAGAGCATAATAAAGAGCTTCGCCAAATAGCACAAGGTATAGGAAATTCACATTGTCGTCGTCTGATAAGCCACGAGAATGATATGCCGCAAAGTGATTGATTTATCAATTGATTAATCACTTGGGACAGTTTATGGGAAAACTAAGCGACTGACTTAAAAAAGCATCATGACCTTCGCTGATGGCAATTTTTTTGAGTTTATGTTGCTCAAACTTCCCACATTGGTGTTGGACACAACCTAAAATCCCAACGAAGACTTCAGGCGCGTGAAGGAAAGCCGATTTATTCACCGGGGTAGCAAAACTCGTGTCACTTGCCGGCGAAGATCATAACGTGAGGAAAAAGGAAGCATGGAGGTGAGAGAAAAGGACCAAATAAAAAGTTGTCTCCACTGGAGTTATTCGTCACACCTGACAACTCAGTCACACTCGATTCACCCTTGCCGGCTTTAGGCTATTCCATGGTGAATGCCACCAAGCTTTGCTATGCTTAACACTAGATTCATAGGCAAGCAATTGGAATCAAATCGAGGTAAAATTATTTTGGACGCGGTAACAATGTATTTTCAAGACCAATTATTTGAATTCAGACACACGAATTACGTAAAACCTCACTTCGATCCAGAACGAACGAACAAAATTATCAAAGGATATTTTACCATCTGATAGGTATGTTAATGAGCGGTCATTATCCTTACCTCCCATTTCATAGACATCTTTATTGCACATCGAAAATTGGAAGCAATTTTCCACCTCTTTTAGTTGCCTTAAGGCGAAAATAATACTGAACCTAAAACCTTAAAGAAGACCCCATTGCTCCTAAAACTTTGAAGACCATCATTTTAACGACCGTAATCCGAGCGCACGTGACAAAGAAAAGCTCCTGAATGTTTCAAATTTTCTTAGTATTTTAAACTTTCCATTCTCGTACAGTTTTTGCATATGAATGTTTTCGCATGAAAAATAACATAAGCATCATGACCACTGAAGAGCTGACGTTGATGTCATTAATGGGACTGAAGAAGCATTACAATCATTCGCAGGAAAAATAAGAGGAGTACAATGCGAAAACTTTCCATATGGACCCGGGCAGCGGACAAGTTTTCTATTACTCACTTTGAAAAAGGAATGTCATTGAGATACAGAGTTACACACATCGACAAATAGAAAGTTGGCAGATTAAGAAATGACACTAGTTATCTCTTGAAACATGTAAGTCCAAAACTTATTGATGAGCGATATCCCTGAAAACGTCACCCTTTTGTAGCTAGCAGGTCGTGATCAAATCTTTTGCAATAAACTGGAGGCATACAAAAACGCACATCTTTTCTAGTTTTCACCAGCACTAACAAGTAAACTATCCCTAACGAATAAGGGAAGTTCTTCACTTTTGTCAGTAGTTACCTTCCAACTCCGACATCACTAAAGAAAGACCATCACTGCAAATTGGTCGGTGCTTCGAACTGTTATCTCTGATGAAATTTCATTGAAAAAAAATTTAACTTAATACAGGAATGGTCTTCTTTAATCAAACACAATATAACCGGTTGGGGGGGAAAGAAACACATTTGACAACGATGTAGGCAAGGAGCCGGGTTAATCAACTCGGCACGCGGAGACAATGTCTTTCAAGAGTTGGGTAAATGACAGGGAAAACGAGATTGAACAGCATTACCTAACGGGTGGCTGATTTATATGGTATTTGCGTTCACTTCTGAGCGCCGTTCTAAGTGTCAAGAGGAAGCGAGGCAAAATGAAATGTCTAATATTTGACCTCGCCTCAACGAGCCATTACACAACGTCTGAAAATAAGCAGCCCGAGCGATTTGTGGCGGAATTCTAATGGCTGGCTCAAGTCTATCGCTCACTCATCCCCCCCCTTCCAAGCCCCCTTCTTGATGGCCAGAGTCCAACGGAGATGGTGAGACGTCGCCGAAGAATCGTAATAGATTACTCCACGAGTCTCAAACGTCCGGCGAAGGTTCCGAACTCATGACCTCACGTTAAGCGGGACCCTTATTGAGAAGAGAAAGAATAATGCATTCTGTCCTTTCGTGCCCCACGTCAGTCTTTTCAGCGATTGCCAATCGCCTCACGTCCGTGCGCCTCGAAGAGCCATTAATCCTCCCGAGAGACTCCTGTCAAAGGCGGAGCGAGACAAGGACTACAGAACTCACGCACGCCATTTTACGGCCTATTTACATTTTCAACCCCCACGCCGAAGAGAAAAAAGCCACTCACTATAAATAGTGCCTTATGTTAAGGGGAGGATTTGTCTAGCTTACCTCGGTCAAAAGAATCTATTCGAGAGCGACATGAAGGCAATCTATCGATAAAATTGTCAAGAAATGTTAACAATTTCAATTACACCGACCGCGCGTGTACTAAACATTTCGCTCAGGAAAAACTTATCCATACCTTCTGAATCTATAATTATAAAACATTCCTTCTTTTCGTTTAGAGTGATTTCCTTTCCCCTTATAAATTTTAGCAATTAGAAAACATCTTTAAGGAAATAACCCGCCACTTTTACCATGGGAATTTCCTGTAACTATGCTATAATAATATCTGTGCTTTGATAATCCCATTCCTGGTAAATTTTGATTGTGTGTTGAAGAAAACTCGAATTTATATTAAGTGAAATAATGACAAACAATAAGTTGGCCAGAGTCCAACGGAGATGGTGAGACGTTGCCGAAGAATCGTGATAGATTACTCAACAGATTAAATGATCAACCGTCATTGTAAATTGGGCATGTTTGAAGCACACTTTAATTATTTATATATTATAAAATACGTTCATAATGTTTATTTTGTCTTCATAATATAAAAATAATCTCGTTTTTAAAACTTAATGCGATGGCTGACTACTTCAGTCATTTGATACAAGGAGAGAGATGGGCAAAAAAAATTTGTTCTCAGAAAAAGTGACAATAATACATATTTTAACAAATGCACTCCCAGGTATGGGCTCCGCGTAATGGCAACTGGATTGTTACGCGATTACCGTATTCAAAATTCAGAACAGTCTCCATCATCCTAAAGGTGTACAGAAGCCACATTGGATAATGGAAAACCGGGGTAATGCTGAAGAGTTGTCTGGTACAAGTAAGTCACGAAATACACCCGCTATTTTCCAAGAATTGTCTTAAAGCGATGTATATGCATTTTCAGCTTTCAACCTTTTCGCAGAAATTACATCTATAAACATCATATTTCTCTTTTCCTCATAAAATATTTACCCATTGTCCCGGTGAAGTCCTAACTTCTTTTCCCCGATTCTTTCGAGGAACCAAACTATAGCGAAACAACTGTAGGGAAGGTATCCTTCCCACTATGGAATCCATTGAAAATGGAATTATAAGTTATGACAAAACAACCGGAAATTAAGTTACATTGAATGCATAACTGGCTTTGCAATATAGCTAATAACCCTTACGCCGAAACGGCGAAATCAAAAAAGAAAATTCGGTCAAAGAGAAGGTTTCACAATTAGTTCCGCTAATGAAGTGCAAAACTTACATTTCGTCTTCCAACCACAATCACTTTTTAGGCTCATTTTCTCGCAAAATTGCGTCCTCGCTCTATATCGCGAATTGATGTTATCTGTCTTCACATGAACGTATGTATATTAAGAGAGTGAGAGAGAGACTCTCAAAGCACAACATGAGACATATTCATTTCAAATCATGGGTAAATATCAAATGTCATGAGGTTATGCACGCATTTAGGTTACTTCAACTGGTGTCACATCATGAAAATAATACAACCTGAGAAAAATAAGGTAATTAAAATTTCTTCTGAATGATTCCACAGAATGAGACTGAAAGGTCACTCTAGACTATGTAAACCCAGTGGAGCGAAGGTTTTTTAACTATCTTCGTTTGACGAGAACGTACTCTTCCCAGCTTGGAAAACATCTCGCAGACATTTTCGGCAGATTGACTCTTGCTATGCAAACGTCCCATATGAAGTCGGTGTAACCATGATGACTTCAGTAGTGGTGAAGTAGTTATCTTGCAAAAAAGTAAATCCAATGAGCCCATGCACAATGCTGCCGCTATTGTTACTGATGGTTAACGTTAGCGTAAGTCACAGACGGCTAGTCGGATGGTCGGTCAGTCAGCGGCTTAATAATGAATGTCAAAAGGGGTCAGGTAATATGAAAATCAGTAAATGCTCATTACTTTATAGATGTATGTGTACCTTAAATTACATTTTTAATACCTTTGGCTCATATGTGACTGATATCCATAACATAATTCCCAAAAAGGCACAATGAATCCTACAGACAAGCAATTTCTTTCCTTAGCTGTTACCAGCCCATTGAAAATAATGGAGGATTAATTGCACCAAAAATTGGCGACTGAAATAGCACACACCCACAAAAAGTAGGAATGTACAACAGAAATAATCCAGATAAGCACTTTTCCTCATTAAACACAAAGCTTGGACAGTTGAGCCTCAAACTATGGAAAATAATGGGTTTAAAATTAGAGCTCTCGTCAGTTTAGAAAACTGAAATGTTATGGTGGCCAAAGAGGTGAACAGCAAAGACATACGCTAGCTATGGAGGCGTTTAGTAATAGATGGGAGCTGATGACGAGAACATTGGGTAAGGATGTGTAGAAGAGGCGGGCGAAGAGCTTGATATGGAGCGTAGCGTTGTATGGGGCAGAAACGTGGATCCTCAGAAATGAGGACGAGAATAGGCTGCAGGCATTTGAGATGTGGATGTGGAGAAGAATGGAGAAGGTTAGGTGGACGGAGAGAAATACTAACGAGAAAGTGCTTGAGATGGTGGGCAAGGAAAGGAAGCTTCTGAATGAAATCCGGGATAGGCAGGGTAGATGGCTGAAGGACGTAATAAAGGGTGACAGGTTGCTAAAGTGTGACAGAGGGAAGGATGTTGGGCAAGCGGGGAAGGGGAAGAAAGAGAATAGGTTTCATGGACGGGATGAAGAAGGGTAGATCGTATGCAGAGGCGAAAAAAGATATACTAGAGGAAGATAGGACCCGGAAAGTGTAGAAAACCGGGAGGAGATTCTCTGACATTCGACAAAACCTACCTTAACTGGTAGAATACTTTTAAAAAATTCTGGAACAGACCCTTAGATATCGCGCCAGGTGTTTTGGCCAGCTAAGCTACAGAGGCCCCTAAACGAACAAGGTCTGATGGTGCGGGCGACTCCGTACAGGTAATACTGAGGCTTGCCCCAGTCCCTTCAAAATATGCTCAGAACGGCCATATAAAATTTTACTCACGCTCACAAAGTAGCTGAGGTCAGCACTGCACATGCAGTCACCATGCCAAACCACTTGATGCCCTCGTGACAATGGATCAAAGGGCTGACAGGGCAGCCCACATTCTCGAGCCGACGGCCATGCAGGGACCCAAGCAAATGTGCTCCGGTCTCACAGTTGGTAATGAGGCTCCAGCCGGGAACGGAGGAGTTCTTTTGCCTCCGCGCACTTTCTTCATTGAATTACGGCGCATTAGTTTGCTCGGATCCGGGGCGGCGGAGAGCAGCCACGCACAAGGGCTTAAATCATCCAAGCCGGCTCTCGGCCTACCAGACGCGACGATTTCCCTCACAATTACCGCAGTGCACCGTGGGATTTCCCAGCGTGCTCAGCCCCTTTCTCCGGCGCGCCGCTAACTAGTTTTCAAATTACTCCCTCGGACGCGGGAGACTGGCGGGGAAATAGGGGCCCAGTCAGGGGCACGATCAACAGTCAGACGAATAGCTTTTTCATTCCGGCGGCTCAATCGACGCCGCCGACGGGAATGGCAGATTCATTACTTTGCAAATTAGATGGGCACACATAACTTGAGTGGACGGAAGTGTTAAAAGTTGGTCGTGGTGCTGAGCGGACGGTTCAATGGCGCGGGTATCGCAATTATAAGCGGGCTCGAGAACAGTTGGCATCTGCTGTTATGGATTGCATCGGTGAGGCGAGCAGGTGGTTAAGTTGAGATGTTCGCGGGGCTAACAGACGTGACTGTTGCGTTGAATCATATTGCTTTACCAAGAGAGGAAAAGAAAACGGTTGACTTCATGGTCACAAAAAGTCGTAATTCATTACTTGCGGCGAGCCTTCCCATTTTCTCTCCAGTTACAGTATTTACAATGCCTCGGATGAACCTCACATAGCAATCATAACTCTAAGAATATTAGGTAAGGAAGTACAAAATTTTCGTAAAGCCATAAAGATCATAAAAAAGGATACACTGAATACATTCGTCTCCTCCAAGAGCAGGTATTCAACGATCAAAATTAATAAAGATGCCCGCGAATTTAAACGATGCATGTAGTTACGTTTGAGCCAGTCGTTTGATGGCTCTAATGGATCCGAATATAAAAACTGTTCCACATTACATAAAAGTATTTGAAAATTAAAATAGCTCTTATTTTCTTTCACAGATTTACATTGTACAAGCCAAACGATGAGTACGTTCTTCACGTAGGACGCAGAAATTTTACATACTATGTTTCAAAGATGAAACGCAAATATTCAGCACAATTAGCCAATAAAAACTTCGAGAAAGTCTCTCGCACAAGCCATTTCATAAGCTTCTAAACTTCCGACACGAACTGGATACAACGGACGTCAAACCCGGGACAAGGGACAAATTTAATAAGCATTCACCGTCTCCCTCAGCCGGCCAAAATTTGAACGGACGCGCAGCGAGACCGCGGGCAACAACAAATCATGATTTCTATTAGCCTCCTTTGCATTTTCATGGCACGGATTACACCACATAATGGGGGCCTTACACTCACTCCGAACACCAAGAGATCACCTCGAACGCTCATTCTCCCTTTGCTCCCCCACCTCCGTCCAATTTTAACCGCGGTCCCGTGACATTTAAATCCCTTTGTCAAATGCAACTCCATTTTTCTTCCCCCCCTCTCTAAATGCTCCATCACTCTCTTCTTTAATACTACCTCCACCGCCCCCCCCCCCCCCCCCCGCGCCCCCTCCTCCGCGTAAATCCGCAGCCATCATCCCGTCCCAGGGCCGACCGTCCCCTCTTCGCGTCGCACTGCCCCCGCGCGCAAGCGTTAATGCTCATAACAAGGAGTGCTCTCCTATTCCACTCACTCGCCTCCGCCCCCCGACCCTCCGTTTCGCGTGAAGGATTGACGGTCCAAATGGAAAGAGCCGTGCCACATTTCACGTGTTAGCCAGGCAGCAAACAGTGAGGCGGGGGGAGGGGGGTAAAACGAGGGGCTCCCACGCACCCCTCATTCCATCCGCCCCCCCCCTCCTCCACCCGCCGGCCCTCCCCCTCCACCCATGACATGTTGACGGTGTAATTACTTTGCACGGTGGAGCCACGTATAAATTATGAGAAAACGCGGTGCCAACAGGTGGGGTGAATTTCCGCCTCCCACCCAGTCCCCCCCCTCGAGCTTTCCCCTCCCCCTCCCACTCGCCCCCTTCATCCCGTCTATCCTCCCACCCCCTCACTCTCGCCCCCCCACCACCACCATCCCCTCGACGACGAAAGCCGCAAATTCCCTGCTTCGCATCCACAAATCCCGAGCCGGGGACACATCAAAGGCGTATCGGAGGGACGCGGGTGTTGAGTGTGTGCGCTGGAAGGAGGACTCGAGCAACGGCGGAAAAGCGGACGGAAGGAACGGAAAGAGACGACGGACGATTGAGAGGACGCGAAGACACGAGAGCGCTTTGGTTGCGTAAGGCACGGACGAGCGTGGTGGGTGGCTGACGCCAAAGTTCCTGGCACACACCGGCGCGAAACGAGGGGTTTGAAATTTGAGGCGGTGAAGGTGAGAGATGCGGGTGAACGCAGGGAGGCAAAGAAAGCGCGTGAGGCTCTGCGGCACCGAGTACTCCTACATCTACATCTACATACTACCCCGCGATGCGCCGCTGGGCGTGTGGCAGGTGCTGGTAGGTCACCAGCCGTGTAAAGATGAAAATTTTTGGAGGCGAAATGGTGGCATGTCCTATGAGAGTGTACTTGGAGGAGCTCAGTTTTTATTATGGTCGCTTATTGTACGTGGAAAGAACAAGTTTTTGTACCTATCTGTTCGGCAGTGAATTTCTCTTATTTTATCACTTCTGTTGGACCTAAAAATGTAGTGAGGCGTCTCGATAATATTCTCTGTGTCGCTCTGAAACACGCCAATTCTGAATTTATCAAGCAGCCTAAGCCTAGCGTGCAGCCTCCGAGTCTCTAAGGGCCCCCACCTAAATCCCTCTAACAGTTGTGTAATATTATATGAGGACCCCAGAAGTCAAGGTGTCTTAAGTAACAAAATCGTTGTTTTAAGAAAACTTGAGTCAAAGTTGAAAATGTTTGGTACAACCCACTAAATAGTTAAGAGGCATTACCCTAGATAGCATCACCTGTCAAGAAAATCACTTGGACTCCTTAACCACCTAACAGATTAATATTTTCACATCCCATTCCTGTACCTAACTTACTTTTTTTTAAACGTCACTTAGACCCCTTGACTTCTGGGGTCCACATATGTTCCCGCGTAGCAGTTTTTAACGAAGCATGCTGCTTTTCTTTGTATTTTGTCAATTTTTTTGGTTAAGTCTTTATGACCAGGGTCCCAAATGCTCGCGGCGTATTCGAGGTGTGGCCTATCCAGAGCGAAGTAGCATCTCTCTTTAATTTTTTAATCAGAGGACCTTCTTATTATACACTTAACAAACTTCGCGAGGCGCGCACACGTAATGCACGCGGTGACCCTACATCTATCAACATATTACCCTGCAAGACACCACAAGGTTGTTTGGCAGGGGGATGACTCATCACCAAAACATGCACTACAGTGTAGAGATTAACTTTCACCAACATGCACATTACTACGGGCATGCTACAGAAACTACTAAACTAATCTACAATGCAACCATGTAATCGGGACACAAGAGTCATGCGGGGAACATACAAAACATGGTGTTAGCACTACTTGGCAGATTTAGAAACATGCATCTGGGGGCACATCAATTAATCCGCTACCCTACCTGTCAACTAACCTACTCCAAAGTCTAAATGCAGCCGTTATAGTCTCTTATCGATCACGGGAAAAACTACATTCTAAACCTTTCTGTTCTAAAATCTATTTCCCTTATTTTATTCTTATGACCTGATCTGCTGTAGTATGATGGAATTGTTAAGGTATTGATAACTTCGGCGGAAAATGGCTCAACAGTTCACGGGCTAAAACACATGACAGTCAAATGAGAGATCCGTATTCGCATTCCGGTTCAGTCGAATGATTTTCCCTCATGGCGACTTTTCCTCAAATTGGCGTCACAACAGAGGAAGGTGCAACCGCGAGGGGGGGTGGAGGGGGGGTCGGGCAGATTTCCGCATCTTGCGCGATCGTAAGTTGACCCCGATTGGCCGTCGGCTGCCATTCCGCCGCGACGGGCAAAGAAAATGTTTTATACGCGTACGTTAATTTATGCCCAACGTTTACGAGCAGAGTCATCTATTTCAGTGAGACCTTTTCTGGCCAAGTTCAAACCGCCAGGTCATTTATGATACCCATGAGTTCAAAGCGAATGATGATGGATCTAAAACGCTGCATATCATAAAATGGTCTTAAAAATGCGACTGACCAAGATTGTTGGCTGGTCATAAAACTATTTTTAGTTTTATTCTCGTAGATTAAAAATTATCAGAGCAACAATAACTGAGAGAGATATGTGATGGCGAAAAATCCATTTAAAAATTATTTAGTTCACAAAAATTAAGGCAATATCAAAAATACAATAAAATACCAAAAAAATATACGTATGAGTATATTAATATAAGTATATGTGGATATCATCGCTGACCAAAAAATATCAGTAATACGTCATTTGAGAATTTGAGAAGTTTGGGGAGTTAATGTTATTTTGGCTTATTACAAAATATTTTATATGGGTTAAATTGAAACATAGGAAAGGCAAAAATAGTTCAAAAACACAAAAAGTGGTGAAAAATGGAATATTCAAATATTTAAAATTAAGTAAATTGTTATGGTAAGCATCCCGTAAGTGATATACGGAGTCACTAAGGTTGGTAATACTCTTCTTTGAAATAATTTGGAAGTTGAGTGAAATATATTATGTGTTAGTAATAGCGTTGAATTTTTCGTCATTTGCCTCTGTCGAGGTGAGTGAAGTAGATAGCCATTGCTATAATTTTGTGACTAAAACGCCATTATTACTTCCAACATGAACAGTTGGAGCATGATATTTTAACATCTCTGACAGGTTATGGCAGTTAATGCACAGCGTTTCATTCTCAGATGTATAGTGTCAAGAGAAGCATTAAACCTAGCATATTACTGCGGCTATCAAATAATTTAAAGCATAATTTCTCAATAATTATCTTTATGCCATCAATTAATGACTAACCCCAATAAAAAATAAAATGAGCTGATGTGCGGTCTTTTAACCTTAACTGGGCGAAATCTTAACTCCAAAACTAGGGAAATATTTCCAGAGAATATGTAACAAACGTCCATGACGTAAACGAGGGGAAAATACAACATAATATTCAGGCACGAAATATGATTGAAGAGCTGAGGAACGAAAAAAAATATTATTTCCCCTACAGGATGCAACACTCTTAAGTACCTTTGGCAATGTTCTCGCACAAAATTGTGAGCAATTTCTCATTCAAGACATGCTCTTATAAATTGCATACTATTTAGCATTTTGTTCAGTGGAAGTCATAAATGCCCGGTCTTCCCGCTCTATATCAATGTTACAGCCTCATTTGCCAGCTATTGCTACCAGTAGTGAGCAATGCCTCGGAACACATGATTATCATCCAACAGCCGAGACAGAGCTCTATAAATTGTAGTCACAGTAACTCCTTCCGGCCACAAAATCGTAACTTGCGACCTTAAGCATCTTACGGGCTCGATCCAAGCAACTGTGACCCGTTAAGCGCTTGACAATTACGAAATAACTTAAAGAACAAAGTCAACATCTCACATAAACAGCAGACGTCGGACAAACTATGCACAAATATAAGTTTAAAATTCGATGATATGCTAAACTTCAATGAGAACTCACTAACTTTTCGTCTATCTTATCTCAATCACTCAAAGAAAGCAACAGTTTCGACAATAAAACTGAACATAGGAATAAATGAGGAAAAATATGCTGTGGGACTAATTCCTAATGGATAATCATTTATATCCACGATATTAGCGTACACTCTACGTTCATTTTTTTCTTACCCTGGTAAAATTGTGCATTTCCCTATATTGGATTTAACAGTCCTCATTAAAAATCGATTTACCAAACGATTTATACAAGAGTGCAATTCTCACTCTGTAATCACACAACATCGACGCATGAAAAAATTCTCTAGGTAGAATGACACGAAGTACCTCGAAAGTGACACAATGTCTGGTGTGTAATTGAAGTGTTTAATTTCCAACATCTTTCAGGATGTGAAATTCCGCAAGTATTGTCTGGCTACAAAAATATAAATGAATAATTCACTTCTTGAATGAATAGAGTAAACCTAGTTTTTCCACAGTGACTTTAATAACTTACGACCATGGCTTCGACGATTAACGTCATCATCAGGTTGCGACGTTAATCGCCGAAACCATGGTCGTAAGTTATAATATTCACTGTGGAAAAACAAAGTTTATTCATTTAAAATATTTTGTAAATTCCATAAAGTATCGCCGGAAACCACCAACATAATTCACTTCAATAATATGCTCGCATTAATTTGCCTTCTGAAAGATTCTAGTGCTTGTGTGTCCTAATATATAGCCCTAATAGAGAAGTACATTTGAGGAAATAAATTTCAATTCGCAAGGTATCCGCAGGCTGGCATATTCTTAAGTATGGATGATGCACTCAAAAATCCAGGGAATCAGACGAGGTGACACGATTACCACTTTTCTATTTAAAACGTGCCGGGTTTGCAGCTCTGCAGAGGCGGAAAATTCCAGTAAAATCCGATCTCCACTCGGTAGCGAATGGAACACTTTTCGTTCCGAGTCGCAAGATGTAAACACCGGGATCCCCTCCAGCCATCCACCATTCCTGAAGTATTCGACTTGCATAGCGGGAGGGAAACATGGTGGAAATTGCGCTTAAAGGCCCTTTTCAGCGAATGAGAACTATCTCGTACTGGGGATTGAGATAGTCTCTATAATTTACCTCCAGTGTACTCCCGATTGCAATCCTTCACCCCTACTCCCAAAAGCAATAACTGTTTATCACATAAACTTTTCAGCACTCTATTGCTATTAGTCCAATTTTGTAGATGTTCATCTCCGATGTGTTGCAAACAACAATGGCGTATTTTGGTCCAGCTGTGTTCGGATATTAAGCATTGCCGTGAAGAGCGCAGCAGCAAATTAGATACGGTTATGTTATCATCATTGCCTAAAATTCACTGTCCTTGCGGTGGAGTTTCACCTAAATCTAGTGAAATGCACTCTTTTGGCGTTCTTTTCACTCCTTGATGGATCCATTCCACATCGCGAAGCCATTGAGGTTATTCGGTGTGGTCTCGTCAGGTCCGAACCTCATCAGAGACTAAATTTTGAGATCAGAACTTCGAAATTTTTAATAGGGGCCATTCAAAAGTAGAGGTTTGATGGGGGCTTTGACGTCATATCCACGGACTTTCCGAGGTTCAAGCGTGTCGAATACTTGAGCATAATATGAATAAGGCTCCTGATCCAGTTAATTTTCCGTCCTCCCCCATCCACTTCTTCGCGTACCCTTCCACGAGCGTCTTCCCCTAATTTTGATCACACGCTTCGCGCAGGCGACTGCCACCATGTTTCTCTGTCACTACTCCGAGGGCCAAAAGAGCACATCGGTGAGAAATGCATCGGCAGCTGGCGTGATGGGACGCCGAGGTGGCGAAGCGGAAAGGAGGGGCTGAGTGAGGGGTCCCATCGAATCAATCTCTTTGAGGTCTGGGGATATAGCGGACACGTTGAGACGGATGGAATTTCACGATTATGATTGATCAAATCTCGTGGGGACCGGGATCCGAGAGAGGGGGGCGGGTGGGAAGGGGGTGGGGTTGATTGGGTGGATGAGGGAGGGGGTTGAGCGAGTTGAGTTGAAAGGGCAGACGTCGTTGGGGTGTTTGGTAATCGATGGGACGGTGGGGAGGAGTCTCCTATGCGGTCCCCACCATGAGCGCTCCATGCCAGCAAAGTTTAACTCGACCCGTGTGCAAATTTCGCGGCCGATTCCCTCGAAATGTTTGATCGGGGACGGTGACGAGTTCATTGCGATTGTTTTGCCTCCGTCCAACGTGACCTCGTGCTCCATCGCTCTCCGTTCGGCGCGCACATTTCCACCATTGGCTCCACCACGAGATTACTTTTACGTCATTGAATTCACACCAAATTTTTTTAGGTTAGAAAATTATTTCCTTGTTGCATCTTTACATCTAAATCATTACGGCACCGCGGCTACTCCACCACTTGCATATACAACCCCGAGTTATTACCCGTACAATTGATCCATTCTGTATGACCCCATGACATGGTCCCATCAATTCACTTCCCTAATCTAAGATTTGGCCTCATCCTGCGTATTCCCCGAGCATTTAGAGCCTAGACGGAAAAATTTATCAAGAGAAAGAAAAGAAAGGAAAGCCTTGCGATTTGCAAAAAACTAACGAGCGGAAAAGGCTCGAGGATGAAATTATGGCGACTGGGTTGAGACCCGCAAGTGACTCAACAGTTAGACACGAGTCTGAGAATCCAAAAAAAGATTTATATCTCGCGAATTTCCACTCGACATGGTGGATAGTATTTGATTAACTTACTAAATGTTAATAAATGACGAAAGTGACAAATATAAAGAGATTCACAGACGAAGAAATAGGTCTGAGGGGAGTGGAAACCTGTCGAAAAGTCAAATGAAAAGTCTCCAAAATGCAAATTGCTTTCGCAAAGGAGAAGTGAAGGACGGGACGGACGACTGCGGGGCGTCGCTCATTCACTCCTCCCTCGAGTTGGAGAACGACCGACTCGAAATACGTCTATGAGTTGGCACCTTACCTATCGTCAGGTAAAGACATGAATGGTTTTGTAACTACTATAATACCCGTTTTTATGCCTTCATCTCTTATTCCAGTTATTATAATTCACAACGCGATTTCACGAGGTCAACCGAGAGGAAATGTTCCCAACAAACTGTGATTTCATTGGAAGCGCGAGAGTTTAAAATATGAAATCAACGTAACTGACTAAGATGGAAAACGTCCGTTTCTTTCGGCACATTATATCTTACATTATGTCCTGTGTTTTTACAAGGCAATAGCAGTAGCCGTAGCAGACAGGGAGCAATAATACTCACATATCTTCGTGTATAATGCTAAGCTGATATTCGGGAAAAACACGAACGCGTGTTATTCGCGTCATCAACAGTAATCATTCAATCTCAAGACTGTCTCAAGTCAAGTCAAGAGAGTCTCAAGTAAATTCAATCTCATGATTAGTTGAATGGAGACCACAATTGGACACAGTCTCCTTCACCTGGCCTATGCATCCCACTTCACCTGGCCCGGTTTCCTCGGAGGGTTTTCCCTTCTATTTTCTCGCCGCTTATGGTCTCTATAAATTTGTAGAGCTTCAAAGTGCAACCTGTCACTCTAGATCTTGTCTTCCCGATAGTGATACATACGGCTCCTTCTCATTTATTCTTCTGTGCACATTATCGTTCCCCATCCTATCAGTCCATTTGATCTCCAGCAACCGCCTCAAGCACCAAGTTTCGAGAGCCTCCAGTCTCTTCTGTTCCGTCTTTATAATGGTGCATGTCTCTGGGCCATCCTGTGCAACACTTCACACGAATATTTTTTGACATAGCTTTCTAATTGGAGGAGTAAACTGCCATAGAGCGAGAGGTTAGTTTTTTTTAATCGTCGCCTCATGTGAAATCGCGCTGTATGGCACACTAATTTTTATTTCTGCTCGGCATTTTATGACTATTCAATTACCTGATTTTGCGTGAAATCCTTACCCGGAAATGCATCAAGTTTTATCAAAGAGACCTTTTAAAAATAAGTTTGTTCTTCGACGCATTGCTGACATGCTAGAAGTAGTATAATCGCAATGATTGCCCATGGAAATAAGTGTTTCGACGCAAAATGTTAAAAATGAACTCCTATTGATGAAGCCATGAAGATAGATATCTATTAGCTATTGCTTCTAATGGGTCATCAGTCAGCAAACTTAAAACTGTATTCAGCGTGATTTGAACTTCACAGGAAACCACGTAAGGAAAGTGAAAACGCTCATAACTCATAAAACGATAGAATTAGATACGCAATATTAATGGCCGGTAATGCTTACCACTAGGAAATGAAAAAATGAAGCCCGTTTATTGTAGCCTATGCACGCCAGGCTTTAACTTACATTATAAATTTCAACTGAAAGAAACCGAGGTCACATAAAGTCCGAAAAAACGGTATAAATATTGATAATGAGAAAAGATAAAAGCGATACTTCCAGACAGTTTCACTTCAAAATAAATATCTCACCTGCCGATATCTCCCGCGAAACCAAATGCCCGAAGAACATGTAAAATGTAAGGTTTAATGCATTAAATGCATAAGTCACCTCTAAAGATCGTTTTACGCGAGGCACTTTATTGCACAATCTGATGTCCGTTCGGAGGTGCATTGAAAATTGCGTCGTTTAAGCGGTGAATTACAAGAAAGGATACGCGCATGCATGAACGACAGAATGAGAAAATAGCCTCTGATCTGATATCGAAGACTTTTCGGGTTCTCTTCCACGTGTTTCCATTGTCGAAGACGACAGTTTCGACAGCGTTGCAGCTGTCTTCTTCAGGTCAGAAGTGACGATGCGTGACACAAAATAACAACAGCAAAAGCAAAAATTGCAAAAGCAAAAGCAAAAAAGCAATTGCTAATAGCAAAAGAGAACCGCTACTTCCCCAGACTCATCAGGGAGGCCATCGAAATCGTAAATACACCCGAAAACATCAACAGAGAAGATGGCTACACACTCTCCTACGCCTGGAAGAGAATTTTCGTAAAGGAAAAGAAAGCGACCAATGACAGCGCACCAAACTGAATTGGCGGGAAAACGACCGGCTATTTATGACGGTCACATTCACACGCATCGTCTTCTCTCCACCTTCTCCTTCCACAGATGCAGTGGACGACGCCACCACAGAGTATACAGAGAGGACATTTTCCATTTACCCCCTTTAAATTTTGTAATGCGGAATACGCGCAGCGGCCATGTTCCTAGCGCATTATAAACGGCGGGAATTCAAAATGGTCTATGTAGTATAGGTGTATCCCCGCATTACAGATGGTATTTAGAGGTATAATCACCCCTATCACGTTATAAACTTCGGGCCTGAAGTGGATTGAAGGTAATTCTGCCACGTATCTCTTAATAAAATCAAAAGCAATCGTTGCGCGATGAATAGCGCAGCCGTAGAAATCATTTTCACCGTATAACCTATTCTCTACTACAATTCTCCATTTACTCCATCTACTACAATTCTCAACGCAGGTGAGGAATCTTGCGTAAAGCACCTGTCAACCACATCGGGTAAAAAATTAGCTTCAATCAAAAACAAAATAAAAAATTGTTGGAGATACGTATACTCTGTGACGCCACGGAGGAGACGGTTTCCAAAAAGGACCTTCTCCGCCTACTCAGCCTGCTGCTGGCGAACCTCCACCCGGCGGAGCGACTTTCGGAAGCCGAGTTCCGGGACGCAGCGGCGCGCGAGGTCCTTGGGTACTCCGTCCAAGCGGTGTACTGATGGAACTCGCAGTACACAGCCGTAGAGAGAACGACGGCTTGAACGACAGGCTAAGATATCAATATAATCTGACAAATGCATCTCAGGCTATCTGCTGAAATACGCACCTTGAACATACTCTTGTATAAATATTAACTTCAATAATTTTGACATTACCCTGTCCAATTGGTATTTATTATATGCAATTCACTTATAATTGTTTAAAACTCTATACATTTATCTCATGACTACAGCCAATTATTCTTGACTTACTCTACTGTACGTAAAATTTCGACTGTAAATGAATTCCAATTGTAAATACTGAGAACTTAATCTTTTTTATGGACCATGGGCATACAATTAATTAGTTAGATGCTATATAAAACTTGTATCTAAACAGTAATCTCTGATTGGCTTTGTAAATACATGTGACGTGTAAATATAACTAATAACCTTGGCATCCTCCACTGAAAAGCTGTAAATATATGTAACTTGTAAATATAATTACCTACTAATCTTGGATCATTCCTCAGAACAACGCAGACATCGCATCCGGAACCAGACAAGAGACCCGACAGTCAACGCTAGGATGAATGCATTGCACACCGGATCCACATCACAAAGTCTGACGCTGCCGCAACATCACATCAGAATACGACTCTGGAAATCTCACCTGCACCACCATCTCCTGCAAACAACACAGCATTACACGGCGGTCTGCGTGAGGTTTTGCCGGTTTCCCTCACGCCTCCGGCAAATGCCAGGCCATTTAGCCATCCCGGAAGAAAAGAGTTCCTGCTAATTACAACCCAAAACCACCCTAACGAATCTGCTACATGCTTGTATTTAGTAATTAAATATGTATAAAATTCATGACTAACCCTGAAGAGGAATTATTTCCTATAGCGGGGGCTATTGTGATGTATATATTAATGTATTGATTATTATTAATGAATGTATGTATATAAGATAAGCAATGGCAATAAACATTTTCAATTCAATTCACACGCATCGTCACTTTTGTCCTGAAGAAGACAGCTGCAACTGTCGTCTTCGACAATGGAAACACGCGGAAGAGAACTCGAAAAGTCTTCCATATCACCTGAACGACTCCGCGGAAGCCTTGGAGTTCATAGCCTCCGATCTAATTCCGTGCCCGCGTTCGAGCAAACTGTACAGTTATGTGCTTCGTGTGAAATGGCCTTAGTGGAAAGGAAAAATGTAAGATTAGTTCATTGTAACGAAATGGTGAATTCGTGGTGAATGACATGGACTAAAATTTTATTTATTCATAATGTGCTTTCATTTGACAGGTTTTTTGCTTTAACATTGTTCTAAAACCTTGAAACTATGTGCCCAATCATGATGGCACGCTACTCAAAAGTTTGTCACGATATCAAAGACCAAGTCACTTCAGCCGAGAGGAACGACCACGTTTAGGAAATAGAGCGGAAAAACTAACCGCGTCTTAACGAAATCGAGTTTGGCGAGAACGCACCTTGTGAGGGTTTACTGCAGTCCTATTCCTCTTGTATACTACAGCTGCTTGTTTCGCCTTTGTGGCTATTCTTAGCTGGAACATGCATAGATGCGTTGAATTGAGGGCTTCCCTATTTGCGCTCAAAAGTCATCGCCACAAATCGATTCAATGCTGTCAATGCCATCGAATTCCGAAATAACGATTTTGTTATTGCCACCGCAGATCGGACAGGCAAAAAAGCGAGCGCTCACGTCTCAAACAGGACGACGTAAACACGTCACGAAGAACCACATAGCTTTCGACAGCATAGCATTGGACGGAATGCCATCCACATCCGCATGTCGATCAAGATATACAAAAAAGAAACGTAAGCGACGTTAAAAATGGGCCACAGCCACATTTTTCATTGCAAGTGTCAAATTCTATAATATTTCTGAATCTGAGATATCCATCATTTTTTGGATGAGTTATACTCGGAAAGAAAATAAGATTGACCCCCCTCCCTAGGTTTTTTTGATTTACAGGCAACGTGTTTCTCTCGCTTTGCCGTCAGAAGCCGAATAAATTGACCATGTTCGGCGGCGCACACGATCCAACTCCTGGATTTCATGGCAGAGGAGAGAAATGCACTCGGCTCTCTTTTTACGAATTACTGGGATCGGAAATTGAATTCCACGCTGACCCCTGGGAGGGAGGGCGGGTTGGGGGTTAGGCAGTTGGCAGGGGCACTCGATACGGTATTTCAGCAGTAAAACACAAGCACTTTGCCGTGGGTCGTTTTGGTAGAGAGCTGGACACACATTTCCACCCCCCATTTCATGTAGCTTTCTTCAGATCGATATGATGAACTGAGATATGATTTATACCGCTCGATTTGCATGCGACAAGCCCTCAGCGCGCTGGTTTGAGCTCGTCACTTGGATCCCGCTTGGCATAGCTCCGTCCGAATCGTGGAGAGAGGAACAGACAGGGCATCTAGGTTTTATCCCACGGTTTTATGCACGGAATTCCATTCAATGATATGAAGGTGGCTAGAGCGATTTGTGTTTATGCACTGATTTGCCAGAAACTCCGCAAACGTGTACTTGATGGTAGCATAAATAAATGAAAAAGAAAAGGTTTGCATGTCACCCAATGGATTTCTTTGCGATTAAATGCTATTTTGACACTTAGTCTTAAAGAACTTGAAATAATTAGACTACAAACGTTTTGACGCGGACGCGAAATAATGACTTTCATGTTTTACAATGATTGCTAGCAAATATTATGGTATCAGTATCGGTATTATCATTATGATATCAAAATACATGCATTCACAATACATGTATTTTGTGTTGTAACATAAGACATGCGCTGTAACTTAAGATATGCGCTATAATCCCAAGTCATGTTTTAATTAAGATAAATATTTGGAAACATAATTCTTACATAATTTACGTTACTACAAGCATGGTGATGTCCTTCCATTTGAAGAGCTCTATTCAAGTGAAATGTGGTCCAAGAATTTTTTTACTTACTTGAAAAGTTATCAAAATGCGCACTCAAAGGCTCGCGATTACCGCTCCAGCCACATGAAACGTGGAATGCGGACGCGTAATTGACTGAAAATAATGTAATTCTCCCGTGTAAACAGAAATCTAGCTCTCGGAATTTGATTTACCGCTCAGAGAGGACGCTTTGCAATGCACGGGGATTAGAATAATGCGCAGCGCTCAAATCATGGGAACAAATCAACCCGGAAAACAAACAGCCGAGGGGATTGCTTTCATGAATCGTAATAGAACTTCATCATTGCCTCTAACTATTCGAACGACTCATGGGATGCACAGCGCTTTTTGACCATTCGTTTCAAATGAATTTAGTCGTTTATGGAAGTGACTGAAAGCTGAGTAATATTTCGCATTGGTTTTCATCAACGTGGTGGCATCTTTTTTGGATTACTCGACTCGATGAAATAATTACCATTTCAATGAAAAGTGCGCCAATAAAAAATGGACACAGCATTATGATTGCCGGCTCTACTGACAAATAAACGATACACTTAGTTTTTCTAATCTTTTGATGTAGTCAAAAAGAGCCGAAAATCTTCTCAACGAAAAATACTGAAAAAACAAAAATAGCTGTGAAACTTTGTGCCCAATTTTTATATGCATACGATTCGAGAGACGCTCTAATGTGGTTTTGAGGGATACAATGCTCCCAAGAAGCAAAAACCAAACGTGCCGAAGAACATGAAACTACACACGCCAGTTGTCCACATGTGTGCCATTGCCACGCGTCTTGAGAGCTTCGTTTATTTATTTATTTTATTTATTTAAAAAAATTGTTCACATACAGCCATAGCGCCAATTTATAGTAAACATATAACAAAAAACAAGAAAGAGGACAAAAACACAATAACAGCATAAAAATAAGCAACGAGAGCCCAACATGGAAAGGGGAAAATATTTAATTTGTTGACAGGTGGGATATCGCTTGGGTGGTGAAATAGTTACATGGTAAATAAAAAGGATCGATAGTGTGGGGGAGTGAATTTAGAAGGGATGGGAGGCGAAATAAAGGTGAGCGCTTGGTGAGAGATTTCCTTGGAATAGGCAGATGGAGTAGAGTATGGGTGCGGGTGGATCGAGTTGGTAGTTGAAGAGAGAAAGCAGTTCAGGGCAATTAATGGCCGAGTTAAGGGTAATGTGGAGGGGTTTTAAATCCATTTTAAGTCTGTGGTTTTCGAGGTTAGAAATGGAAAGAGAGGACAGCACAGCGTTTGAGGACATATTACGGAAATGTGGGACTCTGTGGGGTTCATCGCAGAACTCAGAAATTCGTTCCTGAATTAGAATTGTTTAAGGGTGCGTCGACTACTGCGGTCATTTCGCGAAATTCGTTCCTATCAACATTCATGCACGTATATTTTGATGAAAACCGCCGACAATGGAATTTATTACTCTTTTATGAGCTTTATCACATAACATAGGAACGAGATCTTTCACTACCATTCGTATGGACTCTGGTCCAAATCTGGACCAGAGTCCATACGAATGGAAGTGAATGGGGAAATCTGGACCAGAGTAGTAAATAACGCAAGGACGCTGTTGGACGAACGATGAAGTCATGTCATCCACGTTCTCCAATGCACAAGGCAATGTAAGAGAAAATATGCAGTTTGACAGAGTGGAAGTGATTTTGCATATCGATCCCTGAAGCAAGCACAAGTGTTGAACGAATTTCTTCGTATACCATTCCAGTGATAGTAGAAGATGACAGAGGGCCTAACCACGGAATAGGATATCCTACTCCGTGGGCCTAACAAAGAAATCAGTGACGCATGTACACACTACTAAAAATGACCGCGCAGAAACAATAGGAATGATAATACGAGGAATTATCTATTCTGTGACACACGAATGTTCTCATAATACACACAACAGGCATATTAGGAAAATTTATTTATTTATTTTATTTTATTTGAACTCATATTATATTTATGTTCCATCAGACCGTATAACGGTTTCTATAGTAAAAAATGATCCTTGCACAGCAATGTAAAATCAAGTCATTACCAAAAGCTATAATACAGAATCAATTCACACAGTCGAAAGTTTGTGACGTAAGCCTTGAAGTAAGGACGATTTTTGGTAGAACATATATTTGGAGCACGCTTTTGCATGGTGGTGATACCCGAGCAATAAAAACTGAGGAGCAAAAGAGACGGGAAACGATTGAGAGCGGAGTTACAGAAGAATGATGACTATGAAATGGACTGAGAGAATCACATGCGAAAAGCACGACAAGGAATAGGTGAGAAAATTGGCGCAATAAAAGCTCTGCGATGAAGGAGACACAAATTTATAAGACACATTTCTGCGACAGAGTAAAATATTGAAAAAAAATATAGGAAACAAAGGATACAAGTAATAACAGAGAGAGAGCAAGAACATGATGAAAATCTTGTGAATAACTACTTTGAAATGATTAGATTGTCTAAGTGAAGAGGAGTGGAAAGCGGGAGTAAGCAATTCCTTCGATTGATGGCTAATAGTTATGATGATATTTATTAGCGAGCTTAGTACTAGCCACTCATAACTATTTTTCCGGCATAGGTAAGGTGGCTCTTTCCTCAGGTTCACCTTATTCGGGAACTTCTACAAACTCTAATAGAGCGTCATTGAAGAACGTTTTATAAATTGAGATAAAAGTTAAGGTTTGTCGGCTAGTTTTACTATGATTCAGCCTTAAATGTGGAGATTTTAACATAGGCTTTCATGGATAATGCTAAGATAACAGCAGAAAAACGTCCTTTTCAACGAGAGAGTATATAAAAGATTTTAATTATAAATTCTTATATGAAGCGAAATGTCCTGAAAGCTGAATGAAAATAAAATATAGGAAACATAGGACTTATTTCTTAACATAATCGGCGAATTACTACTGTGAATGAAGTCTAAATGCGATAGTTCAATACAAATGGCTCTGTAGTCGGTTACTGCGGCTGGACAAGTGTGGTCAATGTAAAATACATTCGTGGAATAATCGGCCTTTTTTGTTCCTGAATTGTGCTTTTCAACAGGTAGCCCATTTCATCAGATATAGCGGAAATTTAAAAAAATAGTTAAAAATGAGTAATTATTATTTGTTTGGTCCCACATTTCCAGGCCAGAGCCACATTGAGGAGTAGGATTAAAGAAGATAAGAAAAGCTCGACCTTGCGATCTCCTTACGACTCAAACATGCTCTATTCTTTTGGCCTAAGTTATATTTAGAGTGTCGAAGATACATGTAAGTGTGGAGTCCCGTATAATGTACACGCATCTACATCTTAACTCTGCCAAGAATATAGGAATGATTTGCTGTATCCATGGTTCTCAGTAAATTATACCGTGGATGATTATCATGCGATATTTCTTATTTTAAAAAACTTATATTTCTTAGTATATAAACTACTTATTCTCTTTGAGTACCCGCTTCCTGCATCACACGATCAATAGCTGGTGTTATGCATGTAGTAGTGTGGGTATTCATCATTCTTCATAAGAATTTCCTCAACCACAACTTTCTCGGCCTACCTCTACCTCTCACACCATTCATTCTACTCTCATATATCTGTTTCGTTATTCGACTCTCATCCATTCTCTCAACATGGCCAAACCACCGAAGCACACTCCTTTCATACACGTCCATTACTGGAGTATTTAGCCCACATTCATTATGACCCTCTCATTCCTGACCCTATCCATCCTACTTTTGCCGAAAATTCACTGATAAATCTCGTCTTTTGAGTAATTACGACCAATTTGTACGCGTGGATATAAAATTCTCGATATAGAGGAAAATAAGTATAAAAAATGTCGCAGCATTGCAAAGTAATTAAATGATTCGTGGAATATAAAGGTACCTTTTCTTTTCTGTAGCTTAATCACTTATGGGCTCTTTTAAAAAAGATTGAGATACATAGGGAGGATGCATGATCAGAACACCCTATGCAATAAAATAGACATACTTTGTACTTTTCCACACGTTATTCACTTCCCAACCGGTTTCAACACATTCGTGTCATTTTCAAGGGTCCCAATCTGTGTGAAGTCCCTTGAAAATAATTATAATTGGGAAATAAATAACGTGTGGAAAAGTACAAAGTATGTCCATTTTATTAAATATGGACAAATTCCACCAAGTTAAGCCTGATGTCGTCACTATGATAAGTTCACACTATTGTATGAACACGAAAATGTAAATGATCCAATAATTTTCAAAATTTCCACACAAAAATCTCCATCGTGTTCGTGACGTGTTTGTATCTTGATTACGAACTTGCGAAAAGATTTCTTGAAATCCAGAAATAAAGCGCCAACTTCCTTTTTTGTTTCACCTGCTTTCAGAATATCATTGGTGGAGTCTAAGTTGGGTTTCCCGTCATCCACTCTTACGAAACTTTACCTAATTATCATGCTATTTCGTGTCCAGTTAAAGACTACAACTTAAGACGTAATTATAGTGTTAGAAAACAAGATGAACTTAATAACTCAGCTAGTTATGATTTCTTCTAATCCTTCTTCGTCTACCTAATCTACGCAACTTTTCTGCCTATTAATGTTACCTAAGTAGACTTAAAACGGAAGAATTACATGGATGTATCAATATCTGTAGTTCACTAATTACCGAAAAAGAGGCAAAGATATTTTATTACAAAAGCTATCGCATTAGCCACAGCTAAAGATGATTCAAATTTAAAATGTCATTTTAGTCATATACCTAATTCGGTAGTAACCTAAGCTTCTAATGCACCGAATTTGGTAGTTTGGGCTTTGATAAAGACTAGAAAATATTTGAGCAGTGTTCATGTAGTTTCTGTTACCTTCATTACTGAGAGATAAAGAGGAAAAAAATCCTATGTCAATAATAAACTTAACACAAAAAGAGGGATATGGCCTAAAATCAGATACACCATCCTTTTTACTCGCGAGATTGTGACGAGAAAGACTGAAAAACCATTAAAGAAAGTGTGCCGTGGTGAGGTGACACTCCGTCTTTTAATTCCGTTAAAAGTCATGGAGCATGATCACATCGCATAGAGAAGTACCGTTAATTGGATTCTGGTGAGCCCCGCGAAAATTTAGCACTAACTCTGGCGTGCAATGGAGCGAAGGGCGTCGTCACTCCAGCGTCGTTCCATGTTCCATGAATTCGCCCTTTAGCCGACAGACCCGCTGACCGGCCCTATTTCGAAGAATCTATGTCAACCTTCCCATCCCTGGCTGGAGGAGGTATCACACATCTCCCGACGCATGCCGCGAAACACTTTCCTCTGCGAGCCGAGTAACGGCGCGCCGTCGAGTAAATATAGTAATAAAAGCGACGGGCATATCAACGAAGAGTCATTTTCCATGCATTTTTTCCCCCTCTATGGACGCCGATATGGGAGAAGGTGAGTGTTACGATGGGTGGAGGAGGGTTTCAGCGGTTTCGTGAGGGAACGGGCGACGAGCAACCGCCGCCCTCGTGAAGAAAGACGAGTCCCGGCTCCGAAGAATGCCCCTCCGAGCACATCGTCACAAAGCCACAACGACTGCAGGGTGTTCCACCCCCCCATCCAACCCCCCCCCCCCCAATCCACCCAACACTTCATCTCGGCAACCCACTCGCTATCTCACCACGGCACACGCCCCAATGCCATCACCGCCGACTCCCGACTCAAGTACTGGGCCAACACCCCATTCGGGCAGAGAAGTTCTTTGAAGGGGTCCTCCTCAGCCCGAGCTGGGGATACGGCTGGCTTCCAGGCATTTAGTTCTCTCCTCGCCTATCCTCTAATCCTTTGCCGATGACCTCTATATCATCCCTTAACCCGACCACTTCCTGGAATGTGCTTCGCGGAAAGTCGGTAAAATTGAAGTGGAACTCATGACCAACTTGTAGGTACTGTTCCCTCGGCTACTCTCGCCTTCTGAAGCTAAATACATTTTTAATGGGAGTATCCTACATTCTACTCTAGCCACGGCTTATGTGACGGGTTAATTTCAGGTATAGGAAACTTACCGACCTCATTATGTCCCTGCAGTGGCACAATTGAATGTAACCGGACCGCGGAAGGCAGGCTGGTATTACACTCTGCAGGGGAATCCAAAGGTCATTGGTTAGAATCCCGTCTCGAGCATGGCTGCTGAGTTAGCCACTGGAATAAAGCCTCGCATAAGCATAGACCCGACGGTGGACCCTTGGTGGAGACCCGAAGTATCCCAGACTCCTACCCCGACAGTCGATGGCCTGACGCTCATGTTAATGCCGGACATGGAAACAAAACCAAATTTCACATGAAGAAGGGAAAAGATGCTGATGGAGTGAATTTTCTTAAAGGGTAACATTTAACAAGATGATGTATGAAGAGTCGTCCAACAAACCACGATGCTTATAGATTTAATCCAAAATGTCTGCTCAAATATTAAATTTTGAAAAAACTAAATAAATATGAAGTGGAAAAACCTCTAAATTTCAACAGCGGAAAGTAATATAGTCTCCGAAACCGGAAGCACTAAAATACGAAGATGACCACTACTTTTTCCATGAATGCGTAAAAATATCCAGCTTCCAGGGCTATTTGGAACAGTAAAGATTGCTTTAGATATAGAGGAGAAGAACACATTTTTAATGGGGTTGGTACGCATTTCTCGAAGTAGAAAATATGAAACTGTTTCGGCTTAAACAGCTGAATCCAAATCAAAACTCAAGTTACCTTTTTACCATATCCCTTCATGGGATGCATAAGTTTTTCTGACGGAAATATTACACAAATTTCACTTCGCACGTTTTACCTATCCTTAAGGAAATACTTTTAGCAATCTTGCAATAAAGATATATGCTATGCTTTTCAAATGATTTATCTCAGATTCTTGTTTGCTTCTCTATAATTGAAAGAGAAGCGCACCAGGTTAACAGAGCCACATTTATTAGTAGCGCAATGTAGAGATGTAATTATCTCCGTTTGAAATTCTTCTTTATTGCTAAATTTGAATCTACAAATTGATGATGAGCGAACACAAAATAGCGAAATCTTCACATTCCAATTCCAGAGATAATGGACCGGCAACTGGAGTCGGTATATAACATAACCGATAAGACCACCTGAATAATAATACTACTTATATAAAATGCAATACCGATAAAATTAAAACGCCGAATATATGTTAGCGAAAATAGTTAATATTCGGAAAAATTTAGCATTGACCCTTTCGGCCTTGACGTCGAGTCATAAATCCATCACGCAAAATAATGCACATTATTTAACCGTCAAGTATGAAGCGCGGATCGGAAACTCATTAAAAGTAGACCAATTTTGATGAAGGAGAACTCGGTGACAGAAAATGGTACAAAATTAACTAACGCATGCATTTTGTAATAATCACTCGCCTTTGGATTCAGCCATTCTTCGAAAGTGTAGGTTTATTAGAAGTTTTATGGTCGGGATAACCGAGGAGGAATTTCTGCGCCTCCCACGGCGGGTTGCAGGCTGGGCCGTCCTCCCGCCAGGACCTAGCAGAGCGCCATAATTGCCACTTCCCCCTCCCCCAACCGCTTCCATTGATACGTTGCAAAAATCCTCTTCGGCGAATTTCCATTTGAATCTTCAACAAGCAATCACACAGCTTAAGGACCAACTGGAGCGCAAGGTGCAATGGCATTCCTAGCTGACGATGTCATTTTCAACAATTACGTTCATCATTTAAAGTTTAAAACCCACCTCTATAACGCAAAAAAGCCAATATTTTCTCTTTTTATCAATTACTCTCGTCTAACTTATGTGAAAATGGCATAGAATAAACAAAATCTTTATTTGAGATGACAAATGAAGAGCAGTTTCCTCCTCAAAATATTACATTATACTTTCTAGCGAATGGTATTCCAATGTAATCAATGATTTAAAAAAGCAATTTCTGCTCTATTCGATGCCACTGTTGAAAATCAACAAAAGCTGCACTGACCATATGGCTTAATGTGAAGCGTTAAGCAGTCAGAATGGTTGTGGTAGTCACTCCTATGAACAAAGGCACCACTTTTGTCTCAACTTAAGGAAGTTCTTTCATTAGACAACAATAAAAATATCAATTTGCAACTCCACGCAGTTATACAACTGCTGATGTAACTCGTTTTCGAAGCCGAGATATTTCCATTGTCACTCTTGCGGAGCTATTTACTTTATAGACACAATATATCAATACTCACGGGTTCCGTAAGTACCACCGAAGAGTACCGAAGAGTTCCGTAAGTACCACGCGTGAATTGTTTAGGCTGACAAGCCCACTGCCAACATCAGTTGAGCAATTACCCATCATTCCACTCAAACAACTTAATTCATTGATTGAGTTACATGCTCAGAACTTGTAGCGTCTTGTGCACGGTGTCGAGCTCACAATATTCATTAAAAGCCCCCGCACGGAACTTCCCATTCAACCTGGGAGAGGCATGAAAATCACCTGAGTAAACTTTGCGTCGGGGGGAAAAAAAAGATTAGGCTTTCACGTGGATATGCATTCAGAAGTTCATTTAAAGAAACGAGCACAAACCCGCTTTCGTTTGCGTCGAATCTTTTAACATCCCTTATAATCACTGCAAAAGCCTTTCCGGAGCGAGTATAAGCTTGCATTAAGTGGGCGTAAATCATTTCTAAATGAAGCATTTCCATCCAACTAAGCACCCTTCCCACCCATCGCATTCTTCCCCTTCAAAAAAGCCTCACTCCCGCGGGCTCAATTCTTACCTTTTATGTGTCATTATCCGCTCCTTCCTCCGGGGCCTCCCCCATCCCACGGCTCTACATGCCTATCCCCCCACCAATCCCCCCCCGCCAACCTCCTTCTCCCACCCTCCCACACTCATCCGCCCCACCCCACGGCCCCTATCCAACAGCCATCTCTGTCAGTGCCGTCATAACCTTCGTGTGGATTTTAGGCTGGGATGATAAAATAGGAATAGCACCGCCATAAAGTAGCTCTCAAATTCAGTCGTAAATCACGCTTGCCATTAGAATGGTTGCGGCGGCCGGGGCGAAGAGGGAAGTGGGGGCAAGAGTAGTGAGTGTCTGGGAAATGTTATCGTGCGGGGCGGAGCCGTCGGGGGCGGAATATTGAGGGTGGGGGTTGCGGGAGTGGTGGGGGGGGGGCGTTAGGGGAGGGATGGGTGACGATTCCGTGGGGAGGGAGGCCGTGCTGAAAATGAGGGGTTTTGTCCGCGCGTGGTGGCGTCGGCCGGTAGATAGAGTGTGAAACAGCCCCCGAATATGCGTTCGTAAATACATATATGCGTGTATATGTAGGGATGGGGCGGGGGGGCGTATTGAGGGAACATAATTCTTTCCGACCGTTGGTGGCGTTGGTGCCCGGCCCTTCCGTCGGGCCTCGCGGGGAGTTTTCTTTTTTTCCAAGGCCCTCCTCCCCCGCCTCGATTTTGGATTTATGCTCCCGTCGCTTCATCCATCGTGACTGATGATCGAGAATCGATTCGTCACCGTCTCCTCCTCCCTATTCTTTTCACCCTTCTCAGGATTCTTATTCAGGAAGGACTCGACACGCTGGAAACGCGGAATTCCGCGGATGTGACGTCAAAACTCCCGACAAATCTCAACTTTAGAGTGGCCCAATTTGAAAATTTTGCTGCTGTGACATGTTTGTTACTGTCGAGACTCGGAAACTCCAACGCCGCACTGGATAATCCCCGTTGATAGTTATTCGGTACGGATTCAGAGTTCTTGATCCTCGACAGAGACTCAATCAATTTTTGACATCGAAGCTTCGAAAACATCAAATGGGCCCACTCAAAATTTGGCGATAGTTGAGGGTTCGGACATATTGTCCGCGGTTTTCCCGATGTTAACCGCATTATGTGGTCCCAAAGTGCGGTCCCTAACAAAATTATCAGAAGGGAAACTAATAACATCCGAAAATAAAATCCTAAGAAAGATCTTTGGACCAATCCATGAAGGAGAAGGTTGGAGGGTAAGAAAAAATAGAGAACTAAGAGAAAGCTATGCTGATCCAGACATAATAGCCATTATAAAAAGCCAGCGTCTAAGATGGTTGGGCTATGTGCTAAGAAGAGGCAATGACAGTATAGTAAAACAAGCTTGGAAAGGTAAACCTGACGGGAGAAGACCTTTGGGAAGACCCAGACTCCGATGGGAAGACAAGGTGGGAAAGGATCTGAGAAGACTAGGAGCTGGGATGGAGGCTGCAGAAGATAGAAAAGAGTGGATGCGAATCGTTGGCGAGGCCAAAAACCATCTTGGGTTTATGTGGCCATGGTAGTAAAGTAAGTAAGTAAAGTAAGTAACCGCATCGTGCACTTACAGAATAAAGCCCCAGAGCCGCCTTCCAATTCCGGACGACTGCAACGCTTCGGAGCGTTGAGGAGGACCTTCACGGAGTTGAGGGGACATTTCCTCGTCGGCTTTTTTACACCCGTCGACAACCCGCGGGACACTTCTCAAAGCCTCGAACTCTCCACTGTAAAAAGGAAAAAAAATAAACTTTACCCTAAAACCCCCTCCTCCGACCGGCAACCCATCTCCCTCTGAATAAAATTAATTTTACCATCCGCCACGCGAAGTGAATGAGTGTTCGGAGGCCATTAGCACTTCCAAGAGTGCAGGAGGTGTGAAGTGTGAGGATTCGTCGGAGCAGGAGTGCAGGTTAAATCTTAATGCCTTTGATGGAGAGAGGGATAGAAGTTGAGAGAAGGAAGAGGGAGGAAACAAGAGAGAGAGGGAGGGTGGAAAAGATAGAGAAAGCACAATCAAGGTTTTCCGTCTTCACTTGAATGCCGCCATGAAATATCCAGCAATCAACCTCTTCCCCGGAAAACTTAGAATCGGATACCCCTAGGGTAAGTGGCAAAAAGATTTTCCAACGAAGTTCCATTTCAACTGTAGAGCTTTGTTCATGTGCACTTAGTTGGCTAACAAGTTTCATTCATCTATCACTACTAATTGAAATATTTTAGTAAAATATAAAAGCCTCCATTTTGAGAGACTCATAGAAACACCACCAAGTAAAATGGAAAAATAGCCAGAAATCCATCTCACAAGTTCAAGAATAGTATCCAGTTTGTAACAGTTGACTCACGTCTTTCAAGAAAAAGAATTAAATTATTACATACAATAATATTTTTTTTCTTATTTCACAGCACGAAAAATACTTTTGTAAGATTATAAGAGGGATTAAATTACGCGGGGATGGTTCGATGGTTTGAGTACTGGAATCCGGTTCATAGGGTTCAGGTTCCATTAGAGGAATCAAAAGAATTATTTAACAGGTTTCTTTACTTTAACTCGGTCAGAGCAGCTTAACTTCGTCCGTCAGATAGGCCAATGCGTGCTTGGCGGCTCTCATTAAGAGTAGGCCAATGCCGTCACCAGGGGGTTATTCACTATGGCCTATGAGTTTCCGAGCCTCGGCAGCGACGTATTTTTGACGCCAAAGCCTTATATATTTTAAATGGGGCCATTCAAATGGTGAGGTTTTTCAGGGACTGATACGTCACACCCTCGGGTTCGATCGTTTCGAGCCCTTGCTGAAAAGGACTCCTGGTAGTTCTCCCCCTCCTAAAGTAATTCTTCTCATAGTAAGCTGACAATCTACCCATGACAGCGCAAATAACAACAGCTGTTGGTCACTTTCCCTTCTAACCAGCGATTCATACCTTGCAGATAATGGAAAAGTAACCTAAATAGATATTTGTAGTTCAGAGCGATGGAAAATAGTGGCAATGTAACATGGTCGTATTCTAGTTCTTTATATCAGCTAAAAAATTAAATTCTTCAAGAAAGAGCAATGCCAAGAGGAGGTCACCCTGATCTACGTCAGAAACAACTCAACAATTCATCTACTTTTAATGAATGAATCATGGTAGTTATTTTTACTTATTCATGAAGAGATTTAAAATGGGGGCATATTAGCCAAGTTGTTATTTCCGCTCTTAACATGCGAGTATAATAATTACAGGTAAGTATGAATCAACATTAAGATCTGGATTAGATGCAAATTAGGTAGATCCGCACAGGTTTTGGCGGAAATAATACAGTCTGGCTCGGTTGTGACCACGTCTATGGTCATTGATGACGTTGTTTCACAAAATTAGGAAAAAAGCTAATTGTTAATTAAGAAAAAAGTACCTCTAGCAAGAAGAAGATTGAGGAGCAAGAGAAATAAATAGAACCATTAAATCTTTCCAGAGACCACTTGACATAAACGGCCGGGAATAATACAACTTAAGGCACAAATTTCTATGCCGATTCGAGTCTAACTCCTCACATTACTTCTAACTCAATGTGAATATTCTCCCCATACTTCCTATCTATTACTCTTCCTCAGTCCTCTTACTTTCATGAATATACACGATTGTGATTTCTACTTTTCCTGCACAAACTCATCCAAACTTGACGACAAAACTTTGCTTGTGGGACCATATTTCGATAATGGGGAAATCCGTATCAAGTGAACCACTGTTTACGAAGAAAACTAGCAATATTATCAATATTGCAGTGTTCTTGAACATTCCATATAATGCCAAAAAAAGCCAATTTAGGTTTTACTCCGTTCATTTCCGTAGCGTCCCGAAACATTTCAACAGCTAGCTCTAGCAAATTAAGATTCTTTGATAGAATGTTTTGTATAATGATGCAAAAAAATTGCCGATTAATTTCATTCTCCTTACAAAATATAACACAAAAAGTTTTGGCGGTAAGAATAATTTCCTCTTTCCTTCATAAATTACTATTTACAGTCAGTAATTTTTTAGCATTTAGCAATTATGTTTTCACATAAATTAACAAAATTAAACAAAATTCTGGAAACAATATTAAATGTTTCTATTGCAACATGAGAAATGTATTGCACACAACGAGACAATATTTAAACCAACTGAAAAATCGTCGCAGGCTTTATTAATAAGTGCATGCCAAGTGTAAATTCTAAATGAATGAAATTTACATTTGCCTCATTAACACTAGAACGCGCGAAGCGAAGCTGTAATTTTGACTTAACCCAGAAAAAGAGCTGCTATTTCTTTATTTTCACTGTTTTAACCGTTTCCCCTCATGAATTTTCCAGAAGTTTGCTATGTGACTCAGAGTCAAAAGTTGAGACAACTAAGTTTCATAGTGCTAAAGTTATTTACAGATTTACCTAGGACACCAGAGAGGCGTCAAACTGACTCCGTCATACTGATATCATGAAAGACTGCAACCCCTGAGTCCTATAATTTGCAACACGTTGTCGTGAAGGAGTATTTTCCACGAATGCTCATCATCCTGAGGGCGCAAAGCCGCCTCATTCTCACTCCACCTCCCCTTCCTCGCCCTTCGTGCGCTTTATGCAGTCGCGGCTCCCTGTCGTGAGATAAAACACTGTAACAGAGGCAACAAATGTGAAAGAGGTGGAAATCGGATTGTTAAGAGGTAGACAGTGAGCCTGTTAGGCCCAGACTTATGCTCCCCATGCTCTCCTAGAGTTCAAACATTCGATTTCCTACCGTTGGAGAAAATCACTTTTGTAGTCGACGATGGTACGAAGAAAACGTTTGACGATCAAGGAAATAGTCGATTTAGCCAGCTCTAGAGATTTTGTTAATATTTCTTATATAAAATTGCTTTCAAATTATCCTTTATCATTGGAAACAACAAAAAATGTGCATAAAACGCATCAAATCAGATCAGATTGATATTTCACTGGAAAAAATAACTTTATTTCGGGTGGAGTCGAAATGACGCCCCACGTGCTTTCTAGGGGGTGACCACTAATAAGTCCCGGCTTTCCAGTGTAAAGACTTCATAGACTTTACTGCATACGTGAGTAATGCCAAGGCAAAAAGTAAAATTATGCTTTCTGCCAGCGATGCCGTTATTCATAAAAAAACAAGATTATGAGGCACAAATTACGCCAAATGCTATCCTGTAACTAGCTCTCACAAAGTGGGCACGCGGAATTCTCACTTGATTGTGAGCGCTTATTATACTGCAATTGTAAATTACATTTAATTATTCGAGCAGGATAGTAATTTTCGACGGAAAAGAGCTAATTCCGGATAAGGTGCTTTAAGTTACAAGCACATTATTAAGCACAATGACAGTATGCTTTGAACTCGACCATATCCTGGACTCTATCCTCGTCCATATCCTGGACTTGGTCACAGTTGCACCTAACGCATTTTGTCCATTGACGAAAATGACTATGTAAAAAAAACAAGCAAATAGAGGACAATACTAAATTTAATTCTATAATAGTTGAAAAAATGAGTGAAAAATAACTACGAACCTCACAAAAGTAAAAAATAATACCACTTCCATAATAAGGGGCTCATTGGACATGATAGCCGCAGATACATTATACTGTTTTCAAATAAAGCTAATAAGGAGTTATGTGAATGATTTATCTGAACTTCTAAAATACTGCCCCACATAATGAAAAATGCATGTCAAGGGAAACGGGCATTAAATACTAACGGCACCAAAAGGGCAGCTCAGAATCTGAAAATGTGCCGCTTTCTGCTGCGGTTGGGGAAAGGCGGTTGGTAACGCCTAGGTGGTTTATGCGCCACAAGTTTGACAGTTCTTCATAGACCAACTAAAAATAGAGTTAATATTATCGACTTTGAGAAACAAAGAGAATTTATAATAGTGGAGGTCATAAACCAAAGATTTAACGTTGTGAACACCGTTGAAAGAACGTTGAATATTGTTTTTAACATAAAGTTGAATGAAATGTTTGATAACACGTTCATCAAACACTTACAGAAAAAAGTACCGATCGTTTCTTGGAAATTACGTCCTTTTTCATAAAAATAACTGAACTGTAATCAATTCTCAAAAGAGATATTCGGTGGGAGATTTATATTATCCTAGTTTAAAGTGTAAAGTAGTGTGTTCCCAAGAAATCCAGTTTTCCAGTGTATCTACATCTACATCTACACAATACCCCACGAGCCGCCGCATGGGCGTGCGTTTTAGGACACCAACCGTGTAAAGGTGACCTTAGGTAACATTCCTATTCTTAATGCCACTAGCCCATCATCTATATAAATTACTTTCTTTCCTTTTTTGTCCATATCATTTCTCACAATTTTGACCTCTAGCGTCTGAACGGTCGATCTGATCGAAATTCTGACATTTAATTTTTTGTAGGCGACGAAACGTTCAATTTTAATGTTTTTTGTAGGGAACAATATTTTTAATGCGAGTTAAGATAACGAAAACAAAATTTTTAGAAGATGCTAATGAAAAAAAAACTATGAAAAAAAGAAGAAATGTATATTCCACTTCACAATTAGCTACCTATCCTCTCAATCACCGCTAGCATGGAATTAGGGACAATGTAGCAGCAATTAAATTGTACAAAAACAATGTATAAAGTGCTTTATAGTACTGATCTCCACAACAACACCATTCAGTGATCAATTTAGTCCTGAAAAGGACTATTATGTATTACGAGAACTTCTAAAAAGAACTTATTCAATGTGTTTAAAGTGGGAAAGCACCTCAGTTCACGCACATCAAACACCAGTCACTAAGGACATCAACAAAGTTCAGTACGGCGTTGCCAAAGTTTTTAGAAATTAATTAACCTTGAAATAAATGTAAATGTAGGGTTTATTTGAGAAAATATCGTAATATAACAATCACATGAATTTTTAGATGTTTCTGGTGATATATATTGTTGAAAAGGTTTCATAAATCTAATTACTTATTTAGGCATAATCGCTGCACGACTCCATTCTCAGTATTCGATTAAAAAGTCTTTTCGTAGACTGCTCTTCCTAATATTCATTTTCAATGCGATATTTCAGCTTTCCTCTAAATGAGACATATTACAAATCAAAGCAGTATTCTTTTAAAGGCTCATGTACACAACTAAAACAATCGGGATGCCGCTAGAATTATGACTCACTCAGTCGCGAACCAACCTCCTTAATCCCTCTAAAAGTTGTGAGACACTATATGTTCGCTCGCAGCAGTTTTTAACAAAGCTTTCCTTTGTACTTCATTAATTTTTTTGGTTAAATCTATTTGACCAGGGTCCCAAATGCTCGCGGCGTATTCGAGGTGTGGCCTAACCAGAGTGAAGTAGCATTTCTCTTTTACTTTTTTATCCGAGGTGTAGCGGAAAGATGGATTGCATTTACACGCAGAGAACCGCGACGCGGTTCAATTCTAGTTAAAGTGACAATTTTTTTTAGTTTCTTTCATTTTATCATCGTAATAACTGCAGGAAGAAATGGAGCACAAGAGAAAAGAGTCCAAATACTAGTCCTGGAGACAATTATTTAATCATAGAGGATTTTAAAACCTTAAATATAGATCGGAGAACATTTTTTCAAGACGCCATATCCTCGCCTCAAGTGCAATGTTGGTAGTCCATTACACAAACATACTTTTGGTAAATACATACAGAAAAAGATCTCTTAGCTAATAGAGTGCTACGAAATTCCTTCGGTGATATAATCGCTTCTTACTCGATCACGTTGGAGTAACAGAGGATTTTCATGTAACACTGATAAGTTCTGTTTCAGATTTCACATCTTGAATTTTTAGTTGGCTCTCCTTTCGACCTTCCACTATGCATACAATGACAAGGAATATCCGTATTTGCAGCGAATCATCATACAAGATCCGCAAAGCGGACCACTTCCATTGTGGCTGCGGCACTGTAGCGTTTCTGATCTCATTTTCCGAGTCCACTAACGACCTCTCATTAGCTTTCTTTTCCGCCCAAAAATAACTGCCACGTGTGAACCTTTAGGTAGATACGTCAGACGTTTTTGAAAGCGTCGGGAAGTCCTCACTTTTTTCCAATTAACATAATTTTAACTGGGCGCGGTCTTTCGTGAGGACAAGCGTTATTTTCAAGGCCCGGATGTCGGTGAAAATATTTTCCCCCAAATTCTGGAGCCGCGGGCAAAATATTCGAATTAATGTCGTGATAGAGCATTTCTTTAGAAACGAAAATTTATGGTGCCTTGCCATATGATACAAATTACACGTCCGCTTAAACTGCTCTAACTGAAATAAAAACTTAGCCTTTCATGGCACATGCGGAATTTTCATATGGAAAACCGATGTGGAGTGATCAATTGACTTTTTGATGAATATGGTCTTTCATGATAGCTTAAGCTCAAAAATTTCAGTCAGACAAATCAATCATTACCGACTCACCAATATTTCATAATAATCACATAGTTTGCAACTTAGTTATGCCAACAACGACTTCCTGATATCTCATTTCCGTCTTTTTAGCAACCACTAATTCAAATATTCCACCATCAACAAAAACAACACAACTATCATTATGATTTGCTTGTAAGTAACGGATGCAGGTTGAACACCGGATATTTATTGAATTTTGAAAAATTACTTCATTAAAAACCCCACAGCACTAAAGGATCAATATGCTGGGAGTTATCAACTACTATTATGTATTCAGTTCTAAAAACCAGATATTAGGGAAAGGATGATGGATAGTCTCCTCTAAATTACTCGTAAAAAAAGAATTTGGTGCTCAAAATTGAAACCTAAAATGTAACAAATAGCATTCCGACAAAATTCTCATCCTGCCTCTACTAGACGTATTAACAAAAAATTCTCCATTACTCGTAACCTGAGTCAATGAATGTATATGTAGCCCTCCCGGTGACAGATTAAAGTCATCATGAGTGCTTATGCTGTTACCCAATTATTTTTATGCCACCTAGATTTACCTCTTATTTTATGCAAGGCAGCAATTTAACAAAAGCATTAAGCACCTTACGCTTCCAGGACTATATTGAAACTAGCATTCAGAGAAGGCCCGTATATTTTAAGAAAGTGGGAAGATGATAATAAGATTCATCCCAAATATGCTTACTGACACTGTGTCAACCTACTCGTGGAGAGATCTGTTGGCCACTGAATTTTACATTTTCATTTCGCTATTTAATAGAGGAGTTTGATATGGAGCGTTGCGTTGTAATGGGCAGAAACGTGGACCCTGAGAAAGGAGGACGAGAATAGGCTGCAGGCATTTGAGATGTGGGTGTTGAGAAGAATGGAGAAGGGTAGATGGACGGAAAGGAAGACTAACGAGGAAGTGCTGGAGATGGAGGGCGAGGAAAGGAATCTTTTGAATAAAATCCGGGAAAGGCAGGGTAGATGGCTGAAGGATGTAATAAAGGGTGATGGGTTGCTGAAGAGTGTGATAGAGGGAAGGATGTTGGGCAAGCGGTGTAGGGGAAGACAGAGAATAGGTTTCATGGACGGGATGAAGAAGGGCAGATCTTATGCAGAGGCGAAAAAGGGAGGGAGATAGGCTCCTGAATGTGTAAAAGGCCGGGAGCGGATTCTCTGACATTCAACAAAACCTACCTTTACCGGTAGAATACCTAATAATGATAATAATTTAATAGAGGACAGACGTAAAACTTTACCCCTCATACTATATATATCTATATCCCCTCGGGAGGATGGAGTATTAGTGTCTTTAGACAATTTTTGAGGATTTGCAATCAAAATTACCGACTACCTTTCCAGATTTTTGGTAAACAAAAAGTATGAAAAATATTCCTTAAGAGCTTATCTCTGAAGAACAGGAGAGAAATAAACTTAATATCGGAATATAATTCACCCAGAATGGACTTAGAGCACTGATACTCGTCCTGCTGGTCACTTTGGGAGTAATAACGTGATTGCTGAGCAACTTCATAAGTTACTGAGGCGGTAACAAATCTCGAGAAGGAAACCTTGGGTTATTTATGACCGCACCTCTCGAATGGATCTCACCACAGTTATTGGCAGCTGGGAAGTCCGTCGACCCTCACGGTGGCCGCTGGCCGTAACATAACTGGTTCACTGCGGCAGTAAAGGGCTTGGTTACCCCTCTTCACTGGCGCATCTGCATTTTCAAACAGTGTGTGCTAGTGTTAGAAGGTGGCAAGAGTTGAGGTGCCTGAAGGGGTAATCGTGGGTTACTGAGTGTACATTTTAATAATTGTTCATGTAACTCGAAAAAATCTAAAAATCGCTTTTCATTGATTTTAATACTTTAATACAATTTAAACGACCATTCACGGAGCAATGGAAATTACAATGACCATTATTCGTCGTAATTAAACCCGTAACGACATGGCTTTGCGGTTAAAGATCCAAAAGTTAGGCGAAGGTTATCGTAAAGTTTTATTTTTTCGAATCTTACTTCAATAATTCGTTTATTTGGAAAAGCAGGAAGAAAAATTTAAGTAAATCGATGCCATTTAAGAAACAAGGTTAACCGAGGCATCCAAGCACACGCTAATTTCATGCGTAGCCTCTTTGTATGTCCTCAGATAAAACCTTCACATCGACTACTTTGAGACATTGTTAAGATTGGTGCGGATGGAAGAAGAATTCATCAAAATACTTATGAATACTTTCCGTGAGCGATGAGATTAAATCATTTACATAAAGTAACAAGTAAGGAAACATGGGGCATCAAAATCTTCTCTCGTGCTGAAGGTATGGGGAGTGATGGGGAGGGAAAGTTGTTTGGTGAGTCTGGCCATCGAGATTCTGTATGGAATAACCTCACCATTTATCAAGGTGTCTTTAATTATTCCACTCACTGAGCGTGATTAAATTAGTGATCATTCTCCAGCTATCAAACGAGATTCCCGATGGAAGTCACTTAATTTTAGCTACGTCACGTTGACTCTTTGGGAGTTTTGGTTTGCATCGACAGTTTCAGTAGATTTATGGTAGAATTTAATAGACATTTCACTTTAAAAGATTCTAAGCTACACTTTCTAACTATACAAACGGTTAATTTCTTGCTCACGGTAAATCATTTATGAAAAGTCGATTTAATATTATTTTTTTAAATATTTATAACTCTTCCGCGTGTCCAGATTATTTATGGTCCCTTTTCACCGTACCCATTATAATTCAAACGGACATCGCATCCCATAAAAACGGAGAGATTATCAGGAACATAAAGTCAAATAATGAATAAAAACGTCCGTAACTTTTAAATTGAGGCAGCCGAGGAAATAAAAAAAAGCCTTTAATTTATTTTTTCGAGCAAAAAAAAAGCATTCACTGCTTCTCAATTTCGACTGGGTATTCCCCACCCCATTCCTCGAGACTACCCGTCCCAACTCCCCCATTCCACGACTTCGATTTCTCGGATGGGAGCCAAGGTGGGGTGGGATGGGGGGTCGATGGGGTGGGGGATTCGTGGGGGGGAGGGTGGAAGGCGAATCATCCACGCCGATCAAATTTTTCCCCGGCCGTCGCATCCGCCGCATTGGATGAGCGACTCATTTGATCGTTCCCGCTGCTCTCGAGGACTCCCGAAGCTCAGACGGACCGAGAGAGTGAACAGTTAAGGTGACTGCAGCACCAATCATGACTCATTGAGCGCACACGCTAATAACCTCTCAAGTAATTCGAAGAAATTCCTTGACCTCACTTCACTGGGTACATCTGTTTATTCGGGGGTCATAACAATAATAATATAATAAACATTTATTCCACTCCAACAAGAAATACAAAAATAATAAATAAAAGAGAAATAGAGTGAAATTAAGCATCCCTGATGGAAAGTTCCTTTGATGGGGTTGCCATTCCTTGGATATGGCGTTTTTCGGCAGTAACGTGAAAACATAACAAAATAAAATGTACAAAGGGCTATTCAACTAAACACACAAGTAGTGTCGTTACCATATGAAAATATCATCTCATCACACAGATGTTACAATTTATCTATAGTAGTATATATCTATTAATTACAATAAATAGAATACAATGTATATGGAGCAACTCCACATAAACTATATAGAATCCGTGAACATGGTCAATAAATCACCGAGCATGTAGTAATGAAATCGCTGTAAGAGTCATATTTTAAAGAATTTTTCCCCAAAATAGCATTGTTATGAGTGAGATTTTCGATACGGAATCCGAAGTTTAAGCGGCAATTATATGTAAAATCGTATTTTTTAATCAGCACGATACCTTGACATTTATTAGCCACCATTATAATAATATGCAACGTATATCTCGCAATTAGTAGAAATATATACATACGTAATCGAATAATATCGAAATATGCGTCAGATGTTATGAAACTCCGTGTTCACATAGCATTAAATTTCCAAGAGGCCAACTCAGAAACATGAAAACTTTATCTCTTTTATGTATATATATAACTAGATATTAAATTAAGTACGTTAATCTGTTCATTTCAAAAGTCGCTCAAACGTACTTAGGTAGTTTCAGCGAGATATAATTTCCTATTGAATTCAAGAAATTTTGCCTTGTTTAAAAGAAAACTGCCTCACTCTTACAATAATGGCATAGTCCATATCGTTTCAGGCAGGGGGGTTACCTTCATAGTCTCGGAAGTTATTGAATTTCACATAGATTAAAATTTAAGACAAAATACATAACGTATACCATTTTTTTTGGTCCAAAAAAATTCCAGGCCCGAGATACAGCCCGACAAAGATGGCGCCCCGGGCGCAAGTTCTGACGCGCTATTTTCAGTCAATTCATAAAAATGCTCTAACTCTTGAAAGGTTCAAGATATTTTGATGCTGTTTCCTTTAATTTCAAATATACTAATATTCTCATTAAAATAGTATTATCAATTCGGAAATATGTATCCAATTTACCTTGATGTATCCTGCAAAATTATTTTTTTGGAAAAAAATGTATATTTTTTCGAAAATGCCAATCTCATAAATTTTTATTTTTTTACTGTTGATTGGTGGCATGTAATACTACATACTCTGCTAAGGAGAACTTCCACTTTTGAGTTTACCTTCTTTCTTTTCAGTGATACCCCTGTACTTCTCGAGGCAGAATTACAGACCAGTTGTAGTACAGTCCTTACCGTTGCAATTTTCACAAAATTGCTAAAATAAGCTTTGTTTTTAAGTTGTTCTCACCGCAAAGCGTGGGAGAAATTAGTCACACTAAAGACTTACATACTTGGGTACATAAATTTAGTTATTGAGCATCACGTAAAAATATATATTGGCGCCATAAATAATTAAATATTTCCATCATACTTCTTATTGTTACTGAAATTAGGAAAGAGAACCGGAGTATGGTCTCCATTCTGGCCCAGGATATATACCTCGCTCAAAGTGTAGAGCGTCGGTGGTGGTGCGGCCGTGGGCGGATGGGTTTGTGGTGGAGGGTTTCGGTTCGTTTGGGATTGGGAGGCGTCCGTATCCCGTGAAGGCGCCAAAGAAGAGTGATGAGGAGCAGAGAGGGACGATGGAATCGCCTTTTTGAAGCCCGGAAACCATCCCTAAGCACCTCGACACCGTGGCCGTCCCGAAACACAAAGATGACACACACGCACGCACACACGCCTGGCGATAATAGGAACAGCGCCGAGTCCAACGTCTCTGCCCGTCGGATCGGCCGTCGTCACACTCCCGTAGATAATCCTTTCGCTACGTGCATGCGCAGTCCGTAGAATGGGAGGAACCGGGAGCGAGAATAATTCACGGAATGGATCAGACAAAAACGGGCCGTGGGAGGTTTCGGCGATCGAGGGGAATGGGAAAGTGTGGCGGGAGGATCCGAATAATTTTATAATATCTACAACCACGCTTGCACACACGGCTACGTGTATGTTACACGACTGTAGGTTACATACGAGGATTCGTTGAAAAAAATCACACGCTACAGATCTGTTTTTTTAAAAAGACGTCACAGGCGTGGCATGCACAAAGGACACATACATACACATACACACCAATCACGCCGTTCCCTTCCGGAGTGGGCAGAGTCACTAAGTTTCACTCATAAATACACATTTGTACACCTAACTCTGCTTCAATAATTTCCTCCATACTGACCTATCCTTGCAAACCTCTTTTACCTCATTTACCCCCATACACTGCTTCATACACGCCCTCCTGTTTTAAAGACTCATAATTTTCCTCCTCCTAAAAATTTCCTCAACCACATTCAACCACAACTTTCTCGGGCTACCTCTACCTCTCACACCATTCATTTCGCTCTTATATATGTTTCGTTATTCGACTCTCATCCATTCTCTCAACATGGCCAAACCAACGAATCACGCTCCTTTCATATATGTCCGTTACTGGAGTATCCAACCCACATTCATTTATTACAAGGCGGACACAAAAAATATAATAACTTGTAGGCAAGTTAAAATGTTCGGCAACACAAACGCGCTTCCTCGGAAATATCTTCGTTTTTGATGAAGGCAGGAAATTGAAACTTATGCGAGAGCCTTAATTGAACATGGGTTTGTGCAAGTCACACCAGTGACATCTCTAATAACATGTAATACATGAATATATTTATTTGCAAGCATTCGAATGATCAAATTTAAAGTCACATACATGAGCAAAACTATGAGATTGTCTCCTTCCCACCCTCATGAAAGATATGCACCTACATCTTATCGATATTACGGAAATATAAATGTGCATTTTCGGAGTTTCTTTTGACGTTTTCTGTGCAATGGCTGTCCTGCCAGGGACTTCCATTATTTTGTATCCGCATGTCTCAATCATTTTTCTTTATTTTAAGATTTAGGCTGCATAGCCTGTTGCTGAAACCATATTATCCTTAGTCGAGTAACATGGTGATGACCACACGCTCTCGGGGGGAGTTCCAGAGAGAGAGTCCCGCGGCATCTGTCCTGATTGGTTGGCTTTAGATTCTGTAATTTGTTTTCCCAAATTAAAACTGATAATTTTCTCTCATAATTTCGTTTCTCATCCTATCTTGTATGGGTTTTTGTGTTCGTATCTTGTTTTTGTTATTCACCCGATATAAACAGACCAAATGCGACGTATTCAGGGAAGTGAAGATAAAATAAAGAAAATTTAAAAAAAATTAAGTGCGACCTTAAATTCTTCCCAAAAATTTCAGTCACTAAATGAGTAATAATAATGCAAATGATCATGATAATGGACGGTATGTCGTAAGCACGTATGAACAAAGATAAATGTGAAGGAGTGTATGAGTTTTTTGTCTCACACACACGCATATATAGGTATATGTGTTAATCGATATGCATGTTTTTTTCACATGGGTATATATGCATAACAACATGAACACAAACACACGTAGGTACATATGTAGTATATTCTTGGCTCCTCTCTGCCACATTTCCAATCCCGGATTTTATAGAATGGAAATTATACCCCGGAGACATCCCTCTCGAAAAATGGGGAGATGGAGAAATTGAAGGGTCATAACCTCTTTCAATCAATTCGGAAGATAACTCCTCGGCCCCCGAGGCACTCCATAAGAAACATAAATTCTCCCTCATCCCTTTTTATCGGTCGCCCTTCACCGCGGCTTCACCCCACCTCCCCTCCGCCCCCCCCCCAATCCGCCCGACTCCCATCAAACCACTCCTCCCCTCCCCCAAAGGAGCGAAACTTTTTTTGCGAACATCTGTTCTTCGTTTCACCTCATTGTCCACATGTTTTATGTCTCCCAAAATTCCAAGAAGCGTCTTTGGTGACGCCACGGAAATTCCGATATCTAATATCGAACAGATTTCTTCCTTTTATGATTTATTGCCCCCGAAGCTCACCCTCTTACACATCCCCAGCCACTCCTTCGGTCCACTTACCCTCTCCCCCCCCCCTGACGCCCCTACCCTCCCTCCTTGTTTCGAATAATATGTCTTCCTCACTGGCGCGGGAGGAATTTAAACGTGAATAAACAACGGGGGGAATGGGCTAAGGGAACGATCGTGAAAAATAATAACGTTCACTCCACGTCGGGACTCGTGTAAATACGGCATAAAGCGTGCCGCGGGCGTGAACGCACGAGAAATGTATTTATGGATTCCATCGGGCCCTTGAAAATGAAATGAGTTGTCCTCCGACGGCGAAAAACATTCGCCGCTTCCGTGTAGATATTCGGGATGCATCAAAACTGCCGTCGGATATGACTTTTACGACCAGGAGCATTTTCCAACAATTTCCGCTTCCCTTATCGCGCAGAGAAAATGTTAATGAAGTCCTTTTTTTATCTTAATAACCCCCGCGAGGCAAAAGACGGAGTGAACTTACGAAAGACATTTCCCATTGTCACCGACGTAAACGCGAGGTTTTATTGAGTTCATTAACGAGAATACAATGCCTTCGCTAATGCTTTGATAAATTAGTACTCGGCGTCAAAATATCTTCCCACATTAAGCTATTTATGCTCTAAAAAATGACGACTTTTCCCAGAGGAAGCTTTTAGTGCCATCCGTAGACATTCAGCATAATCCTTGACATAGTGATTCATTGCCTTCCTGCGCTCGTAAAATCCAGTCTTCGGTAGCTCCAATAACATAATGTATCACGATTACATTTTCATCGACTTTTTTATCCCCCGAATCAAAATCTTCCGACTATCTCCACTTCGGGTCGCGGTCAACATTAATACAATAATAACGAATGGCAGCGCTTGATAATTTTTCCACAAATCACGCATTTAAAGAAATATCTATTTCCCCACAAGCACTTAACCTCATTTTTATGGTTTGATCCGATCAGCATGCGTAGATAAACAGCCCATAAAGCCTGCCAAGTCGACAAAAAAATTAAACCCAATAATTTAGGCTCAGAGCACGAATTTACATACATAAATCTTCGAGTACATATTTCTCAACGCGGCGTATTTCAGCGCCGGCGACAGTAATGTATTCATATCTATTTCGGATTCGATGGTAATATACGAACAAAAACACCTTTATGCGTTGATTGATGAGGTGGTGAATAAATTACAAACACTCGAAAGGCTGCACTCGAAGTGAACCGACTCCCCTTGTACATTTCCATTCCCAACTAACTATCTCTCTCCTATCACGGACCACCGGGCTTCGAGGGGGATGCGAGGACGGGTTGAGGGGTGGACACGAAAACTGCGCCCCCCTCCTCTGACACCCGTGCTCTCCCCCAATCCTCCCCTCCCCCCCTCCGCAGCGAGCCACGCACAAACACACTCGCATCCCACTGGCCGCGCCGAAGATTCCCCAAGACAGCTGCAGACGGCCATTCCATCCGACGCTTTGAAAAGAACGAGGCGTGAATGCCTCGTCACGTCTCATAGACTCGCCCAAACTCTCACACCACCGTCCCGTAGGGGGTGCCGCATGCCTCACACCCCGCTCCGCAGCCTCCCCACGCCCCCCCCCCTCCCTCCTACGACCGCCACCCCTTATCTGACTCGAATAAATCACGTGGGCACGATGGTGGTCGGGGCGAGAAGGGGAGTGGGGAGCGGGAGGAGGCTGTCGTGGGGCGGGCCGTGACAATGGGGGCCGAAGGGTGGGCCCCGGGGGGCCATCGAGCGAGAGAGGGAAGAGACCTACTTTCGTCCGCCTCGACTCTTGCCCCCGCCCCACTCGTCGGCCCCCCGCTGCCACCGACCCATTCCCCCCGCCTCGCAATATGATTTATATCCCCTCTTTCATATTACACACCTTTCATAAACTGAAGGAAACCACTACATTATGATTATTTATACCCCACCACCCCCCTCTACGACGCCTGACTTCTCACTCCCCGTTCACCTCGGCTACAACAACATTCCCCCCCCCCGCGCCGCCCCTTTCGTGCGACTACAAGACGTCCGACTCCCACCGATCCGTAACAAGTCCTCCACCTCCTGACATCACAAAACCCTCTTTGCACGCAGTGAAGGGGTCGGCGGGAAAAGATGGAGAGGGAAAAAATAAAATGAGCCGAGGAAGAAGGAAAAAAAAGGCGGCTCGAGACCGCTTGCGAGGCGGGCAGGCGAGGGCTGAGGGCGAAAAGAGTAATAGTCGGCGATAGGGCGTTGATTTCACTCGGCTCAAATGCCGCCGCCGCCGTCTCCTCCACACGAGAAGTCGCGAGTTTTTACTCGCTCGTTCTTTTTTTTTTTTTTTTTTGGGTGTTCACTTTCAATCCTTCCCGAGGCCCGAATGCGACGCGTCACTTCGAGGAGGAAGGATGTTGGGTGATGCGCCATGCGGAATTGGTCGCCCTCTGCCGACAGCGCGTTCAAATGAGAGAGGGAAAAAAATGAGAACTTCACGGCGGACGGAAAGGGAGATAAACGAGGAAGTGGCGGGTGAGGAAACTTCTGGATGAAATTAGGAGGAGGCAGAGTAGTTGGTTGGATGAGATAACGAGGGGCGAAGGTTTGGGGGAGCGAGGAACGGATGCGATGGAGGGAAAAATGTTGGATGTGTGGGGAAGGGAATAGGTTTTAATGACTGGGTGAGGAGCGGTAAGACGTATGCCGAGATGAAGAAAGAAATTGTGTGCGGTCGAGAAGTCCCTGCACACGTAAATAAGTTGAGGGTTGATACTCATTCCAATAAAGCATACGTTAACGAAATATTACATCAATGATAATAATAATTGACCCCAAAGCAGAATGTGTTTTATCTTTCTGCAACCGTTGATACTAAGTCGAAAAACTTTCGGGGAGTGCGGGAGTTTTAGTATTAAATTAATCATAGAGGTTTTATAGGTGAATAAGTAAGCAATTCACACATGATTAATTCTTTGTTTTTATTGAGCTTAGTAAATTGCGTTCCAATATTTTTTTCAGTGTATACGATACCTTTCTGCAGCCCTCATTTTCGTTCTGCGACAATGTCGCGCCATTCCTCGATGTTCTACTGTGGGGATAATTGACAAGTAGGCTGCTAAGTGGTTCAGAAGTTCTTAAAAAGTGAGTGTAGACCTTACAACAAATTTGACGGATAATTATAGTACTCTTAAGACAATCCAAGCATTGCCTCATGGAGGCGTCTTACGCGGAGTAAGTAGTGTGAATTTGATGCTTTGAAGCAGGCGATGAGGGGCAAAGGGATACTAAAGGCCGTGATAGTATGGTGGATGTTTAGTGATGCCATATATTTATGTATATACCCCGAACAAACTTGGGTGGTATGTTCGCAGAAAACTAGCATTCTAGCTAATACATTAGAAGGAGAAAAGCACTCCGGAAAGAACCGTTCAAAAATGGGAGGGCCCTGATGACGGGGATGCTGGGTATGGGTAAGAAGAAGAGGCCGGCCAAGGGTCTAACGTGGAGTCAACGTTTTATGGGGCAGAAGCGTAGATTCTGAGAAAGGGGGGCGAGGCTAGGCTGCAGGCGTTGGCGATGAGGGGCGTGGAGGGAAATGGTGGCAGTGCAGTTGACGAGAAGGGAGAGGAACGAGGAAGTGGGCGAGGAGGGAATGTTTCTGGAGGAGATCAGGAGGAGGCACAGCGGACGGTTGTAACAAGTAATGGGAAGCGAGAAAAAACATCCTGACGGCCGTGATAAATATGAAGATTCTGGGTGTGCGTGGAAGGGAAAGTCGGTGAATATGCTATGTGAATGGGGTGTAGAGGGGTAGGGTGCATGCTGAGCTGAGGACAGAAATTAAGTGGGAAGATAGAACTCTGCGCTTGCAAAAATCTAATGTTTTTCCTCTCTCCTCTTAAAACGTGCCTAATCCCGTATACTTCCCTGATGATAATACTATCAAAATAAATATAGATTGACTTACATGATTTACGAATCAAAGTCGATATAAAGCCTGCCGGTTTGGGTGGCGGCGTGATAGAATCCTTGCCTGCTAAACCGAAGGTCATGTGTTCGAGTACCGCCTAGGTGGGTTTTTCTCCATCCAGGGAATGTATATACGTTCATAGACTGTTTGAGAGGCATATGTTAGAAAGAACTTCCTAGTCTTAATCGCGGTGTAAATAAAGCCGATATCATTATTATTAAAATTACGGACCATTGAACACGATGGCATTGAGGCATTCACCAAATCAGCTGATTTGTTTCAGTTCAAGTCATAGGTAGCAAGCAGTAAACTCTCAGCAAATAATATGGCCTCATGTGTACTGTTCACGATTCAAAAATACAGTGAGATGCAATTTTAAAAGTAGGTTGGAGATAAGGATCTCCAGCGAAACAATTATTATAGGTGCTCTCAATACATTTCCATCTAGACCGGAGGATCACCAGAAATAAATTAAGTTGTATTTCAGACTACCCTAATGATGATCGCGTTTTGACACGAGTCGCAAGACCACGCCATGAGGAACGTTTGGGCGCGCGCGACGCCTGCTTAGTCGCCCGGTATGACCACGGGACGTCCTGTCGCCTGCGCGCAAACATGGCACTCTCCGCCAGGAAGCAAGGCAGCGAGATCAAGCAAAGAGCTCCCCTCTGCTCCCCCCCCCCAACCCCTCACCTCCACCCCTTCAGGTACACACACACCGAGAAAAAGTTTCTCTTTGTGTTGGTGTGAGAAAGGAGGCCAAGGAGACGATAACTTTTGAGCGGTATCTTCTTTTAATCTTTCGAGAACATTAGCTGTCACTTGAACAGATTTTCAATTTCCCCGGGTGCCTCCTTCGCCCTCGGCAATAATTCACGTGTCATTAACCAAATAAGTAAAAGCGAGCCATCACATAAATATTCGTAATGACTCGAGAGACCTGTCACTAAGATATTTTCTTTTTCGTCGTCCCCGCCGAGATAAGTGAGTTTTTATGGAAAAAAACGTGGAAAACCTACCTCCGCGGCCGCACTCTCTCATTACGGTTTCACATCCCTCCCGCCTTTCCACCATCTCTTCAACCCGGTTATTGCGCCGTGTTCATATTTTGAGCTCGAGTAAAAGTACGCCTCGCGAACGATGAAATTAACTGACACATATTTATACGCGAGACGTAAAGGATCCTCCACACATTTGATATTCTTGGTCAAGTGTCTTGTGCGCGCCTCAATGCATTCTCTTTTACGACTCCGATACGTTTGCACGGCAAGTTCCCTACTTTATCTTACTGTTCTACCTTCCCCTTACCCCGTGCAAACGCTGTTATAAGTATATACTCCATTTCAAGAAATGAGTACCGTCCATTGTCGATAATCTCCCTCAATGGTGCATTCATAACAAGATTACTTCATTGCAGGGTGGCAAAAATGTGAGGATCCCGTCCGTCCGAATGCATGAAAATATTTTCGCATACGGCTATAGTCTCGACATTTAAACTGATATTTACACTATTTCACTCCAACTAGTTTTAAATTACGCAGTTAAATGTGCTAAATGAATTGTTTTCCGTGGAATTTCACGCTTTCATTTATCAAATGGTTGGAACGAGAATCAATATTTCGAATTAATTAATTTTTATGGTTAACTATGGTGATGCAACTCTGTAAACAGGGATGCGCAAATTAGATGATGTAATTTGACGAAGACATTTCTTGATAATCAGCGGGAACATTTATTTTGACTAAGCACAATATTCTCCGCACAATATAACTGTAACAGCCAAAGAATTTTTCATTACTCCAGAACGACAACTTCATACAAATGAATAACATAAACAGTATCATGTCAAAACCGTTTATGGCAAATACCCAAGAACCAACCACTTTTATCGAATAGAAGATAATGATTTTTATTTATAACAGTGACCCCAATACGATTATTAGCGTATATTGGTTTCATGTGTATTGAAATACAATACTAAGAATATTTGTTTTGAATAAAATTCATCTCCTTTTTTCATTCGGATTCCTGTGCAGTTAACCACAAAGGGGTCCATCCATTATAAGCAATAAAATAGTCTATGTGTGTCTATACCTATGACCGCTAGCCATACTACTCGATGAGATAATTAACAGACCGGCGTTGCGGCAGACTCTGGATCACGACAATAGCGATAATAAAATCGAAGAACAGTACCTAACCACAAGACATATTTATTTCCCTTTCCCCGTCACAGTAAACGATAAAGAGGAAACGTCTTTGTCCTGAATCCATAATTGCCCACTTCTCACCTAAAACAATATTTCAAGATTTCTTTGGTCTCTTCACACTTCGATAGCGCATGCTTGAGTTTCGTGGCTGTACTGAGTATTTGCCGCCTTGATAAATCCAGAGATAACCCGGCGGTAATCTTCGAAGGGCTCTCTTCTTCACGTCAGTCGTAAATCAATTCGGGAATTGTTAAACTGCGGCCTCAAGGTGCAGTAACTGGTGGATTGCTTCCCTGCGATCGTTCAGCCTCGGATGCGATCCTAACTCGGGGGGAAACATTCGTGACCTCAGAAAGTTCCAATTAAATTCGCCGCAATCAAAACTTCAGCTTAGCCTTTTCGCGTGAAAAAATTGGCGCTCGTAAAACACCACTCAAGCGTTTCCGCGATAAATAAAACCATAATCATATACGTGGAACCATTTATTCGTCTTTTTTTACTTGCATCTACACAGTGCACAAAGGCTTTCCCATCTCTTCCCCCCCATTTCTTCCCCCCCATTTCGGGATAATGGTTCGCCATTATACATGCGCTCTCCGACTGCTGCTTCACGGACCCTCCCACTCCACCTCTCACCCCCACACGTCAACTGAATCAGGTGTAAGCCCGGGGTCCACCGCTTGTCAGGCTGGCACAGCCGCACCGTTCCCCCTCTCTCCACGTGTTTTGCGCCGCTTTTTAGATTTTGGCAGCATCCCACTCTTGGCGACGGGCTCAAGAAAAGCGGAACGAATGAGTGGAAGAAAAGGTTTGAGAGGCGAAGGACGAAACGGAGGGCGGTGTGTATAGGGAGCATTGAAAAGGAGACTTAAGGGACTGGGGCGGCGGCCGTCCCCCACTCCGTCGTCGGCAAAAGGGTGTTTTTTTTAAGGGACGGAGTGTGGAGGCATGACAGGGTTGGCCTGACTGCGGTGGGGCGGCCGTCTGGCCGACGATGAGGAATCGTGGAAGGAGGAGAGGGAAGGTGGCGGTGCATTGTTTAAAGAAGCGCTAGTCATGACCACCGGTGCAGGGGGCACGATCGCAAGGGGGGGACGCGAAGACGTCCCTTCGTCATAGGCCCCGCAGCACCTAATCCATGTGGCTAGTCTCTTAAAAGACTTCCTAGGCGGTCCTCGTGGGTTGCATCAGCCGCTCTCAAACTGACTCAATAGAAAGTGCGTCCATCAATCACTTCGGTGCGGGCACACGAAACGAAATCAATCTTGTCTTCCCTCGGTGAAACTGATCGACGTGGCACTGTTTCACTGCCCTGACAGGAGATAATGCTTCATCGGCTTCACTCAGGACCATGATAATCCAGGTGCAAAAGTATTTATATCGTAATTTTATCCACGCATTCTGTACTTTCCGGCCAAATTAGTTCGGATGATGTCTAACTTATGTCAAAATGCGTTAGTGTTGAAAGCTTGAAATTAATGCGTAACGCATTACAACGTTTGGCCTCATTGGAATCCTCGCCAACACTCCGACTAGGTTAAAACTCTATCACCAAAGCTTAACTTGAATTCTCTGAATAACGCCGTTGCTGTCATTTGAGAAGCAAAACCACTATGAGACTGTAATAATGTAAAAGTTGTTTCCTTGACATTCATGAAGTTTGGAATATAGTTTTGGCCCACATGTACGGCCCATTTCTCAGCGGACAGCGATACTCTCAATACGAAATCCAATTACAGAAACGATGTGTTATTTTTTAGTGTCAACTATATATTCACCTATAGTTGAAGATTCCCTCACACTGGTCGAGTCTTCGAAGGATATTGTCCAGAGCTCCGGAATCCAAATCATTGGTACATCCCAAGCAAGTTCTGTACCGAAACCACTAAATATTTCATTATTATTTTTAGATTCCCTTATCCCCAGCCTTAGTTTAAAGCGTTCTAGTTATTTTTGCACCTCACCCACTGCTTCAATACACTTTCCGATTCCTTCCTCTCTGTCCTTTTTTGGATATCCTACAGGAGCCTCCTTTCCTTCTCCGTCACATTTAACTGCTCTTTTCCCGTCTCTGTCCAACTTAATCCCCCCATTCTTCTCCAAAAGTGCATCAATCCTCCATTTATAAGCTCTTTTTCTTTCTAAATGGAGCAGGATTTTCGAAATACAGGACACAATCCTATACATAAGGTTATTTGCCAATGTTTTATTCACGTTTTTACTTTCAAGGAGTATAGTGGAGTCTCCATAATCATCAAGAGGTCCAACACATAACCAAAAAGTCGAGTACGTGAATGGGAATTAATTGCGATATAAACTACTCTACTTCCGCCCGCCAACTTCAATGTTTATCCCAGCCTTCTGCTCTCCTGAAAATCTGAGAGCTCACGTCTCCTTCAATTAATCGCAATACCAAAACAAGAGACAACCTTATTCTGTATGTAAGGCCATTAGCTACCAAATATCTCCTAAATTGTATTTTTTTGACGTGACATCATAATATTTAAGGGGGCCATTTCAAAAGGATTAGAAGCCTTTTTCAAGCCATTTCACTGAGAAAAATTTGATGTGTGTTACCTTTACTCTTCGTTTTACTCTCCGACCTATCTGGTGTGGGCCACACTACCCGAAGCATTTAAAAATGCCTCCAGCAGTGCAGCTCAATCGGCCATTGGAGCGGGAAAGCCCATCCACCAGTTGCAGTTTTTGGGATGAAAGTGCAACCCCTGAATTCTTTAAGTTCTTCTTTTCCGATATAGCTCTTTAAAAAAATTATCTAACTTACATATTTTAGCCCCCAAATGTTACCGTTATATAATTCACTCAAAGCAGAACAGAGCTGTAATCAGGAAATGACGAGTCACAGGACTCAGTGGCAAAATATTACGGGATCCTATTCATTATGGATGGAGATATAAGAAATTGTTTAGAAGGATAGACCAAGAAAACATGTTCGGTTAGCAAGGAAATAAATCTTTCATAAAATAAAATGAGTTGCATCTTCAGTATTCGCTACATATTCCTATACTCATTGGCTGAAACAATAGCGTAACAGAAAAAAATAACAAAGAAAAATCTGACGATAGAATAGAATAGAAAATCTGATTTAACGATGTTATTTTAGGCATTACATATCATTCGAAGTGTTTCCGATTATGCATGCAAGAACTTCCTAAACCATTCCGGATGACTATAAAACACTTTCATCCTCAATAAACGCTCGAGGATAACTCCTATAATTCTACAAATTAAGGGGCCTGGCAGGCTACGTAACTCACCTTTTATGCAACAGGCTCCCAGGGACCACTGCTACACGACAAGTAGGAGATTTTCTGGTGGGAAACAGTTGACACGAGCTCGAGCAACATCAGCCTGGGGGGATGCCACAAAATCAACGTAGGGGAATGTTTTGTTAGTAGGAATGGGAAATTCACCAGTAAGAATTATCGAACACCGAGACTCACGTTAAACATTCGATGTTAGATTTATCTCATTTCCGTGACTTTTCCATCGCATCCATCAATTATAACCAACCTCAAGAGACATCGAGCTTTATCAAATAAAACTCTGAAAAAGTTAGTCTTGAAGTAACATACTCGAAAGGGAAACTGTTCATAAATGTGATTCATTTAATACTTTTTGAGACATAGAAAACATGAAAAAATAGCCTTTGTAGGCCTCGGTGGCGGTGGGGTAAAGTCCGCGCCTGCTAGCCCGAGGGTCGCGGGTTCGAGTCCCGCCTGGGTAGAATATTATATGCGCGGGACATTGCTGTGTGTGTTCGTCTCTTGTTGATGCTAAAACACCCGATGTAAAAGGTCTTTGTTGCGCTGTTTTCGGCGTTGTGAGTATAAATAAATAAATAAAGAATTATAGTTACTAAATTTTTAATTAGGTACTTTTTTCATTGACCCGACTTTTTCCATTTTCATTTTTTAAATATATAGATGTAATTTTACTTTGCTGAGATATTTAATTTTATTAAAAATCTTATCTCTTTAATCACTTTCCTTCTATTGTTATTATTTTAAAATCTTGAACTCGACAGATGGCTGAGTTGTTAGAGAGTTATGATCCATTTAGGGTTCGGATTCGAGGTAAAAAAATGTCTGAGTCGTCAAGCCTCTTTCAAATTCTAGGAAGTCGTCTTCTACAGGGGATCGAGACCCCGGCCTCCCGGTTAGAAAGCCAGCCGAAGAGCATCCAGCCCACCATCCCAGCTGTGAAGGGGCCGAGGGTGGAGGTTTGGGGCATGCCGGGATGGAAGGTGTGAGGGCCCGCAGAAAGGGGAAGGAGAAGAGGTAGCGATGGAACCGAGAAGTGGGATGGGTGGCGGGGAGAGGAGGGGGGAGGCCGGGATCGGGGAAGGGGGGGCGCCGGAGAAAGAGGGAGGGGGGAGGCAGGGGGAAGAGAAACCAGCAAAAAATATGAGCTAAAGGAAGATATATGAGAATGAAAATAGGAATCTCCGAGTCCCGTACGATTTCCTGCTGCATTAACCCGCCTTCCGCGGCCGCCTCTACCAATGCCTACGCCTTTTGCTAATTTATGATGCTGTCATATTTCGCAACTCGCACGCCCGCGGTAATTCCTGGGTGGGAATTTATTACTAGTGTGCCGTCCCGCCCGGACCATTAATTATTCTCTCCCCGGCCCGACTCGCCTTCCCCTCTATCCCCCCACCCCCCACCTCCTGCCCCCCCACTCACACCCCCGTCTTCCACAGCTCTTTATCTTCGCTCCAAACTCACCCCTCGCATTCGTCGTCTACCCCTTCCCCTCCCAACCCTCCCCTCCCCTCCCAACCCCCGATCCTTCTCCGAGGATGGGGAAGCGGGAGCACCAATGTCCCAATCCTGAGATATGCTAACCTCTCTCCCTCTCCTACTATTTTTGAAATAATTTTTTCAACGCTTATTTAACGCTCGTCGCTTATTTTTTCTACGTCGTGGTAAACGTTCGTATTGTATTTACTGAGTGACAGTCTTCGATTCGCATCCCGCCCACGTTTATTTTCCATGTATCTCTTCCATCCCTCTCCCTAATAAAATCTTTCCCAAACCCACCCAACCCCACTCGTTCGAAAACATTTATTTATGTTGGAGTGGGTAGTCTTATGTTTATATGTTCAACCCATCCCCACCCGAAAATACCCCCTTTCTCTCCGACCAAAAAGCCATTTGATATATCTCCTCCGCCACCATCCCGTGCCATACCCCACCCCTCCCCCGCTATCTTTTGGCTTACGTTTTGACAGTTGGAAAATCGATGAGTGATAAAAATTAATAAGGGTCGGCTTGTTCCGATGCCAAGAGGTGAGTTCCCCCTCGCCTCCACTCCCGTCCTCTGATTTCGAAACGAGATGAGAAATGGTTTTTACGGCCCTAAATCCAGTAGTGACACACAAATGACGACGTCTAAAAAGTTCCGTGGCATCTCCATTAAAAGTATTAATGGCAACTTAAGGTGGAGGTTCCATGTTTGCCGAACGAGTGTTGCATGACGCAGATACAGGTAGTAAGGCCTTCCGTATGTGATACGCATGCCGCTCATATCTTCAATAGGTCAAGGATTTTCCTTCCACTTAATCAACATGAATAGTTTTCGTGTTGTTTCCATGAAAATACTACGGATCATATCTCTCGGCTCTGATTCGACGGAGCACTCGAGATCGAGTAATGGCTCGAGGTTTAGTCGATCGAATGTAATTTCTTTCCAGCCTATGATCGAGATAATTATTTCTTTTAATGTAGGAAAAAGAATGAATTCAGACGCATCGAATATTTACGTGCAGAATACCGCTTGCTGCTGGGTCTCCTTAATGCAGTGGTTCCCAACCTTCTTAAGCCCCACACCACAAAAAATAATCAAGCGTACTCACATAAACTTAACCTGATTTATTTAAGAATATTAGTGATGGTGACGACCATAAATTTGTACTACAATCAATTTCAATAATGTGAGAACAAAAATGAAACATAGAGCAAAAAAGTTACAAACAAATTTAAAGCTGCAACAAAAAGTTTAATTGTCGTCCATTCATGTAATTTCTTCAGAAATATTATATGTATTACGATGTCATTTACAAGGAAACAGTGCCAAGAAAGTCGCTATAAATCATAGAAAATCTAATTCTATCGATTACAGAAAGAAGAAAGACATACCCATTTTTTATTTGGGCTTAAACAATCGATATTTATACACATAATGTACTGGTTAGTACCCTAGTTATAAAATGTTTATGTTATCTTGCATCCCTAGGAATGAATGCTCTTCTGCGCCTACAAAGTGTGTGATCACCCCTGGTTGGGGAACCTTGAGTTTTAGTGCTGATAATGCAATCAGTAAACTCAGGGCGAAATATTAATTAGGCCAAGGCAACAAATTTGGACGTGCATCTCCCAGGATGATCGACTCAGTTGATGAGAAGTTGGGTAATAAAGTTCTATCAAATAGATTCAAAATTTACATCTTACGAAATTCAAATTTGTATGAAAACAGCCGTCATTAATTTTGATTTGAAATGAACAGTTATCGGTGCAACAACACATGATCAAAACGTCATTCTGGTGGGGAGAAAAGCCACGGCTTTCCACAATACCAATTCAATTCCACGATACCGATTTCAATCACCTGAAATTTTAAACTAAGAGTTTCTGTGGCTACATTTTATTCTGCTGAAAGCAAGAACCAATTTCTCGCGAAAGAATTCCAATAAATCTTTCACACTGTCCTCGTATATTTGCCCCCGAACGTAAGCATTACATAATTCACTCAAAGAAGAGTGAGTAGGCATGCAAATTTCGCTCAAGTCTATTTACAATAACATGCTATCTATGCTTGAAATATCAGCGACGACAGTTGACGTGGCCAAATGGCTGAAAGAGTTGTAAGTAAATATTCTTGGTGAATTCTTAAGGAGATATATGTGCATGCAAAAGAGGCATTTGGTTGGTGGGCACCAAGGTAAGTGATGTAGTCTTGAAAAAATATGCCAGACTATTTTGACCGAGCAAAATGAATGGCTTTAAAAAGGTAGAAGTTACGTGTACTATGTGATGATGCCTTGATGGTGTTTACAAAACTAATATCAAGTTTGCCTAATGCATCATCGCCCCTGCGTTAAACTGTTCGCCTTTTAGCATTCAATTAATCGTACATTGAAGCAGGAGCAAGGATCAGGCACTTTATATACCAATACAATTGAAAACAGGTGTAATACAATCTTCCTAATGACTTTAGATAGTTGACTGCATGAAAATCACATAGATTCTAGTATTTACAGAAAACGGTGCACAAATACATTGCTTTCTTTGTCATATAAAATATTAATTACGGGCACCCGAAGAATGCAGTTTAAAAAAAGTTCCGACCAATTGCTACACTTTAAAAGAGAATAGAAATCCATAAACTGATGTGTATGATATGCAGGGCAGTATTATACCTGCCAGATTTCTGCCAACCTCAGTATTGATAAGCATTAAAATGTATTCCTTAGTGCAACATCGCTTGATTATCTTTATAGCCAACGAGCCGTTAACGAATATAGAAAAGAAATATTCCTGCACATTCTCCTACGTTTTCCATTTCCTCAGGAACGAGGTGCAGCTACTGATCTCCACTCGTTAGGGAACAAACCTTAAAGTGGCGTTAGTCACCTTGATTAACACGGAAACGCAACTTTTATGTACTGATACCAAGATATCTGAAAAAAAACCGCTCAACCTTGAGCCTCGGTTATCAAATGCGATGATTCATCGCCGCTTCCGTGAGCCTGAGACAAAATTATCTGGGTTACCAATACCAACATGTAAGTCATAATTACGGGCACAACACTTGAGAGAGGGAAAGAAAGAGGCCAGGTGGTGTGACTGAATAACTAATAGGCACAGAGATTTAAAACGTAGGGCCTTCCTGGCCATCAAGGTCAACGGTGAGGAAGCGTGATTTATACCCCCAGAAACGTCATGATACCCGTAGGAATATAATTACGCGTCATATTTTATATAATAATAACACCTTTACAATTTCGTTAAAACTTAAAGTACATGACACAGTGGCGTTTCGTGATAGGCATGGTGCGAGTTTTCGTGCCTCTTTGCGTTTGATAAATGTACGCCAAAAAACGCCATCCGATCATGCATCATTATCCAGTCGAAGATTTACGAGACCGCTGCGCATTAAAATGAATTTAGCATGTATCTATTCCGAAATAATAGCTCCAAAATGGTTTATTATTCAAAAGAATGAGAGATCAGCGCTAGATAAATGGATTTTCTCGTAGATGACGGGATGAATCCCGTGAAGTTTCACAATGGCAGCCCATAAGAAGATAACCGGATGCGTATGTTACCATTATTAGGACAGATTATGGTGCACGTTGGACAAATGATTGGTACAAGGTAATGATGGATGGTGCAATTGTAAACTTTGTACACCAGTAATCTAGTGGAATTGTGGTCAGCAGGTGACAGAACATGCGTGAAGTATGTGTTGTTTGAATTGTGATAGTGTTTCTGGTTGGCATTATCTTTCCATATCCTTATATTATGCTCGGTCGTAGTGTTTGTAGGCTGTTAGGTGAAATAGGCTAGGAATAAGAACAAGGGCATTACTGTATGGCTAAATGAACTAATCATATGGTAATGAAGGAATAGAGATGTTTTTCTTGTGCCTACATGTCAAGACTCGTTTTGACTAGAGTTTTGTTCTTCTTCAAATAACTGGCCCAATTAAAAATCATTTCGTAATCGTTAAAACAACAATCAATATTGGAGGAATACTATAAAATATTTCTGACCGTCGAAATGCACAGACATGCACCTATTTTCATGCCATTCCGGCATTGCAGAGCCAAAATAGGAATTATAATATGATATGTGGTCCTATCTCTGGTTCTATGGATAGGGGGAGTTTGGAGTTAAGGCTGCTCGCAAAGTTACCCTAAGCGGCCAAGGCCATCTTCGGACCACTATATACTGCGTTATCATTAGCAAGATTATTTGTAATGACAACATAATTGCCAATGTTGTCAGCACAATTTCTAGTCAGAACTGCAAGTTGCGTAGGTTGAATAAAAAGGACAATTAATATATTGTTATTATTGATAATGTTAACAAAAAATATTTAGAAAGATCGAGTTGGAAATTAATCAAGCTCATATTGTTTACATTCCATATTCTATCGATAGAAGGAACAAAGCAACACTGAATGCCGCACAGGTAGGAGCAAGATTTCTTGTTTCTCGCTCAGCTCATATAACCAAAGCAAGAACACGAACAAACCACACGTCTGTTGCCAACTGTTATCGCTTTTCCTCCTCCTTTATCCTCCCCTTTCTTTTGATGGCTGTTAACTCAATACCCTCCGCCACGCCGGCATGCGTAGACTCGCTGAGTTGCGTCTACATTTACTCCCCTGCGCACAAATTGTTAAAAACAAGTTGAAGTAGGTGAAGAAACCGATCGAGGCATATAAGTTATTCTACGCGCTCCTCATGAAAACTACCATTGGAATTTTTCAGGAGATGCTGCAGATGGAATTTTATGCGTTCCAACTGCAAAAGGAATATTATTAACACGCGACCTGTCTGGCCGATGATTTTCAGACTCGGCTTCTGCAGACACCCATATTTATTTTTAAAAATTTAAACATACAAGGGTCAAGCAATAATTTTTTAAATGTTTGGAGATGGGAACGCTTTAGAGATTCCTGTCATACACTCCACGCTGTGGGATTGTTTCAACGACCAGGTTTCTGTCGTCACGCTGGGAATGACTCCTGCACTTGACCTCTTCAAATCTCTCTATCTTTATTTTTTTAAATGTGATGCTTTTCGCATCCAATCTATTTCGGTGCCAATATGTAAAATGTGACGAGAAATGCATTGATCGGAAATGTTGGCGTTAATTGCGCTCAACATCCACACTCCATCGATATTTCACCATCAGGAAAATAAAATCCATGAGAGAATATGCCGCAATTATTGCGCTGGTAGCAATCGGCAGATTCTTCGATGCCTTCGTTTTAAAACATCTTCTCCATGAAACCCGTTTGACGCACTCTAGTACCTTGGTAACCTCATGTCTCGTTAGTAAAAACTACTCTGAAACGCAGGCAGCATTCGGTGAGTTATGGCACCATTAAATATTTTTCGTCCCAAAATTACGATCACGCGTAGTAAAAATATGACCGATAGAGATCTGAAATAAATACTGTAGTGTATGTGTGTGGTGAAAGAGTATTAGATAATAATATCAGAGGAACCCGATCCCTACTTGCGTGTATCGTGGAGGGCACTTCAAGTGGAGTACTCCGTCTGTCGCATGAGATGTTAAGCCGTGGTCCCCTTGGCGCCTTTCGTTAAGAGTAAGCTAATGCCTACGCCGGGTTTCTGTCCACCCTTCCTCCCTTACCTATCCCCTATGGCGTAAAATACCTTAGCCGTCGGTTGCCTCCCCAAATATCCAATCCAATCGATAATAATATTACGGAGGCTAATAACGTTACTCGAGTGAAAGACACAGTTGCTCCCTACGCAACGTATGCGAAAGATCGACGTGGCCGCGTTTGGAAGTAATTTGACCACGAATTATGAACCGAGATTGGGAAGTAGTCAATGAGCAGCCGTACAAGACTACTGGCTGAATGCAAATGAATGACTGAAAGTAAGGTGATGAGGCAATGGCAAACATTACAAGAGACTTTTCTAAGCTGACGCAGTGCAAAGAGGAACGTTAATCATATTCATGAATTCGTGAAATATGATGATAGGCAGCCAATTCGGGAAGTTGATGTTAATCAAAAAATGCGAGGAAACATGGTCGAAAACCAACCGAGTCATAAATTCATAATCCATGTACGGAATGAGAACTAATGTATTTTTAATGCATGGAAAGAAAGAGAAGAGTTATTTATGTCGCTGGGGCACGGCCTTCGAAGAACCGGATTGTGAGCATGCATTAATGAGTAAAATCCAGCGTTTCAGTCATTAGAGCTTCGACTCCTATTACTAATTGCTTGGGAAAGAGAAAATTATGATAATTTAGGACAAGTCTCATAATTATGATATGACACGGTGGAAATAAATAACTTGTAATCGGTAGTATATAAATGGGCAGATATCCGACATGAGAAAATGAAAGTTATGCAGCACCAAATGTGGCAACGAGGACAGGTGTTTGAAAGGACTGACACTTCTGATAAGCGTCTATGATGATACATCCGACTAAAGAACTAAATTATAAAACCATCAATGGAAAATCTGTGACAGATGACGACCGGAAAATTAAAGTTCGTATGGAAATGGCTCGATAATATTTAATAACAGTTGTAACGACATGCCATGCATCAGGGTGATTACACACATCCCACGAACTTGTTCCAATTTGAACTTCATATCATGACTGATATCAGGACGTTATTAGTCCTTGTATGATCAATCGTATATGAGTGACAGTCACGTCAGGAATAATAAGAAATTTATAGAAATTGGTGAAAAACAATGAGAAGGCAATTATTAATTTCAGGAAAAACGAATGGTCTTCACTCTGAAATAAGTATCCTGGACCGATCAATATAGCACTCATAATAATTCATTATCAGGTGCAATGCGGTGAGACCAATCTTGTAAGCTTACTTTACTATTGTCTTAAGTAAATCATAATGCCCTAAATAAATATTGGGGACGAACATTAGTGCCCTGGATATATTCAAATAAAAGTGCTAAACAATACTTTGTGGAAAAAACACCAAATCCTCTCGCTAAATTTGAGCGTACTATATGTGGTTTATTTAGTCACAACAATAAAATAACACTCAAATTGGGAAATAGTGCATCGATGTAGGAATATATGATTTATTTTTTAAAATCTTATGCAGAAAATGTACAGAAATAGAAATCTTTAAAGACCTTATATTCATAAGCCGGGGTGGAGGGACGATGCAAAAGGTTTTTCACCTCTCTTACAAAAGAGTTTGCAAGAACAACCTATAATTAATTATAAATACGCATACATTCGTCCAAACAGGGGCTCTGCTGTCAACTAGCAAGAGGAACCAGATTCATTGCGACACCTCGGGATACATGGTTAATGCGCCTTAGAAGAATGACAGTCAGTCACAAACTATCACTCTCAAAAAAAATACTTCCGCCGACGTGTGATAAAAATGTATTCTCAGATAAGCCATTCATAGAATTCTCTCCACCCTCTTTTATTTTCTGTGAAAACTGCTCATGCCTTGCCTGTTTGTGCAAACTCGAGGGATGAAAACGTGAGACCAGACTCGTTGAAAAGCAAATTCATCGAGCCAAGTATTCATTTTTGTCTCAGCGAGAAGTAAAAGCGACATTGTGATAGGTGCTACTTTATAATCGGGAATACATTTATGAAGTCTCTCAGGGATAATCAATAATTCACTTCTTCCAACATGACAAACTATGTGTACAATTGATCACAAACCTTAGGTTCTAGGTTAGGTTAGGTTAGGTTAGGTACGTCACAAAATTTCCATGCGAATTCAAGCAATTGGTTTCACGGTGATGGGTAAATAAACAAGGTTCGGCTCAGAAAGTAGATCCTAGGTAATACGGTCGAAAATGTATGTAGGTATGTTCCCAAACTGCATCGCAGTTGTAATAAGGATTTCCCTCAATATGAACGGCTAGAAGATCTCCGAAACCTTTTATTCATTCACCAATAGTAGAAAATAGTCAATAACCCTAAACTACCACATGCCTAATGCACACACGTAGCATATTATGTTAAAATGTAAACACCAATAAGTTAGACACACGATTGAATTACCATACATAATCTATAATATCACCTTCTTTTCGATGGCAATGGTATTTCACGATGACACCGAGTAAGTACTGAGAGAGGCATAGGAAGGATTTGATGGAGTAAAATTAGGAGGACCGCCTATTAAGTCTCTTAGATTCGCTGACGACTAGGCGTTAGTTTGAAAATAATGGAGATGATGGCAGACATTAAAAGATTCATCAGAAAATCAGTTGCGGAGACTAAGCAATGAAAACGGAATGATATAGAATTCGTACCGATGGCGATTTCCTGGACGGATGAAGTGAGTCTTACAAATAGTGTAGGAGAGGACAAATTGGAACATTTTAATCATTTCACTTGTTGGTATGAACGTTGGAAGAAAATGGATATTGCAGTGAAGATACGAGGGAAAATTGAGTTGTCAAGGGAGGTGTTCTACAATATAATGGAATTCATGATGGAATCCTAAGTATGCAGAAAAGGGCAATCAAATGTGGAGTGCAACCTTGAATGGCGTAGGCCTTTGAGGGAAGACGATGATACTAGGCTGCTAGGATGCCTCAATCTGCGGATGTGGAGGCAAATTGCGATGAACGGAAAGGAAGGCGAACGTGGAAGTTCCTGATATTGTAACTGAGGAGAGGAAATATTTGCAGGATATTAAGAGGAGACAGAGTAGGTGCTGGGACGGGAAATCAAAGGGAAGGGATGCTGAAGACCGTGATAGGAGAAGGACGCTGGGTAAGCGAGGAAGTCGAAAAAAAGATTTGACTCAACGGACAGGGTGAGAAGAGCTAAGGTATATATCGAGTTGAAGAATTGTATCGTGTTGGAGGTCATGAGCCTCTATCTGTAAATAAATGGTATAGATGTTCTCATTTTCATCTTAACCGACCTTTACCGGAAGATTATCACTGAAGACAGTTATGTGATACTCTTAACCCATATGAACCTACCAGATTCTAATCAGTGGGAGAGGTAAAATTTTAAAGTAAAAAAATAAAACAAATACATAAAGTTATTTGGCTTTTCAAGGTCACATTTCGTTATTTTTGGACGATATTCATTTTGGGCAAATTGTTCTCCTCATTCAAACGTTCATTTAAGAGAAACAATTGTTGAAATGGCTAAAGTTTACTAATGTTCCATGCCTATTCCATATATTTTACACGACCCCGAAAAAAGTAAAAAATTGAATGTGCAGCCTTGGCGTAGAAAAATCAAGAGCTTCATTAATCAACAAAGAAGTGGCAAAAATATTAAATTACAATTCTACCAAAGCCTCCAATAATATTAACGTATAAGCCGAAAATGAGATTACTGTGCGTTCAACATCACATGAGTAAGAAATGCTAAAGACAAACGCCATTGTTTCTTCTTTCTATATTTTTACGATCATAATATGATTTAGTTTGCTTCATTTGTATCATACTGTGTAACATGAAATATGTTTTCCTTTTAAATTTGAATGTAATGCGAGTATTTGTAGTTGTATACAAAATTTATGCAGTTTATTGTCGTAGAAAGTCACTCATCAAACCCGACTACCTCAAAAGTAATACCCTTGGCACTAAAATGCTTAAGTATCTCTCGCTACGAGAGTGGAAAACGTATAATATGGAAGTCACTTTCACGCATAGAATTTAACTAAATAGAAAAACTGGGTAGTGGTTTTATAAAGTGTATAAAAAATTCATTTGTCGTTGTCACGATGAAAATTACAGCGGATACAGAAATCAAAATGTCCACTGACGCAGGTATATCTATCAATTTATAGCGTCCATTTAATTCCAGATGATGACCTTCCACATTACTAACGGCACTTTCGTTGGTAACTTTGCATCTACGCCAATTTCATCGACTCATTCTGATAAATTTATTCATACATTCAAGGTAATTTCCGTAAAGAGCTCATTCAATGTATGCTATAAAATGCAGTCTTTCGTAAAGTCGATCCAATCAAATCACTAGCTTTAAAAGCAAAGAAACTGGTTTTTAGAAACTTTGGATTTGGAAAAGAAATAACTGATTAAATTTTCAGGAATGATTATTTATTTGCAGCAAAGAGATAAAATTAGCGCTAAGAGCTATCAACCCTATGGCCATGAAAACAGCATTAATATGTTTCCGTTAAACCTTTCTTATTGCCGTTAAGGATCGATTATCCCGGACAATGTGATGTGAGGCCACCTCGATCATACGGAAGGAATATATGCGAAAATGGACTTCGATTAACAAAAATTTTATTTTATATGTTTGAGATAATATATTTATTTAAATGGACATCGGCTTCTTTAATTAGATGCTCCTTTAACCATCGCCTCGTCTAGCTTCAAATGTCTCGCATGATACTCTTCTCTTCGCGAATTAATGTCTTGTAATGTCCAGTAACTAAAAGTGTACCTAATGAGTGACTAGCAGAAAACTGTGGAGATGAGATATGCGGAATTGATCACGAGAAGAAATCCATCTGACCCGGCAATCGAACAGTTTTCTTTAATATTTCAAAATTGACACGACAGTATCTAAGGAATCCTGCCTAGCGTAGTGGTTTATGAGTTATTATTGGACAGAAGTCTGTGGTTCGATTCCGGGCTTCGATGAGTTTTCTCTCATGGCATTTTCTAAAAATCTGAAGCGCTTCTAAAGGAATTTTGATAAAATTGATAAATCAGACGCCTATTCCACCATGTTGTAATGAGTTCCTTGGTTCCAAAACAAGTCCCTCTCCTGTAAACAGGGCGTATGAAAGCAAATGAGGAATTGGGAGAAGTAAGTCAGTTCATCGTCTGCAATCCAGCAATAAGAACCAATGAACGATAGTCATAAAGAAAAACACATAGCTGCGAGGTCGTCTGATAGATAAGTAGTGTAGAAAGCAAACCTCGTAGAGTCAAGAAAAAATTATCTTTTAAAGCTAAATAAATGAAGAAATGTGACTGGGTCACAGGCAACGTCTCGTGAAAGTTGCCATTCATTCTTCTGCTGAGTAAAGTAGGAGCGGAGTAAAATCACTCAGATAAAAGTGAGTTAGACACATTCCCAGCAAATCCACAGTCGCACTGAAAATTATTCAATCTTTGTCCCGGATAAACGACTCACTTGGAGTCAATAGCATACGTTTTTTTTTCCTGCCAACATGTGATATTTCGTGAACTCATCATATCGTTCAGCGTATATGTCTGAGCAAAAAGTGGTTTTTGGCCACAAACAATACCAAAATCCTAAATATATTAATTTTTATCCCCATTTCGCGCAAGAATTGAATGGGTTTTCGCTCATTCGTCCCGAATCCTATTTCCCAGGTCGAGAAGTGGAAAGCAGAACATGCGAAATGACTTCGGCTGTAGAAACACAGCTCATTCGAAATTATACCACAACCCATTCCACGCGGATATAAAAATGTAAGTTTTTCCCAAAGTAGTACATATTTGTACACTCTCAATGAAGTCAGGATATGTATAATGGATACGGAAAAAGGGAAGAAAGATTCTGAGAAAAGCTCTGGGAACACTGACAATCTAGAAATGTAAGTTGGAAAGAATGAACACCCCTAAAAGTATGAAGAAAGCGGAAATAATTCTGATACGACTAGGAGAAAGAGAGATAATGTTCTTCGGGTATGTAATGAGGTTGAACAACAAAAGACTAACAAAAGCAATTTATAATCATGTTTATAGGAGTAGAAATGGCGACCAGAGTCTTCAAGGGATAAGAAAACACATATAAGAGATGAAGATGACGGAAGACATAATAAAAGGGAATACCACAATTGGATGACCGAAGCAAGGTTTCAAGGAATTCCGGAAGTAAGAAAAGGAATAACGCCTGGACGGATGAGAGAAGGAGGAAATCAAGGAAAAGGATCAAAAAAATGTTGGAAAGCAAGAAAGAAGCGGGATATAAGAAAGGAAGATGACAGAGTTGATTATTTCACGTGGTCTTTACGGGGTCAAAATTATAAGAAAAAGTTGGATATAATTGCTCAAGTTCATTACTTTTTAATCACCATTGGGTTAACTGTTAACAGTTAACTATACTATAATGTCACTTTCAGTCACTACCCAGTAATACGGGTTTTAGCTGAAATGTAACGATAAAATACGCTATTCAATTCTTCTCATCAAAGCCTTCTTTATAACACAACACAGACAAACATACTCTAAAAAAGAAGTATTTCCATAACATTCGCATGCACTTAATGCCAAGAATCTATTAGCATGTAAAAAGCGCTTAGTTGCCCATCGATTTCTATAAAAACTCGTAAAATTTCAATAGGATTTGCAAATGAGTCATCAACAAGCAGAATTTCGTTGATACTATTGACTAACAGGAATAGAACATGAAAGAAATATTAAGGAGCCCTATTTTATTTTTGATTTATCCAAAAAATCTGACTTTTTTTACTGTCATTCAGACTAGGCATAACAAGTGAAGCTAAGCTCGATGTCATCCATAAAATAAGGAATTAATGAAACCGTATTCGAAGAGATCCAGACGTGTGTAGCTCTCAGCTTCCACCCTTGTCGGGATAGCAAGCTCGAGCAGTAAAGTGTGTACGTATTTATAACCTTATACCCTTCGGTAATATATTGCATCCTTTATTTCTTGCCCATTATTTCATTCTTATTCCTTGCCTCAAAGCACCAGACCTTATTTCACGTCATGTTTTCCTTACTGTGGACAAATGAACTTTCCTTCAACAAAAATTGGTAAGAGTAGACGCATTAAAGACATTTGAACTTACCGTCCTTATGTTTAAAAAATAAATATATTATCAAACTTACCAAAATAAAAGCAATAGGGTACTGAGGAGTGAAGTCGCATTACTTCTGGGAAAACCAGACGATAGGGGGTTTATCACTATTAAAACGAGTAGTAGAATATTCATGATGAACTCCAATAGATGAGTGGGCAAGATAAATTCTTACAATATATACGTATACATAAAAAATGGGAGTTAATTTCAAGTTTTATCATGAGAAGCTTCTTTTGCAAATTAGCAATTAATATAATAAAATTTTACAAAACAATAGGTGCACATAGTATTGTTTTAAGAGCTCATGAACAACGGTTCTTGAGCAGGGGAAGTACTGGTAATTCGAGCAAGAAAAATCCCATCAGAATTCCTGGAAAATTTTCAGGAAGCAAGATTTTCTTGCAGCGAGATGAATAAAGATTTTATACTAATAAGTACCGAGACAATCTTGAGGTACCTCATATTTCAGCGTCTGAGGGAAGATTAGACATGCCGCAATTCCTCTCATACCCATAATTTCAGTACAGATTGAAAACATATTTTCGTGAGCTAAAAGTCAATGAATGTCCGCCTTACAGGAGATCAGTTGGCAGAAGATGGATTTGGTGGAATGTCTCTCATTACTTACATTATTTGCTAAGAATGGACACGCCCAAACCGATTTTCAGCTCGGGACACTCATGATGGGTCTCAAATGACCAATACCTTTCGGCTAGTAAGTCATTACATAGCTTAGCAATTGTATTTTTTCCATAGTAGCTTATTCCATGGACAATTTTAAAGGATAACCTCGATTGTATGTAACCAGACTAGAGAGATTCACGGCTCACGATAGGTAGATTAGAAATAATTTCGCCGAGCACATTCTAAACCTTCTGTTCACATATTCTTCCCAGTTTCTAAATTATGTAGCAGTAGGGTGCATTAAACGGAGCGTAATTAACTCTCACCCATAAGACCTCGCTTGATGGCGGATTTTCGTGCTTTAATGCTCATGGTGACGATGTCATCATTATGCCCCTTCATAACTTCGCGGGGACGTGCGCTCAAATTAAGTCCTTCGCCGAAGACACCCATGATACGCAACATGGCGGAGGGAGGGATATAAAAAAGAAAAGAAAACACCGCCAAGCCACTCTAGGTTGTGGCTGGCTAAATTATCTCGTTCGTCTCTTCCGTGTACTTCGAAACGTAAAAATCACCTTGGGCTATGCATTTAGACACACCATCTTAAACCCAGAAAGATACGACGTCGTTAAAACGAAAAAAATGCATGAAAGTGAAGCATTTTATCTTCTCAGGTTAATGCATAATCCATGTATACCAAAACAAAAACGACATCTTAGGGGAAGGCTCTTGGAAAGGGGGAAAAAACAGGATAATTAGATCCTCGGCTCGTCTTCCACCCACTCCTTCCGTCCCACTCCAGCCGGCCCCTCCCGCCCTCTTTCCGCCGACGACCTCCCCCTCCCTACACCTTGAGCTCCATTTGACGGCTTCCCATCCCGTCCCATTTGACTTCCCCCCACCCCAAACCCTTCTCACCACCATTCAGCATGACACATCCTCTAATCCGCCGCAACTGCCTTTCACTTCCCATGGCCCCGCACCTCGTCAACTCCGGGTTCAACTCCTGAATAAATGTGCCAAGTAAACGACGCAAGAGAGGCGATGGCCGCGAGAGGTGCGTGCGAAGCGGTGGCCCGATGCGATGGATAAATAATGGTCTTTCCTGGCTAGTGGTCTCAGCTTCCATGTAACCCCTCGTCGGGATAGCATGCTCGTGCAGTAATTATGTAGGGAAATTTTTATAGCACATGATGAATGGCGGTTGCTACCGATGAAATCCGGTACATATATATAAACTGAGTGGTGAAATAAGAGGCGTTATTTTCAAGAAAGGAATGAAGTGAGATTGAAAAATAATTTCGCGTCACGTAGAATGAGTTCGATGCAATGTAGAATGGTCGAATAAGAACTAGCATTTTAAAAGAGAATATTGAAAGAAAATCAACAAACTTTCAGATAAATTAATGCATGTCAACATTATATGATTACGATTGATGTGAAAAAAGTATGTTTTGAAAAAAAGTTGTGAAAAAAAGTGAAAAAAGTGTGAAAGAATCCTCCAGTAATGACAGATAAAAATTTATAGTATCTCATGTACTAAGTGTAGCTGATATATTCATATACCCCCAATGCATGTTTCTAAATCTGCCGAGTAGTGCTAACGCCATGTTTTGCATGTTCCCTGCATGACTCTTGCTTCACGTTTACGTAGTTACATTATAAAATAATTGTGTGGTTTCTGCAGCATTTGTATCATACCTATTATGTGGTGCATGTTGGTGAAAGTTAATGTCTTCACTGTCGTTCATGTTGGTAATAAGTCACCCCCTGCCAAACACCTCTGTGGTGGCTAGCAGGGTAATAAGTAGAAGTAGAAATTGAACGGAAATATCTTACTACTGCCACGTATATACTACTTCCATGAATATAACGGTGAAGAGACTCCACAAGGAAATGTAATTCGTGGTGATAATAATCATTGGAAGTGAATCGAGATTGGACCTTAAAAGATAAATATTCAATAAATAAATAAAAGATTAAAATTATTAAAGGGTACAAAATTAGTTAACTTTCATGAATAAATAATTTTCTGGATTAAAGTTATGCAGGACAGAAGCAAAGATAAAATAATTTTAAACCGTACTACATGTGACAGAGAGAGAGAGAGAGAGAGAGGTGGAGAATAGTAAAATAAGCAGTGGAAAAAGAACGGGCAGGCGGGCGGTGTGGGTGATGGGCAGGAGGTGGGGAGTGGGGGGTGGGGGGGGATACAAGACTGACGGGGATGAGTGAGTGGAATGGGGCGGATGAAGGGGCATAGAAGAGTAGGGAAGCTGTTCGCGGGCACATTCCGCGAATCGCATTCGTCGGTAAATAACTGTCAGCGCTCCGATTTCAGAGCCGCGTCGCTGCTGGAACACTCCGGGATGCGTCACCGCACGAGGATTTACATGGAAAAGCGGAGACGTCCATCCCCTGCCAACATTTTTCTTTGAAGTCACATAACGACATCCCTTTCACATCGAACGCCCCAAAGCAGTCTTTGGTATCGCTAGACAGCCGTAATAAACTACCGGACACTTTGCCCCTTCTCGCGAGCCCGCTGCGGAAGTGACGGCTCGAGACGTATGTTGACGCATCAATGCACGCTGCTAATGCCTACCTTGAAGCTTGTACGCGCGAATCGAGGTAAGATTATCAGGATTGCCTTGTGTACCATTGATTCTGTTCCATTTATTGCTCATAACCAGCGCAAATATCAATGAGTAGAGTGAAATGGATTTTCGCAATGAATGTCTGCAATGACCTTTCGTTGCGTTTGTGAATGTTGCACATTTCATTCTTCATTAGTCAGTAACCTGGTGATAGCATTCCTGCAATTCTGACAGCCGTGGTGAATGGCAGGGTAAATATAGCTCATGTAATCCATCACAATTATTTGTGATTTAGCACAGCATTTAGAGCATATAAGACTAAGTGATTCATGAATATGATGCATTTGACGAGACTGTTAACTTGCATACGCCACAAATAAATAATCATCATATCAAACACATCTTTAAGTATTTGGCAGAATATTCTTAGGATAGCAGTCAAGAAATATGAAAACCTCCATTGAATAAATTTTTCTTATGTTAGAGTTTTTAATCAGAGTATACAGAGCGATATAATGGGATCCGTACGAGGAAGGTATGATAAAATAATTAGAGCGCGTGCAAAGGAGATCCGCTAGATCCGCATGTCTCCCTTAAATATCCTACTTGCATGGCAATAGTGCATGTTTGGTGATCTTCACCCCCTGCCACACAACCTCGTGGTGGCTCGCAGGGTATTACGTAGATGTAGATGATAATCATTATATCAGGGTCGCAACGCAGAAGTCGAAAAATAACTTCCTCAGCCAGCTAAATAACTATGTCTGCCAACAAAATAACTATTTTCATTGATTTTGTTAGAGAAAATTATCGAACAACAATTGTACTCAGTGCAACTAAACATTAATTAATCTCATTCATAAATTTGGATGCCACCCATTCATAAAAAAGGCATTCTCCGACAGGTAGGTACATTTAATTCAGTCCACAATGGTGCCAGAAGAAACTACCTTGAATCAAGGTTCTACCCTATACACATGTCCAGATGAGAATTGGGCAAATGAATTACTGCAGGTGGAATTAATAGCTAGCGGGGACAAACGATATAAATTAATTTCGACTTGCATGGTGATTGCTCATACAGATTTGTACTTATAGGGTGAGACTTTCAAACAAAAAATATTTATCCATGGGTCCATGGATGTCCAAACAAAATTAAAAGTCCCTCAATTGTCAGTTGATTAAAAGCTCCAGAATTAACATGTATAAATAAAATAATTTTAAGCTCTCCTTTTATAACCTAGAATTTTTTTTCTACCATTTAAGTCAATTAAAATGCTTCCCACGAGTGATTACGCATGGATAGGATTGTTATAGCGACACGTGTGTAATACCATCACCTTCACAACTAGTCATGGTTTAAAAGCACTTCTTGGAGGAAATATTTACTTGGGTCATTTCTCTTCACTCTCTTCTGCCATAAATATCCAGTCAATCTTTTTTCCATTTTCAAATCCATATCAGTCTCTGTTCTTAGAACCACTGACCCCTCCTACCTCTTACGCCCTATACCTCGGCCAAATACATACCTTAAATAATTTCTCATCTCTGGTTCTAATCTTTGGAATTCCTTGCCATTATCTATAAAAACTTCTTCCTCTCTGTTTGTTTTGGAGGAAAAACGGTTTAATTATTACTATAATGAGCATATATGTCTATAATTAAATTTTATTTCCTATTATAGAATCGTATGTTTCCAAAGTGATCTCATAAATTATTGTTTGCTTGTTATCTCTTTCTGATTGATGTTATATTTTCCATTTTTTATTTAGTGATAATTATCTTTGACAGTAAACCTATTTGTTTTTCATCACTGTGAGATGTTGGCCCGGTATATTTTTCGTTCTTTTTTTCGTTAAAATCAGAATTTGATATGTATTTCTTTTTTCGCTCTTATGGGTAAACCCAGAGCATAATAAAACTTATTCTAGTCTAATATTGTTTACATATGATAAATTCTCTTCGAGTATGTACTGATTATCCACCAGTGATAGGATATAGTTCGTCTATTCCAACAGTTACAGTATCCGTTCACCGAGATATGACCTCATGAATTTTCACATAACCTACAGAATCATTTACGTGTTTCTCAATAATATCAACGGGCCACGCTTCCTGATCATGTCATTTTTTAACGACACCAACTATTCTCCGAAACACGCACTCAAGCGACATAAGAGTCACGATGCAGCAAGCAGTTGAGCACAGTGCCGCGCCTCGTACTTAAAAATGCGAGAGTAAAGCTCTCCATTCGTCATCGTCCTCACGACGGCGCAGAAAGGAAAGCAGTCACGGGATCGCGACCCTCTTTCGCCCCGTCACAATGGGCCGCTAAACAAGGCCGGAAACCGAAATCTAAGAAAATAGCCAGCGACGGAGAGCAACGGATGCCCCCGCAGGGAATCACCCCGCGGTTCGCAGCCGTCGTCACAAATATTAACGAGCACCGTGACTGAGCATCCCACTCCCCGCACGTTCCCCCTTCTCAAGGCCTTCGACCGACCCCCCCCCCAACTCCTTCTCAACCCCCCACGCCTCTCCCCACGCCACGGAACCGCCCACGGACGTACTTTGACAAGTTCATACACATTACTCCACCCACTTCCGCCTCACGTCTGACACAACCCTTAGTTATTGAAACTCAGCGCGAACGAGGAGCAATTAGCGTCTTGCGGAATGCGTGCCTTCAATGTAATCGCCCTCCTCATCCTCCCTCACGAGGCGAGCCGCCCCTTCCATCGGAATGGAGGTTTCCCACTCCTCACCTGAATTTCATATTACTCTTCCCTCCAACCAGGCTACGAGAGCCATCAATCTCTCTCTCTCTCTTCTCTCGGACCCGCCTTCCCCTTCCATTGTGAACTGGAAAAGAGAAAGCCGCGAGTCGAATTTTGTTTTTATCATTATAATAATTTTTTATACTTCGCTCGCATATTTTTCTTTCGTCCCCCTTCCTCCAGAAAACGCCCCAGGGTCACATTTGCCACATTCGTTGATTTCACTCCTTGATCCGATGAGTGTAATGTAATTATTGCTTCAGAGGTAGGCGAATCGAGAGTGAGTTGTAGTTGTCCATTTGGGAATTTTCTCGTCTCGTTTTGCATTCATCGCCCACAAAACACGGCTATCTCCAAGCTGGCCGCGTATAATTTTCAATAAAAAATGACCTTAATCCAGATTTTAAGCGCCGGAATTAATGCCTTACCAAATTTCGTAATTACTATCCGGTTTTTTTTCAGCTTTGCTAAAAACTTTCCTTTTAACACTCAAAGCGTCTCTAATTCTGCCATCCAATTACCTCCACAGATTACATATGAAGCTCATTAAAAATCATTGCAAATAGAGACGAAAAATTGTTTTCCCTAGAACATACTAAAAGAGTACAAACTACAGATAATACGCTACGATATTCTTGCCCCATCATAATCCATTATCATATTCAGAAATTGTGCAACGACTCAGATTTCCACTCAATTAAAAATTCCTTTAAATGACGTGGATTTCGTACCTAGCTCAATAGTGTCGTCGACCTGTGCCATCCCTCAAATGGTGTGAATAGCAAGGACCACGCACTTTTAAGGCTGTTCAAGCGAGATATTTCCCCTGTCATAATGTATACTATACTCGAATTTTACCTTTTAATATCAGCAGCTGTAGGAAACATGAAGTAAATACAGTATTATTAATGGTGCAATAGTATACTTTTATAAGACGGAAATTTTCTGTGGTTAAAAAAATATCGATAAAAGTCTTTTACTTGGCTATTTTTTTCACACGGTACATTAATAACTCTTTCAATTCTAAAAGGAAAATACTGGGAATAACAAAAAGACTAATCACTGTAATACTTGTGGAACAATTTCTCACTGTATTCAATTACCACCAAGCGTCCAGAGCATATGACAATGGCTATTTGGACGAACGTCCAAATAGCCATTGTCATATGCTCTGGCGTCGAGTGATCTTTAAGGACAGCAATCGAAAGGGGTCATTCCTATCTAAGCTTCAAGCGATGCCTCAATATTCCTGAATTCTAAGAAAAAATAGATCGTGAATTTCTCAAGAATACCCGTTGTACCGACCCACCCAAATCAGCGAGTAAGTCGTTGCATAAAGAGCCGTGTTTGATTTCCTCCCACAACAGCTCTATACCATGCTTGTATTCATTTCTGAGTGATCATAGATTTGTGGTGTGAGCGACACCTGGAGTCAGTTAGATTTCTAGCGATCCTGGTTTCGGATTATTCACTGTTTCATTCCCCCTCTACCATGGTGTCATTCACATCGAATCAAGGGAACGCTGCCAGTTGTTGACATAAAGGGTATTGGAGATAAGTGATCAAACTGAGTGCCAGTCAAGGAGTAGAGCACAGGCAATATTAGTTGTGACACAAAGATGACTCTTCAAACATTTACTTTACCATCAGTTTGTGATAAGAAATCTACAGCCAGGACGGTTTCCCTAAAGAACAGATTTCTTTGCTCTACAGCGGCAACTCAGACCTGCCGCAACTATTCCGCATCAAATGTTCATTAAGGACCATGATCGCCATTCGCTAAAATAATATCCTCTGATAGGAGACTTTTATAGGAAAACAAAATGTTTACCAAACCAATTGAAACTATAAAGTTGAATGATATGCATCGGGACAAAAGCAAGGTTGTCTGGGATAGTTTGCGAGTTTCTACAGACCAACGCAGTTAACTTGTGAGTTTACAATTCAAATGTATTAAACTATCGCGGACAAATCCATGATCGGCAATCATGTTGTTTATTTTAAGGAGGATGTGGGGGTTTATTGAAAATGGGGTCAGAGGTTAAAATTATCAGGTACTTCCGAATCCTTATGGTTACTTCCAGCTTTAACGACAGCCAAAATCCTGCCCCAACCTACTGATGGAACTGCGGCAGAGAAGCTTATTGAGTGGCTTCATTTAAGGTTTAATTCGAATGATTAATCAAAAAAATGGCTTGAATAAATATCGAGCAAATAAAAGAAATCGAATATGAGTAATGTTATGCAATAAAATGAATGGGTGATATAAAACTTAGAAAAAAACCCTTTCTATAGCTTTATAGTAAAGCGAGATCCCTCCTGTGGCAGAAGTGGCACGGGCCAGTGAAAGTTACGAATAATCAATTTCCAGCATTTACTCATGCCCATGAATTAGGCGACAGCCCATATGAATGATAGATCAACTGCAACAATAAAAGAGAGGCATAGGTGTTCTAGGGAGTGATGAAGATAATGCTAGTGCCAAATTTTTCATGAATCAAATCAAAATTAGATATCACTACGCGAGTTCAAGGATTGAACCTCAAACGACCACTAAAGACATTTTTATAAATATATCATAATTGAAAAACTTCATGATTACATTTTCCTTATTTCAGTAATAAAATTATGGGTGCCTTCGGTACGATTATGGCTTTATCTTGAAGAGGCAGATGCATAAAGGCATTACTCTTAGAGTTGACGTTTGATTAATTATTTCCTCCTCCTTACACTTCCTGCTCAAATTCATGAATGTGGCGGTATTTTATGCTGATATACTATCTCCTAATTACCTCACCGTATAATTACACACACGAAGCTCTCTGTTTTCCTATCCCTGTGAGTAGGGGCTTCCAACTGATGAGCAGTTTAGTGGCAATTATTTCACAGTATGAAATTAGATTGGTAGTAGCTCGTCTACTTGGCAACGATAATTTTTCCATATTAAATGGAGTAATAAGGAGATGTTTCGGTGCGTAGACAATGACGAAGATAGTACCCGGAACTGGTGTCATCATCCAGATAATTGATGATGCTCCCTCGTGAGGCGTTAAGGCGTACTACCGTCAGAAGATAAGGTGCGTCAGAGGAGTTGACATGGCGTGTCTTAGATTGATAAATTGGTTTTCAGAGAGAATTAAGCCGCCTGAATTGAGGCAAGTTTTCCATTTTCGAAAGTTACGCTTAAAAATTCATACCCACGGAAAGCATAAAGGCTTTTGAACTCATTTATCTCGAATGCTCATTTTTCTCAAACTCCGAAAGAGTCAAACGTTGGCCTTAAGACTGTTTAACCACGCGTCACTCCCGGGAAATTAAATTCCGTCACGGTGATGTAATTTGAAGCGGCTAAAAATAGCGCAAGGAGAAATAATATGGACTATAAAGCTGTATTACGATGGTATTTTATGTTTTGTGTTTTATAATTTTTTTGTTGCTCCAAACGCTGTAATTTCTAATAATTTTAAAGCATTTATGCTGACGCAAGCATGACGCATTTAGGTTTTCCCATGGCAACGAGAGAACGCCATGTTAGATTGGCACCCACACGATGTGAAAATATAATACGTTGTTTATGTACCTGTTTTAAGTGACCGTTGCCTCATACCTATTGCCGCTATAATGAATGTGGCCGTCATTGGCGAATCAAGACTTCAGGATAGGCGCAGATTATTTCTTCCTCGAGGAGGATACTTCATTTTGAAACACAAGCCACAAAATATCTCAGCCATATTTCAAGCACTGAGGAAAATATTTCAACATTTCCTCATGCTCTATAAATGAACGACTGGTATGCGAGATGCTCAGAAAGCACAAATATGCAAGCTAACTTCGGAAAATTGAATGAGATACATTCACAAGTATGTGATACAATGGGTATGGACGGTAAGCCGGGAGAAGCCGGGAAACTTAACGTATGTTTGTGGTAAAAGTACAATGATTACGGTTATGATTAAGAGGGGAATGAACGAAAGTGGACTCGATCCTCAGGTACTGGCCATGCATGAATGGCACATCCTTCGTTGGTTCATCCACCTCCAGAGAAAGGATGACAATCGAATAACGAAGCAGATTAATGGTAAATGAGTAAATGGTGCGAGAAAAGGGGAACACGGAAACAGTTATTAGTGGATGTGGCCGATGATTCCGAAAGTGGAGGTGTATTGGGAGTCTTAAGTAATCCAAGAAGAGAGTAATTGTGAACGAGTGAAAGTGAAGCAACGAGTGAATGAAATTAAAGAATGATTCGAATGGCCGATAGAAGCTAAGGAATTAGACTCCTATGCACAAATTTCAGTCATCCACATGACCAAGGGAAGGGAGCTCGGGAACTTGTTGACACGTGCGTGTTGGCCGAGGTGTTGCCCGAGGCCAAGCTATAGACTCTTTCGCCCCGGGCAACAGGAACGAGTCCACGAGCTCCCAAGCTCCCTTCTCATGGTCACCCGGATGACTGAAATGTATACATAGAAGTCTATAAAAAATTTTATTTCCTCTGCAACTATTGATGATTAGGATTATTCTTAAATTTAACGAAGTCTAGAGAATAGGAAAGAGTGTATGAAGCAATGCATGAAAAAGAAGCGAAAGTGATCTGTAAGGATAGATAGGTACATAGAGGCCGCTTTGCATGATACATTTTATTGCACAAACAAATGCATCGTAGATTGTACAAAAAAATTAATGGAATTAGAGAAGATTCTATTTCCTGTTCAATCTTTCAGACGATCATACAATTTGCCGCATTACGCGGTACAATTTACCTCATGAAGGAATTCATACATTCGTTTGTATATACAATAAAATGTACCGTGTAAGGCAGCCTTAAGTAATCTGAAAAGCAATACGGATAAAGCAATACATGAGGGTAACTGAAACAAAATGGGTATTCAAGGATAGGGCGAGAATGAACATTATATTGACTTGTCTAACCTCTAAAGGGAACGGCCTCATGAGTATCAATGTATGCAACCCAAACGCAGTGTGAACTTCCCCTACGCTTGTACGCCTACTATAGCACCAAGGTGCTATGCCGTGGAGGGCATGATAAAAACGGTGCGCGTCAAAAACTTTGGAGATCGGAAAATTAATCGAGTGTGGAGGAGTACATGTAGCATCGGCAATTATGAGGTGGACGCTGGACTGGTTCACGCACACAAAGAATCGATTCACGATCAAGCTCGTCCGTCAGGCGAAGATTGCTTCGGGATTAGAGTTCTTTAGATTTTCCAAGCCGAGTGACATGCAAATGATACAGGCAGATTACGATGGCGGCTGGCTGACTTGGGAAAGCAGCCGTGCTCGTTTCGTTTGACATTGACGTGCGGTCGAGGATGATAAGGGAGGACAAAGGCCAATAGCGTCGTCCTTATGGGGGAGGGTGGGGGAGACGGAAGGGAGCAGATTGAGTGTGAAAGTCTCCCGATGGCCTTTGAAATTACGTCGCCTTTGTTTGCAAATCGGCAAGCGTCCAGCGTCTGGCGTGCGAAAGGAATGGCTTTTAAAAACGTAGACATAATGTTCCCACTGAAATTTTGCCGGCAGAATATCCTCCCTTCCACCCGCCTGTATAATGGAATACGCCAAAAAACTTTCCCGGGGATTCAACGATGGAGTGGGATTCTTTCAGGGCACAAATGGCCCAAGCTGGGAGCAAAAAAATACCGCGACAGGTTTGGTTTGAATGATAACTTGTTCGAGATATTAGATATAATTATCTTGGCATCAAAAGGCTCATTCTAATAAAAAACACGCTAAATATGTGGCGCAGTTCCCCTCTTCGACTGAAAAACATGCTCTCGACAACTTACTGCAAACGCAAAGTGAATGGCACTGAGGGTAAAATTCATCGCCTTCGGAACGTGATGGCACTGCACTCCCTTCTCACTGAGGAGGTGGAATATTTTTAAGCATGCCAAACTCTGAGACTCGTGTTTGACTTGTGTTTTATGCAAATAAATTCATGAAGTGTTCTGTTAACGATTATTTAATTAGCGCTGCTATTGTTATATTTTTACCGTTGGGCCGCTAGACCAGTTTCGTGGCTTTTTTAACGGATTATAATAATCACAGAGGACGTATGCAACAGCCTTAATGTTCACCTAAAAGTTTCAGTTCCGCTCCTCCTCACGAATCAAATCCCGAGAGGGACGAAATATATCATAGGAAGTCATATATCATAATCATCAGAAATATATCATAGGTAGAGGAGGGTCATGGAGCTTTCTAGGATTATTTTTATCGATTCATTTTCCTCAAAGATGGAATTTTAAGTCATTAATAATAACAATTAGTAAAAATCTAGCAAGTAATTAAGACATTTTTTTATAAACAAGGACAATGAAGTGCTTTGAAACATTGAAGACGCATCACCTAGGGCCCTAGGGCCTATTTAAGAGCACTTAATTCCATCTAGCGCTCCAATCAAAGGAAATGAGTAAATATCAAAGAAATTCTTGGAGACCAACGACAAATAAAAAAAAACGAGATTAGACAAATCATATTATTTCGCAACATCAATGCTATCTTACTAACCAAATCATCAAATATCGAAAGTAAAAATCGGTCACCATTCCGTGATACGTTCAAGGTTTTTGCGTCAGTTACGGACACTGGCTTCAGTTACAACAGCAGACACGTGATACCCTTTACCTCTGTTCCTATTCCACAGTGAGCATCACTCTTAAACACGCAAGATGCCAATGCACGGGATCGTGCAAAAAGTCCCTTTTTACTCTTAGTTTCATAAAAACATGTTAACGCTGATTTATCCTGCGTGTTTTCATTAAAAAATATTTTATTAATAGCATCTCATCACTTTTTGACATAAAAAACGTCCGCACAATTGACTCGCAAAAAATATTTTTAAGACATTTGAAATGTTCGCAAATTACTCGCTTGCTTTCTGAGACGGAAAAACGAAAAGGCCCTGGAGACGAGAGGGATTTTTCATGAGAAATAAATCGTTCGTCTGGTCTAAGACGGTCTAAGTCACACATACCTCCTCAGCACTTACGCCTGTAAAATCTTAAGGTTTAAGGTCGTAGATAGGCGGAAATTTGAGACATGGTGGCTTTTAACGAGAGGAGTAAAATGTCGGACAGAGGCCGAGAGTCGGCATTTCCCTATTCTTAGTGTAAATCCCCATTGGTCACTCAGTTTAACGATCCGTCCGATGAATAGCATTCTGGATTGAAACTGTCTTCCTCACGACACCTTAGTGGGTACAGTTGAGAGCCCATTGAGTTTCTCCCCCAACCGGAACGGAATGCTAAACCTCGTCACGGGAGGCCGCTACAACGTAAAACGTAAACGTAAAATCTACTGTACATACGTGATGGGCTCCCAGCTCCTGATTTTACTGATGTTAAAAAAGGTTTTGCCTTCAGGGTTAAGTAACGGTTTCTCGATTTCACCGGTTACTTCATTATCATTCCGCGTATGTAGTATTTGATTGACACGGGATCCGAGGGACTGTTTCTAGGCAAACTGTTTGAGATTGTTCCTGAAAACGATTACAGGGCCCCCACACGGTGTCTTCAAAATGACGTAATATCTGTAAGGTGTGTCCACTACATATTATACACTGCACCACTTGCCTTTGATTTTTGTATTCAGACTTTGCTGCGGTAGAGAGTAGCAAAGCGGCCCAGGTTCCCATAAGTTCTGGGATTGCTTTGAGATGAGGGCAAGAACGAGGTGTTTGCATTGAGAAGAGAATTGGTGATTGAATGCGCTGGTGATATTTGTAATTGTACCATTCGGGACCATAACAGCTGTGATCGTCGTCATCAGTAGTTCGAATTGTGACAATAGGCAGACAGTAAATCTTTTTCTTTATATTCTCCTCTTTCTTATTTATGCATGATTTAAACATTGATGTTCCTATTTATGCATGATATTTTGAATATGTAGTAGTAGTCTTTGTATCCCTTGCATGTTGGAACGATTGACGATAGAATGTTTCTTGAGTATTAGATTTTTAATTGGCGCTTTGCATGTGTGGTACGCGGGTTTCAATGTAATTTCGGTGTTCTACCGTATCATTCATGCATGCCTGGTGTGGAAGCACCCCCTGCCACACACCCTTTGGGTGGCTTGCAGGGTATGACGTAGATGTAGATGTAATAAAATGGCCAATAAAACGACAAGCGAAAAGGCAGATTTCCCTGTCACACGTCCATGATGTCACACAAATGAAGATGGTTATTCCGACTTGGTTGAAGAATTTTCAACTCCGTTGGAAACGCCGTGTAAGTCCAGCTTCTGCCAAAGTTCAAGGTTGACAACCCTAGCAAGAGTCCTTTCTTTTCTTTCTTGAAACATTTGGAGTTTTAGAAAAGTAAGCGTCAAATCTCGATGATTGGTATGGTGAACAAAAGTTTCGTGTAAGAACAAAGAGAAGCGTTGCGTTAGGTTATCGTGGCAATGACGGAAAATGGATCTGGATGAAATATATGAATAAGTACACTGGACGGCATCCTTAGCACTAATCCCTCATTGAGTCTTCGCATGAACTTCCACCAATACAGTTGGGTACCATTTTTTGTCAAAGATCTCCACTATCAAAGTCTTTCTAAGAAAACGATGAATAAACTTTATTTTTGAAAGAATATGAGATGGTTATTACACTAATGGTAATTATAGGATAACATTAAAACAGATTGGGAGTAATCTAAACTCTACAATAACGATTAGCATTCTAAAAATGGCGAAAATAACGAATTTTAGAGGGCAAATGAGTGGTCAAAAATCAAATACGCGGAACCCTAGTACCGATGAAAAAAAACAATACCGCTTCCTATTGAACCTGTTACGCTCGCGAATATAATTACCATTTCACTATAAAAATAGAAAGTGTAAATTTCTGTAAAATTCCACAACGGTTCACTCGCACATTAAGACCGTTACGGAATTTTGCAAAGTGAATTTTAATGTATTTCAATGTGAGAGAGTTCCACGAAACATGTACGTGGAATAACATTCATTTCATACTACCCATTTCAAAGTAAAACGAGTAGTATTTCCGCAGGAAGTGCACCCCAGGAGATATGAAATAGCAATCCTGAGGTTCCGTGTGCAACCATGGGAGCAGTGGGAGTGTCAAAGGCCAGCTCGGGGCCGCAACCGATCACCTGCCTCCGCGGATCGGCCACACCACTCGAAAGCGGCCCCGGGCACCCGGAAAGCGGCCCCGGGCATCCGAAAAGCGGCCCACCTCCTTAACGACACTCTCGCGTGAATCGGACTGGCGGACGATACTCTCGCAACGTATCACGGCTCCGGATATCTCTCCGGCATCAACGTCCAAAACCTTCTCTCGTTACGGCGGTGTCTTCGCAGCCAAACTCGCCTCCCCCTCCCCCTTCCCCCTCCCAACTCCCCCCCCCCCTCTTAATTCCCGCCACCCTTCCGTCTCTGACAATGACTAATCCCTTTCCTCCCTTGATGGGCCATCTTTAAATTCGCAATACTATACAGCTCTCCTCAGTTTTTTTTAATTTCTTTTTCCCGACCCCACGTTCTTTTCGTACACATCTCTCAGCTCACCCTAATTTCTCTCCCTTCCTCCAGAGCTCTACCCTCTTCCTATCTCTCCTCAGGCTAATGCACTACTCGTTAGTTCCACTCTGTGAGCCCGTTATAGCGGGCGGTGGGAGGATTGGGGGGCGAGGGGGGCATATATGCAGGGTTGCCGTTGGCTATTTTTTTACGTCCCTCTCACTCCTCCCATTCCATCTCCGCCTCGGCCCCAAAAAAAAACCCTCTCTCGTCTTTCTTTTCACGGGGACACAACCCTTTTATTTCAACCGGCTCAACCCTCTTTACTCTCCCCCACGAAAACACAATTGAAACGTCCGCCCCCCCCCCCTCGTTCGTCGCCTCCGTCGTTCGTTCCTACACTCGACCCCACCGAGCTCCAGGTCACTTTCTTCGACTCCGAGAAAACCACGATGCTCGGTTATGGCGGGTCTGGCCCACGTGAGGCAAGACAAATACCAACTTGCACATTTTTAATTATTCGCTTTAAATAGTCCTGCTTGCGCTGATGAAACGGGATGCCTATTAAAAACCAAAATAAGGGTACAAAATACAGATTTTTACACGGATATATTTTTAATAACCACATTTTTCCAGCCAAGAGAGCCGATTGTGGCGCTATTTGTATGGAACTACCGCATATTGACTTCAATAACGTTAGTAGGTCGCTAATAAACTTACCCAAACCAAATTTGACGATATTTAAACGAGGTTTGTTGTAAGTAGGACCAAAGGTGTTCACTTTATTACCCAATTCGTGCATTGATTCTAAATCTGTAAAAGTAATATCGAAAAGTGCATAGTCTTTGTGTTTGAAATAACTCTATAAACTGTCAATTTGTACCTTCTTAAGGTACGCACTTTAATTGTTAAGTATTTGTCTTGGTCTCACTACATGAGCTATATGTATGTTTAAGTATAAGCACAACATGTTATCATTTGATGGTTGCCTTAAAGAGGTTCTCCTTCAAGGCTACCTAAAGTTACTAGACACTTTTCATCGTGTAATGTAAATTGTGTTGGAGAAATAAACATTATTATTATCATAAATTTGATAAATGTGTGATAATATTATAGTACATATTTTATTTACAAGGGCCCATGTTAAGATAACACCATTCGAGACTGAATGACAGTAAAACTAACCTGGAAAACAAGTATTTTCATCCCTGTTAATAAAACGTACTTCAAAGATATATTTAAGGTTTCAGAGATTGTGGAATAAGTAATCCCTGTAGTGATCGCAAATTCGAGTATTTGCGCTCGCCAGGGGTACTGAGGACCTCACGAAGCTTAAAACATATATGAAGCAGAGAATGAACAAAGACGCGAGAGAGGATTGGTCGGAGAACGTTACGCTGCTAGCTTGGGTGGCGAGGGACGCGCAAATGCTCGAATTTGCGATCAGTACACTCTGAGGCCAGAGGCACCTTGATTTGAACGAGATTTCTCCCCGGTGGCCAAAGCAGACGGAGACTCGGAGGCTGCACGACGGCCAATGATACACATATATTTACCCATCGTGGCATTTCATTTCGGGGGAGGTGAAGTCGGCCCCGGTGGCGGCGGGGTTAAGTTCCCGCTTGCCAGTGCGAGGGTCGCGGGTTTGAGTCCCGCCTGGGCGGTTTTTCACCACTCAGGGCATGGGTGTTGTTGTTAATATTGTAAAAGGCATTTATTGTGCTGTTTTCGGGGTTGTGAGAATAAATAAAGTCAAATAATTTCGTTATTTTCGCAAGCCCTAGAAACTGGCTCCCATTTGACAATTTCCTCCATTAAATCCTATCCTCACAAACCACTTTCGCTCCTTTTACACACACGCATTGCTCTATCCACGTTCTCTTATTCTTCACACTCCTCATAGTCCTCAACTTAAGAATCTCCTCGACCACATTCACACATGTATTTTGCGGTCTGCCTCCTCCTCACACACCATTCACTGCACTGTCATACAACTGTCGCCATTTGACCCTCTTCCATTGTCCCGACTCGGCCGAAATCAAGGTCCGTAGAACGTACGGGTTGCCTCGATACGTGTAAACAATGCGATTTCTCGATCCGCGCCGTCATTGGCTGGCCCTTCGCGTGACTTCACTGACGTCATAAATACGGCCGTCAACAGCCTGTGCTACTTCTAAAGACGCAACGGGAGTGATCAGTGGTTGACGACGATATAGTTATTAGCCAAACCGGTAATTTCAATTGAAAATCTTCATTCAAAACCTCAATCTCTTATAGTTAAAAGTCATGCCGGGGTGAAGAAGTTGTGCCGCATTCTGTAACAGAATAGATTGAACGTATTTCTTTCCCTCAGTTACGCGTAATATAATTTAAAGCCCATGCCAGAAATCTGAACTGAATTTGAATAAATTATAACAGCTTTACCAATTAGAGTAATCTGCAAAGTATATATGCGTTTGCTATTTATTTTAATGAGCCGAAAATATTTTCTCGTAAATTTGTTTTTGAACCACATTTTCCACAGATCATCTGATTTCATTTTGTCAAAATGTAAATGGTAACGAACTTAAACGCAATAGGTCTAAGAAAAATCAGTATTTTCTAAAATTTGGGCGAGTTAGTAGAAAAGGAAGAACAAACGGAATCTTGGCAAGAGCTAGATCTGCCTAGACACCCCACTTATGGCTTTGCAAGGGATTTAAGGGGAGAATTGTAAAGCAGTTTTCTTCAAGGAGAAGCCTGTCTACAAGACACAGATAATCCCAGTTGGGCCGTGAAGATATTTTGACCCTAGACGAATCTACGGTGCAAACAGAAACATCCACTATTGGCTGGAGTATTTAGCCGATTGGGTAGCAAGCTAATTAAGACAGAATGCCAGAACTGGGACGTTTTTATTATACAAATGTTTTCACTTAAGGGGAAGTCGTATGTAGTTATCTAATAACATGGTGTATGCCGTTGTTATTAATAATAATAATAATAATGGCGTCTTTATTTCTGAGCGATATTAGGGCTATCAAGCCCTCTCTTACATATAACTTATTATACAAACACCCATGTCCTTGGCAGATAATTTTCTACCCAGGCGGGACACGAATCCGCGACCCTCGGGTTAGCAGGCGGGGACTTTACCCCGCCGCCACCGGGGCGGACGTTGTTGGATGATTTTTAAAGGTATTGAACGTGTTTCCTGTCATCTGGAGGCGTTTGTATTAAAGAGGCTGCCACTTTTAAAGGATATACCAGCATCATGAATAAACAGCTCAAAGATTTCATCTCTGCATTGGTTCGGGTTCCCACCGCATTCATAGTGCATTCATGACGACAGCTCCTCCAGCGTTTCAGCTGGCGTCTTCAATTCGAAATGCCGGTACTGCGATTTTGGCCGAGTTTACGTGTCCTCTTGATGCTGCGCTCCGATTGGTCGGTTCCTATTCCATGTGTTGGTGAGATGACATTCGTCTTCCCTGTTGCAGATTTCGGGTGTTTTCAGTATACCTATGGATTCGCGAATCAGCTAAGGTTAGCATCGCTGCTCCTTCGTAATAACTTTAGCTTCAACAAATTTTATTTCATGACCCGGTTCACTCCATGCGTGCTCGACGATCGCTTATAAGTTGAACCGCTTATTTTTGGTTGCCTTCTTGCGTTCTTGCGAGTGGGCTTTTATAGCCCTGCAGGTCTTACCGACGTAGGAATTTCCGCACGAGCATGGTACCGGATAAACTCCTTCATAGAGCTGGTGAGAAAACTTGTCTTTGGCCTTCAGAAGTAAATCAGCTGTTTTCGACTGATCTTGGGACGACGTTGTATTTCTCCAGGACCCTGGAAATCCTTTCAGTAGTCGCTGAGATGAAAGCGATAGTGGCGTCAGATCTGAGCTCGACTTTCCTCTACTCTTCCTCACAATCGGTTGTGATTTGCTCTCTCCTTTCTTCCCTTACGAGAGAATGGGTACGAGAGAAATGTGACCCTTTTCAGGACCACATTTCTCTTGTACCTATTCTTCTGAAGTGCTGCTATCAGGTGTTTATTTTCTATTGCTAGCGATTCGACGTCGGATAATTTGTATCCGTGACGTATTAGTGTCGCCACCAAGGAAGCCTTCTGCGAGGGATGATAGTGCGAGGCGGCATTTTGGTAGCGGTCAGTCTGAGTCGCCGTCCTGTATATGGTGTGGCTCAGACTTCCGTCGCTCTTCTTCTTCACCAGATCGTCTAGGTTGGTTGTCATTTTCAGTTTCCATTGCGAATTATATAGCCTGGGGCTGTGAGTTAACGTGCCGAAGGAAAATCTCCAGTTCTCGTGTTCCGTGCTGCCAAATCACGAACGTGTCATCAACGTATCTCAGCCATAGTTTTTGTTTCGTTTCGCAAGAGTCGATGGCCGTCTGTTTGAATCTCTTCATGTAGAGATTGGCTACCAGCGGGGAGAGCGGAGAGCCTATTGCCTCTCCCTCGCACAGTTCGTAAAAGTTACCGTTCCATTGGAAGGAGGAATTTTGGAAGCAGCGCTCTACCAACTCGGGATAGTCCTCAGGAATACCGGCGGATGTGAGTTCCATTATGATTTCCTCTGATTCAGGAATTGGGACGTTGGTGATTAGGGATGCAACATTGAAGGTGACCAAGATGCCGCCCTTGTTTATGATCATTTTCTTCAATAAATCTTAAGACATGGGTTGAATTCTTCGCGTAGGATCAAGTTTTCCCGAAATGAGATTGGAGAGACGGCTAGGTGGTAGTTCGGTGGTAGGTCGGTCGGTGCGTCGATTTGGCTCACCATTGGTCTGAGCGGAATCCCCTCCTTGTGCATCTTCGGTAGGCCGCACAGTCTCAGTGGCTTCACGGCCGACGGGAACAGACGCCTGTTATCCATGATGGTTTGTGTTTCTCACCATTTTTGCGGTCGGGCCCGATGTCAGCTTCTTGTATGTTTGCTCTCCAAGCATAACAGAGGTTTTTCTCTCATAGTTTTCTCTTGTGATTAAGACCGCTGAGTTTCCTTCGTCCGCTGGCAGCATGAGAATGCTTCCGTTGTTGCGGAGTTCAGTCAGGACTTAATTTTCCGCCGCTATGATGTTCTTTTTGGGAGGCCTTGCTTTACCATGAATGCGAGCAACGTCTTCTCTGATCTCGTCTGCGTCACCCTTCGGAAGCTCTTGGACGGCCGATTCTACTTCTGTGATGTTTGTTTCTTTCGATATCACTGTTGGCGTAATCGCGAAGTTGAATCTCTTGGATGAGATTGAAACGGCGCGTCCAAAAGATTTGCGTCCGTCAGGTTGATGACAGAATGATCTTTTTCAGGACCATAAGAGTTGAATGATTGCTATCGTATCTCTTCAACACCGCGGAAATAGACGACTGGAAAATTCAAAGACATAAGGCTATTTAAATCCTTCCCCTCACATTTCATAGCAACTTCTCGATTCTTAAATTATAAGTTTATTCCGCGAGACACTTTAAGAAAGTTTACGTACTTGTCATAATAACGAATATTGTAAGGATCAAGAATAAGAAAATAGTATCATTTATCAACAAAATTTCAGTACACTTCTATACAGGATTGTCTGAGAAGACTTCAGTGACGGCACAGTAGCAGCGCTGGCGTTTGCAACCATTTCAACAATTCGTAAACAACTCCGATTAAGGCAACCTGTATAGCCTACGGACCATGGGCCAAAACAACGAAGCACGCTCCTTTCATATGGCTCCACTACGGGGGCATTCAAGCCACATTATTTCAGTGTCAACTCATTCCTAACCATGCTCACTATACTTTCCCCGCTAGCACTTCTCAATTAACCCACTCTTAAGTTTATCCGTACATACCCAGGTTTTGCTTATAACTACGCCGGGAGGAGAAACTGCAATTTGGCTTCCCTGATCAATCACTCATTCTTAGATATGCTCCACAGACTACCTTATCTACTGGGATTTGCACATCTTATATAACTTGTGCAATTTATATCAGGCGAATTTTCGAATGTCAGAGTGAATATTATTTTGGCTTCGAACTATGTCTCTAAAACTGATGGTCGCAGTAGTATTTTAGGTTGACGTTCATCGACGGGTAACATCTAACGTATAGTCTGCCATTTGCAGAGTCCGATTGTTGCTGCCCTTGTCCGAGAACTCACTTCTCATTCCTCCTCTGCAAAATAACACTGCGGCTGTCGAAATATTAGGAGCCTACTTATATTATTCCGCCTGTGTCGCTGTGTTTTTGTCTACCTCCCTTTGGTATTAACCATTAAGTACGATGTCTGAAGTCCAACTATGGTCATTCCATAGCAATTGCACTGCTGACAGCTAGGGTACAAGGGTAGACGGGGAGTACTGAGATGACGGAACCCAAGCTTTGACCATAATTGGTCCAAATTGACCATCCATTGGTCCGGCGGGTCCCTGATTTGATGACCTACTACGGCAGACCGCACGACGTCTACCCGTAAAGGGAGTCGGGGGATACTCAATCCCAATTTTTTTGGGTATCGGGCTCCAGCGGTTCTCATAAAATGTGCGGTAAGTTTTCGCGTAAGCGAAACTGACGGGGACTCGTCTGACGTTGTTGGGGGAACCCAACAGATACGAGGACTGCGGGGAGGCGGAGGCCCATTGTCGTCCTTTTGACATCAATCCGCCTCGCAGGGGTTGTGGTTTGATAGCCCTTTCCCATTCCCATTACCCTTTCCTCACTGTCACCTATTTCCAGGCGATAAGCGAAAGCTTCTAGACCGGGGGGTGTGCTTTTAACCCAGCGAGGAGACTCGGAAAGAATGCTGACGGCTACTATTATTGGATAAAAGTGCTCCTTAAAAACATATTCCCAGAATACTCTTTATAATTTGTACGTTATTTTGTTTTCAATAGGTAACACATGTCATCACCGAAGGTAGGACTTATAAAACGAAGTAAGCGCAAAAGTGAAATTTGGTAAGTTTTGACGCACACCGTCGCTATGGACAATACCGAAAGAAACTTGAGCCGGATGTTTATTAGGAATCACTCCGGTGGTGTCATATATTTGTGGATACAAGGCAAGTGACACACTTATGACTCGTGTGAAGTCTTTCTCGTTCCTTTACTTGTAGCTCGGGCGGCGATAGTGTACTTCGTTCCGTCGGAAGTGCAAGCAAGGAGGCTGGGAGCCAATGGAAATCGACTATGCCATTTGGTTGGTGAGGATTTGAGAATGGGGCATGTTGTATGAGTTATGGATGAAAGGTATACCGAAAATAACAGTTGAAGATTAAAGAAACTCAACGCACTTGGAAAGTTGCTTTTCCCCGAGAGTACGTCAATTAAAATCCGAAGCTCGGCGGAAAATTGCGTGTAAATTTTATCGAACCGCATTTTTCTCGCTGCCTCTCAGGTGCATTTCATGTTTCTAAGGTGCTGGCGGCTTCTGGCTGGTTTTTGCCTGTGAAGTGTTCTTGACTTTTCACTCAGGGTTGAAACATTTGTTTCCAGGCTATAGCTTACTGTTAGTGTCATCCGTTTCTTCTCTTCGACATGCTTGAATTTTTTTGTACTTAGAGGATGTGAAAGAAAATTAATCAGTGAAAAAAAACCATTACCAGCAATGATATGACCTTCTCTGTGCCCTGAACAAATTTATACCTTTCTTCGCGCTTACCTTCAGTCACTGGCTTCAGGCTTTCACCCTCACGATAGTGTTTTGCAAAGGCGCAAAACATCTCGCCCTACATCTACGTAGTTTCTGATTCGCGAAAACACGCAATGCGCAGAAAGATGTACATCCACGGGACAGAGACTCAAAAACGGCAATGTCGCTTAGTGCTCATTTTTCGCGAGAAACAATCCGGGTTAAGAGTAATAGCATTTTGCTCCAATGTTGATTATCTGAAATATATCTGCCGATGCAGCATACATGTCTTCTCCGGTAGTGTATAGCTATAAAAAATAGGCGCTCACAGGCAATGGTAAAATAGGCAAAGGAACCAGGAAGTCGTTCGATGATGTTTCCATTGAGCAACATGGGAGATTAGGATTTCATTAACTTTTATTTCCAACTCGCGTAAAAATGAATTTTCTTTCACTTATTATATAAGATTCCTACAATTAAGTATCGCTGCAAATTGAAATAAAATCGGGTAACTTTGAGTGTTATGAAAAATAATATATTTAATGGAGAGTACTTCGATTTAAAATCACAATTTGCAAGCAGAGAAATCTACCATCTTCCTTTGGACAAAATGAGTTCATGCTTTATGACTTTTATCAGGAAGTTATATGTTTTCTACGCAATTAATTTTTCACTCCAGCAAATGAGGACTCCTTTTTGGAAGCATTCGCAAAATCAATGGAATAGTTAAAGTGAAAATTCGTTAATCAAACAAAAATGGCATGCAGAAGGCTTCTGTGGCTGGAAAAGTGTTCAATAAAAATATATCCGTCAAGCAGTAAACATGCTTGCATCTTGAAATCGTATTTTAATAGTTTAGCCATCCTACTAGGACGGCGAGTATTATTTCAGCAATACAAACGAAGACGTGAACCATGGTGTTTGTTTTGACTGGCATGGTCGCGGTGGAAACTTCTTTTAAGCTACGGAGCAAGAGCTCACTTTTGTACGCCGCTGCCTCCAATGAGAGGAGGGTTGTAAGGGGGGGGGGGCAGCCGGCGGCGGTGCCCTATGATGGATGGTTCGGATGGACCCGTAGGCCGCATGACGTTGCCTCTTTTCAGATCTGCCACTCACGCTCCCCCCCAAAGCTCCCCCCCCCCCATACGCCTCCTTCCCGTGCCGCGACGGCAGCGAGGATCTTTCGCAGCGAGGCCTTCGACTTGTCATGATTCCCACCGCCATTCTGTCCCCGAAGTCAACGGCGCTGTTCGAACGAAAATCAATCGCATTGACTCGGAACGACCGACGCCTCAATGCCACTGACGGAGCCGTGCTGGAAGGGAGGAGGTGGTCGCCACACTGAGGCTGATTGGGGTACCTACGTCACGTTGACCCACTCTTTCGTCTCTTCACGGAAGTAGAAATTCCACCTCGAATTGACGACGGCGACCGAACATTCAGTGTTCGAAACATCCTGACGATGCCTGACAGACTCAGGGAGTGCGCAATGGGCTGACTGTTGCGGGAGGACTAGATTGAGATTTTTTCTGGGAAAATATTTAAACAATAGCAGCCGATGAATTATTTTCAAAACACATCAAAATACAAAAGAATCTTATTGATAACATCCTAATCGCTTCGCGTATTTTTCTAATACTTCAATATTATGACCTAAATGCCAAATTATCATTTTTCATCCCTCCTCCATGAAGATGTCGTTCTTCGAAAGGTCAAAATGTCGAACTATCAGCGATTACATTCCGAAATTTTGCCCACCTAGGCCGCTTAGTTGGATAAATTTCATGCTATCCGGGACTAGCCACGGAGTTCCACTTGTACGGAGTCACCCGCAATGCACTCATGTGCGAATTTCCACAGAGAAAAAATCATCCGCCTTGACCAGGATTCGTCGCAGTCGAGAACATCTAGTCCCGTAAAGGTCACAAAAATCGGTAGATTAACTGGCTAAAGCACTCGGCCGGAAATCGAAGGATCCGGGTTCGAATCCCGGTCAAGGCGGATGATTTTTTCTCTGTTGAAATTCGCACGCTTAGTTGGATGTTTGGACCATTTTCGCGATCATAAATTGGGGTTTCAGTTAGTATAAAATTAACAAATAAATTATTAAATATTAATTGTTAAGTTTCCAAAAGATAGAGGACTTTTGACCACACCTAAATATTCAAGATAACTGAGCGCCTCCATGGTATTTCAACTTTCTAGTTTAGAACTCTACAAGAATACTGGATTAACCTTTGATTTTATATGTTCCTGCGATATTTATGACATTGCATCCCGACTGCCAACTTTTATTGGTACTTACCACTCAATAAAAACAGCTTCCTCGCTTTAGGTAGCAGGTGATTAAATCAGTCAAAAATGAAAGTCTTCTGAGCTACTTGCCGGAAGTCTGTAGCACTTCTTCCATCACTGTAACGCTCATGACGTTCTAGTATACGAGCTTATGCTCTCTCCGAAACGTTTCGCTAGACTTGCATCTTCTAGCGCTTATGCTATATCGCACCGCACAATGTAACCATGGTCATAAAGCACACTCATTTTCCTCCAGCTGTTTTCTAACTCTTCAACACACCGTCATTTGTGGAAGAAATCTACATTGTTACAGAGAACTTATTGGTGAAAAAAAACCCATTCGTGGATCTAAATGTGAAACGTGGCAGCATTTTTGGTACTTCTAGAATTTGAAAGTAAAGATTCCTCCATATCCGATTGTTCACACAAAGAAAGAAGAATCTTCCAATCGCGGCTGATGAAGTTAAAAACAGTCAATAATACTTTATGACAAATCACGACGTGGAAATTGATTGTTTCCTTTGGAATGCCTCGATATGTGAATATTTTGAATAGACTGTAAAACGGCGTACACTTATAGACCAGAAAAAGTATAATAAAAACGCAGGAAGTGAAGTTTTGACCTAAAAACTACGTGGGCTTCCGCTGAGTGAAAACTTTTCTTTCAAATTTCTCATGAGGTTCAACATGAAAAACAAGTCCACCTTGGGAGCAATTATTCAGGAAACGAAATTTATTATTGCCAGAATATTTTTTTTTATGAAAGACGAATTTCAGAAATCAATCTCTGTGAAATGTTTTAAAACATGTGAACTAAAATATTATTCACTTGCAATTTTCCCTTCATCGGAGTCAAGCAATTATAAATTAACTGACGCCGTCGATTAATCAGTCCTGAGAATGATTTCATAATGAATTAATAGAGTAAATCTAAATTATTCACCATTTGCGGAATTCATGCAATCTTGGGATCAAAAATACTCTTAAACCCCGTAATAAAACATGACAGGTAAATCGTAAAGGACAAATCAACTCAACTCTACATATAGCACTTTAATTTTGAGTAATAAATTGAAAATAAACGCGTTTCAAGTTCATAACAAAACGATACTGCACAAAGCATATCAAAACAGGTACCTACTCAAAGAAATTTTTTTAAACCTCTCACACTATTGAGAGTGTACAGCGGTTAATATCATAAGAAAAACAAGTTGACTATCAAATCTATCTTCATCACATGTCACTATGAGTCTTTTGCTTTCAAAAGAAATGACAAAGCAAGTTTTTGGATTACTCTGGAGGATAAATCGGTCAGCTTGCATCATTACTCGGCGGTTTTTTGCGAAGGAACACCAACCTTTCTTCTTTCCGAAATAAGACAAAAATACATATCCCAACGGAGTCACTACAAACGTAGCAATGAAGTGCATTCCGCACCACCTACTTCATCGCATAGAGTTTGTGATGTTTGTAGGAACTAATCCTATATATAATTTATTTTGTAATGCTCAAGAAGATGTTTTCTACTTTGCGATGCTGATTTTATGTAGTTAGTTTTCTAAATACTCGCAAGTAACAAGCAAATTAATAATTGGATAATATCTTGCTGAACGAAGTAAATAAACAATATGTACGAATGGATTACCTTCTGGTGAATATTGACCGTAAATTATTCTTGGGTTTCACAAGTCGCGCCCTCCATTTTCACCAATGCACCACAGGCTCAACATCTGCATGGCTCCTGGTGGCGATTCGGACGTCCTGACGACGAATCAGAGGCACTGAAGAAGATAGTGAGCCGCGCATTGAAATGTCGAGGGTCATGGATGAATTGACTCGGTAAGCAACCCAAGAAGAATTAATGTTCAATAATGTATGTAAATGCCTTTCCTTCAGAGAATTTTGCTGAAAATCAACATATTCTGGGGTAAAATTACGCATTTACTGCACCCAATAATTTTGAAAATGATAACCAGCTACCACCCAGAAGAGAGATCAAGCATCAGGGCGAATCTCTTTCACCGCTTATTAAACATTATAAATGAAAATAAGCACTCCTGCTGATCCATTCGTTCCAGCATAACATATATCCTCACCATGACAACGAGGCTCACCTAACAGGAGGGAGGGAAACAATTTCACCTGTAATCTATTTGCCAATCTCTCGATCATTCACTGAGAGTTATGCTTTTACCGGTAGAACTGATTCGACCCTAACAATTCTCGTTGCAGAGCAAATAGATATTCCGTAAACATGACGGATATTCATCCTCAGCCGCGTACTCAAAATACGCGAGCGAGCTCTCAAGTGACCAAACGCATTTAACGGAAAATTGGACGTAGTAACAAGCTTGTAACAGCGACAGTGGAATTGATTGCGTTCATCTAGCTAATGCGTCTTTCTCTTTGAAGAAAAAACCAATTCACGGTGGATCGCACGATCAATCAAAGTTGAGCGGTCCATAAGGAAGAAGAAAAATATTCATTTATCCATCATAAACCGCGATCGCATTCATCACCCTGACTGGAATCCTACTCTCTCTCAATCTCTTATTTTGGTCCATGTGTGGGAAGCTGACAACAGACTCTATCGTAAAGATGCTATTCATCTTATGATCGCGTCGAATTTTACTGCGTTGGCTTGAAAGATCCTCTGCCGAGCGACACGAGAATATATCCTCACTGAGGAGCGAGCGCTATTGTCAGATATGTGTGGGAAAAATTACTCCGAACCATACATCCCTGGCAGCCTTATCCAAGATTGAAAAAAAATTTGTACTATGATACTACATTTGAATTATCTAAATACATGCTTAAATAAAGTTATGGCATAATTTTCCTCACAAAATGTGATAATTTAAGTGAAAATCTCACATTCAAGAATGGCAGGATTTCGAGAGTCGCACAGGATACTACTGGGTGCATACATATCACGCAACTAAACTTTGCTAAATAGAAGTATTGGGATGAGAGCCATTAGAGTGTCTTCAAGCTATCAAAAACTCAAATTGAATACGACAATTCATATCTCCAACGATCGTGTCTTTATGAAGCATCCATTACTGCTTCAACTCCAGCTGGATGGAGAGTAAAATATCGGTCATTTTATCCCTAAAAAGCTGCAGATTTCTGGTATAATGGCAACAACTAGAGCGCTATGTTAAAGTTAATACTTGAAAGTTTAATCAAAACTAAATGCACTCGTAACCTGAATGACATTTTCGTAACAAATCATAATTAAATGGCTCCTTAGCGCGAAACTATTTTTCCCTAAACCAATGTTTTATGTAAAAAATAATCAACAATAAGCGCTCCACAATAAGGAAGAGACTGTATCAGTCATCATACGTTCATTTGAGATAATTGTAATCATAAACTACTTTCGTTCTAAGGTGGGATTGATGTGATGACTGTCACAATAACAGCTATCCAACGGGGACACATGGTGATAGCTTAATCAATGGATATATTAATGTGTAGAGAAACTAGTAAAGAATTGTCTTCGGCCTGGCCGATGCTTTAACACCCTACACCACTTTCAATTTTGTATGTATCAATGTAGCATAACATATGCTGTTTGAAGAAATAGATGAGATGAGTGTGAAGATGAAGGTAAAAATGGTGATGTGGGGCTGATGTAGAGCTGAGAAGGATTCGATAAATTGCGGAAACGGACGGAGAATCGCAAAAACATATGAAAGAGTTTGACTACTTTGGAAGCAAAATAACTTCTGATGGAGTGACCACAAAAGAAATACGGAGTAGAACACTTTTAGTAAAGATCACCTTAAATTGTAAGAGAAAAATCTCCACAGTCAACTTCGCCCACATACTGTTGACGAAAAAGCTAGTGGCAATCTTTGTGTGGAGTGTGTTGTTGTACGGCAGTGAGACATGGACCGTGGGACAAACAGAGAGGAAGCAACTAGAGGCTGTTTAGATGTGGTGTTTTAGAAGAATGTGCAAGATAAGCTGATGGGAGGGAGAGACGAACGAATAGGTATTGAGAAAAGTGAGGCGGAGGAGAGCGGAGGCCGTGGAGAACAGTACAAAGAGGACGGTACGGAGTGATCGGTCATCTACTGCAGCATGAGGGGCAGGTGAAGATAAATTTACAAGGGATGATAGAAGGCAATAGGTATAGAAGAAAACCTAGACTGGAGTATTGGAAGCAGATAATGGAGGACAAGGGATATGGATGGTTTTTATTGACGAAGAGGATAGCAGAGGATAGAGAGAGGAGGGCATCGCCAACCGATCCTGATGGATTGCCAACCAGAAAACAGAAGAAAATAAAAATATTATCCTCCACTCTCCAATCACCTGTCTTGTTCCTACACAATTCATCACTTTGGAGTCCTTCGTAATTTTTGTTCTGTATTCCATTCATAGTCTTCCTTCGCCAATTGTCCTAATCATTTTTTCTATCATTACTCTTTACAAGAGGATGCTCTGTTGCAATGTACCTGATTACTTTGATTTTTTCTTCTTTGTCTTTTCTTAATGATTATTTCCTTCAGTTTCCTCCACTTGAGAATATATCAAACACCATCAGCAAATAAAGAGCCATATTTCTGGTACACATCTACCCAACGGACCAAGGAAGATTGACCAATATTGTGTGAAATCGAAGTGGAAAAATCATTCATCTGGACTGGGAATCAAACCCAGATCCCTCGATTTCGCGCCGAGAGCTCCAACCAATAAAGCAACCCAGGCGTCCTCTTCCACTGCGAATCCCACGGGGGCTTTAAGGAGCAAGTTGTCCTCACAGGTACCGTACATGTAATGCCAGGGATACCCGTATGCGAGCGCAAAGCGCTACAGTCCACGAGAAGTCAAACTTTAAACACAAAGGTGCTTACTTTTTGACATTTTCAAAGAACTCACTAGAAATAGAGAACTCGGCGAAAAATCGAGGGATTTGGATTCAATTCCCAGTCCAGGCAAATGATTTTCCAGTGTGAATTTCACACAATTATGTGATAAGCAATAAATTCTTCTCGGGTTAAAGTTAAAATGTTAAATCCTACAATTATGTGATCATTTACGGGTGACTCCGTTAAAGTTACTGCGCGGCCAGTTCCGTAGTTCTTTGAAAATATTAACCAATATAATAGTGTAATTTTTCGAGAATGGGAAAATCAATACTCTTTAATCTCAAGAGGTGGAAAGAGACATGAGGAAAACGCAAGAGCAGGGAGTAGGAGCGTTCAATGAGAAAGCCTTCATATCCAGAACCGATGCAACTAAAGTTTCAAGGCAAACCAAAAAGACTCAAATAATATGGTCAGAGCAGAGGAGTAGAGTGGAGTGAGGTAATGAACGAGCAGCGATGATCAAGGCAAAGTCAAAACAAGGAAAATTCTCTTTCCTCTTCAACTCTTCGAGGGACCCCTGCGGTGATTCTCTCCATCCACTTCATCTTCGTCATTAATCGATAACACCACATCGCAACAGAATATCTGCATTTTTATTGCTTTCCATTTTGTTTGCTCTCCAGCCGTTATCGTTCAAATTTTTGCCACCGCTAGTTCCTAATTATTCTTCACTGAAGTGCTTCCTTACTTCAAAGCTTATGTTGATAGTTTTCGAAATACACCGCTTCTGGTAGAATGCATTCTTTTCTTGAGATATGATGCTCAACTAATCCTTCCCGATTCTTCCGTCACTGACCAACCTGCTTCCGAGAGGAGGAAGTCTTTCATTTGTGCGAATTTCTGGCTGTCCAGATTTAACGGTGGCCCTTTCTTGTGAATTTAATCAACAAATCATTATTTTCTTTATTTTTACGTTAATATTCAATTTGTATTTCCTCTTATTTTCTCCAAAAAGATTACTGTTCTCGTCATAGCTTTTTTCTGTGCTGGGATTACTTATAGCATCAGCAAAGGGTAGCACGCTGATTTTTCTCTTAGCACTCTTATTGGTAACAAAGTTAACCCATTACTCGGCTCCTTTCTTCATCTTTTGCTTCTTCCTCCTTGCATTCGTATTTTATGTTGGCCAATCATGCTTTAGATAGCTTGTGTGTTATTCTTCTGTTATCAGATGCCACTCTTAATTTCCTTTATTTGCCATACCCTATCAAAGTGTACTCTGTCCTAATCCAGATCATGAACTTCTTTCTCTTAGACGATGAAAGAAAAAAAGTCGCTACAATAGTTTCTATTGTTCCCGGACTTGTCCTGAAAATTAATTTGTATTCATCCACGAATGTTTTCGTTATTTGTTTCGTCCTCAAAAAAATATTTGCTCTCAAAATTTGTAAGTCTTTTGTACCATTTTTTAAATGTCCATCGGAGTTTGCAATGTAAATAAATGTAGCAAATAATTAGTACAACTTTTTTCAAAGTTCTGACTGCTGCATTCTCAGGATTTTCAATGGTCAACGGAGAACTGATTCGCCTCGAGCAATCTACAAATGATTAGTTCACGAACAAGACCCATGTATAACAGAATCACCAATATTAATGCTGTAATTTTAAATAAATTCCACTTTCTCTGGCGAGATGTTGTAGATCAACATTTTCAAATGATGATCGTCCACGTATCTATACCAATAAAATACAAGACATTTAATGTTGTTGGACAGGCAGCCATCGGCAAGCGACAAAATTTCTAACTATTTTAAATTCCTTACACCCGCATATTAATTTTACGATGGGGTCTGGATCAAGTGGAATTTAATATTTTTTAGACTTAAGTATCTCTATTTCAAATAACAAATATCAATTTGCAATATACCGCAAACCCACTTATACTGACCACGTTATATCGTCGGAATCGTGCCACCCGTGGTCTCATCAAACTGCAGCTTTTAACTACATGATTCATCGAGCTTTGAATATTCCTCCTTCTATGGATAATTTCGAAAAATAATTAAGTGTCATTACAAAAATTGCTAAATCTAATGGCTATAAAGAAAATTTTGTCAGTAAAATATTAAACAAGAAACTTGAGAGGATGGCTACAAAAGACATTTCACCATTGCAACCACTTAATGATAAAAAACTAAAATAGATAACGCTTCCATACATAGGTAAAATTTCCTACTTAGCAGCTAAATTGTTTCCTAGTGACAAATACAAAGTCAGTTTTTACACACCTAGAACTCTTGGAACCTTTTTCAGCAATGAAGCAAGGCCATGGATTCGTTTGACCCCTTGCTAAAATCAGGTGTATATGAACTTAAGTGCGACACATGTGATGGTGTGTATGTGGGAAAATTGGGAGGAGTTTTGTAACTCGAATGTCTCAACACAAAAGGTATTTGGTGAATAGTGACCCCAAATAGTATTTCGCCAAACACCTAATGGATGAAGACCACCACTCCACATTCAACGTGAAAATCCTTCGTTTCCTGGATAAAGGACACTGCTTAGATGTTTCGGAACAGTGGGTAAATAGTTAAAAGAAAAAGAAAGAAAGTGAAGTTGTTAAATGAGAATTAGTTTGTTTGTCACTCCCCTATTTTGGACGCCATATTAACATAACCTTATCTCCTCCCCCCATCTTCTCCCACCTCCCTTTTCTTTTATCCTTCCTCAGTGTGACGTAGGTCCGGTATGATGACGCATTTCATTCACTTCACTGAGGATCACTCGTATGACGAATAGACAAAAATGGCCGCAGGGAGGAAGATAAAAAATATAATAGAAGAGAGTATATTAATTGCCACATCTATAAAAGTAGATTTGTAGGAAGAAACGTGGGTGGCGCCTATATATATTTAGATAGATATTTTGCAAAAAAAAATAAAAATAAATAAATAAATAAATAAATAAATAAATAAATATATATATATATATATATATATATATATATATATATATATATATATATATATATATATATATATATATATATATATATATATATATATATTACAAAATATCTGTCTAAATATATATAGTCAACACCCACGTTTCTTCCCACAACTCTACTTTTTACAATAATTTTAAGGTCGGCATTCTCGCCTTCCTTCCCCCTTCCTCCTCTCCCCTCCAACTTGATGATCTTGAGTCCTCTTACATTTACTTTTTTCAAGCATTCTTTCCGCCAGGACCCAATATATCTAATATAAAAACGGAGGCGGATGGAAAGGAAGGAGGGGTGGAACAGGGGGGAGGGGAAGAGGGGAAGTGAGTAAAGTAAGGGGAAGGCGGGAAGAAAAGAGAATTTAAAAGAGAGAGAGATTAGTAAAATAGGAAGCGATGGAGGAGGTTAGTGTGATTTATTGAGTCCGGCGGAAAGAAGGATCGAAAAAAGTAAATACATGAGGACTCAAGATTTTTAAGTTGGAGGGAAGAGGAGGAGAGGGGAATTGAACGAGAATACCGACCTAAAAAGTATGATTGAATGTGGAGTTGTGTGAAGAAACGTGAATGGCGACAGGGAGGGACACGGGGAGTGAGGGCGGATCGTTACAGCTGGAGCGGTGGCCATTCATACGTATATTCAGAGGACAGGTACTCAGGCCGATGTAAAAACTAGGGTATAGTTGGCATAGGAGAATGTACACAATATTATTTGTGATGCAGGAGGGTGAGGGGACAGAAGGAAGAGGAAAAACACGGAATTTTTCGGGCAGAAGTTGGGTGATAAGGATGCCACAAGTTTTGCAACTCGGGCGATTGCAAGGGGTCGGAAGGGATTTATCGGTGATAATGGATTTAGAAAGGGGTTTGGTGATTTTCAAGAGGGCGGAAAGGTTGGGGGGGGGGGCGTCTGAAGGTGAGAGAAGGACAGCGGGGGAAAATTTTGGAGGTTATGAGTTGTCGGAGAGGATAAGGTAGAGGTTTTTGATAATGCGTCGGAAGGAGTGAACTCCTGGGAAATAGTTGGTGCAGAGGGAGATTTGGTCAAGAAAGCATTTATTATGAGGGAGCGGTTTGGAAGAAGAGGGTTATTTAAGGATTTTTCTCTGAAGGAGGTGTTCAGGAGAGCCTCTGCGAAGGAGAGACTGAAAGGAGATTCGAAAGGAAAAGGTCTAGGGAGTCGGGGTTGTTACAGATGCGATGGCCACGGATAGAGAGAAAGGAAGGGAGCGTTTTGTGTGGGAGGAATGGCAGCTGTTAAAATGGAGATATTGCTGTTTGCTAGTGGGCTTCGTTGGTGGAATCATGAAATCAATAATGTGAACTTCACATGCATAAGCCTTTCATAAATAATAAAGCATGTTTCCCATTTTGATTGAGATCGTTTTTCCGGGATAATTTTTCCCGGCATTAACAGAAATAAGCTGGAAAGATAAACTTCAAGTAATACAATGAACGCCACCCAGCCAATTCTAACTGGCGATAGGTGAGCCTTAAGGGAGGTGAAGGACGACCGTGAACCCTTTCCATTTGAATTGGCCGAGGCCCCAAGTTCCTTCATGAATGAGGCTTGAGATAAAAGCAAATGAAGGCAAGATCGATGCAGTGTCGGGAAAAATAAACGGGCAGCAGAGGCCACGGAGAACCCCCCAGAGTAGATTAATAAAGGCGTCCTGTAAAACAGCTGATGTAGCACTTTAATTATGGCAAACTGGGATTGACTTAGATACTTATGGCGTCAACTGCTACTCTGAGATCTCACTCCGTGGAGTAGCCTTCACTTTTGTAGCCAATGACTGGTACCTAACGGAGGCAGTCACATGTCAAGTAGGATGAAGACATAGCGATATATACCTCTTCCCCCGTCATCCCAACTCCCGTAACTCCCCTCCCAGTCTCCCCCCAACTCTTCTCCCCCCCCGACCCCCGCACCTTCCTCACTCAGCCATTCTTCCAACTCCCCAACCTCGCACCTCACGGTATTCGTTTCACGAGGAGACGGGGAAAAAGGTCTCTCTTGGCACAAGGGGCGTTCAATCTTTTTCATTCTGTCGGGCGAATAAACGGTTAAGAAGTCTCCGCGGGTCGGTTTGGGAAGTTGATACGCTGGTACACTATATGTCGCTCAGACGTTCAGCATTAGGTCTCATGATTTTATTTCTCTTTTAGCCAAACTATTTTGAGAACTAGGAATGAGATGTGTGGCCTTAGGGTCTTTCAAAAGACGAGATCCGATGAAGAGGGCAGTCTCGAATGAGAATTTCTCCCTCCATTCCTGCCATTATTTATTCACCCTATCACTGTAACGAACCAATATTTATGCAATAGTGTTAGAGACCTCGACTTGCTTACAACAATGATTAACGGCTTGAGGCGTCTTAAATGCAAATGCGTCAGCATTTAAATTAGCACGGTTGTTCACAAAACTCAGTAAATTAAGTTCGGCCCGACGATCTATGAGCTACCTCTCACGCCCGTAATTTACATTCAACTTACAAGTTTGAAGCTTAAGCTTAGGGATTGATACGAATATATGGCTGATGGCGTAGGACAACCAAGGGGGTCACCAGATTTTCCAAAATATATGGCATTGTATCTACTTGCCAAGTTTACCACCGGCACTTATGGAATTGGTGGGGAAGCTTAATGTCTATCATAATTACCAACGCTTCCAATTTAAAAAGTCAATTTTCAAACAATTGCTTGCTCACGATGATACTCCTGCAGAAAATAATGCAACTCAAACCATATTTTCCAAACACAAATTGGAGGATATACTGGCGTGTATATCCTCCGATATCCGAAAAAGGCATCTGAATTCTGAAGGTGGAACCTGCGCTTCGAGGTGCTATGTTAATTAGAAAATGCCAGCAAGAACTGAATAACATGTCTCAAATGATAATATGAGCGATATGAAATTATTTTTTACCATCCAACACGGTTACATGGTAAGAGTATAATTCTCAAAGTGAAGCAATTGAGTGGTTTCTTGATGGACTTTTTACCACCTCAGTTGCAGCTCTAAATTTTTCTCTGGAATGATGAAAAATTGTATATTAGGTAATGAAGTAAGGGATGAAATGATATTACAAAATCGAGAAAGAGGTTTGCTCTTTTCTTTGAAGCGTATAAAAAATCGATTAGTTAGAAATTAATGATAGAGATGATTATGACAACACGTTAAATAAAAGCAATGTCAGTATTTATTTAAATTTATCAGTGTAACGCAAATCAATATAAATCCCCTGTGCTAGTGATAACATATGTGGATTAGGGTTGAACTGCTTCTCTTTATTTTGATTTCTCCCCAGGCACTATGGCCAGACTTGCTTGAATATAGCGGCTTCGGAACCACAGATAGTCGCTTTGCAATTAATTAACATCAATCTTATCTGTTCGTCAGCTGCCCTAATAATATAAATTTTATGTTTTGGTGATATAGAGACAACAAATAAGTTTTTGAAAATTGAGAGAGCCTGGTAAAGGGAAAATCTCAAGAAATTTAATAAGACAGGACGTAACCGTAAAAACAACGTGATCTGATACTGGAAATAGAGATTGCCAAATCTTGTAGTTGCCGCCATTAAGGCCTATTAATCCAAATCATTTTTCAAGCAATAGACAAAATAATGTTTTCCTTACTACATATCGTTAACCGGGGTAATGGTGGTTGGCGGAGTGAAGATGGTAAAACACGAAAATATCGAATCATGAAGGAATTGGTGCACTAACGGAAGGAGGGAGACGAAGGCGAGTGTTTCATGTACGAGATACAAGTTGGCATTAAAAAAACAGTGCATAAACAACAATTCTGAGTTTCTCCTCAAGTCTGTAACACTACCTTCAGCTTCAGAATTATCATGGTATCACTTCATCGCCAAACCTCTGTTGTCGATCCATCCAGGTTAGTAATATTGCCGAGTATTTTTACATGTTCAATAAACTATTTGAGGGTAATACTCCATTGATCAAACGAAAATATATGTATGTAAAATTGCAACTTTTTAATTCTCTAAAATATCTAAAGTTGCAGTCAGAGGGCTGAATATGGTACACCAAAGTTTATGGTACATATGTTTTTGACTTTCTAGTTACTGATTTTCTGGACGCCACGGACATGTAAAAAAATAAAGGTAAAGAATCAGGCGACGCGTCGTGAAAGTATTCATAAAATTATCACAAACTGAAAGGTGCCTTTTATATGTCCACGCAGTTTTATAGCACCGATCTAGATTCCTAAAAACTCATGCCATTTTCAATGTATGTAGGTTCATTATTGCGAGCTTATGTATGCTTTAGCAAAAGATTCCATGTTTTAATACAATATGCTCGAAAATGTAAACCAAATACCTTGATAAAGGTATAAGTTGTTGAACCCAAAGTCGGTGTAATAAAACAGAGTGGATATTAACAAATGATAATGTTGTTACCAAAGAGCATTTGGATGTAGAAAATCTTGGAGGTGATCAAGGTAATCGCCGCAAAAAGATGCAATGAAGAATGCAATGGTCTTGAGAAATGGCCAACGCATTGCTATGGAAAAAATATTAAGCTCAGAGGGTTGGTAAGGCGTTTCCCAAGAGCACAGAGTCTTTCAAAAATTAATAGGGTGAAGTTGAAACAGAAGCTAACGTCTACGTCTTGTAGACGAAAAACTTCAATGTACCATCTTCACCCCACGAGGAGGGGTGAATGTAATACAAAGCTAACTCTTTCTTTCTGAGCTGATAGAGGTTGGATCGCTAAAATTCTGACGCAATACGATTAGTTGATATACTGATTCCTCAGTAAAATTTTCATCGAAGAAAGTAAGAAAGGTGAATCCTGGAGACCTAAAAGTCTCCAGAACTCTACCGGCTCCACCTCGGTTAACGCTGCGTGACAATTGGGACAAGTCAGCGGAAGTGCTTGAAAAAGTGGTTCCACACAAGATTTTCTTTTCTGCAAAGCGCCTGTAATACAATTGAGTGTGCGTTACAAACCTTGTTGGCCCGGAAGAAAGCGCGCTCGTGAGCTGCCAAGGTGGCAAACGGCTATCACTCTGGATTGTGAATAGTTTCCGAGCTCCAGTAACAGACTTATTTGCGGGAAGATAAAACACAACACCATGGAGACGTTAATTGCATGCATTTCAAAGCAACTGCAACCAGGACGTCAGAAGTACAAATGTCAACCAACATATGTTTACTAAAAAAAATCTTGAGGTCGTATCAAATAGATGCGCATTGAAAAAGGGGAAAAGGAAGGAGGTGGACAATGATCAGGATAAGAGAAGAAAACAAGACCGGCAGGAATATTAACCACGAAATTTCTGGATGATCTTTCAACGCTCCCATACCAATCTCTTATCCTGCCTTAAAATTTCTCACCACTCCTCTTAAATTCTTCCTTTCCCTCGCACACTTCTTTTCCTCTTCTTCGACGCCAACCCAACTTTTTCCCCTCAATCGTCACATTCAATATTCCGAGCAGTAACTTCAACATAAAAAATATCACCGGACTGTTACGAAGTTTCGGCGGTTAAGGAAGAGGACCAGCGATGATGGAAAATCGTATTTTAAGGATAATATAACACTACCCTAGAAAGAATGATAGTCAAGCATAGAGCAGTGGGTGGTACTAAGGTGGGTGGGTGGTACGATGGAAGAACTAGATTAGGACGAGAGGAATTTGAAGAAAAAATGAGATGGTGGGGGGATGCATGGAGTCATAACGGGATTGTGATGGGAGCGATTGGAGGGGAAAGAGAAGAAACGAATTGGTTTGAGAACTGCAAGAAGAGGGATTGAAGATGAGAAGACCCGCAAGTGAAAATAATCGAGGGAGCGAAGAATGATGTGACATAGGAAAGCGTGACACCATGATTGAAAGGGAAGGATTACCAGACACAGGCTGTCCAGAAACCAGTTTATGTTTGTGGAATACTGATTTATGAAAGAATGAATTGCAAATCACATTTTCCCAGGCATCAACTTTTATTTGAGAGAAAGCTGATGCGCTCTGTGAAACGCACACTCTTCTGAGCACAGTATCTTCATTTCAATTCAATCCGAAGGGTCCACGCCCAGCTGGAGGTCGTGCCAGACAACACCGTAGCTTCAGTCCCTCGGCGCATTCACACGCGAGTTGCCTGCATACTGAAGGAATTGAGCCGCGTAGAACTATTTACTTAAAATTAAAATGTAAGTTTACGTCCATAAAGACAGACTAATGATAATAAATGGTAGTGTTTCAAACGTATGGTTTTATGTAAAAGCCTTCAGAAAACATTGATGATATTTTGACGCTGCGAGAAGAAAGACACGCCACCATGTTGGCTTAGATTTTGACATCGCCAGGCAGTACACACCATACGCTATAAATAAAAATAGCAAAAATCTACATATTATACATGCACACGAACTCAGCATTTTAATTGTTTATTACTTATTCGTTTGCCTTCACTCCTCTAATTTCGGATAAGTTAAATCAAATCCTTCGCCTCGCCTGATAAACTTCGTCGCCATATATCACATGTGGGAATTATATTACAAATGGTCTTCCCGCAGCCACGGTTCACTTTTCTTCAATCCATTACCTGAAAGATTACGGTACTGTCATCAAATTATTTATACGCGCGGGTGTAAATCCTTACAGCTTCAACTTCTGTAAAAAAAACATAGATCCAATCCTTCCTGGTGAAGGTAGCGAGCATGAAAACCTGCTGATTAAATCAATTTGATTTTGGAAAGATCTGCTTTTTTTATGGTGCTCGGAAAGTTCCACGCATTTAAAATGAAGCTAAATTAAGTAACAATTTCAGTTAAGAAAAATATTTTCTGGCAAATCATTAACTGGTTCACGGCCCGATTATGTTGAAGCGGGGTTACTCAATTTCTTTTGTGTTTCTTGGACGTCCATTAGACATGTATTACCGTTAAACTCCGTGTCCACTGTCTGGATACGTTCCTAGTTATCCTAATATAGTCATACAGCTTTCGTTGAGAATAGAGATGAAAAGCCGTGGGCTATTGTATTGTTTCACTCTGTCCTAAAAAGTTACTAAGCTGATATACCAATCAGTAGCAGTTTTAGTGAGATAGTTCCTCCGCGCCGTGCACGAGTGGTCATATATAATTTAGGACAGTATGCAAGATCCTAAATTGATTTATTTTAAAAATATGTTTCTCTTTCAAGTTATTGCTGAGGAACTGCCGGATATGATTGAAGTAATGGAAGGTAGTCCATTATTGTTGTGCATCAAAAATAACACTATCAATAATCCTAATGTCATCGGATATGACTCACCGCGATTATTTTTGATAGGTGATCTATTAACACATAACGATGAAATGAAGTACTTTCACTAACCTTTATTTCCATTTGAATTTTCGTGGAAATTACGTAGGAAATATATTAATTTCCACATATAGTGGATAACAAGACATTTTAAAAGAACAAAGTTATACGGAAGCTTTGAATGGTCTGGAAGGTCATCAGGGGATAACTTCTACCACAAACATTTCAAGAACTACATTTCCGTACGACATCCATTCCTTTTCAGTTCAGCTACACAGTTTATTATCACAGAACATATTTTAGATAGCCATCTTGGCTGAATGAAACATTCAATTTTCTACGATAAATGAAAATATCCACTGGATCTCAACTTTTTCATTGTTCCAGGTAGTATATGACATTAATTAACCGTCACATTCAAAAAACTTCTTTAGAACAAGGTTATTCTTGCTTCATTCAATTGTTAATTAATCTGATTTATTATACTATACCACATATGTCAGTAACACTGGGCAAACTGCCGCATTTTTTATGTAATACACGAAGTACATAAATACATCCAAGTGCTTTAGTAAACGTCGTTCAAGAGCCTCGAGTAAAGGAAATGGGAGCTCATCACGGGTCTTCAATATCTCTGAAGTTTATTTTATATTGAAAATAGATTGGAAAATGGAACATGTTTTATATTACTCGAGTAAAATCCGCCCTATCATCAGTAGTCGTCAATTGGATGACTGGTGTTCAGCAACTTTCAGCTCCACTCTCTTCGCAGCCAACCACTTACTTCATTCCTACAGGAGTTTACACTTTGATGTACTTCATAATTTATCATATGTATTCCATTGTTCTTCCTCTGTGATTCCTCCCATCTATTTGTCCTTCCACTGTTATTTTCAATGAGATATAGTGTCGCAAAGCATGTCCAATACATTTGTCTCTTCTTTTTCGGAGGGTTTTCATCATACTTCTATTCTCTCTAATTCTTCAAATGACTTCTTCGAGGGAGATTCTCTTCCTCCATTAATCTACATCTTCCATCAATAATGCCACATCCCAGGTAAGTGCCATTGGTTCCTTATTATTCTTTTTGTATATAAATGATATCACCACCTTCGAGAAAAATTCGCCTTTTCGCGGACGACGCAGTATTGTACAGGGATATTAACACAGAGTCTGATAGAATGGCGTTGAAGAAAGACCTAAGAGCTATAAGCGAATGGTGCGACACGTGGCAGTTAGAAATAAATTTTCAAAAGTGCGTTGTTGTAAATTTTGGAGGAAGAGTGGCTTAACCAACGAGACGTACACAATTAATCAAGCCGAACTAATAAATGTAGAGTCAGTTAAGTACTTAGGAGAGACCCAGAGTCTCACGAGACGCCGTTAGCATTTGGGTCGCCGCAAGTATTTGGGACCCTTACGAAGTAGGACTAGTTTCAGATATAGATCGAATACAGCGGAGGGCAGCTAGATTTGTTAAAAATTGTTATGATAAACATAGTGGTGTTACTAAATTTTTGAGGTAATTAGGGTGGGAACCTCTATCCGATCGAAGGGAAAAATATAGGTTAAATCTTGTGCGAAAGTTTGATGTAGATTATTTTTTACCGGACGTTCAACATATTTTTCTGGAGCCAAACTATTATGGTAGAAACGATGACAGGAATAAGATTTAGGAAATAGATTGTAGAACAGATTTAAAATGACATTTTTTTCCACATCGATGAGTGACAATAATAGTCGCGATAGATAGGTTCTAGAATTCTGACAAGGTTAAATAGGTTTTATCAGTACTGCTAAATACCTTAACTTGATTATTAGACACTAACTTCGCACGCAATCTCTGGCATGATATACTCTTGCATGTTTTACGACCTTGTAGTGCTAATTATTTGTCGCATTAATAATGCTATCCAGTACTTGTATCTTCAGTAGTGTACTGCATGGGAGCATGTTCTTCTGCATATAATTCTCCTGGTTCTGGTCTGACTGCGTACCGTTGTCCTGACTGCTTTTGGCCTGCGCCTGGCATCCGGGGGAACGTGCGCGGTTCTGATTTGAAATGGGCTGAGTGCTGCATGCCTGGTGTGGAATCACCCCGTGTCACACCACATAGTGGTGGCTTGCACGGTATTTTGTAGATGTAGATGTAGATCTCTATTGCTTGCAATCTCTTTAGCTCTGCAGCTGTTATTGTCTAGGTTTCACTGCAATATAAAATCATACTCCAAACATATATTTTAACAAATGGCATCCTCATTTCCTGTCTCGTGTCACCAGCTGTCAGCAGACTCCACAACTGGTATAATAATATCTCGTCCGACTGGGCTATCCCAATGCTCACAATATCTTTCTCACTTCTTTGATTACTGCTGAACCTACTGCCTGGACAGCTAAATTTTACTTATACAGCCAAAAACATGTCCTAGATGCAGACAGTAATGCACCTACAGTCAGTCAATAATGGTCCCGATCTTCCCGATAATATCCCGATCAGCTGCCAAGTCACGCCCAGCATGAGTGGCCATAAAAGGAAAGCGCTGTACCGCGAGAACAGGGATTCCAAGGAGGAGAGTGGAAGGAGAGGATCCCGTCACAGTTTGAAGCACACCAGCTCCCATTTTCACGTCACACGCTTCGACAGCCATTCCCTCATTTTGTGAGCGACAGGCGATGATGAACCTATGTTTGCCATCAGACTTTCGACCCCAGCCTGTCACACTTATTTCCCTGTTAACGCCGAGGTGGGAGAATATTTCGAGGTCACGACGTTTCTTGCTCGATGTGACACCTTTTGCTCCTCGGCTCCTCTGGCGCTGATCCGAGAGGATATGCTCGCACAACATCACATATCAACCAGCATAAATCTTGTGAGCTCCTACCCCGATGCCTATGTAAATCCACATTACCTGCTTGAAAAGCTCATTAAAAAACCCCAGGCTGATTTTTTCCCCGATTGAAGGCATATCTTTTTCATTAACTCATTCATCACAACAAAACACTGCTCAAACTCATTATGAACACTCTGTATACAATTTTGAAACTTCTTCCCGACGTCTTTCAAACAGAACCTGTCAGTCATATTCTACATAACCAAATTATATCTCAGGGGAAAAATGGTCAATATTTAAGTTTCGTTTCTACTCGTAACACCTAAAAAGCTATTTGTTGCAGTAAAATAATGAAAGCAATTTGCACATGATATATAGGGACTTTATAAATCAAATTTTGCATGTTAAGAGTAGAGTGCCTACGCCAAATTTCGTTTAGTTTGTACTCGTTATGACACAAGTACGGGTAAAAAACAGATAAATGTTTTTAATATGTATTTGAATTGTAAGGGAATTGTTGTGTGACAATTTGTTAAATGTTTGTCAGCTCTTGCTAGAAGGAATAGTAATGCTTTCAATAAAAGATGATTTGAGCTAGAGAAATATTATCTGTATTGTACATTTCTAACGAACTAAACTATTCTCCCGATGGCACTCACAGTACGAGAAGAAAATCTTTGAGTTCATTAGCAACGGTCAACGCGCAGAAAATCCCTAATGAACAACTTTTCACTGGCAAAAGCTGAAAGCTGAAAGAATCTTCATACCAAAACAAGACTGCTTTGTTCTCCTGATTTGCTATGTTAATTCATTAGGCATTAATCGTTCATTTTATACCAGAGAAAAACTTGATCTGAGCGAATATTTTCGCTCGAATGTACTGGTTCTCATAGGACGTGCTCCAGGGCAATAAATCGTATCTCTATCTAGCCATGTGCTGGGCTGCGCCGGAGGGGTCTCATTGACGCCGCATCGGGCCACGTTGTAGACAGGAGCGAGCTGCCCCGTGGGTTTCCTCGTGGGACCCTCATCATGACCAGTGGATCGTCTCGTTAAAACCTGTCAAAGGGAATGTCGGACAAACAGTGGGAAAAGCCGTTCTCTCACTTTTCAATTTCCAGCCCCGGAGCGATACAGAGTATTTCCCAATCCTTCGATACTTTCTGTTGTTTCTTTTTACAAACCGTTGGGGTGTCGATATCGGCCAATCAACGACTCCCGTTCGGCCATAATTATATCTACTCAAATCGAGGGAATGGAATTTTTTGAGCGTTCTGGAAATAAGATATGCTCAGGAGATAATTGAGGTGAGTGGAAGGATTGATGACCACGCATTCGCTGGTAACGATGACTTTGGCAGAGTCGGGCGATCACCGCGTTATTATTAGGAAGAGGGCCTCAGGAATTCACGTCAATCGATCTCCATCCGTAAAAAAAAGATTGCGGGACAGTATTTAAGTATGAAAATCACATAAAATACTTGTGGTCGCTTTAATTCCTGTTATTAAGATAAAAGCACATGTGCTGGTGGTCTATTCAAACGTTTTACTTCATATTCTTCGAGACGAGTAATCCTTAAAAATTGGGTTAGTATACTTCGATCTCAACTCATGAATTGGGTTATGAGCTATCATTCTCATCGAATTAATACCAGTACAATGAAAACTATAGATAAAGGTAATTATTCTACACAGAGGTGGTCAGAACAAAACATTTTCCAAGTATCTTCAGATTACTCGTATGTACTCCAAGCCACCTTATTGTATGCTAGTGACACTAGGATGTGTCAGAGTAAGCTGATTTAAAGTTTAAGCTGAATAATTATTGGAATTCAGTGGGTATAGCGTACCTAGGAAGTGTTTGTGGTAAACGCTGAAGGGATAGGGTTAGAAATGAGTGTATGTTGAAAGAACGTGAAATGGATGCCCCCGTAATGGACACGTGTGAATGTGGCGTGCTTTGCTGATTTGACCACGTTGGTGGAATGGATGAGATTCGAATAACGAAGCAGATTTATGACAGTGAAGTGGCTGATGTGAGAGGAAGTGGTAGACTTAGTAATCAATGGATAAAAGTTAAGGAAGTCACTCTATGGAGAAGGACAATCATGAGTCTTGACATCGAGGGATGTGCATGAAGCAATTTATAATTGTAGCTGAAGCAACAGATGCATAAAAGGGTCTGGCATGAGGGAAATATAAAAGCGGTGTCAGATTTACAGGCCTGTCGGAGAGTGCAACACTTTTTCTACTGTTCTACTCCGAAGGGGAATTAAGTCACGGGTGCGGTTGTGTCTCTACTTCAATCAGCCACTGCTCATTATTTTCATTTTGGACATTGAACCTCTTCACGGCTCAACGCGAACAAATATTTATATTTGGTAAGTTTATAACTGTAAAACAGTATCCGCGGTCGAAATTTGGAAAAAATTGTGTGAGAGTAGCAATGCCACTCGCGTCATCTTAAAATTCAAGTAAAACACAAAATGCCGCCAAGTAGGGCTAAAAGTCGACCCCCTTACATTAAGTGCGCACATTCAAAAACTAGCTCACATGGTACAGTTCTCGAAAGAGCTGGTATGATCTGAATGACCGGCAATTAGCGAAACCGAGATGGCATAAGTTTTTCATTATTACAATTCTATACACAATACTACTTTATATGGAAAGGTTGTATAATACTGAATAAGCTGTGGCTTAAAGCTGAAATTCATTATAATTATAACATTCAAAAATACACCAATAAAATTACTGATCCTTCGTAACATAAACAAGACCGTATTTAGATAACATTGCTGCAGAAGTTTCAATGACCACGTAGTCGCTTATGCTCGCATAGAGGCTTAGAAAAGTGGTCACGACTTCCAGTGAATGCTTGTGAAGTTGGTGTGACCACAAAATAAAAAAAAATATGCCGCAAGGATACGTGGTGCGCAGAGCTTGTAAACTGCTCTCGAGAAAGCTAGTGCATGGTTATTCATCTCAATACACATGGGCTTCTTATATATTAGAGAAGATTCATTCTCTGTCGCATTCTTTCCTCATGGAGACAAAGTTATAACACTTTGACCGCAAGATTTATATTCCGACAGATAAGTACAAATAAACAATTTCTACATTTTTTCTCTCCGAGCAATTTCGGCGCATCAAAGGAGTCGCACGCCGCTCCAGCGTCCTAAGCCGGGGATAAGGCCATTCGGGAGAGAAACAAATCATTGATTCTCTGCCAGCATCGGCCATCAAAGAATCAGGTACCGGCGTAAAAAAATTACCCCGGCTTTCCCAGTCTAAATTAATAGTCCTTAAACCAATACATCCCTCATCCGGAGACCCTTCAAGTAAAAAGATATGGCCTAGGAAGCAGTCAAGAGGGACGACTATCTCTATCGGCAAGACAAACCCTTCCTTCGCCGCTTGACGGATGAAGACCCCAAGGGGAAGCGGGAACCGCCTGTCTTACCACTCAGATTAATGACAAAAGGCCCATTCGGCCAATTAACGGACTTCATTTGTCTAATGTGCCGAAACAGAGAGTCCGATGGAAATGCGGACCCCTCGTACACTTCTCATTCTCTCTCCCCCTGCCAACTCCGGTTCCACCTCTTTACCCCCTCCCTCGCCCCAACCTCCTTCCCCCCCTTCCTCGTTCCCCCGCCAGCATTCGCACCGGGGAGTCCTCCTCCGCTCCTTCGGCCTCCTCCCCTCCATCCCATCTCCCCCTCCTCTCCCTCCCTCCCCCCCCGCCCTCCCGGCCGAGCCTTCGGCTCCGCCACCAGTCGCACCATTCGTTATACGACCCCAGAGCGCCCCGTCGCCTGCAGCCCTTTTATAAATCCATAATCACGGGCTGTCAGGAGCTTTCAAAAGAGACCGGCGGGGCCTGTCACTCTTCGATTAAATTTTCTTTTCACCGAGAATAATGGATCGCTGCGGGCGAGGGTTTGAGGTGTGTTTCTCCCCCACCCATTCCCACCAGGCCTCGTCACTCACCCTTCCCCCCCCCGCCCTCGTCCCCCACTTCACCCCACCTCCTCGATTCCTCTCCTCTCCTTCTCCTCCCTCGTATATATTTTTTTATATTTTTATTTCCTCCTTTCGCCCTCTTCACGGTCCTCCATCACTCTCCTCCACCTTCCCCCTTCCACCATCTTGTCTCCTCCTCCTCCTCCGACGACGAAAGCCTCCCCCCCCCGCCGCGCCGCACCGCCTACCCCTTCCTTCCCGGCAGCCTCTTCGCTCGCTCCCGCGCGGCCCACGACGCCACTCCACGACGCCCCCGCGGCCTCGACGGCCCCCCCCTCCCTACATCTACAACTCCCCCCCCCCACACTCGCGCACTTGACTGCCGCGAGGCCCGCACTCCCGCACCACACCCATCCACCCGCCTCCTCCCACGACAAAATCCACGCCGCACCGCAACAAACCATTCCCCCCCTCTCCCCCAACACGCCCCTTCACTCTACGGTTCACTCGGGACGACAATGCGTCGTGTTGGTAGTGTGGGAGTGTTGTGCGAGGTAAAAGACCAACCCTGTCCCTCTTCCCGTCTTCCCCCTCCCCCCCCACACTCCTGCGCCCCCTCAGTCCTTTTCGAGACCCCCCCCCCAATTCCTCCGCGATCCCTCCACTCCCCGTCCCCCGACCTCACACGCCTCCCCTCCCCACCTCACACACGGTAGATATACGCTCCGATCATCCGACATCGTTCCCATAAACGCCACTTCATCTCGGCCTCTCCATCTTTCTTCTTTGTTCGTCTTCCCCGCCTTCCTCCACGTTCTCTCCCATCCCTATCGCCATCTCTCCTTTCGCCTCGGTTCCGTCGTGAAATTAAGTAAATTCATTTCGCATTATTGGGCTGACGGTCGAGAATCGTCACCCCTGTCCGACTCACCGGCGAGCACAACAAACGCCTGATTGCCTTCGTGGCAGAGGCGACACACATGTATGAATCCAAAAGAGTTATGCAAGCGTAGAGTTGCGATTGTAATGATAACACTTGACTTTGTTTTTCCACATATAAATATATGTGGACAAACAAAGTCAAGTGTTATCATTACAATGTTAACAGATTCCACCAAGTTACGCCTGATACTACCAATTATGTAGAGTTGTGAGTTACGTGCACAGAAAATAGCATAATACGTTTTGAGGAAAAAAAAATGATTAAACGGTTAAATAATTATGAAAGGGTCTCTAAAAAAAGCGAAATATTTAAATTATCATAACCATTGTAAAAAATAAAGAACCAACAATTTTAAACATAATTTACGTATGAGCAAAATAAAATAAATGTTTAGCTTCACCCAGCTTATTGATAGGTCTAGGGCGCTTAATACTCGATTCGTTTTGTATGATATGACCCGGAAGTGTTGAAGGCGGTCGAGGTTAGCCAATCACCTGTGCAGACGTAACAAAGTATCGCTCGCTCCTTATTACTTATTAAAAGATAATTGTACTCTAATACGGACTCTAAATCCCACCAAGTCAGCTCGCGAACCATTGAGGATATACTATGTGTGAGCGTTTTAAAACTCAGAAGATTTACTTGCAGCACTAGTACGTTCCTCAGTTCTCCATTTTCCCTCGCTTCACCTACTCTGCCTTTCAGCTTAATGCAATTCAATCCAAGTTTTATTAGGGAAAACAACATCTAAAGGCAGGATTTTATTGACGCAGAGCGGATTTCGGAAACATTTCATATGTATCCAACAACGTTATCCAAATATTATTATAAAGGTGTTCCCTCAGTTTGTGTGGCATAAACGTTTTAAAATTTATTATTTCCATAAATAGAGTCAAAAATTATTTTCCATGGTAATGGAATTAAATAATTAGGAGTTCCTCTAGTATCCAAGATGGCGGCTTCAAAATAAACCGAAGGGAGGCTTTAAATAGATATTGTGAGACGATGGAAACGATTTTATGATAGTACTGGCTGCCAATAAGGCGCATAAATATTTAACATGCATAAATATAGAAAGAGCGTATCCAGCAGGATGAGAGACGATCAAATATTCACCAAGGGATAGCTATTGAGAGATAAGTATTGAAAGTAACAGTTCAAGGAACCCGAACTCAGTAATTTTGTCCCTTACTTTACGGTTCTCGTAACAATCTATCCCGTGTCAAAATGTACGTTTAACCGGCCATTTGCTCAGGGATCCATAGCGATGAGATCCATAGCGTAATGGAGCTCATAGCTCAATTCGAATTATGGGAAATTTTGCCCTTGTAACTAATTCTGAACATCTGCTACTTGGAGCATCTCGTACTTCCTTTCAGCAGAGGCTGAATTCTATGCATTATGCCATTTATGCACATTATATGCTGCCATAATTAATCAGAGCCCGTTCATCGTCACGTAATTACTTTTCCAACTAGGCACAACTCCTTCAAGTTATTCGTTTAAAATCTACCACCACCGCGTCTCCTCTTTCTCACTATGTCGATGAAATTCTCCCAATCCTCTTTTACAAACCAAACAAAGTTACGTGGGCGAACAGATTCATCACCAGTGACGTGAGTTGAACTTCAATTCTATCTAACTCTGGATTCTATATTTAGTAAGACGTGGTTTCATTTCCCGAAACAGAGAGCGAGAAGCAATGGACGACCGAGTATAAAATGGCGGGAAAGAAAATAGCTGGATCAAACTAAAGCGGCCACGTGACCCCACCACAAATAGCAGACTGGGGAAGGAAATGGATGGAAGCGAGGTACCCTGCCAGGCTGATAGGATCAAAAATGGATTTTCCTCGCACCATTACATCCCGTTTGAATCACTTACTTCCTACTTTTGTTAAAACACTTCCGTAATTTCTACCTGACTTCGCACCTGTATATAATCACCATGACAAAATTAGTACTTACTGTCTTTATAGTGCTTCAAATTTGCCTACCGATCACTTGATGATGAAAACTGATCACTTGAGCATGGCAATCAACGTGCATTCAGGTCCAAAAACAAATAATGTAGATAGATAACTATTGTCAGTTGCCATAGAGGGTGTCAACAGATTGTTCTAGTTACTAATCCTTACTCTTATAATGCATTACCATGGTAAAAATAACTAGAGAAGGGAACGCAGCATTAGTGACTCATACAAAAGCTAGAAACGAAGACATTCTGTGCAATGTTTTTCCTTTTCCCCTTCCAATTTTTTTTCTTGTTTGCCTTGTTTCACCTGTCCATGGCTCGAGTGACAACATACCAGCCATACACCCCTGCGGTGAATCTATGGGTAATATTCACATGTGAGTGTGCAGAGCACGCCTCCCGATTCCATCCCTCTCAGCTCCCTATTCTTTATTTCTATCATCTACAGCAGGTTGTCCCAACCAGGGGTGCGGGAGAGCATTCCATGGGGGTGCGAGATGAGATTTCTCTTTCTGATCGTTCCAAGGGAATTTTAAATAGGGTTAATGCAACTTTTAATTTTAGTTTTATTTATTTTTTCCGTATGCTTCATTTTTGTTTACATGTATTACTAAACATTGATTTGCTTTGGTTTCCATCACTTTCAGTCTTCAATTTTAAATTGCTTTAAGAGTTGCGAGAACATATTGAAACATTTTAGTGGTGCAGAAAAACAAGGTGCAAACATGTGGTGCAGAAAAGAGTTGGGGAACCACCGGTGTACCCCCCTCATTGCTAGTTTCCTGGTACCCCCCCTTCCCTGAAATACGCCCTCAGGGTTATGTCTGTCGTCAGTGAGATTCATGTCATCGCTATATAATAAAAACACGCATGTGCGCCCCGCTAAGACGGACTCGACGGTGGCAAAACGAAGGCGACGCTTTGCCCGGCCGCCGTGACGTGTGGCGAATTTGCTTCGCGTGCCCGCTTCGTTTATTTTTCCCACCTTTCGAACACTTCTGTATCGCTCTCCAAGCTTTCCTCCTTATCTTCAGCCCGCCAACTCTCCCACACTGAGGGCGTCCTCCTGCCCCGCCAATTTTTTCCACCTCCCCCGGAGTGAGAGGGGGAGAACAGCCGGGCGAGGCGTCCAGTGGTTTGTTTGTCCATCTATGTTTGTCGACTTGTCCCGCTTTCACGAGACATATATTCGCGTCCCCAAGCATACAAGAGCACGCAGTGTCAAAGACGCCTTTCCCACATTTTTGGATTTGGAATTAGGCGATTTCCGCTGACTCCGCAGTCTTCGTCAGGCGCAGTCCTCGCAATGCCCTATTGATCACGAGGAGATTTTAAGATCTGCGAGCTTTCAAGCCTCTCAATCTGCACCGGAGTACTTCTCCTCTTTGTGAAGACAAAACACAGCTATTTGAACAGTTATCTCGCGAAAGTTCAACGTCCGCTCCCAATCGCATTCCGAGAATGGCATTTAAATGCTAAGTATCAAAATGCCCCTTCATGACTTTTACTAAATGATTTTTATTTTACTAAACTCATGACCCGAAATCTTCCACTGCGAAGCGCATGCGACATTTGCGAGAGCTTCGAGAATAACACACATTTCTTCAATTGGAATATGTCTATTTTTAGCAAACTCTGCGTTTTTTCTCCGTTCATTATGATTAGTATCAATTAAAAAATAAAGAGTGCTCCATCTTTTAGGAGACGAACGGTATAAATAGGATGTTTCTATCTCCTAGCATGCAACCGTGACGACTCTGGCCGTTCGGAAACGGCTATTCTTTGGCGTGGGATAAACCCCACCTTAACTCCTCGCTCCCATCGCTTCAAACCACCTTTTCCCCAGTTTTCAGGGCGAGTGGTGGCAAGAGGAAGGATATTAGGGCGGATGCTGGCTAACCACCGAGGCATGACAACCCCTTCACGAAATGTCAGAACCTGTTGAAGACTTGACCGTTCCAAATGTCGCTTGTCGCTAAGAACCACGGTGTTTGATCGATACCAAGGGACCCCCGAGTTGGAACTCCTCCCTCCGTCCGAAAGACGTATCCCCCTTCCCAACTGATGTTTTCTTCCCCTTCCTCGATGCAAAAAGAACTAAAACTACGGTTCAGGGCAGCAGATGTCACTCCGAACCCGAGGGGTTATTGCGCCTATATCAACCTTTGTCGCGTAAGCCAAAGCAAGGCAGTAAAATCGAAGAGCATTTTTGATTCATATTTCGTGGAAATGGGTGTCGAGTTCGGCTCGAGCAAAGAGCAAAAATGCGAAAATATTGAGAGAAAAAATTAATTACTTTTTGTTTACATTTATATTAAATAAATAAAAGCACAAGTTACAATTGAAATGCATCGTCTCCAACTATTATAACTAGCATGTGGACCGCATCCGTGGAGGAAGGTACGTCATCAATAGATGGCCACTCTACACCATGGGAGACCAATAGCCATTATTGGTAAGTTTTATATGTAATTATGGAAAATTCGAGCTTTTCATAGTTACTTTTCTGCGATATAAAGCAAAAATCCTATTTGACGACTTGGCTAATTTCAAGGTGGCAGCTCCATTGTAAAGGATTGTTGGAAGAGGGCTTCTCAACACCCTGATGATTACGTTAACAGGTTTTCCTTGAGTAAATTGAAGAAAAAGCGCATGTCGTATAAAGCATTTCCTTGTCTCCATTTCTTACAACTTTCTTGCAAACTGTATACGTGAAAACATTCAGAATATGAATAAATTGCCGCTGTGTACCGACAGTTGCGTATCTGCAATTAGAAGCAACAAAATAAATCCTGACTGCTTAAGCTGTTTTCGAGGAGACGGAACAGGAAAAATTGTAGTAAATATAGCATTTCTTAATGCCTTCCTCTTATGCACACCATTCCATTGAAACATAATCAATTAATAAATATTTGATCGAGTGCCTCAGCTTCTGGATGCTGCGGCTCACAAACTCCTCGCCTCGAGATTAGGGAACCCACTTTCTACCCTTTACATTTCCACCATTGAGCTGTCACAGTCAACTGGATTTTCCGAATGAAATTTGAAAAATAAAGAGTAATACGCTGCATACAGTCTATGGCAAAAGAATCAATCGTCATTTCATTTTGGTGTAATGACGGAAGAGGGCCACATTTATTCGTCGCTTGAAAAAACAGCACTCGAGAACCTTATATCGCAGAATGTGCCTCATTTCGAGACACACGGGAATATTCCACGCCCGGCGACGTTTCGCGGCTTTAAATCGGAATGTAATCATAGCAAAAACCGCTAACATGAAAAGAATTCCCTCGGCTGCTGTGAGATGAATAAGGGAGGCAAGAGCGGGAGAGGGAGGGATCCATTGAGCATAGAGTTTTCATTTTATCGGACGCGACAGAATGTGGAAATGTGTCACATTCCTTTACATATCTTTTGACTTTACCAACGTTGTCACTTTGCTACGGGCTTTTCCTTCAGAAAGACGCGCTCGCCTGAAGGCAATCTCTTGCGCCTGCGAAGGATTTAAGGCTCAACTAAGCGCCTGGCTATCAATCAATTTCCATCGCCCTCGCCTCCTCGCTTTGACACACGTGATCAATAAGGCTGTTTCTTTATATTCTTTTGAAGGGGTGGCAACCACTCGCACGATGAGTTGAAGCAAATATTTTTCCAGCCTTAACTCGAATCAATATTTGGATGCCAGACAGTAAGATAACTTGACGTGCCCGAGTCGACTTCTCCTCGCCTATCACTTCCAAGTACTCTTGAATGGTATTCAGGGAGGTGCCTGTGTTCATAATGATTCAAAGCACTGATGTTTTATTAAGTTAACTCCCACGGCTCCACTGATAAACGGAATTCGCGAGATTTAAAAGGAATTTGTGCGGTTAGGAAACGCTAAGAATGGCTACTACATGGCTTAACTGTCACATCTAAATTGAAGCAAACATAAGAATAACTGGATAAAGAGCTCCAGTACAAAGCCTTAGTTCCACCCATTGAAAAATAATATTTTACTCCGCGAATCGAATGGGACATGGGAATATTAAACCTACTTGAAAAGAAAAATATACATAAAATATACGCGTATATTTTCAATGATAAGGGAAAAGGCACACATTTGGACAAAATAATGAAGAATAACTGGAGGACATTAATTTTCTTGGTTACCCTCCAAGAGAATATTTTCTTTATTTTCAAGATTTAGCGGAAATATGTCAAATTCTGGGATAGATTTCTAATTCTGTACTGAGATCATGTATTGCGCTTCATCTATCTGAGTATCTTTGATGACTGCCTTTCAAAAGCATTGTCAGAAAGCGTTGAATACAAGTCTGAAACAATTTATAGCTTCAATCCCGTAGTATTCACCATGGCAACGCGTCGGAAGATCAAGGACCAGAAAGTGAAGTAAAAGTGAATGCGGAACAAGCTCGAACGTTATCCATGTGAGAAGATTCGGCATGGCTTCAAATATAGCGTTTCGACATAGTGACAAAGAGTAATTCCAATTCTTGGAGAATTTGTTAACAACTTCTGTATTTCATTATTGTTGATATCATGGAACAAATCACAAACCGATACGATGACAGTGATACTATTCTGTCAAGTAACCCTGGCATATCATAAATAGACAAATCAGGTCCTCTAAATATCTATGTTCAGGTTCCCATTATTATTTGCGGCCAATCGGTTTAACTTTGCCAACACCAGGCACTCATTTAAAAAGAGAAAAATAAATCGGAAAAGTTTACATGGCAAATTTCCTGAACTTCAAAATGGGATGAAAAAATTATTTGACAACATGTTCTGTTAGGATACTGAGCACACAACTCAAACGGAAACAAAAAAGAAGTATGGTCAATATAAAAGTTAAGAATACACGAAAATATTTCACTTCAGAGTGTCCTTTGCATTACTATGCCAGTATTGCCCAGAGGCAGATATAAATCTAGCTTTTAAATATAGAGTTCGTGACATAAAGGAGCAATTTAAAAGGGATGGCGTCCTTTCAAAATCAGAGAGGGCTTATGTAATCGTACGATGCAATGTACCGAAACGTAATCTTACTATGAAATGTCACTCGCAGCGTGTCACGAAGGAAAAAAATCAAAGAAGTGAACCAAGTAGAATCACAGAGTTTACCAGCTACCTTTTCTTAAAATAGGCAAATATCCTTTGCTAAGAAGTTAATTCAAGCGAAATAAGATCAATTACTATCAGGTTAGAGGTAATATAAGGTCTCATTATTTAAAGGAACGTTCCCTACGGGAAGAGCTGCTTCATTATAACATCTTCATGGCACATCTAAGTGACTTAGGACTCTTAAAGTAAAATACCAGAATTGTGTCATAAAATAAATAAATTGCTAAAAACTTCTAAGAAGGAGCAACTTCCATTTCTGACACACAGAGATTAAAGATGCCGTTGTAGTAGAAATAAAACATTGGGAATGTTTAGTACACCCAGCGCTGGAGCACCTTGCAGAGCAATTTCCTTTCGTTTACTTCCGCTTATTTCGTCAATTTCTTGGCTTATTTTAGAGAGAATCACATTTTCTACTTTAAATGGTAGCAATTTTCATAAAAGGGAAACCAACGTCACAAAAAATTCACAGCCACATCTTTTCAAATAGTAACAAATAAAATATTCTCAACTCTGAACTTGATAAATTTTTTTCCGTTAGGAAGTGTGGAGATGGATTTTAATGCAATGCATGTTCGGTTGGAGACCAAGTTAAATCATTGTCCCAACTTCTACCCTTGTAAAAAAATTGGTGTCGGCAAAAAGACCATGGAAAACTTCCAATAATTCAACCCGTAGGTATCGTAAAGGGGACGCCCGTTGTAGCTTAACGAGATACTTTGTACCTTTCTACAAAAATTTAACTTCATCTTTCGGCCGAAATATGAAGCATTTGAGTCAAGTTAGTGATTCTCTCATCAGATACTGCTGCAAAGTACATTTAGCATCAGAAAACTGTCCATTTTATGCTACAGTATTCTTGTTGTCAGTCATAATTATGAAACTGTGAAATATATGCAAAATAATTGCTCCATACTTTCATAATTACAGAGGGATTTTTAGCTGGTAAGTTTGCATTTGCGTTGTCCTAGGTAGTCATATTATTCTTCGAACAAATAAGATTCACCTCCATTTCAAAAGTGTTAGTGACTTTCCTTCCAAATTTTGTACTCATCCATTTGAATTTGTGGGGTGATGCAAAGTATCCCGCCCCATTAGGATTCTTTGCACTGCTTAAGAAAATTATACTCGTGTAGTTACATTCCTCAAATATACCATTGCTTCTCTAATTTTGTTTAGGAAGACGTGAATGATTGAATATTTTAAAACCTACATTCATAGTTTAAATAATACACATTTTGTGACATTCTAGGTATGAATGAAGGAAAAACTGGTGCAAAGTAACCTCACCTAACGATATCTAGTCATATGCTCACTAAATAATTTTTCACTCAAAGCTGCTAAGTGAAGGAATCTGCAGAAAAGATCAGAGACGCGGAAGTGCATCGAAAAAATAAACAAGGAGTAGTCCAAATAGAGCTCTATACAAATGACAAGATTCAGATGAACAAGGGTGGCAATAAAAGAATAAAACCACAGGATAAAGACCAATGTACTAATAAATAGGCCCGGCAAAACGGGACAAGAAGGCAAGAAGAGCACTCGGGAGGTGACAGGATGGAATTAAGGGCCGAAGTCAACGAATCTTATGACCGACTGCAAAACGTTGGTGATTGGTATAATAGTCGGTCGTCCAAAAATCCCTTCCTTGTCTACACCACTTATGCCCATCTTCTCTCATTGGGATTTTTAATCCGTTTCTCCTAAAAGACTCGCCTCACGAATTGCAATTAAATGAATAAACATAGGTAAGATATGAACGTGGCTGAGATGAAATCTCGAATTTTTCGTAAAAATTAAATTGTTTTCCTCGAGAAGAGTAAACCTGGAGAATGATCTTTCCGATGCTGGTAATGAAGGTGGTACGTTGAAATCTTGCGGAATAAAAAAACCTCAACGGAATAGTAGCAAGTGATTTCTTTTCATTATGCTTAACGTGGCAAGATGCCACAAAATGCCGCGTGTCTCCCCCGGCCCACTCGGTGACATTGTCTCGTCTTCATAAGTGCGCGTCCTAACATACCCTGTCGGGAACTGGCAAAGGTACGATTCAGTTTTAGATTCAGTCAAATAGACTGGAAATTGAACGAAACGCTCATGAAGATGAGTGTAATTTCTATGGGAAACTCAATCCGGAGGTAGAGGAAGTAATTTGGAAATCAGAAAAAAAACGATAGGGAACCAATTCACGCGTGAGCTTCGCCGGCGAAAAATTTCTTGGGAGTAAGAGAGAGAGGCCTCACGTTCAATTTCCGTTAACAGATTAATTAATGTTTTGCGAAAGAATGAACCGCTCGGGAGGAGCGCCAAGGAGGATTGGGTGGGAGTGAAATGGTTCGGGGAGGACAACGGAGATTGAAAAAGACCCGTAAGTATAACGGATGAGGTAAGACATTGCTCACGGCGTGTGCTGCCGGCAACGGGCCGCAAAAGCGAAATCTCTCAATCTTCCCGCCTGTCTCTCGGTCCGCACGTCAGTCGGCGGGGCCTCCCGCACAGCCCGTCGCATTCCACCCCAACTCCCAACCCCCCCCTCACTCCATTCGCAAAATAACCACCCCTCCACTCCACCGACACAGTTGCGGCGACCCCCCCGCAACACGCGGTTTCTACCCCTGCAATCCGCCTCGCTCGAAGCATATAAAGAAGAGAGGAGATTCGCACGAGAAACAATGAAAGAGGAATAGATTAGTACAGGTCATCGGACGAATCACGTGTTTTGACAAAATTACAAAAACATTCAATATTCATGTTAAAGAATAAACCAATTGTAACTTCCACACAAGATGTATTTAAACCGACCCAGGTTTCGACACACCATATGTCATTATCAAGGTAGTTCGAAGCATTGGTCGAGAGCCTTAAATTGTAGACGTTTACATAGCCGTGACTCCGAAGCGGCGGGAGGGGGGGGAGAGGGGGAGAAACCGGAGTGGGGAAGGGGTTTGGAAAGGGACAATGAAAAGGGTGTGAGTCTCTTAGGAAGACGAATATTGAGGAGAGAAGAATGGGTGGGGAACACAATGTCATTACACAAGGGCATATTTTCTGAGGTATTCACAATCTCGAGCTGTTCAAGAAAGTCCAATTTTATATCTTTGCCACAAACATATAAATATTCAATTTAAAATCACTGGAATGGCCTGACTTATATTAATGTTTTGAGAACGCTGATTTTTCTCCGAAAAAACAACCAACATTAAAATTTTTAATACGATTCATTGTTACAGACTTTTTTCGTACGATTCAAAATTAAAATGAAATGGAAACCATTAACACTCGAAGAACTTGCAATTTCAAAATGAGGTGCCATTCCCGCGAACAATTTGAACATTCTGGTGCACGGAGTGGAAAATATTAATATATCGTTTTTCAAAAAGATTGTTTCACAAAGTTATTCCTGTATTCCTGTATTTGACTCTCACATTAAAGGATCAGTCGATAAATTTTTCTTTTCTTGAATGATATTGTCAGCGGGGCACTGAGACATGAACTTCACATCCCCATTTACATGTAAGTTGAATACATTTATGTTTATCCGAACACATATATAGTAAAATTAACTAATTTAAAATCTCGACTTTTTTTGCTTCCTCAGAAAAATTTCACTCGATAGCCACACTGCGTGAATCGTTTCTGATAAAAAAATAGGCGGAAAACAATGTACAAAACCAATCAACATGTATATTAACTTATGCGTATCGGTTGAAATTAGGTGCTTCAGTTTCATTGGGCCATTGCAAATCCGCAGGACTAATTCTTTAGTTTCTGCCGTAACCAATTACTGCCCTGAAAAGGATTTGCAATAACCCAATGAAACTGAAGCACCTAATTTCAACCGATAGGAAAATGACATTCTCACTCACTTATTTGTCAAAAAAGCTGTTTTCATTTCACTCTTATGTTTTCCTCGATTAATTTTCCTGCTTCAGTATTTTAGATTGCCTCTGCGAGGGTTTAGAAGGGCAATCTGGCAGTTTAGGGGGGTTAACTCGCGAGGACGCAAAAATATGCGTTCGAACGGTAATCCACGCTCACGATGGTACATACGATGGTCGGCACGTTATTAGTCTGTGGGGCACTACTTTGATAAACAAACATGATAGCATATCAAAAGTAAAATGTGTTGCCCATCCTCCTAAAACGACACTACACGCTTCGGAGTACAAAAGTAATTCCCTGGCTGTTATTATACGTGACTCGCGTTTCGATATGCTCCAAAGAGTTAGAGGCAGGTTAAGCATCTTTGAAGCGTTATTTCAAACATCTACATCTACATAATACCCCGCAAGCCACCTCAAAAGGCGTGTGGCGGGGGGTGTTAGGACACCAGCCGTTAAAAAAAAATTTAAATTTAAATTTAAAAAAAAATTTTCTGCCTAGCATTTATAAAAGTCCTTAATTGTTCGGGGGAAAAACGAATTCCCATACCTATCCGTTCGGCAAAATATTCCTCTTAATTTATCGATTCTGCCGGACCTGGAAATATAATGTGGTTCTAATATGATGTTCTCCGTGTCGCTCTGAATGATATCCATTCTCAATTGCTCAAGCAATCTTAGCCTAGCACGTAGCCTCCGAGTCTCTAGCGGCTCCCACTCTAAATCGTTCAAAATCCGTGTAACGCTTTCTGTTCGGCCGTAGCAGTTTTTGACGAATCGCGCAGCTTTCCTTTGTATTTTATTAAGTTCATGGACTAGGTCTTTCTCCGCCGGATCCCATATGCTCGCTGCATATTCAAGGTGTGGCCGGACGAGTGCGAAATAGCACCTTTCTTTCACTTTCTCATCCGAAAATCTTCCCACAACACGCTTGACAAATCCTAGCTTCTTCAGGGCTCTGCCACAAATATTTCTTATGTGTGTCCCCCACGATAGGTTTGAAGTTATCGTAACTCCCAGGTATTTAACTTCATCTGTCGCATTTATGCTAACGCCATCCACAACATGACATGATAGGATACGAAACATGACACGATATCGAATTGAACAAGAGTCCGGACTTCCTTCTCTTTAAGGACGATGATAGACGAACGAATAGCGGACTGCACTAACTGGTGAACATCTCTAATATGGTTCCTCTAAAAGTGACAGGCAAATCATTCAGTAAATATTATGTGAACGACATTTATTTTTGCGTAATTAACCTAGTTCAACACCACTCTTGCATTCTTTTTGTCCAAATCGTTATTAACTAATAGGCTCCAGGTCAGAGATTCTACGTGCAAATGATGTTCCTACAAGCTCCGCTGGTTCATTCTGACCTGAATTAATTTTCTCAGAGACCAAGTTATTATTTCGGTCAATTTTGGTTTTAATGTAAAAAAGGAATACTTTTGGAAAAAATGTATTAAATTCTACGTATGATCACAGCTCAAATAACTAATCACGTTACTGTAACACGGGGAATTGCATCGGAGTACTCTAATGATTCTATTTGAAGTCACTTGGTCAATAAGGGATAAACGTTACCTCCACGGGGATAAAAATATAAGACTCCCAATCATAATATTCCAAGTAAAGACACCAATAAACCGCATCAAATGATTTAATTTGCCCAATACATTCTCAGTGGACGTTGCCTGGGTAATTGATTGAGGAACTCAAAGGGACCCATGGAACTGAAAGACAGTCCTAAATGATAAATTAATTGCAACTATTTATATAATTGAAATGTAGAAAAGAGATAGAAACCTAAAATTATGTTTTTTGTGGTGTATCGACGAATACGGAATAAAACATGCCTTTCACTTCATAAGTAAGTTTTCAAACGAGCAGCTTCTTCAATAGCGGCTTACATATCCAGCAGACAAGGATTGATATGTGTTTATTGTATAATGAGGAAAAGAACAGTAGTCCGCAGGAGATGGTGAAATAACTATAATTGAGACGCAAAACAAGCAGATGCTTATCCCTAACTCTATCTCAATTCAAACGGACACAAAAAACTACAGCTGGATGCCATTATGGGAATCTTTTTCCAAAATTCGGCCTGAAGACAACTGAATGTAAAATGATGATCAGGACCAAAGTGCAATCCAAAGATACCGGAAGTAAGAAGTATTAGGTGTAATAACATTGCAGATGATATATCAGGAAATTTGTGATGGGTCCACGAAATATATGTCCAAAAATCTAATCCATAAATTTTTCCAAGAACGGAAATTAACATCAAAACCACGACCTATTCTGATTAGCCGTTGTTTCCTAATTTGGTTCCAAGCTGTGACCATGGAATATATTTACTTTTACATCCCTACTTTTAAAGTGAAAAGTGATCCTCGAGCAGTTTCTCACAGAATGTGTTCCGTAAAAATCGGTATTTTCGAAGACTACATACCCCGGCAACTTCCCAATGAAAGAAGCAACGGGTTTTTATGCCCTCTATTGCAACTCAATCGGTTAGTCAGACCAAAACAGCTCAAAATAGGAATTACTGGATTTCATTCAAGCTCTACTAGGATATCGATCAATAATAATATAATAATAAACTCGTTTATTGTTCTAGGAGTGAACTCCTTTGGAACATAGAAAGGAAATACAGCGCAAGACAATTAATATGTGAATAAGCCAATCAGGAAACAAAAAAGGGAAGTTATCATATAAATTGCTAACAATAGACATATACAACATTATCATTTAGCAATGTAGAAAAAGAACTGAATTTCTTCTTCTAACAGAAAAACGAACATTAAACATATCAATAAACAAATAACACAACTTTTAAAAAGAAAATTTAGCTTAACAAATGAAAAGAAAAAAAAAGGAACTGAATTGCTTCTTCTTACGCAACAATGGACATTAATCACATCAATGAACTGATAAATGAGTTACATGGTCAGCATTCCGGAAAGTAAGTGTGTGATAATCTTTCTCTTAAATATTACCAGTGATGCACTGTCTTTTACCAGTTTAGGCAAGTCATTCCACAGCTTTGAGGAAACAACTGTAAACGATTTCTGGACTGTGGCTGTCCGGAACTGGGGGGGATACAACAAACAGGGGTCTTGTCCAGTAACAACATTAGTGTATTTACTACTTGGGAGAAAAAGATCCATTATGTACTGAGGGCTCCCATATTTGAGGAGGTTGAACATGAAGCAGGCCATGTTATATTTTCTTCTTGATTTAAGATCAAGCCAGGAGAACCTTTTAAAATAAGGGGTAATGTGTTCATCTCGCCGTAGATTAAAGATGAATCTCACACAGGAGTTCAACAAACGCTGTAGCTTAATATTCAACTCCTCAGTTAAGTCATTGTACACGAGACTACAGTAGTCTAGGTGAGGAAGAATGAGTGAGGTAACAAGTTTCTTTTTTAACTAAAGTGGCAGTAGATTTCTATGGATTTTAAATTGATGTAAAATTGCATTTATTTTGTTGGATACCCTCATCGTGTGTTCTTTCCAGGAAAGATTCATGGTTAATGATCAATGAGGTATCGATCCGATACATTGTTCTTTAAAAGAGGGAATGAAGAGTGCTACTCGAGCGGAGCATTGGTATTTATTGATGTCAATGGCTGTCGGGGATTGAAGGGTAATTAGTACAGTGCGTAACAATCACCCCCCTCGGTCCCCATCTATCCCTCGCGAGTCGTCGCTTATCGTCAGAAGAACTCATGCACACTCCGGTCATGTGTATGCACGAGCAACCCTCATTTTCAGACAGCCAAATCTACCGGAATAATAGAACGATAACAAATGTTGTGAAATTACCACCTACCAAGGTAAGAAATCACATCTATGAAAATTCCTGTAGCGATCCATATATTGATAATTTCTAAATGAATTATGAAAGTCATTTTTTTACGAAGTCAATTCTCGTATGTTAATACTTAAAGAACCAGACCTTAAAATTGTAAAATTATTCAGACTGTACTTAGAAAATACCTATTTTGTGTCAAACAAAGGTAGTATTGAACAAAGCAATTGAAAACCGCATAAAAGTGAACAGATAAAAGTAAAATTCGATCCAAAAGAGAAAAGAAGTACTTATCCATGTGATATAAATGCTAAATATTTACAGATAAGCTATTCCAAAACCAAAAATATCAAATGTAAACATGATGGCCACATTTCTTTTACTTAAATGCCAACACTTGAAGTACGTTGGTTGCTGCTAGAACACATTCGATTCGTGCTTTCTCTTCAATCGTTAATGCAAGCATCTGATAGAATATATTCACATATCGTTTAACACTACCAGCTATAGAAATTCCTCGATGAATCATATCCACTTGGTCTACATTCTTCTCAAATCCATGACTCGTTTAACACTGTGTGGTCGTCGAAGAAAAAAGCCTGCCGATGAAACGAGACTGGTGATCGGCATGCTCAGTGGCCAACGGAAGGGTTAACGTCAACTCCTGCGAATGGGTGCTGACTTTTGCAATCCTCCGCAGCTGAATCAATGAGGTGAAGGGAGGTCAGTTATCGATGTATCTGAAATATCTAATTATAGCAGATGCGTAAGTGAACATACGCCTATTGGGCTCGAACAACTATACCTCCATGCTATCTTGCAACCCACTGCTATGGATTTTAGGATAGCAGCCATAGAAATGGGAGTGAAGAGGAAGATGGGAAAGGATAAGGGTAAAATACCATGTTTTTACAGATTGTCCTAGTGCCTCGCTCTGTTTTTATATTCGCCACTAATGTCCTCTCCGCGGTACTAGCTTTTTACCATGGTAATATATTACAAGCGTAAGAATTAGTATTGCAAACGCCCGATTAGTACCGACCAAGGTATCTTTTTTGACCCAGGTAAACGCACCATAGTATTCTATCTAAAATATTTGTTTTCTGCTTCCTGAATGTACGCCAGTTACGATGGTAGTGTGATCAGTCGCCATCATCACCAAAATATCGGTTGGTCACGAGAAACAAATATGATGCATGTTAAAGGTGGTAAATACTAGATGTGACTAAATACAGGTGCGAATAGGAGTAGAAATGAACTGTCACCAACGGCTGAATTCAGGCACACAAATAGTGCAAGGAAATAAGTAATTTCTGTACATCTTATTTGAGCAGAGTAGGTCTCGTATTTTCTCGCTTCTATCAGCCTTGGAAGCATAATACAAATATAGAGTAATACGTTTCGTGTCGTTCTGAAAGCATTCTGATCTGAATTTCCATTAAAAGGTGATTAACTCTCAGGACGCAATGGACGACTTTTATTCGCATATGTATAATTTTTAAGGTTTGCCTTTTTCACAGGTTTAAAAGCGGGAATGGAAAAGGGAGACCCTTCGATTTTGAAGAGTAATGAGGCAATTAAAGTAAGGTTTCATCGACCACGATGACGGTAATAAATGAGCTTCCAAACGACAAATAATACGCCACCGCTCGGCTGCCGTGGGAATCGCCCGTTGGACATCGGCGAGAGGATAATTAATCACTGCCGCAACACGTCTGCAGAGGAAACGCAGCCTTGACCAATGATTTTAATTCAAATGCGTAAAACGAATAGCACCTCGATGACGGCGCAAACTCGAAAAATCCCGAGTGCGGGCACTTTGCATAAAGAATCCATTCCGCACTGGATATTCGATAACCAATTACCGTTCCTTGGCGTCTTTCATCACGTGCGGTTTCAGGCGATTACCAACGGCCTGTCACTTCACAGCAGTCGGTCACATATCAGGCTTCATCCCTCATATCCCCCAACCCCGTCCCCCCCCACTGCGTCCGACCCCATCCACGTGCAACCCCGAACGCCGTCCCCCTACCACCCACCCCTCACCAGGGGTGGTCACCCCCTCCCCACCCCATCCACACTACCCGGAGGGTGGTGGCCATATTTCCAGACGTCACATCGAGAGCTCAAACCGCCCGTCTTCAAAAGTGCTGATTCTCCCACCGGGGGCCCTTGCCACCCCTGGCTCCTCCGCCTCACCCCCCCTGGCGAGATTATTTTGATTGGCGCTTCGGTTGGAGAACATCACACGTCCACGGTCGACAAATCCGCCCCCGGGGGCGGCGATGCCACGGGGAATCCTCGAAGATGAGCGGCCCTAGGATTGCCTCCGGATCGCGCGACAGCCTGGTGAGTGGGCACGACTTGCACATTTGCCGAGTGACGCGAGGAGGCGCGACTACGCTACCTGTGTGAAGATTCGCGTGCGAGTGATGGCCCCGCAATTTCATTCTACTCACTCAATTATTTCGAGCATTCGTTTAATCCACAGTTTTCTGAAAACAGCCTCAAGGGCCTTGTATATACAATACGCATTTCCACAGGCAATATAGTGAGACTACATAGCCAAGACATAAGATGACTTATGTATATACCTATACCTTAGTCGTGATGAACAAGCAGCTAGACTTAAGCAGCAAGTGCTTCCATGACACAGTCCATTTCCTGTTTAGTGGTTTATTTATTTCACATTATCCCGAAAAAAGCCCCGAGGATCTTTTACACCGGACATTTAAACAGACAAGAAACCAACAGCTAGACTTGAGACGCAAGTGCTTCCTTGCAATAGCCTCTCTCTTATTAATTGATTCACTTAGTCATCTATTTTGCATTATCCAGAAAATAGACTCAATGTTCATACATCACGCATTTCAAATAGCAACAAAAAACAGACATATACGCACAACCATACCCTAGTAGGTGTAACTTTGACCCAAATGGGAATCAAACTGGTGACATTGGGATTGGCAGGTAAGGAATTCGTCCCTAGACCTGAAGATCCGCCTGCAGGAGCACAAGAGGGCGACCCTCAATAAGAAATTTAGCCAGTCAGCAGTCGCCGAGCATGCTTGGAGTGAACCCGGACACGATATTCTTTTCGACAAAGCTAGGATAATTGCAAAAGAAAAAAGATATTATCCCAGGCTGATAAGAGAATCAATTGAAATTGCAAAAACGCCTGGAAATTTCAATAGGGACGATGGATACCACCTGACAAACACATGGAAGAGACTTTTCCCAAAACCGACCAATCACAGCACAGCGCGGGAGCTCGAGGAGCTATATAAGCACGGCCAAAACGCTGACAGCGGCACTTCGACCTGAAGACGCCTGGTGGAATCCGGGCGAAACTGTCGTCAATCATGACAAGCAACGCGGCGAATACCCGAAAGATGGAGAAATCATCGCATTCAAAACGTCGCGGGAAACTACGAGACAACGCTGATATTAAATAATGAAAGGAGTGCAAATTAAGAATTTATGAAGGAATAAATCGGCTAGGTGAAAGGTTGAGGAAATGTGGAGTTGCAACTCCCATATTTTCCACTGAAAATGATGATAAAAGAAAACTCAGCATTTGAAACTGTATGAGGAAAGTGTAGAATGATTTTTTTTATATTTGACTCTCACAAATTGATAGAATTTACTGCGACTTTCACAGGAAAAATCGGAAAATATCAAAAGAAGTGTTAAGTGTTTTGGCTTCACGAATTATTTGTAAATTATTTTCCATTGTAGCTGTTATTAATAGTAATTACAAGTTGACGCATATTTATGTTTCCCCACATGCCCCAGGGCCCTAATGCCCTGCGTAACACAGACAACTTTGAGAATCAAAAAGGACCGCGTAATGGCCTGTCTCAACAATGGGCATAAACTATTCTTTCATCATCTTGACAACTGTCTATATAGCGACCAATAACATCTTTTGACACTTTGGAAATTTTGTTAATAGAAGAAGTCCAAGTCCGAGACACCAAGAAGGCAAAAATGTCTCAGTAAAATAACTCGTAAATGCTCTCAGCGAAGAAAACCAATCTTCATTTGAATATATTGGTCCCATGATAATACGCCGAAATTATTGGGCGAGAATTTTCTCATGACTTATATTTATATGATGCTTTCAGAGCTTGAAAAAAAATACCGATTTATGTATTCGAAATATCATTAATGTATTCTTACGCTATCCAAATACGAATCTGAGTAATTTGTATGAGGAACATTTTCTTCCTTTTCCTCTTGGAGCAACCTTTCTTATTTCACAGTTATAATTCTTGACAACGGTAGGTAAATATCGTAGAAATTTTTTATTAAAATCAAAATCAAGATTACATAGTCTTGGGCTTAAATTTCTCTAACCAAGCTTTAGGGCTAAGTTTTGGCATATAGAAAAGAATGGACAACATACAAGCAGTCCAACCTATTGGACTTAGTTGAGAGGTGCTAGTAGGTGTATTCGTTATTGAATGAAGACTTTTAGTGGATTTCTAATGAGACCCACACATTTCACTAGAGTTGACTATAGATAAAATTCAACAGACGTATGTGTGTACATATTAGGAAAAGTATTACAGCAATCATGGAATATACACTCGAAATTGGACATTAATCGCATCAATACGGCCATAGTCCAACGTTTGGACTAAAATACCATTAAATCTCGCAATAATCAATTTGTAAATTTCCACAAAACTTGAGTTTGTAGCAGTGCAAATGTTTATCTGTTCTGTTATGTGTCAGTCAGTTAATGGACGTTTTGTATGACGTAGCTTCCTATTTATCTTTTTCTCTATTACCTCAAAACATTTTCGTTTTTCTAATACATAGAACCAAGCCAAGTATTTACTATCCCACAACTATGTACTTTCCATGTATTCAATTTTTCATTTAACTAATGTTTTATAGGGTGATAGAGAACATAAGAATGCCCTCCAGGTGCAGTTTTAAATAACAGATTGAGATACACAGCAGTTTGATTTCAAACAGAGCAGAGCAGAAGACAAGAATAAAAAGAAAAGAACAGTGCTGAGCACATTTCCACCAAAGAGTATCATTCCCCATAAACCCAATTCCGCACTTCTGTGTCAGACGGGCGTTTATATTGGCAGTCCCGCAGTAACTCACCGCATTAAAAGTGTTCGTCACATGTCCGATCCATTCGATCAAGACTCTGCAGAAGACACATAAATCGTGCCTCCGATTACCAGCGGTGCGAGAATTCCTCGCTTCAAAGCTACATCGGCGCTTCCCGTCAATCCAAGTAGACAGTTAATGCCTCTAACGTTGTAGGCGATGCGGAGCGTTACTAACTAATGACGCACCGTGGCATAGCTCATTCTCACAAAACGAAACATAACGATGAAACGCTGGAGCAAAAACGTCGTAAATTAAGGAAGAGAATAGATGAGTTAAAAAGTAACCAAATCAAAGCGAAATGCACAAGTGGTTTGGCGCGAATACATGCACAGTGGTGTCAAGATATACATCAAAAGTATGAAATTCTCCGATAGGAAAATATTGACTTGACCGGGATTTGGAAAACGGATCTTCCATTTGCTGATAAGAAGATTTCCCCTGTAGAGTCCGCTAAAATTTAACTTAATTTAATTTTACTTGGAGGTATAACTGGCTAGCACGCCTGACCGACATTCTGGATAACTTGGCTCAATTCCGCTCAATTAACATTATTTTTTTTCATAACAAATTCCATTCCACTGGAATTAATTTAAGAACAGAATACGGTGCGACAACATATGGGTAAAATGGAGCAACGCAAGATCGATCATACTGAATGGATCGATGAGAAGAAAACATAGGTATTAGTAGCGGAATTACTGCGATGCAATAATGAGTTATATGTGTAATTTTGAAAGCAAAAATAATTTCGAAAAACGGCTTTAGGTGCAGTTTTGGGGTCAAGAGAAAGTAAAGAAATAAAGTTATTTACCAAGCGATTTCGAGCGATAGCCACGTTGGGGGCGATCATCGCTCAATCCATGGACAAAACGCAAATTGGGTGAGTACACACATAATGGACAGACTTTCAAAGCCGCCGCGCGTCAGAGTGTGGACGCGATCGAATGAAAGACGCGAGCCAATCGGGTAAGAAAGGTGACGTCAATTGGCGGGCGGATTAAAAAAACGGAAGCGGCCGTTCACTCTTCAAAACGCTGTGTTGCCGCTTGCGGTGCCCGACTGAGAAATGCAAGCCGCACACAACCGCGGGAGCGCGTGTCATGTTCAGGAGTGTGTCAAGAAGACCATCCCCCCTTTCCGACTCATCTCTCCCGCCCAACTACCCTCCGTCCAAGCCTCAAGTCCCTTACACCACAACACAAAAGCCCTGTCATCCCAAAACTCACAAACGATGAACCATTCCCATGGTTGGATAGGGAGCAAAGGTCATTCGAGACCCATCCAGAGCGCTACCTAATAAGGGTGCCCCTTTACAGGCCAACCCTCCGCTGGTCCTCGGACGAAATCTTTGCGGTTCCATCCGAGTCGCTGGTATTTCTCGTCCACAATGAGCGTCAAAGAGCCCGTGCAGGGAAAAGTAAAATGTGCCATATTCCGGGAGAGGAGGGGAACGAATACACCTCCGTGGTTTGTTTTACATTCATTTGACATTGTGGGACGTATGAGGAGCTCCCTCGACAAACTCAAGACTATTTTCGGCTCTCCGCTTGACTCAAGAATAATCTAATGTTTTTGTGCTGCAACAAGCTGCGACGCCATCAAATCAATGTGGCAGCAATAATTTTTAAGAGCGGAAGCCGAATTCTAACGGATATTTGTGTCATCATAAGACTGCCTCGTCATGATGTCCACAAAAATGATTGCGATCCAAAGGATTGCTTACATGGTATTGCCTGGAATTTTGCTCAAAACGCCTAAACCACATTTCCCTTTAACTGCATCCTTGACGCGGGGGAATGGGCTGAACACTTTTCAAGGGCTCATTGAGTCCCCCTAGTAGGAGTAGCGGGCCTTCCAGTTGAGTTCTATCAGTCTATGGGCCAATAATAGTTGAATAGAGCGTGGTTCAACTTGGAGTAGCGATGACGTTTAATGCAAAATTGGGGAAGAGGGCAATAAACATAGGAGAGATGAGTGGAAGGTTGCTTATGGTTGAGCAAGCAAGCAAGGAACGGGGAGATATCCAGGATAGGGGGAAGCAATGCATAAAAGTACTGTCTGTTGGGGTAATTAACGTATGAACTTAGTTTTCGAGAGGGATAGAAAAGACATTCTGAGGAATGAGGGCAAGAAAGGGGGTAAATAACAGCCATTCAGAATTTTTTAAGAGCCATGAACAGGATGGAAGACGAAACTAATCAAACTAATCTATATGATCTAGTTGGAGGGAGAATTGCCGGAAGACTTCGTGAACAGAAACCCAAATAAGAAAAATCGTCAGAATGCGGTAAATAATGATATTATTTGAATGTAAATTGTTGAAAAGTTAACACTCAGCATAACAAATGAATGATTGGAGACAGGAGAAAATTTCCACGCAAGAGATCTCTGTTTTTGGTTTAGGAAGAGGAAGGCAAACACGAATTCCATTGAGTTGACCAGAAGACTAATAGAAGTAAATCCCGAGTATAAACAGGAAGTTTTCCTTTGTTTCGCTGATTTGGAAAAGGTATTTGACAGAGAGAATAGTGAAAACCTCATGAATGCCCAGCTCAGGCGGTACAGACGTAGGTGACTGATAGCGATTCAGGGAGGCTAAATGTACTTAGCCTAGTAAGGCATATCTGCCCGTAGTCGTCTATGCTTTTTAAGATTCACGCCAATGAAATCATTACGGAGGCATGGGAAGACTTGGATTTGGGAATAAAAGTGGGGGACGGCTGATAAAGTCGATGATATTCGCTGACAACTACGCGTTGGTTAGTCTATCATCCAAGGAACTACAGGTATGAGAGCACATTAAGATAATCAGTACGAGAACAATGGAATACAGTAACAATATTAAGCAGTATTCGTAGGAAAAATAAAGCGAAACTGGTTAGAAAATTAGGAGGGTAAAACTTGAGCACTTGGAACAATTTAATTACCTACGTAACACGAGTGAGCGAAACTGAAATGTAAGCAGGTGCAAAAGGTGAATCGCGTTAACGAAAGACGCTCTCAGCAGTAGGAGGGAGCTGACGACAGGCGCTTTCGTGTATATGAAGAAAAGGTTGGTCTAACATGTAGAGTAGCGTTGTATGGTGCAGAAACGCGGACTTTGAGGAAACAGTACCACTAGACATCAGGGGTTTGGAATGTTGGAGCGGAGAATAGGTAATCAGAGACAGTGAACAGAAGGACTGAATAATTATGCCCCAATACACAGAAATATGGAGGAGCTTTAGAGAAGAATAAAAGCATGGCAGACTAGGTAGGAGGATGTTTCTGAGAAGAAAACGTGAAGAAGTATTTTGATGAAGATCGCTTTATAAATAATAAAATTTTACGTATGCACGTAAAGTTTTACGCTACTGTTCAAATATTTTTCCATTTCCCTTTGTTTGTACGCCGGTGGAAAACCATATAAGTAAGTAATTTATCATCACACCTATTATACCTATATTGTACACATATTCAGCATTGAGAAAGCCTATTAAAGTTTCATAAATAATAATAATGAAATAGATTTAAATTTTTGGCTGCCAAGCACTTATTTCTGTATCGGAAAGCTTGGATGCGACACTTCAACTTATACCTCTTCTCATCCATTTGTATAAATGTATGTACTTATTTTTATATCCAAATTTTTGTATCCATATCTTGGTATTCACAATGGTGTCTTGTGTACAGATATGAATTAGCGCATTGAATTTTATCACTTTGTGGAACGCAATTTCATTCAATTTTGTTCTAGTATTAGCTTCGAGGGTGACGCTGAGAGCATGCTAAAAGTGAAGTTCATCCCATTCTACCCTTTTTCAAGCTCTACCCTCTGTTTACAGAAGGAAAAAATAATTAGAAGGCTTCTTCACAGTATCAAACTTTTTCAAAGGAAACCGAGATGAAGAACCTGTCACTAGTTTTTTGTTTAAGAGCACGACTACTGTAACATATTTTGAGCAAATATTGGTATTATTTATCTTTCTCTCTCACTGATTTTCAACAAGCAACTCTTGTGCTCACTTAAAATTTTTCACCACGAAAAAATGGAGGAAGGGCGTAATGGTGGGTAGAGGAGAACGTGACAGGTTAAAAAATAAGGTCTAGAGATATCTACCGACAATGAATAAGTGGATGGACGGGGCTCGCTACAAGATAAAGGCTGTGAATATATCAGATGGAAAAAAAGTTAAGAAAACAAGAGGTTCCTGCCTAACGACCTAAGAAGAAGAGAATACGCAATAAATATAGATGGATGTCAGAGATACCACATGCGTATTAATGAATTAGCGTTGAATGGGGAAATTTCAAGGGCAAATGCCTTATGTCACCGGATGATGAATTGAAAATTCCGATGACTTCCACTCATATTCTTGTGCCAATTTAAAGTGAAAAAGATCCAAAACTTTCATAAAACACTGAATAAAAAATATGCAAACAAAATTCTCCTTTTGCACCTGATTGCGTGCACAGCATTAAGCATTTCCTTAATATATACAACGTGTTCTAAGTGTCTAAAATATTTTGAACATCACAACGTCTAGAATGTGTTATTTGTTTACGAGCATTGAAATACTATACTATATAAAATGGACTTATCAATGTGCTTCATATAAAGAAAGATTATTAAAATATTTTTACGCTTATAACTTTTTACCAAGTGTGAACTGGACTAGAATCGTCATAAAATATAAGAAGGGTTAAAAATGAATAATTTTAAAAACATTTTCCCAGGTTTAATTGTAAGAAGGCAGGGCTTTCGGTATCTTTTGTGAGCATTCAAGCATACAGCGTTAGCGATTACTGGAATATCCAAAAGCATCTTTTTTAACATCGAGTTTAGTGCTGTGAATAAAAAGTTCCTCGAAAAGTATGGCTGAGCCTGAAATACGGCATTGACCTACAATATTTCCTAGGAAAACATGAATTAATGTCCAAAAAGATATACGGCCATGCTATTTTATAGATGTGGGATAAGCGGTCGTTCATTCACTTACTTAAAGCCAATATTTGTCTTAACATATATGTGCGTGAGTTATGAGCAGAAGTTTCCAAGATATCAACAGAACACACTTCAGAGAGTATGTTGATATTTAAAAAAATATTTTATGCTATTTGGGTATGTGCTGGTATCATCCTGGAGTCACTTACTCCCCCCTCCAACATGCGCCCATCTCAAGAACTACAAACATGTGTTCAATTGCTGGATTTCTCATTGTGTAAAAGGCTATGTTCATATTAACCCGTTGGTTTACCTCTCCGCAAATGGATTTATACGTATCCTGAGTATTTTGAGGGATTTCCATATTCAGTGAATCGTTGATGTGCCTGTGGACAAAAATCCAACAAAGAGCACAGCCGAAATTATGACAGGAAATGCGCAGAGTATTCCGAATTTTCAGTCTGGTTACCAACTTAGTTATCATTAGCCATTCGATCATTAGGTAGATCGTCGGCTGTTCTCTAGTTTATCCCATCCCTGGCTAGCTCATTATTCCCCTAGTTGCTCTTCTGCTTCCTATCCTACTTTACCTGATGAATGTATTCGTCCCCACGTCTTCCTCATAAGGCATTCCTATCCATAATATTCCATGCAAAGTCGTTATTTCTCAAAGCGGCGTCGATCCATCTGGGTCATGTCCTGCCTGGAGTGCTCCACACGGTTTTCTTCTCTTCTACTCTTCTGTACACTTCCTCCTTTCTGATTCCATTCGTCTATTTTATCTTCAGCATCCACCTCCCGAAACAATTCTCGGAAGCCTCGATTTTCTCTTTCTCAAGGTTTTTCAACGGTCCAGGTCTCTTAGCCATACATCAGAAGACTTCACATGAATACTTTCTAGGCAACGCCTCTGCGTTCGCAAACAGATTTCCATTAAACGAGGTAGCGGTTTTTCATCATGGATGCTTTGTTGGCTTATCGGCTAATAGTCATAGGGAAACGTGAAGCCACAACCGAGAAAATCACATAAATCCAAGCTCAAAATATGAAACTTTTGCGAACAATATTTTCGGCTCTCCGGTGAAATAGTATCCTACTTCGTCCTCTCCTTCTTCCCAACGGAAATAATCACCGGAAATATTTGCAATGACGAGCATGAGCGTCTTTCTCTTTGTCTCTATTTGTGCATATTTCGCTCGGGGACGCCATATATGCCTCTTAATAACCGTAATTTTCCCGCGCATTGATGCATATGTTTGCGCGTACATGTGCACACATGCGCGTCGTCACCCCTTAACAACCCCACTCCTTTGCATACAATCCCCACTCCCTCTCTCCCCCCCCCCCCCCCCGGAACGCCCCCCGACTCTTTTTCCGCCCCAGAGTGGCGGCGAGGGAGGCGGACGTCTGCGGCGGCGGCGGCATCGAGGTCCCCCACAGAGGAAGAGGCGCTCGGAGATGGAAGGAGCAAGATAAACACTCGGGCGGGCATGGAAAAGGAGGCATAAGATGGAGCCTCGTCTCACTCCCCGCCACCCACCACCCCATCCACGTCCTCCGGCGCTGATGGATGAGCGGATGCCGTGGTTGACGATGCCGCCTCATCCTCCGGTCCCTGCCCGCCCCTCCACGCGAAGCCGGAGAGCGGGGGAGGAGGCATTCCTCCTCGCAATGGCCGACTCTGCTGTCAGGGCCGGGTAAGGGGGGGGGGGCGGGAAAGGGGTGTCCGTGCGGCTGCCTCCGTGGACGAATACGCGGGGAAGCGAACGGAAGACCGCCACGTTTCCATCGCTGCCATTCCTGCCTCGGTAAACTCTTCACCCTGGTGATCATGGAGCGAGAAGTGTTGTAAATTGGTGAGACCAATTTACCGATTTATAAGACTTCCCTCCTCAAGGTAGGTACCTATTTGACTGATGGCCAACCTTCATCTACTAAAATAGAGCGCAAGCCACCACCTGGGTGCGTGGCACGGGGTGATTGCACGCTATGTGTACAGCATTCATCCCAGTCCAAAACAGAACCTCGAACGTTCTCCCGGCTGCTGGACGTAGAGCAAAGAGCGGTCAGGAAAACAATGCGGGGTCAGATCAGAAACTAGCAGAGTAAATGGTAGAGACAATTGAGAGCAAGACTTGGTGGAACTCCACTTGGTGGGAAATTCTGATAATTTAAAAAAATCAACATTGTGTATCCAAGACACATAATATTGCTCGCTTCAACCAGTTTTGTTACACTGCAGCATCTACAAGAAAACTTAGATTCTGGGAAACAACCCTTTTTTTCCTGAACACACTACCATGTATTGAAACTTGAAGCAAAAATATTATGTATCGAGGATTTTTAAATTTCCTTTTGGGGAATTTTCTGTATTATGTTATTGGGAGCTGGCTGTAAAGGAATAAAATTTCTTGTACGAAACATTTTGTCAAATATCGGAAAGAGTGGGTGATATCTGAACCAGCCTGGTGCTATTCTGAATAGGGAGGTTGAACGAGTGAAAGGAAAACGAGTGAAAGGTCATATTTTAATTGATGACATCATTATGGAAAAGTATAATGCAGCCGATATGGGTAAAAAAATATCAATTCACCACTAACGTAAAATTAAGAGAGCGAAGTCATGCAATTTTAAGGACATTTTTTTCCGTAAAAATTATTAATCCATAATTGATGTTTACGGAATCAATGTTTAAACTTAGCCACTCATTGATGGAAAAATCAGATCAAGACACGGAAACATTTCAACGAAAACTGCACCATTTTTTTTCTAAATTATCACCAAATATACTAAACGAATAATCCTTTCTTACCGATAAAAATCGCTCTGGAAACATGCCGAGATGAAGGAAAGTTATCAGCTAACAACATTATAACAAGGTCGAGTATGAATTAATTGTCATAGCAGCGTATCATTTCCTTCATTCGTATTCCCTGGATGTCTGCATAGGACGTAATCAGAATTTAAGATTCGCTCTTTATTAGGCAGATATGTTTGCATTGATTTTCAAGAAAGCATTACTTGGCCATGGAAGTTTCATTTCGATGCCCACACGTGACAAAATCTCCCAAAAAATTAAAGATTGGAATCTCGGTTAAGAATTACAAAGAAATAGTGACAAGGAAATGAGGCATTGCAGATGTAAGAAAATGCTAACGCAATACTTCTTATTGCTATAACGGAAGATGGTCTAGTTAAAAATTAGTGGAAATAAATTTGAAATATGGCTTCCACGAAAGAAATGACTTTTTTAGAGAAAGGGAAGTACGACCCAATTTTTTTTCACGTACAGTTCTGGAAACACGAAATTGTTCAGAAGCAGTGGGCTATGATGTGTCGTACATTGACAAAATTGAAGCTGCTCAAAACGCGAAGGATGAGACAAATATATAAATTCTCATTTCGGAGGTTTCAGACTTGCATTTGGATGATGTAGGCCACTTAAATTTCTTCCTGTTACCAACAGAGCTGTTATAATTATCGGTAAAGTTAGATTTTGTCGGACATACGAATGAATACAAATCATTTACTGCTTGAGGTCCTTGTCTCCAAACAATAGTTCGTTCTTCAGCTCGGCATACGTCCTAACAACTTCATTCAATCCATTCTTGTCACACGCCCTAAGTATCTCCGTTACGCCATCCAATTGCCATTCATATGCCTATCCAATTTCCTTCCTTCTCCCCGCTTACCCCCCCACCCTCCCCAAGGCCTTGCGTCCCCTTGCCGCTAATCACCTACTCTGCCTTCTCCTAGTTTCCTCAAGCATTTTCCTCGCCTCTTGCACAAAGCCAACCTCGTTCGCTTTCCTTTCCGTCCACCGCACATTCTTCATTCTCCTTCGCACCCACGTCTTAAACACCTGCAGCCCATTGTCATCCTCTTTCATCAGAGTCCAAGTTTCTGCACCATACAACGCTACAGTCCACATAGAACTCTTGGGCTCAACCTTTTCTTCGTACGCCTTTAAAGACGGCATGCGTGATCAACAACAAATGGGGTTGAATGAGGTCGGGCGGGGGAGGAGGGTGGGACGGGAGGGAAGTGCGGTGGGTGGGTGGTTTGGCGGGTGGAGGAGGGGGGAGCGAGACTTCAGAGGACAGTGGGCCCAACCGCCTTCATCCAACGCGGGATATGGCGGAGTTAGCTGTCTTGGGCGAAATTTATGCCTATCCTTTTGGAGAAACGGTTCTCAGTCAGGTTTGAAAAGCCCTTTTGCCGAAAACAAGCAAAGTTAGGTCCCTATTTCTGAATGCGGGGGAACTTTCTAGGTAATTATGTGACAAGCGAAAAAGGTAAAAGTTGCCGCCGGAATAACCGATGCAAGTTTCAGCCATTTTCTCCAGGACCGTCGATATGACTAATAGCTGGAATAGTGAGTTGACAGCGGCTCAAAAAAAGAAAAACTGAAATAAATGACCATTTTCTATTTAGCTTACCGAAAATTTAGTCGCAGAAAGGTGCTCGTCAACACATTTCGCTATAAATCGCCCAGCACTAAGAAGAATGATTATAACATCTAGAAGGTTAAATCACTTGTCTGATTGTTAATATAACTATTTAATCCTAGGATTTCACTTTCTCCCGGCGAATGACTGCTGCCCTGATGACGATGAATAAGTCATTCATCAAAACGTCGGCGTTGAAGAAGATGGGGGATGGACGGAAACCCGAGAAAAATTCACAGCATTTAATACTACATGAATATAATACGTAACTGAAAGTACATTTCAACCTCCTTTTTGGTTCCATGAGAAGATGGAATAGATTGACGAGCGTTAAGAAATAATAATAAAATAAAGTTTGTAGAAACGCAGCTTAAATGGTACAATCTTACCTCACTTCCAGAATGCCATAATCCCCAATAACCAGCTGGGGATAATATCTAGAGCATTCAATCCTCGCATGCACCATTTTCTTTTCAGATATGAATCATAAATTTTGATGCGATCGAAAAATCGGAAGAGATGGGCGGCGCCTGTCAAATTAATATAATGTCCACCGCGTTTTGAGAGGTTTTAATGCAAAAGATAGGTCCCATTCAAAGCATGAAAAAGCAGCGAAATGAATTCAGTCACAGGGCACGTTAGTGAAAATGTGCCATTCGACTGAACATTCTCCGTGTCACATGCCGAAAGGAGCGAACTAATCAATCAGTCTTAATAAACGGTAAAGGAAATATTTTGCTGCAGAAAAGTACTCGGTAGCCTCCTCCTATCATCTACAGCATGTTTCCCTAGATAAGCGCCGCATGCCTAGTGGCAGGTTAATGTTTACAGTGTTCAATTCAGTGTTATTTACTTTATATTGCCATTTATGCGATATCAACCCCATGGTTGAATTCCCAAATTAAATATGGAAAAGTCTTCTCGATTGTCGATGACGTAGGCCCTATGGAAAGATGTATGACATGGGACCAATTTCTAAGAAAAACTTATCGGGACTCGCCATTATCCACGTCCACCACTCAGTTTTTGGCATCTTGAGAGTTAAGTGAAGGCTGCTTTACACGGTACATTTTATTGTACAAACGAATGTATCATAGAATGTACAAGAAACTGAATGGAATTAGAGCAGGTTCAATTTCCCGTGAAGTCATTCAGACAATCATACAATTTACCGCTTTACACGCTACAATTTCCTTCGTGAAGGAATTCGTACATTCGTTTGTACAATAAAATGTACCGTGTAAAGCGGCCTGGATATCTGCAACTTTCATTTTAATTAACCACGAGCGTGATTTTTTGCGTGAACAGTTTCGTAAAACGGGCCATCAGAACACGGAGCTTCGGAAGCATCCAAATCCCATTTCGATCGCGCTCCGGCTTAAAAGCAAGCCGAAGAGTGGGGAAATTTGTCCCGTTGACCATCGTGATTTTGACCCCGCGAGAACGGCGGAACTGCCGCCTCGGTGTGCACGTGTGTGCATCGCGGTGAGTGAGTGGGCGACAAGCACGCCGGGCGTCGCACGCTTGGCAATCCAGGCGGGGCGTGACAGCAATGCCACGCGGAGAACCAGGGGCGACCAACATTTTTCCCCGCTCCCACTGTTGAGTGGCGGTGGCATTAAACAGCGGAAGTTGACTGGCGGAGGGAATTCTGTAAATACCTCATCACGCCGCGACGCGAAGGGACACTGATTGGTCGGCAATCCGATGGATTAAGCTTTCCGCGAATGTCAGGCACCGTTTTAACTGCGTGACCCATGCGATGCGAAAGTGTTACACCACCTGCCGTTAGGGTTGTCACGAGAGTGAAGTAATAGTTGAAGGACATCAACGCGCAGTAATTCCGTAATAATGTCATAGAGGTGCTTTTTAATATTGAAAATGGGCAGATTCAAGTTCAAAAGAGAATAGGCTATATGTAATCTAACAATATTAACAAACGTAAAATATTTTGATTGAAAATGTATTCTTAAAAACATGAAAAAGCAAAAAAATGAACTCAGACCCAGGACACGTAAGTGAAAATGTACCATCTAACTGAACATTCTCCGTGCTACATGCCGAAAGGAGCAAATTATTGGCACTAGGAACTCGAACAGAGTAAGTTTCAATATTGTAAATGATAAATATAACTTAGTTTTTCCACATAGATTAATTCAGCTAGACGACCAAGGTTTCGACGAAGCTCGTCATCATCAGGTACAATGGTAAGACTTCTTTTACCAATGTACCAATACCTGATGATGACGAGCTTCGTAGAAGCCTAGGTAGTCTTGCTGTAATAAATCAATGTGGAAAAACTTTATACATATTATTTGCAATGCTAAGTAAATTCCACGAAGTCACGCCGGAGACAACGGAATATAATAAGTTGCAATATTTAGAAGCACCTTGTTTACATTATTACGGACTTACATCGCGCTGATATCCTTCAAATATTATGTCACTATTGTATACCCTATACATATATAGTTTGAGGTTATTTACACATGATGTAAATATCTTCAAACTTTAACCTGATCAAATTCATCGGAGCATTACACCTGTTATAGTCATGCAGTGTTTTCAGCAATTAATCAAAATACTACATACACGACATGTTCTTCAAACTATATTCAACGATTCGGATGGCAGTCTTTCAAGATGTACCATAATATAATGAATGGAACGCAATGGAACCAGAAATAAGCGAATGTGTAATATAAAAACGTTAAAATTAAATTTAACAGAATTTCGGAATGGCTTATTTCGACAATTCAGGTCATTGGCGGATTTTCGATACTGCCTCGCCTTTTCAGGACGCATGGCAAACCTACCTGCCTCCACCTCTGTTTGCATAGCCTCAGCGTGGTTCTCCCAATTCCATTATTTAGGCGACGATGGGCCAAGTATTGCCCGTGAGCCGTTGACATAACATTATTTCCTTAACATTATACGGAAAGAAGAGTTGAAAAATGCTTAACTAAGGGTTAATTACGGGAGCACCAAAATTCAGAATGTATTGAGATGTAAAGTATGACGCGACTTAAGGAACTACGGAGAAATATATTCATGAGAGCCTAAAAGTTCTCCGAGTGTCCCAGTGGGACACTGTCCCATGCTTCAAAGAGGAGACGTATACAAATGTATCCTTGTAACTTTAGGGGCCCCGGTACCGAGAAGATTAATGACGTAAACACCAAGGTGAATCCGAGTATCAATTAGCAATCACGTCAATTGATTTAGAAAAATATTTACGGGAACAATTGAATCAAAATGCAGACGGAGAATTCAGTTGGCCTTTCTTACGGTAGACAAAGAAAGACTTTCATACCAGAATTTGATTTTTCGTTCATTAACTGGGAATTCAATTTCACCATTGATGACTGTTTTACGTAAATTACTTGATGCAAAACTTTCACTTAATTTTACAACCGCGCAGACTTTTTTAATCAAACGTTTTTATCATAATTGGATTTAAAATAAGTGATGGATTATGGTATTAGATAAACTAAGAAAAGAAAAACTTGTCCAGGAAGGGGATTTTAGCTTAAACAGAATGTTAATGTGTTAATAGATCAGATGTAAACATGCTTTATACTAGATAATGATCTTCCATCGAATGGTGCCTAAAATTGTGTAGGATTCAGCTACCTACTGGATTTCTGGCTTTCCATCTAAGTATGCATTTGTCTGGGAGTGGACTATTTCTTCAGCAACCCTGCTAGCTTCTTCAGGCCTGATGAAGCTAGCTATCTCCACCAAGTACCGGTATACGGGGAGGTAAACCTGGAAACCCAGTAGCTATATTCAAAGCGCAGAGATAAAGGAACTTGAACAAAATTGCTGAAGGTAATATGGAACAGAAAGTAATCTCCATCGGCCCACAAACAGGTTGGCACAACCCACAATCAAGGGTTTGCAATTACAGTGCCATACCAAATACTGCGTCCTTCCTGGAATTTTCATGGATAACACCATTTACTTGAACAATGTAAATATTCACCCAAAAAGTTTTATAAGGTATTCAAGTACTTTTTGGTTAAAAATTTTCATTCTATTAGACTGCAACAACCCATCCATCCTACGAATTTATATTGAAATGATTTAGCATCCCTCGTTAAGTATACACAATGTTTATCTTCAGTAGGCTGATTGTCTGTCATAAAGAGATGATTCAATGTCAGTATCAAGGATCTGGTCACCAAGCCCTGATTTAGCTTTGCATCAAAGTATATGAAATCTAAACATTTTTTGAAGAGGACAATATTAGATCGGTGAAAGACGGAGAACCGCAGCATGAAGACTCTCACTTGGACAGTGAGCCCATCCACCTCGAATTATGATGGAAGCAGCCCATACATACGTAACCTGTCGCGCATCCAGTCCACCACTCACTTAGGTGCCTGAATTTCCGCGTTTCAAGAGCGCTGATTTACATTTGATGAGCAACCGAGGACAGTGGTCACCGCTTACACCCAAGAGCCAGGTGATTAACTTCCGATGCATGCCTGTCTTTCTCCTGCAAATGAAATGTTCTCGGTTGCCCAAGCGACAGGAAGATATTTGATTACAGCAGAGGGACGGCAGCGCCTATTGGGTGAGGCAAAGAGCGTCAGTCACCCTATCCTCGCTTCTTCGACCTCTGCTGTATTTCTTACGATGGTGCTTGGAAAGGGCGTTTCCTTTCAGTCTAGCAAAGGGTGTTTCGAAACGCAAATATGTATTCTATCACCACGCCTTAAAGTAACTCACAATAAACTTCCATTCCCCAGAAAAGAGGTTTTTGCAATTTTGAATGGGAAAACTGGTGACGTTTCAAAAGATCCGCTTCAAATGAAAAATATATGCATAAAGACGTTTTACGAAATCAAGCCTACAATGAAAATAACTCAGATTTAATGATGGGCGGAGACCTCAGCATCCATTAGGTTAGTTCTCTGCAAAGATGCATCAAGAGAAGTCTGCAAATAGCATAAATTTCGAATAAAAGGATTTCTATATGATACAATTACGATTCATGCACCATGAGCCAAGACGGAAATCCATGCAGAAAAAAAGATGGTGGATTTAAAATATAAATGAAATGCATTACAAAAAATAAAAACCGTAAGTTGATTATCAGGGAGGATATATCTATTGCGTTTGTCGAATATGATAGAGTGAGTGCCATCACCCTGAAGACAACTCACTACTTAACTTTGACTCAGCGTTATAAATTGCTATTCAAAGTGATCATGCACTTCTTATTTGAATGACACTATTTCGTAAAAAGTTAACAAGGGAAGTTTCCTGGTTATCTTACTCTGAGAGACTTGTTTTTTTGCTTATTTTAAGATGAGCGTGAAATAATCAAAAACTGAAATAAAGTACCACATGTGAAGAAAAGTTCCTGGCAATTTTTAAATAAGGAGAGTTGGCCGTAATTTCTAAATCACAGTGTCTCTAATGAATGAAATATCATATCTCAATGAATTATTGTCGAATGTTTTTGTTCAACTGCGTCAAACTAGTCTCTTATTTTAACCAGGCACCCTATTTTCTAAAATTACAGCAAGTTACGGATTCCACAACAACAATTTCCATCGATTCGTCAAAGTTTACATTTCACTGTTGTTTATTTTGCAACTTTATATAAAGCATGAGCGACTGAGCTACGAATGAGAAAGAAATTGGATGATGAAGTTCATCCCTGCAAACAGATCACCGGACGGGAAAACAACAAATAAACACAAATAAAACAGTGGAATTTCAAACTTACGGCATGTTTTTTCGACTTTCCGCATTGATAGAAAAAGTTATTTACCTTCGTGACAGGCGTGTTGGCGCAGGTACTGACACCGAGTATACAGAAATTTATGGAGATAATTATTCTGTGCGTGGCGCCGATAAAATCGAATGCCTCCTCGAAAGCATGGAGGAACTGATTAGATCGAATCGACGCAAACAGAAATGTATGATCTGAATTTGTATGTACGCCGGCCCTAAAAACCATTTTAGCGATGCTGCAGAAGAATTTGGTGCAAATACTGACGTGTACGAATCTAAAAATAGAAGTCGAGTCCAACAACAGAAAAGAGTCGCGGGAAAATAATAGGAAAACATATCGGCGTGTTCTGTTCAGCTTTTGTGCACACTCGAGGTTGAAAACTAATAATAATATTTTGATTTTGTAGGAATTCTTGAGAAAGAACCCTAAAAAGTCAACGCGACTGCTACGTAATGGTATTAAACGACATATTAAAATAGAAATGCCGATACAATATTGTACAAGGATAAGTAACTTATCATCGCTATCACCAGAGCTCTAGTGTTCCATACAACAGAGGGAGTACAGTATTTGCCCTGACCACAGTACTCAAGCAGAGATAGAGATTCTGATGACGATTTTCCGCCACCATAGCAAACCGAACTCGGAACTTTGGGATGGGAAGCCAGTTCTCGAGCCCCCACTATAGCGACTTTTCTTAAAAAAGAATCTGGGAAAATCCTGAGTCTTCAAGAAAAAATATTGCACTTTGAAGGCTTTATTATCTCTCTGCCATAACTGCTGTATTCATCCTCTTAATGTAGAAGGGATGTGTTTTCACAGTTATGAAGGAGATTCTAATGAGGCAAGATCGCGAGATATTGACTAATACGTCGACCCATAAATATTTTTGATGTAAAGGAATTGAGGGTAAATGCGTGCAAGACTAAAGTAGTAGTTTTTGATAAGGAGAATGGGGAGAATAACTGTATGATGAGGGCGCATGGTGTAGTAATTGAACAAGTGGATGATTTTGTGTACTTGATGGTAAGATGTTTGCGAAAGATGGATGGATAGATGTGGAGATAAAGAGACGTGCAAATGCTGGGAAGAAAGTGGTAGGTAGCATGTGGAGTATATCAAGGAATGAGTGCCTGTCTAAGGAAGCGGAAATCGCCGTGTACAAAAGTGTACTTCTCCCCACTTTGTTGTATGGTAGTGAAGCATGGGTATGTCAGAATAGACATAAGAGTAGACTAAATGCCATGGGTATGAGTAATCTGAGAAGGGTTTGCGGAAAAAGTAGGATGGATAGGGTCAGGAGTGAGTGGGTACTAAATAAATGTGGGTTAGATGCTCCACTAATGGACATACCTATATGAAATGAGTGTGCTTCGTTGGTTTGGCCATGTTGAGAGAATGGATGAGAGTCGAATAACGAAACAGATATATAAGAGTGAAATGAGTGGTGCGAGAGGTAGAGGTAGGCCGAGAAAGTTGTGGTTGAATGTGGTTGAGGAAATTCTTAGGAGGAGGAATATTAGGTGTCTTATCCTCTTCTGCCCGTAGGTCCTTATATGTGGACCTCATTTCATTATTTTTTTCTCAAACATTGTGTAATAAAGTAACAATTTTGATGCAGGTCCCGCTTCGTTTAACCTTGTTCTTCAATGTAATAGATGTGAGAGTGCCATCGAGCTTACCGTGTTCTGGGTACAACGTGATTTCTCTGGAGTGTCCCAGTCAATGTGGAAAATGGCTTCAACTTCTGGACATCGTCGTGGTAAGTGTTAATTATTTACCAAAGTACTCTATTTTCACAGTTGCTTATTTTTATACTTTTTAATTTAATTTTAGTTAATAAATATCCACTGCTTATTTCAAGTTTAGATGGTTTTAATGATTATAACAGCTGAATAAATTTGGACCTCGTTTGAGGACCTCGGGTCTCAACTGAGATTTGAAGTGGATTTGTTTCTGGCCGAAAGTTACAAACTGACGAGGAAATACGTGAATTTTTAGATAACAGCGATGCTGACCTGTCAAGTGATGATAATATGGAATCCCATGGTGCTGGAAATGGCACGAAGAGTGAAGAAAGTGGAGACGAAAACATCATTTTAGGACAAGATGAAGTCCAAATTCAGACGTTTCCAACATCTTCTGGACCTGAGAGACCATTGTTATGGAAAAGAGCAAGGTAAGTGAGCTTCATCAATAACCACCGTTAAGTTTTAAATTCTGTATTTATTTTATGCTAGTTACTTGATTTTATAGTCCAATTGTTATTTTTGGGAACCAAACCGACCCCTGATGCCGAAAGTTGAGAATTAGCCGCTATGAGAATATCTACGATTTGCAATTATATGATAGGATTTTCAACTTCTTGAAGCTATTTTTTCCTATTTTTATTCTTTATTATATTTTAACGTCAAGTGCAACAATGTAAGTGACAATCCAAAATTACTCTCTCTCTCCCTCCTCCTTTCCCAATCCCTCATACCCCGCCCCCTCCTTCTCCTTCCTTCTCTACTCCCCTTCCTTTGGCTTCATACCTCCCTTACACTCTCCTTTGGCCGGCTTTTTATTCAGTATGAATATCAACAATTATGTGTAACAACTACTTTACATATACAACAACTATTCTATATGAATAGAACACTGTAGCAATTTCCGAGGGGTAAACGGGGAGTATTGAGATGACGGAACCCACACTTTGACCATAATTGGTCCAAATTGACCATCCATTGGTCTGGTGGGTCCCGGATTTGAAGACGCACTCCAGCAGACCGCACGACATTTACCCGTAAAGGGAGTCGGGGGATACTCAATCCCAATTTTTTGGGTAACGGGCTCCTCCGGTTCCCATAAGACGTGCGGTAAGTTTTCGCGTAAGCGAAACTGACAGGGAGTCGTCTGACGTTGTTGGGAGAACCCAACAGATACGAGGGCTGCGGGGAGGCGGAGGCCCATTGTCGACCTTTTGACGTCAACCCGCCTCATGGTGTCGGCCTCGCAGGGGTTGTAGTTTGCTAGCCCTTTCCCTTTACCATTTCCCTTTTCCCACTGCCACCTATTCCCAGGCGATAAGCGAAAGCTTCTAGACCGGGGGGTGTGCTTTTAACCCAGCGAGGAGACTCAGAATGAACTGTAGCAATTTCCGCCCAAATTAAAATTTAATTCTTTGAAGATGTCAATGTAGAATTACAAAGTAAATGTCAACTTGAGGCTCTTAGGCCTCAATTTTATTATCATTCATACTGTTTACATACGATGTATAGCTTCAGTGAAATGACTACTTTGGAAGCTAAAAGTTAGAAGTTGAGGAAAATTAATTTTTGGTTACAATGTTCATTCAAATAGACATAATAGATTGAGTGAATGGTGGAAGGGAAACGGAATGGGGAAGAGTATGAGGTGCAAATAAGGGAGATGAGATACCAAGTCTGAACTGAGACCAAAATCGTCAATTTTCTGTTTGTAAAATTCGCTATGCATTGAGTATTGAAAAATAGGCGGCGATTCAGTAACTGAATATTTTTATTGATGCAGGAGAGTTTTTAAAGAGAGAAATCTGAAGGCAATACGAATTCAAAGTAAAAAATACTTCATTTTTAGTTTCTGTTAAACACAATTTTAAATTTGTGAGTATTCTTCCTCAAGCCAATAGTATTCTCATTTACTCAATGCCCACTCATCAGTTCTTATGAAATATTAATTAAAAATATTCAACAGTGCCGTGGTATATAAAAATGCTGGAAAAAAGGATTTAACACTGATACCAAATTTTAATGACTTTTTTTTAGTTTCATATATATGTTACGCCAATTGAATAACTTATGTACTATTTTACTAAAACTTTTGTTACTTCATGCTCTCAAATTATTCCTTGGATCGATACTCCTTCGGTTAACGAGCAATTTTGCCTTTTTTTCTAGAATGCTAAAGAAAGGACCTCCAGGAGATGAAAATCTTAACACAGAACATGAGGAACAGCAATGAGAATTTTCATCTTTTCTGGAGTATTTGCCATTAGAGTTTTGGGAAGCTGCAGCAAAAAATACATGTCTCTACTCTGTGCAGGAAAGAGAGCTGCAATCTGTGAAGACTACTGCAGAGGAGTTGTTGCACTTTGTAGGAATACATTTAATAATGGGATGTCTTGGATATCCTCAGGTTAAAATGTATTGGCAGCGAGGCACAAAAGTTCCAGTAATATCTAACTGCATGTCCAGAGACCGATTTTTTGAACTGAGAAATTATTTGCATTTGGTGGACAACCAAGGTGAGCTCGACCATAATGATAGAATGTAGAAAAAGCGTCCATTTTTTGATTTCGTAAGACGTAAATGTCTAAGTTTACCCAGACCTACTCATGTTTCACTGGAAGAGCAAATGGTACCATTTTCTGGCAGGTGTTTGTTTCGCCAGTATGTACCCTCAAAACCAAATCCACTGGGCTTGAAATGTTTTGTACTAACTGCTTCAGATGGATTAGTGTTAGATTTCCACATGTACACTGGCAAAGGTACAGTTCCTGAAAGTGATTTGAAAGAAATGGGGCTGGGATCTTCTGTGGTAGAGCTACTTACTCGAAGTGTACCGCAAGATGGAAGGCACTGTGTTTACACTGATAGATTTTTTACTAGCTTAAAATCCATCAAATACCTCAGGAAAAACAATATTTTTCAGGTAAGAACAGTAATGAGCAACGGAGTAGGACCAGTGATAAACAAATTAAATTGTGATAAAAATCTCAAAAGAGGAGAATAGGATGAATTCGTCGAGGAAAATAATAGTGCCTACCTCCTGAAATGGAAAGACAATAAATGCGTGTTAATGTTGTCCTCCTGTGCTGGAAGTCAACCGGTATCTACCTGTAAAAGGTGGAGTAAGGAGGAGAAAAAAAGGTTGAGGTACCCCAACCATATGTTGTCAAAATTTACAATGAAAAAATGGTGGGGAGTGCTTCCATGTGATAGGTACATGTCTTACAATAGATGTAATATTCCGAACCGGAGATAATGCATGATTGAAGGCACCCCAAGAAAAGCAACTGCATCATTATTAGACTTTAAAATGCATTTGGGAAGAGCTATGATCCTCTATGAGAGAGCTGAAGACATGAAGCGACCACGAGGACGACCACGGTCAAACTCACCATCCCCTGATATCGAGCATACTGACGAAATAGATGAGCCAATGGCGAAGCTACCTAGAAAAGTTGTTGCACAACCAATTCCAGAAGTTCATATGGACAATATTGAGCATATACCCATTTATATTGAAGCGAGAAATGCATCAAAATGTAGAATGCCCGGTTGCAAATCTAAAACAAGGACACACAAAAAAATGTAATGTGTATCTATGTATTCTTAAAAACAATTGTTTTGAAAAATATCACCTATAATAAAAGTTAATGACGAGTAAATATCAATTATTAAGGTGAAAAACCTTCAGAAGAAACTATGAAGAAGAAACGCATAAAAGTTCTTGGTTTGGCCAGATTTCGCTTTGGTCACACTTAAAGCGTTTGAGTCCTGAGGTCCACAAATGAGGACCTCCCATTGTGTCAAAACGGGAGTGGACAAAAATCTTTTTTGGTAAATTTGCTTTTAAGTACACCATATAAGGTCAAATTTTAGTAAATCAGATTTTTTTGGCGAAACTTTGATCTCAGGCCTGAAGAGGTTAACAACAGGATGTATGTATGTAAAGTCCACCTTTAGCTAATAGTAGCCTGTTTTATTCCCTGGCAGCGAGCTTTCTAAACTAGTGATCAAAAATTGCGAGCAGTATTCACTTCGAAGCGCTTACCTCCAACAATACTGCTTTCATTCAGTATCGATTATAAATGGGGTTTCTTCTATTTCATGAATTTTCGATTTCCATTGTATTTTCAATTATAAAAAAAGTGTAAAAAACGATTAAAATTATAAAGCAAAAAATTTGTGGCGCTTGATGACTCAAACTAATCGCATACAGAGACATTGATCAATTAACATTACATACCTTTACTTGCGTGCCATTAGGAAGACTCTTCCGGTTTCTAGGAATCGTGAAACCTTGTGTCACAATTCTTTTCTGAAATGTAGTTTTCCTAGAGTAATTCCCATCTCCACCTGCTACTTTTTAAAATAATTGATTTTTCATTTAATGTTTGATTCATGTTGGTAACCTTGCATCATACCGGGAAACTAGAGGAGTTCATTTTAATGAATGTTCAGAATATCTTGTTAAAAGCTTCATGTGTCTTAATAGGTACTCATTTCGATACATAATGTCGTCAGGGATTATACATTTAAGATCCCGATCTATTCAAAGAGAGACAAAAATCTACTTTCTGAAGATACTTAATGCAGGAGTTTCAAAAATAAATTTTGTGAAATAATTATCGGAAGATTTTTACATGTTATCTACTACCAGATTCCAATATTTTATCTGAAACTATTATTTAAGAAGAAGAAATTAGTCTAGACGACAAGCAAATCACAAATAATCGCATAACTAACAAATGATGTTATCGAAAACCTTTCCCAGCAAGTACTCGAAATCCATATAATGTAATCTTTGAAAAATCAAACGAAGTACTGTAACGTGTGCGGTGTTGACGGGTGTGAGGACTCCATGGAAACTGACCCAATTTCATGACGTTAATCGCTGATCACTCGTTGATCATCTCACTGTTGCGGCGTAATATTCGAGAGCTTGACAAAAGTTTTCATGTCCCGCTGATGGAAATGAGTAAACTTGATTGATCAACGCTAACTACCACGGCTGTTTTGAGAAATCGAAGACTAAGGAGAGACGAAAAGACTGGTTTTTGAAATGGAATGCCTGAGATAAAGCCTTCTCTGACCATCAATGTTTTTGTTAATTTCAATATTGGAAAGGAAAAACGATAGCTCAAAACTGCGAATAAAATATTTGTGGACGCTAATATTGAGAAAATATCGAAGCATTAAACTCGACTGTAGCCCGACGGCTGAAATAGGCCTGAATTGGTGTTAACTTCTGCTCGTTTTAATAGGTTTACATATGTGATACGACTCGCAACTTTAATATGGGATTCAGGATGCTTACCCATGGCTGTGGATGGTCACAAATCTAAACCAATACTGCCTTATAAAACGAGCTCGTAGCACCTAGAAAAACCTTGATGGCTCTCCTAAGGCAACTGAGATTTACGATCTTTAGAACAGGGAGAACTTCTGGCCTCTAGTTGGTCCAGGTGGAATAGTTTTAAACAGCACGATGTTTGCAGTTCAAGCCGAAACTAATATTATTACCTCTAACAATATCGCATTCGAGTACTCTGCTACTTCCGGATCTTCCGGTAATCACCCCCTTCAAACCATTTGAATTTACCAGATTGTTTTATAATATCTAGAATGTTAGCTTTATGTAACCTACGTTTATAAGTGTTTCCAGTCACCACCTTGAAAATAATGGTGGCCTATGGCGATCATTAAAGTAATGCAGACATCCGTAAAAGTTATGCTTGTTCTTAGTCCTCAATAATTTATTATTTTTAATTCTGAATGTGCTTACATGTACGTGCACCTAGACCTTGTCCTCAGTTCTGAATTGCTTCTTTTACATACCTAACCTCCTTTTTAAAACTTGAACTCGATATTTTAAATACCTACCATATACGCGCATCAATTAAGTTCGTAATCAGAGCCAACAACTAAAATTCGGCCGTGTTTGAAAATACTGAATGGGTTAGCGTCATTCTGAGCTCACTCAGCGAGCCTTCTTCAAGAGAATCTACTAGAATAAATTTCTAAAAGGCTTCTATCAGCGTATAAGTTACCAGAGTAAATAGCCAGTAGCACATGACTTATCCTGTGTTTCAACCATTACTTACACGTTTGTTTCTTCATCCTCTGATATCAGTTAAGTCGTCGTATTACTCTTTTAATATATATCTAAATGCATAAAAATAAATAAGAACTTGTTCCCTATTGTTCAATAACGGGAATTAGATCACAGCGCTTTCGGAATGCCTGTCCTCATGGACAGCACCGATCAAGTCATAGGTCTGACGCAAAATGGTCGAAATTTCTGCGGCTTGTTCAAATGACAGGCGCGGAATCGTTTCCAGTCTCCCCCTCCTCTCCCCCATGATCTCCTGGATCGATGACAAAATATCAATGGGTCGTTTGTCGGGGCGGCACATACAATCGGGCCCCCGCGGGAACGCGAAAGGGACGTTTGACCGCTCCCCCTCTGCCTGCCGGGGTCCGCAGATAGTGTTCACCCGCTTTGGTCCCTTCCGGTCCACAGGGGGTGGGGAGTGGGGGGCCGGCGGCGGGAGGAGACGCCGTGAGGACGATGGATGCTGGAGGCGGGAGCGGGTGATTCGGAATGGTTTTTCGGGATGGAGAGAGAATGACTGGCCATCGAGTCGAGGAGGACTGATGGCGATGGATGGCTCTATGCCGGGCTTCAGGGGTGCCCTCGCATGACGCGAGAGAAACGGGGAGGGGCAGGGGGGGGGGGAGGGCTCGTTCCGGGAGGCCGGCAGTGGGGGCGGGCAAAGTGATAGTCAAAAATTCAAGGAGTGACGGAGGCCTGCGCGGGGGCGGTGGAGGAAGAGAGAGTGAACGTACAGGGGTGGGGGTCGGGCCTGACGAGTCGGGGGCGGACGGAGAAGCGAAGTGGGGGCCGCGCCAGGGTCTTGACTGAACATGATGAATCGGCGGAAGAGATATTGGGTTGGGAGAGCTAAGGAGGAGGAGAGTGGTTGCACACCCTTCCCCCCCTCCATGACTTTGCCCATCTCTTAACCCCGTTCCCGCCTGACGTCCCCCTTCCACCGAGGGCCCGCCCCTCCACTCCGCCTCCCCCAACCCCCCTCCCTCAGTCCCGGCCGTCACCCGACCGACTCCCACCTCTCCATCATCATCCCTCGGCGGCGATGATGGATGTTAGCCCACGGCTGTCACGGGGGTCATCCATCAGTGGCGGCCACGCCTCCGCCTCTTTCGCGTCTCCCCCCTCCGCCACCCCACCCCGCCATTCAGCCTCCCTGCCACCGCCACTCCCGCGTGTCAAAGAGGCGGGGTGCGCGGAGGATAAGATTTTGAGGCTCGGCGGGAGGATGGGTCGAGGCGGCAAGTGTCTCAATCAATGCTCTCCCCCTCGATACGTGCGCCTAATTCCTCCTCCGGGGCTGCTGGCCGCACCGAGAGAGGTGTCGACCGCGGGCCGCTTCTCTCACTCTCCGCCCCCCCCCCCCCCACCTCCTCCCCCCCACCCTAGGCCCGTCCTCCCGCCGTTCGTCCCATCGACGGCTCTAGGCTCTGTCGATTTTGATATCCAGTTCAAAATGAAAGACAATGGTAACTTTGCGCGCAGAATTTTTTTACATTAAAGTAATGGCAAGATAGTTTTAGATTATTTATAACTTTTTTATGATCAGAAAATACATGACTTATGCTTAGTAAAAATTATATTAGGGAATTCAGAAAATTCGGAGGAATGAACGATTGCTGCGTTGTCACTTCTGCGTGCGCAACTCAAAACGGATATTGATATCCATTTCAAAATGGAAGACAGTGGTAACTTTCCACTCAGAATTTTACATAATTACCGACCATAGTTTCGCCACCTAGTGCCATTATCAAGGTACAATTTTTCAAAAAACTCCACCATATGTATCCAGGAAAGGATGGGCAGGGGGTCAGAGAGAGGGGGGGTTAGGTAGGGGGAGGGAAGTGAGATAAAGAAAAGCCGTTGATGGTGAAGGTCAGGCAGCATCATCATGAGGACGCAAGGAAGAACAAGGTTCAAAAGAGGTTACCTATCATTAAAAACCACATCATTGCATAACTTAGCCGGGCTATGAGCAATTTCATATTGCTCAAAGAAATCCAACTTAACCCATTTTTTTGAAAAATTGTACCTTGATAATGGCACTACTACTAGTAGGTGCTGAAACCATGGTCGGTAATTATTAAAAATTCTGTGTGGAGAGTTACCATTGTCTTTCATTTTGCCCGGTGGCGGTGGGGTAAAGTCCTCGCCTGCTAACCCGAGGGTCGCGGGTTCGAGTCCCGCCTGGGTAGAATATTATCTGCCCAGGACATGGGTGTTTGTTTCTCGTCCGTTATTACTGTTATCCACCCGATGTAAATTGGCACATTGTGCTGTATTCGGGATAGTGAAGATAAATAAATAAATAAATGGATATCAATATCAATTACTTCCACAAAGTTGAGCCTGATACGTTTTTATATATCTGTCGATGTTATTTTCTCTCGCGTGGTCATTCTCATCCCTTTCCATAGCCGTGGCGAAATAATGCCATCCCCTCGAAGGAATGGTCGACGGCTCACTCAGGAGGGACGGCATACTTAGTATAACGTGTGAAGTATTCGCAAATGTTGCTCGTTTGGCCCTCAGAGCAATGGATCGAACTCCGAATGAATAGACTCGGGGACCCCACGCCAGGTTAAGGTTTCGTGAAAAACTCGGATGAGGCGAGTTTCTGCATGACGAGAATGATATAACTTTAATCCCACACTTCACCTCTGAGCTGATTGAAATGGGAAACAAGAAAGAGGGAATCATTGTCAAAATGTCGGTCACAAAGGAAGTTTCCCACTGAAGGTTTTGAAGTTAGCGCAGATCGGAACACAAGAGCGCACACCAAACGACGATGAATGAAACGAGGTGCGCTGGTTGAACACCTGGATATCTGCCCATCTGTGGAATGCACAACAGTCACGGCCGAATGATTTGTGAATAGTTATCGAGCCGGTTTAAAATAACTATTTAAAAACGCAAATTTTTTACCACGGAACGATGAAAAACTTAACTATAATCATTCTTCACCCTTTCACAGAAAACCAAAACGAAAAAAATAATCGCGGACGCAATCATAGATGATATCTGTTATTTAGCGTGCATCAACCCTACAATCCAACCGTATTGACGTGAGCTACCTAGTGCGCGGGGTGTGAGACGAATGTGAGTGTTGTGTTGTGATGCCAAGTGATTAGCGAAAAAGAGTGAATAAAAATCTCCCAAAAACGCCTTCTAATGTGCGATTTATGACTGCGTCAGCAGACCTGATATTACATCTACATCTACGCCATACCCTGCAAGCCACCCAAAGGGTGTGTGGCACATTAGAGTGGCATATTAGAGTGAGGCACGAACATATTCTGTCCATGTATAGTGCACTTCCTCTACGAAGGTTTTAAGGACGTTTTATAGATATAAATGCATCTGTAAATATAGAAATGTGTGAATGTTTCGCCGAATATGGGGGTTTGAACTTCCACGCGTAGATCACTTCCCATGGTTAGAAAGTTGGGTGGAAAGGAGAAGGTACCTAGAGAGTGACATTTGGAACCTACGCCCGATGATCCAAGCAAACAAACCTCCCCTGGAGTGTGCCTCCAAGATTTACGCAAAGAATAGGAATCATCAGCAAATTTGCGTCCGCAACTGAAAGGTAGGGATGTTCTTTGCCAATGGACTACCTTCTACCTATCAATTCGAAACAACTAGGTCAATGGAATAGGATGAATGGGGAGTCGTCACTTCATTCGCATGATGTCATGTGTGACTAGAGTCAGGCAAACGTAAATCATCTTAAGCTGCGTCTTAACGGGACACTAAAGTGTCTGACACTCGGTGCTGACACCTAGTGTCGCCGTTGAGACGGCTCCGAGAGCTGTGTCACGACATTAGTGTCTCTGGCCGCAGTGTCTCGTTAAGACGGTCCCGATCCGACCGGTCGCGACACAAAAGAAACAAATATCCACAAGTGAGGGGCTATTAAATAAAAGTGACATCAGTGCCCACGAAACCTTGATTTGCAAGTGGGCTGCAAAAGATGGAAAGGTGTGTATAAACATTCTTCGGATGTGCACAGAGGATTTCAACCATCTTCTTGACAAGATATCGCGAGCAATAGCGATGGCTGCTACAAATATGCAGACAGCTATTTAACCTGGGGTGAGATTGGCCATCACACTTCGGTTTCTTTCCACATATAAGTAATTCTACTAATCATCTTTAGTAGAATAAAGAGCCAAAATAACCTTTGACCTTTTTTCAATATCGCTACTCGTGATTGGGGTGCAGTGGTGGGAATTATCTTTTTTCGGTATGAAATTTTATCCTAATATTGATAAAAAAAAGCGTCAGTGGACTCTCGACAAACTATAGATGTTGATTTTCATCGAGTAATGTGTCTTATCTCAATTATGCATAGTTTTTTTATTTCACGAGTGAAGTTCACCTCAGGAATAATGAAACTATTTGTATGCACACGATATATCTTCCTGCATGTTATTGTTCGAATTTTGCTGAAGAGACAAAAAAGGGAAATAAAGAAAAATTACTAAAATAAGATTTTTGTAGAACAATTTCCTCCACTTACCACCTTACTCAATGTTTCTACTCAGGCCGGCGAGGATCCAGCGACTAACTTCAGCCTGTCGAAAAATTCTCACACGCTACCTCCTCTATCTTCTGTTTCAGATCCGGACTTTTTCTGTTGTATTTTTCGGAGCTCATCGTTGAACTGGTACCGGAGATTGTGCAATTTCTCTCTGAATCTCCTCTGCCGCCTTTGAAAAATCGCTGGAAATATTTTTGAACACAATACTCTTTTTAACACGATATTTGTATTCTTATTTGTCACATCCCACAATATTGGCAACCCTTACACACCATCGATTTATGATAGGGTTTAAACCTTGGTCCACAACTTATTTCTGCCACTATTTTCCATGATTGGATCAGGCGCAAGCCCATCCGCATTCATTGTGAAAGCTACTGCTGCCTAGATATAATGAACACAACTGTCGCACTTTTCCACATGTTGTAATAGTAATAGTATGCGTTTCAACACACAGAGTCACTAAGAGGTTCTATACATTGTGAAAAAGGAGGCATCGCATATATATGGTTGAATGGAGGGGTGGGTATAGGAAAGAAGGTAGGAGGAGAGATATGTGGAAGGTTATGCCGGGAAAACCAAGAACATCGAAAACAAGGAGAGAACAAGGAAACGTGGGAGACCAAGGGAGACGGAAAATAAGGGAAGAAAAATAGGTAAGGAGGGAAGGTGGTGGGGGCAGAAATAGTTAAACAAGCGAGGTCATTAGCAAGGGAAAGGTAGCAGGCAGCCGGTACACGGAGGTAGGGAAAGGGAAAAAATTGGGAAGCCCGCGGAAGCGTCGGTCAGCATTGTGAGGGTCAAGATGGAAAGGGATTGTGATTAAAGAAAGAAAGGTGAGGGAGGACACCAGATGGATCCTTAGAAGGGATTACCGACGCAGAGTAAATCGGAAAGGAAAGTGGAACAAAAGATTGAGGGTGGAAAGGAAGTGCGCGTCGGGTGGAGTCGACTGGAGAAGGTTAAGTAGGAGTACGACCGTTAGCTTTAGGGGAGAGAATATCAAGGAGAGGAAGTGGTATAAAAACAGTTGTTCATTTTTGAAACATTTACGTTAGATTGTCATTTCAAATTGGAATGCAATGTCCATTCTTATGCTCTTGCTTCCCAGGTGGAGAAGCTCGGGACAATATTGACAAAAATGAGAAATTTGTAGCAGTTTTTTTGCCAGCAGCGACGTTTCGTCATCGGTTTTCCTGCATCTTTCTTGTTCTTTTTTTGTTGTGCAGAAACTCCCACCAGCCTGGCCAATCTACCATTTTTCACTAGAGTTGCGCTTCACTTAATACCATACTGAAGGAGGAGATATAATTCATCTTTGTTAAGGCAAAGGAATCTACCCAGAGTAGTGGGATCATAAAATGGCATTTTTATTTGGGAAACTGTCGAGCAAATAAACTACACTCGCAAATCAAGGGTTCATAGGCACCGAATTCGCTTCTTTTTAATAGCCACTCACTTGTATACCTTTGTCTCTATATAGCTATTTCCTCTTTCAGTGCAAAAATTAAAGCCAATATGGCAGCCTTCAAACGGGAGGGCATTTGATTGCCAGGGAGCGCCGTACAGTTGCGCGTACAGACGTACGAGCGCCGTACCTCAGCTCTCGGTGGAGAAGTGTCTGAGAGCTCCGTTAAGACGGTGCGAGACACTGCTCTCGCGAGAGCTGCCCTCCCGACACTCCAATGCGAGTATCGGATTCCCCGGGAGCGCCTCCGTTGAGACGCTAGTGTCCGGTGTCGCGACACAAGTGTCCCGTTAAGACGCAGCTTTAGGATATGTATAGGTGAATTGCTTTATCATCGTACATAAATCGCGAAAAAGATAGCTAATTTATTTTGCTAGGAGAAGAAATATCCCTGAGAAATCGATCCTTGTTAAAATCGAATTTTCTTTGGAACTATGCCATCTTTTGCAAAAACATAAGATTGGTCATATTTTCACGGCAATAAACTGTATCTACTGGTTTCAACTCAAGCGCGTTATTCTCGAGTGGGTTTCAATTCCTCCTTGGAATGACGTGTGCTTTCGCGGAGGCTTTTTTTAATCCTTTGAGGTGGTTAGTTTAAGAGCAAAATATTACAAAGGTAATAGTAGTACATTAGTTTAATGAGCTTCGACGGCCAAGGTCATTTGGTAAATTAGTCTGTCGCAGGCAGACAGAGACGGCAACGTGTGAAAGATCGGCACTCCGGATTCGAGGCAAATCCAACGATGCTCAACTTTGGAGACGGAGCAGCGACAGGCGCCTCTATCGCGGCCGGCCCTCCCCGATGACAAAAGGTGGTTTATTTACCAAAGAGTTAATTTCGCCCCCTTGACAGCGTGTGCGCGTGATGGTGATAGAATCAAGTCCCATTCCTTCGAGAGCCCGCCTCGGTTTTTGCGGCGGTTCTTGCGTCGCTGCGGGAGCGTTTCACTCGGGAGTGCGGCACCGCGCTTCCTCCCGCGCCCATTTCCGCCGCACCCCTCGCCGCCACACCCCGGGGTACGAGCTCTCCCCGTCGGAAACACACAAACACGAAGGTCGAGGTCCAAACGCGCGCGGGATATAAGAACGGACACGTCACTGAAACTCGCGGGTGTAATAAGATGCAACATTTGGGTGTTTGCGGAGGGCGAGCGGGATGATTTCAATCCTGCGGTGTCCCGTCGTGACTCTCCCCGCACGTATTCACGGCCCCCCATACATACATACCGCTCCGTTGCGTGTCCTCGCCATGTGGGGTTTTGCGGGGAAAGGACAGTGGGGTCGGAATCACACCCGAGCCCGCTCTGGTCATGTCATGCAGATGGGAAGTCATCGGGAGGGAAGGGGAGGACGCGTCGCCGCTCGTGATGCGTGTTGGAGGGAGGGGCGGTAGGAGGAGGGGGAGGAGGCAGGGGGAGGTTGAGTCGCAGAGGAATGGGACAATGTGCGCGGGGGTTTGGGGAGATCAATCGAGTCGGACGTGCGAGTGATAAGTGATGATTATGAGAGAGCCTTTTGCCATATTCGCCTCCGGATGTGTCGAGCCGTGTGGGGGAAGGGGATTGAGGGTCTGGGAGGTGGAGGTGGTTGGGGGAGTTCATGACGGGGGATACGACGTGGGTGGGGGGTCGAGGAAGAACGAGGGGGGGGGTACACCCTGAAAACGTCGTTCCCGCAAATGAGGCGTCCCATGAATCGTGGCAGGCGGAGGGGATCAGTTTGGGACTGGGACTCGTAAATTTCTCCCATTTTACGCGATGTTCTCGCCACCCTCCTGCCCCTCGCACCCCTTTCTCGGGGAATGAGGTTTTTGTGATGGTTGATGGCCGGACCTTTTGAGTGCTCTCCTAGTCCGGCCCCGAACGCCCCCCTCTCCTCACCGACTTTTGCCTCCATATGTTTTAAAAAGGTGAAGAATGTCCCCTTTTTCGGATCCGAAGATATCTCCCGATGGCGCATGGCGATAGCTACAAACGATCCCGATAATGGCTCACGCTTTTTTCAATCCTTTTCCCCTCTCTCCCTCTTCCGCCATCCATCCATCTCCCATTCGCTCTCCCTCGCAACCTACTCCGTCTCCCTAGTAGTCCGTTTCCAAATTGTGTAACCCGAGTTTGAAGCGTTATATCTCAAAACCAGAGTAACTTTCTCGATTTTTTTGACATCAAATTGAAGCTTATAAAATAATGCGTTGATTACTCTTAAATACTACTGTTAAACACTGATTTTGGTTGATATTATGTGGTTAAGAGCGGAATAACAGCCCATTTTTCGAGATCCTGAACGAGTACAGTAAGTTTACTGCTTAATTAGAGCGGGATTAGATAAGTGAGAAATATTTCCTGCATTCGCTTTGTATTTTAAGTCTTTTGAAGTATACGTGTGGAGTAATAGACATGAAATTTATTCATTTTACTATTATTATTAATGCTTATGGGACTGTATTTTCTCCCAAACTGCGCCCTCACGAAAATCGATACTTGAACCATCTAGTTAGTAAACATCCTACTCACCAGCTGCCATCAAATGCAAAATAATATCTGAATAGGTGTAACATCGTGGCGCTGGGACGAGTAGAGGCGGGAGTGAGGGATTTTTTTGGTGTTGCGTGGCCGGATGGAGAGGCGACGCGTAAAGTGATTTGTTAACGTTCTAAAAGGATGGGGAGATCTCATCTCTCCCGCGCATAAAGCACCGGAGGCAGCCACTGCAAAGCCCCTTTTTCGCTCGCAAGGTCATGTGTTTTTGAAGCATTATCGTCGGTCATTACGTCGCCGATGGGGGACATAGATAGCTGAGAACTTTGAAACGATGTGATGTGTGAGCGCGGACGTTTTCCTTTGTTATGTCTTTCACCGCTTTGAACCGCAGTGTCATGAGAAAAGAGCGGAATCAAATGCTGCCGAAAAGTTTTTATTTTAAAATATCTCTCAATTCTGGCACGCTTGACGACATAACTTATTAATTTGTGCAGTGAGTTGAGGGGATGAATACCTTTTAGTTTCATGACGAATAAAAAAATTATACTTTTGTGCAGATCCATAGTTGACTCGCTTGTAATTTGGTGTGTTTATTTGTTTTTTTTTGTAATTCATAAATTTTTTATCGTTGTAACATCTAGCAGAAACATCCATAGATGCAATTAGAGTTCATTAACCCTGGTCAATAAAACTATTGTGAACACACAAAATGGCTGTAAACTGAGTAAAAATGGATTGTGCGTAAGCTATTATAATTTTCTGTTCTACTGGTCAAGTCAGAAAAATATCACGTGGGAGAATGTGGAGAAAAGAAGGACCAAATGGGTTGGGCCCTCCGTGAGGCACAATCGGTTTGTGAAGTGTATAATAGAGGGGAAATGGATAGAAAAGCCCAAAGAGGAAGACCAAGGGATACATGCATAGACCAAATAAGGAGGAAACAGTATAAAGAGAACTACGAGGGAGTGAGGATACTAGCATTGGATGAGAAAGGATGGAGGGTTGAAGGATACCAATCTCAGAGTCGAAATTCCACGTCGGGGTTCGATTTACTATCGCCACAGTCCATACACCATTTTCACCAAAATGTTTCCCCACCACATTTACATCAACCTTTTTAAATCTCCGTCACCACGTGAGAGAAGAACTCTTTTCAATATTCCAATGAGAAATGTTTCACACGATCGGTTTTGATGTTTTACATCATTATCAAGCCTTTAGATTTTCTCCACTGTAAAGGATCGATACCGGTCACACAAAATATTTATTCGGGGAAAACTGCTGAGGAATAGTTTTCTTTCGTCGTCTATATGACTTATCACAGAATCCCGAGACAGCATTAGGAAATCCAATACTTCCTTTTTTGACCTCCGTCCTCAGTATCATCAAACTACCTAGGTACATCTCTTCATCACATACAATGCCTATCCTTCTCAATCTACCTCCATATTACAGTTTTCTCCCTTCTAAAATGGCCTTCAGTATTTCATCTCCCTCCCTTCATTCATTCGCCCTAATGATGCATCCAATATTATGTAAATTTATGGGTCTTCTGAAGGTAAATCAGTTTATTAAAAGTTGGAACAAGTAATTTTACACGGGATGAATACTTGGTACACTACAGTTTCTCGTGTTAACTCGCACCGGTTCTCTCGAAAGCTAAAGCTACACGATTAGTTCAACTATACGAATACCTTTGTAGTTCTTTATCAGTGAAATAGTCACACCCAACTTTTTTCATTATTCCACTTTACACATTATGGTGTCATAATTTTAACATTATGCCAAAACTGGGTTTTCCCTTATGAGTACAGTTTGCGGCCGATGGCCAATGTTAGATTTTTCCTCGCCTTCCTTCCCATTATACCTATGTCCTTGGCTTCGTCTGTGTTCCTTTCCACCATCTCTTGGTAATCCCTCCTTTTTTCCCTTTCAACGCTTCCAAGTTCCACACCTTCACCCTCCTACTCTTATTAAGCAATTTGAATCTAACCTCACAATTCATCATTACTAAATTATGATCCGAGTCTGCATCAGCCCCCGGATGGATCCGCGAGTTCTTCACACTGTTCCTGAATCTTTGCCTAACCATGATGTAGTCAATTTGATATCTATCAATTTCTCTCAGCATTTACCATGTTTACTTCCTCCTATGATGTGTTTAAACCAAGTTTTTGTTACTGATAATTTATTTCTCCTACAAAATTGTACGGCCTTCTCTCCACGATCACTTCTCGTTCCTAGCCCATACCCTCCCACTTCATAACCATATCTCCCTTCCCCCACTACTGCGTAACAGTCGCGCAATACCATTAGGTTTTTCATGCCCGTGCCTTCTCTGATTTTCTCCTCGACCTGTTCAAATACCCCATCCACCTCTTCCTCTATATGTTTGCTTATGGACATGTACACCTGTACCAAGACGAAATTTGTGGGGCGTGCTTATATTTCTACCACTAGTATCATGTTGCTCACCTGCTCAATATTTACTACCCTCATTCCCAATTTTGCCTTCAATACTATAGCTACCCCACGTTGACTCTCCAACCCACCACTATAGATTGCCCGGTAACTATCACTTCAGTTGTCCCTGCTGTCCCTCCGTCTCACCTCGCACATACTCAAGGCATCTATGTTCACAATATTCATTTCCCGTTTAATATTTTCCAGCTTCCCAGCCCTCGTCATTACTCAATGCATCTATGTTCACGATATGCATTTCCCGTTTAATATTTTCCAGCTTCCCAGCCCTCGTCATTATCCTAACGTTCTAAGTCTATTTTTATCGGTACAAACCTCTTCTTTTCCTTACTATCTTCCGAGATCCATGTATCCTGTGATAATTCTGTCGTGCAAGGATTTCGTGAGATGACGATTTTGGGGGCTCCGCTGCCGGGAACGACACCCGCTCCAGTGGACGGCGTCACGAAGTTTCCAGGATTCATTTCTCTTTCAAAGGCATTAATTTATGTGGGTAGTTGAGAGTTTGGAGTCCCGCCCCCGCTTCCAAACAGAGTTTTTCACGTGAAAATATCACGTAACTACCTTTCGTCTGGCTCCTACCCTTCGAGCAATCTGGGGTGGGTGGCTCTACCGGGAACTATCAATTTCTCTCGCCAATCCAGCTCTTGGGATCATTGGAACGCGCAAGCCCTTCCACCGCGTCAAGGTTGTCGTCCATGGGAAGTGGACATAACATATAGCGTATTAAAATGTTATATTTATATTTAGGCAACGGTAAGAAGCATGAAATAATAAATGTAACATCAATGAAACAAAAATTTCCATTTAAATTTCCTGAATTTCTAAGCAGTTAAACAAATAAGTATGTAAAGGGGTGCAACTCATTGTTATCACGCCATACGCTGAAAAAGCCTCCACAGCGACTGTGTAAAAATTACTGACCGGAGTAATTTATTTATTTGTACACACACGCCCTACAGACTTCGTATTGGATGAGGTTCACATGCCCACAAGCACTTATAGGGAGGAAGAGGTGGATGGGGTGTATCAACAACTGAAGGAGATAATCTAATAATGATAATAAGGTTCAAAGTCCAAAATGCAATCGTAGGGGTTAACATTCCTTTGCTTTTATGCACTCTTTGGATTTGTCTTCGATTTACATTTACTTGTTAATTATCCCGCACTGGGCATATGATATATATACAAGATCGATGAATTACTAGTCATACTTCATCAAAGGTATAACTATTGACTTACCTACCAGGTCACGGCTCAAAAAAAGTATTAGAAGAAAAATTGAAATAAGTAATTCGGTCACATTACAAAAAAGCCATCCATTCAGTGGCCATGAAATGTAGATTATTCACGCTGTTGGCGGATTCCGCTGGGCGCAGCTTGATGCGAACGATACGTTCCAAAATGTAATCTTTATATTCTCTGACAGAGTGCTGGAAATCCCAATGATTTTTTGATCGTCCCTCCCCGTCATTCCATTAACGTCGAGTTGCCAAAGGGCGGCGAGACGCCGGAAAGCCTATAAAGTCTGAGGGGGAGTTAAAAGAGGAGTGCCTTATCCTAATCACTTCCTTCCTCGGACGCAGAGGGTGGCAGAGAGGCGAGAAACGTACCAGAAACCTGCGATCCCCCCCCCCCCCCCCCGCGCACGCAACCCCTCAAAAGTCTCCTCTCATTCAACAACGGTGCTCTCACAGATTCCCACCCACTTTCTTTCCCTAGCAAGGAGGTAGGGGAGGGCTCCTCCCCACCTCTATCACAACCTAGGCCAAACCGAATACTCCTCGCTCGGTGTTGCTCGATTATACTCTGATTCAATCGCTACTACTTCAACAAATCGAACTACATGTACATCTACATCTACATAATACCCCGCGAGCCGCCGCTTGGGCCTGGGGCAGAAGGTGTTAGGTCACCACCCAGCTAAAATATTCTGTATAGTTTCCTTATAAATACTTCTACAGAATTTCTTAAAATACATGTAGATATTCCTTTAAGTATTGAAACTCCATTTTACGGAACTCCCTACGACGTTCTGCAGAATACCTTAGGACGTTCTGTGGAATTCCCTACGACTCTCCATACAGGTCCTTAGAGAAGGAACTGGGTCAACGGAAACCTCACATATTGCAGTAGAGTTGCTGAAGTTCCACGGAACAGCTTGTAAGGGATTATTTTGCTCTGCAGAAAATAACTCTACAGAACATATGTTCTGTGGAGTCAGGCACTCATGTTCCGTACAGATCCTTAGAAAAGGAACTAGCTCTGAAGAAAACGAGTCCATATCTGTAGCATTCCTTACGTTCTACAAAACATCTTCTGAGGATTTTTTTTAGCAGGGCAGCCGTGTAAAAGATACGTTTTTTGGAGATGTTACGGTGACATGTATTATAGGAGTGTATTTAGTGGAGCTCAATTTTTATTGTGGTCGCTTATTGTTCGCGGAAAGAACGAGTTTTTGTACCTATCTGTTCGACAGAGTATCTCTCTTATTTTATCGCATCTGTCAGACCTGGAGATGTAGTGAGGAGTCATGATAATATTTTCTATGTCGCTCTGAAAAATATCAGTTCTGAATTTATCAAGCAAACTAAGCCTAGCGTGTAGCCTCCGAGTCTCTAGAGGATCCCACCTTAATCCCTCTAAAAGTTGTGAAACACTTACTAAAAGTTGTGAAACATGAAAAATGTATGCTCGTAGCAGTTTTTAACGAATGTAAAACGAAGGTAACAAATGAAAAAAGTCGCTAGCATGGCCACAGAAGAATTCCACATTAAGTTGAAAACAGGGGCTCGAATGGAAACTCAATCTATGTGTGAAATTATGTGGCGGAAGGCACGATGTTGCCAAAAGGCTCCGCAGGGTTAAAAGACCGTTTGGAGTCGTCCAATAATCAAATAAAATCCGCAAAGGTAACTTATATTTAGCGTTGTGTTAGAAATGGTCGCGTACATAACTGGTAGAGGAGACAACTAAGTAAATATGGCAACAGTGGCCTATATACGGTCCATGCTTTCAACTAAATGTGAAACGCCCTATTGATGAAAGATGATATGTGTCAATACCGTGAATAACGTAGAATCAACCTTAAAAATCACATCTTTACACAAAAGATAAATATTAAAAATTTCAAATTATATATTAGGAACGGCCAATTTCATTCATCACCGGACATATTCATCTGAAATGTTTGAAATTTCAGAAAGGTTTCATATCTTGTGTAAGTTTTGTTACCAGATGAAAAAGAAGGCAAGCTTATTTCGAACATATTCATAGGATTTATGAGGAAGGAATAAGGCTAGAGGATTACGTGAAAACTGTCCTGATTCCTGTTCCGAAGAAGAAGAAAGCGTCAGAATGCGAGGACTATAGAATAATCAGTTCGATTTCACACGCAGCCAATTTTTTAAAAGAGTTATCTATATAAGGTTGGAGAGTAAAGCCAATTACTACTTGGGAGATGACCAGTTTGGGTTCCGGAAGGGAAGGTCAATTCGGGATGCAACTGTGGTGATGAGAACACTTGTAAAAAGAAACTCAAAGATACCTATTTCCAGGATGTTTTCGCTTGCTTTGTGGATTCCGAAAGGGCTTTTCATAGAGTAAATTGAGAAGACCCAACGAAGATACCAGGGGAAATGGGAATAGATTGGAGAGACAGGAGACTAATTCGAAACTTATGTATGGCCCAAAGGGCATAGATGGCTGACGGCGAATCGGGGTGGGCAGCAAGCGTGTCCATTGCCACATTAGCTTTTTAACATTTATGTTGAAGAAATGGAAAGACAGGCATGGGAAGAACTCTATGAGGGAATCAAAATGGGAGGGCAGATGATAAATTCGCTCAGCTTCGCGGACGATCAGGCGTTGGGTGGTCGATTTTCGAAGGGATTACAAGAACTGGTGGATGCTTTAGAAATTTTAGAGCTGGATATTCGGAATGAAGTTAAATCACAAAAAGACGAAAGTGATCAGATTCTCTTGGACAATAAAAGCGAGGCTGGTGATGAAAGTTGGAGGGGACAAACTCGAGCTAGTAGAGAATTTTGGTGACTTAGGATGTACGCTAGAAGAAAATGGGCATGGTAGCAAATACATAAGGAGGAGAATAGCGTTAGATAAAGAGTCGTTTAGTAATAGTGGGGATCTGATGACGGAGATCTTGGGAAAGGATGTGAAGAGGAGGCTGGTGAAGAGCTTGATATGGAGCGTAGCGTTGTCGGAGGCAGAAACTTTGACCCTCAGAAAGGAGGACGAGAATAGGCTGCAGGCATTTGAGATGTGGGTGTGGAGAAGGATGGAGAAAGTGAGGTAGACGGAGAGAAAGACAAACAAGGAAGTGCTTGAGATAGTGGGCGGGTAGATAGTACCTTTTCAGCGTAGAAAATCGGGAGGAGATTCTCTGACTGTCATCAAAATCAACCTATCCCTCTAGAAAGCTCAAAAATATCATCATGTAAAACACAGATTCAGATGTACCAAGGTGAAACCACTCTATTCTTGCAGGAAAAATAGAGTTTTTACTGATAACTTACCAGTAAACGCAGCAAGCGTTTTCACCTTTCTGAAATAATTTTATCATGTTCTTATGGGCAGCGAGTCTAAGACAATCTTTGGGCCCATTTTTTATCGCGATTTTTTAAAGGATAATGCCATCACCTTTAGAAAATATTTTTTTCCATTCTCAATATTTAGTTTTCCAGTGTCGTAAAATGACACACTTTTACAGAAGCATTTACGAATCTTTTAAACAATTTGGGGTACAAGAAAAATCCAAATTAAAAAAATCGGCCCCAATTGTTAAAACTAATAATTCCCCTCCGTCCTCCACTCGCTGAGTCACAGTTACAAGACCTCAATCTCGGCAATCAAAAAATCAGTCTTACGCTAAAAGTTACGATCCCTGCTAAAAAATTCCTTGGAAGCTGTTCCGTAGAACGTAAGGAATTCTACAGAAATTGACTCTAATCTTCAGAACTAGTTCCTTTTCTGAGGATCTGTAGGAAACATGAGAGCCTGACTCTATAGAACGTATGTTCTGTAGAGTTATTTTCTGCAGAACAAAATAACTCCTTACAAGCTGTTCAGTAGAACTGCAGTAACTCTACGGATATATTCTGAGAACGTCGTGGATAATTCTGCAGAGCGTCGTAGGTAATTCCAAAGAACGTCCTAAGGAATTCTGCAGAACGTCCTAAGGTATTCTGCAGAACATCCTTAGGTATTCTGCAGAACGCCGTAGGGAATTCCGTAAAATGGCGTTTCAATACTTTAAGGAATATCTACATAACTTTTTAAGAAATTCTGTAGAAGTATTTACAGGAAACTTTACAGGTTTTTTTAGCGGGGATGCTGTTGAGCATATTACTTAAAAAAGGCTAGAGGTCTCCAGCTTTGTCGTGAATTACATATATTTTCCCTGACAAGAAGTTAGATTTGTAGATATTTCGCAGACGAAAAGACTTTTAAAAGTCGCTACCTTGGCAACACTGGGAGGGAGGGGTACCACCCGCGTCCTACTATCCCCCCCCTCCTTCCCGGCCAAGCCCAACACCCCTCGCGCCCATCCTTCATCCCCGCCCGTCCACCCACCCACCCCCACGGGCCAAACCCTCACATTTCATCTTCTTCCCCAGCTTTTGGTCTTCTCTCTTCTGCAACCCATTTCTCATTCTGGCGGCTCGACTACCGACCCCTCCCACCTCCCGACTCGACCCCCGCCTCTCTCCACCCCCATTTCCACCCTTCCGTCACCCCCCCCCCCCTTTTGCACCATTACAGGATACGCCATCGCCTCTGGTCTTCAAAAACCTCTCCTCCTTACAGATGGCCGAGGCTTGCGGGGGAACCTGCTACCGGAGAGAAGACGGATGCTTCCTCGGCCTCGAATGTTGTGAGAGACGTTTTGAGGAGATGTTTATGGCGACAGGGAACGTCGATCGCGTTGCATGCATGGCGTCACCGCTCCAATGATTTGAACCAGAGCTCACCACGCTTCTTTCCTTTGAGAAAGCCAGGCCGTGAGAGGTAAACGATGATGGTCCGAGACGAGGGTTGGTGGCCGGGATATCGACTAGTAAGCTTTAGGGGAAACCACGTGAGGTGTGACGTGAGCCACCGCACAAATGTGCTCGTATTGGAATGCCCGAGATCCGTTCGAGACACGTTCCATTAATTTTTTGAATGAACGAACTCAAACGTTCCGCGACTACAAAAAGGGTAGTAATTCCGACAACTGTCATTTGACATTCGACTGGCAAGGATAATTTAAATGGGCCATTACTACCACTCCATCTCAAACTCAGTTGTGGGTAGCAATAAGCTGCAATGATTAGTGATACCTAGCAAAAATTACCATATTTAAAATAGCGCTCATGTGTTTATACTTCGGCAGTTTTTAGATCAATTTTCAATTATACTATATTCTCAGAGTAAGGACAAGATAATGGATGTAAGAAAATGGAATATTTGTTGTCTATGTAATCCAGTCGGTACAGATAAATCAATGGAAGCGATGCAATCATGGACAATAAATGCAAACTCGGGAATCCAAAATTTGGAACCGGATATTAGAATCTCGGCCTTGGTGGCGGCGTGGTAAATTCCTCGCCTGTTATTAGTAGGGCGAAGGGTTGCAGTCCCGACTGAGTGGATTATTCACGACCAAGAACATGGATTTGTGTGTTGGTCTGTTGTTAAATACCGCGATGCACACGGCTATTGAAGCTATTGACGACGGTATTGGAAAATAAATCAAAATAAATAAGCTAAGTTCCATTTGCTAAATTCGTTGGAAAATTATCTCCTAGCATGAATAGCAACATGTTTCACCCTATCAATTTAGAAGCAAAATTCTATACATGGCCTGATCATTTTGCGGCGTGATCTATCCTGAGCTATAACTTAATAAATTTCTATGGTGCTATTATTTAGGAAGCATTTTACTCTCACAATACTTAATATCAATGTAGTAACAGTTTTCTTACATTCTATTATTGCGAACGAAACCAGAGAAATAAAATTCTTTGCCGCAAAAATGTACGCTTCCTCACACAATAGGTCAAGATAAAAGTTAGGGCCATGGTTTCCATGCATTTCTTCTTCAAAAACAAGAGCTTAAGTATCTGAGCGTTCCGTAAATAGGTCGTACGAGTAGGAGAAAAGTTGAGAAGTGAAATAAAATTAATAATATTGTCCAAGGAATTGCTTTTGAAATTCGGTCGCGACATTTATCAGCTCAAAATTCAATAAATCAGTCAAAAAATTTTCAATTATAAGTCATATAGTTTCAAGATTAACTTTGAGGAAAATTTGCACTTCCGCGATAAAATAAGGTGCATCGTGTTTATCCGCACCTACTTAAGTATATTTGACCAACCCATGTTTTGTTGGGTAAAAGTACTCTCGAGGCATCTTGATACTATTACCCGTCAAGACCTTGGCCTGCAAGATAAAATTTAAGTGCAGTAAAATACAATTTAAATATATCTTTTAGTTATCACCAAATACCTCCAAAGAATAGAAGAAGCCACTTGAACAAAATTTTAATCCAGCAGATTCCGCAAGGATAGTAGAGGGCATTATTCTGCGCCATTTATAGGAACCCTGCGTATACAGCGCAACATTAGGGCATGTGAACTCCACAAGAGGATCACCTCAAGTGATCCAGAATCAATAAAATTCCAAAATTCTCAATCGGCAACGTTTGTTGGGATTTTGCGGGAATCGTCAGAGGCAAGAAAGGCAACATAGTTCTAGATCCTCCTTGAGAAACGGCCTTAGGACGCAACGCCTCAAAGAAAAACTCACTCCGATTACCTGCTGTTGTGTGCTCAGTCCTCTTAAGGGCTTATCCTTCAGCCCTTTGTACTGCGGAAGATTCGGCGAAATAACGACAGGAAGACGTCGCAGGGAGACATTCAGCGAAGTGTTTCACGCAGAGTATAATAGTGTGAGGTAAAAGGAGGGCTAAGAATGAAGGGCGGGATGCGAAGGGCAGTGTCAAGGAAGGGAAAAAGACCCTTTCAGGAGGTGATTGAGGGAAAGGGACCGAGTCAAAAGGGACTTACGATCGCTTTTCTGAGAAGGCCACACAAAATGAATGGCCGGTAAAAAGACTAACCACAGGCGTCACAATTCTTGGTTACGATTGTTGAACACCTGGATAAGAACAGTCCTGGGACAGGACGCAATTCTTTTTCCGTTCAAACGTTCAAGTTTCCTCGAATTTAGGAGAGTTTTTAAGGCTTCGGGTTTCCATGAATGGGCCTCTTGTTATCCGAGCCGGCTTATACGGTTCCGAGAAAAAAATGAAGGTATCTATAGAGAGAGACAGGGACTATAATTACGAGATATTTCCTGTTTTCGGTACAACCTGAGGATACAGCCTGACATTTTCATTCATAACAAGAAATTGCACTTTTTAACACGAAGATGAACCTAGGCTATATCGAACTTCAGGTCTCCGAAACGCAGTAGGCACGGTGAAATTAACAGTAGAAATACAGAATAAAACACATATTTGGTTATTTCAGCGGCCCAAAATGATTGCTGTTCATAAACAGAACGTCTCATATGTCGTATTACTTATAAAGTTCAAAATTTTCAATAATTGTTAACAATAGGTGTGATAACTTTCTTCAGTTGTATGCCAAGAAAATTATTTAGGCATTTATCTTTAAGGAGAGGGGTGCCGAGCTGTTTTGTGTCATAAAATGCCTAGTTGCTAACCATGATTTATTTTACTTCAGTCGACCGTCGTTGGAAATTGAAATGATTTAGTCTCGCGGTCTCGTTATTAGGACGTTTAGTCTCGTTATATCATGGTATGTACAAAGTTTTTATTTATAGTAAGTTTATTTCCACAAATTATAATCTGTAGGCCACCCATTGCTTATTGTCACCAAACATTGGTCATTTTAGGATAATTTGATGGAATTTAATGAGTAAATTCATATTATCTGAAGGCGTTTGCTTATTTTGTTGTTTTGAGTACACCATCAAACAGAGGGTCAAAGAGAGAATTAAATAACATTTGAAATAACCTACAACTAGGATACAGTATGCAAAGAAATTCTTTTTCAAATATTTTTCGCTTCAACTATATTGACATAGATGTAATTCCAGTCGAGGCGAAACATTTTTGCTCCCTGGAATTTCGCGTCATTTATTTACTTCCTGGTGAAAATTGAGGCAGCCAAAAGCCCCGCCTTGAATAAATTTCATGTTTGAGCAAGTAAACGACATCGCCAACCTATGATCAGTTGTATATAAAATATTACAGGAGTCACACATTAAAGAGCACAAAACTGTAACAGAAAGTGGTTTTCTGAGGAGACACAATGCAAGCGGGCCCAGTTATAAACGATGACACGACGGACTGATTACGGCGCTCGTAAAGACGTGCAGCCTCGAGGCCACAGCTGAAAAAAGTCAACAAGACCCCTCTTTGAATTACTGCCAAACCCAGAAATTGGTTTTATAGCCGCATGAAGGGAAGCACTCAACTTAAGGAGCTCCTTAAAACTGCCCTCTCCATTTGGTCGCTCGAACAGTTTATGGCGCTCCCAGCGACATTTTTTGACGACAGACGGAGTGATGCGATCACAAACATACAATTCTTACATATATAAATTAACTTCCATCCTCTCTTTAAGTCTTTCACAGTTTTTTTCCTTTTAACGGCTATGCGTAAAAGTGGTGGCAGATGCTGTCATCGTGATATATAGGGTTTGACATGTCGAGATTATCTTCTTTCAAAATCGCACAGCACCCAATGGACATCTGGCCTCCTTCCCACATTTGGCAACAAAATCGGTCATTTTTTTAATACATCACACTTCATTCCAATTCTTCGGTCCAAAAGGCCCTCGTTTCGGGAGAGAAAATGGGAAGCTTTTCAAGTCTTTATGCGGATCAGAAATATAAGTTGCGTGAAATCATTATTGAAAAGCAAATCTACCGGAGTCGCATGCAATAAAAACCGGGTAAATTCCTTTGTCGTGTTCGATTTATCTCACACTTCATGGTGGTGTAGAAATCACTTGTTGCCGGCAGCTGTGAACTCGGGTCTTTTCGGTAGAGCAATGGGGAGGAAAACCCCTCGTGCAGGCGTGAAATCTTGTTTAGGGCAGGGACCTCGAGGGCCCTTCGTGGACTCCCGAATGCGGAACGTCTCAAGTGTCAAAAGGACTCTCGGGGTTCGTCTGACGGCGATCCTTTGCACAGGGAGCGGGGGGGGGGGAGGGTTAGGGGGGGGTCGGGTCGCTTGGCCCATGAAGAATGGGAGGCGGTGGGGGGTTAGGTCCCGTTGGGCCGAGGGCGAGTTGCGCGCCGGGCGTGATTTAAGGGCATAGTCTGCAGAGGACTTGCGAGGAGTGAGGCCCCCAAAAAGGACGCGGGGGTCCTTTGCGACCGTGGTCGTCGAGGTTGACGGTCGGAAGGGTCATTGCCGTTAATCAAGATTCGCTGCGGGTTTTCGGGAGAGGGGAGCGGAGAAAGATTTTTCCCCCGACCCATAAATGTCATGCAAAGGCAAGACGAAGACAGCACATCGCTCTCGTTAATGTCGTACTTTTTGAGTCCAGATGCCGACTCGCCGAGCAGAATTTAAGTAGCGGACTGGGTGCTCCCGAGGTGGGGGAGGGGGGCTTGGAATGACGCTCATGGTTAGAATGAAGAAGTGGCCCGAATGGCTAAGCTGGTTTGCAACGGCGGTCTTCGAATGCGACAACTCGATTCACCAGTGGCATTTGGAATAGGCGGGCTCGTTAATTTATTGGGCAGTTAATACGATGGGTGAAAATACAAGCTGGAGAAAATTCCACGGTCCAACGAGTTCAAACTGCATACGTAAAAATGCCAAGGAGGTCTTCATAGATTACTCTCCTCAAAACGAGTGCCGTATAGAGTGGTTTGAGCTCTCCTCGACACGCGCGCAAGTCACTCATGAGCCGGAGAAAAAACTCCTCGAGTAACATTCGAAATTGAACTTCTATGTTTACTCGACGTGTTTCAGAGCACCAAAGCTTTAAAAATGACTCTTTCACGTTGAAACTCATCTAGTAGTCAAAGAATTTGGTTGTGATTAAAGCAAACATGTGTTCCTAATCCTTGAGGAATGTGAGAAATAATCGAGGTGATACGCTGTGACTCTGGGGCTCCTTGTTCGATTGACGAATTACTTTTCTGTAATGAACCGAGCAACTAGCGTTATCTGTATTCTTTCCTTGAGGTTATTACTATGCTGAAAGCCATTTGCGGACTCCCCTCCGTGAGATGAAGCGCCAATATGGCTGCAATGAGCAGAAAGCAGTTTTCCGAGTATGGAAACGTTATTGCTATACAAGCAAAAGGGTAACATGAAATATTGTATTTCTCGTACTTGAGTGGTGTGCCATGGGATAATAAAGAATCCCAACCAGTAGAGGGCGCTTTTATCTCCCTGTGGGGAATTTTTACTTCTTCTCTCATAGCATTTAACCTTTGGTTCTGCCGCGACGAGGGAAATTCAAACATACTTTGGCGGTAGGTGGGTGTTCGAGCCTGGGACGACCGCCGTACCCTGAGCGACTTTCAGCAGGTCTTTAGAGCGTGAGCACGTTATTTGACCTAGCATTTTAAAAATTCCCTTGAGCTATCTCGTTTGCGTCGACAGAAAACAGTTAAAAATGGATCCTTATCGCCGCGTAAAAGACTGGAATGGTGACCACCGACAGCTTATCGCTGCCTGTAATCCTCACATGGCCAGAGGTTGACCATTGGGTAATATGGGATAATGTTTTAAGAGCATTTGCTTTTGCCTTTGAGTTTTTTTTTTGTTAACTTTTATTCTTGGAGAGTGACAGATATTTCCAAAATGTTTTGGAGTCCAGGCGAGAGGGAAAGAATTTTAGGAGTAGTAAAAGCAGGCTCAACATTCCCGGAAATATCATGGGAACTGGACTTGAACGGAGGTTCTGTATTTTACTGGCTAAAGCAATACAAGGAGGGAGATGAGACGATGGAAACACGACCACGAAACGGGAGACTACGGTGCACGTCTCGAGAAGATGATTTCAACATTTGTCAACATGCTACTGACCATCCTCTTTGTGTTGGTGGAGTGGCTATAACGAAGAGTGTATTACACAAGAATTTCAGTAATCACGCAGGGAGAAACCGCATTCACAAAGCCTGTATCAGAAACTGCAGCCCGGCAAGTGGTAATACGTTTTTATAAACTTCAGAAAAGAAGCCAAGAAAAACGAAAATGTCAAACAAATATCATATGTGTGCTATTTTATTAGTTTAATGACTAATTCATTCATCATTGCACATTCTCAGTTTTTTGGGAATTCGTTTACTATGTAGCGCCATGATTGAAAGGTGAATTGAACCTGATCTCGCACTCGCATTCAATAAAGGAAGACGTTTCGAAGTGGTGAGTAGCCAAGTATCACGTTATACAGTATCCAGCGTTAAATCGTTCCAAATGCTCCGAGCTATCCATAATCACTATCTGCTCCCCTGATAATTCCCCAAGAATACGTACCTACTTCCGAGTTTATGTAAAGCCAAAGCTGAGAAAGCAGAGGTGGACTTCGAGGGAATACCAGGAGACCTCCAGAGTACGAGTGGTGGAGAAAGCGTCGAGGGTAAATTTGCGAGTAATGAAGAATGAGGGAAGGAAAGCACTGCGAGAACTAAAGAGTTGAATGGAACGTTTCATATGCATGCTTGCACGTCTATCTAATACGCCTCCGCTCCCAGGGAGCATCGCGCTGATAGCGGTCGGGACACGTGGGCGGCCATCACAAACTTCGACTGCGAGCTTAGCACATTGCTGTGTTCGAATTTCCCTAGTCATGGGCGATACCTTGGAGTAATATGCCACCAGTGATGACATAAAATTTACTCCAAGAGCAAAAGTGGTGCCGCTCAATTTCTTGGGAAACTTTATGATCCCATGATTCTCGACAGGAAATTCTCCCACAAATACAAATGTGCAAACCATAAGGATGTGAAGCAACCAGGGGCACTGATGATTGCCCTTAAATAGGGTAAATTTGGAAAAGCAGTATGGTCACGTTCCAAAACAGCGCCTCAATACTCTAACGTCGCCACACGGTACTCCTTCCCTCCTTCACATATACATCAGCGGTAAATTTCTAATCATACCAGTTAATTGTCCTCTATGAAGCAAAATCAGCAAATACCGTAAAATTGCGAAAGGCCAACCGAAATTATCGCGGAAAAGCGTTGTATCACTGGCAGCAATCCCGTTCCATGACGTCATCATCTGAGTTCACGATGACGTAGTTTTAACACCACCAAGCGCGCGAAACTTTTAACAAGAATGAATTTTGTAAAATAGAGTAGTTCGTCGGTAAAATTCGTGTTCCGTATTTTTAAGAACACGAAATTCATATACAGTGATTTTATGCATTTCTTATTATAAATTCATTCACAGACTTTTAAATGTAACGCTCATTCGCAATCATTGGCGTCGGGAGCGAGGATCGACACGACTAGAGTGGGCCATAAGCTTTATGCGTGGCTAATTGCCTAGGGATTACGAATCCAGGTCGTAAAATAAAACTGAACATTTAACTCATATCCAAATTCAACTGTGAAGCAAATAAATACTCGGAGAACCCACCACACAGGTTTAGTGAGGAAAACATCGTCATGAACAAACGAAACTGTTCAATATCTTCGGACCAGCATTTGGGGAAGCTCGAAAAAAATAATGGAATAAGTAAAATACTTCACCTCATTATTCATTAGATATGATTCTAAAATATTTTTCAGGTACAAGAATATAGTCCCTATTATTAATCAGGGATCTTAGTTTTTACGGTTCGTGATTAATTCTTTATTTAAAATGAATCCTATATACATAGTTCTATAGTTCTTATCCATTGGATTTGAGCAGAAGAAGCTGGTTTTCTTTACAATCAATGAAGTACTTTTAACTAGTTTTCACTCTGTGCTCCTTTAATTTGAAACCGCTTTAAAATATTATAAGTGAATTTCACGGTAATAAAAAAAATTTCTAAGGGGTGAAGGATCATCTGGTATAGAGAAAGCCCCTTTATCTATTAGGAGTGTTAGGCGTAACTTGGTGGAACATTGGAACGCCCAACATTGTTAAATAATGCACCATGTTATATTCCACTCTTTTATTTCACTCATAACCAATCATGGTTTTGGCAAATGTACCAACCTCAAGTATGGAATATAACGCGGTGTATAATTGAGCAATATTTTACCTATACCAAGACTTTTATAAGATAATAATGCGTCGCTGGATTACAAATTCAACCCCCTATCAGATCTCTCCTCATCAATAATTCTTAGTATATATTGAGAGAAAGTGGGACTACTAAAAATTAGTAGATGCCCAATGGTGGACGATTGGTCGTAGATTTGTAGTTGCGATGCCAATTTGTCACAACCACTGATCTCCTTCCCACCGTATTACATGAATTACTGAGAAAGGAAGATTTCTCAATCGTCGTTCTGACGCTGGGTCCTCATTCTGATGGCCGCACCCCTACAACGAGCAATAACTTGGTGTTTTATATTCGCGTGAGCGTCGATATTCCGCTGCGAATGATTCGTGGCCAAGCAGCGAACGAATTGCACTTCCCGTCGGTTGAGGGGATCAAAGTATGGCGTGACATACACCAACCAATGTAAAGAGGACGGTTTGGTGTTCAGTTAACGCCAATGGGACCCAAAGTGATCACAAATCAGCGTACATTAACTATTTCGATTTTCAAGGGATTGATAACGATCGACTTTGTACGGAAAATGTTAACCGCGTATGGGCAGGAGACCTGTGAGGTATGCCACGGGAAGGTGGAAATTTAACATGATACGAACTTGTGAATACCTCCCTAAAGGTCGCGATACAGATTGAACATCAAGTTTTCCTTTCCGCTTTAGGTCGATAGATAACATATAAACATTGCGCGCGTAACATTTCTTAAGACAGAGTCTGAACTTGACGCGGCCATCTGCATAAAAATACCAAATACGAATTTGAGATTTGGTATGTCCGGTAACATCAACGGATCAAAATTAAATTAAACGTTAAAATGCGTTAAAAATGGGTTAAAAATAAATTACTTATTTGGGAATATTGGACGAGGGTCCAAGTCTTGCAGCATGAGCAAAAGAGGCGGTAAATACAAAGATACTCCCAGTTATATCGTCGCAAAAATCCTTAAGCCCCTAAAAAAATTTTTATCTTCGGCTCAAAAATAAATTTAAGTGTGATCTGAGATATCCCAGGACATTTTCTGTTATTACCTGCCTTTAATTGACCATATCCAATGGTAAAAGTACTTTATTCCCTCCAGTTTTTGGCTCATTAATGCCTGGGTTTTACGGGTATTACGTCATTTTTTCCTCATTATATACATTCCTACGTTTATATCGACGAAGCACCGTGCCAGCCACCTCCAGCGTGTATGGCATGAGGCGATCCTACACCAGGCATACAATACTCATCTATCGTCTCAGTTCAAGGCGAAACCCAGAACGATCCCCCGGCGTCTGAGGGCGACCATACTGCGTTCAGGAGAACTGGCGTTCTACGTTGGCGAATATATGAACGTATATAGGTCAAGATGCTACTCCTGATTAGAATGAAGAGTACTATTAATTAACGAATGTCACGACACACTAATTGTTGTAGAAAAAAAGTATGCGGGACATATAGAATTTCACCCAATCAGAGCGAGGTGTTACAAAAATCGTATGTATCAAACAGAAGTAAAAAGTCGCGTCTGCCCCAGAAGGATAGGAATGTTATATAAATGGTCTATCGCAGCTGATTTGGGATATCACTCTCTGTGGAAAAAGATACTTCAAAGGGTAATAAAATCCATCGATAACAGCCAAACATTCATGCCATCCGTGTGATTGAAACAGTGGATTATAGTTTCCAAGAGCGTTCACGGAGGCTACCACCGGCATTTTCATCTCACTAACAGGGAGAAAGTATTTTCTATAAATAACGAGTGACACTTGAAATATATTCATGGAGAAATTACACGGGTTCAAGCGCACAACAGTTTGTTCGCACAGTTATCGCTGCCACACTATTTCGTCGCAGAGAAATTAATGCTTCTGCTGAAAGGAAATACCGGGGTAATATATCCCATCCGACGATTTTTCACCGGGGGAGAGTTCGAGAGTAACCGAAGTGGGAATAATTTTTGCCTTCCTCATATCCTTTGCGCCGCGCGGTCCAGTCTGAGGCGGATTCCCCCGCCATCCGGGTCCCCATAGTCTCGTATATTAAGTTCATCGTCGCGCGTATATATTCCAAAGATGGAATGCAGTTTATATTTAAACGAGGGTTGCGCTGATAAAAAGGCGAGAAGGATACACGGAAAGGGTGCGTTGGGTAACGGGGAGCGGGGGATTTATGTGCCCCCCCCCCCCCCGCCGTATGGGAAAGAGAGGCAGGGTGAAGGAAAGTTGGGGGAAAAAGGCAGAGAGTTTGGGATCTGCAAATCACCGCGAAAAGGAAACAAAGATGTCAATATAGGTGACAGTGGGGCATAAAACAAAACCGGGGCTGGAGGGAGATACGGGGAAGAGAAGAGGAAGGGCCGGCGGGGAAAAAGAGCCTTATAAATTGCACTGGCCATAAAATTAGAGTGAATTGCATGCCACAGAAAGATAAGTGGTGTCGGATGGAGGCATATTTCTGAAGGGAGGGACAGTGGGGGGGAAAAAGTATATTATATACATTTATATAACAAGACAGCTTATGTAAGGATCAGGGAGCGAGGTTTTTAAGGGGTTTGGGGACAGAGAGGGAGTGGGTGGAGAAAAATATGTGAAGACGCGCCGGCAAAGGGGAAATTTCGTAATAACTGAAAGTAGTAAATTCGTGGGGGGGGCGTGAAGGGCAGAAATAGGGGACAGAGTGAGAAAGAAGAGGGTGGAAAAAAAACAAGAGTCCATGAACGGAGCCGAGGGTAAAAAAATCCAAGAGCGGAATTCATGATAAGTGACCGAGGGTAAAATGAAAACTCATGAATGAGATAACTCAAATGAAAAACAGCTCAAGGAGGGGGTGACGGGGGGGAGGGGGGGTTTGAGCGGAGATATGAAAAGAGAGAGGGGGAGCGGGATGGGAGGGGGGAAAGAGGGGGGGAGGGACGCGTCGGCAAACAGAGCATAAATTGCACTCACACATCTCCTCTTTCCAAAGGGGTGGTTTCACCCTCGTGTTGCACGAGGGTCCTGGGACGGCTGGAGGATCGAATGTGATGCGCTCCCGCTGTTTGAAACGAGGGGCCGAGTAGTCGGGTCTTTGGAGGGGCTGGTAGGGGGAATTGGGGGGGGGAGTCAGAATTACTCTTTTGTTACCCGTGTGGATGGGTTAGGCAATTTAGTCGGCAAGGAATCGTGTTTATACAGCGGTTTGCGGTCAGACGGTTGAGGACATCTCGTCAGCCGGGTGAGTAGGGCGTCGAGTTTGGCTCGGATACCATCCACGTCATCCAAAAGAGATATTAATAATGGAGCCATGAGATGATCCCCGAGGGCTTTTCTTCACGTGATTGTATTCTGAAATCTAGAGGATGACAGAAACACTTGGCAGCTGCGCGACCAGGGGCCTCGTCTACCTTCAACTGTTTGTAGTCAGGAAGGTAGAATTCGGCTTTGGGTGCTTCCACAACTTAGGTCATTTTGCACCATCCTCAAACCTATTCATAACTTTAGTTTCCAGCCAAAGCCAATTCAAGCACAAGAAATCGGTGCTATTTATATCATTAAATATTCACGGTAAAATAATAGTCATCTAGAATTATTTTAATAGTAATTTCTCCAAGAAATTCGAAAACACAACGGACAATCCCGCGGTGGTGACCTAAAATTTGTCTCCGGTTCCACGAAATGGAAAAATATCTTTAAAATCTGATATTCGACACATTCCGTCGACATGTCTTCAATGGACCTCGCATTTATACCGACGAGAAAAATGCAAATAATTACGGACCAGGGTGAAATATTTAATTAATAATTTTCTGCATTATAATTCCCACGTAGCTAGTGCCTTGTTTTGCCTTAACAAGTAAGCTGTGGGATGGTATGGTTACCTATCCAATTTCAACATGGATGCAAATAATATGCCCTTGACATCAAAGGTAAGAGCTTAATATAATGATACGTGCAACCTGAGATATAAAAAAGCTCGAAAACATGGGCATTTAATGTTAAAGTAATTATTTTTAATAAAGGTACAGCACTACCCTTCTCCTTATAAAACCGAATTGTAATTATGTTTATCCAAAGAGGACAAAAGACATAAATTCCACATACATACACACATACCAATCACGCCGTTCCCTTCCGGGGTAGGCACAGACACAGTTTCACTCTCAACCACACATGTGTACACCTAACTCTGCTTCAATAATATCCTCCATACTGACCTATCATTGCAAATATCTTTTCCTTCATTTACCCCCACACACTGCTTCATACACGTCCTCCTGTTTTAAAGACTCATAATATTCCTCCGAAGAATTTCCTCAATCACATTCAACCACAACTTTCTCGGCCTACCTCTCCCTTTCGCACCATTCATTTCACTCTTATATATCAAGTACCATTATTCATATTCTCGGTCAGGGACATACCAAAATAACTAAATTGTAACTACGGAGACGTAATATTAAATACATTACAGCACGAAAAGGTAATCGCAGAGGCTAAAACTTGGTATAAAGTATTTATTGAGAAGAATTGGAGAAAGTGGTAACAATATATAAACACCAGTCTATCTCTCAATTCCGTGAGCACGGCTGTTTTGTCTTCGCAAACTATGGTTATGTCACTTTAGAATGTATTTCGAGTGACACACCGACTATGCTACCAAGCCCGAGTTTTCATACTTGCACTTGAGTGCTGAAGCGCTGGCTATTTCGCCTTGACTCTTGGCCAACGACCACACGGCCAATAAGGCACATTTTTCCACGTACTGATGATGCATGGGTAATCCCCACGCATCTCACACCTGGCACCGAAAGAGCTCATGCCAGCCAATGAATGGAAATCATAGCGCAAGAGAACGATTCGCGCTTTCCAAATCGACATTCAGACACACTCTGACTTCACATATTAGAGTAACAGGAAGAGCGTCTTCTGTTCAATTGGATTTTTTTGGGGAGGCGGCCGACAGTTAAGGTCATTTGCGACATAGGGGACAGGTAAGGGAGGAAGGGTGGATAGAAACCCGGCGTCGGCATTAGTCTGCTCTCAACGAAAGGCGCCAATGGGACCACGGTTTAACGTCTCATCCGACAGACGGAGTATTGTACTTGAAGTGCCCGCCGCAAGACAATCAGGAAGGGATCGGATTTCCTATTAAAATTACCTTCCTCTGCAGGGATTTGAACCCTGGCCGCCCGTATGGTAAGCCAGTACTCTAGCCACCACACCAACCCGATCCCCGTCTTATGTTCAATCACTGAGACATGACCAAAGAAGTATCTTAAAATTGCAACGGGAAAAGTTACTGAGACAGAACCAATGACGCATCTTTGACGCGTCGCATGACCAACGCACCAATGACGCATTTGATTTTCGGAAACAAGTAAAACAATAAATGAAATAGCTTTGACGGAGGAAAGGGAAGAAAACAAACCGAGAGGATGAATAACTAATAAAGAGCTAGAATAGAGGCGGAAATATATGAGGCAAAAATGAATTTGTGGGGTTAAATTACGTGGTCCTCAGTCGGTAAAAATTAAGGTAAGAAGAAGAAAACATCATTATCACAAGTACTCGCGTGACTAAGAGCTTGGACTCACCAAGATCACAAAGCGCACCGCCATTACTAGTACAATTTCGCACTCCGGATTGCCAAGTTAGGGTAGGCAGGTAAAAACTATGGAGGCGTAAGAGCGATAAATTTTAGCAAATAAACGCTTTTTGATACTTTTTTTATCAAATACGCCAGACCAAATCAACATTCTCATTAATCATCCGAGGTGGCACATAAAGTAGCCGCAACATAATTGTTGACACTTCCGACGACGAAGGGGGCACGGCACCATTTCTCTTCCTCGCCTGGGGCGCCGAAAACACTCGGGCCGCGCCTGTCCCCTCCTACCGCACCCCGAAAAATCCTTTTAAGGCACACACAACCCCGCATTCCCTCCCCCCACGCTCCCCCCCCCCACTCCCCTCCCCCACCCCTCCGACTGAGCCTTCCGTGCTGCGTAAGACAATGAAATGAAAGATGTTGGCGGGGAGGCTTTCAATTACTCCACTCCAGAGCAGGGCAGAGGTGTAATGGGGTGGGGGAGGATGATACATGTCGTTCGGGTGGAGTGAGGGACTGGCGACCCCTGGGGGGGGAGGTCGAGGGAGGAGGTCGAAAGCCGTCGGCCGCTCGACGGGCCATTGGGCCTGGTTGACTGCGCGACGGGGATGGGAACGGAGGGACATTTACATCATTGGAGGTGCCTTTCGCGGACAATGGCTGCCTCTACTCTCCTCCACGAAGGAGTTTTCCCTCCAGTGCGAGAGGAGAAAAGGCGAAGGGAGGTGTGTAGGGGACGGAGAAATGGGAGGTCGCCGATAGTGCGGCCACCACCCCAGTGCCCCCCCCGCACCCTCTGCCACTTCCTCCACCTCGCCCGTGACGTATCGTCGCAGTTGCCCACCCCGACGCTCCTTTGGCCCAGGGGCGTGACAAAGTACAATAAAGCCGGATGAAATACTGAGGCCGGCTCCGCCCCAGAGCTGCCCGCGTCGATTTATAGCGGACGAGGTCGGTGGGGCGTCTTGTGGGAAGGGGAGTGGGGGGCGGGGAGGGCTGAGGGATGGAGGAGCGGGCGGCCGTGCCCCCCCCGTTCGCCCCCCCTGCCCCCGGGGACATTCCGGCGAGCCTCCGCCCTCCCATCCCACTCACCACGGGCCTCCGCTGCCAAGTCTTCCTCCTCGGTCCGATTGATTTGCCTCGGGGGTGTCGTGTCCCCCATTCCCCCGACCCTTTCTTCTCCACCCTAGGTCAGGGACCATTCTTCCCGAGAGGCCTGCGGGCACGCGTGACCGAAATTGGGCACGCAAATGAAGTCGGGCGGATGGGAAAATCGGCGGCTGCCGCGGTTCTTTTTCGGGAACGGAACGAATTGAACCGCGAGCCACGGAAATGACAGCGATCCCCAATGTAATGATAGCCTTCCTCCGCGGACGTCAACGAGGATGCGTCCAGTGTATGGACCTTAATTTTCCAGGCTGTCTTCCTCGAGTGTGATTTACTTTATTTTTCTTCCCGTCTCAAGTTTTTTTGCGACCTTTAGTTCTCAACATTTGCATTCCGTCATTATCCTCTCATCATGCGCAGACTACAGTGCAGTACAGTTCTCGCCAATCGGGAATCGGATTCGTGCGGTGGCCGGAGTTTTGGCTTGCCATTCCGATGGCCGAAGGTTGATCCGGCTTAAGAGGAGATGATTCAGTGGACACTACCCGTACTATGGTGTTAGGTGGAGGGCACTTGAATCGCAATACAGGAATCGCAATGAATACGCTTCCGAACTGCGAATTAGGGTGGCATATCCTCGCGCAGAAGTCGGCGAAAACTTTCAATTACTTTCTCGAATCATGATCGAGTTTCACATGCTCTTTACAATAATTCAGCAAAGTATGAAAAATCATACAAAAAATGAGAAAAAGGGAAATATGTTCCTGCACTGTTTCCCAAGCAGTGATGAAAAAAATATCTATCTTCGTATAAAAAATATATTTAAAACAAGGTGCATAATCAAACTGATTATATTTTTTAGCTTTTAGTGTGTTCTGTGTGCGCTAAATACAGACAAGTGACCTTCTGCATCATCATTTTAGTAATATTTTAAGGATAACAGGTCTGAAAAAGTCATGCGCGGTAACTGCAAGGGCACTTCGCGTGAAGCTGTGATGGGCACTTCGCGTGAAGCGGCGTTTTCACATCAAAGAGGTGTCTGTGGCTACCACTGCGTTCTAATAGAACACAACAAAACATTTTTCATAATTTTCCGTTTTAATGATTGAGCGGTGGAGAAAATATGTGTTCGTAAAATCTCGTAACCTAATCCAAAAATGAATAATATAGGAAAGAAAATCTCGTAAACTTCGCCATGTACCATATCCTTTAATACATAGAGAGCAGTAATTGTAGATACATATGTGCTACGTATTTGTTTATCAAAAGCGGCCATCCGAATCATTTGAATATTGTAATTTAAGAATTTTACGGTGTGAACATTTGTCTTGGCACTAAAACTTGCTAATACTATTATAAAAGGACCCAATTATACCCTTAATTTACAATATATTTTTCAATCAATTATAGTTATAAATAATTCGGCTTTATCAATTTTTATACATGCGTAAACGTACTTTTACAGTTTCTTAAATTATATATCAATAATATGAACATTCTATTTGTTTTCACTTTCGAAAAAAATCTATTGAGGCCATTATTAATAGCAATATTCACCGACCATAAAATGTTGAAAACATCAACAATTTTGTACTAAATAACATGGTTATATTCAATTTAAAAAATAATTAAATCCTATTAAGTACCGAGCAAAGCTCAGTCTTTCAAAACGATACGAAATTGATCATTTTCAACGAAGGTGTACACGGTAATGGGGAATAATACCATAATATACTGAAATTGGCATCATTTAACGGTCTTTTGCCTTTGAATCCAGACATTCCGCGAGTGCGTAGGTTTCATAGAAATGTATGTGATCGTATTAACCGTGGAGGGTATCATACGCCTTTCGCGACGGTATAACATGGTCGTTTTCTCGCTATTGTCCCGAATTCCTTCCCTAACAACGCTACTTTGCGGAAGCGGCTACTTTGCGGAACCCTTAACGGTCTCAATTGGCGGTCTCTACCCGTAACAATTTACAAAGTCTAGATACGTACCCCCTATATGATATGAACAAAAATCCTATCTTTATTCGCAATCACCTTTGCGAATGGAATCGGAAATTACTTGATTGCAGATACGATAATGGGTGAAATATGTGGAGAAAAGTATTTATCCATCTCATGTAAATGCCACTGTCATGAAAAACAGTTCCAAAGAAAGGAATTCTCTCTAAGCATTGAATAGCAATAAATTCGCCCCTTTTTGTCACATTTTTATTTAATGCTGGAAAATTATTACAATAAAAGGAAAATATATGCATCCTTTCAACAGAATCGGCGCAGCAGTTGGCAGTGATGACTGACAGAAGTGTTCAATTCAAATATATTCTTAAATAAATTTGCTAATTTTGTGGCTTATTTTATTTCTTTTTCAATGGCTTGGGAATTTACACCTATGCAATGCCATGCAAGCCAATCAAGCGTGTATGGCAGGGGAGATGTCAATCGTGAAAGAAGCAATTTTCAGTTTTTATAAATACAAACAAAACAGTGGAATTTTGCTCTAAATTTGACAAACGTGGATACCTTGGAACGCTCGCGGAGCATCCTTAAGATGTTTAAAACGATTTTTGTTCAGACACAGATTTGCATAAAACGTTGCATACGTTTTCCGATACGTGATATTTATGGAAATCATAGAACATTTTCGATGTTATCTATTTGGTTCTTTGCAATTTAATGCTATTAAAACACGTAGCCTTTGGGCGCATGAGAAATGTTTCGTCATAATTCGATTACTTGAATACAGACTTTATTCTAAACGCGTAATTATACACTTTATACTATTGTAACTGTTGCCATGAAGCAGCAAGGTACTGCGCGGAGTAACATTTAAAAAATAGATTTAGATATAATTTCGCCTCTATTTCGAACAGCGCGTCGAAAACTGAAATTCATGACATATCTTTACCCTTGGCGAAAATGTAAAATACAATTCATGTATCATTTCCACATCCATCAATCACAGCATAAACAGTGATTTGCATAACATGAAAATTTGGTATGGAACTCACGATTACCGGTTCAGCCACCTTAACCCTAGATAGCTAATGTTCGTCAAAATGACGAACATCCAATAAATACCTATATCCCTCTCCCTTTCTAATTGTTTTACGTATGGTTCCCATTTGTGGCGAACATACAGTTGATTTTCCCCAACTTGTGCCAAAGAAATCTAAGTCATTTTATAGTTATCATAGATTTTTTAGACTTCTTTTTTATAATACTGAAGAAAAAAAATTATTTTCAAGATAATAATTGCTAATTTAGATATTGTAAGTTCAAGTGCCTTATTTACTTCAAAGAAACATGTGCAATTTATGATTTGAAATTTAGTAATAAAAACTCAAATAAGTATTGTTTTTTTTTCAATTATTATCTTTTATTTATATCCTATATTTACAACTAATACAATCAACCTGATCAAAATATCATATATTTTCATTAAAATTTACGATGAAAAATTGATCGTAAGAAAGTCGAAAGATTAGCTTATATGGTGATTTCAAGAACGTTATCAATCTAGGGCTAACGAATTCTAGTCCCACAGAGCGGCTACCATTCCCGCCTCGGGAGCGAATGCAAAAAAGTCGGCCGCGGGAGCGGACGGGTGCGGGGGGAGTGACTGGGGAGGGGGGGTACGGAGGATGGGGTTCGGCAGACTCGATAAGTGCTATCACTTAAGCCCCGTGGCCCTCACTCGAGATTACGGCAGCCTCCCTTCCTTTTCGCGATGATCGGCCCTGATAGGTCGTGAGATGAGATGTCATACGAGGGACGCGAAATTGGGGGAAAGAGTTGGAAAGAGGCGTCCCTGGGGAAAGGAAAGGGGGAGGGGGTGGGGGGAGAGAGACGTGGAGTGCCCGAGGGTCGAACGCAAAAAAATTGGGGGGGGGGGGGGGGGGTTGGCTGAGGGGTGATGGTGGATGATTGAGGCGGGTGGCTCAGGGAAGGGGGGGCTCGAGGAAGTGGGAGGGCGGGAGGAGGAGGGAGGGGAAGGTGAATTTGGGATGGGGAGGGGGGGGGTGAGAGGGGGAAAGAAACGTAGATCTGCATTGGTGGCGACGATTTCGGTCGCAAATAAAGACTTTAAAAAGCGTCGACGCAAATATGTCGTCCAGCGCATTTCCGCTGACGCGGTCACCCCTCTTCTCTCGTTTAATCCCTTGCTCGCAATAGGAAGAAAACCACGCTTCGTCGTTAATTTCTGCGAGTTGCGGCTCGTTTGAAATCTCTTCGATTTTTCTCGTCATGGGACGCTTGCCTTTGTTGCATTTTCTTCACGCACAAAATTTGCATCGAAAACTTGGGTGATTTGAAAACATACCCACAATGTCATCATTATCGGAAGACAGCAATTGAACCAGTCAGCGTTTAAAAAGTTTTTATATACCGATTTCATATGTTTTTTTCGATTTTGAGGCTTGAACGTAGACTTAACCTTTTGCTGTATACCCGAGGAATCCCATCTCTTACTTCGAATTCATCTTCGTCAACCTCGATTAAAAGTCATCAAAAATTAATTTCAAAAGACTTTACATGTACATCATTCAAATCATCAAGCAAGTGCTTCTATTAATTTGATAATTCATCAACGCTACACATTTATTTTGTCTCATAAGGCAAGATAAAGTGTAGGAAATATACAGAAATTTATTTCTCATCTTTAAGTCACGTACTCGAGTAAACGTTTCTTCAAACCTCAAATGTATGATTCAGATGCGTATCCTCAGCACCAGGCATTAAGAATTGCCTCTCAAAAGTGCTTAAAAATTGAAAAGTCACTTTTTCCTAAACGGCAACTCGATGTCTTGTTGTCATCGCGCAGTATTGCTTTTATGTTTACGCGCATTTCAACTAGAAAGATCCATTAGTATTAGTGTATTGCCTTCCGCATTGGGAATTAAAACGATAAATCCGTGAAATTACGATTAACAAGCCGCAATTAAAAGGAGGAAATAGGAAAAACGTTGCAATTCTGACCGCGATACCGTTGCGTGACGTCATTCCCCGGGTTTCCGATGATGTAGTGTTTCCATGTCGCCGATCAATTTTTGAGAAAATATTTGCAAAGTACAACATTAATTTCCGATTAAAGTTGAGCCTTGAATATTTTAGAATGCTTACTTTCGATACAATGTATACTCCCCATTATATGAGCAATTTGGTTCACAGTTTTAACGATCTCACCTGATGTGTAATTCTGCTGAATGATGGTCCAAACGTCAGTGGATCCAGCTACCGATGTATATTGGTGTCATCCGGTGCATAGGAGAAGGAACCTGCAACACAGGAAGATAGTACAAGTACTTTTAGGCCGCCAAAAGTACAACAATTATTTTACCTGCTGTAACATCCTTTCTAGGACATCTACAGCTACTACGGTTGCAGATGAAAAACTCACATAGACATCGCATTCCATTCAGCTATTTTTCCTCATCGGTATAATCGGTTACACCTAACACCGGTACCAAAATTTGGGGTCGTAAAACACGCACGTGAAAAAAATAAGACAGGAGGGAACGAAGCATGCTGTGGGAGCTGACATTTAAATGACAGATGAATTACAGGGATCCGACAAGACAGTTGGGGCAAAGGTAATGGGCCAATGAAAAACTAAAGATGAATGGCCTCAATAAAAGAAAATCTTACGACACTTGATAAATGCTAAGACTTTGATAGATCGACGGAGGTTAACGCTTTCTGACCATATGCACTCCCAGAGGGGCTCGTAGCTCGTCCATATAGCCTAATCAATATTCCACAGCCAAATAGCCAATCCTCTCAGCTCCCGAAGCTCAAGATATGGCACTTCATTTCTGCGAAGTCATCTGCTTAAAAATGACTATTGAAAGAAGCCAATCTGTAAAAGTCCACTTGGTCTCTGGGCGAGTACAAATATTTTCCCAATCTTGATTATGATATATGGAAAAGAATTAATATCAAAGCCGAAGAAATAATTCGAACATCGAACGCAAAGCGACGTGATCAACAATAAGTCATCGTGAAACTATAAAAACACAACAGCAGAACTAACAATGAAAGAACGCCATGTGATTGTTCACGTGCCTAAAGGTAAGGATTTCACATATCATAATTGAATATATGATAGTGACTATTTGAATAGCAAATAAATATAATTATTTAGTTCTCTAATTTTCAAGTTTAAAAAACGATGGACATTTTTACAAATCTGAAAAACGTGATAATAAGAAAGCAATCAAACGGAACTGAAGCCTGGGCATGGCAAAATTTCTCGAATGCACTCATCATAGTAAATCCCTGAATAAAGGTAAGTAATTGTAATTCAATCAGAGTCTGCTTGGAATGGATAACAATAGCTATTATTTGCAGCTAGAAAGCGGAGACTTCCCTTAAAAGATTATCATTCCCCAAAAGATATATTAATATTCCACCGAGAAACCAGCTTGTAACGTGTTGTCAGTCATGTGACTAGTTAAAAACCTGAATCTAGTGAACATCTGTGCGTTGTAAGCCAAGAATATGGATTAAAGCATCCTCTGACTTAGTGAAAGCGGAAGACGGTCATGACAATGACATGACTTTCAAAGGAACGGCCTGTCAGTAACATGTTGCCCCTCTCGGGAAGAGAAAGGGATTTCACTCGAGTAGGTGGAGTTGTAGCGATAAAAGGCGCTTATCTTATGAAACCGACGGAGAAAAACAGTGTGCTGAAGGATAGCCTGACGTGAGCCAATCCACAACAAATACCATGGAAACGAAGTCTTCTGTGAATGTTTGACTCTGACAATGTCTGCCGGTAAGGCGTGAATAATTTTGACGACTGCCTTTTTTTCATTGGTAAGAGGATGGATGCTCTCGCCCATAACCCGACGGATAACTTTACAAGGAGAGAAAATCACCAGAAAAAAAAACAAATTAAAGCATAGAAAAAAGACTTTCGTCCATTTCTCAGAAATACATGGGTCATTCAAAAGACCTGAAGGCTTTCAAGTATTTTCTCCCTCGGTCGGTGGATGTTTTGGACATTATTGAACAAGAGCTGACACTATGTGTTTGGTATTTCACGACTAGAAATAGATTTAGATGCCCAAGTCTGAAAACTAATAATATCACGTCAAACGGTTCATCTACATCTACGTAATACCCTGCGAGCCACCACGAGGGTGTGTGGCAGGGGGTGAAGATCACCAAACATGCACTATTATTGCCATGTAAGTAGGATATATAATGTAGACATGCTAGAAAATAGGGTCATAGTTTATTAGTTACTACAGTACATTATTAGTTATTGCAAGTAATTGCAGTAGTTATTACAATAGAATATTAGTTACTACGGTATAGTACAGGTTAAAATCTACATAATAAGGAAGGGATTATTGGTAGTTATTACATGCATCATGCACTACAGACTATTCTAACTATGTTTCACCTACCTATCCCTTTTGCTACGTTGCCTATTGTTCTCTCTTATGGTACGCGGGAAAAATTAATCTTTAAATCTATCGGTACGACAATCTATCTCTCTAATTTTGTTAATATGGTCAAACCTAGCATAATACGCAGGGGTTCTTACTATATATCTAACGTCATCTGTGAACAAATCGGTTTCGAATTTACTTAAAAGGTTTAACCTAAATTTTAACCTGCGTTCTGATAGTAATTCCCATCCTAGTTCTTCTATTAAACTCGTAACACTTATACAATTGTCATAACGACATTTAACAAACCTAGCAGATCTCCTTTGCACGCGCTCTAATTCTTTTATCATACCTTCCTCGTAGGGATCCCATATACTAGCAGAATATTCTAAATGAGGCCTGACAAGTGTAAAATAGCTTCTTTCTCGGACTCTCTCATCGCATTTGCCTAGAACCCTTTTTACGAATCTTAATCTACGGTTTGCTACACTAGTTATTTCCCTGATGTGTTTCCCCCATGACATGTCTTCACTGATGGTGACGCCTAAGTATTTAATTGATTCTACGTTACATATTTTGTTTTCTTTGATGCTATAATTATTCCGGGGAAGGCCATTCTTTTTCCAAAAATTCATAATCGCGCATTTCTTCAAATTTAATTCTAGCTGCCATCTATCACACCAATCATCAATCGCATCTAAATCCTTAGCTAAACACTGTCTGTCCTCTTCATTTCTAATTTCCTTATACACTACTGCATCATCGGCAAAAAGACGGAGCTTGCTATTTTTTACTACTGTATTCAAGTCGTTTACGTACAGGAGAAATAAAATTGGGCCTATCACGCTTCCCTGGGGAACACCCGATGTACCTTTTACTTCGCCTGAGCTGACACCATCTAATACCACCCTTTGAACGCGTTCATGTAAGAAATCTCCTATCCAGCCTACTATATTACTGTCTATTCCGTATGATGCTAACTTCGCGAGTAACTTACAGTGGGGAACTTTGTCAAAAGCTTTTCTAAAGTCAAGAAACGCTGCATCTACCTGTACCTTACCTTCTCCGGAAACTAAAATATCGTGAACAAAAAGACCTAATTGAGTTTCGCAAGACCGTCCTTTTCTGAACCCATGCTGGTTTGTTATTAATAAATCCTGGCTGTCGAGGTGTCCCATTATTGATGTAACTATTATATGCTCTATAATTTTACATGATAATGACGTTAATGATATTGGTCTATAATTACATGGCTGTTCCCTATCTCCGCTTTTATAAATTGGGGTCACGTTTGCTATCTTCCAGTCTTTGGGAACCGCGTGTTCTTCGAGGGATTTGTTAAATATTACTTTAAGATACGGAGCCATTTCGAGAGCTAATTCTTTATAAACACGAGCTGGAATTTCATCAGGACCTGAGGACTTGTTCGGGCTAATGTTACTTAGTAAGGATACGATTCCGCTACAAGATATATCGATCGGGGGCATTGGTTGTTGAAATCGGTCTGGTATGGTTTCGCGGAAACTATGCATAGGTTGATTAAAAACACTCTGAAAAAAGTAATTCAAACAATTTGCCTTATCTAAACTGGAAGTTACTATTTCGCCTCTATCGTTTTTCAAGGAATTAACCGTTGACTTTTTAGTTCCCTGTACTTCCCTAACATATGACCAAAATGCTTTCGGATTTCCCTCTAGTTGTTCTCCAAGTACTTTTCTCTTGAATTCGCTGAACGCTTTTCTAAGGGCTGTTTTTGCGGCTGATTTACAAATTTTATAATGCTCGATGGTATTTTTTAGGTCGCTATTAGCTACATTTTTCTTCATTTTTCTTAGTTTCGCATGGCTAACTCGTTGGCGTTTTAAACATTTTCTAACCTCCGCGTTGTACCACCTTGGTTCCCTATTCTCGCTCTTATACTTATGAGGTATATATCTGTTGACAAGTGACCGTGTAATTTGGAGGAACTCTTTCCATGTATTGTCTGTATCGCTATTTTTGCTAATGTTCTCGAATTTTTCAAAAGATGTCTTTTAGTCAAGCCTAAATCCGTTAAAATCTGCTTTACTAAAAAGGTAAATCTTTCTTTTTAATTTAAAATTTTTGTCAGTGTCGAGGGAAAATTTTACGTATACTACCTTGTGATAGCTTATTCCATCGACATTTTCAACTTTAATTACTTTTTCAGGGATGTTTGTGGCAAGTAAATCGAGAACATTTCCCCTCTATTAGGCAAATTTACTATTTGATGTAGTGCGTGTGATGCGAACAGGTTAAGCAATGACTCGCAGATTTCTTTGTCCCTACCTCCAGACTTATGACTGCATGTTTTCCAATCTATCGATGGTGTATTGAAATCTCCACCTACAATTATCTGTCGTTCGTTACTATGGGAATTAATGGACATGATCTGTTTCTCGAGTTTTAATACTGAGTGTACATCGGAATGGGGTGGTCTATAGTAGGCACAAACATATATTACTTTCTTGAACTCTAGGGCAACGAAAAAGAATAGGAAGGCTGGCGACGAAGTGAATATATTTCCTTGTGCCCAGCCATTTTCAAAACTAAGGTATATGGAACGATGGATTCGCTCGCCAACGCTATATTTAATCTCGAAAGAACGTTAGATATTGGTGTAATTTTTAATATGGTGCGGAAAAGATCATGCACGGTAGTGCTCGAATATTGATTTTCGAGGACAGAGTGTCAGCATGGCTCTTCCGAAAAATGTAGCCACAAATTTCAAACGGTAGGGAAGTAAAATTGAAAATTGAATTCATGTAGAACTAGTTGTCTAACCTCAGGTTAAATGTTTACTTTGATTGAAAACCGATAATAATACGCCCTCCAAGCGATACGTTAACTAATTGATTGTCTGAATTTATAGACATAGCTTCAACTCACGAGAAACATCGATTTAACGCAATGGCTGCATCATATTGAGGTCAGTGTTAACCATTCATATAAAAACTGACTCTTTATATCGTCATCAGTAAAAGTTATCATTGCAGCAGGAAGATTTGAAGTGTAAAATGTGCTCCAGTGCTTACTCTAAAACTTATTGTCCATATTTCTGTCATAGTAGTTGTATTATAGGAATCCACAAGGAATCTCTCCTTGTGATTAACTGATGCAGCTACGGAAAATGCGAGAAAGTTTTTGTCAGAATCGCGAAGATATCCCCATGACTTCATCACTCTGTAACTTTTCACGACACAAAAATACTGAGCCTACCTTTGACAGAAGGATGGAAATTGATTGGAATTCGTGCTCAGGCCATGCTTTCTAAAACTTGATAGGTTGTAGCGTCCACGACTGCCGAAGAAATAAATCCTCCTTTATCGCCTTTTACTTTGAACAGTTGCAAAAACGATGTTGAATAGTTCAGTCCGTATCTGTCAAGAAGGTAATTAAGAGAAACAGCGGTTATGAGGTGGTGCAGCAAAAACAACTTGGTGGCATTAATAATAATAAAATTTGTGATAAAAATCAGGTTTCTAGGTTTCTTGGAGAGGGATTGGATTTCTTCCATAATTTCTTCTCCTTTGATAGAGACCATTCCATTTCTTCGGGAATTTGTTGAAGGTAAGCAATATAAAATTCGGATCAAGGGCAAAGGGCCAATGACGCCTAGTTGCATAAACTATGTTAGAGAAATTTAAAAAATTGCCAGGCTCTTACTATACCCTCACAAAATACATAAATTCCCATTGGGAAGCTTTCAAAAATTCATTTAACCAGCGCAATAATTCGATAAACATGGGAACCCAAGGCAAATGTGTAGAATTTTGAGGACACCGGGATTAGCCACAGTATTACGCCTACGGAGTCGCCCGAAAGTGCACACAAGTGGGAAATTGCATAGAGGAAAAATGATTCGCGCGGCACAAGTTCAGCAGCTAGCTATCCAGGACCACGTATTTCAAATGAATTTTTAAATGCGTGACTCATAGATTAATTAATATCCCATAAATGTTAATTTAAACAAAGGAGGATGATAAGCTCCGTTTGGTATTTCATTATCAGGTGAAATTGCAATAAACAGAATTGAAAGACAAGTCGCTAGAAATCAATTGAAACAAAGATCAATAAAATGAAATAATTCGTGAATTTCCATGAATAATGACTGACAAAAAAAATCACTTAAATTCTCTATCGCTGGCTTAAATGAACTCATTAAATCCCGCAAAACATCCCTACGGAAGATACTTCTGAGCTTATGGAAAATACGTGTAGCTCAGATTCAGCTTTAACATTTGATGGCCACGCATTTTTCAACTAATTGGTTAAAATTCATCGCTTTTGGATCTGTTTATCTGCATTAAGTAACCATGAAATTGAAGGAAATTGAAGGAAAAAAATTAACTAGCTATAATCGCAGTGAAATAATTAGCATGAGCTGCAATTAACAGTGAAAAATGTTTTTGAAATAATTAATATCATTACAAGTAACGGTTCGCGAATTGCCGTTAAATATGTCTAGAAATGCAAATATTTCACAAAACTCATGCATGCACAAAAAGACTGATGACTCACTTAGGATCGTCACACTCATTATGAATGACACAAAACATGAAGGAAAATGATCTATTATTTAAGATATATAAACATTAAATAAATTACAATCTTACAAATTTTTCGCAATTAAAGTGTAAAATATTATTGAGGCTGCTGATATTCGAAGGTAAGATACAGCAAGAAGATTGACCGGTCAATTCTTTATATGGAATTTAGCGGTGCTATGCTTTAGCTAGTTCTGCTATCAGTTAAAATAGCTAATTGGTAATAATATTCCTGAAATATGATGCGCATAAAACAGGTATAAATTAATGTTTACTCCTCGTTCCATCCACAACTCTCACAAGTTACCTCAGTATCCTCAAACATAATGCCCTCCGAACTTCAACCATCCAGCTCTAACTTCTCACCGACCCTCGGCTATCTTAAAAACTCCCAATTAACTTCCAATGAGATCACCTCCGATATCCCCACTTAAAGTATACAAACGCCCAAGATATTCCAATCCGCAAGCCTAGTTACTCCCTGTCAGCAAGAAAGGGAAATAATGATCCCGCAACCTAAAACTCACCGTCATCTTCCATCACTTGCAAACAATTTCTAGCAGCTCTACTAAAAGGCACCTAGCAGATACCATTTAATGGCAATTCACTTGGTTCCTTCCTCGATCCATACTATTAAAATACACTCCAGAAAACACGAAGTTGCCTGGTCGTAGAAACTAATTACACAGAGAAGCATCAGCTTGCATCAAACTTGCATATTAAGTTTTCCACTACTCTCAATGGACGCCTGTTCGGGGAGGTTCTCCAAAAATGTACCACCTACTGATAGCACCCCGTCCCTTATCACAGAATTTGGTGGGGAGTATGTTCTCCATATGCCACGTTTTAATGATTCAAAGATGCTCATTGACAGACTGTCCAGGTGAATTTTGAATAAATACAACAATTTTTGCCCATCCTCATTATCGAGAAGGAGTCAGTTTTGATTATTCTCTTTCTTCCTCTTACTATTTCCTCCTTAACTAAAACTTTTAGCAATGGGGAATGACAAATACTATCAATATTCTCAGTAGACATTAGAAAAAGTTAAGTTCACTATGTATGCGGTACACTGAGAGTTTATTATCTTGATATTTATAAAAGCCGATCCAATTTAGGGATTATAAACATTTTAAAATTTGTATCTACAAGCGATATGGCAACAAAATAATGCGAGATGAGCTTTGAATGAAAAACGAAGGCATAAAATATACTCAAATATTTTTGCCAGTTTTGCTGTATTCCCTGATGAAATGAAGTGAGATCAGCACTACTCCGTAAAATCAGCGTATGATGGTGTAAAATTAATTAATTTTTATAAAAGCACATCCCCATAGTTATCCAAAAAGTTGACGTATTTCTCGCGGTCAATTATTGGCGATTCGAGGTGCAGAAATCATAATAGGGCTCAATCCCAACAAACAGGACACATGAATAGCGGTTTGTACATGGCACACTTGGCTCAAATTATTAACATATACAAATTGCATGTGCTACCTTTATTGCTTTACGCAAAGGAGAAAGAAAAACGCTACCAAAAGACACGAACGCCAATTTTATGTTTCGCTAAGGACAGCGGTTTCACATACATAGCTTTTACCTTAGAGAAAGCTGCATGATAGGTTTGGATATTTCGAAACATGCTGTGGTTTTTTAGTTCAGATGGGTTTGGAGAAACCACAATATTTATGGTATAAAGTTATACTAGATAAAATTGGTGTAACTCTATGCCACACCGGGTACCCAAACTTACGCCTCAAGCCATGTTCTAGTGAAAATGAACGAACAAATAATTATTTTGGCTGACGCAGATTAACGCATACACAGCGATACCATCCTATAACTTTTTATGAAAGCTTCCGCGGAGTGGTTTTGTGTCATGAAGACTTTCGGGTTGGCTTCCACGTTGTGTCCTTTTTGTTGACTACAGTTTCGTGAGCGTTCCAGCTCGCTTCTTCAGGTCGAACTGAAGAAGAGAGCTCGCGAAACTGAAGTCAACAAAAATGACACAACGCGGAAGCAAACCTGAAACCCTTCATGATACATCCTATCGAGCGTAAGTTTATATCTGCGGTTAAAATATACTACACAGCAAGGCATAAAATGACAAATTAAGAAAATGAATTCTTTCTTTCTGGAGGCAAAGTTTATTTGAGGATGAAATTCAGAATTTTAGGCCAGTATTTTTTTCAATTGCAAAAGAACTCAGCATACCGTAACTACTGCAATCTTCATTTCAAAACAATTCAAAATTTTTATTCAATTCTGTTCATTTATCGCGAATGTTTGCTAGATGCAACCGGCCAACCCATCAATGATTTCTCGTCACAACGAAGTACTCCGAATGAATGCTTGACAAAAAGAATCTCAGTTTTGTCAGACACTCATTGAAGTCACTGGTATGGCACTCAGAGTTCAACATATTTTCGAGCGAAATCTTTTCACGTATAAAACTTACTCTCGTTCTTAAGGATACTCAACAATCCTCGACAATCTTCGAACAATCTCGCTGGGAAATTAGGCTCTCCACATTTTTCGAAAATGAAAGTGGGTGAGAGATATATTCCCCTTTCATTTTATTGCTAACCCGTCGAGCGAAATGAGTTTCGGCAACTATGTCGAAATGAGGACAATTTTACAGTCTCCGTAACAGACTTCACCGAAGAAAAGTGTTTAAGGAAGCCGACAAGGCGCTCCTCAGCATTGGTTCGACTGTCAACATTTTTGGCAGGAACGATTGCTCAAACGGTGAGGCCCGAAAAGACCGGAAAGATAACTAATGTCCCTTCAAATACTTCTTCCCCCGACAAAAGCATTGGAAAGGAAAAACGGAACGACCTCCGCGCGCACACATGAAAGATTCTCTTCAAACCATTCTCGCATTCCGTGGAACCTTTACCGCCGCCACCCAAATAGGATTGGGGGGGGGGGAGGCCGCGGACGGAGGACTTGGGTTCCCCGCTGGGCGTACCTCACCACTGCCGGACGAGTCCTCTGGGGGTCCGCCCAGAATCCCGTGTCGGTCGCCTATTGCCTGCCGCCTAGTGGAAAAAGCTCTCACAATTCATGGATGACAGCAGAGCCGCTGTTGCAGTTACGGCTCATTCCGTGGGCCGAGGCCGTAAATCAAGTGCCGCTCTACACGAATCCCCCCCGCCCCAAGCCCCCCCGAGCACACATTGAAGCCCCAGCCGTGTTCAGGGGGCCCACTTCCGAGCAGATGCACAGCAAAGCCATTAATACCTCGAACTTGTCTCCTGGCCACTTAAATCTGACCAGTCACAAGCATTCATTCTTCAGTGCGAATCGACCATTCTTTGGCTTGAGCGGCTCCGTATCATTCCGGGATGATAAATGACCGGGCCTCAAGGATGAAGCCCGCGCCATGTTTTGGAGAGTTCAAAGAATCCAGGTTCATTCAACAGCACAAAGGGTGCGGAAGCTGCATTATGTGATTTCAGTTGTTTGAAAGGAGTGCAATTATGGATGAAGGAGTCGCATTTTCGACATTGAAAGACATGAAACGTACTTGGAGAGTAATCTTTCAGTTGATTCGCCAGGTACCCTTCAGTTCAGAAATGCGAGGCAACTGGTACACAAAAACGCAGGTTAAAATGCGTACATGTACTAAGGCAACTTTTAAAATTAGTTGGCCGGCAAGTGATACAAAGTTTAGATGTTTTCCCGAATACTATGGCCATTTTAGCTACTTAGCACGCTTTCAGTCCAATAGGAAATGAACCATAATACGACATTTGACATCCGGTAATCTGAAATCTTCATATCTCTTGTGATGTCTCAACAATAAAAAATACTGGATAAGCAGAACGGTAGATATATAGGGCGAGCACCTTTATAATACGTTCATTTACTATGTACAGGTGATTGGGAAAACAAGTTGTTGCAACCACATCTCACTAATAAACTTCCCCAACGCGTTTTGCTGCAGAGTGAGGGAAATCCCGAGTAGTCATGTTTTATCATATTTCTTATTTTGTACGCTTGGAGGTGCCTTTAAATTATTTACTGCTTTCTAAGCATATGTTCCAGCGAGAACTGATCGCGTATTTTTTCATAAAAGAGCAGCAACATCTCCCATTCCCTGTGTATCTAATTTGTGCATTAAAACTCCCAACAATATGATACTTGATTGCATAATATCAATCACTGCATTAAGTGAATGGAGCAAAAGAAATTTGACGCCATAAAAAATAAATCGTGAATGCAATAAATAATTGTATGCAAGAATGACTATACTAGTAGCGTTAAGAGAGATTATGCATTTAAATCATTCTTCTCCATAGGATCGGGCGCCTACGACCATTTTATAGATTTACCAAGGCTATAACTTTCATTCTCACCACAAATAAAAAGACATTTCGCGGTCATAAATCACTGTGTTCGTTAAATATAATGTTTGGCTCAACGCACCGAAGGAATAAGTGGCAGATAAATTGAAAATGTCAAGATAAAAGGGCACGTAAATAATATTTCACGCCATCGGTTTCATTGCGATACCTTCGATATATCAGAGACAAGAGCTAAGATTTACCTCGCACACCATTCTAAAATAACGAATAGGATAACTCAGTGCTTCATTGCGTTTGCATTTTATGAGAAAATATGTCAGGGAAATGTTGCGGAGGCAGGTAAACCAGCAGTAAGGTAACTGCTTGACGGCATGATAACCATAATTTCGAAACTGGCTGTTTCACGCCGTCCATTTCAAATGGAAATTGCGAAACACTCGCAAATAGAACCATCCTGTAATTCTTTTACCTTTCCATTCTGGGTGACAGGTTTTTAGGAAAGCGTTGAGCATTAAAACTGTACGACGAGAAACGTAATAGCATTTAAATCAAGTTTTATTGTTCGAAGGCCGCGGTGTAACACTCACTTAAATGCTGATTTTCTTTTTTTCTCCCCCCCACCCCCATCACCTCCCTCCTGTCCCGACGTATAATGAGTTCAAGACACCCGTGGCGTTTCTTTCACTCCCGGCTTCACGAAGGGCAGGTGGGTAATTCGTGACTCGATGTAACTGTAAACTTGTGTGTGAGTCTCTCAGTCGTTTGTCGAGACGGAGAAATGGCTTGCTGCCGGAATGGAAGCTGCGATGATGTTCTCTGATTGGCCGTCGTGGCTTAGCAGACCGACTCGCAGGCCGCTGTCAAGCAAACGACCGAGACAGAACCCGCCGCTCCCTCCTTGTAAACGTCCAGCAACTTGGCGTCGGTGCGGTTTGAAACGTCTATCGGTTGCCGGCCCACCCGCATACTGTCACCTGTCTGCGTAGCAAGGAACACAACCAGGAAACGAATTATACCACTCTCGTCTCGGCCGCTCTCTTTATTCCTCTGCCGGGAGAAGACGTGGGACTTCGAAAAACATTGGATGTTTAATCGTAAATCTCAACAAAATGGACGTCGTCCGCATATAAAATGAATTTTCTGAGGGGTTTTAATAGGAGATAGCGTCGGCTCTCATGATTATGATAGAGCTACAGATGGAGGTGTGATGGTGTTGCATCCCCCAGGTGCGTCGTAATTTAAAATGATTTGTGTGTCTGAGATGAAAGCCAACAGATTATGAGAATCACTACATTTTCTCTTCCTCAGATAGCGTATCCAGATACGATGGCATATATTTTATGGACTTAGTGTGGAAATCCATTTTGGAACACTAACCACTGCTCGTGAGGAGAAAATAATTATAGCCGCAATGGATCAATAAAAAGGCGATGATGGCTTCAAACCGCGATACTTCATATTTTACTCGATATCTCTGTTATTTTGTATATTACTAAAGAACGGGACTATAAATTGAGAAGCATTAAGTGGTGCTGATTTATGTCAAAGATGTAATTCAGACCTGCCGTTTGTATACATTGAACAGGCTTTTATGGGTTTCTCCGAAGAGCCTTAGAATCTTGGCAACTACCAGTGCGTTTCTTCCGACGGTATTTCTTGATACCTAAGGGCTTTAGAATAAATAAACTTGGTTTATAAGCTAGAAATGAAAAATCAGAGGGTGTTACGAGCCAGCAATTTTGCTTTCAAGTACGGTATAAAAACAAGGTAGAGAAATAAATTCATTGAGAGTTTTAGTAATCAATGCACTCAGACCTGTATTGGTTAAAATCAATTTCAAACCATTACTTGCGTAAGACTAAATCGAAGAAATACAAAGTAAAGAGTAATTCGAAGGAGAATTCCTATGCTAAATGTCACTTAAATGGTACCTCCCTGTCTTGTTTGTGCTCAGAAAGTTTTGAGATGATAATAATAAATTTCGATGCCAAGTACTAAATCATCAATTTACTTTCTGATTAGATTATGGCAATATTCATGGAAAGAGAAATCAGTAATTAAATAAGTAAAGTCAGGTAAAAGAAAACCATCACGTTGCGCATTTGCCAGAAATCAATAAGCATATCATAATATCTTTCATCTCTATAACTGCCTTGACACGAGGGGTCTCAGTCACGTTGTCAATACCATTTCTTTGTACAAACAAGAGTGAATTTTAAACCCTGTCTAAGGAGCATACAAGGGTTTCTTCTTCTTTTGGGTTGCTGTGAAATTATGACATGATAACACACCTTAACTCTCTATGGACGGAATTATGAAGCATCAGTATGAAAAGATACTGCTGTTAAATTGGTTTTTTTAATGTACTTTAGTTGATAATAAAATATTTTGAAATGTGACGTATTTGTATTGTGTACATTTAATTTAAATTAATACTTTACATAATAATATTTACACAAGGTATTCTTCAAAATTACATTCATAACGTACCTTTTTTAAACTTTTACAATTTTTTCTTCATATGACAGCTGAAACAATTTATTTCAGAGCTCCACCCGGCACGCCATCGTCAGTGAATAGCGTCACACGTTCATCCATTTAAATTGTATGACAAACCGCCGAAAGAGACGCAACTTTCAACACACTTAATCCGAAGTGTTACAATTCTGTCTAGCGCAGTAACTTAATGGAAAAGCCTCTTCGAAAGCAGATATTTCAATGATTTTGAAATGTAACAAATTTGACTCGCTCGTCCAAAGAGGGTTGATAAGAACTACGATTAGGCTTAATTTATCGAGGCACCAATGAGTAGAGTTGATTATAGTTCATACGTTGCTCAAAAAATTACTTAGCTTTACTTTTCCATAGCAAAAGAAGTTTGAGCTGAGAGCTCGTTTTTATTTACTTTATTCTATATTCCAAGTATAAGCTTCAAAATGCACAAGGATTGACCAAAGCTACAGAGGGAAAAATCATGTTTTCAACTTCGCATCCCCCAAACTCCATGCTTTAAACTAGACGCTCAATCTATTTCAACAATGATATGCACATTATATAACGCCATAAGACTAATGCAAATACGCACGACTGATTTTGGAGAAAAATAAAAGCAAGGAATAAACATTCTGATCGAGATTATGCCAAATAGTTAAATGTGATAGAAGTTGGCTGAGAGATATTTTATTCGACATGAATACATAAATTGGGTAAAACTATTTTCTTAGATAATAATTACAACCGACAGAGTGTTCATTAGCTAAACATATTGGAGGGGCCCTATAAACTACGTAGACAGCGGGATCACTCTTCGAAAGTGTAGAATATTGAGCATTCTCTCCAAATGGTAACTCTTAATCACGAATAAATAAGGTTGTCGTCTGCCGTGGGACATTCAGCTAGCAGTAGCTAGGAGTCATGACTTCGGTTGTGAAAATCGGTGGTTCAGAAGTATCGATAAGCACCAATCTGCCATTGCCATTTCATTCCTTCGTCCATGGCTGTAACAGATGTGGGAAACGTGGTCAAACTGTGAAGTAAGGGCTGATTGAGACATACTGCTTTCAATTTCTATGGCGTGAAAGGGTTCGAACAGCATATCGTGAGCGTAGATATCATGAGAAAATTTTACCCTAGTTGTGCTTTTTTGATAAAATGGTGATAGGAGCCGAGGACAATTTTCGGCCGGATCGCCTCCTGGAATTCCGCAACGCTCCACGAATTGTGGACTGGGACGGGTATCCAATCTCCTCTCGACCAGTAATCCCCAACATGTGATCAACGAATCCCAAGGGGTTGCTGCTCGACGGTTAAGAAGTAGGTACGCGAAAATAGCCCGAATGTTGGCGTGTTTGTGGTTGAAATGGCCGTAAGAATGCATATAAAGAATGTACATCTACGAAAATACCGTGCAAACCACCACTAGGGTGTGTGGCACGGGATGATTCCACACCAGGCATGCAACACTCATCCCAGTTCAAATCAGAACCGCGCACGTTCCCCCGGATGCCAGGTGCAGGCCAAAAGCCGTCAGGACAACGGTACGCAGTCAGACCAGAAACCAGGAGAGTGATTCGTAGAAGAACATGTTACCATGCAGTACACTCCTTAAGATATAACTACCAGTTAGTATTATTAATGCGACAAATAAATAGCACTACAAGGTACTAAGACATGCAGGAGTATACCATACCGGAGATTGCATGCGAGGGTAGTATCTACAAATCATGTAAAGATATTTAGCACTACTGAAAAAACCTATTTAACCTAGTCAATATCCTAGAACTGATCTATCACAACTATTATGGTGTCTTATTGTACGTGGAAAAAATGACATCTGAAATCTATCGGTTCTGCAGTCTATTTCCTTAATCTTACTCCAGCGATCGTTCCTACCATAATAGTTTGGCCCTAGCAAAATATGTTGAATGTCCGGCAAAAAATAGTCTACATCAAACTTTCGTAAAGGATTTGACCTATATTTCTCCCTTCGATCGGATTGAGGGAACCCTAATTCCCTCAAAATTTTGTAACACTACAATGTTTACCATAACAATTTATAACAAATCTAGCTGCCCTCCGCTGAACAAAGGAATCGAGCTGTGGGAATGGGTGAAATAGAATAGTAAAAATCAAAATAGAACGGAAATCGCTGAAGGTAAGAAAGGATTTCTTACCTTCGGCACGGAATCGCCAAAGCTGCCGTAAGAATATGATGATAGAGAGAAACTGTGCGGATCTTTGACACGATCGAGCGAACCACCCCGGAGGCGTATGGCGCGGGATGTCAAGACACGAGCCGTGAAAATGGGAGCGAAGAGGGGAAGGAAAGGGGATGGAAGAGAGAGCGAAAATGAATCGAATGTTAATGGGTGGGGGGTCTTCAGTTTCTTGCTCTGCTTTCTTTTCAATATCTATCACAAATCGAGCGCGGAAGGAAGGCATTTATGTACCCGCCAATTCGGCAGCTATCTCTCTCTCGCTTCACCGCTTCCTCTTCAACAATTCGGATGGTTTGTACACACAAGAGGATACGTTGGCATTCCTCACGACAGTAACCTAATACGTGCCGTGCAACGAACCCTTTGGTCTCAAAAAGATACCAAAATCCTTCGCACCCCTCTTCATTCTGGCCTCCACCTCCTCTCATTCCTCCCTCAAACCTACCCCCCCCTCTCCACTCACACCGACCGTCCGCGGCCACCGGGGAGGTGGAAAATTTACACCCTCATCGCATCCAGTTTCGCCGGCGAGCCGCCTGCTCGAGAGGCCAGTCGTAAAGATCTCCGGCGGCGAAAGAAGTAAGTAGGTGCTGGGAGTGAACGTGTGCGGCGGGAGAGATAGGCAGGGAAGGCGGTGGTAGGGTGGGGGACGGTGGGTGGACGGGGAGGAGTGGTGGAGGGAGGCGGGTGATTCAATAAAGTCGTTTGAAAGGGATCCAGGGAGGCGTCCTAATGCGAGCGTTAACACGACGATTGATGGCACAAGCTAGTCTACCCACCGAAGTCCTCCCGACTAGCACACCTCGAATGCTCCCCCTCCACCCTTCTTCCCCTCCCCCCCTCCCCCCAACGCCATCCGCCTTCCGCCTCTCCTTCCCCCGAAACACATTCCAAGGTGAATATTTTCGGCGTGCCTTCACGCTCCTATTTAAACCCTTTCCACTCGCGGCTCGGACCGGGGTCACTCTTTCGGGACAATGTGTAGCTTGCTCCGCCGGGGGGGGGGGGATTAATGGAGGGGAGGGTGATTGTTCTCCTCGTATCGAAGTGGAGAGCGTGGGCGAAAGACTGGAAACGACGGGTTTGGTGACCGATCCACCGATCTAAACTTCCTTAGTTTCATCCCGTCCGCATGCACTTAGGCGGTTGCAAAATACACAAAGGCACAGTTCATCTACCGGATTTCACGGACTATAAGACGCACCTTAATTTTTAAGCAATTTATTAAAGAAATAAAATGTTTACCATTTTTATTATTAGACTAGCTGCGCTATTCCATTTATAAAACGGAAATTTAAGTCGGTGAGAATTCAATAAAATTTATTATTCTTTATTTAATTTCTTTCCACTCCGGCTATTTTTACGCAGTTTTCATTTTTCAGTAGGAGTTAAATAAATTACATTAAATGAAATTAAAATGGGTGATATAGGTTTACCCCGGCATCGAATATATGGCCATTTTTAAGACTGGCGGGAATTTTAAATCAGACACAGGACATTTTTATATTAATTTCGAGTATAAGACGCACCTAAATTTTTGAGGCAATTTGTTGAAGAAAAAAGTGCGTCTTATAGTCCGTAAAATACGGTACATCTAAATCTACGAAATACCGGGCAAGCCACCACTAGGGTGTGTGGCACGGGGTCCTCTCCTCCCACTATCCTTCTTGGAATCCCTGTTCTCGCGGTAGAGCGCTTTCCTTTTATGGCCACTCATGCTGGGCGTGACCTAGGCAGCTGATCGAATTATTATCGGGAAGATCGGGATCATTACCTATTGACAGACTGTAGGTGCATTACTGTCTGCGCCTAGGACATGTTTCTGGCTGTATAAGCAAAATTTAGTTGTTCATGCAGCAGGTTCAACAGTGATCAAAGAAGTGAGAAAGATATTGTAAGCATTGGGATAGCCCAATCGGACGAGATATTATTATACCAGTTGTGGAGTCTGCTGACAGCTGGTAACACGAGACAGGAAATGAGGATGCCATTTGTTAAAATATATATTTGGAGTATGATTTAATATGGCAGTGAAACTTAGACAACATCAGTTGCAGAACTAAAGAGATTGCAAGCAATAGAAATCTACATCCAAGAAATACCGTGCAAGCCACTACCAGGGTGTGTGACATGGGGTGATTCCACACCAGGCATGCGGCACTCATCCCAGTTTCAATCAGAACCGCGCACGTTCCTCCAAATGCCAGGCGCAGGCCAAAAGCAGTCAGGGCAACGGTACGCAGTCAGACCACAAACCAAGAGAGTGATACGTAGAAGAACATGCTACCATGCACTACACTACTCAGGATAAACTACTGGTTAGTTTTATTAATGCGACAGATGAATAGCACTACTAGATACTAAATCATGCTAGAGTATGCCGGAGATTGCATGCGAGGTTAGTAGCTAATAATCATATTAAGATATTTAGCGCTACTGAAAAAAACCTATTCAGTATCCTAGAACTGATCTATTGCAACTATTATGGCCCCTTATTTTGCGTGGGAAAAATGAAATTTTAAATCTATCGGTTCTACAGTCAATTTCCTTAATCTTTTATAATGCCTGTTTAGACGCATTCGTTGACTTGATGTTAGATGAGTGTTTGGGTCCTGTAATTTCAATCAAAGTATTGATAAACTGGCATGAGCGTCATCGACGTGGACAATCTTAGCTCCGATTTTCAAACAGAGAAAATATTTAGCCATAACATAAAAACCGGACCATTTATTCTTCCTAAACAGCATTAGCAGCAGCATCAGCAGCATATAATACAGAGCTCGTCGGTGAAATTTCATCCACTGATGGGTATTTGTAGGCTTTCGCTAATGCAGTAATGGTCGCAGTTTCATTCTTTCTGATTGTGTATAGTGTGGTGTTTGTAGGTGAAAACTCATCTCGCGCCACACACCCCAAGGTAGATTGTGGGGTATTGAGTCTACGTCTACGTAATACCCTGCGAGCCACCATGAGGGTGTGTGGCAGGGGGTGAAGGTCACCAAACATACACTATTGACATGCGACTAAGATATTTAATGGAGACATGCTAGATCATAGGGTCACATGCAGCTAGATGGTTAGTATCTATATAATAAGAAAGGGATTATTGGTTGTTATTACATGCATCATGCACTACAGACAACTCTAACTATATTTCACCTACCTATCCCTTTGCTACGCTGCCTATTGTTCTCTCTTATGGTACGCGGGAAAAATGGCCGTTTAAATCTATCGGTACGACAATTATCTCTCTAATCTCGTTAATATGATCAAAACTAGCATAATACGCAGGGGTTCTCAATATATATCTAACGTCATCTGTGAACAAATCGGTTTCGAATTTACTTGAAAGGTTAAACCTAATTTTAACCTGCGTTCTGATAGTAATTCCCATCCTAGTTCTTCTATTAAACTCATAACACTTGTACAATTATCATAACGGCCTTTAACAAACCTAGCGGATCTCCTTTGCACGCGCTCTAATTCTTTTATCAAACCTTCCTCGTACGGATCCCATATACTAGCAGAATATTCTAAATGAGGCCTGACAAGTGTAAAAAAGCTTCTTTCTCGTACTCTCTCATCACATTTGCCTAGAACCCTTTTTCCGAATCCTAATCTACGGTTTACTACACTAGTTATTTCCCTGATGTGTTTCCCCCATGACATGTCTTCACTGATGGTGACGCCTAAGTATTTAATAGATTCTACGTTACATATTTTGCTTTCTTTGATGCAATAATTATTCAGGGGAAAGCCATTCTTTTTCCAAAAGTTCATTATCGCGCATTTCTTCAGATTTCATTCTAGCTGCCAACTATCACACCAATCAGCAATCGCATCTAAATCCTTAGCTAAAGGCTGACTGTCCTCTTCATTTCTAATTTCCTTATATACTACTGCATCATCGGCAAAAAGACGGAGCTTGCTATTTTTTACTACTGTATTCAAGTCATTTACGTAGAGAAGAAATAAAATTGGGCCTATCACGCTTCCCTGGAGAACACCCGATGTAACTTTTACTTCGCCTGAGCTGACACCATCTAATACCACCCTTTGAACGTGTTCATGTAAGAAGTCTCCTATCCAGCCTACTATATTACTGTTTATCCCGTATGATGCTAACTTCGCGAGTAACGTGTGTAGGCGTAGGTTGGAATCTATTCCCTATGATGTTGGCAATTCTCCTCTTTCATAGGCTTGATCGGTTGTCCACTGCGGTAGGCGACGGACGGCTGAGGACATTTGTGCCACATGGGTGTAGGTAGTCTATAAAGGGAAGTAGTACTCGAGAGGAGATAAAGGGTCGAGAGAAACCTGGCGTCCGCGGTAGCCTGCTCTTGACAAAAGTTGTCCAGGGGTCGACGGTTTACTTTCCCATCCGCCGGACGGAGCACCGTGTATAACGCCTTCACCAAGTAAGCACTGGGGTTTCCTCTGACAAATTTTTCATCAGAATCAGGATTCGAGCTCTGAACCTCGAAATGGGAAGCCAGTGCCGTAGCCTCCACACCACCCCGATCTCTTTTGTAAGCCTGCTTGGATCTGATCGGGTGCTTGACTACTTGGTTGGGAAGCTTATAAAGCTGAGTGCCGCTACATTTAGCTGGATAATTGGATTTGCTGGGCATCACGGGAAACGAACAGTTCTGAACCTTTACGTCACTGACGAATGCAGCCAAAAGTGCTTACATGCAAACAAAAAGTGAGCAAGCGCAATGTTCATTCTCTCGGATCTCGGATGGCTAAGGAAATTGATTGAATCATATAATACCCTAACCAAGAGTAGCCTTCCATAAAAGATCATTTCTGTACATGCAGCCTAATATATTCCATTTATTACCGCAAATAATCAATTATGCAAGTGTGGTAAAAACTTTTTGAAAATTCTCAGGGTATAGCTCCTATCTTTTGAAATGTTGACTTTTCTGAATTCATTTTTATTGAATATAAAAGTGTATGACTGTACTGCAAACAAAATTGAAATGACAAATTCATAAAATGTTGATAGTTGGTCAATTCTGGTCATAATCATTGGATCCAACAGAGGCTCCCGCAGATAATATATAAATTCTTTCTATGCAATGTGGTTATAAATAATTATTTATAACTATCTTTTCTAAATAATTCCCTCGGGCAGTTGTACGCAGGCTATTCACCTACATACTGCTTGAATATAACAAGAGAACTTGAAAGAAAGATGACCGTCTTATCCAAATAACATCATCCCTCGTGTCAACGTACCCTGCGTTGTGTAGCAAGGTGACGCAACTTAAAACGACATCAGCCCAATGAACTCAATCAGAAGGTCGTTTCAATTAAAAGCAATACTATGACAATACTAATCCCTGATAGGTGGGTTATTTTCCCATTCAGGCGTCGAAGAGTACAAGAGAGGGGCAACCGACTTCGGCTTATCCACCGAAGTTTGATAAGAAATGGCCTCCAGCAAGACAGGTTTCTGGGCCCGCAGAGCATTTTTTCGGCTTCAGAGGGAAGGTTTTACCGTTGATGAGACTTAAAATGTTAAAAAGAAATGTGACTAAAGGAAACAGAAAATTTTAAGTTTTTTATGTTTGAATGTATTCTTTTTGAGGGAGTTCTGAAAAATGTTTTGACAGGGGGGAGTGTTACACACCCCCACTCCGTCGAGCACAGCGATTGGTGGGGAAATCCACAATTTACTAAGGTATCATTTAAAGAGAATGGTACTTATTGGTAATTTTCCGGTTTAACGGAAATCACTCCAACTCAGGTAGTCATCCTCTTAAATAATCAGGAAGTAGGACATGGCTTTTCCCAAATATATTCATCCATTTCAAAAATTATACTCCACTTCGTTCCAGCGATTACCTCCTCTGTTACAAAAAATTCTATGGAATATGAAAAGTCAACCATCACTCTTGTCCCGTATTACTGCAGTAAATAAGCACAGAATATTACCAGTTCATTAACTTCACTAAGTATACATGGTAGGAGAAACCTACTAATTTTTACTTCCAAGGATTACCGTATTGTTCTCAAGAAAATAGAGACGAGGGAGATGTTGTCGCAGGCGTTTTAATAGCTTCATACTTCTTTACATTAATCTTGTACACGTTGCACGACCATTAGCTTACAATTTGGTTTCATTTTCTCTCCTCAATTGAGTTCTAAATGAGCAATTTTCATTCCAATGCACTCTAATGATGAAGCTATCATGACGGTCGGGAAATTATCGCAAAAAATGATACCGAAAAAAACCTGTTCGAGATTAATTCCGAGGAGCATGTTCTCTTCCTCTCCGGTAAACGGAATTAAATTTCCCAAGCTTCCGAGAAGCCACAGCAAGTTGGGCTATTATATGGGAATGTCACATAACACTCCTCTATACAAATACAACATGAATGCAAGTAGAGAGAGTCCCTCTTTCATGGCTTTCCTCTTGCTCCAGCAACTTGCCGCCGCCGCACTTCGCATAAAAAGACGATAAATATTTCTTGGGCAAGATTCGAACCGGCATTCTACGAATAGGCAAGGGCGTATTTCAGCGCCGCTGCGATGGGACCACCAAGGATGTCCCATGGCGTATAATTCTTGCCCAGCGCTTGATATTCTTCAGCTCTTCCCTTATAAAGAGGTGGGGAGGAGACGTTCAATATATATATTCTCCACGGGTTTCACGATCATCATCGTCATATTCGCTTCAGCGTTTTAAAATACTTTGGCGAGTGCCAACGCAACCTTAGGAGTCACAACACATATTTCATTCCGACTTTTCTTATTGCACTGCTCAAAAACACCGCTCTCTGCAGTTCTCTGGCAAATTCAAGCTATTTAAAAGCGTGATTGAGGTATAAAGTGTGTGCAGATTATTATGCAAAAATATTTCAAGGAATACTTTTTACATCCACATAAGCTGACTATTGCAATATTTCTATCGGAATAACGCATTTTAATGCTGTTTCTGTCATGTGCTAATTAGTCAAAGAAGTGAATTTGTTGGTATCTTAGTTTCATGCCGGCTTCGGTGGCGACGGGGAAAGTCCTAGCTTCCTAATTCGAGAGTCGCGGGCTCGAGTCCCGCCTGGGTTGACTTATCACCACTCAGGGCATAGGTGTTTGTGTTCGTATGCTTATAACCTAGATAGAAAAGGCCAACCTTACTGTTGTCTGGACAGTGAAATAAATGAAATTTACTAATCGTTCACATGCCTGGGAGCATTCGCTCCTTATCAACAGTTGTTCGCAAACATGGCAGTCATACTAAGTAAAAAAATACTATATTTTTTTGAATGCTTCACCCATCCATGCATTTAGCAACACGAAGTTTCAACTTACAAAAATTCAAGTTGCATGGAAAGGGCAGTGTAGAGTACAATTATAAGAGCAGGGTCAGCTTTACAGGTGTATCACAGAGATTCAAACTTTTATTACTATGTTTATCAGGAAAGAGAGCGGTTTTACGGGTGTGTATGAACTAAGAAGTGCATAATTAGTCATAGAGAAGAAAATTTTGGCGTCATTATGATTACCATATCTACTTCATGTTTTTTTACAACTCCTTTACCTCGGAAACAAAATTGAAATATGAAGTTAGGCTTCTGTGGTCGGAAAAGAACGGCAAGAATAACTCGCATATATGGATGAGCGTATATTCAAGTTTAATTTGCCGAAAAGTATAACGTGGAAAGGTGGGACTTTACGGTTCATATAATGGCGTTCAAGACATTTTAAGGTGAAACAGCCTGAGTCCACCGACTTGTGGCAATTGGGGTGGTTTTATAATGTACTCATACTTTCAACGTACGAATACGTGTAGCGCGACGAAGGGTTAAAAGTCTGAATACATACTTATGACATTTTTTTTCTTTTCTTGTCAGTTGACAGTATTAGCTCTGACAGAGTTTTATTTCCAGTAAAAACCCCATTAGGACGTAAGTGTGATGTTGTCAATAGCGGCATGAGACTCAACAAATTTCTAATGAAGTATACCAACTAGCCGCACATCTAGGCGTCTTTCAATTTGCCAACTATTATTCCCAAAGATCACTTTCTTAAATTAAACACGGTATTGGACACGGTTGTCAACTACAAGTGGCCAGAAGGAGAGCTCGCTTAGCTCACATTTGGCATTAGCGTTCTCCTCGAGCTCCAAACTGTCAATAAAATGTGGATCGCTCTGTAGTACTATCTTTCTTCTTTTCTTCGATCGCGCCAACAGTATTGAGCGAGAAGAGAGAGTGAAAGAGTAGAGAATGCTTGGCGGCCGAAGGATATTCTCGTCTCTAGTAGTCTGTGACGAAGACTGTTGACGATGCCTATTTAGGAAGCCGTCGGGGTGACGCCTCGGCCACTAGGGGCTTCACTCAGAATATTTTCCCGCCTCCCACCTGTCGACAATAAACATGGACGATCCCGAGGACGGAGAGAGAAGGGCTCCTCACACAACTCTTCTTCCTCCTCCTCTCTCTCCCTCCACTTAACTCCTCCTCGCCACCCCCCCCCCCCCACCGAACACACATCCTTTTCCGTTCCCCCCCCCGCAACCCCATACCGCCTCGACCCCCCTCCCCACCCTCCCCCAGCTCCGCATAAAGATTTGTGTGAAGCACCGATACTGGGGACTGTTTCTCTTTCCTCCAGGCCATGAAAGTTACGACCAACGGAGTCGGGCGACGACTTCTTCCACCCCCTAGGGGTTCCCTCCCACTTCCCTCCCGCTCACCCCTCCACCCCGCGCCCCCTTCTCATCCCCCAACCCCCGCGCCTGCCCTCTTCCTGGACCGCCTGTCCCACACCCCTCCTCCTAACGCACATACGCCCGTCCACCTCCCCTTTTAACTCCTTTCCAGAATTTATGATTCCGGTATGTATTCAACGCCAGCGGCAGCTTTCAGGCCGGTCTTTTCCGAAAGGCTAACCGAATGGCTGAAGGCTTTAAATAAGCTGCTCTCTCGGGAGGATATATAGTATCACGTACTGCGTGAGAGCCAATCTTTAACGAGTCGTAATTGGAAGCCGTTTGTGTTCTACATCCGTATTACACGATGGATTTGACTATGGGCGTGGCGACACAGGGCCCCCAGTCTTCTTTTCAGTGGCATGGGTTTAAAATTGGAAAATAAAAAATAGAATAAATGATTGCTCTGATTTTGGAACAAATGAAGAGCGTCGGAATTGACGCTCGCTTTTGAGGAGAAGCATGGCCTGGGATGTTAGTGATGAGATGCCTTCGTGAGGAATGACAGAATTCCGTGTCTTACCATCGATGAATCACTCGATAAAAAGTTCGCTTTATAAAAACCATCTTGACAAAAACGCTCGATAATTATTTCCTTATTTCACGGAAAGTAAGTAAAGCCATGTGGTTCCTGGGAATTGAGGGTAATTTTTCTTGTTGAAAAAGAGAAAATACTTAATTGGTTAAAAATTATTTGTAACCTGGGCTCGTGTTCTTAAATTCACAGTTTCAAATTTTGACGACAGACATCGTCGTTCTATGAATATTTTTAATCGCTAAAAGTTTTGCGCCCTTGCCAACTACAAAACACCATGTCATCGTTCAATCGGCGAATGACATCTCGGAACTGTATCACTGGCAGAAATACCACGTATTTCAGCGTAAAGTTCCGCTAGTTAAATAAAACTATCTGAAAACAAACTTCCTCGACATCTTTCAACCATTACACGGAAATAGCAAGGGCACATACTCTCTGCTGAAATAGACCTCGAGAAAACGATTTAGGGTGGGAGCCGCTAGAGACTCGGAGGCTACGTGCTAGGCTAAGATTGCTTGAGCAATTGAGAATGGATATCTTTCAGAGCGACACGGAGAACATCATATTAGAACCACATTATATTTCCAGGTCCGACAGAATCGATAAATTAAGAGGAATATTTTGCCGAACGGATAGGTATGGGAATTCGTTTTTCCCCCGAACAATTAAGGACTTTAATAAATGCTAGGCGGAAATTTTTTTTTATTTTAATTTTGTATTTTTTTTTTAACGGCTGGTGTCCTAACACCCCCCGCCACACGCCTTTTGAGGTGGCTTGCGGGGTAGTATGTAGATGTAGATGTAGATAGATGAAAAAAGAGCTACCAAACATCCCACAATGGAGATACCATTTTTGTTCACGTGACGTTAATTTTTACAACATTTTTACATTAAAACAAAATTTTAATGCATTTTAAAAATGGGTTTAATAATATCTGAAGTTGATGCATGTTCTCATAGGTCATATTAACTTCTGCTAACTTGCTATCAGGTATCTCACTTAAATATAGCAGGTAAATGTAATAGATACTTCTCATTTTTAGGACGTTGACCTTGAGGTGAATTTTTTTAGCGAAAGCATGATATTACATTTTCTCCGGAGTAATAATCCATAGGCCTGCTTTCGATTTTATTTTCCTATTTCTTTTCGCTTTAAGAGCCTGCATCTAAATCAATAAAATGGATTGTATAGGCAGTTACATTCATTTTTCGCACGCTGAGGCAAAGAGATGAAGCCCTAGCCGGCTATTCTGTAGGTCGATGTTTCACTATCCAAGGTAATGTTTATCTTTAGGTCAAAAAAAAGATGAGCAGTATGACATACGGCGAGAAACAGGCTGTAGAATCAATAAGCAGAGCGTACCAGTCAAAAAGTTTTGAAATAAATACTGCCTTTATACTTATCCCAATGCAAAAGCGAGCATTCTAATGTAAAATGCCGTACTTTTTACTTTTTAAAATCCACAAATAAATTCTGTCATATCAGTGCAGTTTTCAGAAACTTTCCAGGGATGGCATATGGTTAACTGTGTCGGTGCAAATGGTAACTCACGTCCCTCATTTTTACAATATTTCTTTCGAGTGCCGTTTACTCGGTTCTACAATTCAACTTTAATGAACAGATTTCACTGATTACTTGCTCAATGGAGAATACCGCGTCTCAACAAAGGAAGAAGGAGTAAAATATGTGTCGCATAGAGAACGGAGGACTGCTAATGACACTCAAGCGTCTGTATTTTTGCCAACCTCTCTTCTTCTGCCTTCTGCCAGCCGTTTGCCTCACACTCGGCGGAGGCGGGCAAACTGAATCACTTTCACACTTGCCAACACATACAGTGAGGCAGTAACAATGTTACCTCGGCGAGCTGCTTTATTTTATTTTTACCTCCACGTAACTCAAAAGGGCCGTGATCAAAAAAGTCATTCCTTCACTCCGCATTCCGACCGCAAAAGAATTTCTTTCCACGATAGTGATGGATTTTTATGATCGGGTCGAATAGAGGAGCTTTCTCATTTTTATTCCCGTTTGATTTACGCTTCAACATATTCACATCGCCTCCGCCTCACGGCTATCCCCCCCCTGCAATTTCTCCAGCCATCATGCCTCCCCACGTTTCCCAAACCCTCCCCCCCCCCATACCCCTCAGCCCCCGATACTTTTGAAGAAGCTAAAATGCGGCCATAAATACTCACTCACCGTATTTCTCCCAGCATTCGAAACGACTTCTGACCGGTTGAACTGGAAAATTATTCATAATAGTCCATATAGTACATTTATACGTCCTCCCGAACGATCCGCACACCCTTAACGGCTTACAGATTTTATTTTCTATTTTATTTTTTCATTTTTTTGATGTTTCAGTTCCCTCTAAGTCCATTTTACCGAATGCGACCATTAGCTTTTCAATAAACAAGGTATTTTTTATCTCCTGTTATAGCTATACGATTAAGATCTTAAATATAACCCCCTCAGAAATGTTATTCCTCAAGCGTTATCACGCTAAAGGCAGCATCAGTTGTGCGATACCATCGGCGAGAGGGAAACGGCAGCTGACTCTTGATTCCAAGATATGCGTGGGCACAGGGTGTAAAAAAGTTATTTAATGGCGTTGAACTGCTTACGAGGACATCTGCTTCGTGAGAGAGAGAGAAGACTAGTGGGTGTTCGTCCTTAATTTTAGTTCCCACTCCCTTTTCCTTACGGCGATTTCACCCGGAGATAAGATGGAGAAGAGTTATTCAAAGCGGCAGCCTCGAGAAGGAGATAGCCATTACATAATCCTAGTTATTAAACGATCAGCGAGATGGGGACAACACGAGAGAGACGAGGAAAGACTGGATTTTCATCTTGCCAGTTCACTTTTAAATTACGGCCCATCCTTTTTCTATTTTAGACTTAATTCGCATTTATGCATTAATGTTTTGCCATTCTATTTAGCCAAAATCAGTGAATGTATTACTTTTTCTATTCTTTTCGCTTCTCCGTTCCACCCGAAGAGTAAAGAAGTATGTAGTTCAAAATTAAAATATGTTATCAATATGCGAGTAATAATGAAATCCGAAGATTTTCGTGAAACAGAATGGAATTTATGCGTCACTAAAAAGGAAAAGAGCATTTTTCCACAAAATATCATATTATACTGTGGAATATGGCGCGAGTTTTATTTTATGAAATACGATAAACTAATATTAGCATTGCAGTGAATCAAATGCGTAGAACATCTATATTTATTTGAGCAAGTGATGCACGGACAATATCAAAAACTTCATTAATGACCACTGACTGACCCTCTATAAGTATGCTGAATTTTCCGATCCCAATCTCTCTTCCAAAATTACTAGCTCCTATTCCACATAACTAGCGTGCGTAGGCATTTTTTAATGTATGCATACCACTGCCTTTGATTTTGATCTGAATGATCCGAAGTAATGGGAAGGCCGTATGATACCGAGGATATTTTTTCCTCACCTATCCGACAGTAGCACGAGCGAGGGAAGAACCATTTTCATGAGACACTTCATTGACAAAAAAGTAGCCCACAGAACCGTGGCCATTTCGTTCGTTTGGACTAAGTTGATATCTTACATGCACGCCGTTGAAAGGAAGAGCTGCAAAGAAATAGGGCGGAAATTGCAAGCGTCGATGGTCAAAAAAGTGCACTCTTCCACACTTTAGCCTTTGGAGCGAAACAGTGTGACTGTTTGAGGACCCTGTAGTGGAGACTGGAGCCAGTGAAGGCCCTCGAGAGAGGCAGACAACCAACAAATTAGCCTCCGTTTAAAATCGGCGGGACCACCCACAGCAAAATGAGTCTAACACAAAAAAAGTTCCATGTTTATTCGATTCCTATGGCATTTACCTGGATATTTTTGAACGGTCCTTTTTCCCCTTCAGAAAGATCGTCTAAGTGCCCTTCACATAAAACCTCCTGACGCATCCATCCTAAACACACTATGTGCCCCCGCTGGCACTCCTCACGGGGCAAACAAGACCCAATGAGTGACTATAAGACGACAGCCTGTGGTGTCTTTGAATGTTACCACGCCTTCTGACAACCAATCATTCCAGCGAATTTAGTAGTCCCCTACTCCGCTCACTCAAGTCAGCGAGCGAGCCCCGATGTTCATTATACAGAGGGGGCTTTTAAAACCGGATATTCCGCCTCATATGAAATTTTATTTGGCCCCGGACTATTATTAAGATCACACCGAGCACCGTGGTTGGATTTTTACAACCGAGGCACAGGAGTTTGGGAATAAAATTAAGGGAATGGAGGATTGGAGCCCGTTCCACGGCGAAACCTTTCTTGGGGGGGGGTCCAATCAGTACCAGAAGGGCTCCGTGGTTCCGGACGGTATTAGATTTATTGGAGAATTATACGAGACAGCGTCGTAAATAAGGTAAATAAAGGTGACATGAGGTTCAAAAGATGAACTTAAATGATATTCCGTTAGAAAAATGAAGGCCTCTTTTAAACTGTCTTCAAGATCATGATTTTCCTGGCCGGGAAAAATAAAATATAAAAACTCAAACGGTTGTTATTTTTACTTGGAAACTGAGAACTCATCCTCAGAAATGATCTGACTTAGGGTCATATTTAGGTTTTTACGGACATCTTGTCTTCGCCATGATTGGTAATGGCTCATCTCTCAACTAACCTGTAAATTTACGCCACGCTTATTGAAGCAGATGAAAGAAAAAGGGGAAGAGAAAGTAAAATCACGAAGAGTCAAGATAAATCAAAAATGGAAGAAATAGACAAACAATCCATTATTTCGATGACTGCTTCAAAAGCAATAAGTCGATAATCCTGGTCTTAGATGCTGTTCGGTAGAAAAGGATGAGCCCATGGGAATATGTTGTAAGTAAAAACTTTATAAACACAAAAAATTTAGAAACATCTTTTTTGATTGCGCTCTTCATTTCCAACAGTTGGTAAGATTAATTCAACAAGTAGGAATTTAGTCTTTTAATTTAAAGCAATATCCTAACTCCTACAGTCAGTATGCACTCACAAGGCTAGAAATAATTACAGAAAAAACTCCTCACCTTCTCAATATAAAATTACCTAAGCGATCAGTGTATTTGTTCAGCTACCGTGAAACTTGCTAATGCTCCTACATACTCGTTAACCATGAATAAGTTTTCACGGCACTCACTTGAAGGCAGTGAGATATAAATTTGCAACAAAGCCCTGGCCATATTTATTTTATGGCCGCAAACTATAGTCGATTCTGCCGAATGCGAGCTGTGGAACATAATATTGTACAGAAATTTAAAAAATTATATGGCAAGTAACACTATTCGTGGCAGCAGATGATAAGAGTCTGCCAGCAAAGGAAAAACATGATCTAATAAAGGAAAACAAATTAAGAATTGGAAAACTCTACCAACACGAAGAATTCTGAATTTCCAAGTTTTTCTTTACGTTTTGTGCGTTAAAAATACTGATATACAGGTATTACTACTCACGCGAATATACTTCTCCTTAAAATAAGTTCAAATTCATCATATTTTAATGCCAAATGATGAGTTGCTAAATCACGAGTAGAAAAACCTACTTAAATAAAAGTTAGGCCAATGTCCCTAGAAAACATTTTTTTGTGATTTTCTTCTTGAAATCAATGTCCATTATACAAATTCCACGTAAGTTCATGCCCTGATGTCACACAAGCAGGAAATATCCATAAATTTGTTGCTGACGGCATGAACGCAAATTTTTCGTCGCGAAAAATCTATAACATGCATGATTGGTCCAAAAAACAAACAGCGAAGAGCTTTTCTCTAAGTATATGAACCTAATTATGGCATTTCCAAGAAAATTATAAATTAAGAATTAAGTATTTATGAATTCATTGCATGAGCAAACACACCGGCTCATGATAATCCACAAATGAAATACCAACGCAAAGTGTTGCCTCACAATAATGCGTGATTTATCGATCTAAATACAACAGGCAAATCAACAACAAATTCTCTTACGAAAAAATGACTCCTAGGCCATGCAATGGAATATCAACTATTCTATCTAATACGAGCCATGTCTACAGTATTACACTCTGTACCATATTCCAGCTGCAGGCAAAAAAATTATATATTATTTAATTTTGCATATATAATTTAATAACGTTTATTTAGTTGAATTAGTCTTTAGAAAGAGTACGGTCAAAGCGCATGCGCGCAGAAACGGTATGGTAAGACATTGTTCGTGTTTTGAGAAGAATTAAAGAATTAAGAAAGAGAAGAGTTAAACTAGCACTCTAATATTTTGAGTGACCAAGAGGTAACAAATATGAGTTGGAAAAACCCCTCCAAGAAAAATAAAGATTCGTCTGCGAAAGAGGATATTAAAACGTTTGCAAGAAAAATAACGTGCAACATTAACGGAGATGATTACAGCGGAAAAAGCGCAAATGTGTGCCTATTGATTATTGGAGCTATGATAAGAAACAGTCACCACAATGTACTGAAGTGGGAATGCTACATTGACTTTGAGTAAATGACAATCTCAGACTTAACAATATGGAAATCTTTCATTGCAGGGATGAAAGATGAAACAGAAGTACCACATTATCCACACTGCAAGTATAATTAGAAACACTGCAATTTCCAAATGCAAAGTGAAACTCGCATTGTTTCCGTTTCATCTTTTAATTTAGTGTTTTAATCTGTTTTAAAATATTTTAATAATAAATGATAATAGAAAATTTAAGAAGAAATAAGTAATAAAAATATTATAAAATAATAGCTTAAATAGTTACATTCATATTCAACTTTGAAACCGACAGCAATGTAAAATTTCTTATCAATACCGCAGGATAAAACAATTTATAAAAAACAAAATAGAGCATAGCTAAATCTGATTCACAAAGTTGCTTCATAAATGGACAGTATTGAGCGCTTGTTATTCTACTTAGCTACTTAGTCGATAAAATAGACGTTTGATTGGCAGCCTATAAAAAATAGACACGTGAGATCCAATTATCGCTGTCCGCAGACCCCTCGCAGCGCCAAATACACTGTAAATATTAATTCCTTTACCTATAATCCTTATATTACTATTACATACCACCCACTAAAAGGCCTGCATGAGATGACAGATTCTGGGATTACTGAAATATGAATAAATTACAAATAATGAACTCAGTAATCGGTGGAAATAGCGACGGTGTCTGTCAGCTAACAGTTGCGACTGCATTTCCATTGCGCTCATGTTAACCAACAGCGCTGAGTAAGAGTGCAAAATGGTGCCGAGAGAATTTATTCAACTCTAATCAAGCAAAGATTTCATAAAAATAATACTGGAGCTTCTCGTTTTAATGAAAAACTAGGGTAGTTGAGACGTGTCGGTTATTTGGAGGGGTCTTTCGAACAGTCGTTACTGAAGCTGAGCCTAATGCCATAGCTAGACACTGACTCAGCGTAATACGTAGAGATTTCTAAACATGAGCAACTCTTTTTCTGCTAGAATTATGGTAATGAGTAACTTCATCAGGACTGAAGTTGTCAAAGTGAATGTCAATCTACACATATACTCCAAGTAGAAAAGAACAATGTACAGTAAGGGAGGAGTGTTTAATTTTACAAAGAGCTACTTAAATGATAAGTCTATCCATATTATTATAAGACATTAGCCACTATTCGTGTTTCTTATTTCTTTATTATAAAGATTTCAATAATCTATGAGGAGGAACGCCGCTGGATAATGTCATAGAAAACCCTAGAAGTGTGATAACCATAATACACTACTAATAGGCCTGTAAAGCGAACAGGAGATCTCAGCATGGAAAATTAATTGTAAAATAACGAAATATAAAAAATAATTAACCAAGTTAAATAGATCAGGCAAGGTGTAAGTATATTAGCGTATAGTATTAAAACATTGGAAATAGAGTATGGCAAACACAGAGACCATCAAATGTTAGAGAAAAAATATCAGTGATGATTGTGTGACATAATCTGAGTTTTCTGAGAGTTTAATAATTTCGGGTTCGAGCACCATTGCAAAACTTTGGATATTACAGCATTATCATCAGATGAAAGGCGAGAGATTGAGGATCTTGAAAGTAAGTGATGCCATCTACATCCAAGTGGTGCAAGAAGTGGAAGTAACATTTTTTTAATGAAGAGTCTTACGATCAACCAAGTCAATGGCATTGTATAGGTAAAAAAATCTAGCATGTTAAATATGTTTAACGAATCTATGATAACTTTAAACAAATAATGAAGTGCTTCGTCTTTCCAAATCCAAATAAAAAGATAACTATTTTTTCCCTCTCGAAAAATTGAGTTAAACAGAGGGCAATAGAAGAAATTCTAAAATCACATAGAAATGGGACAGTAGAGATATAGGCCAATAGCTTTAAGAATGATGAGGGTCGCAGAGTGAACCTTTAAGAACTAAACGCGGCTAAAAGCAGATACGATTGAAATCAACAGAAATGCATTGCTAGAGAAAGAGAATGAAGGAAATGACATCCGGATTCACAGATGAAGAGGCATACTAAGTCAGTGAGGTGTTAAATAATTATTGGTCCAGTGGAAGTGACAAACTTATTGCACGCGCTGCTGGACAAAGCACTTTAGACAGTGGGACCCAGCACCGAAAGAATCAATCCTTGAATCAAATAAATGTATATGAACAGATAAATACAAAGGGCACAAGCCTCTTCAAAAACGAATACGTATGACCAAAAAGTATTAAGCAGCTGATGTAAAGATTGAGTTGGCATCTCAGAAGCTGCTCACTTGGCTTAGATTACATGAAGAAAACAAATGGGGCGGATTTCATTGTGATGAAGTGGATATTATTTTGACCCCTCACTATATCTCTAAAACTGATAGAAGCAACAAAATACGAGAGATACTCTGCGGAACTGATAGGGTATTCGTTTTTTCCATCCCCCATTTGTGATTATAAATAAAAGAGTGCTCCGTTAGCTCAAGACATATCCTTAAAATATCAACGTAACTAAACATATCTAAGTACATACGTTGTACATCCTTTGAAAATTTGAGGAGCTAAATTACCACCATTGCGCATTAAAATACCAATACATGTGTTATTCAGGGACTCATAGAAATAGATTACACTGGATAATGAAACATTATAGGCATATATGTTTATATTTGTACGTAAGGTCACATAACCCCTATTTTACGGGCATTTTAACAGAATCTGTTAGAATTAAAAAGTCATCTTCCCATAGTATTCAATGCCATTTATTATCAACTTCAACAGCTTTTCTTTCTGTTTCTGCCTTGGCTAGCTAATTGCATGGCGAAAAAAATAATTTTAGCCCAAGTATAGATATGTTTTCCGAAGAAAGTAGTTTTTTGAATAAGTCCCAGATTAATCTCATGGAATGAATTATAGGTCAAGCCTTTCCACCGCTACAGTCTTAGGGTACTTCAAGCACTTAATAAATAAGAAATGCCCAAAGGGCAGGATTTTAAAAACATTTTTAAAAAGAAAGGTGCTCCCTAAAAAGACCAACCGAGAAATAACCCTAATGGAATTTTTGGTGCCTCCAAAAAAGGCTTCATCACGATTAAATAGGCTCCAATTTGAGTGAAGAAAAAATTAGGTACAATTAAGGATAGAAACGATTAGCTGAAAAGATAATAGAGCAATTAGCGGCAGTAAACTAATCCTCGAATTCATGAGAGCAAATATATACTCCCATTATATGTTTACAGCCAAGAAAACTATCTAATTAAACACAGAAACATACAAAGCCATGTGTTACCAGCAGAATTATATACAGGAAATTGCTGGACCTTAACAGAAAAAGTAGATTCACAAAATGGGTGTTTTGAGAAGTACAAGAAGAAATAAAAAAATTATGATACTATTTTTTGAAAAGTCCTTGGTTACATTGTAAAGCAAGCTAAAAAAACAACTTTTGATCGATTAAAACAATCTCCTCTACTAAGCATTCATTCCTCATTTGTTTTAGCTCTCACATTACTGCTGAATTTCATTTTTTTAGATATGCATGATCATTAAGAATGGAGATAAAATATTTGGGCTTAAATATAAGAGTCGCTGTCGAAATAATTCCCAAATTGGCTTAGGTGTCATTCAATCATAATGTAGTCTCAAGTCATAGAAAGGTGGTTTTCATACTGCAATGAACAAAAAAGCTCTCCTATCCGCTCCCTTCGTCCTCCCGCATACCTGGATGCCACTCCAACAGAGAGAGAGAGGGATGACGCTCGGATTCCGATTTCGAGCCATTCGGGGTCGGAGCCTCACCTCGATGGGAACGAGGCGGGGACGTCAGAGGGTGGCGGGGAAAGTGGGGGGGCGGCGACGATGGCCGTGAGAAGGCGGAGGGGGATCGACGGGACGACCGGGAGTATTTTTCACCGAGCGACGCCGCTTAATTTGCTCCTTTCAATAACATTGGACGTTTACCCGTGCACGCGACATAAATTCAACCCTCCCGAGGAGCCACCCACGCCGCCTCTTCCTTCCTCCCCCCCTTACCTCCCCCGGGTGGGAGGGACGAGGGTCGGTCGGGTGGGTGGGTGGTAGAGAGGAGGAGGAATTGACCATTTGCATACAATCGATGGACACTCTCCCAAAGGGCGGGGGATGTTTGGTTTGAGATTTCCGGCACGGTATGAGGCAATGAGAGAGAAAGATATGGGTATACGACCGAAAAGGAAAGGAGTTGAGTGATTCCACGTGTAACGGAAACCTCACTTAATAACAAGTATTTGCGTGCACCCGCCAAGTGAACGGCCGGGCACCCCGTGCTTTTGCCGTGCAAGGGGCGCAAATCGGTTGCCAAGGGTTTCTTTCCACGTCACGCCCAGACGAGCGAGAGGGCGCAAAAAGAATTGACGTATTGTGCTCACGCCTCCGCTCTTACGCTGGACTCATCAACGGTGACGGAAATCGCAGGGGGGAACGCCGTGGCAGTTTGCAGGAGCGAGCGCCCATTGGCACTCGCACTATAATGCAATGGATCTATATTAAAATTGGGATAAAAACGTGTATTTCAAGAAGTAATACGACGGAAATATTTTAACGTTAAACACAATAAACAAATGTATACCACTAAAAGGATGAAATTTACCGTAAAAATCATCTAGCTCTACCGATATCCGAACCCGGATATTTGCCGATTATTTTGTTTGATGAATCAGTCCAATATGTACTTCGTTGACTCGTGGTACAAAAATTACGACTCACATTCACTAACATCATAACCAATCAAGTGTCGCTCAAAATACGCGACAGATGGAGAAATAATTGGCTCCAATTTTGATCAGAAAGTTCAAAAAAGATGCCCATTGTTAAACTCTTCTTCAAGAAAAAAAAGTGTACCCGAGTTCTGTCCAGTCCACGACTAATCATGAACTTCAACAGTCAAAGGAATGTCCCTTCAGGCTAATCTTCAATCTGGTCCACTATTGACGTTGACATAGCCTGCTATTCAGGCAGTTCATTTTCGTATGCTTACATGGCCAACGTATGATGCATATATACCTTTGATTAAATCTACGAACAGATTAAGAATGCCGCGTGTGATTTTGTTAGTCGACGGAATTTAATTCACGAAAACGGATTTCCTACTTCCTTAAACTTGATTCAACAAGCGATACGGCAGATGTCACCGTAGCCATCCAACATGTATTTACGCGGTGCGCCAACTAGTGAAGAATGGTCATCAAACGCCATCGATTGAAGTTGAGCAGTGGTGAACCACTCTTTAGCGACTGAAGACAACGTTTGAAACTTTAATTTTACACTGCAATAATTGTGGTCGCTCGCCTCAGAATTTATGCGGTTAACTGCAGTGAACTCATGAAAATGGAATTATTCTTAGTGATCATGACGCAGATAAGTGGTGGCTCAAGGAGCAACGATATGCCATACGTACATTCGCGCCAATCCCACGGGTACCAGTCATAGTTCGTCGAAGCACGTAGGAGACAAGTGAAATTAAGAATTAAGTAAAAGGTATAGCTTCATGAACTACAATTTTATTGAGAAAATGATTGAAATATCAATTTCTCTCGCTGCCGACATACGAAGAGACAACAAGCCAGAAATATGTTGAAGATAGACGCTAGGTCTGATATTAAATCACAATAAATCTAATAATTGCGATTGCACTTATGAACCCAGTCAAGCACACGGGAAAAAAGGTATGCGCCTAAGAGGGGAGAATTCATATCCCAGAATGATAATATTATGATTATATATACACCAATTTCATTCAGATGAAAAAAATTGTCCCAATGAGGAATGATTCGCTGTGGTGTACATACGACGTGAATTTTTCCTAGCATTTTTCTATGCTCATGACCGGCGAATAGAGGCAATGATGAGCACTAAGATTTTTTGCCGACACAATGGGTATTGGTTATCCACTGATTAATGGGTTGTCGTTGGCAGCACGCAATGGTCTGGGAGGCGACGTGGAAAATAACGGGGACACTCCCGAGACTGTCGAGTATTATTCCAATACTCGAACCAAAGAGTTATTCGAAGCCGATGAGACGCAGAACTCCGAAATATGTCTTTCCATATATTGCTCGATAGCGTTTAATTCGGCAAAAACTCAGAAACACCTATTCTAAGCAAATAAAATACATTTAAATTTTATTAGAATCACTCAACTATGGTTAACGATGATTATAAAACAAGTTGATTGTTTGCAAAAATGAACATCGGCATTGGACACGAGTTTAAAATAGAGTTACGTTTTTCTGCAGTTTATTCATAAGCTCGTCTTGCACATCAATTGCTCAAATGCACATTCACTAAGCTGAATGTACTTCCATATAATTATCGTTACGTAATGATTCTTAAAAGCGATGGCGATACCATTTCAAAATGTTGGCTAAAAAATCAACTATTTCCCTGATTCATATGTATTCGAACAAAGATATTAAATCAGTACAATATGGGTATTCTCGGAGCCTAAATTATAGTCATGAGGTTTCAGTTGAACCCTGCATAGCTCAAAACGCTTCCAATCTAATCCTACTTGAATTTGAAAGATGAATTCAGGTGTCAAGATGCTTGCGCCCTCAGGCTTCACATTCCAAAAGGAGTGAATTAAAGAAATACATTTGTACGAAACTGAAGTTTAGAACGACTGCAATGATTTAAATATTTCATGTTTTAATCAATCAAACTTATAGCGGTTTTTTGGGCGCAAAATGAGATTTGTTTCTAGGCTTGTGGTATTTTCTGAATTCCGCGTATCGGAGCCATCGCATTATCCGCTTATCGCATTTTTCTCAGCCGTGTCCCCAGTGAGTTTCCCAGAGGCCCTTGCAGAAGGTAGACTAAACGGGACTCAGCAAGCGGGAACACTCGAGTAGTATAGCGTAGTATTTAAGCTGTAATATGTGACAGCAATTAGGGTCTAATCTAATATATAAAAATGAATGTTTGTTCGTGTTCTCAATGCCATTCATCAGATTGCGATGAAACTGTGGTGCGTTGCTGTGCATGCGCTCGCAAAGGTTTCTGAATTATTAAATCCATTGTAGAAATGGTGGAGCGCGAGTAGTTTCAACAAATGAGTGTTGGCACGCGAGCTTCTCAAATAAGTGAGGAACGACAAGCAAGGAACGAAGCAGGTCGTTTTCGAGTTGCTCAATTACGTGCATCAGAATCGTATCACTGAGGCATAATTTGTATTGAAAGGTACGTAATTTATTCGTACGTAGAATAAGATTTGGTGCAGCCGTATCTTTGTTTGCTCTTTTTTTTAATTCTTGCATTCGATTTTCGTACACGATTTGCTTTTTCCTAAAGCTGGACTTTTAAGCTCGAAAATCTTCAATTTTGGCCCTACAGCCTCAACAATAGAATATTTTATTTACTTGGAAACCACAGCATAAACATGGAATGGAAACCCATGCCATCATTTATGCCCATTTCACATGGACGCGAACGGTCAGCGCGCGATGCGTCTCGTTATTAATATTTGCCCTTCGGTTGTGGGATTTAACAGGGATGATTCTCGAACTCACGAGCCCATGGTATACGGATAGTCAACGGTTTGCCCGTACGGCAGCGAGCCTAATCTGGAGCGACTCAATTATAGCTACATTATTCCTTCGTTGAACTTTAAACGCTCACTACCCTAAATATTTCTCTGCGGTCATTCGCACAGCGGGACCGCATTGCCGCATCGAGAATGAGCGCGGCCTCGAAAGAGCCACTTTCTGCCCAATATGCACGCCAACTCAAACCCATCGTGTTTTTACAGGGGACGAAAGAGTTATGCCATTCGATAGAAAATGTGGTCATTCAAGGTACTCCTAAAGACTGAATCACGTGATCATTTTTCCCGTGACTTTATAGGTATAGCGCCAATGATATCTTAATTGATGGCTTAAATGTCGGTGCAATCACTTTCAGGGATAGCAGAAATTATAGGGATCCCTAACCCTTTTTCTATCATTTGAGCACGTCCTTTTTAACGGAGCCGAACTACATTATTTAGCCAGCCAGAGCACTCGGACAGTGTGACTTTCAATGAAACGGTATTGTAACGATAATGCCTCGTGAGTGAAAATGATGCGCGAAGGGAAGGCAATAAAGACTGATTGTCGACGAAATGATGACTTGTGCTGTCACTGTCGCGGTCCCTGAAAAGCTAAGCTAATCACAGAATAAATCAGCTTCGAACGCATTCGTTAAAAGTGTTCTCGTGATTCAGCCTAATGTTAATCTCATTCGAATGTAAAAATGACCCTAAATCATATGCTGCTTTATTTCAAGAAATGGTAGAAGATATGGTTCCATAGATACGCGTATGACGCAACGTCATGACATACCCAACATGACCAAGTCAGATGTGCAGACGGCGTCCGACAGAGTTGAGATGAAAAATTTATCGTAAATACTGCCGATAAAAGGAGTAGATTCGAGTGATATATGGCTAATTAGAACCCTATTCATGACTCCAACAGGACGAGGGTATTGAATGGAGAATTGGGATGAGCAAAGACAGGGTAAATAGCAAGCCGAGATAGTAGTCGTACTCCATAACTCTTAACCTCATTCAACTTGGAAATTATGCGACTTGCAGGGGAAGAGCAAGGGGTCATGGAGAATTGAGAGTAATTTATGATGTCATGATGAAAGCATTAGGCTAGTTCGCCCCATAAGTTAATACCTTCATTGATGAGAGCATCACGCATTGCGAGGGAATGACACGAATAGAAGTCAAAATAAGTCTCAAGTAACGTGCTTTAACAGAAGAAGTAGGATGAGACTAAGCGACTAAGTGGGGCGTTTGTGAGGTGGAAAACATAACTCTCGCGGACAGCTACTTGGAAGATAATCAAAAAGCATTGTGTGGGGAATGGCTCAAGCGAAATAACCATTTATGATGCGGAGACAATGGAGGACGGGATCCTTGAATGAAGACATAATTGAAGAATAGCAAAAACCTTTAACGTGGAAAGTCTTCTTCGTGGTTATAAAACCGGGAGAAAATGGGAGAGAATGAGTGAACGGAGAAAGGAGCCTTTCGGGGGTGGATAAGAAGATGCAGATGGAAGAAAAAGTAATATTTATGGTACGGGAGGAAATTAAGTTGTCCGAGAATAATGGGAATGGGCAGCAGTGATGGTTAGCGAGTGAGGCTTAGAAGAGAGTGTCGTGCATGTTGGCATGCTTGAGTTTTTCACAATCATATAGTTCTGTAGTCAGGCATTTTGATTGGGATGATGAATATCTATTTTAAAAGATATTTAAGAGCATAAGTTATTATTTTCCTGCTCACGACGAAATATAACGCTGACTCCATATTGACCATCGCCACCCACCCTCAATCATAGGACACCGAATGGAATGCAAATATTTTTATGATTTTTGTGTCATAAATTCATTTCTCTGTAAGCGAAGTAACAACCCTTTTTGCGTATAAAACAACAAGTTTATATCAATGTACTCACTCAGCTCAAATATAGTGGCTCAGTCAACATGGGAACGATTCCACGTCAGATATTTAGAAATTCATTTTTGTATGCATTTAGTAGACAGCATTTCACTAGGTATTCATTAAATTAACAAATTCACGATTTAGATCTCATGGCATTTTCAAGTTTCCGTTATCTTAGATGATCATTTACGTAATATAACAACAGGATGAAAAATGACAAATGGCGATAAATTCTCTTCCTTGCTAAGGAAATGAGATAACGCGAGGTGGTCTGTAAGTGTCCGTGGGAGAAATTCATGACTGATTCCGAGGAAAGATAGGAATATAATAAACTGATTCGACGCATAATTGTATTCCTACTCCTTGATAGCCTTGGCGGAGTGGAACTGCAAATGACGGCAGCGTTTCCTGATGGCCATTAGGGTTGAAAAAGCTGGAGTAGTGATAATTGTTGTGTTGGTCACCCACTACAGGCAGATGAAAGGTTACGAGCCATGATTGGAAGGGAGTATACACAACGCCTGTCCCCAAGAGCATGGTACTAATACAGGTACCTATTAGTACCATTGCTGCTATGGAGTGGGGCGATGGCAGACCTCCAGGTGGCGGGCTACTTGAGTGAAAACTCCTCGTTGGAAATTCTCTTCAAAGTAGGCAACAGGAAACTTACTCAATTATCCCCCAATGACAATATGATAGACGCAGCTGCCAGGGTAGCATGTCTTCGCTCGTTCGTTCACACTTGTTCTAATGGAGCGGATGTCGCGCCCGGCCAGCAAGACCTTTGCGGGGCATCATTACAAGAAACCTTGGCTCAACTGAGTCATGAAAAACTCAGAAAAAAAAGATTGGGTGAAGCGAGAACCAAGAATAGAAGAGCGTTACTGAGTGTAGAGAGACGAGGAAATATGTGCGCATGTATGAATGAGGATGGTTACAGCTTGGAATAAATGATATGGCTGAAGAGCGAAGTGTCATCGGAATTTATTTGCAGAAATTTACTAAGTAGAGGTGAGAGGTAACTTAAGTTCTCTGTAAATTACGAAATAACAGCGGCTGAAAAAACTAAGATCGTTATTACTAAACAAGAAGATCCGTTCGGGTAGGTGAGGGTGTTGCCTGTCCTGCACTTATCTTCGCGGTGAATTTAATATTTCCCATTTGGTATCGGGAAGAGTGGCGTCCGTTATTCCATTTTCGATTCTCAGAAATAAATGGCCCAAGAATTTGGATCCTGAGTTGGCTTTGAGGAGTAGCGAGTGTAAAAATTGACATATATGGAAATAGATATACAAATCACAAATTTAAAAGTAACTTGTTTTTCTTCCACAGATTTCCACAGTAAATCTGTGGAAGAAACCAAGTTACTTTTTCATTTGTGAAATTCAACTTCCACAAAGTTGAGCCTCAAACTATGGAAAGAGATACATATTACAGATCACTAACAGAAAAATACAAATATCCATTGCGACGTAAGGAGATCATAATTTAATTTTAGAATGTATAACAGCGTATTCGAAAGAAAGGGATACATGTATAAAATTTCTCATATTTAAGTTGTGTGCGCCCTTCAATATTTCCTTAAAGGGCTCTAGTATCAAATGCATGCATGAATGCGTCAATCGGAGGCGTTTGTTTTGGTCTTTCACAAGTGTATAAACATTTTTCAAAGTCACGTGATCTGAAACGGCATCTCAGTGGCTTGACGTCATTCGCTCTCTAATCAATATATCTTTAACATGAGGAGTTAGATCATACTTGTTCATTTCATCCGAAAAAAGAAATTTCAACGATGGAAAATTCCAAATAAAAATCTGTCAATTTCAACGATATTTTCCCCAAAGTACAAAAAAGTGATTGTCTAAGGAAGCGAAAATTGCCGTGTACAAAAGTGTACTTCTTCCCACTTTGCTATATGGTAGTGAAACATGGGTAAGTCAGGATAGACATAAGAGTAGACTAAACGTTGTGGGTAAGAGTTATCTGAGGAGTATTTGCGGCAAAAGTAGGATGGATAGGGTCAGGAATGAGTGGGTCATGAATGAATGTGGGTTAAATGCTCCAGTAATGGACGTGCATGAAAGGAGTGTGCTTCGTTGGTTTGGCCATATTGAGAGAATGGATGAGAGTCGAATAACGAAACAGATAAATGAGAGTAGAATGAAAGATGTGAGAGGTAGAGGTAGGCCGAGAAAGTTGTGGTTGAATGTGGTTGAGGAAATTCTTAGGAGGAGGAATATTAGGAGTCTTAAAAACAGGAGGGCGTGTATGAAACAGTGTATGGGGGTAAATGAGGCAAAAGAGGTTTGCAAGGATAGGTCAGTATGGAGAAAATTATTGAAGCAGAGTTAGGTGTACAATTATCTACTAATGAGTGAAACATTTTGACTGCGCCTACCCCGGAAGGGAAAGGCGTGATGGGTATGTATGTATGTATGTAAGTACAAAAAAAATCCCAACTGCCCATGGAAATACGTCATATTGCTTAGAGCTAGAGTTGCCGGGGGACTCCAGACGTCTCGTCTCGAGACGATTCTGGGATTGGAAATTCGAGACAAGACTCGAGACGATATCACTATCGGGGGAGACTTGAGGAGACCACCACAAAGAGTCTCTCGAAAGTTTCGTGAGATTTTGATGAATAGTTAAGAATAATACTAACTACGGCAGTGCAAAAATTTCGTATTTTCTTCACATATCCGCTTCGTTAGAATGTTATGAAAGCTTCCGCGGAGTGGTCTTGTATCATGAAGGCTTTCGGGTTTGCTTCCGCGTTGTGTCATTTTTGTTGACTACAGTTTCGCGAGCCTTCCAGCTCGCTTCTTCAGATCGATGTGAGGTCTTCGACCTGAAGAAGCAAGCTGAAATGCTTGCGAAACTGTAGTCAACAACAATGACACAACGCGGAAGCAAACCCGAAAGCCTTTATGATACTTCGTTAGTATGTCAATTGATGGTATTCTGTCCGCAAACTCAAATAAAAATACTTAAAACTGATTGGAGCTCATCCAGAGATTTGCCATTTTAACTACCTACATCTACATCTACATAATACCCCGCGAGCCGCCGCATGGGCGTGTGGCAGGGGGTGTTAGGTCACCAGCCGTGTAAAGGTACCTACTGATACGAACTGCTTTCCCTCATTACTTTAGGAGTCCCATATCGACCCATTCGCACGCACTCTTTACTTCATACGCAGATTCCCAGGTTATCTCGCTTCCTCCTCTCTTCTCGTCTAATTTCACTTCTTGATAACATCAATCCGTTTCCGCATTCCTGCAAAACTTTTTCCAGCATCAGTCTTCCTCATCTCGATAGGAATAGCTAGCCATCTCTCTTTCATTATTGCAATTTTATTTTTCACATTGTTTTTACCAATTTGTACGACTTATTTCATCATCGTTCTTCGTGCTATCCTCTGACTGGTTGACTGCAGCTGCACACCTTCCCTGTCAGATGCTACTCCCATTGTTCCCATCGTTCTGTAGTTCTTCTTATTAACCTTCTTCCCTATTTGGCCAACGTATTAATCCCAAGGCCATCCTCTTGGGGTTTCTCTCTCTTTTGTATTATATTCTTCACGAACCAGTTGTCTCAGGGTGTGCCCAATCCATCTGGTTCCACTTTTCTCTATAGTGTTCCACTTTCCTCTTATTCTCTTCTCTGTGCTTCTCCTCTTATTTTACCCACCCATTTCGTCATTAATAAAACTAACCAGTAGTTTACTTTGGATAGTGTATTTTATGGTAGCATGTTATTCTACGTGTCACTCTCCTGGTTTGTGGTCTGACTGCGTACCGTTGCCCTGACTGCTTTTGGCCTGCGCCTGGCATTCGGGGGAACGTGCGCGGGTCAGATTTGAACTGGAATGAGTGGTGCATGCCTGGTGTGGAATAACCCCGTGCCACACACCCTAGTGGTGGCTTGCACGGTATTTCGTAGATGTAGATGTCTTCGGCATCCTCCTTCGACACCATATTTCAAAAGATTCTGATCTTTTTTGCTCTGCTTTCACTAAATCCATGTTCCTGACCCATGGAGCGTTCCATAGAGTGTCGTAGTTCCTAGTCTTCTTTGAACACATTATTCGCCTTCTCACCATGAACGCTTTCTTAGATTTGGCAATTCTACGCCTTTCACATCTTCCGTCCCACGTGATCGTGCTTTCGAGGTATGAGAAGAAATCCATCGATTGTTATTTCTTATTGTTATTCCCTCTCAGTATGACTTCTGCCATCAGTATCTCGCTTTCACTCACAAGGATTCTCTTCCTTATGCAAGGATTTCCTTTTTGTTTTACGTTCTGCTTTGACGTGCATACCACTGTAAACTGGAAGTAATGCTGTGCGTGGACTTTTTTTCGTAAATACAACAAATAAAACATACAATTGTACAATTTAGTCGATGAATCCTGCTATCGCACTTCTGTGGACGCAAAAAGCCTCCGCGTACGTAGCCACTACCATTCCGCACGCAATCTCGGGTGCAGTTGCCAATTTCCTCCGGAAACCCAACGCAATATCTCAAGAGAAGGCGGGAGCAGGGTAGGAGGATCGTTTGGCTCCCTACCCGGCTTCCCTCGCCCTTTCCCCGCCTCACGCAACCACCCCTTCTCACCGTGTGTGAGCATTTTGCACGAGGGGCCACCGGTGGAAAAGAACGAAGAGTGCAGTTGTCTCCAGGGTGGGATAGACGCTTTTGGTGTCTGTCTGTGTGTGGGTGATGGGGGGGCGTGAGAAGGGGAAGGAGGAGGGGAGGGAAGAGGAGAGGTTTGGGGAATGAAATAAGAGGGAACAAAAGGAGTGCTGGGAGGGTCGTGAAGGGCGGAGGGGGAGCGAGGATAAGCCCTTGGCCCGTTTTATTGGCCTGGCTCCGTAAATTCAAACGACTGTCCGGCGGATAGTCGGCTCCTTTTAAAAGCTTTGCCCGTCGTCGTTCTCCGAGGAAGTTCATTCCGCGTTAAGCCGCACCTCACTCCGCGGATTCCCCAGTGGCTCCTTTGTCAGGGTTCCCTCCGAGCCGTCCTCGGGGGCAGAGGGGCAGTTTACGGCCCCTTTTTGCGCCGGCCGCGCTCCTTTCGCCCCCCCCCCCTCCCCTTCGCCCATCACTCGTGCCGCTCTCCACCGCCCTCGAGAATTCTTCCGACCGTTCGAAAGCCGACCAAAGTCACGGTGGGAAGAGAGATTGTCGGGACGGAGGAAAAGAGTTTGGGGACTATTGTCGTTCCAAATCATCAAACGGGCTACTGGCCGGCTTTCTTCGCCGCTGAGAAGTGAAGCCGCACCGATTGTGGCGGTATTATTCCCATAGTAGTCGTCGATTGCCACCCCACCCCTGGACGTGGACACCCCCGCAGCGAGACTGGCCAAGGTTTCCCGTCTTCCCAAGAAGAACCTCAACCCAAATCCGGATGCCTTGTTTCCACTTCTCTTATATGATTTTCGACTAATTCAAATTTCTTTGGCGGTCGATACAGTTCTGCTTTGTTATTTTCTTTGAGTTTCATAGCAGAGTCTTAAATGAAAGCACGTAGACGTCTGCGGAGGTGTATTCGGCCCCCGTGGTGTTAGCCTCCTCTTTAAGCCTCTTTCAAGGCAACTTCACAGGGCGTATCTTGGCTGGACCCCGCGCAACACCGGGGATGAAACCTTGAAAATAACGTCAGCCAGCTCATATCGGCAGCTATTGGAGCTGTTCCGATGCGAAAGGGTCAACCAGTTTCAAATACTAAAAAAAGTCTTACAGGGAGTCAGTAGCGGTGTTCACAGATTGAAAGAGAACGATATGCTATTCAGTTTGGTTGTCAAAAGTTCCATCAATGTATCTATGGACATGTGGTCAAAGCTGAAATAGATCATCGTCCTTTGAACATTGTTCAAAAAGCCATTAGCAGAATTGCCAAGTCGCTTACAACGGATGATGTTAGCATTGCAGTCGTATCATTTGGAAGCTAGCTACGTGCCTGTAAAATATATGTATATTGCGGATGCACTATTAAGAGCTCCTCTTCCTGATACTGAAGTGACATGCTTAGAGCAGGAATTTGAAGTTTATATCCATTTTTTGCTGACAAATATAGCCATATCTGAGATAAAACGTGAATATTTAATTGCCGCCACAAAAAATGATTCCACAGAGTCAGTTTTCAAAAAATATTACTTTGAAAGTTGGCCAAACTCAAAGAATAAAGTGGAACCATATGCACAACCCTATTGGAATATGCGCTCAGAATATTGGAATAAATACGTATTGTAGGTAACTTAGTTTTCAGAGGTTCTAGTCTTGTTGTCCCTAACGCTCTGCGTCAAGAAATACTACATAAGGTTCACAAAGGTCATCAAGGGTTAATTAAATCCATAAATTTAGTCCGTAGTGTCATATAATAGCCAAAAATTAACTCGAACTTGGAAAATTTGATTATTCAATGTGAAATTTGTACATAAATTTCCATTTCATAATCCACATGAACCAATATATAATTATCCTATTTCCTTATTTCCATGGGTACGAGTGGGAGTTGAATTTTTATCCTTTCACGGGACAACATATGTCGTAGTTGGAGATCACTAGTAATGGGTCGACCCGATTCTTCGATCCCTCGATTCTAGGCCAAGAATTGGAATCGGAAAAGAGTGAATTTACAAACGTGAAAAATCGATTACGACACTTCAAACCACGAACTTATGTACGACCGTGATTCCAACGATCATTTGAATTTTCGCGCCACGTACTCGTGAAAACAAAACACATTTGAATCGGCGTAGTTTGAGATACATAACGCATTTTCTAGGTGCACCACGTTGTTGTAGTTGAGTTGTATCGAGCGTTGCAATGTCTACAGCGTGGATTCATTTTCACATTGATCCTATAAATGATCAATATGCCGTGTGTGTCCACTGCCACGCATGAATTTTCCGCGGTGGAACTTCAAAATCTTCGTCGAATTTATTAAAACATTTCAATAAACAACATAGACCCGTAGCAGAGGCTTTATCACCGAAAGTTGGCGCACTTGAAATTTCACCATTGACGGTTTAAATACCTGAATTGTCGCCTCCCATTCAGAGTGAAGCCACATAGTGATTCAGTGAGTTCCTATTCAACAACAGATGAAGTAAGCCACAGCTATTCTTTTCTTGGAGCACTAACTATCCCCACATCTCCTGATGTCGAAGTTATTATGGTGAATAATGCAGTAAAGAGTAATCCCTCCAAACTTCTATCTCCCAATCAGCCAACTTTGAAGAAGTTTATGGATAAAACATCTAAATTTAAATTCGAAGACACCAGGTCTGCTGTGATTACTCGCAAAATAGGAGAAATTATTTGCTTAGATTCGCAGCTCTTCTCGATTGTTGAAAATGTAGGATTTCGAGAACTTACAGCAATACTGGAACCTCGCTATATCATGGCATCTAGGAAAACTTTATCAAGTTGTGTTATTCCCAAAATTTACAGCGAGACCAAAGAAAAGATTAAAGATATGATGAAATATGTAAACTTTGCAGGAATAGCCACAGATTTATGGACTTCTAATGCTCAAGATGACTATCTTTGGGTAACAGTGCATTTCCTTGATGATGACTTTAATTTTAAGCACTTTTGCATCAAAGTGATCCGATTCCCTGAAATACTGCATTCAGCAGTAAGCATACGCACATTTTTAGAGAAGGCTTTATCTGTTTGGGGCCTACAGAAAAAGGCAGTGTGTCGTTCGTGACAATGGACACAATGTTGTTGCTGCTTTGGAAGGATCATCATTTAGGCATCTTTCGTGCTTTGCTCATACAATGCAACTTTTATTAAGAGACGGATTTTTAAACTGCAAGTCAATAATGAACCTTACAGCGGCTTCCAGAAGAATTGTTGGCTACTTAAAACATTCTTCAAAAAACGTTAAAATTTTAAAGAAATACCAGAAACTGGCCCAGGTTCCCTATCATCGACTACTTCGGGATGAGCCTTCTAGGTGGAACACAACTCTTCATACGTTGAAGCAAATTTCGGTACAAAAAAAAGCTATTGTACTGGCATCTTATGAACTCAAACTACTAACACATTTAATGCAGGGACGGTGGGATATGATCGAAAATAGTATTTCAGTACTGGAAGTTTTTGAATGCAGCAACCCTGCAAGTTAGCTATGAAAATGTATGCCTATCTGAGGAATGTTCATTTACTCGATAATTTCAAAGTACCTAGTTTTGTTTTTTATTCTTTTCTGAAATCTGTATTCCGTGGTAGAATTTTTGGTCCTCACAAAAGATGAATGTTAATTTGATAAAACGTAATTCCGCTGGTACATTTACTGGAACATGAATTGAAGAAGCCCACTCCAACAGGTTCAGGCCTACAGGGATTCATAAAATGACCTATTTTCAGCACTGTCCAAACGTTTCATGAGTATTGAAGATGACTTGTGTTGTTCTCTTGCAACAATATTAGATCCTCGGCTGAAGAGAGAGCCGTTTTCTAACCAAAGGCAGTTTGAGACAGTGAAGATGGCACTAATAAATGAAGCCAAAACAAAATTCAGCAGGTAAGGTGGTTGTAAATGCCGATGGCACCTAATGAAGCCTTGTATGAAAAAAGTTGGGTGTATTATTTTCTAATGCTTTTTCAAATTAGATTGAAGGCATTGGCACACCATATTCAGAGGAGCAAATTCAGCCTAGGGAGCCTGTGAAATGTATATGATCTAGGTACAGTGATGTGTTTGGAAAGGTACCCAAGGACACCATAGTAAATACTGTTGAAGCTGAAGTGGAAGCTTAAATCATATCTGAATGCACAGTCAAATTCCGTCCCTGGGGAATACTGGAAGGCTTGCTTCTCCTACACAATGCTGAAAGTATTAGCCAAAAAGTTTCTTGCCATACTTTTTAGCTGAGCAGGAAAAATATATGACGCAAAACACAACAGAATTGATACTGACAGAGTCAAGATGCTTTGCTTTCTGAGCAAAAATTTAAAATCTGTAAGAACTTACTGAATGTATAAGACAGTGATAATGATAAGATATTCTCAATAAAAATTTGCTGTTAAAGCTGAGATTTTTATTTATTATTTGAACACGATGAGTGTTAATATTCCTATGACGTTGTAGGTAATATCAAAAAGGTTAAACCACTCTTTTCAGGCATGTTCTGTTCTGAAACTAAGTAATTATTCTTAATTTACATAGAGATATTGTTAATGCTTGTGTGAAGTGATTCTTTCACAGAGTAATAACTTTTTAAGTGGCTGTTTTTTTGACTACGATTAAGTAATATTTTCCTAAGAATCAATGCATCAGAATCGATAGAATTGGTGTCGGTAGAATCGTAATCGAAATGTCAGAATCGGAATCGATAAAATTTTGGAATCGACTCATCACTAGAGAATACTATTTCAATAATTTTGAATTGGCATTGTTATCAACTGGATATACGGCCACCTTAGTAATCATCCAACTTACGTCAATCTTTGCTCTCCATCGTTTACCAGTCCATTTGGTCAGTCATAATAGCCTTCCTTTCAACTCAGTATAATTTAAAGCTTTTCCAAGAATAGGAAATAAAACATATCACTGAAAGCAAGACCAAATTTTCAAGAGCAAATGTCCAGGTAGAAAGTTTTGTTGAAATGGCAAAATATATTCTTCTGAAGAGTAGAGAAGAAGGAAGAGATCCTCATCTTGATTTTCTCCAATTTAGGGCCACTTCTAAAACTAACCTGCCCCCACCTTCAAAATTAGTACTGGGTCGTCTATTAAGAGTCAACTTTCCAATTTTGGTTAAAAATTTGCGATCCAAAACAGTTTCATTTGAAGAATATAAAAGGGGCAACTCAAAGCAAAACAATTATATGACGGCATTTAAAAATAAAAAAAAACAAAAGAAATTGGCACCATTAAAGGTGTGAGATTATGTTTATTTTAAGAATTTGCCAAATGATTCTTGGCAACCAGCTCCCATAACAGCTAAGATAGACCATTGCCCTAGGCATATCACCTGAAGGCTCCTCAGGGAACAATATATCAAAGAAATCGTCAACATTTGAGACTAAAAATTATCAATTGTAAACAAAATTCATACGGGACAACCAGGTCAATTAAATTGAGAGAACCTCCAACTCCTAAGCGACTATCAGAAGAATCACAGAAAGACGAACAACAATCAGTAATTACATCTCAAACGATCACGACCCGGTCAGGTCGTATCGTTGAAGCCCATTGCAGAATTCTGTTTTCTCTTGATGGTATGGTTTTGATTTGCGAAAGTGTTTTTTATTGCTAAAACAATCTGTTCTTAATGTGAGCATTCTCAATTTGTAATTAATGTGGCAACCAAGACGTTTCATTGTTTTGTATGGCACTGTAGTTATTGATTTGAGTTTTAATTATTCATTGTATTAACGGCAATCAGACACTCGTTTATTAATGATTGTGTCTGAATTAAGGAGGGAGGGCGAATATGCCAAGTTTTACAACCATCTTATATTTCCATACGGTGCAGCCATTGCTCTGAATACCGGGTCTTTGATTGTCGCACAGCACTGCAGCAAAACGACGCAAAAACAAATTCATGAAAACGTAGCCTCGCTCTTCAAGCGTCAACGTTCACAACAGTTTGCCTCGTGCATTCAAAGGCAAACGTACAAGATTACCACAGTACCAATGCGCTGCTGCTAGTGATCTTGTCTTACCAAATTTGAGTTCTCCGATGCACAACTTCAAACTTAATTCATTGCCGTTCGAAGATAGTTGTCCAGTAGCTGTTCATTCATCCGGCGTCGTAGCTGCTGGTTAAATGGAGGACGGTGACGGAGACTTCACCCGCATGGCTTATTTAAAAGTTATAACAAAAAGTTATAGAGGCCAATTTTGCTGAAAAATTGTATTGATGATCATAATACCTTGCGGCATAAGAAGTGCGTACTAAATTCCGGCATAAAGGATTCAAAACAATCATTGGCCTTGTCGATGAATAAGGAGGAACCGCCCATAGAAAAGGATATATCAACGTCAAGAGTGAATTCGTTAAAAATTCGCTTGAAGAAACCTTCCTTCACGCTTAAACTTAGAGCCCAATCGTGGACTAGGACACATTAGAGGTTTTTTCAAGATGTTCTTCACTTGGGTGTCCACTTTCTCCTAAGCCATCTCTGGAAGACATACGTCTGAAGAAACTTTCACCGTACGCCATAGTAACCCACGGCGCTCTAAGCACTGGACAACAACCTTCAAACGCCAATGTTTTAATTCGAGCATTGGCGGATTTCGCTTAGAATACTGAAGATAGATCTGTAGCGGATTGAGAAGCAATGGAGATCGGTAGATTAGCGATAATCCCACGGGTTACAATGTAAATCGTGTTGGGACTTGAGAAGATTAAGTATGTAGGAAAGGAGTCACTGGAAAGATTCATTTAGCCAAGAGTTTTATTTGCGAGGTGCGATTCATGCGAGTTGGCTTTCCTGGGCGATAGTGCTTCTATAAAGCAATCTTCCTCTTTGGTTTTATGGAGACTACCTTAAGGTCGATTTAACAAAAAGAGCCCATATTTATACAGTTATTAAATAAATGACATGCAAAAATCAAAGGTCTCGCTTAGTTTGGCATTTGATTCTCAAGGAAAGCATTATGCATCGTAAGCATCAATGCTTATGTATCTTCGGAAGAAATGCCCTTTTTTAAACCCCATGTAAACACCTTTATTGATTCATTGCTTAGCTACCAATAATAGTTTGATGCGTATTTTTCATTGGCACTTATTTGCTCAAAGGTTAAGTACAAGTCCAAAACGCTTTTTCAAACTTCAACAAGAGTTAAGCTTCATCCCCTTTTAAGTAGATTGTGAGACAAGACATGTATAAAACAATTTAGAACTACAAAACGAAAAAACAACTGTAGCAGTCGTAATATTGTTACGAGTGTCGCAATATGCCACTCCGCTATACGCCACTTGATTGCAACTCTATATGTGAGGATACACCATAGTGTTCAACGAATATTAGGAGGATAAGAGAAAGGAGGTTAAGGATAAGGGCTTTAGGGATAAGTAAGATAGGGATAAGAATGATGAGAACCTTGGCAGCGATGTGGTGGTTGGGAAGCGGCAATGTCGGTCGTGTCTTCACATCGAGGAATGTTCTGTTATGTTATGTATTAGAGAGTATTGAATATTAATAAACGTAGTGATTATCCTGAAAGTTTGGCGTAATTCCTTTTAGACCGCCCGGCCCTGTGTTTTCCTACATATCATGCGGATTTTTGTAAAAATTTGTTAATAGTTTTCGTAAATAATCTGTAATATATGTTTTTAAAAACATTAACATATGTTTTATAAGATATAAATTTTATTAAAACTACTTTATTTTCATTTTTCAACGTATACCTGTATTTTTAAACATTGACGCCGCCAAAGGTAAGCAGAAATACAGGCATTCAATATCACCAATTTTGTAAATGACGATGACGCTACACAACTTCCTGACGCTCCTTTTTTATAGGATAACGGTTTTAAAAAATTGAGAAAGTGAGGAGGTAAACTTCAGTGAGATGCTTTAATGATCCAGTTTTATTTATATTTTAAGGGATATTTTCTCTCCCTGAGAAGTGTTCAGCTACTCGTGTTCCTCGGGTTGGAGGACTTCCCGGTTCAGCTGCGTTGATTTGTCTCGTCAGTGACGATATTACAAGTTCGTCGCAGGGCGCGTCTTAAGGTCAGAATCTAAATGATTTTGGCTGGGAATCCAGCGATTCCAACGCAGCCGAACCAGAAAGTCGACCAACCCGAAACATTTCAGCGTCGCGAACGCCTCATTGATTCCTCATAAACTGCTCGGGGGGTTTACTTCTTCGAACTTTTTAGTTCAGAATTATAGAGGGAACATATATGGATCGGTGTTAGCAAACGAACCCAAAATAAATAGAGCGCTTTGAAAACGAAATCCGGTAAAAATGACCAGCATCATGGAGATTCACCGAGTTCTTACTAAAGCGTTTACAAACCTTAAACGAGAACCAGTATTATTTCCTGCACTCTATCCTTAAAAAGATGTTCCATAACTACCAAATTACAGTGCAATGACGTTTGGAACGGGTAAAACCATTACAGCAATTAAGAAAATTGAGAAAGCTCGGCCATATTACGGTACAATTTGCGAATGCCTACTGACCTGAAAGCCACACCATGATATTCACCACCCTCAAATGAAAGAAAAAGACATCTTACAAGTTAACAAAAGTACATACCAATTATAACCGAGCTCTACGCATGCATTCCAATACATGACGACCACGCTATCAAACGAAAAATAATTTAGGTAGAATCAAAGCTATCCTCACATTTAATCATTTTTTCGCATAATCCGCATCGCATAGCTCAAAATTTTAGGCTTGACACTCTTGATCCCGCCGTGTATTCCACAGGAATGCCCGCAAGGAAACAACACGGAATGGGACACGGACGATTAAAAAAACTGTAATCGATTCTAATCCCAGTGACCCCACTTTGTTAATGTGCACATCGAGATGACATCGGAGGGAAATGTACACCGGAGGCAGTGGAGGTTGGGGGAGAGATGGCCCTGTCGTCTACAAACACAGGTGATGTATGTAAAAACACCCATTCAAAGTAACTATTCATTAAAAACTGCTGCTGGCGATCAGACTCACGGGTCAGTGTAAAATAGCCTACGACAGAACTAGGTTCGGACCCACTGACTTGGAGGCAACACGTTAGACTAAGGGCATCTATATGAAAAATGTAGATTACATAAGTAGATCTCTCCATGTTTTCTGGGATTTCTTCCGCGTCAGTTGTCTGTGGGACAGCAGTTTCGCTGGTAGTCCTGCCAGCGTCTTCAGGTCGAAGATTACATGAGATTCAGCATGATACGGAGGATGATACATTAATCCCCGCTATATTTTTTAAAATAAGTATTCTATCGGTAAAGAAAGAGTTTGTTGAATATCAGAGAATCTCCTCGCGGTTTTCTACACTTTCAGGGGCCAATTTCCCTCTAGCATATCCTTTTCCGCCTCAGAATACGATCGACCCTTCTTCATCCCATCCATGAAACCTATTCTCTTTCTTTCCCTACCCCGCTTGCCCAACATCCTTCCCTCTATCACACTCTTCAGCAACCCATCACCCTTTATTACCTCCTTCAGCCATCTACCCTGCCTATCCCGGATTTCATTCAGAAGCTTCCTCTCCTCGCCCACCATCTCAAGCACTTCCTCGTTAGTCTTCCTCTCCGTCCACCTAACCTTCTCCATCCATCTCCACACCCGTATCTCAAATGCCTGCAGCCTATTCTAGTACTCCTCTCTGAAGGTCCACGTTTCTGCCCCATACAACGCTACGCTCCACATCAAGCTCTTCACCAGCCTTTTCTTCACGTCCCTACCCAATGTTCTCGTCATCAGCTCCCTTCTATTACTAAACGCCTCCTTAGCTAGCGCTATTCTCCTCCGCATGTCTTTACTACTATGTCTGTTTTCCTTTAGCGTACTGCCTAAGTAATGCAATTGCTCTACTTGCTCGAGTTTGTATCCTCCAACTTTAATCACAAGCCTAGCTTTCTTTGTCCTAGAGAATTTCATTACTCTTGTTTCCTTCCCGCTACATTTATAGCTCAAAAATTAAATGTAGGCAATAATAACCAACCTACTGAACTGCTCTTTTTTAAAATGGAATAGCTAATGAATGCTATGAGTTACCTGAAGGCATTTTTATCATTTTGTCCTGAGAGTGTAAAAATATTTAGTGAAAAATACACACAATTTGTGAATGAATTCGGAATTTATTGTTAGCTCTCTTTCCTCCTATATTTATTTTCAAGCTAACGTAATTGTAATGGGAAGAATTAAATAAATAAACAGCTTCCATCTTCCCACGCAGAACATGTCAATGAACCAAAAAGCGAGCGAGGCATCGAAATAATTCCTCTCAAACCAATCACTCGTCTATCGCAGTTCTGCTCCCTTATTTGATTCCCATCTATTCTCTCAACGAGGCCAAACCATACAAGCTGGTTCCTTTCGTTCGTGCCCATTTATTGAAGCAACTAGTCCACAATATTCCGTCATTCCTAACAAAATCCTCTCTACATTTCTGGAAAACACTTCTCAGCCTGACAATACCAACTGAATTCGGTCAAATCTTATGCTTATCCTGCCATACCCAAGTTTCACTGTCATATAGGTAAATGGTGAGTGTGAAGAAAGATGGAGAAGGTGAGGTGGACGGAGAGGAAGACTAAGGAGGAAGTGCTTGAGATGGTGGGCAAGGAAGGGAAACCTCTTAATGAAATTCAAGATCGGCAGAGTAGGTGGCTGATGGATGTAATAAGGGGCGAGAGATTGCTCAAGACTGTGATAGAGGGAAGGATGTTGGGCAAGCGGTGAAGAGAAAGAAAGAGAATAGGTTTCATGGACAGGATGAAGGAGGGCAGATCTTTTGCTGAGGCAAAAAAGTATATACTAGAGATAGATAGGCCCCGGAAAGTGGAAAAAACTGGGAGGTGATTGAGATTCAGCAAAATCTACCTTAACCCGTAGAATACTTAGAAAAATAGATAAGTGGGAAGGAGAACACCTTGTTCAAAGCAACTGTTGCCTTCTCAGGCAAACTTTCAGTCCTTGATATGGTCCAAACACTACCGCAGACTTTCTGTCCACAACACTCGCGCCTTTTTTTATTTTCAATTGGGAATCTAGAAAATAGTTGAACGTGTATGCCTCGCGAAACCTCGGTGAATCAAATATTCCCTTTCTGGCAATCAGGGTAAGCATTCATCAAGCGAGTCAAAAATTATTTTGAGAAAAATTCCATTGCATTGATAATAGCCGTGAAAGAATTCAAAAAAATTGTACTCTTTCCCGTTTTCCTTTAACAATTCCACATTCCTTTCCATTCTCTTTTTCATGGCTGTCTGTGCTAACATCCCTTGTCGGACGTCCTCGCAGTGGCTCTCGGGATACGTAGAGGTGGCGACTCCGAGCCTTCTCACCATTGGGCGTTAATTGACTTCACCGACTCCTCGCGATTCACATTTCGGAAAAGAAAACTACATCCCATTCTTTGCCTCTGGCTCATTTCATATTCAAACGGGTGGAAAGTTTGTGGGGGAGGAGGAGGTGGCGGTAGGCGTGGGGGGGGGGGAGGGTGGCTGCGAACGGCCGCGTCACGAGGCTCGGAAGAGAAGGGAAAGACTCCTCTTCATTACGTTCCCCCATTGGGCCCACCCCCGGGTCATTATCGTGGCCCGCCTCCTCTCCCACCCCCCGTCCCCCGCTTCGATATGTTCTCTACTTCGCTCTGGTGAGGCCACACCTCGAATACGCCGCAAGCATTTGGGACCCTGGTCATGAAGATTTAACAAAAAAAATTAACAGTACAAAGTATTAAGTACAAAGAAAAGCAGCACGTTTCGTTAAAAACTGCTACGAACGAACATATAGTGTTACACAACTGTTACAGGGATTAAGGATAAGAGAGGGTTAGAGATGCTTTAATTTAGGTAATCACCCAACTGTATTGGTAAAGAAGTATAATATTGTCATAGAAATGGTCGAATCCCGGATAAAAAAGTCAAAGAGAGATGCTACTTCACTCTGGTTAGCCCACGCCTCAGATACACCGCGAGCATTTGGGACCCTGGTCATGAATATTTAACAAAAAAATTTACAAAAGACAAAGTAAAGCAGCACGCTTTGTTGAAAACTGCTACGAACGAACATATAGTGTTACACAACTGTTAGAGGGATTAAGGTGGAAGCCCCTACAGACTCAGAGGCTGCACGCTAGGCTTAGGCTGCTTGAGATACTCAGAACTGATATTTTTCAGAGCGACACAGAGATTATTATCCTGACGCCTCACTACATTTCTAGGTCTGACAGATGCGATAAAATAAGAGAGATACTCTGTCGAACAGATAGGTACAAAAACTCGTTCTTTCCGCGCACAATAAGTGACCACAATAGAAACTGAGCTCCTCCAAATACACTCTCATAGGACGTCACCATTTCACCTACAAAACTTTTACATCTTTACACGGCTGATGACCTACCACCCCCTGTCACACGCCCAAGCGGCGGCTCGCGGGGTAGCATGTAGATGTAGATATAAGACCGGGGTGGCGGGGAATCGGTCGAAGAGAGTGCGACCCTGTGGTGGAGGGGAGCGTAGGGGGAGAGGGGGGGTGAAGGAAAAAGACGAGTCGTCGACGGCGTAAGTGTTCCAAAGGGTTGTCGGCGGTGGGCTCGAAAAATAAAAAGAAACGAAGACGAGCTGATCCACGCACTCGTTCAGACAAGAGCACGCACACACTGCCCCGTCCTCCCAAAAAACGAAAACGGGCCCATCGACGAACGAAAAACGGTACTCGGAGGCAATAAAGCCTTTGATTTACTCAAAAGAGGGGAGAAAAGACATTTTCGGCTGTCTGCGGCTTCTTGGCCTTTTTTATTTCCTCCTTTCCCCAAAACACACACATGCAAACACATACACACGACGGCCTCATCACCAGAAAAATGCACGGCTTTGCAACTCTAAGTCGCCACTTACGCGCGCGTTCTAAAACTCTACCAGATTTTTATCGGGGTAAGTAATCGTGGCACGTCGGGATGTTGTGGGAAATGTATAGTGGTGCGGACGAGGAGGAAGTGGATGGGTACGGGGAGTGGGAGCGGCTCGCGGAGGGTGAGGGACTTGGGCCCCGAACGTTGCTAAAGCAAAGCTCTTCGATTCCGAGTTTTAGGGAGGGTGGGGGAGTGTGGCCTCTCGCACTGGGAGTTATATGGGCTAGGTAAAGAGTATCTTCCTCCGAGAGGGCCCGGAGGCAGCGATGGAAATGGGCCGGAACGCGTCGGGGGCGGCGGGGGTGCTCTGGGAATAAAATCCATTACAATTCAACTCGTGTGTGTGTGTGGGCGTTCCTTATTTGTAATTCCCAGTCACAGAGGGAACTTGAGTAAATATTTTACGCGAGGCGTAGGCCTTATTGGAAGCTTCCGCGAAAAAAATTTCATGCATCCGGTCAATAAAAATTCACACCTATTCAGCTTCTTACCTTGGGTTTGTTTTTTTCATGTCGAGCGATTTTCATTGCATAGTGCCTAAAAGTGCGTAAATATTAACACGTAATTGGTGTAGCATATTAATAGAGGTATTTGCTTTGTTTGTCAGCATTTTATTTGGTACTTTAACTTTGGAGAGAAATGGTGATCACCATTTTTCTCACCATCAAGCTAATTTCTCAGTTGGAGGTATAAACCTCCTCATAGTGTCTCGTTTGGTTATGCTATTTCTAATTCCGCGGAAAAGTTCATCAAAAGTACATTTCCATAAGTGCCAAAAAATTGTCATCGCAAACCTTCAACGCCTTCATAATAATCTTCGAGGCCCATTGTTGACCATAGACTGGAAGATGGCTGACAGCCGCTTCCTACGTAGGATTTCACTTTCTCCCGGCGAATGACTGCTGTGATTTCTTCTCGGGTTTCCATCCGGGTAACATGCTCCATCTTTTCCAACGCCGACGTTTCGACGAATGACTTATTCGTCGTCATCAGGCCCGTTGAATCCGGGTGTCGAGGTGACGGTTAATATAGTGTTTCTCAGGTCAGGTAGATCTTGAAAATGGCGGGAAAAGCAGAAGCGCCTCCGCCAATCACAATCGGGGCAGTAGTAGTTTTGATGTTGTAGGGTGCGCCGATGGCTAGATCATTTTGCACCGCTACACAGTCCGTTAATCACTATCGGCCTGACCTGAGAGACACACTATATTAACCTGTGGCGGCGGGGAACAGTCCTCGCCTGCCAACCCGAGGGTCGCGGGTTCGAGTCCCGCCTGGGTAGAATATTATCAGCCCAGGACATGGGTGCTTGTGTTTGTACTGGGTTGGAGGAAGAGGGGACGGTTCCGTCTCAGGATAAATAAACAACAGTAATGAAGTAATAACCGGCACCTCGACCCCCGGAATCAACGGTCCTGATAAATAAATTTCGATGAATAAGTCATTCATCGAAACGTCGGCGTTGGAGAAAATGCGGCATCTTACCCGGACGGAAACCCGAGAAGAATTCACAGCAGCTCTTCTTACGCGCAATAGCAGTACCCCGTGCGTGCGCTTGTGCAACCGAAAAAATACGGAATCGCCGGTTCAGCGCTGTGGAAGCGCTGCCAACCAACTACTTGAAAACGCTGCTGAGTGACTTCGTGTGAACCCAGCCTAAAAAATCTGGTCATAAAGACATTTTCTATCAGTGTTTACGAGAATGTACGTCCAAGCTTAATATGGCAAGATTAAGTGGGGACGGACATGGCTTCTATGACTGTCAGAGGATGGAGAGAGAAGGCCATTATTAAAGAGGACTGGAGGAAGATTGTAGCGGAGGCCCAAGCCGACAGTAGGCTGTAGCACCAATGGAAGAAGAAGAAGTTAAGAGGATGTCTGTATCGAATGGGTTTTCTGATCGTGATGGCGAAGGTTTTGCGTAATAACTCATGATGGTCAAAATAAAGAATGGGAAATCATCTCTTTCGTAGTTAATGAAGAAATTTTGAGTATGTATGCACCTTTGTATGAGGATCTCTCGGGTTTCCTACCCGGTAATGGTGCTGGACTGCAACGACATTCCAGTTCCAATGACATAGTCTGCCATCGTCTGCAACGCGAAGTGAATGGCAGACTACGTCATCGAAACGCATCGGTGCAATTCAACTCAATTACCCGGCTGCAAACCCGAGAGCTTTTCATATTGAGCATCCACTGGGAAAGACTCTGATCTTACATGCGTACCTTTGTTCAACGCGCTTCGTCGGTCAATCCATGCTTACTGCCATTCATTTACGGAGAGGGGCAACGGCCATTGGGAAGAATGGATGGATCAATCCTCAGAATGCGAGCAGAGTCCAGTGATTCTTACCTTCGATGACTGATTGGGAACCGTTGCTTCGATCATGGCAAGCCGTTGCCCCACAAGAAAAAATATCTCAACCCTTGGATCGGAGAGTAACAGTTTTGCATCCGAGTTATGGGATTGGGTCGCTCTAAGATGAGAGCTTCAGAAGTCGTTGATCTTCAGTCTGTTCAGATGAATCGATTGCTGTTTTGGGCTTCAAGTGATGAAACGTGGCGTGATAATGGAACCCAGCGATCACGCCGCTCATCCGGCGCCCCGGGACTAGATTAAACCCAAAAACACGCCACAGCAACGGGAAACTAATACCTTTGGGAGAAGGGAAGGAAGCAGCGAACGTGCCGGGGCGAGCGGCCGGGGGGAGGGGGGTGGACGGGGGAGGGGTAGGAACATTTTTGCATCATGACGAGGAGAAATGGCGAACGAGCGCGGTGCCTTTCGCCAGTTTTTTCGAGTGAAAGGCCCTCGTGAGGTCGAGCGAGTTATAAAAGACGTGGGAGAATTGCAGGCGGCCATCTTACCCTCCGGGTGGAGGAGGTTGAAATGCACAGGTGAGAGCGTTGCTGGTTTCACCGCTAGGATCGACAGCGTGGCGGCGCTAAGGCCGTTTTCCAACTTGGCAAACGCATAGTTAACTTGATATCAAGATATCTTGATACCTAGGCAAGCAAAGTGAAATTCTTACTTGACAGTTTCGTAGCCCTTTTACGATGGAAGAGACATCATGTGGCCTTCATCTCGTAAAACATACGAAAAGCGCCATCCGTGTCCTAATTTTTGTGGGTGATTGAAGTCAATAACTTCTATAAAATGCATTCCATCCGTATGCAACAAATTGAAAGGGAATATAATTTTTTAAATCTTATTGCTTATGAATAAAATAATTCTCATGTACCATAATATTGTGAATAACTATTATGCTTCGATTGCTAGGGGCTGCTAAAGTGGACGACATATCGCTCACTGTATTTCACCACAGTCAACGTCTTTATGCACAAAAAGGCATTATAATATTTTTTGCCTATATGAAAAAACACGTAACAATATATGAATGTTTTACACTTCAAACAAACTATACCTATGATCTTCGGCTGATTACTGATAAATACGCGCGTTGTAACTAACATAGGTAATTTAGTTGAAAACAAATGACATTTACTCTAATGGTTTATTGTCCCCCTTCTTTGATGAATGCAGTGAAAACGTCTCGAATGCTCAACGTTATTAACAATTATGATGTTCGTTAGCTAAAAATAATGCCGCCAATGAAGTTATGGCTACCTGAGAGTACTTTCCATCGGACCATAATTCTTTCAACGAGAACATATTTTTTCCTTCCAGAGCAAGGAAGATAGAATTGGTAGGTTCAATGAAGTAAAGAAGGACGGAATATCTACAATTTACGGGAATTATTCACACAACTATTAGGTACCAAATCTTTTATCAGTATATTCACGTTTTTAAAAGCCTTTAAATCCATCGATTTTTCCACAAAAAAATTAATAAATATCACACAAATATACGTAGTAATGATAAAATAGTATCCATTTTAAAGTTTCTTCACTTCTATTTTCCATACAAGCCCATATTATCACACCCCGAGTTCTAACTTAAAACCTAGCAAGCATAACAAGTCTGTTTTTTCATTTACTTGGTATCTTGACTAGGTATTTAGACAATATGGCGTCAGCGGCCACTTGAATTTGACGTCATATCCGCCCAATGCATACTAGGTTTCAAGAGAAGATTGTTTGATTTGCCAAGTTCGAAAACGGCCTAATAACTAGACGCGTCACAGGAATGCGAGCTTTCGAGTTCCGATCGCAACGCATAAGTTGACCAAAACATTACAACCGCAATGGTTTTTTAAAATAAGTCTAAATACGCACGCGATTCCGGGGGAAATATTCGGTCTTATTACAAACAAAACGCTTTACATTTGATCTCCGGAGTTTCTCACTTTCATGGCCATTTTGTATCGACTGGCCATTTTCCTATGTGGGGCTTCTCCCTCCCTTAGAGAATGAATAGTAATTGCACAAATGTATAGATATATATTTAAAAAGATATTCTAATTGCTCTCCACTGCTTTCTCATTTCTAGATTGTATCGTAAAAGCTGCCTGTAAGTTTACGTTGTATCATGCAACTGACAATAAAGGAATTAACATACGAATTTCTGCTGAATACCTCTTCTACTAAGTTTAGGCAAAGGCGAATACTATAGTTCTGTATACATATCAGACGGTAAATTTGAGTGTATATTCGTTAAAAGCCTTAAAATTTTTCAATCATGCAATATTTGAACATTTATAACTATATCGAATTTAAATAGAAGAAAATGAATATGAGTAATCAACTTGATTGCTGCAAGAGTATACAGTTTGCATAAAATTCATGGGTCTTAGAGTAAAAAATATCAACAATTATTCTATTATTACTTGGCAATGCCTAGGGCGTAACCCTCCAGATGCTGTGTTCTGTTGCCAAACACGGAGGAAAATTGATGATCACGACGGTTTTAATGAAGTTTTCAGCTCGGTAACTTTTATAAAAGAAATTTATTTTTGTATTTATCCCTTAACGTTAATAATACAGTTGTTATTGTGCATTATATCACGCTTAATATTATGGTCTCAATTTATTCTATTATTACGACCTCCTTTGTAATTCGTGAAACTCCATGGGACGATGACTGTTCTGTCGCGGAACGATTAATGAAACTGTTGAATGAAAAATCTTCACGGAGGGAGCTTTCACTTGAAGCTGAAAAGATAGCGTAGATTGGAGCACATCAGAGCCGCAGATCCGTGTCTGAGAACGGCAGTTATGACGTAAGGCCTCTTTTACTTTAAATATGGCGCGCGCTACCCGACATTTCAAACTCATCTCTCATTCAGCCACGGTAGTTGAAGGTATTTTCACGTAAGCTTTTGAGCAATATATGAGAATAGTGAAATAGCTCTAGCAAAATTTGGAGTGTTTCTCGATCAGTGGTGTACAACAGTTATGGCCGGATATTTTGCGTATCGATAGCGAACTCATCCAAATTAATAATTTAAAAATGTAAGATTTTACCACGGAATAATTTAAAACTCAATATTATTCATAGTTATTTACGATAAATATCTCCATAACGAAAAAATCAGAGAAAGAAATAGGGTATTATGAAGTTCCTAGAGCAAAGAAGCCTTGGATAACTACAGACGTGCTGAAGAGAATGGAAGAGAAATGTTAATATGAAGAAGTGTCCCAAATCGCCAATTAGGTTCCTAAATCGGTAAATTTAGGGAAGACGCCATCTTGAAGTGTGTCCCAACTCGTCAGGCATAATGAGGGAGCGGATTTAGCGGCCTATTTTGTGCGTCGGATTTAGGATAGATGGAGTTTATCCTAAATGCGCCTTGAGGCGTCCCATTTTGCATCGATATCTGAAAGTCATGGGTCTTAGAGTCTCATATGGTGACATTCGATCAGAAAATTACGTGTGGAAAAGTTTTCTGAGATCGGATTATATTTAAAGGTCGCGCACAAAGCTTTTCGTTTAACATTGGGGCTCCCAAAAGGGCCCGTTTGAAAAGCCCGCGCTCCTGGGCCTCCGCGCCGCCCCCTACAATTTCTTCCCCCACATATCGGAGGTTCTGATATGTAGGCTTAAATAGGTTAACACTTTGGGAAGTGGGTGAGACTGGTATGTAAAGAACGAAGCCTTGTGTTTAGAACATTTACTAATATAATAGAAATAAGAGGGTCCATGGTCGGGACGAGAACTAAATTCCAATATCACTCTTTTTGAGAAATTTAATTACATTTCGCTCGCAAAATATTTGCAGGGAAGACGCTGAGAGCCTTTCTAGCCATCTTTGGCATAAATTTTCGGTGTCTGGAGGCTGTTTGGAGTAGATGCTGCATTTGATACTCATCCTCGGTCAATCCAGCCTGAGAACTTGAACCACCTTAAGAACATGACACTCCTTGATCAGAGCCACGCTCTGCGAGGTCATTAACGACCCCACTCCCAAAGTGTTAACCTATTTAAGCCTACATATCAGAACCTTCGATAGGTGGGGGGTGGCGCGGAGGCCCGGGGGTGGCGCGGAGGCCCGGGGGCGCGGGCTTTTCAAACGGGCGGCGCACAGTTGGCGGAAACCGAAAAGAACTGGCCAAAACCCCAATTTTCGACTTTTTTCTGTCGATACAAAAGTGGCATATTTTGATACTAGAATATCTAAATTTCCAAAATCAGAACTTTATTTGATTTCATTTGAGTTTATTATACTAAAATGATCGGAGAAGGAAAAAATACGTAACCCAAAATCTACAATTTTATCGAAAAATTTCGATATTTGATCTAATGGTGTGGGAATTAAACAGGATGATAATTCTTTTGGAGAATACGTAATAAAAATATACATTTATTGGCTATAACTAAGCAATAGGTTTAGAATATTAAACATTCTGAGTCCCCATAACAAATTATTTAAATAACCATTGTTTTTTGCGTAAATTTTAACAAAAGCAGAGATAAAATTATCTATCGCCGCATATCGACGCTGAGATATTTGCATATATAGTTAGATTGAAGTTTCTACCATGCAATGGTATAATAAAATCCTGTCCATACTTGCCCCCTTTTCCTTTCTGTGAAATAATGTAAAAGAAAACACAGCGTCTCAGGCCATGGCTTCCGCGTGCCGCATCGCTGAGCAGGGAAATCGAATTCTTCCATTCTTCTTCTAATTCTTCCAAAGAAAATACTCCGCTATGAATGGAATTTGAATACCCTCTTGGCACATTGGTAGATCTATTTTTTTCTGCGCAATTAGTCGCCTTCTGACATTGTTTAATTCAATTTGCAAACATATATTGTAATTAGCCCCAGCATGTTTCGTTCCGCATCACGGATTCCGAAGCTATGACAATCTATTTGAACGGTTTATTATAAGCAAGGATAACAGTGGAACGGAATATCCAGTGCTCATTTTGATGTTTCTTATTCCCTCGGAAGTTATTGTTATTAAATTTAGAAACAAAATTTCCTTACATCAGTCTTAGTATAATAACCTGCTCCTCGTGCAATTCATTGGTAATATTCCCGAAAAATCCCTATTTGCAAAGTGGAAAATGGCAATTATTGCACTTCAATGTTGTTTCTAAACTCGTTCCAGGTGAGGATTTCTTTCGTTGGCGCTGCAGTACGCGCAGACTTTTATCCTTCTCGATATTTGCAAGGGAATGCTTCCGTAAAAGTGAAACTATCCGTAAGAATATTCCTTTTACGTCCTGCTACTTTACGGATGGTGACTTTTCCTAAAATCCGCATGTAGACAGTTAAACAGAAATATTCTGTTACTCCGAGCAACATCTGTTACTCTTCTTGAAACCATGGTCAAAACTGAGGAACGTTAGGGAAGATATTTTCTCTCTCCCTCGGGCTCAATCTCCTTTCAACATTAGAGAAGGGTCAAAGTGTTAGTGATGACAACTATTCGAGAACGAATACCCTCATTAGATAAGGACGTCCTTTCTTTCAAGCCAAAGTGATCTGGTGTTCTTTCCGTCCTCTCCATCGCATGAACTGAAGCTGATTATTTACTTAAGTATTCATGGCCTTTAATATACCATAGTTTCAAGCTCTTACAATAAGGGCTTGGAATAGCCCGAGAATCTCCTCTCATAAATTTCTTGATAACCAAAACATCCTCACGGACCCTAGGCGAGACTCGTAGAGGCGTGTCTAGGAGACCCTAGACATGTTGTGACTGACATAATGTGAGTCTGCTTCGTTTCTGAGGATGTGAAGTATAATGCTTATTTGCTTATTGGTACAAAATACTTCTCACCAGTTCTCAGATGAGTGGAAGGCACTAGTCTATGTTTGACACTCGTCGTGGAAAGGTTGTGTAGAGGATCGTTCGAAAAAATCTCCCGGTTAGCTACTAACCACGACCTTTTCCGTAAACTGCTCCTCACTTCTGACCCATATATTTCCATCTGCACTTCCGAAGTTGCAACCAAGGTGAAAAAGAAAATACCACACAAAAATAGCAAACTTCATTTTTATCCAGGAGACGGATACATATGCTTAGTCATTTTCAGAGGAAGATTTTGAACCAAATATAAATTTTAACTTGTTACTAACATAAGCGACGTTTTTCACATTGACATAATGCTCAACTTTAACGTAAAAATAAAAATTTATATGTAACGATGGTTTTCATTTTGTATCTACTTGGGACCGCTCCAGACTAAGATTGTATAAGCTAATCTTTGCCGGCATTTTATTGCAGAATGTAGTTATCTGCTAGTACATTGAGTTACTTAGGAGACTGATGAAGAGAAAGTCATAAAATATGTCATTGATAGAAAAATTCCCGGGGTAAATTCTCCGTAATTTGTACTCTCCTCACTAATTCATTGGAAAGCGTCTCAACGGTCTCTCCGCCATTTTGTTTTTAGAGCCTCTCTTGAAAGATATGGATCATTAAAAGTATAAAAATTGGATTGGTAAAAAATGGTTAACGAATAATATGATGATATTAAGGACCTAAAAAGGATAAGACAGCATAATTTAACTCATAAAAAGGTGAGAAATTTTATAGGAGCTAACATGGGAGGAAGACAAATGTGAGCGATTGTGGGAAAGTTGAGGAAAAAAATTTAGGAAAGAGAAATAAGAGATAGATGGAAAGGGTATTTGGGATACTCGTATTATTCAAATGAGAAACCGAATTATATTATAACAGAAAATACGAATTAGAAAAAAATAGGAGGAGAAATGTCCGAAAATACTTCACTCTGAATTAGAGCGAGCAATGAAAGATATAAAAATGTTGAAACAGCAACAATTAATGAAATTTCAAATTGAACTCTATAAATTTTTAAAGGGATAGGGTGTAAAAGAAATAGTGGCAATGTGCAATAAAATATATGGCGCTGGCATCTGGCCAGAGGACTTCCTCAAATAGGTCATGATATCAATTCCATAAGAAGAGGGAGCCAGAAAGAGTGAGCATTTAAGCATAATATCACGTGCTGCTAAAATATAGTTAAAAGTATTGAATCGGAGTCTCCTAAAAATTATAGTGGAAAATAGTTTGAATTTAGAAGAGTAAGAGGACCAAAGAAGAGTTTGGCTTAATAAGGATGATAGAGGAACGGTTTAGAGAAAGAGGAGAAGGAATGATCTCATATTTCATAGATATGGAAAAAGCATTCGAAAGAGTCAAGTGGGAAAATCCACTAAAATGCTTGAGGAAAAGAAGGTAAACTGGAAGGAGGGATAGCTAATTAAAAAGTTGTACATGACACATAAATTAATGGTAAAGGTAAAGAAAATGAATTGATAGGATGGATACAATTGGATTGGGGAGTGAGGCAAGGCTACAGCCTCTCACCAACTTTATTAAATATCTATCAAGATGACATAGTAAGTAACTTGGTAGAAGAAGAAAGGATAAGTATTAGGGAAAGAAGAATGAAATGCATTCAGTGGCCGACGATATTTTATCACTTCAGAGAATTTGACAGCATTAGAAGAAGGAATGAAGGAAAATGGGATGAAAATAAACGCTGTGAAAACAGAAGTCAAAAGAATAAACATTGGAGAAGATATAGTCGAAGGATAAAAGAAGAAAGAATATAAAAAGACAAAAGGACACCTAAGTAAAGAGCATGCTAACAGGGAATAGCAAGAGTGAAGCAGAAATCAAAGCAAAAATAACCATTGCAAAAGAAACCTTTCAGAGGGAGAAAATTTTATCATGCATCAACCTGACATTGGATTTGAGGAAAAAACTAGTTAAATGCTACGTATGGAGTTTAACGACGGAAGGCTGCGAAACGTGAACCGTGGGGATGAGAGATAGGATTAAGGCATTTGAGATGTGGACGAGGAGAAGGTTGGAAAGGATACGTTGTGAAGACAGGGTAAGAAACGAGGAGGTACTGAAAAAGCTAGGGAGAAGGGAGGTCTCCCGAACGTTGACAGGAAGAGAATAGAAAAATGGTTTCGGCATATTCTTACAGGGAGGGGACAATAGCAACAGCTCTGGGGGGATAGGTAGACGGGGTAAAGAGAAGAGTAAGAAAACTGAAAATGGGAGATGATGAACCGAGAGAAGGATATAAGGAGGCTGAGGAACGGGCTCAGGATGGAAGAGGATGGAGACAACGACAGTGGTTAGGACTTTCTGCTCATAAGAATACCTGGTGATGATGACACCATCAATGGTCGACGCTTTTACGGAAAAGCAGCACAAAAACAGTAATTGTGGTTTGCGATCATTGGCGTTCTTTTGTTGTCTATTTCATGTGAATTCTACTTGCTATCTGTTTTGAACCAAGATATTGTGATTATTAACTAGACGGACCCGAGACCACTGCTGTCGCGGAAATAATTTTACCTCCAAGCGGCGGCGATTTTAGAAATAAATAGAAGAGATAGAACGTGATAGATATCGATTAGAGCGATCCTGAAGTGATTGACACATTGAGATCTTGTGGTTGATTATTTAAGATGCTCCATCACTGAGCAGCTCCCGTCGCATTTGGAGTTGGTGCGAATTCCGTCAAAATGGCGGCTCTTCAACTTATTCACTTTCCGCCCATCCCCGGATTTGAGCTGGCCTGGTTTTCAAGAGCGCTGGGTCTGAAACGAAGAGGAGGCGAGTGCGCCGCTGAGTTGCCGAGTGATTAGCGCATTAGAGCGAACGGAAAGCTTCCTTCAACTTGACAAAATCCGAGATACCAAGATGGTGGAGTTTTGACCGCAGGAAATCCTTGATGGCGCCACCCGAGAGCATTTCAACCTCCCTCTAGGGGCGGAGACGGCTCGGGGATGTGCAGACGGATGAGACGACGGGCCGGTCGAAATTACTTAAAGACGCCGGAGGTAAACGTGGGGCGGGAGGGGAGGGGGAGGTGTTATTACGCGAGGCCCGCCGGAACGAAGGGAAAAGACCCTCCCCGGCTGACAAACTGGTAGTTATACGCGCCCGTCTCTATTAACACCGAGACATGAATTCCTCATATTTTGTGACTTGCGGCGCCCAAATGGCCGACCTAACAGATGGTGCTCCTCCTCCCTTCGGGTCCTTAAAGGCGGCCACTCAAAATAAGCGCGTCGTGAGCACGTTGAATTATAACATTTTGCAAAACCGACCGCCTATGTTTTTATCCTGAATTTCCAAATGAGCTCGATCTTCATATTTGAGCCCGATAGCGTGGAGGAAACGAAGAGGCTTTCCCTCTTTTATCCCGCAGGGCAGGCGAGCGACGGTGGCCTGAGGCGGGATGCCGACAGACGGTCCCCGGAGGCGGCGACGATTCCCAGCATGCATCATGAGCCCCTTCGCGCGTCCATCGAATGCGAGTCGGATGGGTATTCTCGGGAGAAGTGATTGCGGATGAGAGGAGCTGGTGGAGTGGAGGGCTTCATAAAGCTGCCCATTTCGGGGTCAACAAAAACTGTGGAACGGAGAGGAACCAAGAGTATTCCAGAAGTATGAACCCTGCTGGCTGATGTCCAGCGCTCTGCCAACCCCCTGACTTGGTTATCTCCCCCGGGATCCCGATACAACTTTACTGATGTAAATTTCTCTTGGTTTTTTATTCCCAGAATATACTAAAATCATTTTCTTACAACTAATGCAAAAAGAGGAAGTTATACTTCAGGCTTTCCAGACGAATTCTTCTCTTCTACATTGAAAGTTATTCCTACATTGATGAATGGAGAGAATCAACGAAGGGATAATGAAATAAAAGTGCAAATGAAATGATCACATATGATTGGATGGGCGAAAGATGAATCATAAAAATAGCTCTTGATAAGTGACCGCTGAGAAAAAAAGTGTCGGTAGACCAGAAGAAATGTAGTAAGATAACCTAGCCGTCCAACCAGATTGAAAGGCGAAGGGACTTTGAAATAACAGGCAATCTGTCTACGGACTGGAAAGAAGTAGAATAATTCCAAGACGATGGCCGACGCGACGTTTCCATGGAAGACTTTTGCATTATCCTCAGAGCTTTTGATGAAAACTTATGGGATGGTCTTCCATCGAAAAGTCGGCCACAGAGCAGACATTATCCCGTAGGGAAGCCTAAGAATTACACAAGAGAGCAAAACTATGAACATTTCTCCTCTCTTGAACGAATTAAAGACGATTTCAACAACATCAATACAAAGAGGTCAAGGGATTCTCAGCCACAAGATCCGTTTCGAGTAGATTGTAATCAGCGCTGAGTGAACGATGTGGTGATAATTTTTTTTTCTCTTTAATTATATCGCAAAAATTCATTGCACACATTTTTCTGGCTAAGTGTATTGATCTCAATCACTTCTAGGTAATTTTTACTTTTTCAATTTCTAAGTGATAAATTTATTCTTTTCGCGTTGCTCGTATCAGTTTTTACAGAGATGAAACCACTCTGTAATTTTTGAAAATTTTCGGTAAATACACTATATTTTTTGTATGTATTTCAGTAGTAGTATCATTTATTGTTCATTATAGAGATTGCAAAATTTTCTCGAGTCAGGCTCAACTTAATGATACATAATAATACACGAAAGATAAAAAATAGGTAAAATTACACTATTTTCTAATGACGACCAATGGAATCCACCTAAGCAGCAGATCCATCCAATAGTGGGCGTCATCAGGTTTAATGACGTCCACTGTCAGAATATAATAATTCGATTGCTATAAAAAAATAGGTGAAATTTGTCCCAAGTACTTTATATTTTGTACGGAGATTGTAGAGAGTATTACAAGGTTAAAAGCAAAGCCAATATTATTCTACTTTTCTACTCATTCCGAAGTCTATACAGTTAAGAGTATATTCGGAATAGAATTAAATCGGTCATATGAGACTGTTCCCTAGTCATTATAGAGGCCACATCCAAATTATATTTTTACATTCAAGCAACCGTAATAAGCTTTAAGTAAACCGCAAGTGAATTTTGAAATTGCGCGAATATTTCATTTTAAATTATTGAAATTCTTAGTACTTAATGAAAAGACTATATCGGTATAAGTCTTTAACTAGATTCATATTGTCACGCCGAAATCGTCGTCAAACCGAAGAGTCTGTTTAAAGTACTGCGGTCAGTAATTGATTTACGTTTGAAAATAGTCGAGAAAGCATACAAACTACGAGTCGAAAATTTCTGACGAAACATATGAGTTATAAATACCTCACTGTCTAATATACAACCACTTTTAAGGGCACCATTTCCCATGTAAAGTTGTAGGCATTTTGGAAAAATGTTTCTAAAAGTAGAATGATGAAACGATAATATTCTAGTACCAATAGAAAGGAGAGATATTTTTCTTTAAAATGAGGCTATATTCATCATATTTTATGCGATGTTACACATAGCTCAATGCCCCTTCAACCTATACCGGGATTTCCCGAGACCACGGGAATAGAATCACTTTCATCTCGGAAATACGGGACAAGCAGAAGGGCGGGAAACTCCACCCCTTTTGACTCACCTTCGGAGGAACATCTCTTCCTCCGAAATCAACCCGCAGTGGACCGGCCGACGAGTCACCGCCTCACCCGATGCCACGGGGGAGATCGACTTCGACGCCGGATGCTGTGACAGAGGTTCGGATTTCGTCGTTTCCGGGTCGTGTTACGCACGACGGACGGAGCGTTCCTTCGCCAAGGCAACCGATCATTAACTTCGAGAGGACGAGAAACGACGAAAAGAATGAGCATTTTATATCCGCCGTAACTAGAATCCGGCGGGTGTAATTTCGGCGATACCCACGTGAAATATAATCGTGGCGCCAGCATCGCCGATTACGTCAGATTAGGGACTTCACACCGGGTTTCAAATGAAAACATATCTACGGAACCGCAACAGACTTACCATGCATTCATTGTTGCAATACAATAAGGAAGGAGGACGGCTGAGGTCATGCATGGCAGGTAACCAGGGTCAGATAGCGGTAAGGGTAACTGAATGAATGTTAGAGTAAAAGTATGAATAGGTATTTGGATACCCACCACCGACACTATCAATGAAGGACCTCAGGTTTTGCTTGGGGAAAAGCACTGGAGGAAAGGATCTCGGATATCCCACGAGGTACCAGTATTTTTCAAAGCCGACGTTTCCAAAGCTAAGACTGCCATCTCCTATAGGGATTCACCGGAAGGCGATGAATTATATTTCAAAATTCCGGTGCTGACCTCATGGCCACCTCCTGGAAGATCTGAGATCCTTCCCTCCAAGCATTGACTAGTCTTAACAAGATACAAGGCTCAGTGCACGCTTGAGTGATTTCAGTTCAATGAACAACAATTAAAAGTAGCATCATATCTACACCGTGGGTGGAGTAAACATAAAATATTCAGATACAGTTAAACATCTTGAAATTACCTTAACTTCTGATACTATCTTGCTGGTAACAGACATGCAAAACATATGTGGCACAGCATTAAAGAAACTAGGTTTTGTGAAGCGTATAATTGGAAGGTCCTCGGACGAATAAGTAAAAGAGAGATGCTACTTCGTTCTGGTTAGGCCACACCTTGAATACGCTGCAAGCATTTGGGACCCTGGTCATAAAGATTTATCCAAAAAAATAATAAAATTCAAAGAAAAGCAGTTCGCTTCTTTAAAAATTGCTAGGAGGAAACATAAGTGTTTCACAACTTTTAGAGGGATTGAGGTGGGAGCACGTAGAGACTCGGAGGCTACACGCTAGGCTTAGGCTGCTTGAGAAATTTAGAACCGGTGTGTTTGAGAGTGACACAGAGAATATTATCATGACGCCTCACTACATCTCTCAGTCTGACAGAAGCGATGAAATAAGAGAGATACACTGCGTAACAGAGATGTGCAAAAACTCGGATCTTTCCGCGCACCATAAGCGGCTATAATAAAAACTCAGCTCAACGCAATACACTCCCATGATACACGTCACCACTTCACTTCTTAAAACCTTAACCCTGACATATTTACACGGCTGGTGACCTAACAACCCCTGCCACACGCCCATGCGGCGGCTCGCAGCGTAGCATGTAGATGTAGCTCAGTTATACCTAAATTATGATCGATGAAAATTGACCGTTATTTACTAATGTCTTAATATCATAACTGAACTATTTTATGATCGTTATTGAACTACATGTACCAACCCGGTAACCCATGGAAAAATAAGCAACGAATGAATGGCCAATCCCTCTGGGATGACAAGATATGAATGCATCCAAATATTGTGACTGAAGTCGAAGGTGATGAAGACCATCTGGGCGGCGAATGCGTCTTTCATGAGACCTTTCCAGGTCGCGGTAGTTCTGATGCAAAGCGAAATCAGCAGCAAAATGAACCATGCATGAACTCCCAACTCGGGCTCGGGCAGACCACGACCATGCAGATTTTGATATGGAAATGAATCAAGATATATCCCCTGAGTCTTTAAGAACGTCAATCACTTAATTTCCTGAATAATCATACTTTTTAAAATTATTTTATTTCGTCACCTTGCAAGTATTTCCCTTCAGCGCTACTAAGTACAGAACATCACCTAGCTAGAATTAATTTCATCGATAGAAACAAAATAAAGTTTCTTGGGAAAGCACTCTCTGATAGCAGAGGTAATTATGAGTCTCGAGACACGAAATTCCAAGATTTTTACGGGCAAGTAAATTCCATCGCAAAAACTCCCTTGGACATCAATAACTATTTCATTGGCACGCAAAATACTTCGTCGTTTTATTAGGAGCTAGATTCTTGCCCCTATTTTCATATTTCTCATCGCCACATCTGCCGACCCTGTTTACATACACAACAGCAAAAACGCATGGGAATTGTACCTTCGCTGTGTTGCCAAACGATTGTCAAATTACTATATTAGAATTCTTAATTTATTTATAACGTTTTGAGTACACTTGAAAGCCATTCAATCAAATATTTATTCTTTCATTGAAGAAACTTTTGGTTAGAATAGTTTAAATAGTCTGTACATATCGCCCTTATGGCTATTTCTGCAACGAAAAGCGTTACATATCCCCCTCCACAGACCTTGGAGTATTGTTTTATAATTACGCCTCTTAGCTACTATTCTGATAATGTAAAGCAGTACATTTACGGCTGCATTACAACTTTTTCATATAAAAGCTTTGGTGGGCATCTGATTTGATAACACAGCTTTAAGCCAATGTGAATACTTAAATATACAATTAAATAATAGCTTGTTCAGTAACGCTAGCGGTAAGCTTTCACTTACTCGCCACCTCACGACGGCACTGCGTTTTCGAGTAAAAGTTTTCTGCTTTGGTTGTCGTGACTCCATATCACTGAACTGTGTCTCTACAATGAAAGAGAAGGTATTCAAAAGTAAAGCTTTTCAAAAATATTACTTATTAGCCAAATCCAATGCTACGTAGCTGCAATTAAAGAAAAGAGTAAATACTTGACAACTTCGTTCATTTTTCAGTGCCTCGAAGCAAACGTGTACATACTAAAAAAATATGCAGAAAATGCAACCCTCAAACTATTGCAATCCTTATGCTTAACAGTAACTTTTCCCACACCGACCTGCCAGTGAACTTTATGCAAACCAAAATTTTTACGTCGGTTTCTTCAATTTGGCCGTGGTGCTTCTGAACTAGTCAATAAATTCATCAAAAGCACATGGACAGGGAGAATGGTAATCATTTAAGGGTCTCATGTAAAGTAAAAATCATTAAAATGAACACCAAGTAACACAAAATATTCCGATATATATTCGCTGCTTTTCTTTGTATTTTTTAGCATTTTGGAAAAATATTTATGACCAGGGTCCCAAATGCTCGCGTATTCGAGGTGTGGCCGAACTAGAGTGAATTAGCATCTCTCTTTTATATTTTCATCTGAGGACCTTCCAAATATAAGCTTCATAATTCCCAAGGTCTTCAATGCTGTGCCGCGTTTTTTTTGTTAGTGTGTTCCCCACGATATATCTGAAGTTAAGGTAATTCTAAGATATTTAACTTTATCCGAAGATTTTGTTTACTTCACCTACAGTGTAGGTAAATCACATTTGTGTGATGACTTACACAATAAGTGTACTGTAGTAAGTGTAGTGTGGTGAATTTACTAAGATTTCATTCTAGCCCCCACTCCTGGCACCACGAATTAACGTTGTTAAAGTCCGATGACAGCACTTCTAAGTCCGCGTTCTCGCTTATTTTGCAGTAGATGATCGTATCGTCTGCAAATAATCTAAATTTACTGCTAACTCGAGAAATTAGGTCATTTATGTAAATAATGAATAAGGGAGGGCCGATCACGCTTCCTTGAGGAACACCGGATGCGACTCCAACCATATCAGAGCTAATGGCATCAATAACTACTCTTTTCGATCACAGAGAGAGTCCCTTTTCCGATTCACAATTTTTCATTAACTCCGCATGATTGCAATTTATACTTGAGTTTTCGTGAGGAACCTTGGCAAATGTATTAATGTTCAAAGGGAGGTACGAGACAAAGAAAGCATATGTAATTTCATTCATTTAGGCCACTCAAAATTTCGACCGTCAAAAGTGTTTAATACATTCATATAACGATCGCAAACTGTGAACTAAGAAATTTTAATAGCTCTTGGATTGAAAATAAAATAGTTCTAGAAATAAAAGAACGAAAAATTGCTCTGAAATGATATAGATAAAATCAACAGATAATCAAATAACTAACTCCATGTTAGTTGAAAGCGATTATATGAGCAGTAGTCTTACTGACTTGCCTCCACCATTTTTATCCCGTCTTGCTGAAAGAAAAGAAAAGGCAAAGGTCTCAATAATTATATCAGCTTAAAGCTCTCACCTCTATCATACTTACTTTTCGGGCGTTCTACAAGAAACAGAAGCATGACCATCACCTCACACCATCGATCTATAGGTTATGGTAGGTCTCAATGGAAAAACCCTTCCCTCGGACTACACCCTTGACTTGGAGGAAGGGCTTGCGCGTTCCAATGATCCCAAGAACTGGACTGGCGGGAGAAATAGATATTGTTCCCGGTAGGGCCACCCAAGCTAGATAGGTCGAAGGGAAGGAACCACGCGAAAGGTAGACCCGTGATGGTTTCACGTGAAAAACACTGTTGGGAAGCGGGGTTGGTAGTCCCTCCCAACTATATTACTACCCTGAAAAATGAAAGTCCATGAAAGGGAAATAATTCGTGGCAACTACCACCCACTGAGGTGGGTGTCGTGACCGGCAGCGGGGGAGGCGAGGCCCCCGATGGCGTCATCTTACGAAACCCTTGCACAACAGAGTCATCACAGGATACAAGGTAATCGGAAGATATGAGTGAAAAGAAGAGGATGAGGTAAGTACCGATAAGAATAGGGAACTGGAACGTTAGAAAAACGATGAGGGCAGAGAGGCTTGAAAATATTAAACGGGAAATGAATAGAGTGAACATAGATGCCTCGGGGCCGTGCGAAGTGAGACGGAAGGGCAGTGGGTACTGCTGGAGTGATAGCTACAGGCTAATTTGAAGTGGTGGAGATGAAAATCAACGTGGGGTAGCCATAGAAATGCACGCAAAATTGCGGAAGAGGGTAGTTTATACTGAACAGGTGCGCGGCAGGGTGCTAGCGGTAGACATAAAAGCACACGTAGCATAAATCGAGCAAAAAGATATTCAAGAAAGAGGGAGAGGATACGTGGATGAGCTAAATGACAGCGATAGCAGACCAACTAATATAGATATAGAGGATGAAGGAACACTAGATGGAGATAACCTCGGGCCAAGGATATTCGCCAGGGAACTAGAGGAAGTATTGAAAGACGTGAAGATTAGATAAGCTGAACGAGTTGATTAAATACCTTTGAATTTGCTTAAGATTTTAGGGAATTAAGGTAGGCAACTTTTTGTCGAACTTATTCGTAGGATCTGAGAGAAAGGATTATGGTCAGAAAACTTCCTGAAAATAATCCTCATTCCTATCCTGAAGAAGAAGGAAGTGTCAGAAGCGAGTACTACAGATCAATCCGTTTGATTTCACACGTAGCAAAAGTTTTACTTGGAATTATCAATTCTTTTCTTCAGGCTACCCTCCGTATTCAATTCCCTCGCAGCGAAAAATCCCTCCGTCGACCTTTTCTCTTCACCTCCCACCTTTAACTCCGTTGTTTTATAAATACACTTTGTTCCGTATGAACCTTTATATTAATTTTTGTGTGACTTGTTTTTGTTGATTCTGTTAATATTTATGTATTATATCAACCAATGTAAAAGGCCATTGCGCTGTTTTGGGGGTTATAATAAATAAGTAAAAAAATAAATAAAGAATGGAGAAGAAGGCCAATTACTACTTGGGCGATGATCACTTTAGGTCCCGGAAAGGGAAGGTCAACCTGGGACGCAATTGTAGTCACGAGGACACTAATAGAAAGAAACATAGAGTACTAACAGGAAATTTTCTCTTTCTATCTGGATTTCGAAAAGTCTTTTGACAGATCAAATTCAGAAAACCTTACGGATATACTCGGGAAAATGGGAATTGATTGGCGAGACAGGAGACTAATGCGAAAATTATATATTTCTATATAGGTTACGTTCGTGGACGATCAGGCGCTGATAAGTCCATCTTCGAAGGGATTACAAGCTCTAGTGCATGATTCAGAATGTCAGTGCGGGAAATGTGGAATGAAGTTAAATCACATGAAAACAAAAGTAATGAGGTTCTCCTGGACAAAGAAGGTGAGGCTGGTCATAAAAGTTGGACTTAAACTTAGGCGAGTAGAGCATTTTAAATATTTTGGCAGTACGCTAAAGGAAAATGGACGTCGTAGCAAAGACATGAAGAGGAGACTAGCGTTAGCTGAAGAATCGTTTAGTAATAGAGGGGATCTGATGACGGGGATCTTGGGCAAGGGTGTGAAGAAGAGGATGGTGAAGAGCTTGATATTGAGCGTAGCGTTGTATGGGGCAGAAACGTAGACCCTCAGAGAGAATAACGAGAATAGGCTGCAGGTATTTAAGATGTGGATGAGGAGAAGGATGGAGAAGGTGAGGTGGACGGAGAGGAACACTAACGAGGAAGTGCTAGAGATGGTGGGCGAGGAAAGAAAACTTCAAAATAAAATCCTGGATAGGCAGGGTAGGAGGCTGGAGGAAGTAATATGAGGCGATAGGTTACTCATGAGTGTGACCGAGGGAAGGATGTTGGGCAAGCGAGGAAGAGAAAGGAAGAAAATAGGTTTCATGGTTGGGATGAAGATGGGTAGATTGTATACTGAATTGAAAAATGAAATACTAGAGGTAGATTGGACCCTGAGAGTGTGGAAAATCAGAAGATCTCTGACTTTCAATAAAACTTACCTTATACCGGTAGAATACTTTTAAAAATTGGATGTTAGTAAAAATCGTCATGAATTTTATATGTAACGGCAGGGTCTTTTCCACCTCTCATAGTGCTAGCGGCACGCTCAAAAATGTTTCCAATTGTGAAACAATCCGCTGGGTATTGTTGGGATATGTTCGGTAGATATGGCCCGAAACATCCGCCGATTTGATAGTGCGGGCTGAAATTTTGTGGGGTATATTCCCAAATTTATTTTAAAATTATATAACCACATTAGAAAGGCATTTTAGGTATCGTTTACTCATAATTAGGGCCCAAAAATCCAATTACAGCCTTAAGTTTTCCTCCGATTCGCCATTTTTTTATCCCACAATTGTAATAACTGGCTAGAATCCGTTCATTTCACGACCATTTAATTCTTGTACAGTTTTTTTTAGATAATTGCACCGTAGGAGATGCGAGATCGTAACCCAATGTACCAATTTCACGTCGGAGAAGCGGTTGCATCCACAGTTATTTATATTTGTCGCATGAAATTGGTTATGGATTTATAAGACAATTTTACTACACACGATTTGTAATTGAGAGTCAACCTGTATAAAGATAATAACTACAATCAGCTAATACTTCCTGTAAGACGAACTATAAACAATCAGAGCGTCTACAAATGCGGAGCAGAGGGTTTTATGATGATTGACATTATTTCTACTAGTGAGTTAATTGTTTTTAATTTCCACAGCCACGTATTTCAAACGATTCTGCTCCCGCAATCACTTGAGCAATTATGATCTGTGTGCAAAACAAAGGAAAGATATGGAAATACTTTCGCCATAAATTACCACTTTCTACCGCAAGTTTCAATCGTTCATATTCAAAATGTCCAGGAAAAGTCAGCATACAATAGCCTCTTGCTTTCCGAACTTTGAGATTCCCAAGGTGAACCCTCACTCGCGTTTACCTTTGGCTAAACCATTATTTATCACTAGACACAACTAACAAAGCATTTGAAATTAATACATCAAACGGAGAACAATTACATCCAATGATAGAAGTTCACCGGCGTTTTATGATAACACCGCATTTTGAAAGGCCTTACATTCTCACCAGGTGAATATGCAACTATTCTTGCAATAACATTGAGAAGAATGTAGTAAATGGAACTGAAATTATTTGAAAATTGAAAATTCAGTATGGAACGAGCATGCCTAAGGGTAGTTCATATACACATCACGGCTCGTACGCCATGCTTTCTCGTATCATCCTGAGGAAAGCCACGGGGAAATCTCAAAAGCAAACCTTACTGGTTTCATTCGAAGTTTGACGAAATTCACCATGCCAAGTTCGCACTGGTTTACGAGTAAGCGGTTACCGATTTCCTCGATAACGGAGGAGATAAAGGATAATCAACTTAAGAGCAAGGTTATCAACTTGAATCACTCATCATTATCATAGTAACAGCGAAATATTTCCACCGAGGTTGTGCCGCAATTTTTTTATAAATCATCAAATAAGTCAAATATTTTTCCCCGAAAAAAGTTTAAACCTAATGACGTAATTCTTCAAACCACACGTCTGCTTGTAGATTTCAATGAAATTTTCAGTGCAATTGGAAGTAATTAAAATTGTACACAAACATTGCCGTGTTGGTTCGGCCACGTCGAGACTATGTATGGATCGTCGAATAACGAAAGAGTTAAATGATAGTGGAGTGAATGCGAGAGAGGAAGAAGGTGAATGAGACTACCAAAGGTGAATGTCGCGGATGAGACTCGTCAGAGAAGGGATATAGAATAGGAGAAGAGGCTTGAAGCGATGTGTGAGCGTAACAAAACCAAAATAGGCGTGCAAGGCAATGACAGCGCGGAGAAATTATCTTAGCCGAGTCAGATATACGGGACTTATGCAGAGGAATAACGTTTTTGTAAGGTGCCAAACCCGAATGAGAACGTTATAATGGTTATGAAATTATGCAAAAATTAAATAAAATGATTAAAAATAAATACGAATGAGAAGGTTAAGATTCATGGGTATTGGAGGAAGGCCCGACTTCGGATTCAGCCGACTACCGTCCATGCCAGTGCATGGAACGAGGAGTCCGAGGAAGTCAAATGGCTGAGGCGCCGTGGCGTTCACTGTCCCATCCGACGAGCGGCGTGTTGCACTCGAAGCGCTCACAACGTATCTCCCAAACGGCGATCCCATAGCAAATCATCCAGGGTTCGAACCCGAGCTCTATGAACAGGATACCGGTACTCGAGCCAACATGATGAACCAGCGCAGCGGCTCCATCCGTCCGCCCACACCGGCTGCGGGTCGCATATCGACTGCCGAGCCCCGGAATTCCCACGTGAGGGCGTGCCACGATACAGATCGGCTGCCAAAGCTACATTTGCATGCTGTCGTTAAAGCGTCGTTCTGCCGCGGCGTTGTTTATCACACGCGTTTACTGTATTCAAGGCAGTGGCAGCAACAGATGAATACAGAAGACGGTTGAAAATCACGACATGTCTGGTCTTCCTAATTATTCCTTTTCATTAAGAAGTATTTAAAGAAAAATGGATATTGTCGAGGAGTATTGACCATGGTCAGCAACACTAATGCTTATTTTTTTGTGAACGATTTGCCGATGACCCACAATTCCTGGAGAAAGAATCACGTGACCAACTGCACTCAACAAATAGCTGGGAGATGGCGTCAGTCTTCGCTCCCTGCCGCTCCAGCGACGCAGTCTACGTCAGAAGTTGAAAGATGGTTAACTCCGACGGCAACGTAGCTTGTGTCAAAGATCTCTCTTCCGATTGGCTACGTGGTGTCCGGAAACGCTAAAACAGCTGCACGCAAACGTAGCGTAAGTCATCGTGAAAATAAGCAGTAAACGTTCGCGGGACGGCTTCACAAAGCGGGCAGATAAAGTTTTGCCGCAAAGCAAGGGACGAAGTCCGCGGGAAGAGGAGGCCCAACGTGTGGGCGCCCGACGAGCAAGACCCGCCCGCCTCCATAAAAACTCGCGCGCCTCGGTTCCGAGGGCAGAAGTTTACCGGAATAAATCAAGCGTCGGCCCGGGGTGTGGATTAATCGCTCCGAGTGAGCCGATCAACTCAAGAGAGAGGGGCAGAGGGCCGGCGAGCGAGCGAGCGGCTCCATCCGTCCGCCCACACCGGCTGCGGGTCGCCTATCGACTGCCGAGCCGTGGACGGCGCGGCATTTTGGCGGAGCAGCGGCGGGAGGGCGAGCGGGGACCGCACTCCTGCGCCTTCTCTCTCGTCTGCTCTCCCCAGAGAGCGGCCCATCATCTCCGCGACGGCAGGGCCGGCTACAGAGCTGAGGGCCGCCCCGCACGACCCGCAGGGTTGCGAAAGGGCTTCGTGATGCAATTGGGAATTCGCCGAAATACCACAGGATTTTGTATAGGTGGTGATGGGGAGGGGACTATTCAGGCGGACTGTTGGGCCCTGGGGACAAACAGCGCTTCCTGCACGGCAGTCTCCAGGGTAATCACGATTACAACTGTTCTATGAAGCCGACAAACCTTGAGAGAAGACCGAGTTCATAGTTCAGGGCACACGTTCATCGTTTTTGGAATCACTCCCGGTTACCAAGAACTCCTCCGTTGAAAATGGCCTCATTTTAGCGTAATTTGTGATATTTTCCTTTTCTTTATGATTAGTACCAACTTCACGCGTAAACTTTGGCACAATTGCTCCATACCAGGCTTCAATGACTTGAAATAGGATTTTTTTATCTACTAGCATGCAATCCTAGCAATTAAACCCTATCGTTTATTCCGATATATTTTGTTAGTAGTATAACAAAGGCAAAACGCTACCTAAGATTCATTTGGTACCTATTCTACCAACTGATTGGTATGTTATTGGACTCTCCTCATCCTAACCTTACCACAACTAGGATATCAGTCAGCAATCGGGGCGGGAAAGTGCTATGCGTGGTTGTTGAGGAGATGGAGCTTCTGGAAGAGTAAAGGAGGCGAACTAGGACGTTGGAAGAGGTAATAAGGGGCGAATGGTTATCGATTGCCGTCATTGAGTAGAATGTGTTGAGTAAGCTGGAAAATAGACGGAAAAAGAAGGGGTTATATGAACGGGATGGAGAAGGATAGGACGTATTCTGAGATGAAGAAAGAAATTGTAGTCTGGGATTGGTGATCGCGTCTGGAAAAATCTTGAGGATTTCTACTCTCTTCTATTTACACCTACCCATAAAATAAGAGACAACATCATCATCATAGGCTATTCTACCAGCTGACTGATTGTTTTGACAAACTTTCCTCTTGATTCCCCATCAGATGTGTATATTTTCAATTTCTTACTCTATGCAAGCTCCAGTTCCTCAAATCCCGTCTCCCCATGTGTCGTCCAAAGTTCTCCTTCCTTCCTCTTCCAAGAGACTCCAAGGTTCTCCCTTCAATCGCCCTCTTCAACATGCCCTCACCTTTCAACACGTCCCCCTAATTCATCTTTTCAACCTTTTCCGACTATTTGCCGCCGTGTTCCTCTCTACCACCACCACATCCAACACTTCTTCGTTCGCCTTCCTCGCCGTCCAGCCTAACGTCTTCTCTCTTGTCCAAACTCATTCCTCAGATGACTCCATTCCAAGTACATACATCATCCTTCCACATTGACCAGTTTTTGGAATTAAACAGCGTCGCGCTCCATATTAGTGTTTCCACCAATATATTTCGCCTTCTCTCAGTGATGCAAAGAAAATATTGGTAGAACTCACAATATGACGTGGGTATAGCACAGCCTGGTGTCAGAAAACAATAAATATTTCGTCTAAAGTCATTCCTTTTGAAGGAAAATTGAATGCAAATTCCGGAACATATTTGAAAAGTGAATGTGTAACGGTATAGCGAAGAATAAAGTTAACCCTCAATTATCAACAAAATAGTGAGAGGGCAAGCGAGCCGCCCGAATTCAATGCACCGCGCTTCGCTTCAAAGAACACTTACAAACAGCATAATTTTGAGCATAGATTTTGAAACTCCTCATGAAAAGGTCACAAAATGCACATGAAATATGCTCCACGGTAGAAAGCAGTACCACATTGATTTATTGCAGCCTGAATATGGAGTAAAGTCGTTTCCCGGGCACTAAAAATTCATGAGGTGATAAATTTTTAACCACTCTCGCATGCATTTACAACTATACCTACAAAATTATGTTATCATTTCAACGGGTACAAAATATAACAAATGTGATCCACTGGTGTATATTTTAACAATCTACTCTTAAGCACGAATCGGCACAAAAAAGAGATATGGACCCGGTCGATCAAAAGCGTGCTACTCTAGCCTTCAGAGGAACCCAGACGGGCAATAAAATTACGCGACCAGGGGACATAAAAGTCTCGCGGAAAGAGTGCACATTGGAAAGGTCTCTTCGTAATGACGTAGGACAAATGGGAGAACGAGACTGATCCAGAATATCGCCAACCCTAGACCCTTAAACCTCTCCCTCCCCTCATAAATAAATTCTCTTTCAATTTGGAAGTTAAAGACTGGGAAAAGGCGCGCTTGAAATCATTCCGACAATAACACGGACAAAGTGCTAAAAACGCCAGGTGCGTCGGGGCGCGGTGTGAAGGGAGCTTTGCAACTGGCAGGGGGTGATGCGATAAAGGAGCGCAAAGCGGGAGCGAACCGTGAGGGCCGCCAAAAAAGCGGCCCGCCCGCCTCCCACCTCACTCGCCGCGGAAGTGACGGAGGGGGCGCCGGGAGAAGAGGGGGTGGTCGAAGGAGTGGGACCCGGAAGGAAACAAGAAAGTCCCAAACCACCCCTCTCCCCTCCCTCCCCCCCAGTTCCTCCCCACCCAATGTTGCTGCTTCCCCCCGTGGGGCCTCCCTCCTCCCCGCCAAAACTCTCCGCACGTTTCCAACTGTCTTCTTAAATTACCGCCATATTTCCTGCGCCTTCAACTCCCAGTTCCTATCTATCCCCAGACGGATTTTACGACTCCACGCTTTCACATTTATCACGCGATATATTTTCCATGACGGCTCCATATGTTTAGATTACAAACGAATTCCCGAATGAAAACGGGAGCAGGATTTAGGGGGCTGCGAGGAGGGAAATGAGGGACGGTGGAGGGCGGTGGAGTCGAGGCGGGGGAGAGGCGGGGGGGGGGGGGCGGAGGAAATGGGGCCGCACCGCTCCCACAGATTCCGGGGTCCGGAAAATGATTATCGGGAAGGGGGGTACGAAGAGCAGAGGGAAGTGCATGCATGCTGTACGTGTGTATGTATCTGAATGTGGCGGTGCCGCGGCGAGGTGTGCACGGAAATGGTTTTGAAGGTGGTTGGAACGAGCATCGAAAGTCGTTGAGTGCGCATTTCTAAACTTTTCGCGTGAGTCGCAAACTATTCCTGCACCTCACTTCATTTAAGCACATCTTTTTATGCAATGGAAAAAACCATACATGTGGTCACATAAATGATGATAGAATTATATTTTTAAATGTTCGCCTAAATTGAAGCATTGAAATGACTGTGTTATACGGCGCGAAATTCGAACATTAAGGGAAAATCATTCGAAAATACGTGTTTTAATTCAGCAGGTTGCTTAGGTACTTGATAGTATAATTAATATGAAACTTAAAATTAGTATGAAATGTATAATCTATTCTTTATGGGAAAATCTGAACATACAGAATTGAATTATTTCGAAATATAAGTCAAGCGCCATTATGATGCGTGTAATTGAGGCATTTCATTGCCAGGAAACGAAATCGTTAGCACGAATTTATTCCCTTTCATCTCTATATATCACTGATGATGATATGTAGGCATAGTTTCACGCAAATTCGTACGCGAACTAAAGTCGCTACAACCACCTTGATGGCAAGGAACCGCAACGTAGGAAGCAAAAGGGAAGCCAACAGATGAGGACGCGCCGCGAATTTCGTCGCTCAAAGCTAGCGAAAGGACACCACTTCACTTTGGAGTTCACCAAGTGAAACTCCGAAACTATGGAAAAGTGGGAAAAATACATTGAAATGGTTACTCTAGTGTAACACCACAACCACAAGCGGAAAAAAACAACAAGAAATTACTATGCTCCTTGCTAAGTTATTATTCTTAAGAAAAGAGATGGGTAACTCCAGTACTATGGGCGTAATATCAGTGCATAACTGAGCGGTTCAATACATTATAGAACGACAACACGACAGAACAGAATCTCTCAAGAAAATGAATGTTTGAGGTAAATCAATTTCACATGACAAATAACGTTGAATTTATTTAGTAAATAGCTATGTCTGTAAGCCATTTGATATAACGGAAGTCTGGTAAAGATAAATTTAGGTTCTCCCTACATCGGGGTAAATCCTCCATTCCATGCCTGCGAAGGAATTCAATACTCGAATTGGTGAGCTTCACGTGCATTTAAAACCGTCCTAATAAACATTGGCAATAAAATTCGGAGGCAAAACCGAAAACGACGCCATTCACCAAGGGAGGCTTCCTCCAAGAGAGCCACTCAGTTGCCAGTGCCACAGAAACTGAGCCAAAGTTGAGTGAATGCGTGAGCAATATGCGGAAACCTTTCTAGCAGGCGAGGTCTGACACGTAAACGCCAGAAAAGTGCACTGAATCAATCAATTTATCCGTAACAGTAGCTCTAAATTATAATTTAAAAGACAACCCATTATTGAGCTCAATTATTGAGGTTATGACCTAAAAATGTAAATATCCCGGCCACTATAGAACAGAAATATCATGTTCATGAGGTGCTCAAGCACAATGTAAATGTTGTCACGCGTAGCTTATTCAGTAACTGGACCGATCGATTTTCCTTACCTGCGCGTAGTTTATTATAGAGAAGCTCGTCAAAATCGCAATTCAGATGAACTAAAAAACTCTGACTTATCAGATTGGTGCACAAAATACAAGGTTGCCATTCAGTGCTCTTAAGATGCACAGCCCGCTTCATTCGCTTGATCTATGCACCTAGGCTAGCTTAGAGGAAATCATGAACACTGCCATGAAACGTTAGTCACATATCTAATATTAAGGACTTAATTAGTAATTTGAACGATGGAAATTAACAGCATTCCTTAATTAATTCACCACCGATCACTCCTATCGTAGAAGTTTTGAGAACAAACAAAGTTACAGTTCGGTGGTAGGTTAATCTAAGCAACGGCTCGACACCTTCAATTTGTAACCAATTTAAACTTATATTTTGCAAAATATCACGCTTTTTAAATTTTAATCAATTTTGTTTGTGGTCTTGGGAACAAAAAGATGAAACATTTTTGGGGAAAAATATAATTAATCCTACGCTAGAGCCAAAGACGACGATACAAACTACCACTCTACCAAGTTGACTTCGATCTCTGTTTTAATGATTCCATTTGGAAATAGCCGATCAGAAAGGGTTGAAAACAAACCACGTTCAGAGGGGAGACTCGCACGCGGAGGTCAAACTGACAACGGAGAATTGGAGAGGACGGAAGAGGACAGAAGAGGCCCGAGAAGGGCAAGGGAAATGAAAAACTAATGATCACTTTGGTGGGACGCGGCGGAAGTGCGAGTGAGACCCATGGGGAGAGTAAGAGAGACAGAGTGAGACAGGCGGCGGAGAAATCTGTTATTGACGGCGCTAGTTTCCGAGCGAAGGCAGAGCAGCATTAGCCCGTGATGTGAAGCACTATCCCGTCGGGAGTGTTTCCGAAAGGTGCGCGCTGGGCAAATTGAGTATTGCATTCCTTGACGGGATCCCGCCCGACGCAAGAGACTCAATCGTAACACGCCGCCACCTCCCTTCACGCTGACAACAATGCACCCGGATTACGGGAAAGGAGAGAATATCAGCGGGGAGGGGAGACGGAGGGAGGTATACGAATGAATATTTTGCTTTTCTCGGAAAAAAAATCAAACCAAACCCCACGTAAAAACACCGAGGTACAAGACTAATTCCCCTCGAAGCTCATCGAGATGAAAAGAAACGACACCCAATCCTACGGACGATAAACAACTTTCTGATCATTTGCCGGTCACGTCACACTAGAGGGGGGCTCTCTATTCGACCGCCGTCGGCCGCTAAACCATAAATCCACGCACGACCGTTTGAAAAAGGGGTTTGGAAGGGAAAATAAAACTTATACACACATGAGGTGCAGAAAATGAGCTCTGTCGCTCGGGCGTGGGTCGTGTGCTTTTGAACACAAAAGGGGTCACAGTAAAAAGGGCCAGCTGTTTTTCCAGGGCGAGGTTTCACGGTCGCAATGGGTCGTCATCCTTCCATAGTGTGGTATATACCTGGGCACGTAGGCCGGGAGGTTATGGTAAGGAATGGAAGCCTCCGCGAGTCAAGGACGGAAAGATGCCGCTTCCCCTTCGCGGACGGGCCCGGGCATTTCGAGGGGCCCCACGAAAGGCCCCGCTCACGGCGGCAAGTCATCCGCCCCTCCGCGAAAGGGAAAGGAAGATCTCTTGACGGGCCACACGAACGCCGCCGCCGTCAGACGTTCGAGAGACAAACACAAGAGGGCAGTCCTTCACCCTTCAATAACTTCCTCGTCAAATCTTTGAGGTGAGCCCACCATGCAGGCGGCTACACACGTCCCCTCTATTCTCTCGTTCCGCGTCCCCCTGTCACGGCAGACAAGTTGTGAGCATACAGACTCGCAGGTTTTCTCCTTCGACGTAGTTTGAGCGAGAAATTACTTCGCGGAACATTCGATTGAATGTTTCCTCGCCATGAAAATATCTCATCTTCGAAGTGGTACTAAAGTCGGCCAATTATCGCATCATAACTTCTCTAGATATAATTGAATTTCGTTGACTCGAAAGAGGGTGAGAGGGATTTTCGCTCATTCGAGATATAGTATCATCGTTTTTTTTGCAGTGTAAACAAGTAACTTTCCTGAAACTTTTTTCATCGATCTTTCCTGATTTTCTTCAATTCTAATCTAATTCACTTAACAAAGTTCGAATATTTACACAAAATTCAGAAGCTATTTTCTATGGGGTAAGGTACGACTTTGCGTGTCAGGGAGGCATAATTAAAATAACGAGGAAGTTATAACGCCTAGATAAAGACAAAAATGAAACTGTTCACTGAAGTCCATACATTTTTCCACTATTTTTATCATAAACTTTCTGTTTCCACATAGACCTTTCCTAACATCGTATAAATCCTATCTGCTGTACAGGGGTTTTTACCCCAGGAAGCCCACAAGTCAAGATAAATCCTTACATACTCAAGTCCTTAGGAGAAAGTCTAGACCATCTTTTGAGTAAACAAATGCAAAGGTCATAATGGAAACAAAGTTTTTGAGTCAATAATATAACTATATAGACCTCATGAATGCTACAACTGCCCACATTGTGAAATATAATTCCAATACGAAGTTAATTTCCTGTTTTACCCAAGCAAAAAATTACATTAATGAAACGGTATTTTATCTACATTAAGTATTTTAAGTCGTAGATAAAAACAAGGTCAAAATGTATCGATAGAATGAAACTATTTCGAAAGTAAGTAAAATTGTGCCTATTTACCCGGAGTAACTTGAGCAGACTATCTCTCTGTGCATTATAAATTCATCGTCATTTTATTGGGTTTTTTTATTATGCAGAATTACCCACATTCGTCAGAACCGCTCATTTTTCCTGGGTACGAGTTCAGCTAAAAGAAAATTAACTCATGGGTTAAGCTTCTTCGAATGTTTTCATTTGTTTATCTTTCAACTGTATTTATGCGTCGAGAGGGAAATAAATATTATTATTACTAAATGGTTTCTATTATGATCGGAGGAAGACTACCAAAAGAAACGTGGTAAGAAAAACGCTCCTAAAAGCAATGCGTATGAGGGATTCGGTGGCGGAAGAACCGACTGGAGTGAGGGTGAGGGGGTAGGAGTGCGGGGGGAGGGGAGGGAGGGGTGGGGCAGGAGGTTTCGGTGGCGGGGAGGGGAGCATGAGGGGTGGGGAGGCGGGGAAAGAGAAATGAATGAAATATAGGCCATGTATTATTCAACGGAATGGCCGCATATTTCATTCGCGAAAAGAGAACGAGGGGTACGTATGCCTCGGTTAGGGAGAGTATGAGTGGCCCGGGTGCGGGGGAGGAAGAAGAGCGGGAGGCGCGGGGAGGGGGGGAGTGGAGTCGCGGGGGCGAGGGGGAGAGGCGTCGCGGCTTAAGGAGCCGCTCTATAGGCATGTGCGCAAGTTTAGGAAAAATTGAAATCCCTACGACTTCCTCCGGACGAAGTTTAAGGTCGAGGACGGGAGCTTAAAGTGGCTGAAGACTAATAAGAACTCCCCCACGGGAGTGTTGTCCGGGATGACAGGCCTAATTGATACCCGCGAGCGAATGTCGGCGTCGCACAAGTCGGTGGCACACACCCGTGCAGTGTCAGGGAATGGGAAAGCACGCGATATTGGCGAGGCGAAGGGTGTCCGACGATACCGGGTGATGTTCCCAGAGGAGAGTTGATTCACGCCCGCTCGCTGCCCTCGCGTTCCACCAAGTTTCGCGACACCTACCAACATTCACCCGCCACGATCATTAGCAAACTCGCATTCATGTATTTTTCACAGGCTATGACGAAGCGGATACGATGGCCGTCAGGATGTGGTGTAATACTATTACCAACTTACAATGAAAAGTTACGAGAATAATGCTCACTGGAATAGCACATCGCATATCAACGTCTAAGCATTATCATAATCAGTTACAATCACCATCAATCATTGTACCTCATTTTGACGTGTAAACGTAGAGCATCGTTGTGTAAAAAATTCTAGGGGACAAAGTTACAGCTTTATTTCAAATTCATGAGGAAGTGGCGGTGAAAGGGGCGGGCGATACGCGACGATATGCAGTGGCGGCCCAAAGCGAGGGATACCGGGGCAAAAGCCACAGGCGTCCGTTAGGACGTCCATGACATATTAATTTAAGAGAAAAAGGGGCAAAAAGTAGGAGAATCGGAAAATACTTTCAATTCTCAGCATTTTTTCTATTCAAAGAAAAATATCATTCATTGTATCGTCGAAGAGACTGGCATTCATAATTATCTCCGACAAAGAGCTCAACGAAACCTAAGGACCAGCAATTTCCTTCATTAGTATTTTTGCCAAAGGCCCATTAAAAGGAACAGTGGCTAGGATTGCAACAAAATACGGCCGATCGTAGCGGATGCCGGTCTGAAGCAAATCAATGAAAAGGGGACAAAAAGTACGGAAATCGAGAAATATCACAAGCTTTCGGAATCCTATCCCAAATGATCTTCCCTATTGTACCGAAAAGTGACTGGCACTCAAAACCAACTTCCACAAAGATCTATGGCACTTACGGACAAACAATTTACTTCGTTAGCATTCCTGTCGCTAATCCAGAGAAAAGAATTTAAGTTGAAATTACAAAATGACTCAATTTTAAAATCACACCAACCCTAAATAATAAGGAATGATGAAGCCCCTACAAACACTTTCCTAAGTTAAATTCGAATCTTGGAGACAGCTTTCAAAGAGATACACATCCCGATGATTTCCTTTCGGAAAAGGAAAGTACCATGTACAGATGACCTTTCTAAAACCCTTAACTATCCCTTACTAATTTTAATCAGGTCTTCAGAAATCACGATCAGCGAATAACTCCTTTGTGAGCTGTGGCTACGCAAATTTCTCTCACTATAAAATTCTAACATTAAAAAATCACAGTAAAATAACTTCCGTCATCACTGACTGAGGGGAAAAATAAGTGTCTCAGCAAACGAGGATTGAAGGGCTTATTGAAGCGGGGGCGAGAGGTGACTCGCGATGGGAGGCTTATTGACGATATCTAAGACAGACATTTTAGCAGAGCGCATTTTTCGCGAAAACTCTTTCTCCGTCGCTCCTCCGAGCGGACGTGTGTGTGAAATAGACCTCTCGCCGCGACGACTCGCGATGAAATGTACGACGACGACGACGGCGGGGTTCAGGGGGTCGAACATTCTCGTCCGGGCACCGTCAGGGGCAGACGAAGGGACCTATTTTTTCCCGTCGACGGAAGGATAAGGGGTGGCCGTGGTCGCATGCTTCCCTCTCTCTTGCACTGGCAGGGTCGGTGGCGGCCATCCCGGCTCGTTTCTGCGGCGGAGTGACAAAGTAATGGAGGAAGACCAGAAAGATACAATCTCCCCAACATTGGGTCCTTATCTCGCCATTCTCCCCCCTCAAAGAGCCATTAAGCGTTTCATGAGCCCGTAGCTACGTGACGGGGCGGTATAAAAACGGAATGACTATTTGGTCGTTACTTAGGATGGGAAGATGTGTCTGAGGCGTACACCACGCTTTTCCCGACGAGTTCCTACACGGCTAATGGCGAAGGGAATGTCCAGCCTATTTTGCAGTCGGAAAAACTCACAAGTCGGAAAATATCCCACGGCTGAGAGGCACGAGGCTAATGCAAACATGTCTCGATGCCACGTCAACCGAAAATCCCTAGAATATTTTGGTCGATGGGTAACGTGAATTTGTAATTATACGTACACCATCGTAGCCAAAACTTGGCAAGGAGCATAGGTTCACAAAAATAAAAACCAGCTATGTCTAAACCACACTCCCAGCGGACTAAATTAACAAAAAATTAGTGTTCACTGAGTAGAAGAACTGCTCGCCTTTACCATGGAAAGGGTTACGCTACATATCACTTAATGCTCGACAAACAGGGGCCAGAAGTATTTTTTATCACAATGAATTTATAACAAGTAGTTATTTTGGATAAAACAAATTTTATAGAAGCTGAGACAAAACAAAAATACAGGTGTGCCGCCTTTCTTTGAAAGGAACAATAGTATTTCAATTCATGACAAAAAGATATATTTTGAAAATTAAAACAGATTTTAAGAACTGAAATGACAAAATTACATATATTTTGCCTTCCTTACACACTCCCTCAATCGCAATGTAAGGCCATTAAAAGGTAAAATAAATATTTCGTTCATTCTACAAACAACATGTTATTAAAGCAATATTGAAACTCAACATGATTGACAATATTTACAAGTATTTTTAAAATGATACCACTTTCATGAAGGATGTCTGATATTCCTGAAAAGAAGTACATTTGGTCATTCTTGCATGCACTTTCATGCACGCCTAGGTAGATTCAACCAGACACAAAGGAGGATTTATAAAAACTAGAATCAAATAAGTATTCAATATTTAGGGCAAAGATATGAAACGAAGTTTCTTGCTCATTAGCGCCATTTCTTGACAAGCCCCGAAAACTTTTTGAGCTCTTCTAGCCTAATTGAATGAGACTTGAAAGTGACCATTTTTGCCTTAAATTCACCGCAAGATGAAAATGCAACTCCACGAGAACCACTCTTCTTGGGCAATCAGGTATCCCTCCCTCTTGCGAACAATGGTTGGACCGCTTTCGTCAGACGATCTCAAAAGCCGACTGAACCTATCAAATGTTCCACCAAATACGTCTCCTCAAACATTAATAATGTTTCTTCTATTATATCACAGAGCAGCAATTGTAAAAATTCTTCAGTGCATCACATTTAATGTCCGCAAAGTCGAACCTTTTTTCTTTCTTTTTTTCTGATATTCACGTAATATACAGACACAATGCTACGATACATGACTATACGGACAAGGTTAATTTTCCTCTAAGAATTGAGAGAGAATTTCCTTCAATTTTTCATCCACTCCATAATTTGATAGAAAAAAATAAATAGATCTTCTAATCATTAAGCCAGAGACATTCTTACTTGATATCATGAACCAAAATTAAACGAGGTTTCTAGACAAAAACTGAAAACTCCGACGAGACGGGAGAGGCGATGGCGTGGAGACCCGTTCGCCGTGGAGTCCTGCTCTCCTTATGGGTGGACGGCGGCACCCATCCTCTGCCCATACAAGGAGTACGGTGAGCAGTAATATGGACCTAACGGCGTAGGGTTGAAGGCGCTGTAAGGCGAAGCGCCGAGACCAGGCTTGGCGTATGGGTGATACCGCGCCGCGGACAGCGGGCTCAAGGGGGCGCTCGGGTAGGCCGCCGCGGCAGCCGCGGCCGCAGCCGACGCGGAGGCGCGGTGCAGGGCCGCCGAAGGGTTGGAGAGAAGCGAGGCGTGCGACGCCACGGGGGACAGTAGTCCGCCGCTCCCCTCCGCACCCGACGTCAGGCTGGTGTGAGTCCTCAGGTGCTGCAGCAACTCCTCGGAACTAGCGAAACGCTTCCCGCAGTAGGCGTCACCCGCAATCCAATTGCACACGTAAGGGCGGCCCGCGGCGGCGGCAGCGGCGGCCGCCGCAGCCGCGCTGCCCAGGGGCGAGTACGAGGCCGCCGAGAGGTGAGCGTGGTGGGGCGGGGCCTGGGGCGGCGGGGGCGCGGACATTAACGAGAGGGCCAGGCCGTACTTCTGGTGGTCGCACTGGGTGCAGCCGCTGGGGCACGTGGAGGACGGACTCGCCGCCGCGGCCGCCGCCGATGCCGCCGCGAGGAACTGGGCGTTGTGGACGCTGAATTGGCAACCCGTACAGTAGGGGTCCTTGCAGACGGGGACCAGGGCCTCGCCGCCCGTCGCCGTCTTGACCCGCGCGTAGCTCACGTAAGGGCCGGGGTTGGAGAGGGCGGCGGCGGCGGCGGCCGCGGCTGCGGCAGCCGAAGACACCGGAGGGTACCCGGGGAGGAGGCCGTGGGTGGAGAAGGCGCCGAAGGGCGGGCGGAAGGCCGGGTTCGCGTCGAGGCCGGGCGGGCAGCAGAGAGCGGCGGCTGCGGCCGCACTCAGGGGCGCCCCGTAGCCACTGGGTGCCGTCGGCTTGTACGTGCCGAGGGGGAGGTCTTTGGGGTGGCCGTGCAGGATCTCCAGACCGGACCTGATGATGGGGCTCGCGCCTCCGCCGCGGCCCGCCGATGAGGCGGGGGATGCCGACTTGCCGCGCGAGCCGCCCTCGGTCGACAGGGAACCGGGAGGCGCGTGCGTCCTTCCCGCGGAGTCGGACCCCGCAGCCTGGCTCGCCGGGGACTCAGATTTACAGCCTGGAGTGCGGGACTTCTTTGGTTCTTCAGAATGTTCACTATTGGCTTTGGAGGAGGGCCTGTCTTCTCTGCGAGACGACTGGTTTTGGGTCGGGTGCTGAGGAGCGGGTGGAGGGTGATGGTGTGATGTCGTTATGTTTTCGTAGGGCTTGAACACCAACTTCTCGGCGGGTGGACTCGGCACTGCCGTCGTGGCGGCAGAAATGGTCTTATCCGTCTTGCTCTCAATATTATTGTTATCATTGTTAGAGTTCAGGGAGGCAGAGATGGGCGCCGTCGGCTTGTTTCTTTGAGGAGGCTTTGCATCTAACGGTGGTATCAAAGGTTTGGAGTTTGGAGAATCCGCACCGATTTGGCTACATGTCTGGGCCAGTAGAGCCAGAGGGCTCTTCTTGGCGTCCAACTAGAAGTGAAAAAAAAACGAAAACTAAATGAATATCCAAAATTTTAGGAGCACTTTGAAGGAAGTTGAAAAACTTAGCACCATGCATAACGCAAGTACCAATCGAAATAATACATTTTAATTTTTATGAAGGTCTAACATTTGGATGGGTTGATGACATTCACTTAGGAATATTACTAGACCATTTGAGAGTATACTTACAGTGGTAGGAAGGGGTGACAGGTAATCCGGCTGCAGATACTGGCTGCTCCCCGAAGTCAACATTCCTCCACCGTCCAAAACCACCATTGAAAACACAGCTCCTTCAGACGTTTCACGCCTTTGGTTTTTCACTAGGCTGGACTTACACCACCCGCGACTCGCCTTCACTTACAAAAAACGTAGGCGGGACTTATTACTCGAAAAATTCAGGCACGCACTTAACAAAAAAAAACTTTTTCCCAGCGTCAATATTCGGATGCGGTGCCGAAAACTCTACTCCACGGTCACAATCATCACAGAGAACACACACACAAACATGTACGATGGCAAAGTCACTCGACGAACTCAACACAACACATAGAAAAGACGTCGTCTCAACATACGGGGTGCTTTGAACAAGAAGACTTGCGGTGTAGTACAACAACGAAGCGAGGAGGGGATCACAGACGATCCATGACTTGCGACCGTTCCAAACAACTGTTTGCCTCCGACTGAGGCGAGCGGAGAACGAGACGGCCGGAATCACGATGCCCAGACCCGACACGAGCGCCTCCTACCTTCCCCTCCGCCGAGACCCCACACACGTCCGCTCCCCTCCCGCCCCCCTCTCCCGACTCCCTCCCCGCCCTCCCCTCGCACTCCCCTCTCCCGCCCCCTCCGCCTCGAATGACGCGGCCTGCCCCCCCCGCTCCGTCGGACGTCAGCTCCCACCACCCATGGAGCCAGCGACGATGACAGCCGTGGCTTTGATGCCGCCGCCGCCCGCCCCCCTGCTCCCCCCCCGCTCCCCCACACCCGGAGCCGTCGCCGCATCCTCTCATCCCACTTAATCAGTAGCCCCCGAGGGAAACAAGATGTATGGAAGCATTGAGTGTGTGATGTTTGATGGATGACGAGTGACCGGGGCCGTGCGGGGCCGTGGCAGAGGCTGACATGGGTGGCGAAGAGCAGGTATGAGGCGAAGGGGGGGGGGGGCGAGGGGAAGCAGTCCGGGGTTTGTCGAGACAGGCTTTACTCTCGAAAGGTGTCGAGGCTTGTATTTTTAGAGGCCCCCCTCTCTCATTCTCGCTCACTCGCAGCAGTAGATGTTAGCTCCTCTCTCTCGCCTTGCTTCGCTCTCTCGCGCGCCACGACCCTCCTCGTGGATTGGAGACAGCATTTCGCGCTGCTACTGTCGCGACCCTCCGCAAGTGCTCCGTGGTAACGTGACGCTCGCTCGAGGACGCGGGAAATGATAGAAGAGGAGATGGGGGTCTCGTTATCGTGGATAATGCGCGCTCCCACTTAATTATCCTCGTCTTTTTTGTACCGATGTACACAGTAAATTTCTTAATACTACGCTTATGTCTGGCATCCGGCGTGGAAGTTTTTACGGCTGGTCATTACTGAGCAAAGAATGAGTCTACTATTTTTTACACGGTAGATATAAATCGATAGAAGTAACGGATAACGTTAAGAAAATTGTCCCCAGGTCGCTTGGTTATTTGCGGGGCGGAGGGGTAGCGACAATTGAACCACATTTTCGCGACAACGTCAGGTAAACAGGGAAGAGTTTTTGGGAAATGGAGGAAAGGTGAAGAGAAGCCTGATGTGCGAGCTATCTTGCTCTCAAGGAAAGGCACTCGCTGGACGTCCCATCCGACGGATGGACTATTGTACTCGAAGTGATCTCCATAAGGTACTCAACACAAGATGAGGTCGCAATTCCCGACATTAATCTCCGTCACTGCTTGGATGTGAACCTGGATCATTGGAATGGGAAGCCATTATTTGAGTCGCCTCATCGACCCGAATTTGCGTTCATGACGAGGATTCGCGGATTCTTCTGTTGCTTATCAGTATAAGCATCAGTAATAGTTTCACTACTCATGCATGACGGCAAAAAAATGAATAGTAATATAGAGTATTAGGAAGAAGTACAATAATTGAATGGGATTGAATGGTAAATCCTAGCTTTCATTGCCTATCTTCTCTTGAGGGTTATTTAAATATTCAATCGAAGAGGAGCAGTTTTCTTCAGATATAGGAATAGCATAATCATATTATTTTTCTTTGATTTCTCGGCGAATCGGTGCTTCGGGAAAACAGCGTATTCAATAATGGACTATTTGGCAAATTAAGCGGCCCAGTTAATGCTGATTACACCGAATGTAACGGTGAAACGAGCTCTTTGAATTCCTCAGAGCTATTCAAACTTGCAAAGCGCGCTTTAGACACTCCTCATTCCAAACCAGCCATATACACTTACTTTAAATGTGAAAAGAATAATTATAACAATGCCGTAATCCTTACTTTTGTGTAATATGGAAAAAGATGATGAAAAAGATGATCTCATTCCAAAGTTCTCCGAGTACATATAATTATTAATGTGATATTCAGGTAAAGTCGGCCCAAATAGGACAAACATCGTCCTATTTCCTAACGTAACAGTAGTGGTTTGTTTCCACTCATAGGCAAAAAGAAAAACTGTACTTGTATCAAGACGTCAAATAATCAATTACGCCTTTTGGACGTATGGAAAGCACGGTGTCTGAGTAAGAGCTTTTTGACATTTCAGACGGTGAGGATTTGTGCTGATTTCATAATAGAAAAATATTGATTCATAAACCCTTGTCTAAATATGAAAACCCACTCAACATCTTCGCAACAAAGGACTAATAAAAGACATTTATCCATAGTCATTATTTGAGTTTCAAGGCGAGATACTCGTGCGTACATGAGGAAGCGAGAACAAATTCACTCTCAACGCTAAACATGGCGTAAAATTAGAGATTGAAGAGAAACTACAGAGCATCAGTAGCTGAACACCGCGCACTCCACTTACGGCCATTGTTGGCTGGACATGACAACCGTCACAAAATTATCAAAGACGAATCCCAAGTGTTGTTACATTGGGGAGCCGAGATGAAATACGCTCGACAAAAAAAGTACATGCATGCCGCAAGTGCGCCGTATCGAGGACATTTAAACCTCGGCTGGAATCATTATTAGCCTTCACTGGCGGCAATATTACGCGAAATTTATTCATGCGGCCGTATACCCGCCAAGACCTCCTTTACAGAGAGAAAAAAGGAGAGAAGTGAAAAAATAAAGTAACATAATTTTTGCAAATGTGGCCGTGCTGCGTCGCCGGCTGCCATGGCATGGCCGTACTATACAAGCCATCGTCTCGTAAATGGCTTTTCAGAGGGCTGCGGCGTCGCCCAAGTTATCGAATGATTATTTATCCTTTCACAGTGGGAGGAATCACGCCTCTCCGTCCCCCCCCACTCCCCCGCTCCATCCCCCCACCCCCGTAACGCCCGTCGACCGAGCGAGGGGGGGAAGGGTGTGGGGGGGGGGGCGAGGGCTTTTGATGTTCGCCGACGGGGAGAGCAGAGGGGGGGGGGGTCGCGAAGGAGGGGTGGGAGGCGAAAGGGGTGCGTTTTTCGTGAGCCAAAGGGTTGTGTGGGTGAGTGGAGCCGAGGGGGACTTATCACCGTCTGATGGAAGTCGCCTGTGTTGACATAACTCGGCGGAACATTTTGTTATTTCTTCCCTCCCCCCCCCACACACACACACTCACCATCCTCCACACCCCCCCCCTCCCCTCCCCGCACCACCCGCCCACCCCCTGGTGGCCGAAATGCGAAGCGGAGAGTCGGGCGTGCCAAATAGTCGAGAAGCGAAATGGCTCGCTTGCCTGCCGCTGTCACCGTGCAGTCGTCTTCCACCTCCTCTCTCGCCACCTCTCCCCCCCCCCCGCCACCTCCCGCTCGCAAATGCCATCCCGAACCACGTCCGACCCAGACCACGGCAGGGGGGCACGACCCCCCCTTCACGTACCACCCAGTGTCGCTCCGTATAGTATACGCCGCATTCGAGGTACGTCGGCCGACTAACCGGCAACTTCCCCCGCGTCTCCCGTCTTCTTCTTCGAGCTCCTTTTCTTCCCTCGTTCTCGATACGTCGCGCTGCTTTCGATCGACCGACGATGCGAAGGCGTTTATGCGACGGAGTGCCTCGCGAAGCGAAACATCTCTCTCGGCTCACCGGACCCGGGCTTAACTCCCGAAGACATTAGGTCAGACGAAGGAGTTTGATTTCGTCCGATGGGAAGATAACATACCCTTCCCCGTGCCAGACGATCTAATAATAGCACCCTACAACGACATTGAAAGCATAATTGCACACGAGGGAAATATGTACGGTTATTCAAGGGCTAAATTTAATTAAATTTTTCGCATGGTACTGACATCAGCCATCTGAGTAAATATTGACCTCAATCTGAGAACAAGCCCTTTGTCACTGCTGCTTTTTTGCGGGCAATTCTGTAGAGCTTTCCACATTAAGTTATCAGTATGGGCTCCCATGGAGATTCGTTTACTGTCTAAATCTCAATAAGGCTGCAAATACGATGTTGCTAATAGTAGCAGTAAAAGAAACATTTTAGCGATTTATTCTACCAACCGCGCATTTAGGAGTCTTTTAAAGTTGAAATATCATTACGTACAGTAATTTACTCATATTTACCGTGGCCTTAGATTGAATTGGCATAAAACAAAAGTCCTAAGGGCTAACAGAGGAGAAGATCACGATGTGAGGATTACGCTGGACGGAGAATTGCCAAAAATATTTGAAAGAGTTAGAGTATTTAGGAAGCAAAATAACTTTTGATGGAGTGGCCACAAAAAAGTACGGAGTAAAGATTGCCTTAAGGAAGTGCGAGCGAGATAGTTCCCTAATCACAATAAAGACCATATTCGATATATACTTTTTGATTTCACCAGCTGTGAAGCACACGAGTCAAATATGTATTGCATTATCAATGGTGCAATAATATAGTTAAACGAAAATATCTATATAAGTCTTTAACTTGACTCATTTTTTTCACACGGTACGCTTGAAACTCATTCATAGCGGAAGGTTTATTGTGATCCCGAAGAATTTACTGCGGTGACAATATAATTTAGTTTCAAAAATAGTTGAGAAAACACATAAACTACACACTTGATTTTTCGACTAGATCTAGGTGTAGGGAATGCCTCATTTTTGGAATAAGGTCTCTCTGGAGTGCATACACGTACACATAGGCAGATATCTCGAAAAGCTATGTGGTAAGGGGTTGAATTTTTGGTGTCAATGGAAGGGTAATAAAGTTTTTAAAATGCGACCAAATTCGTTGCTTTCTATGTAAAATGATATTTCGCTCAAACAACGTTAAATAGTAAGAGAATACTCTTTACATGCAACTCCGTCCGCATATTGCTGAGGACAAAGCTAGTGGCGATCTTTGTGTGGAGTGAGTTGTTGTTCGGCAGCGAGGTATGGACTGTGGGACTGTTGGATTGGAAGAAACTGGAGGCTTTTGAGATGCGGTGTTACAGAAGAATGTGCGAGATAAGCTGAAGGGAGTGAGAGACGAATGAAGAGGTATTGAGAATAGTGAAGGAAGAGCGGAGGCCTTGGAAAACAGTAATAAGATGACGTGACGGGTATACTTCTATGACATGAGGAGCAGGTGAAGATAAATTTTGAAGGGGTGATAGAAGGCAATGGGTATGGAGGACAACCTAGACTGGAGCATTAGAAGCAGATAATGGAGGACATGGGACGTGGACGGTTTATAGAAATGAAGAGGATGGTACTGGATAGATATAGCTGAAGGGATGTTGGGAATCAACCCTGACTACGAAACAAGAGGAACACCGTAGTTTTGGAAATATTTGCACGAGTGCCCGTGAGGTGAGCACGCGGAGAGGAGCTTTATCACCAGCATTCTCCATTCGGTTCTTTCTGTCAACCAAATGTGAAACGCTATATAGAGCTCTCACTTTACCAAATGGATAATAATGACAGTCGAGATGAACCCTACTTGAATATGGAAAAATAGGCTGGTCATAAATTCGGAATATTGTATTTCAAGCGAATTCGTCCGATGACAACGGTGAAGCACATTCAAGAGAAATAAGGTAGGTTTTGGTTTCGTGGTGGAAATATTTCTTCCTGACCGACACAATTTTTGATGGCTGACAACGCATCGAATGCGGTATGCAACAGCAATAGAACTACATTCATATTTGGAAGAATTTAAAAATATAGCAAGGGCTACAGACAATGTTTTCGATGAGAACAATAATAAAATGAACAGCTACGAATAAAGTGATAGCAGCATTTCACCTGTCAGGTGATAAAAGTATTCGCCCCAGATCTTCTGCGTTTATCGGTCATGCATCAGTTCACGAATTGAATTTTTTAGTGTAATAATCTATTGTATAATAATAATTGACCAAAAGAATGTCTTTCAAGTATGTATTCCTCCAGAACCAGAGGGCAACTTTTTTCCTAATGCCATAATTTAACGTACGCACCAATCTAACAGTAAATCATCAACACGAGAGATTTAAACATTCGAGTAATTATATCTTCGTTGATATTTCACACTTAGCGGTGGATTGGATTTCATAATTTAAAGACACTCTGACACTTCACTTGAGTTATTTTTTATTGGCATTAGGGCGATAATAGACTGCGCCAAGGAAAGTTCAAGGTCTATGAACTGATTTATAAACAACGCCAGCATTTCTGGCTTGTGAAACATAGTCATTAGATGATTTTATTGACTTGACTCTATCTTAATTCCTGCGGGTTTTTTGTTATCTTGTTTATCCAGTCACAGTTACTCACAGCCGTAAGAATTTGGGTAATAAGGGAAAATCAAATGGATATTTTGCTTTTTGAACCAATTCTTGCAGTGCAGGTAATGGACGTCCAAGCTTGAAATTCTAACACGGTTTTACGTCAAAACTTTGAAACATATGAAGCATTTCATGCAAAATACTCGTTTGGTTGAGGTTGTAAAAATTCTGGCTATTTTATTGCAAAAAAACATACTGAGAAATCCGAGACAACGACTTCATTCGGAGGGTTCAACCTTCCTCAAAATGAATGTGCAAAAATATTGACGTTGATTTCATTTTTCTCACGATAAAACGATTCAGAGTAGAGGCACCTCAAGACTTTCATACTTTTTAACGCTGTTATTTGTCACGGCGTAAATCACTATAGTGCAGATTGAATGATTGACGCCCTCGTTCCACAGCCAATAAAAGCGACAAGGGATGAGAGTCAACCGAGACATGTTTACTAAAATTATGCCCACAAGGCTAGTTTTGGGTAGTTATCCCCGTTGACGTCCCGAAGCAGTTGAGTGCCCCATTTGGTCTTCGAGCCAGTCAAGCCATTTCCTCGGCGCTGCCTTGCCTCGGATACGCTTTCACCTTTGCTGATGGCGATCGTCAATAAAAATCAGGAATCGCTCGTGACAAGAGGGAATGATTGACGTTACCGTTAGTGGATGAAGACGAATAGCGGCAGCCATTGGCTCGATCGTCGTCGCGACCTTATTTATAGCCACTCGTTCCAAGAAATTAGAAAGGCTCTTTCCACAGTGGACACGGTCGGCGCTTTTTCAACAATTTTCGAAAGCTTCGTCACGAAAATGAATGATGAACGACGGCTCGTTCCGCGGTGCGGAAAAAAGCAATTCATTATTTGACTGCAGGTGCTCAGAAAGTAACTAGGCTTGATAGTATCCCGCTTAAAGATGTGGAACAAGCTCAGATAATTCGGTAGCCAAACGTTGCGTTTTCACAAACTTCATTCGTATTTTTTTCTGGCTCGAAGCTACCCTTGCGCAAACTAGAAATCAACACTTACTCACGCGCTCAGTCAAAACGACATTAATAGACAGGAGTTGGTATAAGTGCAATGGTGAGTGCCCGATTTCATAACCGGTGATTTGTCACCGAGAGACATAGTTCAGCCACTAAGCACACGCCAAGAAAGTTCTCAACGAGAAGGGAAATCCGCAAGTGTCGCTGCTTAACATTAATCAAGAGAACGACATTATCATCCTCCGACTCCTTGAGAATGTTTCTGATTGGATGCAAGACGTGGACAGCGCCAAGAGCAGCAGAAAACATGTTTGCGTTAAATGGAAATGTGGGGCGCTACCGGAGAGTGATGAGGATGAAAAAGATGGATCGAGACGCGTGAAAAAAAATCGATAGGAGTCGGGGGAATGAGACCGAGAGGAGGGAAAGGGGGGGTTGTGCGTGGGAAGAGAGAGGACTCAACTGGACATAAATTCAAAGCACTCTGCCTGACACAAAACAATTGAGGAAGTAAAATGGAAAGGATGAGACGGAGGAAAAACCCTTCGATACGGCAGATGAAACAGGTTTTTGACGGAAGACGAGATAGCAAAGAAATATGATCACATGAAGAGATTAGCTGATAAAGGAGTCGAGAAGGGAAGCAGCGGTGTGAGTTAAGACGGACGGGAATTTTTGCAAAAAAAATGAAAGGAAAAATACCTTCAAAAATATTTCACCCTCGTCACCCATAAGAGAGTTTAAATATAGTATCGGAAATGGTTTATTTTCTACTGAATATGAGCACTCATTGAGAAAACGTTAATGCCATGCCTACAAACAGAGCCCTGACTTGTTACACCCACCCGAGCAATGAATTTCAATTTTATGCTTCGTGCACACGTCATGGTGCTCATGATCAACAATCACTACAATGATAACAAGAATGTACCTAGTGACACATGTATTGTATTTCACGTGCATACGGTCACGTGCGACGGTTTAAATATCCCTGTGAAGAATACTGAATTATTTAAGTGAAACAAATATCTCCCTCAATATCAGACCTACTTACAAAAAGTGTAACCTATCGTAGTGAAAACAGTAGTTATCTTGGTTTTACTGTGAAGTAGTACTTTTAATCAAGTACATATTTTGCATTGTAATTTCGAAAAATTAACGGTAATTTCACTATGTAGTGGCATTTATCGGATCAAATATGCAATTATCATATGTAATAGCTGTGCACTTGAAAATTTTTCACTTAATAGAACCCTAAGATTCGTCAATTCGTGTTTTCATATGTAACATTAAATTCACTGAGATTTACTTTATACTTACTTATAATGATGAAAAAGTCGAAGAGAGATGCTACTTCGCTCTGGTCAGGCCACACCTCGAATACGCCGCGAGCATTTGGGACCCTGGTAAAATAGATTTAACAAAAAAAATTAATAACATACAAAGGAAAGCAGCACGCTTCGTTAAAAACTGCTACAAGTGTACATATAGTGTCTCTCAGTTTTTTAGACGGATTAAGGTGGGAGCCCCTAGAGACTCGGAGGCTACACGCTAGGCTTAGGTTGCTTGATGAATTCAGAACTGATTTTTTTCAGAGCGACATAAAGAATATTATCATGACTCCTCAATACATCTCTAGGTCTGACAGACGCGATAAAATAAGAGAGATACACTGCCAAACAAAAAGGAACAAGAACTCGTTCTTTCCGCGAACAGTAAACGATCACAATAAAAATTAAGCTCACTAAATACACTCCTATAATTCATGTCACCATTTCACCTCCAAAAAACTTACACCTGTACACGGCTGGTGACCTAACTCCCCCTGCCACACGCCCATGCGGCGGCTCGCGGGGTATTATGTAGATGTAGATAATATGATACTTACTTTTTGAAATGTTATTATAATATGCTTAATTTTTTACATTTGACTGAGATATAATATCCCTGGTCTTCTACAAGTATATTGCCATGAAGACTGCACTCTCTTGAGTTTTCACTCTCGCCGAAACTTTGGTATATAACATCAAAATCAAGTTCTCCAGTGGAAATTTTGTCATCTCATTCAAAGCTTGGATTATTGGGCCCAAGTGCGTCTGGAAAGTTCCTTAATTTCATAAAGTCAAAAACTCAAATGGCTATTCACATCATTCATGAATCATCATTTCACATTACGCAAAGTGCAATCATGGTTTAATCCTGGTTCATAAAAAAGAAGCTTACAGAGTATGGGAAAAACTATTAATAAGTAGTTGTACTTGTCGCGATGAAGTCAGAATTCATGGATACGATTGATGCATTACTGCAGAGAATGAAATAATGAGGATTATATCAGGGCTGTTGTGAGGCAATACAGATTCATAAAAAAGGCTAAATTGATAAAAACTAATAACTAGATTCATATCCTCTGCTAGGTCTGCGATAAGCCAATAGTATTTATAATTTATTGCCTCAGTACCCTTCGACTGAGGTTAAATTATCTTTCATGCGATAAAATGTAGCGCCAGCTGCAGCTTCCAAATTTTGCAGCAACCACGGAATTTATAGTGCAGCACTAATTACAACCTTCAATTTTCAAAATGTGAAGGACTAATATTTCTGTCCCCAGTTGCTTTCAGTCAACAAGGTCTTTTAGCTATGACATCTAATATTTCAGGTTCTTATAAAATTATGCACTCATTTTTTTCTGTATTTTCAACATATATTAAATCAAACCTTGCTTGAAAAAGTTGGCGCAGATGCTTGTGACATCATCGGAGGTCAAGGATCACTGGAAATGCCAGCGTTCCTCTAGAAATACTTGAAATAAACGTTTGAATACGGTTAAGAAACGATAAAATAGGAACGTATACGGACGGGTCATCGCACAAAACGATTTCTTTATCAAAACTAAAAGTATATAAGGTGATCTCCGTTTTATTTTTTATCACTCGAATTTAACTATAAGCAAAAAAGTACCCACAATTATCAATAATATCAGCGGATTACTCCACAAATGGTACCATAACCGAAGGCAGGTGGTAGCATTAAGTTCCAAAACTTTGAAATTAATACTGGCTGAACTCTCCATATTGCACTCGTAAACAATGCTCCATCACATACTTCTCAAATAAATCTTTTCATTCAGTGAGAATGGTATGAACGACGATATGTGATCGAAGATGACAAAACGTTACTATTGGAATTTCCTAAGTTCAAAAGATGTGAAGTAACAACATCCTGAAGTACTGTTGCATTTTTAGGGAATTTCATAAGAATTTGAGTTGAGTAGGAAAAACATTAGTGGTGAATTAGGTAAATTATGAATATAGCCTACTGTGGAACTAAGTCTAAGACTTTTTATGGAGGGTATACTTGTGTAGACAAGGAGAAGAGGAGAGATACCGGCATGGGAACCACGGTTTAACTGTGCCCCATCCGACAGACGGAGTTCTCGAAGCTCCTTTCACGAAATACCCATGTAGGGATCAGGAATTTACCCAAAAATCCTCGACACAGCGGAAGTTTGAACCCGGGCCCTAGGGATGATACGTCAGTACCATTAATTCAACATCATCCTTTGATAATCTCATTGAAGTTCCAAAATAACTACGTAGTTTGGCTATGACTGCATGCTATGAAGAGGTAAAACTGGTATCAGATAACACTCAAACCAATCAACTTAAAAATCTGATAGCATTAATTTGGTTTCTATCTAAATCGTAGTAAAGTTACGAGGTTACCGCATTGTGGATTCTTAAAACTCCGACAATACAAACACAGTAACTTCTGAACTGATTAGTTAAAAAATTTTCTAAATTTGATTATTCAATAATTTCTCAAAAACAAAACAACCCTATGTGTCACCACTGTAAAAGCAAAAATCGCCGATTAAATTTTGGTATTTCACAAATAACGGATGAATAAAACGAAATAAATGTGGTGGAATTATGACAGGAAAATAAAGAAGCAAAAATAAGTTAAAATTCATGCCAAATTTAAAATGTCCCAAAAATAATATTGCAAAAATAAAATTTTTAATACTAATTGTGACAATAAATAGCTACGTTTAAAACCTTTCCGTGAACGGCTTGTCGAATGTGGGATGAGTGTGAAAAATACCCTAGTATTTTGTAATCAATATGTGAAATTAGGAATTAGATTCATCGAAAATCAACACGGTTTTTAAAAATTTTTAAAATTATATTATTTCAAATTCCATGCAGTGAGTGCATCATTTCTTTGGGAAATAGGAGCAAAGTGGAAGAGAAAATTAACCATGATTTTCATGGGACTCAAGTGAACAGTTTCATTACCGATTCATTGGGACGACAGAATTCAGTATCTTGCTGAGATAGCACAGGAGCCTGGGGATCAGATTGTTTTCCATACGGGCCAAAATGCTACCATTTCCACAGTATAGCATAATCAATAAGAGTATATTGACATCTTTCTGACGATGTGCCCGTCATAACGGCGTTCGCGAGTTAGCCTCACCATTTATTTACGAACTTATAAGCACAAAGGGGGGAGATTTCTAACATGATCGTTTATTTTTTACCTTCAAGCACTAGAAAGTTAATTTAAAAGAAATGTATAGTGAATAAATTAGAAATGACCCATCAGGGCATGTAGCTATCGTTTTAATAAGCGGGCACTAACTGCAAATTATTTCAAAACGTATCTCGTGATACGAGCCACTTATATTTTCTTGTCACTTCAATGCATGATGTGCACTGCTTTGTTAATAAATTTAAGCTTAACATTTGTTTCTATGGCATCTGAACTTGCGATCATATGATTTACCATTGTAAAGAGTATTAAGCTAATATTTCGTGTACCGCTAAAGAGCTTGTTCCTACATTTTTATTTTACCTCACTATCCACGAAATTGGTAAATCTAATACATATTACGATAAACTTCTTAATGGATGAGTGATAGAGGATATTGCATTGCCAGCCATTACCACGGAAGACAAAGGAGGAAGATAAAAAGGATACAAACAGCAGGCTGGTAATTTCTAACCTACATACGTTTTAGTGTGAGCACAGTAATTCTGTAGCAAATCGATTAGTAACATGAATTGCGGAATATTCATTTCTTCTAAAGTTATTGACAGAAACAGTGGTTCAGAATCAGATTACACATTTAATATACCATAAGCATAATTGGGGACTTTACGCCCTACATACCAATCGCTACTATAATTTTATTAACATTAAAAGTATTTCCACATGGTCAACATGATTTTATTGCTAGTCGCAGCGTCGTAACCTTATATTCGTCACCTTCCTTACACTCTGCATCCAATAATATTGAATTGTGACGAAATCAAATGAAGCTAACGGACTCGCAAAGGTTCTCTTAGGGATGTGAAGGAAAATGATCGTCACATATCTGTTTGATTTTCCGTCGAGTGATGGTCACATCCATTGAATTTCCATACCAGATGGCGCGAAATTTTCAATCGCCGAGCGGATTAGCAAAAAAGAGGCCTCAGGGCTTCGATAGCCTCGAAGTCAAGTCTAAGGAGTCAAAAAGGACTACAAATTTGCATGGCTTGGAGTTAGAATGGCACGTAAATGGCCGGGAACCTTAAGTTGTGGGATAGGGGTTAACAGGATCTCCTCAGCAAAGGTTACGTGAGAAAATGGTACGCCGTGGGCAAAGTGTTGCTTTTGAATATTCAAATGGTAGCAAGAATGGAAGGCCTACCTATGATTTCTCCATTACTTCTATTCCTATCCAGTACCTCGAACGTCATTGAGAGCCTTAGGGAAAATACAGTAACCTCACGGTATCCGACATGTGCTACGTTCGTCTCCTCTTACGAGCCAGAGAAGATGTTTTTAGGCATTATTGAATGATAATTAGGTAATAAACTTTCATGGATGATTTGCTGACACCATGGAATTGGAACTGTGTCAATTTAAATAGCACAATCAAAATTTCTCATTGAACTTCTTACGAAATTCTTAGGGTTTGATTCCCAACTTAAGGATTGCGAAATTAGTTCATAATGAAATGAAACCTTAGCAGTTGTCTAAGGTGCCATAACCAAGTGTCATAGTTCATTTATGTCGCAATTTGTTTTTTAATGGTCGTAACCTATCATGAAGACAGGGAAAAAATCAATCCAGAGGAAACAGCTACAGGCTTAATTTTGTAGCAAGTACCCAGTACGTAGAAAATGTTAATAAAGTCCTCAAATCACAAAAAGATTTTATTAACACGACTCAGGTTTCAATACTTTGTGTTTAAAGTTCAACACCTGAAGATGACAAAAAAGTCATTCCGAGTCGTACTAATAAAATCGCAAAGAGGAATTATCAAAGCTTCTGCCATTGTGGCCGAGAATTCAACCATCCCGTCACTAAAATAACGAAAAGAGAAAGCAATGAATTCGATGTATCCGTGATCTGTAGGGGTGTAACATGTGAAATACAGAGAAAATTTCGCTAAGGAATAGATCTATAATGAGTATTGACAAAAACGCGCAAAAATGTCTGAGAAAGGCTAATTTTACTTCTAAATGTGAAGCACAAGGAGGTTGGTAATTATGTGATTAATCGAATAACGTATCGCCGAAAATTGATTGGAGTGTATTTAAAGCATATAGGAGGGATGCATATATCTTCTCATTTATTGTCAACAATATTTCGCTCCTTGTCATTTATTTTTTCCCATTTCAGAGGAAAAAAGGTCGAATAATTACAAGTACGTGACTCAATAATCTCTAATTCCCCCGGCGCTCCTTGTCGTTCAAATTTATGTATCCTCTGTATCCCGCCAGACGGAAAATTAACAGTCCATATAATATCAGTAAATTTAAATCTGCCGATGGATAAAAACAGCAAGGAGATCAATAAGCTCTCCTGAGCTAAAATCCATGGGAATGATATGTTGACAGAACAAGCACAAACCGGCATCCGTCGCATGAATCATGATCACTCGACGAATAATTCTCATAATGTCGGATTTCTACTGATGGCCATTATTAATGGCACTGCGGGATTAAATTGATTGCCGTTTAATAACGCTTGGATACGTTTAGCAATGACAAATGATTTATTTGATTTTACTTTTTATTTCCTAAGACTCGGCGAAGTATAAATTTTCAGACCGAATTAGGAATGGCCATGATTTATTTCCTTTAATTGTGCCTTAGAGCCATAGTTAGCAAATTGATTAAGAGCTTATATTTTCATTCTTGAGAGGTATTATGATTAAGTGGGAAAGAGCACGGGGCCCTGAAAGTAGGTAAAAGAATAATGTGTTTTTTCTCTGCATTCCTATGCCCTAAATTATGCCCGAACAAAGTGCAGTGTTGGTACAGAAATTGTGGAGCGGAACTAATTGTTGATGGGATTACAGGAAAAACAGCCATCGACATATATTTCAATTGAACTGCCGTGAGTTCCAACTAAATTAAGCAAAGTACGGAATGACTAAAATTTTTTAAACGTAATAACTGGACCTTAATCACTGGAATGTCTTCATCAGTAACAAATAACCTGGTGATCTATTAATCTATTCGTTGGAATTTGGAATGGAAAATGGAATTCCGAATCGTCGTAACATATCAGAATATTTATCACGGCAGCGGTAACTGAAGTATTCTCTTATTTCATCGTCTCAATAAAATTAAACCTCATTCTATAAGCTGTTAAAGCCAAACTCTGCACAATGTTTCTGTTCAATTAAACTCTATGGGAAAAAATAGGCTTCAGTATTCAGATATAATTCTGATTCAAAAGGTACACATAACACCCAATTATTATAATATCACAAAGTGCTTGCACGTGCATCCGAAACCCTCATCTGTAGCTCTAATCATCACTAATAAAATTACCTAAGGCATTAGAAATAAGCTTCCGCGTAACCATTTAATGATACAATTGGAAAGAAATAAGCCAGTGACGTTAAGGTGAAAAAAGAGGGCATATTATTATGCTGAAATATATCATTCTGACGGTGAAATTCTGTTATGATAATATGAGCATGGTAGAGCGATTTTCCCCCTCTGGATTTCAACTGGCTCTTAATAGAGAGGTGAATAGGCATCACTAACAAGAATAAAAAGGTCATATTTTCTTAATTTGAAGCGGACAAAAAACTAGCGAAGTTGGTGTTGAATAAGTCAGTCAACTTAACCAGGTGAAAGAACTAGGGTTTATCTATTTGTTCTAAGGCGATAATGACTGCTCTCATATAATAGATTTTAAAATATGGAGGTTCAACTCCAAATCATACGACTTTTTCGCGAAATACTTAAAAAAAGCATCGTATTGATACGGCAGGGAATTATGTTTTCGAAGCTGATTTTGTTCAAACTCGTTTGGAAGGCGAAATTCACTACGTAACCTCTCTTGCTGAGCGCACGAGTACTTTAAAAGAACCTTGACTTAGATGCCGAAGGTTCCCCCACTTCCCTCAGCACCAACAAAAATCAGCTGTAATCCCATGACCTCTCTGGAATCGCCGAATAGGTGCTCTAGCAGACGGCGAGTGGTTACATCACAACACCGAGATATATAGTGAAATGGAGAAAACTTCTTGCATATGGGTGGAAATAATGATAGAAGCCAAAAACTTGCTGTTTACTACCGATAAAATGTATTTGTGGAAAGCTGCAAGTATTTTTCTCCTGTCTTTATCGAATGGTTCTTCAACAACACGCATTTTACATTTAATACACGAGGAAATAATATTCCATTTGGAGCAATTAATGGCCCCCAAAACGTTCAATGTTTTGGATGTACCGACCATCATTAATTGATTCAATTAGGCATGAGTAGATGATAAAATAATGATTTTGAGCAGAATTTAGGACGGAATAAATGCATTTTATGCAATTAATTTGCTATTATATGACAAATCAAGAGAATACTGAGAAAAATGAAAATGCCCATTTTGAAATAAAGATGGGCAAAAGTTCATAATTCACTTGACTAAGAAGTTAATTGGCGCCTTTGATAAATGTAACGAGTTCTTTTCGAGATATCATCCTTGATTTCAATAAAAGGAATCATGTATCTAACTATGAGTCCTTCATTTTCCTTGTTCTCCCATTATTGGAATCACAAATATAAGCATGTCTCATATTGAATAAATTGAGATGGAAACATCTTAATGTAATCAAAGTCATTGTCAGCAGCATTATCAAATTTTGGGTATTAAAAAGCTAGAGGGAAAAATTCCGTTCAACATTATTCGACATACTTTTGGACGCTTCAGAAAATCTCTTACGCTCCATAGTGGCTCTTATGTTTAATGCCGCATTGTAATACTATTTGCTTAGCCAGAATTTTTATGTAAACTATCCAACACCTCAGAAACACGGTTATGTATTCAAATAAGAAAAAAAACACCAGAGATAGAAATCAATAATTAAAATGACTTTGTAACTTTTCACAGGTATTTTAATTTGTACGACCGGTTTCGTTGCATAGGCAACATCTTCAGGTAGGTACGTAAAGACTTAGATAGACTTATATGTACCAGAAGATGTTGCCTAAGCAACGAAACCGGTCGTACAAATTAAAATACCTGTGAAAAGTCACTAAGTATTTTTCATTATTGATTTCATAATGGATTGTCACAAAGTTAAGCCCGAAACCATCGAATTTATCTCCAGAGATTGATTTTGATGCCTAGAGTAGTCGTGTTTCTAATGACGGAAAGCGAGGCCAATCATTTTCAAACCCGCTCGGAACTGAAAAAATGGCCTCCTCTCCACTCAATGGTGACGTTTTAATAAAACTAATTTCTGCCAGGGTGGGAGAGGAGAGTAAGATTCACATTTCAGCGTCCTAAACCTTCACAATGGGAAGGATATAGCAGGGGTCAGGAAAGGGGGGGGGGGCGTTTGCGCGGGAGTGGCTGGGTGGTGGGTGGCCGCGCGGGGGGAGTGGAAAGGGGTGGCCAGGTCGGGTGAGGGGGGGGAGGAAGGAGGATATAGGGCGGGTGGAAGTGAGGAGGAAAGGGAGGTTAGCGGGTGTGAAATATTGCATCTGACAAAGGAAGGAGTAAGCTGATAGCCGTTTCCCCTCTAGAGTAACTGACGGGATTAATAAAACTGAATGATGATAAACATAAAATCTCCTAATTTATTGGCGCAGAGGAATTACTTTTTCCTACTCCCTCGCCCCTTTTATACCTTCAGCGCGTAAAAACCCACTTCCCACCGCCCCACACCTCTAAATCTTCCACATCCCCCCCCCGTCCCTCCCCTCCCACCCCCACCCCCTCCTCCCCTGGGACCGCCCGCCTCCCTCCCTCCCCTCCATCTCCAACCCTCCCCCCTCCCCGCCCCCACGCATCCATCCGTGCAACCCCTCGAAAGGGCTGCCCGCGATGAAAAGCACAGCCCCGATGAAATATCGACGCCTCGGTCGGATGGCCCCAATTAATCACAGCCACCCGACTCCGTCAGGCAGCCAGCGCGGCAAATGATTGATGGAGCCCAAAAAGGTGAGAGATTAGGGTGTGGAGTGAGGGGTGGGTCGGAGGGGGAGGGCGAAAAAGTGGGAGGGGAAACGAACGGGGGGGTTGAGGGAGGGGGGGGGGTCGCTCACGTGAGGAAGATGGGAAGCGAGTTAAGGAAGGTATTCACTGTGAGGGGTAGGGGGGGCGCGGTCGGGGGGTGCTGAGGAGAGTGTCCAAAGGGTGGAAGGACGTGACGAAGAAGGACTGGCCGACACGGAAACTATGAATAAGCTTGAACAGTTTCCGTTCCGTCTCTCGACGGAGATTTGCCGCGAAATGCACGGCCCGCGGTTCAAAACTTGAATAATTTTTTTTCTGCAATCCCGAAAACGAACCCATCGGCATCGGGCATTTCGACCACCAGCAACGAATGGGTACAAATTTGAGTGGCAGAAGAATGAACACGGGCGGGACTTGAACTCGCGACACTCGCAGTAGCAGGCGATGACTTCACCCCGTCGCCACGGGGGCCGACGAATGCCGCCGTATTGAGGCGTTCAAACGGACCACTTCAGGAAGTTTGAGCGAAATATCACTTTACCTAGAATCAATGAATTTGGTCTCATTTTAAAGAAAACTTTATCACCCTTCCATTGACACCAAAAATTCAACCCCTTACCACATTACTTCCGGAGATATTTTCCAAACAATACCAGCCCTTTTACATGGGAAATGGTACGTGTATGCACTCCAGAGAGACATTATCCAAAAAATGAGGCATTCCCTACACCTAGATCTTGTCGAAAAATCAACAGTGTGTAGTTTGTGTGTTTTCTCAACTATTTTTGAAAATAAATTATATTGACACCGCAATAGGTTCTTGAGTATCACAAAAAACCTTCTGTTTTGAAGGGGTTTCAAACGCACCGTCCGAAAAAATGAGCCAAGTTTAAGACTTATTTAGATATTTTCATTTAATTACTTACAATTTCTGTCATATAAAACTATATTATTGTACCATTAATAATGCAATATTTAATACATGTGTCCTACAGCTGGTGAAATTAAAATGTATACTTCGAATATGGTCTCTATTATGACTGGGGAACTATCTCGCTCGGACTACCTTAAGGGTACGTTTAAATATACCTTTCACTTACCACCCACGCAGACGCCCTTTCACCACGCGTGATATCGATAGCGCTCCGTCGAGGCGGCAACGCTTCATCATCGATAGGTCGACGAGTGTCGATATTCTTACACATTATACCTGTGTTAACAACATTTAAATGGGGAGAAATGTGATTTCGTACGTTTTATTCTCCCTTTAACGTTTTTGTGCTGTTCACGCATCTCTATATTAAATCTACCAAATCTGATTTCTAAGTTCTACGTATCTAAATACATAATATTAATTCATATATCGTAAATAGAAAATACCAAAATAGACACAAATACTCGCGCGATGCAGTTCTTCCCATGAACAATAGGTAGCACTTATGTAGGTTGAATATCTGCGAGTAGACACTAGCATTTAAATGCTGATTTCAGGTGCTCCTTACTTAGGTACACCGGTAATGTAGACGTGGCATGTGCTCTGCCGATCGCATATTCAAGAATAAATATTTTCACTCTCTGACAGCGGAGTTCGACTTGAATCCGCAACTACAAAACCTCTTTTCCTTATGTTCCGGAGAATGAGTATCTAGCCATGGGTCTTGTACATAGTGAGGTAAAACAGCTACATTTGCTTTCTCGTCTTGGAGGTACACAACGTCCTCGATGAAGTGACTGATGGCTGAGCAGCCGTTGCAGTGGAGAATGGGAAAACGTGGATTTTATAGAAAGGGTTTCAAGAATATTTAACAATGGCTCATCTTCTCACATTACAAATTCTACGTAAATAATACCAATTATATTCTTAAACAAAAAATAGGGATGTTCTTTTGATGGAGGATTGAAAAATACGGAGTGTAACAGAAAATCAGTTTACGCATTGAAAAGGTGAAGTAGTCTGAGCAAGATATCACTTCACATAAAATTCAATGAATTTGAATTCATTGCAAAGAAAAATGTCTGCTTTACAAATTATTCCAAAACATCATCCACCCACCCCTCTTTCTACCTATATACATACATAAATGCATACATACACCCATGCTGTGTACTAACATTCTCCAGCACAAACTCTGCGAGGGGTTCTACGTCGGGCTCACTACTGGCGTTCTCAATCTCCGAATTAACGGCCACAGATCCTCTTGTTACCCCTTCTCCCAACATGTCTCACCCCGCCAGTCCCCACCCGCGCCGTCTCCCACAACCATAAGTTCGACAAGTGTTTCAACATGGGCATCCTTCACTCTCTCCCCCAAAAATCACTCACACGTCGGCTCCTAACATTTCGACAGCCAGCTGAACTATCTTTTTCAGAGGCAAAGGAGGATTCCTCCTTCGCCTCTGTGTACGTTCGTTACGTATCAATTCCTAAACCACTGAATTGGTTGGTCTGAAATGCTGCATGATTATAGCATTTTATCCGGACGGATCTAGAGTAGGGATGAGTCGATTCTACTTTTTTTCGATTCCAATTCCGATTCCGATTCTTTCAAATCGATTCCCGATTCTCGATTCCGATTCCATCGACTATTTTTCATAATAACAGGTGCGATACTGATATACCAGTAGCGTACGACTATTATTTATATTCAAATATTAGTTGGGATAAAATAACAAAGATAATTAAGTCACTCAAAAAGTATATTCAGTAACAAATGGCAAATATATCCTTAGCTTATTGAGGTACATAAAAAGTACAAATTGATAGCCTACACCCAAAATTACAGATTCTAAGCCTGAGAATCGGTGGAATCGAGAATCGAAATTTGGAATCGACTCATCCTTAATCTATAGGCTATATAATAAATACCTCGGGGCCTCAAGGGGATCTGGGCCCCAAAAGTGGACCCTGGAATTAGTGCAAATGTTTCTCAATTTGCTTTTTTAGATTATTCTGAATAAAGATGTCGGTTTGAACTTTTCATCATCGTGTGGTCATAAGTTTAAAAAAATTTAATTATTGCGATTGATTCCATTTATATTGCATTGATTTAAAAATCCCTCTTTGGCAAAAATTTTCAATTCCTTTTTTAACCTACTTGAAATGAAAGCTTGAAATTGTCGCTATCGGATGGGTAAAAGTATGTAAAACTTAAGTCTTTAAATAGATTTTCTTGTACGCTTCGTATTCGCTTAAAATAGAATTTTTATGAGAAAATTCTAAATTTTCTTTCGATTTCAACCACCGAATCTTTCCTAGCAAGCAGAGAACCTTTCACTCCTTCGAACGGGATATATCGCCCAGGCCATTTATGACTCATACAATACATATAAAAGGGAGATGTGTCTATATGCTCGTAACGCTACACCTCAAAAACTACAGAACCGATAGGTCTAAAAATTTGCATTATTCTAGCAAGTAAGCTAACTTGAGCTGTAGCCTTTTAATAATATCAGAGAGTGTCAAGGCCCACCGAACGAGTCCTTTTAGTTTCTCCCGCTCGAAAATCGTTGGATTTTGTGCAGAAGTTTTGGTTTTTGCTTTTTATTATTATTTTTACTCCAGATATAAAGTTGAAGCTTACTGTATCCGATGGCTAAAAGTATATAAAATTTAATTCTCCGGGTATTTTAAAGCTAATAACGACTTTTACGTTCGTAGGAAAATATGCTAACTTGAGCAGTAGAGTTTTGAGAAAGTTTCCCATGGCCTCAATGGCCGAAGGACCTAAAAACATGGGACCTTTTAATGCTTGGAATCACTGCGGGTGTTTCCAATTTTGCCTTTTAAAATGACTGCAACCAAGATATAGAGTTGAAAATTCCATTAATGAATGACTGAGGAAATGTAAAATTTCAATCTTGCAATTGATAATTAGCACGATTTCAACAATAGAAAACTTGACAAAATAGGGTAAGAATTTTCTCCAATGTCCGTAACTATTGGCACCACTCGTCAAAAGATAGAAAATATTTACTGTGTTGGTTTAACAATAGCGTCAGTGACCAATCACAGCCTCTCAACCAGAACACCCTTGTGAAGACTTACGGGAACGTTAATTCCTTGCCAGTGACAATTTACAGACACACACACTCAACCCAATTGGGATCTTTCACAGGTCTTTAGAGACCCCGTTAAGGATGACTGAGTCTGATCATAAACACACAGAGCAATCACTCTCACAAAATTTTTTTCAGGTTCATGAGCATATGTTTTATGTTTGTGATCATAACTCAGGCATCCTTAACGGGGTCTCTAAAGCCCCGTGAAGGATCCCATTTAGGTTTAAGTGTGTGTGTGTGTGTGTGTGAGTGGTCACTGGCGAGGAATTACCGTTCCCATGCCTCTTCACAAGGGTATTCTGGTTGAGAGGCTGTGGTTGGTTACTGACGCTGCCGTTCAACCAACACAGAAAATATTTTCTTTTCTATTTTCTGACGAGTGGTGCCAATAGTTACAGCCATTGGAGAAAATTCTCACCCTATTTTGTAAATTCTACGAGGCCGTAGAGCTCAAGTTTATTGATTTTCATAGAATACTTCCTTATTAACTTGAGCAATGAGTGTGAACGGGAAATTTTTCCCGGGCCTTTTATGAGTTACATTAATTTTAACGGTCACAATAGCTAATTTCAGTGACATTTTGGTCGGAATATTTTCTATCCCAACCCCTCGAATTGCTCTAAAAGGCAGTTACATAATCTCTGCACTAAGCATGTCACTTTGATAGTAATAATTTGGGACATAGGTAGGCATAGTATATCTCTTGCTGCGTAGGATTTTGCTCACTGATAGAGTCCTAGGGTGCTACACTTATTAAACCTTGTTTCAGTCCTAGAGCTCAATAGAAATGTTAGGGGTTCCAATGGACTCTTAAGTCTTAAAATTTCTATTTAGCCTCAAGATGAATGAGTTAATCCCGTTTTTATCTTAAAACTTCGCGCGTAGGTACATAATAATTATATGTAATGCATATTTATACAATGCAATGCATACGAATTTAGTGGTGTACGTCTGTCAGACCAAATCGACCCCAAACGTGTGAAAGTATTCCCATAAAATATATAATTATAGATTTTTTTACAGGTTGCAGGCTCAATTAATTTCTCAACATTTAATTGAAAAATAATCACATAAATTAAGCTGAACATTACTATATTTAACGTTTAAAAACTAAACAATTTCAGTGAAAGAGCCTAAACACCTAATCAGGTAAGTTCCACCCAGTAAAAATCTTCAAGATAATTAATGGGACGTAAGATTCTCTTTTATCTAGATAAAATTACTATTACTATAAACATTTTTCTTATTCTTATCCCTACAGTTGAGTATCAACGGGCACTTCTGCTAATGTATGCATGAATATTTCAAACAGAGCGAGAGATAGAAAGTGGATAAGAGCACATAAATGGACGATCACAATGGTGGTGTGAAGATGGAAAGATCTTTACACAACCATTGTGACAGTCCGTTTATGTGTTTCTATCCACTTTCTCTCTCTCACTCTGTTTGAAATATTTATGTATACATACGCCGCTGAGAGGTCTGTGTGAATAATATATATATAAATAGTGCACCCTTAAAATAACTTTTATAAAGATGCAAAAAATAACCTTTTGTTTTGAAGGAGTTTACATTGTAAAACGTAGAATATTTGAGCCAATATATACCTCGAATATGAATAGTGAATTAGTGTGAATTTTAGTCGCATAAAATAAATTTTTGTGAAAATAGCATTTCCCAGTGGGGAGAGACCATGCAGAAGACATTGATGAACTAATTCAAAAGTAGTTCACGACTGAATTATCCTGAGCATACAACCAGAGAACGTTCATTGAATGTTTAAAAGTGAAATAGTCATTTTAGACTGTTCATAGATCGTTTGTTTCCAGTCCACAAAGTATTATTAAAAAATGCTCCCTGGTTGAACATTTAAGAACTTCTTAAAACCATGAATATTTGACATTTCCAACGACAATATTCATTCTGAATTCTAGGAATAATCTAATATACCATACGAGATTATACCAAAAATAATAAAAAAAAATAATAAAAACCTATTTAAAAAATAAAAATAATGAACCTCGCTGTATATTTACCGCTCTCTTTTTGGACCAAATGAGTAATTTATAAAGTAGGCGCTTGAAATTTACCAAGCATTTTTAGTTATATAGTGACGAGAAGTCCGGAAAAAATGTACATGTGAAGTCTCTGATGCATTATAAGGAATCCCACATTATCAATGAAGTACTCCAATGAATATTCTTTGCACTATCTGTGAGTGCCATTTGAACGTTCATTATAAGTCCTTCTTGAATGATCTTTGACCGTTTTAATAGTGCTCACTGAACGTTCTTTGACCATCTTGTGGACAATAAATTCCTCACTGGGTTCTCGAATTATTAGTAGTATTTTTTGTGATTTTTACAAATTCTTAAGCTTGAAATAAAATTGGAATATATCTCAATTATGATTTGTGAAAAAATTTGCCAAAAGCCTCAAACGACCCTAGGAAATGTTCCTCACAAAAAGATAAACACATTTAAAAATTGGCAATTCTCCATGCAATTAGAACCACAAAGGTTAGTGATGGCTTTGAAAGTCATCACTAATTTGCATTTGCGAACACAAGAGAAACAAAAATCGTTCTGAAAGTTGAATAATATTCAATTCGAAAAGGAGAGACAACATCGGAACGTGGCAAATCGTTGGTATTTGGATGCAACGATTTTGGAGGACAAATATTCGCACCCTCACACTCGCATACGAGTTCTTCTCCCTAAAAAGCGTTATTAAAATGTAGGAGTCACCATCGAAATATTAACAATGGTTGTTTTGGAATGGTATCCAAATTCGAGAGAACACTTTGCGTAGGGTTTGAGATGGGGAGGTTCCACGTCGTTGGTCGTGTTGGAAACTCTAAATCCATGAAACTTGCTGTATAACGCTTATTTAAAACGGACGCGACATATAAAAACATTTTGATAATCTGTCTTGAAGAAAGACAAATATTAGTTAAAATTTACCACTGAGCCTTCGTGCTCGTCAAATCATTACAGTAACTTTGACACAGTAGCCCTACATCGTATGAATAAAGTGCATTGACTTCTATTAACCAATTAACTCTCCATGGACGAGCGAGTCAAATTTGTTACGTGTTCATTGAAATGTCTGCTTTCTAAGAGGCTTTTCCATTTAGTTGCTACGCTAGACAAAATTTTAACGCTTCGGATTAAAAGTGTGGAATGTTGTGTCTCTTTCGGCGATTTGTCAAACAATTTAAATTGATGAATGTGTGACGCTATTCACTGACGATGGCGTGCCTGGTGCAGTTCTGAAATAAATATTTTCAGCTGTCATATAAAAATAATTGGGAAAGTTTAAAAAAGGTACCTTATGAAAGTAATGTTGAACTATACATTGTGTAAGTATTATTATGTAAAGTATTATTTTAAATTTATTATATAAAATACAAATACATCACATTTCAAAATAAAACAATGAAAAATGCTTAAATTGTGCTTTTAAAACATTAATAAAGCAGCAGTACCTTTTTCATGCTGATTTTTCATAATTCCGTCCAAAGAGGGTTAAAAAAAATGGTCTTCTATTAACGACTTGAGATGTCTAATAGTAATGTTCAACTCATCGTCAAGTAGAAACTCCAGTTTCCCGGGTGTTGACTATCAGCCTCTTCCATCTGCTCCTATCTTGGTATGTTTGTTGATGTTGAACTTCCTCCCAAGAGCTCCCTCTCAGTTGAATGTCTTGTTTTAGTTGGTCGATCCACTTCCCTGGTATTTCCTTTTACGACCATACATTAGATGTTCTGCTCTGTTCCATCATCATCACATGACCATCCCATCCCAGCCTGGATCTCCTTACTTTTTCAATTAATGATATTTTGCTTCCAACCTGTTTTCTAATGTATTCATTTTTCTGCCTGTCTTGTCTTTTGTACCACCGTCCTCGGGAATTTCATTTCGTTGGCTTGTATACTGCCGATATCTCGATATGATAGGTACGAAGTAAGACTTATACATGGTCATTTTTGCAGCTCCTGGTACTTTTTTGTGCCAAAGAAGACTCCTTACTCGGTGGTAAAAACTTGATGCTTTATCCAATCTGTTCGTAATTTCCCAAGAATCTCAGCCCTCGTGTGAAATTACACTACCTAGTAAGAAAAGCGTTCCACTGTTTTCAATATTTCATTTTCGAGTTTTTAAGTTATATTTCTCTGTACTTTGCCAATAGTACGCACCACTGTCTTACTTTTACTAACTTTCAGGCGGAAGTTTTTGAAATTTTTGTACCATCGGTTCAAATTTTCCTGGAATTCAGTTTCATTGCATCCCCAAAGTACTACATCATCTGCAAATGCCAGAGAATTGAAATCTGTACTCTTCTCACTTTTTATTTGCTTCATCACTTCATCCATTACAACCAAAAACAAAAGTGGAGAGAGTGCACTTCCTTGCTGTACTCCTCTCTTTGTCTCGAACCACTCAGAATTTTCCCCCTCTATTTTTACACTGCTTCTGCACCATTGGTACAACATTTTTATTTTATTTATTAAGCTTGATGGTACTTTCGGTTTATTCAGACATTCCCATATCTTTCTTCTTGGGAAAATATCATAAGCCTTCTCTAGATCTAAGAACACATATAAATGGCTTATTTTTCTCCCAGTGTTTTTCAATCATTCTTCTGAGGGTAAAAATTAAGTCCATGGTTGACCTTTTTTTCCCGAAAACCGTATTATTCTTCTTCTAACAGACTTCCAACTATCTTTCTAAGTCTCCGTTAGGTCGCTTTCTCCATTATTTTTAGTCCATGAGATAAAAGCGTGATGCCCTTATAGTTTGTACATTTTCTTTTTGAGCCTTTCTTGAACAGTGGTACTATAATGCCATTTAATGCTCAATTATGCACTAAAATTGCTGTTACTTATTCAGCTCTCCCAAAACTTGGACTTTCAAATACATGACATCTGCTCTCCTTATTTCATTTTGCAAACCCTCCCTTTTCTATCAATATCCCATCCCATTCACAATGTTACGATACATAAGACCGAGAAATTTATTGAGTTTTACTCTGATGAAGGCATGGCGTGCCGAAACTTTGGTCGGTGGTGTTTAAAGAAATGTAAATTTAAACTAGGGTATCTCCCCTCCTTCGAGATGAATATATTGTGTTCCACAAAGTCAGTGAAAATACTCTTGCATAACTTTCTGTCAATTTCAAGTCTTGTGAAGATTGACTATCGTTAACTTCCTGCTAGATAAATTTAAGGATAGGATAGTCTTAAGATAAGGATTAAAGCATGATAGCCTCAAAATTTAATCATACCACGTGCCTCAAAACGAAAGAAGAACCTCTTGTCAGAAGTGTAATGTATGACATTCCATGAGGAGTCATTTGAGGAAATGGGATTGAAAAACATTTCTGAAAGTTAGAGAAAGTAATGACGCACCAAATGCTTGGTAGATGAAGGTATTTTATTTTTTGGGCGAGATCAAAATATTCTTGGTCTAGCTCTTTAAGAACCATCACTGCATGCAATTTTCAGCAGAGGTGAAAATTATATTGGAAAATAATTAATGACTTTAGGATTGACTTATCCTTACCTTATACTAAAAGCAATAAAATATGGACAAAGAAAGAGGTTAAATTGCGTAGGAGCATGAAAATTTACGAAGCAGACCAAGCAAGTTGATGCCACTGAAACCGAGCATTCTAATGAAACTGATAACATAATTTGTGCGAATATTTTTTGAACCGAAATGACATAAATGAGACTACTTGCATGTTCTCCTGTAAACCTTTGATGCCAATTTGTCTTCTGAGCAAAATGTGAGGTCGATAAAAGACCTAAAACCCTCCGTTCTAACATAACAATTAAAGCAGCTGTAATGACCGCTCCACCTCAGGAGATATTACAAAGCTCGAGGACACAGTGCAAAATGATCTATTACCTATCAGGTTGTGCTTCCATGAGAGAAAATTTATAATTACCATCGTTGCCGGAGTTCTAAAAAATATAGCACTCAGAAGGTTTGGAAGATCCAGTAAACTTCGTGTAGTAAAATATTTTATCGGGAGATAATTCTTTCGTGGATCAAGCTGGCGTTTGGAGTCTCGATATAAAACCAAGCCACAAAAATTACACGTCAAAGAGGAGAAATGATAAGGTCTTTCACGCTTCAAAACGAACGATTTGTGATGTGTGTTTCCGAGAGAATGCGATTCAGGAGGGAATTATATCCAGAAGAAATATGTCTTCAATATCTCAAAGAATATGATTGATAACCTCGCCATTACATTATCACATCCGTCATCGCACTACGCTTATATCATACGTCTGGGCATTTTGTCAACACCTGGCCACAAAACCACTTTTCTTCGAACGGAGCCACTCAAGTTTCCTCAATGTCTCCTTATATTTGAGGCCATAGGTGTATTAATAATTTCGAACCAAATTCAAGGTGAGCGAAATTTTGATAAAACATGTAAGTTACATAGCACCTTTTTTGATCAAAATAAAATGAAAGGACACTCGTAATTCATTTACTTTATCTCAGAGAGAAACACAAAGATTTGGGGTACGAATTAGTAAAGTCATCACTAATCCTAGATTATCCTGCTTGCCATTTTTCCCCTCCCTACTGTTATTACTGATAGTCTGTCTGGTTATGCTATGTCGTCGATCACTTTCAAAAACGTGAAAAAAAAATTTCCCAGCATAATTAGCGTTGCAACCCACACTTGATTCTAGAGCTGTAATGTTCCCCCCTATAGCTCTTCATCTCTTCTTCATTATGATGTACCAAGTGCTTTCCCTCTTCCCAGAATCACCTCAGCCCATCTCCGCTCCTCATCAGCCACATTAGGCGCTCCGTTAGCCTACCTCTCTAATGAGCTTAGCTAAGCCAGTATTCTCCCAGCCCGCATTTCAGAAACCTCCAACAAACAACTTCCTCTTCCTTCATTGATCAATGTTCACCACCATGTGCCAAAATGCTCCATTACTAAGATTACTGATACCTCCTTTACGTTTTTACCCAGTGACCTTTCCTCCTTATCCTCATCTCCTTGGTAAACCTTCTACAGCTTCATTCCCTTCTCATGCTCTTCGTACTACCAAAATTTACGGTCAGAATGATAACCAGAAACAAAAGTGAATGAAATTCTCTGAAAGTCTCTGGCCTTCACGTTCTGTCTATCCTTACAATTTTAGAAACTCATTATCGTCATTTTCGAAAATCTATCCTCAAAGCAAACGTGATGATCATCTGCATCGACATCCCGAAGTCTGCTCCATATGTGTCCCTTCATATTCGCAACTCCCTCCTCTACTTGACTAAATCTCCTTCTTAACTGCTATTACGACAAGCCCATTTACATTTCACAGTTGTCATGAATCCCTGTCGATGATTAACCCGTTCATTCTCGACTGTTTTCTCTCTCATCTCTCATCAAAAGTATATTTTTTAACTGGAAGAACAAATTCGTTTTTGTTATCTCCAAAGCAAAATCCTTAATACTTCATTCTTTACATGCTACATTGCTGACTTTCCTTCCCTTTCCGCTCCATCGAGCGTCGGAAAGCAATTCAACGCAACTAAATTACGATCGGAATCTTCGTTCGCCTTCAGGAAGTTGTGCGACTTCATGACACTTCTCTAATATCTTTGTCCGATGACGTCCAAACCTAGCTCATTTACTCCTGCATCTCAGAAAACATTCCAACAGACCAACCCTAAGGTTTGTATTAGAACGATAGTCAGTCACGATGCATTTTATCTCAAACTAAACTATGCCTATATCAGATATAAAGTTCTCTGAATATTATCCGTTATCACATCATGAAAATCTGAGAGCAGCTCCAATGTGAAACACAAAAGGTTTACAAAAATCCATAATTGAAGTAAATGGTTGATTATGCTCTGTTGTGAGTAATTTAATCCATATACTTATGTTTCCACATATTTGGCTAATGATGAAGCCGCTATACTCCTACACAATTTCTACACAAAAATAATGGAGTTCTATATAACATTTTAATTAATAATATTTGGGCAGGGGAGCAGTGGCAGCATGTGAACAGTGTGGAGTAAAGAACTTTTCTCAGAAGTACTCGTCTCTCTGGAGTCGGAGCAGACACTGACTCTGATGACACGGCACGAGGAAAATCTTCTATGCTCGTATTTTCCAACCCGACTACATCGGGAGCTTTTAAACATGCAACATGCCTCGGCATACTTGGATTATAAAAACATTAAACGAAGAACAAAAACCAAAAAAGGTCAAAACAGCTTCTCTCCACCTTCGACCTGAAGACGGTAGCAGGATGGCTGCCGAAACCGTTGCCGGCCAAAGTCAACGAACGCGGTAGAAAAACCCGAAAATACCGAACAATAATGGACAACGCCGCGGAAACCTTCGCGAGAATGATATTTGTTCACCAGGTTAACACGATCTTAGGCAAAAAACACAGAATCATTTTCAATCCCAAAAAGAGTCTAATTTGGTTAAAAGTGAGGTTAATTTTTTTCAGTGAGCTGGTCTGGGTAATTTTTGGTAAAATTTGAGAGTGAAATGTCTTGGGGTTGAATTTCTTTTCTGTAGGGTGAGGAGTCGCGGAAGAACGAATAAAAGTAAATAAATAAAACAAAAAAAGTAAAGTTTGACACCTTTTAATCCCTATATTCAGATATTCTTCAGATAGGGATTATAAGGTGTCAAACGTTTATCCATCACTTCAGTGGACCATACTAAAAGGTAATAAAAGACAGCAAGCCTCATAAGCATTCACGAACCATGTAAGCAAGATAGAAGAAAGAGTGTTGCCGTCATTTTCTCAAATAAAAGACGGTTAAACATTTTAGGGAGCGTTAATAATTATTTTCAGACTGTGCTCTTGTTCTGAGTCCAGTCATAAGCATAACATTTCATTCGGAAGGAGCTAATGCTGAGTATGGTTCCTCATGAGGAAAGGATAAGTGTCTGTACCTCCAAATGGCCAAATTTCTTTAAAAACATAGATACATTTCTTCAACTGGCATGTGTTCTCAGCAATTCACTGCTTAGCTGAACTTTATTAAATAAAACGTTTTAAAGAAATGTTAAAATTAATGTATTCTACGAACGAACCCGCAGTTAAAATTTATGGTTGTAGGCATAGTGTATTGATGAAAATGGTGCAAAATTTTCGCAGACATGACGAAAAAATTTCTTTGTATATTCCACACTTTAAAGTTAATTTCCGACCTAGGCTTCGACTGCACAGCAGTCATTTTCATGATTCCTTGGAAGTTTCTTGAAGATTCCAATTTTCCTTGAAAGCGATTGCTGTGCAGTCGAAGCCTAGGTCGGAAATTAACTTTAAAGTGTGGAATATGCTTAGAAATTTTTCCGTCATGAACCTGTAGTTCCCACTTCTTTACTGCTGCTAGCACGAGATATTACCAAAATACCGCCAAAAGGTATTTTGAAACCTAGTATTGAAATGAAATGGAAGCTTTTTATCTACTTTAACTCAATAATAAGTAAACCACAGTGAAGACGGAAGGCAGAACATAATAAGCATTTCCTCTTTGAAGGCTTACTTTGAAGGCTTTGTAGTAAACTTAGCAGCTAGTGCATCCCATCTTGAGAGGCAGAGAATTAAAATGACATGTATTGTTTATGAGGAAAAGAGTTGACAGCGTCGCAACGTACCACACAAGGAGAAGCAAGAGTCGACAAAGGACACTGAAAAGGTCTAACACATATGCCAAGTATACACCCATCAATTCCACTTCGCCGAACTCCTAACCGTGGCTGACTCCTCCGCAGACAGCCGATTTACCTCAGCGACCACCCAGAAACATTTCCCCTTCCCCCGGCTGCTGACCGCACCGCAGGTTTGACGGAGGGTGCCAACTTGGGAGGCAAGCGGATGATTGTCCAAGAGGACTCACGAGGCCTCGACCCCCGTAATCTTGGCCATCTCCGGAACCGGGAGGGGCCAGCCCTCAACTTATCCCGCCCAAAATCTCTCCTCGTTCATCGCCCAAGTAAATTGAACCGCTACCCGGGGGTATTGATGCATTTGTCCTCATTGCCCGTGCCAAAGCCCTGAGAGATGGATGTTCCGAAACCGCGGGAGTAGGGCTATAAAGTCAGAAGTCGCTGGGCGACGGCGATTGATCGTTTTTATTGATGAAATCTTAATTGAAGATGATTGCCAATTCGCCCTATTGATGTACCGAAAATGAAGGGATCTACCATGGGAATTTTGTCACAGGGAGGAGACACTAAAAAAATGTGAACATACCCTGAGGATGGTTTAAATTTTAACATTATTGTCAGCTTAAAATGCGCATGTTAACGTAAGAAGTGTCTTAGTTTATTTCTAAGAGTATTTTAGCAAATGATCACGATAAGTATTTTACAGAATATTTTAGTAACATTCAAAATATTCTTCAAGTAAAAGTGACTGTCTCTTCTTGTCATCACTCCGTAGGAGTTAATTAGACTCACACTGAAGACTATACTGTGTAATTTCGCACATTCATTCAAAGTATGGCACGTTTTACCGAAGGATTTAACACTGAATGATGATAAATTTCAGTGAAATGGTCGTATCTAAATGGAGCGTGTAAAATAGCAATTTTATTCTCCTCATTCACCGTGACAACTTTGACAATTCAATACTTTTATTTTTACAGCTACATTTATTTACAGCGTTAAAGAGTTTGACCAACAACATGATAAAATTAATTCAACAATTGCTATTTGGATCAAGTTGCACTACCTGTACTGTACAAAGAATAATAGCAGTAGTAGAAGCAGTACTACATAATTGTAGCGGTACCACATGGCGCATTTTTCTCCTTTTATTACCAACTCAGTCGCTTTTGATACAGTCAAAATACGCAATCTCGTTAAAGATTGGGCACTGAGTTATTTGAGAGGATCTAACTATTTCACGTGCATGTCATTGTTAAATGACATCGAGGATAAACTTATTTTATTGAAACTAATGTGGGGTTGAAGCTTCCGAGTTTATTCCCGTTGTGATGTAAGTTCTGCAGTCTCTCGTTTAACTTAAGATTGAAGTAGGTACTTTAGTAGGTATGAGTTCAAATGCGATTTGAAAAAAATGCCTTGACGTCACACACAAGTATAAGCGGCACAAGGGCTAGCACTTGCCCAATAGTGAATTGTTGGCTACAAACTGTAAAGAAATGAGAGAATTAACAATAACCCAAGCAAAATTTGGCTTCGAAAGCACATACTACGAACCCAGTACGAGAGGAGTGTGACGCATACAAAAGACCTTCATGAAAAAGAACAAAAGATTTCATCCATGTTGTTCGATCGGATTTGATACCTACATCTCTCCAATCCAGGCAAAAAGAAAAAGGTTTCATAACAAACAGATTGATTGAAGTGGCCTGCCGTCAAAAATTTTACGCTCATGTTATCATCACATAATCTTCACCTGCATGGTGTTCACGATGTGCTATAAAAAATAATTTCAGAAATCAGTTACTCATTCGTAAGTGTTGAGAAATTACCTATTCCAAGTATCTAGCCTGAAAATTGCCATAAGTGCCTGCATATCATAGCAGAAAAATATCATTATCCAATCATAATGCATGTAAAAAGCCAATACCGTCGATGAGCACGCTTTTATTCAAAACTTTTCTTCCAGCTTCTTTACGAATGGCATTTTTATTTCATGAGAATTTGCAGACTAGTTCGCAAGGGACATTTGCTTTCATCATCAATCGCAAATGCAAACTTGAGTTACAATACTGCCGAAAAATATTATAAATAAGCGTTGCCAAAGTATTATTGGAAATTCTAAAGCCCCGGAAGTTTTTTTTTTGAATCGACAGAGACAATATTTACAAAGGAACCATTGATTGTTAATATTGGAACCAAAGTATTGGAAAACCGCCCAGCCCTAGACGAGGGGGTGCTATCAGGTCATTTATAGCAAGTCATTAAAAATAACACATTTGATTAGCTGCAATCTCCTACAATCATTTTGTTGTGGTTTCCATTTGTCTTCCACCGCGCAGTATTGTATCCGGTCAGGTAAACGGATGCAGTACTGCGCTGTGCATAACTTTCATGCACGACAAAAATGGTCTCTGTCCTTCACTCATATGAAGTAGGAGGACAGCTGCATCCTTCTCTACGTTGCTGTCCCCTCATTGGGTGCCAGTGGCCGCTGCGTAATCATTACGATTTTTCGTAGCATATTTTTGCCATCATGCCCGTGGACCCTGCTCTCCACAGACACAGCCTTTATTGCCCATGAAGTCATTCTCTTTGATTAAATTCGTTCATTTCGCCATTAAATTCGATATCCACCGATTGAACAACCGTCCGCCGGTACCTTAAAGCCCTCTGGTACAGGCGAATGCCCTCGGTAAGTGTAACCAGCCCTGAGATCCAGAAACCAAGCATTATAAATACAGAACGATTGGAATGGCATCTTGGTGCATATGAGCATTTTTTTCGCCTAGTAACGTCCTTGGGCCACGGGCTGCTTTTCCACCCATCCAATACAATATCGTTAAGGTCAACCCAAAGGTTCCAATCGTCAAAGACGTCCTAGAGCCTATGACAGCAACAGAGTAATTTCAGAATGACCTTACATATATCAGCACGTCAAAACAATAGAGTAATACCATTTCGATTTTCCTTGGGCATCCAAGAAGCAATAATGGACATTAAAGTACTTGATAAGGGAAAGAACAGCTTCATTTTCCATCAGAAAGAAAACGAATACCTTCATGCCTCCTGATGGCCTCGTTCTAAGACTTGTAAGAACACCAAGACAACAGGCTCTATACGGCCATCAGCAAAGAACGGCCGTTCCGTAGTTTACATATTGATTCAAATTCATCATCCGGAAAATTCCCTACGGTACCTGATCCCTTACGAGCCAATATACCCGACACTTATGCTAAATTGATCTCTAGTGTCATATCTTTGCTTCAAATACTCGTTCGGGTGTCACACTTAACAGCTTCCCTTGACGGGAAAGGGACTCGAGATTCCTTTAGAGCTTCAAAACATCTGACGCACATTCCCCTTCAACTGCTGCGTATTACGCGCGATTAACTTCCGGCAAGCTGTCTGCCAATTTAGAAGCATATCGAAAGCCATGGGCACGGAATGTATCGGGTTGAGATGCATTCACAGGCGGAGACGTATCGATAAAAAATTTAACGTTATTCGTGGGAATTACGCTCGGGAAAATGTGCGACAAATTAGCCTATAAAGCACGGTTTTTTGACGCGAATTCGTGACCGGGCACACTCACCAATAGCAAACGTGACACAGGGAGCTTCGGTTCAATCCACTCGGTTTGAAGCCGAGATAATAATAAATTTTCCACATTTTCAAACGAAATGAACCATAATTTTATGAAGACCACTACCGGTCGGTTTATTAAGGCTCATTTTTGTTTAATCCTACATAAAGATCGTGGAGAAATGTATCTTTATCCAAATATCATATCAATGTCGCATGAATATCACATCGCAATTCCCTAATGCAGGTGGTTGAATGAAATGTGTACGTGAAATACGACAAATCAAGGTACTATGCCTCTTGAAGATAACAACGGGATATTTTCAGCCTCTCATTAGGTCAATCATTCAAGAGTGAAAATTTTTACCTACTTTAAAGATTAATCATACGCGCTAAGACCTTACCGCTTACGTAATTCCAATACTTTCATACAGTTCCTTATTTGATCGCGAAGAGGTGCCCCGGCACCCGACAAAGTAATGACATATTCTACCTGCCGTTACCCACGTAATGCCTGTCTTAACTTCAAGGTGACATTGTGGGAAACTTCGTGTCTAATTCCTTAAGACGCTGCACGCTAGGCTTAGGCTGCTTGATAAATTCAAACTGATATTTTTCAGAGCGACACAGAGAATATTATCATGACGCCTCACTACATTTCTAGGTCTGATAGATGCGATTAAATAAGAGAGATACTCTACCGAACAGATAGGTTAAAAAACTCGTTCTTTCCGCGCACAATTAGCGACCAAAATAGAAACTGAGCTCCTCCAAATACGCTCTCATAGGACATGTCACCATTTCACTTCCAAAACTTTTACATATTTACACGGCTGGTGACCTACCACCCCCTGCCACACGCCCATGCGGCGGCTCGCTGAGTAGTATGTAGATGTAGATGTAGAAGACCCTAAATGAAAAATACTACAAAGACATATTTTTAATTTTTAGAATGTAATCGTGAAAATCATTAGAAATTTACATTAAATAATCACGAACACTATTCCGCGAGTTAAAATTTCATGTATTTTTGCCTGTGCATCATTGAAAACATTTCCAGGGAAAGTTTCCTAGCAAATAATTTGAATAATTTATTTTAATATGCCTTGATGTAACTATGAACAGCTGATGATAGGACATTTAGAACAACTGTATGGTAAAGTTAAATTTTAAGGTCCATGGTCCATGGTAGAGTTTAATTTTAAATCCATGGTCATAAACGTTACGAAAGCGCCAAATATTCCATTAGCGAAAAGCTTCAGACCTCCCTGTATCGTCCATTCTACACCAACTGGGAGACTTCATAACTTTTGTGACCATACAAATGAATTTTTGAAGCATCATTCAAATGAGACTGCTTATAGCGGTACTGAAAATAATGACGTATTTACCGGCGAAAGGTACAAAAGGGTGATTTCCTTCACTCTAAAACAAATTTACGATCTATTTTAAAATTTTTTTATAAAATAACTCATTTGAAAAGAATAAGCGCTGGGCGCTTCTATTGATGAATAACTAAGTTAGACGGGATTGTAATTGTAATTATTAGTTTCTATTATTTCTTACTCTATTTCAAAACTTTTATGTTGCTGAAAATACCTTGTATTTTAAAAATATCTCTTGCAGCCGTTGTGTTTTAAGCTGTACAAATGCTTCCAATAGATTTTACTTAAGTTGAGGGTAAGTTTTGGGCTATCATTTCCCGAGAGGAGACTTACTGAAAAAGAAACTGTATCGCTAAATGCCTACAAATCTATATAAAAGCGTATCAGGCTCAAAATTGTGGAAGCGATATATATCTATTTCAAAATGAAAAACAATTGTAACTTTCCACACAAAATGTTTAATGTATGCCGACCATGGTTTCAGCACCTAGTGCCATTATCAAGGCCTTTGTTCTGAATGACCTATCATCCGCAGTTCATAGTTATATCAAGGCATATTAAAATAAGTCATTCAATTTAATTGCTAGAAAACTTTCCCTGGAAATGTTTTCAATGATGCACAGGCAAAAATACATGAAATTTTAACTCGCGGAATAGTTTTCGTGATTTTTTAATGCAAATTTCTAAAAATTTTCACGATTACATTCTAAAAATTAAAAATGTCTTTGTAGTATTTTTCCTTTAGGGTCTTCTACATCTACATACTACTCGGCGAGCCGCCGCATGGGCGTGTGGCAGGGGGTGGTAGGTCATCAGCCGTGTAAATATGTAAAAGTTTTGGAAGTGAAATGGTGACCAGGGGTCAAAGTCTATCTGAAAATTATCTTAAGCTACTTTTGCGCTTAAATATGAATCACGGTGTCAAATGAACAAATATCTAATATTCTGAAAGTTTTCAACCGTGGAAAATGTTTACCGTTACTTTTGAATTTTGATGAAAGCGTAATATGGCTTTAGAATTCTTATTCTGAACTGCACGTCTATGATCATTCAATTTTTTAATTTACCGATTTTCTGTGTTAATAAAACTTGCAGTCAATTTTTCCTTGTGTAATAGAATTCCCCTTTGTAGAAAATGCGCCATGCCCTCGGTAGCTCATGAGAAAATATACAAAATTATTTAAACTCCAGTCAGCTATTTTATGTAATTTATGCGAGGACCTCTCTTACCACAAAATATCATTTAAGGATCTAATAAAATAGAATTGAGAATCAATTCTGTTTGATTGTTGCAAGGTTAAGCTGTTTCACCACAAAACAAAGTTGCACCATCTTACTTAAATTGTGGCCAGTCAAACTCTCTTAAACGACTTTGTAGGCCATTTAAAAATGAAAAACTTGGCAAGGATATGACTTGAAAACTTGACTTTGACCTCTGAACACCATGTTCAGCAAAATCTTATTCCTTTTTACGTATATATCAATTGTGAAAGTATATATATATATGAATATTAGGGATTTGAAACTTGAACGGGAATAAATTTATGACCACCAAGTAAGAAAGAGTTCATTTTGTTTACTTGTTATAGACTTTACAAGAAACTAGGATACTTTGCATTTAAGGTTATGACTCAAACGACATACTTAACATTTTCCTGACGAGGTAGAGAAGAAGACTAAGGGTAAGTCACATATAAACAACATTTACTCCTCTACCTCAAGTTTTCTTCTGATACAGAATCGACAGCGTGATGGCTGATATGACTGAAGAAATCTTTTCATGACGGGGACGAAAATAGAGACGACTGATTTGCTAACATTCCTAAATCTAGGGAGCAATGGGGTAATTTTAATTAAAAAAGATACTTTTCCCGACTAATTATCCGGAACATATCGCCAAAACCGTATCTCCATTCTGAAATGGTGAACAATATTTGAGAAACCAAGTGATCACAAAACAACAACAACCGCGGAGTTGAACAAAGCAGAGATCGTAAAGATCTCCTGTTGACTCGGAGATATTCGAGAGGGAAAAAATAGCACCACTACACATTTATCGTGGCACGCTTCGTTCTACTTTCGAAAAAGCGAAATTTTCGCCACTGGGTCGCATTCGCAATCCCGGATAAACAGCAGAAAACGTCATCTCCACCCTCCGCATTGATACTATCTGTCACGCTCGCGGAGCGATAAGCCCAAGAAAATACCTCCGTCACACCTCCTCGTTCGGCAGAAATCGTGGCGCCTAATACCGCGCCCAAGTAAACGCGACCAGTTGCAAACACCCGAGGGCGTCAATTCACTCGCTGGTGGCTTGTCCGGCGGGCGGGTTCCCGGCCCTCCATCCCAAGCACCCTGGTTACCGTTCGTCACTCAAAAGAGGCGTCGCCAGGATTAGTAGGGAAAAGGACCGGGCAATAATTAATGAAAGGACGGCTTCAAAACGTTCCAAGGACTCCCACAAAACGTCAACCCTCTCTTGCCCTTTCAGAGCGGATCCCTTTCCAGCGCAGAGCACAAAGTGCGGGTCTTAAAAGACGTCCCGACAGCTCGGGGGAGGAGTGAAAAGCAGTCCAAGCGAGCGGGCGGGAGAGAGGCCCCCGTCAACTCATCCCGCGCTTACCCGCACAAAACGACCGGCGGCAGGGAGCGCGGATGCACAAGGGAAACATTTGACGACTGAAGTGCGAGCACTCTCAAGCGGGGCATAACCCTGCGGACATCACGGAGCATTGCAAGACGGGAAAAATATCCTTACATGTATCTATAAATAATAAATCCATGGGAAGGAGAGGCGGTAAACGAACGGGAGATCGAGTTTTCAAGAGTGTGTGCCGCAGTGAAGCAATGTGGTCGCGTGATGTGGTGGTCGGAGGGGTTTTGAACTCTCGGGAAGACGACCGATGCCTACTTAACCTAATTTAACCACCGCGCAAGGGTAGACAGTGGAAAGCGAGGCCAAAAGGCGGCGGAGCGGAGGTCAGGGAGGGGGGAGGGTGGGGGGATGTTGTTGAGCCGTCACACAAGGCACTGGTGGAATCCTAAAAGAGAGTGTAGAGGGATTGTTGGGTTGAATACGCCCCGCCCCAATGTCCCACCTCTCAATCGAAAGAAACGTTAAGAAGATGACACGCGTGGATAAAGAAGTAAGGGGGGAGGTGGTAAAAGAAGGCGGGGGGAAGAGCGGGAGGGGGCGGGGAGGGAGGGGCGGTCGGGGAGGAGGATGAGGAGTAATGGAGGGGCCCTTCTGGCAGCAACTTCGAGGGGGCGGAGTCTGTGTGGGTCAGTGGGCTGGTCCCCATGACGATGCAAGATGGCCTCCCAGGCTCCCCCCTCCGCCCTCCCCGCCTTTCCCCTCCCTCCTTCCGCCTCTTTCGTACACCTACCCCCACTCCCGCTCCCTCTCCTTCCCATACCGAGTCCTCCTCCTCACTCCCTCCCTTCCCTTCCCCCTCTCACAACCCCCCTCCCTCCTTACGCCAGCCCGCCCATTTCCAAGCGCAGAGCCGACGACTTCCCTCCCTGCCGATGGCTCTCCGCTGCCTGCTTCGCCGTGGATGAGCTTCGGGGGGCCTCGTCGGTGAGTCGGCGGTTTGCTGCCCGCCGATGCGGTTTTTCGGAGGCTGGGGCCCCGCAAAGGCGAGGAAGGGAACACGCGGGGCGGGTCAAAGGCGTCTTTCGATCGAGCAAAATAAACATGTAAATCCTCCTCTTTATGCACGTGCTTGTGTATCTTTGCATGTTTACAAATAAGGTGGCTCTCGTCGTCCTGGCTTGCCGGCGTGTTCGGAACTCTTGCCCCGAAACGCCTGCTGCCCGCTTTATATTCGGCGATAGAAGCGACTCCTTGTGATTTAGTGCGGGATCCTTTGTCCTCTTTTGAATGACTGCGTCTGTGGTGCCGGAATCGGAGCCGTCTCGCTCTTTTGGGTGCTCCAGTCTTTGACCGTCACTTCCGACCAAATACGCACGGTACAGCGCAGAAGAAAATTTCCCTCTGTTAGTGGCCAGCCGCGAGATAGTGACTACCTCGAATAGCACGGAACAAAACACTTCGCCGTAGATCAATTTCGCGGCAGGATAACGTTATCATTACAAAGTTAACAGATTCCACAAAGTTACACCCGATACTAGCAAGGACAAAAATCTCGAAAGTTGTAAAGCTTATCACTAATGCTATTCAACGTTTATATTGAGGAGACACAAAAATATTACTGAGTAATGAATGTTCATGGAGTAAAAATAAATGGAAGACTTCATAATTAAGTACGCTGCGCGGATGATATTACCTTGATGATTGGAGACGCATGCGGTATGGAGACCTCTCTGGAGTTGCTGTACGGATCACTGAATGCGAAGTGTAAGCTGAGGGTGAATACGGCCAAAACAAGAGTGATGTAGTGCACAACAAATGGAGAAAAGGAAGAAGAAATTAAACTGGGAGGAGAGGGGCTGATCAATGTCGAAAGCTTCCCCGGCATTGGTAGTTTAATATATTCCGATGGACGATATAACGAGGAGATCAGAGTTAGTATAGCGTAGGCTAAGAAAGCTTTCTGGATGAAAAGTTTCCTGTTTTTTAAAGCTTCTAGTATACACCTACGAAAGAAATATAGTAAAACCTTCGTGTGGATTGTAGGTCTATACGCATCCGATAGCTGGCCTCTCTTTGATATGGGTAAAATGAAAATACAGACATTGGATATGTGATGCTGCTGCAGAATGCTCAAAATATCGTGGACCAGTAAAGTAACCAACGAACAAGATTCGGAAAGAGTGAAGGAAAAACGTCAAACGATAAAAATGACAGAACGCAGGGGAGAGAAAAGCCGGTTGGACACCTGCTAAGACATTCAGGCCGATGCACGAAACTGAGGAAGGAGGGAGGGAGGTCGAAAGGAAAAGAGGAAGACTAAGGATAGAATATTCGACAGTCATAAAAAATGGATCACCATACGGAAAAGTAAAGATTTTGGCACAGGAGAGACTACCTGTGACGAGAAGAAGATGATAAATGCTGACCATCAACCCAACCGTTGAGGAGACTCAGAAGACATCGTTGGAATTCGTGCGTAACACACTCTACCATAGCACTGGAATTTGTTTTTTGGTGCTCACCTGCTCCTTTTCACTTCCACGACATTTATCGTAAATATTCGACATATGAAAATGAAAAATTACTGCCAATAAATATGGTCGTTCCAGTTAAGCTCATGACGATAAGTTAAGATATGCTCTGAATGGCCGAAATGCATACAATTTACTAACTAAATGCACTTGAGGAACCCCATGTCCAAAGATTGATCTTTTAACTCAAATTCGATGCATTTCACTTCATTTTGATACGATCAAAATATTATGGCCGCCTTGAACTCATAAAACTACCTATTAACCCTTCAACAACTCATATCAGAATGAAATTAATCTGTGAAATGGAAAACCGTAGAACAATGAATGCAAGATGATTTTCCGAAAACTAAATGTCGATGACAGATATCCGTTGGAATACACCAAAAATGGCCAGAGAAATGGGTAGTGAAGGCCTTATAATAAAATGGCAGTGCGTTTGGCCCTAACTAGCCTACGTGCGTCACGTAGGCTGGCTCAATCCATGTTATTCTAAATTGTCTTAGATTTTTTGGAAATGAAAATAGAGTAGACCTGATTTCTGGGCAACAATAGCCGTTTTTTGACGCAAGGGATTTAGGTTGACGCAATTATTATTGCCGGCGTTTTTCTTAAATCGTAACGGAACATCGATTAGTTCATACATTTAAGGTTTTAGCGACGGAAGACCACATCTATGACGGTTGAAAGCCATGAAAATGTCGGACAGATTCGCTGAAATTGTAGAAGCGATACTAAGGTAGACACATTTCCCCAGAGCGTGCTACCAGGAGCACTGAATAAATATTCGGTCAGAACGCGTATTGAGGCGTTAGTAATCCATAATTACTTCTGCTCTGCATTATTATAGCAAATATAGTCTTAAGTAACCGTCTCCGGCTTAACTTTGTGGAAGTGAGTTATATTCATGATGAAAACAACTTAGTTTCAATCCACACAATTTTATTATAAACGACTCGGGTTTCAGCAACTTCTGCTGAAGTTGCTGAAACCCGGGTCGTTTATAATAAAATTGTAGGATTGAAACTAAGTTGTTTTCATCATAAATATATACTTCTTTGAATGAAACATCACAAATAAATTTTTTGCCGCTGTAAAGTGTTGCGGAAACGGAGGACTTGGCATCTACACTTGAGCGAAATTATCAAGAATATCCCTTGAGGATACTGATCGACCTGCGTTCTGTTTTTTACTCTAAGAAAAGAGTTATCTTATCATAAAAAATTATACCCCATAACATTGTCAGAACACATTTACACAGACTCTGTTGGAATGAACTTCCATCCTCAAAATTTTCCTTCTCTCGTCGCCATCATTTCTTGCGATAAACCGAAAACCCTTTCAATAATAGCTTTGGATGTGGAACAAAAATCTGATAAGGAGATAACCAATAAAGGGATCAAATAACAATCATGTAAATGTTTCATCAATCATTTACCCAAGTCATAAGGTTGCAAAACTTTGCAGATAAAACCTTAAGTTTCCCACGACGAGACATTAGAACGTTCATGGGCATGCTGGACAGGGAAAATCAAACCAATTTATAATTGGGTATACTATGAGAAACAAAGAGAAAAGTCTCAAATGTGCGATGAGTAAGCAGCCAAATCCTTTCGCTTGTCGGCTGTGTTTACACTTGGCCTCCGGCATCAGATAGGAAAAGGAGTCGGTATTCAGTAAAGATTCAGAGGGGATCTTTCACACTGACATTAATTTCGATGCCGTGAAATCCCTTGCTAACAGACATTCAGTCGAAATTGCCCTTCCCTTCACAACTCTGTGGCTTGGAAACAGCGATAAGTTGATAGGCAACATAACTCGGGCGATTATATAAGTCGTTTCATTATCTGCAATAAAGGACTCGAGTTTTAAGTAACGGCGTCGCGATTTCATAATAAAACTTGCAAAGCGAAGTCATTTCCAAGCCTTTTTTAAATTTCTATTAATTCACTTTCAAAACCTGCTCAATGCATGCCATGCAATGGAAGAAGTGTCAAAATCGTAAGCATATGAGACTAACATCTAAAACGAATCGTGACATTGCCACTTACAGCACTGAACAGCGATGAACTTCACCTCTTATTTTCATTTTTATTTGAGAGTTCTTTATAGAAACTAGTTAAGATATATGAATAAATTCGCCAAAACTGACTCAAGAAAAATATGTCTGGTGCCTGGTGAAATGATGCGCAGATTCTTTGTTATCCCTCCCAAATTCGCACACCACTTCCCTCCACAGGCCTAATTTTCCTGTCAATTTTGGAAGATTCTGGGAAACTAGATCTGAAGTTGAAGAAAATGATCCTGTGCACGGTAAGCGAAAAAGTGACTGAAAATATTAATAATAGTTATTGGAGAATGAAACTGACTGAAAAGCTGACTTGATTTTTGGACAGACTTATTAATTCTTGTGAAAATGCATGTACAAGGATGATTCCAAGTAAACATGGACGTTTGTGTTTTTATATCGTATTTCATAGTAATTTGCAAAAGACATGGATATAAAATGTTTGGCGATGGAAGGTCATTGAAGAAGAAAGTTGTTGTGTTATTTGGAACCCATAAATAAAAAGTAAACTGTCATGATTTTAGGGTGTTGTCATGCCATCTTTTAAAATCGTATGGAATATGACGACCAACTGTCAATGCTTAACTCTGAAAAGATCTGCACTCGAATAGAATATTAAAAGGCTCATTATTTTTCCATTGTATGGTCAGTGGGTACCTTCAAGAAAATATCATAACTTTATAAGCAGACTGAATGCGCTCGTTTCAAAGAATAAAATTTGGTATACGCGGACGTTTTTACAATTAAAGAGAATAGCGTACAAATTCATTATTCTTACTTTATTAGCGCTCCCACTGCAACAGTGAAGTGTTGTTGGATGAGCATTAAAACGGAAATATGAATTTAAGTATGGAGGTTCGGAAAATGAGACGGAAGTAAGTAAAGAAGAGAAATACACGTGAATGCGTCGCGAAGAGAGGAGGGGAAAACTGCCAAAATAAAAATAAAAATTCAGTTTATAATAAGAAGACATTGAATAAAAGAATAACAGGCAAGTCGGTCACTGTGAGTAGGGAAGAAACATCTTCTGCACACCAGGAGGCCACAGGCATACGAATCCACCCATAAGGGTTCGAATCCCTCATAAGTGGATGCTCACCATATACTCTACTATTTATGGAACGCTTGGGACAATGCCTGCATGTTACATGTAATGAACATAACTAATCAGACGTGATTGGCGAAATTTGTGTTCAGTGTAGAATAGAATTAATTATTATTAACCCATCAGTATCAGAACGTATGATTTTTAAGCAAAATTATTACAATACGAGAAGAGATCAACCTGATTCTGCAAGTTACAAAGAAAATAAAGGTGAAACTCTATTGGATTAACTTAGTGCCTCGAGGCCGAGTGGAATATGCTGGACTGGGAGTCAGAGAGGAAGGTAGAAATGTAGAAGGTTAGGTAAGGAAACTGGTAAGTAGACAGGTGGAAAGACTTAAGCACAGGTAGAAATTGGAAATGACATAATATATGATTTTATGCTGGTGAGAATACTTACGATAGATATCGAGATAAATGTATCGCAGTAGGTCCAAATTTAGCCAACACAATGAGTGTAATTACCTGTGGTCAGTGCTACTGCAGCTAGGTACTACATAAGTGTATCGATATAGCCAACTCATTAGACTTCTTCTTTGCAAGTGTATTCACAAACTATGAAACAGTAGGTGACGTAGGTCGTTAAAGAGCAGATGGGTGACGTAATTATACATCATGACGGGATATTGAACAACTGCCCTCGATTTATCTTTGGAATTCCTCGGATCCAGAGGAGAGAGTGAATATGTATACATGGATTACATGGATTAAGCCCAGCACATCGCATTGTTTCGAAAATACATATTTATCTCAAGATAACTGGACTGGAATAAGTCACAAGACTGGAAAAACCCCATGTTCAAACAAAAATGAAAAGCGGAATCATGAAAGATCAAGGCAACTATTGGATTATATTGATAGAGTATCTCTTACGCGAGACTCATGACCACATAATTTATGGCAATATTAAATTACGACCTTCCAGGACATTTGAATAAGTGACAAGACTGGAAAAACCCCACGTCCAGACAAAAATGAAAAGCGGAAACCAAAAAGATCAAGGCAACTAAGTATACCCTAAAATCAAGTGGAAATAAAAGAACTTTCCCAATTACTTTTTTATTTCAAGAGAACATTCTACGAGGTTCTTTGCTACAAAGTAATGTGCAAGCTATGATTATGCGGATAAAATGAAAATATAGTGAATTCGATTAGTGACTTTAAAAATGATCGGAAGCTGAGAGTTTTCAGAGACGGCATTAGTTCCGACATGATTAGGGAGATATTCGGCGTCCGACAAGGAAGCGTGATTGGTGCCTTGTCACTCCTTATATCTATAACTGAAAATAACGCTGGAGTTAGCAGCACAATTATACTGTTCGCTGACGAGGCGGTCATCTTCCGAGGAATTGCCACGAAATTGGACTTTATGGCCTTCTCTTCAGATCTGAAAAAGGCTGAATCATGATGTCTCGAGAAGAGGCTCGAATTTAATCTTAGTGAATGCGCTGCAGTACACTTCTGCCAAAGAAATCATAACAACGTGAAATCGGTGAAGCAGGAAGGGAAAATTTTAATTAATCAGATAAGGAGAACCACCATAATTACAAACCTGACGCGGGGGATACCCTTATGTAACACTTGCGTCACTGACTGAAAGACTATGCCATAATATGACTGTTTCAGGCTGAACTTGGTGTAAGTTGTCGATATTCATGATGAATAAAGATTATGCTCTTTAAGTAAACAGTAGGACGAACCGCAGATGAAAAATCGAAAGAGAGATATCACTTCTCTCGAGGCAGGACTAATACCATTTAATGTGCAATCTGAGCAAAACACAAGTGAAAGCCGTCATATTTGGTAAAAATCACTATTATCGCACTGAGAGTGAAACAAAGTTAATACCAGGACTGGGCAGGGAGCCGACTGAGACTCGGAAGCTGTACACTAGGCTACGATCACTTTAAAATTTCATATCACGCTAGTTTCAGGTTAACAAGGAGATTTTGTTAACAAGGAGGGTTTCGGCCCCTCGGCCCTCACTAGGCTGATGGACACGACAAAATAAGAGAAATACATTAATACACAGACAAACTTATACAGACATTCTTTCCACGAACCATTAATAACTACAATAAAAACAGAACGAGACACTACGTTGCTCAGTCAACACAATACAATTCTGACCTTGACAACATAACCCTCAACTGCTATCGTCGGGTCCTTTTTGACCCGACGTAATTTGTTATTTTTTTGTAGTGGTCAAACGGCCGCTCGCAGTAGCCTTGGCTACAATGTAATCCTAGTAGAAAGGGGGGAGTGAGCCAGTTGAACTTGAGACAGTGCGAGTGACAAATGTTGTTTACGAGCAATTCGAAAAATCGGGTCAAAAGAGACCCGAGGATAGTGTGTACATGGCCAAAAGCCACAATAAATAATAAATAAATAAATAATAAATGATAGTAGTTTAGGGATAAGACGACGTTGAACGTATAAATCGGGGTCATATTTGGATAAAATAATGTGTAATCACAAAACTTCAGTTGTTTCATTGTACAATTAATATATTTCATCAAGTAGAGTCCCGCAAACTCGGACCCCGATAACCCGGAAGTCCGGATAACTCGGAAACCCTTGGAGAGCGGTATATTCCTGCATTTAAACGCTACGGCACTGACCGGAGCACGATGCGACACCGACCGCATCACACAGTGCTCTGAACAAAGAACGCCCGAGCAAGGTCATTGCCTCTGCGTGTTTGTGTTTAGACCCTTACCTACCCTATTAAACCATAAAGGTTTAATTTAGTAATAATGTATAAAAACTTGTGATTTTTCTTATTTTTACTCCTTTCCCAATAACCCGGACACCCTTCAGTCCACATTAGTCCGGGTTTGCGGGACTCTACTGTAACCGAAACCGCCAATTACAATAAATTCAATTTCGTCATTTCTCCCTTCTAGTTCCTTTCCTCCCATTTTCGTGTCACGTACCTGAAAAAAACCCCCTGTCGCTGTCCATGTCCCTGAGTCGGCAGCATTTTGCAACACCGCGAGTTGCAAGAATGATTTCGTAACAAAAGCGACAACTTTGAAAACCGCAGAGGCTTCAATTGTTGTAGATGGTTCCTCACGGCCCACACGTGCCGACTCTCTGTACTTGAAAATTTATGATTGTTATCATAGAGCGCTGTTGGATTCGCCATTCGGATGAAAGGATGGATAGGCTTAAAGCGAAAATTATGGAGCAGGTAGTGTTTTTCTTTCGAGAAACGCGCTTAATCAAAAAGTATTAGAACCAGCGGTGAAGATAACTACCGAAAGAACCTGAGAAGAGCAGCGCAGGTAGGCTAACGGCTGAGTCAACGGATCACCTTCTTACCTTCCAAAATTCCCCATAAAAATAAAGTAATGAACGGAAAATTTCATGAAATGGATGCATGAAATTTGTAAAGAGATACTGAAGTTCATGTGTTCTTTAGCGCCAGATATAAAAGAAAGAGCAACGAAAGACAATACTTCCGTGGTTATTAAATACTTTCAGGACAAATACGTGCGGTGTCAAAATCAGTAGTCATCAATTCGAAGATTAGTTTGCAGCATCTCTCCAATCAACTCTCCTCCCTGCCAACCGCTTCACTGTCCACTCCGACGTCATTCGTTACGTGGCTGATCAATTACATTTTTGGTATTCCCCTGTAATTCGTCTCATTTATTTCTCCTTCCAATATTTTTTTCACTCTGTTATTTTGGAGCAAAATGTGCCCTACAAGTTACTCTTCTTGCCAAAGTTCTCATCAAACTTCTTTAGCTCTTCGCAGGAATTTGATCGTGATTGTCTCCGTTCGTTTGATCTTCGGCTCTATTGGGTGACACAACATCGATTTTGCTTCCTATGTATTTCGCTCTACAGGTATCATTTCCCATGCTTCACTGGTCCATAAGAGCATGCTCCAAATATATGAATGAAGCGCTTCCTCACTTCTAAGCTAGAATAACCCACTAGCTAGTCTTAGCTTACTCCTCCTCTGTAAGAATGTCTTCTTCGCTTGGGCTACTCTGCTCGCCATATCTATTTCCTGTGCTACGCGCGCACTCTCAGAAGGAGCCCTGTTTTTACCATGGGAAAATATTCATAGCATGACATTGTACAGCATATTTCTCCATTATAGCAACTTCATATATCTTTATCAGAAAGCTCATACTTAGGTAACCGGTTAAGCTTGTAGAACCGTTTCCGTTATGAAATACCGGTAATATTTGTAGAAAAGTACAAATTATTCTTTGCATATGGATACTATTCTGAAATTCTTCTACAAAGTGACGCCCGACGCCCTTGGTTGTATTGGACTTACATCGTACGCATAAACCAACAAAAGTACCTAGTATCAACATTACGATAGACTTGGCTTTATTTAAAGTAAAATATACGTGGTTATCATTCGTATTACCAAGAATAAGTAACCATCGATGTAATTCTATAAAAGGCTGAAGGCCACAGCAAAATGGAATTTGTTCGTGATATTGATGGGTACTAGGATCTCAGAGTCTACGGTACATTGCGTGAAGGCTGAAACAGTTATTCACCCATGGCAACTGAGAAGTGACTTCCATTGGGCAATTATCTGCATTTGACATTCATGCAGAAATTCCCATCGTCAAATACCTTTTCATGGTTCGAAAATTTTCGTGAATGAATTATTTGGCTGAGTGTTTTTGCCTTGATTGTTCAAGTTCGTTTGTAGTATTCCCCCCCCCACCTATATAAATGGCAGTACAACCTATAATTAGTTGTTGAGGTTGCGGTATGCAGGCAATTTTTCATTCAGCATCTGAGGAGTAAAACATTGCTCCAAGACGTAAGCATGGATACTTACCATTGCTCTCCAAAGAGTAGATTGGCGAGACGGAATCACTTTGTGCCGCCTATGATTTTTAGCTCCCCGATAAAGATCAACTCCCAAGGTGTTCGCTCACGTTCGAGTCACGGAAATGACACGGATACTTAATTCCTGCCGCCTCGTCAGAAACAAAACCGCCAATTTATAAGACTCAACGATGAGCGCTTGGAGCGGAGGTTTAATCAAAGCAATTGAAACAAGAATCCGTTAGGCTTGGGAATCATAGGCCATTGCCTCTAGAAGACACGCTCTCTCGATACATAAGGATAAAATCCTTTCTTCACCAGAACTAAGAGCATGGCACTCGCGTCGAACAAATTTCTTACGGCATAAATAAAAATTCGGCGCCTCAGTAACAACTTCAGTTCCATTTTAGGATGAAAATGTGGGCATACTTCAATCCTACATATAATGCAGAGCCAATAAAGAATATTCGTGAAGGGTATTAAATAATTGGAAGCACATAAAGCAATGTGCCTGGGCTGGCACTTAAACAGTCTGTTGCCGTAGGATTAAGGTAACCTGTATCCAGCTTCTGAAATGCTCCTCGAAGGGGAAATGTCCTTATATATACATCACCCCTTGAGAGCCTCGCCGACCAGAAACCCTTAAGTCCGGATTCAGACGAAATTGAAGATGAACATTGAGGGAAGGTTAGAATTCTTTAACGATCATGCAATAAATATATTAAGCGTATGGATTTTAGAGAAATGTAATATTCATTACCACTTCAGCTAATGCTCAGAGTATATTTATAGAAGGGAGGAATTCCATTTATTTTTTTGGCACTAAGCTGTAATCACGGGAGCTCCATCGAATTCAACGAGGAATAAAATCGCCAGGGACAGCAATATACTATTATTTTTAATCCATCAGAAATCGAAAGCTTGGACAATATAACCTTTTTATAGGGTTCTGGCCTCGTAACGTGGGCATAGGTAGTATTAGACGCATTTGAAGTTCAAAAGTTACCTAATATATTTAAATTAATGAATATACCCATAAAATGTATTATTACGGCCACTGGACTAAAATCATTACGTAATGATTACACCACCATTTCGTTAAATAATTCTACAGCGGATGTACATTAATTTTCTGCGGTAGCTACTTCAATGCGTTTCGCAAGTCAACTTGAAAATTACCGGAACTATAACATGTTTTATAATAAATTATTGACCCAATATAACAACAAATAAAACTAAGTAAGGTGATTTAGAGATGTAATTACCATGATATGTCAGTTCATAATTTACATGCTCGATTTCAGCGGGATGAGCCGTGCACTTCAAGGTTGTATACCTAAAATATTTGCTCCCGAACAGGAGCAGCTTTGTAACTAAGACAAATCCTTTCAAACCATACCTGATAACGATTTTAATATTTTCTATTTCGATTGAGTCCTTTCATTTCCTCAAAGTCAACAACTAATACAATCATAATCCAAAGTTTTTAAGCTTCATAGAAATATTTCCACGTGGATATTCACGACCTTCACATGATCCACTTAAACTTAGGCGCTGTTGAATATTTGAATTTTCAATAATTGTAGAGCAATGGCATCCAAATAATTGCACCCATGCTTTCTTCATCACTTATAGTATATATAAACAATTTATGTAATCACGCATTTAGAGGATATGTAACTGCTTTTGTAGATGATATTGCCTTAAATTATGCGTCGGCCAACTGGGATTTGGTTGAAAATAGTATAAACGAAGACTTGAAGTTTCTAAGATATTGGTTTGAATTTAATGGTCTCCAGATGAGTGAAAAAACGAAGTTATTATATTATGATCTTTGTAAACTAAGCTCTTATGATTCGAACTTAGTATACCAGCAAGTAGATTGCTCTAAATTATCTTGTAACTGTCCAGTAATTGAACAAGTTAGTGAAAACAGGTATCTTGGGGTCACCATAGATCAACAGTTAAAATGGGATAGCCATATGCTGCATGTTTCTGGTGCACTAAGGCATTGTTTGTTAAAATTCTATTTTATACAAAATTAGTGTCCACCCCATTTTCGTAAAACCCTTTATTTTGCTCTGGTTCAGTTTAAATTGCATTATGGATTTGTGTGCTTGGGAAGGGGGCTTATCAAAATATACTTAAACCAATTGTAGTACCACAAAAAAAGAATAATTAGAATAATTGCAGGTAAATCTCAATACTGTCACTCGTTCCCCTAATTTATTTAATTAAAATTGTTACCGTTAAAACATTAATTATTTATAAAGTCCTTAGGGTATTTTATTTGAGAAGTGAAAATAAACCTTTGCAAAGAACGCAACATAATCTTAGAAATAAATTCTTTGTACCTTTAATTAAATCAAGCAAAAGTCTCTTTAAAAGATGCTTTTTGTATATGGGACCTAAAGTGTACAAAATGATACCAGTGAACATAAAGGTCAATATTAAAACAAAATTCCTTACAATGGCAGTGGAATGGCCACTTACTCAGCCCAGTGTAGATTATTGCGTGAAATTTATTGTATTTATCCTGTTTGGCTCATCATAAAACTGTATTGTGTCAATTATTTGTATTTTAGGTTTTATAAATTATCAATTGTTGTTGTTCTTATGAAAATATGCAGCTACGCACTGCTGTGAAGGTAGCTTCGACTCAGTTTCTTCTTAGAGGCTACGTAAAGCTTCCTAAAATGTATGTATGAAATCTTTGTATTTTTTGTGCGAATGTTGTTTATGAAAGTAATAAAACATTATTATATTATCAGAAGCCTTTTCGCACCTCATAATTAACCCTCTTTACGCAGTTATTCACCCGCAGAGTTGGTCGTTTGCAGAGATCATTTATTAAAGTTTGAAAGCAATCACGATGGGTCTTTCCTTTGATCTTGGCAAAGTAAATTATTGGTGCTTCGTGTGAGGGGTGGTACGGAAGCATGAAATAGTGCATCAAAATGCACTTACCAGAAATAAAAGAAATAGAACGCGACGTCGATAAAGAAGAGAAGCGCATATGAACGCTGTGAATGGAATGAAACATTTGAGTTTTGCAGCGAGTTCGGACCGATTTCCGGGAAAATACATTTAAAGAATTAGTAAAATTGCTCAAAGTAATTTGTGTGAGATATCACTTCACATAAAATTCGATGAACTAGGCCAATTCATAACTGACCCCATTATGAGGGGAAAATGGCATAGTATTTAAAATGAGAGCAAAAAAGCCACGCACCACCCTAGTAGCAGAGGACACTGATGCAACGTTTAGGCAACGTTTCAATTGGAAAAGGTACAAGTCCACACAATGTTGACGTTAGTTGCGATAATGTTGCATGCACGTTACCTCGACATCCGAATTTCCCAAAAAACAACGTTGCAGTAAAATTGTCTGGGCAATATTAAAATAAAAATTGGTGTAAACTTTAGCAATCGAAGAAATTCTCATAATTACGTATTAATATATTACCGTCCATCTGAACTCAATGACTACAGATTTTTACATGGCATACTACCCAAAAACAGAAAATATTTCAGAATATTTTTTTAGAATGGATCAAAAGAGCTGTGGTTTGCCATCCCTTGTTGTTGCTAGACAAAGCATATATTTTAAAAGCAGCTAACGTAAACGTTGCGTGCACGTTGCCTCAATGTGAAATGATAACATTGTGCGTGAACATTGATGTAACGTCCTGGCAATGTTCACGTTGCCATGTAACATTGTGCTCGTTGATGCAATGTTGTGATAATGTCCTCTGCATTTTTCATTACGAGATATTGGAAAAAATTCATCCACCATTTTAGATGGGAATGGCACTGGTATGCACAGCAGAGGGACGTTATTTAAAAAAAATGAGCAATTTTTAACGCATCGATCTCGTCAAATATTTAACAAAGTGTAATTTGAATGCCTTCTCCAATATTAAAAAAGACCACTCACCGCAATGACTTTTAGAGAATCGTAACAAATCTTTGCCTGTGACGGCATTTTTATTGACAGGCGTAAACAACAATTAGCCTCTATTATGACTCAGGAAAAATCTCGCTCAAACTACTTGAACAGAGAGTCGATTTCACCGAGCGATTAGAGGGAAGGTTATCGGACGATAAAACTTCTTTCCCCATTCCTTCTTACATCGGGTGACACCCACTGCCACATGCCCCCTGGGACGATTCAGGGTGGCATTTATGTGTAGATCTCCGCTTCGAAAACAACTACATTGGTTTCAGATACATTTCCCCTTGACTTGAGTCTTCCTCTTGAGGTGAAGAGAGCGTGTAAATCATGTTGGCTCTCGGCCAGCAATACCACATCGCCGGCGCGGAGAACTGAAACATTTGTTTCTCACACTATTGCATCTATCGTGCTATTACGTTCCCCAGACTAACTGTCACTGAAAGCATAAAAGAGCTTCGGCGACATGACGAATCCTTGTTGGGCGCCATTCTTCATTCCGACCCGGTCATTCAAGGTCTCATTCAATCTTTTACTTTCTTTGCCACCATCGTGCATCGCCTATACAATATTCAACAGCTGTTCATTCACGCCAAGTTCACTGAAATCCTTCAACAACTTTTTTCCTCCCTACCCGGCCACACGCCTTTTCCAAATAAAACGAATGGACAGTTCACTTTCCTCCGCTTACCCGTACATTTCCGCACATTTGATGTCTCTAATACGACAGTATATTCCACCGGTAAGCGGAAGTTTGACATTTTAGCGAACAGAAGTAGGTTTACAAAAAATCCAAATAATGGGGCTAAAATAAAAAACAGCCTAGCCATTCGTTCCTCACCAAGAGAGAGAATATATGCTGACCCACAGATGGGACCAAATTTCGTATTTTTCGGCTCAGAAAGCCGTGAAACAAGCTTTGGAAGTGATGAAAGTTCATGGGCGGAAGAAAACACCTTCCGGCCCACTCTACCTTGACAGGGGGAGCTATTCTCTGGCTCAAATCGTTGCACTCATGCATAAATATCATTCCCTGAAAACCATCCTTTTCAAAAGCGAAAGAGAGTCATCACATAAGCCATGCGTGTACGAGCCTCTACACCTTGATGCTAATTTTACTAACGTATCGTGAAAACTATTTTGACCACGGGCTGGAATGAGTTCGTTGTTTATCCCGGGGTAAAATTTATTACATCAGCCGTATATATGGTCTAAAATTTGATCCATGTGAATCGCATTTTATGAAGAGATGTCAGAGATAGTCCCAAGTCACTTTGCTCCCACTAACCTTGCTGCGAGTCAAAAGATTATTTGGTCTAATAAATGACAACCAAAAGCTACCTCACCATCTAATCTAGATATTAACTACTAAGTACTAAGTATTATTCAAACAAAGTAAATTTATCGAAAAACATGCTGGAATGCGTGTTTATCATTTGCAATATGATACAGGATTCATTGCCGATGTGTTAAATACTTTTGAAGCTTAGAATAAGTCAGTTCACACTGGTTATGCTTGGATGAGTACACAGGAATTGCACAAGAAAATAAAAACCATAAAGTTTGGCTCCCAACCCATTGAGACCGATATATGTTTTCGTCAAAAAGTGGATGGGTCCGAGAAAAAAAGAGTGGAAAGATGAGATCTGAACCGGAATGGCTTAGTCGCACGGGGAAAGTGGGGTGCAGGACACAAAACGTTACTCGCGTAGTTAGTGCACGAGTTCTGAGAGCCAAAAGTCCAGCATTATAAAAACAGTTGTAACTGGGGAAAAGCTGGAAATCAACCTATCAGATGAAACTCTAAATTCAAGCGTATCCTTTATTGAAGAGTAGAGTAACAATGACCACTATCTAGAAGGGGCGGTGAATATTCGAAATTTGATTAGATGAGAATTATTTTTAGTACTAAGTCATCCAAAGGAAAGCCAAAAAAATGGCTTATGGTTTTTTTATATTTTGTCAAAGAGACTGATTTGGTGACCTTCATATCGGCCCCAAAGATTTAAGGTTACCTATAGTTTTCTCGCTTGAATGTTGGAATTTAAAATCAGTTTCTTCTTGCCAACGTTTCGGAATTCAATGAATTACATCTTCTGGGCTAAAGCACGATATACTTGGAAAGGGAAACTATGTAAGAGCAGAAAATATGACACACTTTCCTCGTAAATTTAAAACTTAAAATATTGCCACATATTATAACCTCAAAGTAATTATTATTTAGCATTTGCGCCAGTATGTAAATGCATGTTTCATATTTCAGCCCTAAAGATGGAATTCATTAAATTGCGATGTCTTTAGCTCTCTCTTTGATTTCAAGAAAACAATACTCTTAGAAGATACTTTAGCCTGAAAGACACTTTTAAAGAGGTATAGCCACCAGGTTTTAATTAAACTGAACCACCCTGAAAATGTACATGAGATCTTCTTACTATTCTTATAACTGGTTGATTGCAGCCTCAATGAAGACACGAAAGTAAGGAACCGGAGAGGATACATAAATTTTATGGAAAAGAAGTTAATTTGGAATGCCTAACCTGATGTAGTGACAATTAACCGTCATCAAAGAGAATATACATGAAAAAGAAGTGTAGGAATAGCAGGAGCGCTTGATAGCTGGCAATAAGTTACAAACGATCAAAGCGATTTTCTTAGGAAAAAAATTACCTACTTAAGACGTTGTGAGAGAGTGACTGGCTCCTTCGTTTTTGCCAGCTCAGACTCGTCAATCATATTTAATGGCCGCCTGAAAAATGCGAATGATTCTCAACTGTTTAGAGGAGTTAATCCAAGCGCGGTGCTAAAAAAAAAGGCAATGCGATCGCTCATTTCGCTGCTGAGAACAGAATGACCTCAACCACTCACTACCGTCGTCGACGAAATAAATTATCCCGGGCGCAGCCAGCCCTCCCGCTGCTCAGAGAGAAGTCACTTCCTCCTTTCTCCCGAAGACAGTTCCCGAATTGAACCTCGCAACTGGATCCATGCCCGTTGAAAAAGCAACACGTTTGCAGACGCGGCCCCGCTGGACCGGTTATATACGCTACGTCTTCCAAGACAAGCTACACGGCGTAAACGCACCTCTTTACGAATCTCGAGGAGAGAAGTTCCCGCCTTGACCCGCTCATTATCCCTCCCAACTAATTACCCCTGGGCCCCGTGGGAGGCATGAGCCCCCGCCGGAGCCGCCAACCATCCCCCACCTCTCGACCCACCCCTTGCTCCTTACCTCACCCCCCCCCCCCACTACCCTTTCCCAACTCCACACACAATCCCTTCAAAGCTGCTTCCAGAAGAGGAGGATCCGACGAGAGAAGCAACCGCTCGGGCCGAGCCGCAGGTTTCATCAACACGGCGGGACAGGCGAGGCCACTCGGACGAGAACTTCAATGGGTCCGGGAGCCCTTGGGCCATTGTTTGACCAGTAGCTTACGTGTACCCCTTGGCAGCTTGAGTGACGAGGGAGGGACAGAAAATAAAAGAATGGGAAACCATTCCGAAACAAGCCGAGGGTGGCACTGGGCGGGGAGGAGTCAGTCCTCTTGAGAAAAATGAGAAAAGGTCTGGGACAAGTCTCGAGAAAAGGAAGAGAGGTCTAATAATTGGAGTGGATTAGGACGCCCGTTTGGAACTACCTCTTTGCTACCATGCCGCCCGTTCCGGCGTGGGAGGATAACCAGCTCGCCTATGCCTTGACAGCCACTTGTGTGACAAGCACACCCAGACAGTGGCTGAAGTCCTCTGCCTGTCAACGGTGGGAAACGACGTATCACACGCTTCCGTGTTTTATGGCCTTTTGAAAAGCCTCTTTGAAACCTTTTAACCAAGAGTTCACGCTGGGAAACGGGAATGAAGCAGAACTGAAAACTGGCTTCAGATTTATGGAGTAGGCCCGTTCCCTTGCAGCTCTCATGATTATTCATATTTTATATATGATAGCACAGTAGCGAAATATGTATCTCGCCTGCACTGCATCGTTTTGTTTTGTAAATTCGATGCTACAGGTTATCATAAGATATGACGACGATAAGCGACATCAAGTAACATGATTGCAATGTTACTAAAAAGAAGCACGATTACTTCAGTTGGTTTAGTAAATAGTAAGGTCTGCAATATCAAAATTGGCTCGTAATTTAGGGAGGCGATCGATATTCGAGATTATTTGCGTAATGAAGGATAGGCAGGTTGTCATGGAAACTATTTAATGGCGAAGGGCGGGAATGTGGTGAGGAAGCCAGAGTTTATATTTGCCTACTGTTAGCAAAAAGTCCCAAATGGACAACCATTTACGTCCCTTCCGACGGACGGAGTCTTATACTTGAAGTGATCTCCACACAGCACTCAAGTAGGTACCGGAAATTCTCAGATAAATCTCCACCACTTCCGGGAATCTAACGTGAGTCCCTAGGATAGTAAATTCAGTACTATGCCCTACCTCCCAAGCCACCGTATCAACCTGACTCCGGCATATAAATCAATGAGATATCTTCTTAAAATCACAAAATGATGCCCAAATTCAGGAATGTATCATGCAGCCCATATCTAACGTTTCTTTTTACAAGGAGTCGCTCAAATTCACCATTATCATTGAATTCCTCTTCCCAGGAAAGGCAACCCCGTTCATCCGTATAGGACCTCTTACTAACTAAAGTAAAGATTCGCAGAAATATTTTAATGCCCAACCAGTTCATTAGACCATTAAATTATGCTGAGTACCTTGGCTTCGATGTGAACAATTACTTTAAATATATATTTGAGAACGTCGAGCCTCCTTATGAGACAAGTGAATTTTGCAATTGATATCAATTTAGGCCAAAGCCATTCTTAACTTCAATATCAGCCATTTGGGTTCGTCTGGTGCCTTCATTCTGAGATGAGACAGGATTGAGCCTAGGAAACTTTGCTTTAAAAGCTTGTAAGATGTTTTCGTGCCAAGGTCACTTGAGCCTAAGAAATAGGTACTTTACGTCTCGAAACCTATACGGACCCACGGAAAGCAATCATTTGTAAGAAAAGGCAGCAAAATCAGTAAAAATGGGCTAATGAACAAATAAAAAAACTATGTGCAAAAGTTCTGCCCGCTGATACATAATTGGTAAACTTTTAGCGAAAAATAATGGTATTTCTGGCGAAAACATTAAAAATTAAGTGAATAATTTCGAGCTCTAGTGAAAACGGCAAGAACGGGGAATAATGGATAGTGACGTCAATGTTCATACCGAAAGAGCGAGTGCATTGATGTGGATAATGCAGTTGCACGTTTTTGCTTTTACATGCCCCGCTCTTGCTCCATAGAGAGCGTTTTTTCAACTATATATGGATTTTTACCGTTTTGAGGAAGGGAATATTGATTTATACAATAATGAAGTTACACATGAGCGCTTTGTATAACTTGGAGATCTTTTAACTAAGAAACAATAAATCAAGCAACATTTTTCTCAAGGATAGGAATTATGAACATTTTGAAGACTTTTCCTCACTACGATCGAAATCGCTAGAAGACCAGAAGACGATTAATCAAAATAACGAGAAATGTCATTTGATTTAGTTCGAAAAGGAGCAATTTCCCCATCAAATCCAACCAAACAACGATTAACCACGGGGATAGATCATACCGATTTCAAAAACTGCTTTCACACATTTCCTGCGAGATGCTCACATTTATTACAACCGTGCATTTAGATATTGAAAATTCTCCCCGAATATATGTCGCCGCGTGTGATCCGTGAGATTGTCGGAGTTAATTCATCAAATAATAAAAGTATCCTTTCATTCGCTCGGAAACTAAATTTGCAACTATGGTGATGCTTCTTTTTACGTGACATTACCCATTGTCTCTTATTTCTGTTTTTCAAAGCGAGCGCGCCTTTCATGACAACCTGTCACGCACTGCTTTCACAGCGATAACTCGCCCGAGGAATGAAAGCTTGCTACGCGGAAAAAATTCTCAAGCTGCCACTATCACAGTCAAAATATCAAAGTAAATTACTATCATACATCTGTCAAATTCCATCTTTCAAAAGATATAAGCCGACTGAAATACAACAAAAGGCACATTTTTCAATTACTTACTCACCGCACAGGATTACGTGTTCCAACATCAATAGCCGAAACATTGGTAATGCTGGGCAAGAGATATTCATGAGCCCAGAGGACGATCTTTCCAATCAGAGGAAAAATGAAAGGTTGTTAGTGCCAAACAGAAATAGCCTTTTATGTTCCAGCAGCGCACAGAATAATTCAATGATAATTTCTATCATCAGTGCCTCATAAAAAAATTCAGAAGGAACTGTGAGCCCCAAAGAAGCATAATAAATGTACAAAGCCCCCGCAAATAAATAATATAGTGATAATTAATGATTGGACCTAAGCCTCAGGAAAAACTGATATTATCAAGAAGAGGTCAAGTGAGGAAATCATTCGGATGTTATTTATATGTATTATAAAGACAAGCGGCATAGTTTGAAGTTAACAGATAAAATTGACCAATCTGTTATCAACTCAAACAGTGTCATGGGAGTGAAAGCCAAAAATACAAATAAAACTTTCAATCCACAAATAGAAAATCAAATATTGAGTCTTTAGATGATGAGTGGAGGATGTAAAAATGAGCAACTTCCACTGTAATATCAAAGTGGAAGTGGCAGCAAGTCGTAAGGATACCACGTTCCCTTGGCATTTTAGTAAGAGAATTTTGTAAATTTTAATCATTAATTCTCCTAAGGATGAGCAAAATTTGTAAATTTTTTTGTGATATCACAGTGGAAGTTGCTAATTTATTCATACTGCAGTTATGTTCCGTCTCCACTCTATCATTCCTGAAACCACCGAGTATGTTTTGATGATGATTTATGATTAGGATACAAGAACGTTCCCGTGGCATTTTAGTAAGAGAATTTTGGAAATTTTAATCATTAATTCTCCTAAGAATGAGCATAATTTTTAAGTCAACCCTCGCACATCACGTTAATCGAGCAATAAACGTAAAGTATGCGCCTCTTTTGTTGAGAGGGGATTAAATAATTTCACACGATACAAGTATCCACATGGTACAGGGTACTGGTATCTCGGTGTGGCTTGGGCGACTCTTGTTAGTGGAAGCCGGAGTTGCGGTGTGCCAGGGCCATAATTTACATTTTGCCGCACGAGTTTGAGCCTGTTTTGCAATTAATGATCCTGATCCATTGTATCTTAATTTTAAAACAGCTGTTCAAAATACCCAAATTCGTTTCCCGGTTAATGTGAGCGTAGTATAAGTACGTATGATATTGGTAATTCCAGTGTAAATACACCTGTTTTTTATGTACGGTAATTCATAATCGCTAGAGTTGTTTCTAATTTACCGCATATTTAGCCTACTTTCAACATAACGGCCATCCGCGATTCCCGTTGAAGGAAAATACTGGTGCTGTCACTTAGTGTCCTCTCTGCCTATGCGTGCTCTGTAATATTATAAGTAACACCTTACCTCACATGAAATGTCCTAAATGAATTGGTTTTCGGAATGATTTAACATATCGGTGTATTTATGAGCTATTCGTATTAATAGTACCACGGAGTAAAGAAAGATATTTAATTCTTGACTCTATGGATATACAAATTCATATTATTGTTTAAATTATGTGCTGCAGGTAAGCAGGAGAAAAAATTAGGGAAATACACGGCACAGCAGACGGGTTTAAAATGTCATTTTTCTCGCGATTGATAAGAAACAATAATGATCCAAGGTGATGTATCTTAGTCAACAGGTAGTGAAGCTGATTCGTGGATGTTCTCCCTAATGCTTGTTTCTTAATCTGTGACTTAGTACCAATATCACGTTTCGCATAATCCCTTGATGACTCTTGTTTCACGTTGCCGTAGTTGCAATATGCATTGGTACAAATAGTTTCTGTAGCATTGGTATATATTGTTGTGAATGTTGGTGAAATGTCTGGTATATACATTGCAGTGCATGTTGGTGACAACCCACTCCATGCCACACACCCTTGAGGTGGCTTGCAAGGTAATTTGTAGGAGTAGATACAGATAAGCATGATTTGCAAAATAGCCACTTCTTATTTGCAGGGTATTCCGTGCATTGTACACGTGACTGCTTTTGGTCTGTGCCCAAGGGCCAGGGGAGTGAGTAGGTTTCGACCTTGAACAGGGATGAGGCCTAATTATTTCCTGGAGTTGTATCGCTCCATGCCGCTCGCCCAATGGCTAACACAATACTTCCTGGATGTAGATGCACGGTGAAGGTGGAAAGGACGGAGTTCGGTATAAGAATATAAGCATAATTTCTATTCCAATGTAGCCGAAAGCCATTGAGCAGATATTTTTAGGATACAAATGCAGAAGAAAGATACGAAGGAAATTCGAACTCATTGCTAAAGTCCGTAATATACTGTCGAGAATTCGGTCCCCAAATTTCAACTTATAACGTAGTTGCTAACGTTTTAATTTAAATTGTAAACCTTCATTAGGGCTTCAAAGGATAGTAGAAGATTTACCAATATTCCGTATTCAACATTCGGAATGCAAACAAAATATGGTATATTGTTTTCTGGTCTATCAATGTAAAAGCCAATTATGTAAAAATCCTTTGTTAATATCCCGAAGTTAAGAACAGTGTTTTGCAAAACCTGTTACTAGCCTTCCCGGCCCTGATGGGGATGAAAAAAAACGTCTAATTAAAACGTTAGCTCTTTTTTATGAGGTGATTTTTATGGACAAAATTCTCGACGATTATGTCAAGGAAATAATTGGTTAAGCTAAGGAACTCTAATACAGTGGACACTACGATGCACCGAGGTGAGATATCCTGAGATCCTATCCGCTGCCACCATAGCACTAACCTTGACTCGGTAGCCACTCGTCAACGGCTAGGGCCTATTTAGGGCTACCCGTGCGGAACAACTTCTCGCCCGAGCATTTCCTGCCTCGGAAGAGAATAGCACTTAACAACGGTGCGAGGGAGTACGGAGGATAAAAAAACGCTGGATGAGATAGGGGTGAGAGTCTCAATCTTGAGCTTCGGAAACCTATGCACCTGCGATTCACCGTTAGTCAGCAGGCGGGCGGGCAACCGAGAGATACTATGCACGCCACCAGAGGCAGACGCGACCCCGTGTCACCCGAACAACGTAGCTGACGCACGCATTTCGCGTGCGCCGTAACTTAATGCGAGAGGAGGCTCGGGATTTATACTAGCCACCAAAAAGAGGAATGTGAGAGAGGCAAAGATACTACATTTTACATCTTAACTCTAGGTATCTGATTCGAAACCAAGGGAGGTTCAAAGGAAATAAAGGATGTATATACGAGTCATTGCCGCTAAAGTTCATGGACAAAACTGAAACACGAAAAGGGTGCTTACGAAGGATTTTGTGCCGAGTTAGCGTGCCCACCAATCCCAAATCACCGCATTACCTAAGGATTTTAAAGTTAATCAAACGAATATCAAACGTGCACGTTGAAAACGACTGCCAGTGTAAGACCTTCACTGCGCTGAATGTAATGGCAGAATTGATTCCAAGAATTCACCCCAATTCTATTTCTTAAACCTCCTTGTCTGAGACGCAATAGGCACTTCATCACTCTATCAAGGTACCATGCTACTCCCCTTGTTCAACCGTCCAAGTAATTTTGTCTTTAAATCAACAGTGTCGACTGAAGGGTCGATTAGCAGCATTTCTATGTGATCAATTCTTCTATAATCTTGGATTTTGAGATTCTAGACCCGTACGTTAACACCACGAGCTAGATTTCGGGTGCATAACTCAACTTTGCAGCATTTGACTGACCACAGTGTTTTGTACTCGCGCAAACAGCTGTCTGTCGCACAAACATTTAACATCCTCCGCATTTTACCAAAATCTATGCAATAATTATTTGTATGTACCATTCCTTCACATTCCTAACAGCAAGTTACATGACTTTTAAAAATTTTAATTTGGCCTATTCAAGAAAGAGGCACATTACCATCTTTTTCAGCACTTAAAGTGGCAAAAACTGGTCATATCTTAGAAATATTTATTTTTAAAGAGGGTATCGTCGATATTTCAAATAAAATATTATGCCTCATTTCAAATCAAACGTAATTTGTTCCAGAAATCGACGCTGAGTGAAATAGGATAGGAAGTATAGTATGAATAGAAGTTGATCAGTATCAAGGGCAAATGCAATGCAATTATGTGTAGTGACATGCTCAGTAACCTATAGAGCATCGCTCCGATGGAGTTAGCCCCATATTCCTTAACCGCCACGGGATTGTTAATAAGTTAAGGGAGCGCGATTATACTTAATATGGGGAAGAATAAAAAAAACTGAAGGAGTAGCCATTGGGAAATAAGAAAAATGACGGGGCAGTAAAGTATATTTTCACTAACTTTAACGTTAAACTAATAGCAAGAAAATTATTTTCCGATAGCACCCGACAGAAGCATTGACCGGAAGTAATAGGGAATAATGGGGAAAGGAAAGACTGCTATGGCTAACAAGTTGAAGCAGCATTGTGAGAGAAATTGAATTGATGGGGAATCTCTGCTGCCGGATTATTTTCGCACTATCTGAACAGGTATTCCACGGGATTCATTTTCCAAAATAAAAATCATTTCCGTGAAAAGTGGCGTTTCACGTAAGCATTAAAGCGTTAAATGACTATGCATATTCAATAAAAATCTATTGTTATTATTACGAAGAAACCATTTATTTTACGCTATCCTACATTTCCACTATGCCGAGTTTCTATTATTAAAGTGGTTTCCCCAGCACAATTGTACATTTTTTAGTCCATTTATTTAACCAGGATAATGAAACGACCTGCGAGAAAAGTCAATATGTTCAAAGGGGAATACATTAACAATTCAGGGACAATTAACCGTCAATCCCGCGTCCACAGTAAATCACGTAAATGGGCTAGCGGTAATCGACGATTATTAACTACATATGAAGTTCACCTCAAACTCCAAGTTGTATCACGAGCATGGTCAAACTAAAACATACGTTAACTCCTTGCATCACAGTGAATGTGAATGAAGTTAACCACAGATAATCCACATGCGCCAAAAATTAATCACAACTCAGGACTCGGGTGTTTGTGCTCATCCATTTTTACTTTTTTTAAACGAAAATGTTAAATGACGAGAGAGGTGTTTTAGCGATAGTGAAAATAAATAAATAAAATAAATGCTGCTGACAGAAAATCCTTAAGAGATTCTAAGCAGATGTCTACGCATTCCGTTCAAAAAGTCACTCAGTGGGTGAATATGTACGTGAGGTCTTTCCAGTCTCAAATACTCGCCGTCATCATCACGCAAAGAAAGCGTCCTCCAAAAATCTAGCGGAAAAAACTTAACGATCAAGGATAATTATGATTAATAATGATAAAAGATCGTAGGCTTTCCCGGTGAATAATATTAGTAAAATCTTCTCGCGGTTGGCTCCGGGTAAGGCTATTAAAGGCCAACGTTTCGACGAGAAACTCTCTCATCGTCATCAGGGCTAAAACTGATTCTCTTCTTAGCCCTGATGACGATGAGAGAGTTTCTCGTCGAAACGTTGGCCTTTAATAGTCTTACCCGGAGCCAACCGCGAGAAGATTTATTAATATTATTCACCGGGAAAGCCTACGATTCTCTTCTTAGCCCTGATGACGATGAGACAGTTTCTCGTCGAAACGTTGGCTTTTAATAGCCTTACCCGGTGCCAAACCCGAGAAGATTTTACTAATGTGATCAATAATGTTTGATAAATACATTTAATCATAGAACACAGAAACTTGTAAAATCAAAATCATTATATGACATTGATATAGTCCTTCCTTTCTCATGCAAAGAAAGAAATCCGTGGAATAATTATAGGTCAAAGAAATATATAAAATTTAATCAGCTGTATTCTTAATTTCGTGATTCCATGGCTGAAAATGTTCGTCCGACTCTTCCATTACACCACCCGACGTTTTCCCCCGAATTACGTTCATTCCAACGTAATTAGCGCATGGATTGTTAACATTATGGCATTCTGAGTTAGCGTTGAAACTCTAAACTCACGACAAAGACCAATTAAAAAAGTATCCAAAATAGAATCCTCACTTACACCAGAAATAAGTAAAAACTTCTAAACCTGGATTAAATGAAAACATGAATGTCTAAAAAGTCTATACTATTCCATCGGTTACAATTAGATAAAATATCTGCCAAGCACAATTCTCCGTGCCCTGCATACGTTGTGGGGATGATCGCAAGATAATGACTGCAGATACTTATAAATTACCTTGAGAAAAAAATCAGCCTGGATCGGGAATGGAACCACGGACCTTAGACTCCTGCCGCGCCGTGGAGTTACGAAGCCTAAGTGGTCTGCGAATCAGCCGCACAAGCCAAAGGTATGTGGTTTCATTCCCCGTCGAAACCGATTTCTTTTCTCGCAGAACTTCATGCATTATTTATCGCCATTTTTTTCTGCATAAATGAATACCTTCCTATGGCAGATACTGTCTATTTAAAAGTCGAGATACCTGAGTTATAGATAATCTGCCTTCAGAAACGAGAGTTCAGACTTTGTCGCGCGTAAAATACACCTAAAGGCTTGGTAATTTCTACGTTTATCGATGTGCATTTAAGTTTTTTCGCCATTAATGCACTTTTAATTAATTTTATTTTCAAAATTCCAGGGTTATCGGAGCGTGAAAATGATCGTCTATGTTTGAAAACTTGGGTTTCAATGACTTTTCCCCATATTAACTTGCGATTTATCGGTGATTGAAGTAGTTTGAGCAAAATATCATTTTACTTAGAAATCAATGAATTTGGCTTCATGTTAAAGACAAATATCTCACCCTTAATTCAACCCCTTACCACATTCGGAGATATTTACCAAAAAATACCAGCCATTTTACATGGGAAATGGTACGCTTATGCACTCCAGAGAGACACTATTTACAAAATGAGGTATTTCTAACATTTAGATATCCTAAAAAACTGTCAACGTGTAATTTGTATGTTTTCTCCATTATATTTGAAAAATAATCATAATGTCACCGCAATAGGTTCTTGGGTATCACAAAAAACCATCCATTTTGAAGGGATTTCAAACGCACCGCGCGAATAAAATGAGTCAAGTTAAAGACTTATTTACATATTTCCATTTAATTACTTAAAATTTCTATCATAAAAAACTATATTATTGCGCCATTAATAATGCAGTATTTAATTGATGTGTCCCACAGCTGGTGAAATCAAAACGTATAATTCGAATATGGTCTCAATTATGACTAGGGAACTATCTCGCTCGGACTACTTTAAGCAAAATTTATTCCAAACACTTTGCTGAAAACGATTTCGTATTTAGTCGTTGAAAATACGGAGAAAATACAAAATGCTCACATCTGAACAGTAGCCCTCATCACAATATGTTGAGGGGTGATTTTTTTCTACGGCGTAATATCATCGGCCGAAGAGCGAGAATACAGACGGAAGTTTTGGTGAGAGACGCGGTCACGAGGAAGGGGTCAGCTGTCCGCGTCAACGTACTAAAACATATAAGTATGGAGATAGAGCAAAATTTATAGCCTCAACTTGTGGTTTATCGCCGGTGAACCACTTATGTCCGACGGGATCACGGGAGAGAAATGATTTTCAAGTAGCTCTCACTGCAATGAAGGATTCCAGCTCGTTATCTCCCCATACACAATGTCGACAAGAGACAGCAGTATCACAAACCCTAGTGCTCCACTAAGATACGATCTATCCCACTTGTCACGCTCAAGATTGATTCACAGCAGCTGTTCATTTGTTTCTCAGTCGACGGGGCCACGCCCCAACTTCACGCAGGCGTTGACCAGAATCATTTTCGCGCTCGCCACACTGACGGGAAACATACCGGAAGAAATGGTATCGTGTAATGTGGATCACGCAGAGTTAAAGAGCACACACAATGAAACGCGATGCTAACAAATGCATCCGTGACAAACAGATTAGATCGAGAGCAAAGAGAAGCCTCTTCGGAAAGCTAAAGTTATGAACGCATGCATAATATTAACATGATAACGAAGTAAACCTCCTAATCATGGGCATTAATTTGATAGAAACGAGCAGTTCATGAGTCTTGGTATCATTTGAAAGAGAATGGGAGCGGTGGAAACCACAAGAGCAAGGGAAACTATCACAATTACAAAGGAAGCGGTTAAAAAGAGAATTTCATTGTAATGACGAAAAGAAACTATTAGACAGCTAAAACATGTGTGGTATAGGGTAGAATGCCCTACGGTTGGCAGCCCCCCAGTTGTTGGCACTTTGTAATTTACAATGTGATATTAAGTACGAGAAAAGAGTTGCAATATTGCTGCGTTCGAGTTCAGACGCAGTGAAGTTCGGGTGACTATGTATTGGAGGTTTCGTCCACGTTTCACCACTCGAGAAGTGACTACCGACCATACCACTGCGTGCTGCATTTGCTCCGGGAAAATTGAAGGTTTTCTTAGCGGTAAGTTAAGACTATCACTTCTTTTGCAAGTGTTTTGCAACTCTACCACTCCATTAACTTTAGTGAATTTTGGATGTACAAAATATTTATAATATCCTCATGACCTTGTTTTTACTTAGTGCGTGTTAACTTAAATTAAATTGTGTACACGAGTGCCAATTACTAGCAAAGTTAGTGCCAACAACTGGCTACAGCCACAATGAAATTTTCAAGTAGTTACCTTCGACTTTTGATTATGTAGTTCTGATTCATAGGCTGTTAGTGCTAGGATGGTTCAACGGAAAAGTAATAGATATACGGAAGAAAGTCTTTGTGCTGACGTCGAGGCAGTAAAAAAAGGCATGGATTTCAAGACCGAGGCAAAATACTTTCAAGGGATGAGAGAAATATAGGACTATTTGACAATTATTTTGCATTTTTACATTCATTTTCCATGAATATAAATGCAATATGGCATAGATTTCTTAGGCTGTGGAAATTTGGAAGGATGTTTCATAAAAGTGCACTAGTCTGGCAGCCTTATTTGTTGGGGACAAAGACTTTCAGAAATATTTTTAGAATATATGTTGGCTATTCTTTTTAAATAAATCAATCGACGTATGATGAAAAATTCCTCGTACCTAAATACGAACGTCTTTTCTTGTTGGATATATGAATGTGCCCGAAAAGGATTTCCTCGTAGAAAGGAAGACATCCAAACCAGTGTCACGGAAGAGAGGAATAATCGCAGAACCCCTTTTAAAGACAATATGCTTGGAAATAAGTGGTATCATTCCTTTTTGTGTCGACCCCCACAAAATTTCTTTTCGGACTCCCGAAGAAGTTACGGTTGCAAGTGCATGCGTAAGCGAGGAAGATATAAGAGGTTGGTTTAAATCTGTGGAGGATATCCTTTTCGAAGAAAATAATTTTTATATCCTCTCTGATCCTGATAGTTTTTCAATGGTGATGAAACAAACTTCATGTTATGCCATAAAAAGAATTTGGTGCTTGCCCGCACTGGTTTAAGAAATGTGTATGAAGTAGAAAACTGTCAGGCAAAGGCAACTCTTACTGTTATGCGCACCTTTTCAGCCTGTGGAAGAACATGTCCGCCAATGATAATCTACCCTCCCCAGAGGATTCCAAATGAAATAGTCCAAAAAGTTCTAAAAAGGTGTTCTAAGTTGGGCGCAGCGACAATGGATGGATGAAGTCGGAAGTATTTTTCGAATTTATTGGGAACGTTTTTTACCCTAATTTTGAGGAAAACAAAATTCCATTGCCAGTAGTGTTGTTTGTAGATTGCCACAAAACCCACCTCACATACCATCTAAGATTGACCTGCAAAGAACTTCAAATTATTCTCATTGCTCTATACACAAATTCCACAAGGATATTGTAGCCCGCTGATGTAGCTGCCTTCAGACCAGTGAAATGTAAATGGAAGGATTCTGTCCTCGCATGGAGGACTAAACATCCAACCAAATCTGTAACTGAGAGGATTTTTCTCCCATTCTTTCAGCCATGTTGGATAACTTGACTTGTCTGGATCACTTAAGAATGGTTTCAGGGCAACAGCCCTGTATCCGTGGAATGCAAACGCAATAGATTATTCAAAGTGTATAGGGAAACGTTTACCCAAGTTCAAGGCAAATATTTCAGGATTAAGGATGAGTGCACTCCCATATGACGACTTTGCTATGATTGTTGGGATGAACCAAATTGATATATTAAAAAGAATTCACCAATCATCAGAAGAAGAAAGCTACTCGGATGATTTTAGGGCTCTCTTTAGGTTGTGGGAGGGCTATCAAAAAACTCAGTCAGAGGTGAATAAGCTGGAAAGAAATGGTGCGCAGGAACATGCACGTAACCAACTTCAAATAGAAGATATTATTGATGATCGTCCTATGGAAAATGCAGCTATAGCCATATTATATAAATATATATAATTCACTTGATCTCGCTGATTCACAGTATATTCACCCCTAATCTCCAGCTCCAACTTTGCATTCTCTACTGCTTGCCCCTAGAGACCTCAGGTTCAATGTACCTATCCTGTACTTGTACTTCCTGACATTTGTACCCCTCTCAGTACTCCCCGCCCGGAGATCCAATTGGGCGTCTTTTTTGCCTACGGAATATTTTACTGAGAGGAATACCATCATATCATAGCTTTAGTCATAGTTGTTTGTAGTGCTAGAGATTGTAGTAAGTAGCCGTTGTTTTAGAACTATAATATAGGGCTGCATCTAATATGGAGAGTAATGTGGTGGTTTCCCCATTACCTTCCACATCGCAGTGCCCGTCCGATTCCGTGGACTTCACTCTCGCCGAAGCTGTGGCTGTTGATACCGGTCTGATTGACTTGATCTGGGCCATCGAAGCCTTTTACTGATATTGCTGCCTCTCTGCAATGGGGCCAGTTCGGGTAGCGTCTAAAATTTAGTAGGTAAAACCATAGCCAGGTAAAATATTTTCAGCCACGTGGTCTCGAACCTGCGACCCTCGTACAGGGAGTCGAACGGGCTACCACTGGTCCGATTTCGGTAAAATAATATCCATGATAATAATAAATTCCAGCTAGTGTATCATTTTGAATAATTTCCACAGATTCGGACGAGATATCGTGGAAATTCGTCATGTTATAAAAGAAACAACACTCGCACTTTTCCGCAGGATATTTTGATGCGCACGATGCGTTTCAGTACAGTACTGCCTTGTACCTGATGATGGCTTTGTGAGCTAAAATGCGTCGTACGCATTAAAATATCCTGTGTAAAAGTGCAATTGTAGTTTCTGTTACAATATTATCATTTTAAATCAGCATATTTCATAATATGGATACATATTATCATATTTCCGGTCGAAATCCTTAAAATCTTTTACTGTGGCATATCATAACGGGAGAATTGAATAAATGGTGTTTAGACTGCCAAAAATATCTTATATTCCTTTTTATGTGATGCATAAACATGCAAGATTTAAAAAAAGTTATATTTCCTAAAGAATAGGAACTTACAATGAGAATGTTTTGAACGGGAATTATTCAGTGGGTAATTTCAAAAATCTTGTAATCACTAACATACCTCGGAAAACTTAGTGGTCTATGGTACCAATTTTAATAGATAATTATTAAATTAGCTTCAGTTTTGGACTACTATCCCAGAGCATATCATAAAAAGGGAATTCCAGAGAACCGACGATGTTGACATTAATGTGAAAATGCAAAAATCTTTTGAATCTTACAAATGTGCTGCGATTCCTGATACCTATATCATTTCTTTCATGGGTTTAATTCACCCCATGATCCATTCCACTTCTTTCAATTAGCTGTCTTTCAGCCTCATAAAGCTTCCTTCCCAACACTTGCTAAAGTACTCAATGGAATAAAATCAGAGGGCAAAGAAAAGTCAAGCAACAAAATCCGGAACAGTTACTTGACTTGAATATCATAGACAGTCATATGCATACCTCGTACCATTCTGCAAGAAAGGCATTTCACTCGATTCAGCGACTAGGAGAGATGAGCCGGGAAGAGAAATGCAGTCGTGATGCATTATGTATCAGCATCGAGATTCTCCATGCAAAAGGCGTCGAATGGACTATGAGAGGCCACAGCCGACCACCATGGGGGGGCCTTCGATATATAACAGACAACTCACTATGCCCGTTGTTGGCAAAACAGCACAGTACGCGTTCCTCAAACAGAGCAGTTCCATGACAAGGATGCTGAAAAAATGTCTTCAGAAAGTCATGACCGAAGAGAAAACAAAATTTGAATGAATTTTAAATTAGTTCCCTGGAGTTCTCGGTGATAATGATCGAAAGTTAACTCTCAATTCTTTTATTCGATCTCCCAAGGGATTGGCTGACATATTCTATGAACTGCTATATTATTAGCCATATGTATATGGTACGGTAAATATTAAATAAACTAATTTGAATATATCATGACAAATTCCAACACAAGGAACATTTACTTTCCTCAAAAAGGGTTGAACTAGTGATGAAAAAGAACATTAGGTGTATTCCCAGATATTTTATTTAGGTGCAGCTAGCCAACTTAGGTACAACTTGCCACCTCTTAAGTATGTACCTTAAGATGAAGTCTGTGTTTTGAAACTAGTTGTAATCAGTAAAATCTTTTGTGGACAAACGCCTAGTGACCTTATTCATCATTGAAATTAATTTTCACGAAGCCACGCTTGAATCCAACGGGTAGAACCAATATTCAAGCAGGGAGGAGAAAAACGATGCTGATTTCAAGAAACACCATCACATTGAACTATGAATAGCAACCACGAATCCAAAACCAGTTTTTTCCACAAGAATTGGTCAGATGGCCAATCACTGCGAACGAAGTTTGCACATGCCATACTCCTCCGACACGTGGGTAGGTAAAGTCATCGGGTGCCTGCTACGTGGTCCATATTCGTCCAGCAATCTTTCTTAGCCGTTGACCGATTTCCAATTCAATGCATTAATCTCACAATACATTTTCTTACGGATGTGTCTATCAGCTCTCATGGAAATTTGTGAGTTTAAAAAACTGGCGATGCAATGACTACTGGAATGCTTTCCCACACATTATGGTGAGAGTTCCCAAGATCAAAACTCAAGGACACATTCCTTCAACACGCTTCTATCTAACATTGGCAAGTATTGAAGCATAGTCTTAAATGAGGATTGGTTAAAGTCTCTCGATTTGTTTCAAAACAGTATTCAATGAAGAATGTGTAATAAAACAGATTTTGTAATCGATGAGGAGCTGAAGTTAACTCAGAAAATAATTCTCAACTAAGGTGCACGCCTGGTAAATATTGACTAATACCGTCACTACCGATAATTCACGATATCAATCAATCCAAATCACAAATTTATTCACAATGTCGACCAATTAAATTTTTTTAAATGTTCAATCTTCAAGGAGTGAATAATGGCGTTACATTGCCTTTAAATTGATGGAGGTTGAAACATTTGCTAATAAAATATGTAAAATAGTATTCTAAAATGGGAGGTTTGTTAGAAAGAAGCCATGATGAATATATCGTACTAACGATGTATTCATTAAATAAGGTAATTACGCCCCATACATAAAACATATTCTCTTTCTTCCTCTTCTCTGTTTGCCAAGTATCCTTCCCTCCTTCACGGCCCCGAGCAACCCGTCGCCCCTCATTACATCCTCTAGCCACCTACCCTGCCTCTCCAAATGTCATTCATAAGTTTTCTCTCCTTCTCAACCATATGAAGAACTTTCTAATTTGCCTCCCTCTCCGTCCACCCCACCCTCTCCATCCACACTCGCATCTCAATCGTCTTCAACCTACTCTCGTCCTCCTTCCCCGGAGTCTACGTTTCTGCCCCATACAACGCAAAACACGATATCAAGATCTTCACTAGCCTCTTACTAATATCATTATCCAAGGTCTGTGGGGGTTGGGAAAATCCCTTCTCAAGAGGGGATCTAGAAAAAGCATAGGATTTGATGGTAAACTTCATCGTGTCAACAAGTTCATTGCCCTTATAAAGAAGAATTAAACATTTGAAACAACAAAAAACACCTGCTTCCCCGTCCTCTGAAGAGGAAGAGGTCTCGGGCGACCAGGCGTGTGCAAACCGCCGTATTTCAAGAGAAAGAGTGCAGGGAAGAAGTGGAAGAAAGAAGGTACGAGGAAATGAAAGAAAAAAAAAGAAATGAAGGTGGAAAAAGAGAAACCAATGGGGATGGAGAAGATACGAGAAAAAAAGAACTGCGCGGCGGAATGAAGACAAAAACGCGAGCCGCAGTGTGGCAAAAATACTGTTGGCTCAAAACAGATTTTATGCTTAATGGAACCATTCACAAAAGTTCAATAACATAACCATTGTAATTTCAGAGTATAAAGTAAAAAGTTTTAATCTCTTTAATAAAAATAGGACTCAACTTCATAAGTTTAATAATTCCGCAAAGCGAGCAAAAACATGCCGATTATACTCCGTTTGTTCCAGAAGTTTCCTCACCATTGCAAACGCATCTCGGATTACCCTCCAATTCGCGAGCCCATATCAACCGTCCCCTAATTACTAATTTGTTCAACTTTCAAATATTTTGTTTATTGCTCTAAGCAAACCTTTAACTGCGTGAGAGATCAAAGAAACTGTTTTAGACTTCTCGCTTTCTGAGCCTTTCGTCTTCTTCAGAATAGTTGTTAAGACTTTAGGTGAAATCCTCTGGGCGCCTTCTTCCTCAAAGGTCTTACGAACAAATTAGAAAAAATGTATTTTATCTACTCTCACGGCCTTTATTGCCTTTCAGTCTGGGGCTATACTTATCTTTTATTTTCTCATTACATCTAGTTTATCTGGTTTATTATCGCTGTCATATAACTACTCCACGTTTTCTCTCCACCTTTGTCGAATATCTTCTTGCATATTTAATATCTTACTTGATTTGTTCTTGATCATTCATTTTGTTTGCTCTCTCTCACTGGTCGATTCTCACTCTCATCTTACAGAGTACCCAAATCCTCCCTTTTCGGTAGCTTTCACATTCCCTTGCATTGTTCTTTCCTTCGCACATTTGGTTACGCGGAGGAGTCTTTAATTCCTTGTGCTTCTTGACTACGTTGACGTTGATGTGTCTCCAAGTGCTTCTCTCCTCCATTTTCCTTATTATTTCTTCCGCAACCCACAGCTTCTTTACCCACGTCCTTTCCCCTCTTCCTATTGCGTTCTCAGCCGATCTTGTTATGCCTATTTTTACAGCCCCATAATCCGTCCATTGTACCCATTTTCAATTTTAATTGCTACTATCTCCTGGTATTACCTCCATTTCAACCATTTCACTGCTTTCACGCTCCACGCCTTCATCCCGCTCCTTTTACGACGTCTTTTCAAATTCTGGGCTGATAAATTCTTTTCGGGTCCTCAGCCGGGTCAGTATTTCCGCTGCTTCCAACGCTTTGATGGCTTCGACCAGAAGAGCATCTCAAAGACTCCAGATGACAAAGTCAAGCCTATTGCCAAGGAAGTTCTTCCCTATGTCTCAACAGTCGCTGGGAAATTGTCGAGAATTCTCATCGGGCGCTATATTGAGACGATACACCAGCCACCGGGAAAATTACTGAGTAAACTCGTCAGAATCAAGGCCAAGTTGGGACTCAAGACCTCCGGTGTTCAGGGAATTCTCTGTGAATGTGGAGACGTGTGAATCGGAGAGACCGGTCGAACAACTGAAACCAGGATATCCGAATACAAGCGCTGCATCAGGCTAGGATATCAGGAGATATTGGCAGTCACTGACGACCGCGACCATGTCGTCGATTTTGACGGAGTTGAATTGATCTGCAAGGCCAATGGATATTGGGATCGGCTGACCAAAGAGGCCATCGAGATAAGACTTGAAGAAAAGACTATGGACAAAGACGCAGGGTGCACCCATAGTAGAACATGGAATCCAATCCTTCAACGAATAAGAAATACCAAAGGAAAACGGTACCAAATTCTGACCAATCAGAGGAGAATGGACCTCCACGCCAGATCATTTATAAACCCACTTAGCCCTGATAATGATGGTAGAGAAATCCATCGAAGCGTTGACAGCAATGGCCATCATAAACCGTCTGGAAACCCGAAAAGAATTAACCATCTAACATCACAGTTCATCATACTAACTTATGATCCGAATCCGCACCCGTCCCGGATTCAATTTTGCTTCGCAAAATTTTGACACTGCTCCTGAATCTAGGCCTTTCCATGATATACTCAATTTGAGATCTTCTTGAGGACCCAGGGATTTTTCATGAGTACCTTTGTCAGAGCTGATGTGAAAAAACAAATGTTTGTTTCTGCTAATATAATTCTCTTATAAAATTCATCTACCTTCTCACCGCGGTTATTACTCATTCCTACACCATGCCCTACAGCTTTAAGTCCATTCCTTCCATTCCCCACTGCATTCCAGTCATCCAATACTACCAGGTTTTTCTGGCACCTAACTTCTATTCGACTTATACGTACGTATACCCAATCCAACCTCTTTCCCCCTACGGTTAGTTTTAGGCTTGAAAATCTTGACCAACAATTGGATAAAAAATTCGTCGGGCGACCTTACTACCATAGAATGTTGTCGCCCACCTGTTCTATGTTTACTACCCTCATCCCTAATTTCCATTCTTTACCATAGCTATCTTACGTTGAATCTCATTCTCACCACTACAGATTACCCTATAAATATCAATCCAATAGTCCCCGCGATCTTTCCATCTCACTTTGTTAGGCCCCAAAACATTGATATATCCTCTTTCTGTATGTTCTCATTTAGGCTCTAAATTTCTTGTTACATATTGCCTAGCTTCACAGCCCTCGTAATTGTCCACATATTCAAAGTTCCTATTTTTACCTCTGATTCTTACTTTCTTTCTCCCTCCTCACTCTCCCATTTCGTGTAACATCTGGTGGCATAATTTTGCAAGGATTTTGAATGATGACGACCCCGGAGGCCTTGAATTCCTTAGTGAATAACGTCCTGAATTTGCCAGGATTCAATTCTCCATGAATGATCATCAATTTCAGGGTAATTGATTGTTGGGAGGTTTTTCCCAACCCAACATTCCAACAGTATTTATAACATGACAACTTCACGTGAACTGCCTTTCGTCTGGCACCTTACCCTTCTACCTCTCTGGCATGGGTGACCTACCGGTAGCAATAATAGCTCTTGCGAGTCCAGCTCCTGGGGTCATTGGAAAGCGCAAATCTTTCCACTCCGTCAAGGTTGAAGCCAAGGGAAGGTGAGCGATGGAAATCATATATGACAGAAATATTTTATATATATTATGTCACACATATTTGTGCACTACAATTGATGAGCATGTTACCCGAGAAAAAGTTTTATGTTAAGTTTTCCGCAAATGTAATATCTAGTTTTGCAGTACATTTATGCCATTTGGAATACATTAATTACATACTGAAAAATCCGCGTTGCTTTAACAGTTTTGCAGAACAACTTTCTCTGTGTAAAAAGCGTTTGAAAACGATAAGTCGATATTTTCCCAAAAATAACGCCAAATTTCTACAATGCAACATTTTGGCAACAGCTTGTCGGGTAATATGCCGATGTGCTGACCAGTAATTTTTTCGGTTTTTAAATGAAGGAAGAAAAAGTTTTACCACCCGACTGAAGTTCATTTTTTCCAGTCTGCTTCCCCTTCGGGAGATTATGTTCTATCTGGAAGTAAAACTGGACATGGTAGTTCACCCCGTACAAAATACATGGAGGAAGGCGAGAGGCTAATAGGGTCCGCTCCAACAGCAAAATATTCCACGTGATTTTACTAAATATATTGGATTCAAAATTAATCTGAATGAAATGAATTTTTGATGCGTTTTGAATGCGCAACCCATACACTTCATGAGCGTATTTAATAAGTATAAAATTCGTAAAACCTAATACTTAGCCGTCTTCAATATGCTTAATGTCATTTAAAAGCCTCATTGTCCCCCATTAGAACCCTGGAAAACTCAATTCTACCTTTATATTAAATAAGTTACAACAATATGTAGAAGAAAAAATTGTAGAAGCAATCTTGATCTATCCATCTTTGCAATCCAGTCCCATTGTTTACATTATTGATTCCCTTTAATCAGGTTCCGGGGATTTCTGTTTTATCAGAATCTATATACTTGAAAGTAGATTAAACTTCTTAGAAAATATCTTCCCGCATTTTTATGAGCAAAGAAAACAATATACCAACACGAATATATAGTGCGGGCAATATTCTAAGATATATCCCTGAGGTAATACTCACCAAAAATATTGATATTAACTGGAGACATTTATCGCTACTACTAAAACTGCGCTTGAGTTTCCGTGGGAAGCGAGGGAGAAAAAGGAAATGTTTTGAAATTATATAATGCAAAAATATGAGTAAAATGGAGTATATAGAAATCGAAAAGACCAGATGCTGAAGAAAGTCGCAGATGATGGATGAGAATGCTATTCCCTGTATTACGGCTAAATTTAATCGGAATGAACCTTTCTTATTAATTCTTTTCCATATTTCGAAAGAGTAAAAATGCTTCTGAATATTTCATACAAAAAACGAAAGAATAATTTCCATTTCATGGTCGTTTAAAGAAAAAAACACCATAGTAATATGTAAAATGCGTATGCCTAATTACTGTTTCCTTAAAAAAAGGTCACAATGTAATGAATCAATTGGTTTCTTTCAAAATTTTAATATTGTTAGAAACTATTATTTATGAATCCACACATAGGTCTGTAATATATGCTCGTCAATATGTGGTCCATAAAATAAGATAAAATATGACTTCTCGAACTTAGAGCCAACCCATTCTTGCGTATACTTTCAGATACATTTAATGTGAGTCGTACGTGAACAAAATTGTGAACTCTTACAATTTTCATTTCGCATCTTAAATGAAAAAATCATTATTACCTGGCGAGATTCCCTCGAAAGGCAGAAATTTCATTGTTCTAGTTAATTTTTATAAGTTAGAGACACACTGAAAGGTAAAATATTCATAGAATTCTACTTCTAGACTCCTGCTATATTAGTTTTCTTAGTTAAATTTCTAACTTTGTTTTCATTCTTACTTTTAATTGAGGAAAATATTGTGTTCGCATTTCCATCCTCTTCGGCTTAATAATTTTTAGCAAATAAAACTAAATATTTTTAGGCCAATTGCGCTTTTCTTCTAATTTTACCGATCATATTTGCAGTTATGCCTGTATATGTAATAAATGAATGAGACTGAGTGAATGAGATGATAATGTGGGGGAAGAATTTCTCGTAGCAAGTTTTTACTCGGCTATAATGTGTTCTTGTCGAAGAGATTATGAACATACTAACTGCCATACAGGAGCAGTTTAGCGGAGTACGTCGTCAAATAAAGGCCTCTATTACAATTGTTGATAGTACCAGATTTAACGATATAGCAATCCTTCATCTAAGATTGAAACACTAACGCTGCAAACTCCATACTGTGGTTTACTAATCACGACGATGTTTTCGTTCCAAAGCAATTTCAGGCGGTGATTGATGTTGCTCCGCAACAAAACCATGGTCGGGTTCAATTGAGTTCTAAAATTGAAATTTAAGTGCTTGTGTTTCACCCTTTATTCATATGGATAAGACCTTTTTAAGACGTTCCCAAGAAGAGGCAATGTTAGTAATTTACATTCCGAAGTAATTTTATTTACTTTTTCCATGGTCGTTACTCAAAGATTTCATTCGTATCCACTTCAAAGCAGACATGTTTACCATGCCATTTACTGCTACCTCCAATTCTGAATATAGCTCCCTGGATTCCACAATAAAAATGGGTGAAGATTTGAATGTGATCATAAATATCCCGAAAGCAGCTTCTCAATGAGAAAGGAGTTTTAGCGTCATCCATAACCACAGCCAGTGTTTCCGACACACGATCGGATTCAGTTGCTAAATTCAAGTAAATTGTCGCCAGTTTTTCGATTGATGAAAAATGATAGGATTCACTAGGTTACAATGGAAGTATATTTTTATATTTGCTGTCTTGCCAACCGATATTTCTTTTTTCATCTCAGCGTTCTTCACACCCTTCTATAATTCGACCACGAAACCAATCGTATTTCTACCCCTTCTCTGCTTCCCTATCATACTGTATCACTTTCTTAGAAGTAACCCTAAACCCTAATCACCCACTGCAAACTACCTACCTGCCATGCCTCTTGTCGATCTCATCCATTGATTTCCTTTCCTCCCCACCCACCATGCCAAGCAATTCCTCGTTTGTCTTCCATTCTGTCCACTCCATTCCTCCACACACACCCATCGAGAACTCCTGCAGTATCTTCTTGTCCTACACTATCCGAGTACAAGTCTCTGCCCCGCACAACGCCACACTCTGAATCAAGCTCTTCACATGCGCTGTCAAAAGAGCGTCCTCGGTGCTAAAGCAATAAAACTGGCTACGATTTCCTCCACATTGTCTTATCCTAGCCTTCCGCTCCCACCTCCTATGGATATTTAAGAAGTGCGGACAGAAATGATGGATCCCATCCCAGTGTGATGGTGGCAGGGCCTCAGCAGAAAAATAAAAAATATTAGTATTACTTATCAGTAGTAACAACATTGTGGTGCAATCAGTTCACCAACGAGTCACTACTTTTTTCGCAAAATGAGCATTTATCGCGGAAAGTAGTAATCTTTTTCACTTGTACTGAACTTTATATTTTGCCGCCAAAGATCGAAATAGTCGCTAGATATAGCGGCTCAGTCGCTAGCTTAGCAACAACGATTGCAGAATAGATTGATAAGATATTCTTGCGACTATAAATAGAGTTAAACTTCCTTGTATTTAATTGGAAGAATTCACATGGGAAAGATAGAACATAATGCCATACACTAATCGGTTCAATGCCATATATTGAATGTTACTATTTCTTTTCGAATAAGGAGTTGGATACTGGGTTACTAAAATGAAGTACAATAGAAATGCATGGATTAAAGTACATAAATTTTGTTTTTTTTTTAGATTGAAGAGATAGAGCTCCCACGCGAGGTAGAATTTATGATTGAGCATAAAGGTCAAGCCTATAAAGACTGTGAGAATCCATTTTGGACGATCATATAAAATACCGTATTTCTGAATGACTATTTTCATTTTGACGATAATATGTGAAAAATATGAGCATAGCAAAGTAACCATTATAGACATAAAACCTGCCTTATGACGCATTTAATTCCAAGAGATAACAAATTTCAACATGAGAAGGAAGTTAAACCTTGACGACTAGTTTCAATGTTGCGCGACACTCCTTCCATCACGGCTGAAAGCGTTGATACATTAGCAGAGCTCCCGGGGCGTCTGCGGGCGTTCGCCGTTGGCATATGTACACCTCGACTTCATTCCGCCATAAAATTTTCACAATCCATTCGCTCCATTCAGAACGCTCTGCCTATTTACACAACGGCAAATGCCAAGACAAGCAATGACTATCAAAGCGAAAACACCGTGCGAGACCAACACCCAATCACAAACGCAGCCATAAAATTCCCTTTTTGCATTCACTGAAAGGGTAAAATGAGAATTACAACTGTATTCAAGTGTTTAGTGACTAAACCGGTTGGATAAAATAACATTTAGACAGCAATAGTGGAATGAATACATTATATGTCACTCATCCATACAAAATATCAAGTATTCCGCATACAATCGTAGATTAGTCATCAAAACAACGTGCACTTGGGTAAAGCATCCTGTCCAATTTGTTGGAGGCGTAAAAAGCACCGCAACTGAAGAAAAATGAAGAAACCATCGATAAGTTTTTTATTTTTGTAGTATTGCAGAATCAAGACTCCCAATTTTCACCAATTTAGAGTAATGCATTAACCACATTTTCTTATATAGTTCTTAAATCGAAAAAATCCAGGAAAAAATGATGGCCTGCACGAATTCCACAACGATTTTATTTCGCTTGCTTTGCACTGTTGCAATTAATATGATCTCAAGGCTCAGGATATTTTAGGGAAGAGATTATGCATACACTTATGCATATTTTCGTTCAGAAAGTAAAATGTACATCATAACTCTCACACATTTTCGAGTGAGAGTGGTTTTCCGATCGCTAATAGAATGAGAAAAGACACAGGGAAAAATTGGCTATATGTTTCTAAGAATTAGATGAAAGGTCACTTAAAACGCAGAGCAGAAATACGTTAAACGTTAATCCTGCCACTTTCTTGAAGACCACTACCCAATAGAGAGACAAAATGTTTAGATAAATGAAAAGAATACAAGCAATGTCATAGAATAAGGAGTTGAGGTTGTGAGTTAAAAGATTTTCTAGAGGAATAATCAATTTTACAACGAGATATTACAAGCATTTACATTCATAATATACGGTATATTAGTATATTACATACCTATGCGTCATGAAATTTGTACACTGCACTATATGTGGGAAAACAGGTATAACATCAACCAGAATTAAAGAGGTGATAACTTTCGTGGGAATATATTAAGGATTTTGCTCTAATTCTTATCTAAACTATGGGAATTGCGGGGCTCATTCACTTGCACGAGTATTATTGCAGGCCTGCTTTGAAACCACCCTGGGCTACACATTTTGGAGATGGTTTGCACGGTATTTCCCTAATGTAGACGTAAGAAAACATCTACAGGAAAATACCAGCACAAGAAATAGGTAGTGAAAAACCTGTCCACGGCTCAGATGCCTCCTAGCATCTTGAAGTTGACTAGGCGGAAAGTAGTGGGAATGATAAATGTGCAGCAGAAGACGTCTACCGCAGTCAACCTTGCCGAACCAGTGTTAAGACTCGGAATTTTCACTGAAATGTCCATTTCTCTCCGCGATTCCTCAAATAAAAGGATACAGCAATGGGAAAGATTACGAGGGAGGATAACCGGAGGGAACAGAGAGAGCCGAGTGCTTCCATTTATGGTTTTACCGTTCAGTGACACCGAATGGCTCATTTCAAGTCTCGTCATGAGTCCCAAGTTATCGAAACAGTCACAACATCTCTTGCCAATTTCCTCCACCCGCTGCTGAATACCAAGGCAGTTGACGGGAATAGACATCCAGCGACTGAGATTAATGCCAGTGAAAAGGCATAAAGTATGCGCACACACTCCACTCAAATTTATCACCATGAGGCAGGCTTTCAAGAGTTACAAGCTGCATAACATGTGAAATCTTCAATTCGGCATTCTACGGAATGGAGGGATGCGAAAGTATACCTCCACTTTTGCAATGTGATGACAATAATCAGCCTCATTAGTGTGTTCGTTTTCTTAAGATAATCTTTTACGCGGTCCATAAACCGTGATTCTTGCAGGTTATCTGCATCTGTCATAATCGATTTCCTTCGACGAGAGGACCATTGTTTTTAAAAGACAATGGTATTCAATAGGTACCTCTTATGCATGCATAATATACTCGTTTAGCTCTACGTCGAGAACTACAAATGTTCCATATTAATGACGAAGACACCTATCTCGAGAAATCAAAAAGTCAAGGAGCCCATTCATATGCATTGTTGAGAAACATTGATGACCTGTCATTTCTGTGGCGCAGGGATTTGATTTTCAATTCTTAAAAAGAAACATGGACCGTTGGAAAGAGAAGGAGTTATAAAATTATGCCTCGAGAATGAATTCAACCACAGTGCATCAAATCTTTCCTTGATGTCTTTCTGCGTGTGCAATCATTGAGTGAATAAGACAAAAATAGCGACAAATTCCACCTCATTGTACACAGCCTTTTAAAGAATCGTGGTTCGAACGGTGAAAATAATCTCTCCTCCCGGTTTTTATAAAAAGTTATTTATTATATAGCAGCTATTAACAGACGTCATAAAAAGACGGTGAAATATTTTAAATAACACTAGCATAAAGGAGTAATATAGCCGCTTATCTGCGCGTTTAAATACCAGCACTGGCAAGCCATCACATTTCCAACTATCTTTCATAGGATGATTCTGCATCAGATCACATAGAATTTAAACATACAAAAATTTATCGCTAAAATTGCTTTCCTTGAGACGTAGGCATTAGAACAGAACATAAACGTTGTCTTTTACGCTATCCAGCCATGTATCAATATTGTTTGGCACGACTATATTAAAAGCTTTCTGAAATATGCTACACAAACCCTTTGTAAGATAACGTTACTTAATAAAAGAGGATTAAATGAATTATAAGTTTAAATATCTGTTATGAGCATTAATTGCGATTGTTCTTCATCCTGAATTTTCTTCTCATAAGGTATGTGTATTTGTAGCGTGTACAAAGGCTGTCATTTATCCGATCTGGTGACTGGCCAATATTTATATAGTGAATAACTTAAGAACCATTTATAAATCACGAGACGATCATTTCACAATATTTGTTAAACCTAATACTTCATTTCATTAAAGATAATTAAAATATTTAGGGCCAAAAAAGTGTAAACTGATGATATTATGCATATAAATATTTGCCGAATTGCATTACCGAAAAAGATAATCATATGATTGTAGAAAAGGATCAAGTAGATGCATTCTGTTCTTAAACTCTGTGCTTGATTGTCTGGTAAAAGTGTGTAAGAATGTGCTTATTCAATCCTTATTCTAAGTATATGTCAGAGACAAAAACCGATGTCATCTTAGAAGCATCCTTTTTCCTTTCTAAAACAACACCAGGAAGTGTAAATCATACGCCTGGCTCAATTTTGCATTGAGCAATATTTATGGAGCATCAAACTTAGTTTAAAATGGCACGAGAACTCCAAAAAAGCACAATCAAAAATGAATGTAAAGGATTTTTCTTCAAATAAAGTGACATGAAAATCACACAAGTTACGATGTTATGAAGACATGCTAAACTATTCACGTAACAGACACCATATCATTCTTGAGACACCATAAAACCTTTGGAAAATCCACATTTAAATTGTATACCGAGGATTTACTTTTTCATGTACAGTTTAAAGAATACGAACGTTCTTAAGTTATATTGAGTCATCACTCGACATGCACAATGCAAGCGAAAGGCTGTGGTTGATTGATGGCGGACTGGAAATAGATGAAACTCTGAGAGTGATACGCAGAAGGTGAGCAGGAAACGGTGGCATCAAAGCGGTTGGAATTCCCCTCCTGAGATGAAATGATTGCTGGGGAATGCAATGATTTACGTAGGAACTGGTATTCACGCTATGCACTCAACAATGCCGTTTTACTGGATTCCCAGAGAAAGTTCCGAGGGGTAAAAAGCAAAGAAATGGCAATCTTTGGGGTAATGCAGACCATGCCAGCGTATCATCAGTAACTTTATTGAGCTTGAAATTTTTCATACTAAATAAATGAGCCATCAAAATCTCGCTTACTTCTTTTCTCATGAAGATGTGACGCATTACAGATGAAGTGAAATCTAATCGAAAATTCTTGGTCACGTTTGACTCGCTATGCTGATAATATTAATTTCAAATACATAGATTGAGAAGACAGTACGCATTTGAAATCTGGTCTTTCACAGCTGATTAGTGCATCATGCTTGAATTCAATTGGTGTGCAGTAGATTGGGAATCTACCGTTAAGAGGACTTAAATTATCTACTTTCCGTCCAATTATACAATACTTTACCGTACTTTGACTTGTAAATTAATTTTATTTGCTAATGTCTATCGTTGTAATTGCCGCTATTGCCTGAAAAATCACTTTGAGATATGTTATTGCTATCTACGTCCTCATGAATACCAACATTTTTCATCTATATTTCAATATCCGAAAAGAAATCATTTAAAAAATCATGGTTGCTGGAAAGATGAAATCTTTGGCTGGCTGGTAGACACTAGAATTATGAAAAAATTTCAAGGGAAATGTGTAAGTAGAAATATGCATTTTAGTTTTCTTTCACAGGAAGTAAGGGTGCAATGATATAAGGATTCATTACAGATGGACGTTACATTTTACTTCTTTCTTACAGCGTTACATTTCATATACACCATACTGCACACCGGGTCTCTTGTGGTACCGAGGTGCGTCCTTGTGTAGTGATAAATTTCTGGGGAAAAACTAGTTTTTTTACGACTCAGTCAACAAGGTTTTCATGGAGACAGGATAATCAAAATACCGACGGAACTGATGATCACGAGGGAAAAGGAGAGGGATAATAACGCGCTCAGTGGAGTGAGATTTGAGGGATCACAGTCAAGCGATAAAGCCGACCGTAAATGTGAGATCTTTACCATGTAATGTTAATTGCTGATTCTGAAGGCAATAGTAAAATCAGGCATGAGTGATGCAAGCTAGAATCTTATAAGACATAATGAAAAATAAAAGAAAATTAAATAAATTGCACTCTTGAGGCACAATATATAAGCGGATTGCAACGAACGCAATATTTTTGGAATAAGCGAGCGATTCTCCGCATGAGAGACAAAGTTACATAGTGAACTGAGGGAATACGAGGAACATATATTTGGAAAAAATAACTCGGGATATAAAAAATAATGTGTACAAGAAAGTAAGAGGCACAACGTAGAGAAAAATTGTGGGATGCCATTAGATTAACTTAGAAATGAAAGACTCAGTATGTTCAATATGGTGAGAAAGAATGAAAAAGTTGTTAGGCTATATTTTTCAGGTAACATTTGAATATCGTGGCTAGTATATGAGGCATTTTACGGCTCTAGCTGCGGTGTCCAGGTCGACAACGCAGCGACCAGGCAATAATAGTTTGATTATCGTAAATTCCATGAGAGTCACTATGAAAGATTACGCTATTCACTGAGCGATGCTCCCTAATGCGAAATAAAAAATGAATTGAAACCCAAAGCACCACATCCTCATATGGTATTTTATCGTCACATCCAGCTCGTTAATCATGAGCAGATATTTTTGCAACCATAATATTCTATTTTGAAAGAATAAACTCTGTTTTTGTGTGGAATTCATGTGGAAAAACGAAGTTTACTCTATTCTTTCAAAATGATTAGTAAATTCCATAAAGTATGCCCGAAACCACCTACTCCATAATATTGTACTTCAACGACCTCGCCGAGAATGGCAGCTTTGATCCTGGCATCGCTCTTGGTATATATATAACCTCTATCTACAAAGAGGTCTGATTTGAGGCAATGCCGACAAAGTCCAACGAGCCATAAACAAGGCTCATATAACCCCCAAATGGGTGGCTTTCTTCAGCTCCCACTAAAAAGCCCAAATTAGGCCCTATGTTTTTGGGGTGGCCATGCTTTCCGACATAGCAAATGCCGAACCTAAATCACTAAAGCTGCCATTCACATCCGGCCCGGCCTTATTAAAAAGGACGAACGTTTCGCCGAGGAGTCAAAACAAACCCCAAGCACTGCATCGAGACAAAAGGAAAAAATTAAATTTATGGCCCGACAGCTTTATAAAACGGCTTTAGGGGCGACGCCAACGGCAAAAGGAGTGGGCTTATTCAGGAATAAATTGAAGCTTCGCCTATTCAAAGCGGTACCTAATTTCCTGTGAGTCCTCAGCTGACATGCAAGTACCTTTGTGCCGAAAGTCGGCGTGGGCAACACTTGCCTCGTCAACTCTCCAAGCACCGCTTATCGTGATGTTTCGAACGACCCCTCTCAACATTCAAAGACTTTTTTCCGGAACTGAATCATTCATAAGGGAAGGGAGCGGGAGTGATGGCGTTCAGGAAACGATTCATACAAACCGTTTCTCGAGAGTTCTTCTGAGGTCAAGTTCATTTCATGAGAGGTGAAAGGCCGCTTCCTTTTACAGCAGCCAAGCGTTCCCACCTTTTCCTGTTAGATGCCTCTGGGAGGTGCTCGGAATTATGCCATCCGTCAATTCATCACAAGGATGCATTTCTCGTCGTGAGCTCCTAATACACTCATTCATCGTCTACATAGTAGCAAGTCCAAGTCCCGTGAATCGTCAAGAAAAGGCTTTCACTAAAAAGACACTATCACTCTCGGTTTATATTTCACTATCAAATTTTTAGGCCGCCGAGGGCATTACTCCTAATGCCATTGCAGGATCGTGCGAGCCAGTAAATCGCGCTATTTAATGAAGAACTTCTCCTCTAGTTATTCACAATATTTGCTCTGTCTCATCATCTCAGCCTTCAATCTTGTTAGAAACTATGTCAAATATTACGTTCGCCTGTTCTTCCAATTACTGAGTCTAACGCTATTGAACGAAAGGCGCCGTTCAAATTCTAGGCTGCAGGTCACGCCAAAAGAACATGAAGAGACTGCCGTTTTCCTATTGTAGAATACGCTTCCAAAGAACAACATCCAGTAATTAGGATGCAGATATTTGACCTAAATACTTGAATATCGTTCTCTCATCAAACAGAGGGAGTAATAGAACAGAAGAAGTATAAAGACAATAGCTTAAATACAGGTAAAGGAGCAAAACATAGAAGATCGATACTATAGCTGAACTCGTCTAAACAAGGACACTTAAATACTGTGATGCAAAGCTAATAAAAAGGAGATTTTCTCAGAGTTATAAAAACAAATGAAAGGGAAGTGTTTAGTTGTAAAAATAACAAGTACACTTCCATTAACAATTCCCCACACTATTTTCTCATCAAGATATCATCAGGCCATCTCTTCTCTCTAAACTTCAAGCAGTTACTTTCATTTAGAATTTATGAATATTTTCGCCGGAATAATTTTCCTAATTTTAAGTACAATGCATTTGATGAAGTGAAAATGGTCTCTGCACACGTAATTCATCTGGAGTGGTTGATCAACCTTTACAACGTGAGAAAGGAGTCCAACTTGCCGACCAATGGAAAACTAGCCAGAATGAAGCAGGAAAATTCATCATTCTAAGTGAGCATTAAAAAACCTCTAGGCTGCATGGTCCATGTTGGCGATACACAGATATTATTCAAAGTTATTTAGTCTTATTCTTTGACTTTGAGTGAGTTTAAGGGTTACGTGCGAGCGGAAGTACACAATCTAAAGCAAGTTCGGAGCAGAGACATGAGGCCCCTTCCGGGATACCGGAAATATCATAGTTTTGTGCGAGGCTTGGGAAAATTAACTACTCGCCTATCCTGAAAGTTGACTCACACCGTCATAAATGATGTCCCTGATCATTGGAAATAATATAAGAAAATCACAAAGAAATAATGACGTCTACATTAGTTACGATTTAGGACAAGAGTACCTCAAATTGATGTTGAGTGGACAAGAACAAAGTTCTGCGTTGTAAAGACAACTTTGGTGGGAAGCAAACACATTGTCCACACATTAAATGGCGATGACTATAAACTGCCGACACCGACCCCAAAAATTATCGCCGGTTGCACAATGTTATTTAAATGATACAAACAGTGCTGTGCTTAACGGCAGAGTACATTGTCTGGTAACTTTCAGACAGTTTAACAGCAGTCCAACTGCTGATTTATCCATCAATCACGGCTTAACCTGAGGCACGCTGTAAAGGAAAACTGCAATTTGGTGATTTTCTTTCTTTTTTAATAATTAAACCATTAATTTTCAATAACCAAATTTACAAAGTACAATTAGAGGCAGAAGACATCTAGCGGCAAGGTGTTGCATTGTGTTGTGGGAGTGTGTGTTGTGGTGAATCCTCTTTATTTAAGGAATCGTTCCTCATGTTGTTCTGAATTTGTGCCTAATTTGCTCGGGAATATGCTAATTTCTTGTGCAAATGTTCGTACACTGTGATGTTTGTTGATACACCTTGTATTCTGGTTCGGGTGTTCACGGTACCCCTCTGTGTTTACATTACCGAGGCAGTTGACTGTCGAAAAATACGATCGTGTGCATGACTTTGTGCTAGTTTGCTCCGGAATATGCTATGTTCTTGTGCAAATGTTCGCACACTGTGATATTTACTGATACATCTTGGATTTTGGTTCGAGTGTTCACGGTACCACTTAGAGTTTACATTACCGAGACAGTTGACTGTCGAGAAAATACGATCGTGTGCATTTTCTCATAGATATAGAGTTTCTCTCTTTAATATGAGTAATTGTTCACGGTGTGGTGAAGGTTTACCTTCTGATAGAGATTTCGCTTTGTGCTGCGGATGCAGTACCAGCCTGCACTATGCTTGTGCTGGTCTGCGCGATACCTCGTATCGCGCAATGTCTAAGATAAATAAGGATTCTTGGAGGTGCCCTACCTGTCGGAACACAAAGAAAGTAGCACCTGAGGTTATTGTCCATGAAGCCTCGCCAATTCAAGGTCCAAACAAAAAGGGTGAAGATGCAGGACGTCTAGCAAAGATAGAAGATGATGTAAGTGACATTAAAAACAGTATATCCTTTTTGTGTACGAAATACGATGACTTGCATGAACAACTTGATCTTATCAAAGAATTAAGGGGTGTTATTGCTGCTCTGCAAAGAGAGCTACAAGAAAAAGACAAATTTATAGGAAATCATAAGGAGAAAGTTAATGATTTGGAACAGGCTCAATTGAGAAAAACTGTAGATATCATTGGTATATCAACTGAAAATAGAGAATGTTCCGAAATTGTTTGAGAAATAGCTTTGGGTATTGGTATGGAGAACTTAACTAAGAGTGACATAGATGATTGCTTTGTTGTACCAAAAAAAGGATAATGGGAATGACAAAATAGTTTTGAAACTTGTGTCTTCATCAATGAGAGATAAATGGTTATCAAAAAGAAAACAAATCAGAAACGGGAAATTTAATGCTAACAATGGGAAAAGGTTTTACATTAATGAATCATTAACTGGTTACTGTAGTAACTCCATTCCCACAGCTGTATTCACGATAATAACATCGATCTTGATGATATCTGCAATTGCCCAGTACTGGACAGGTAGACAATTATACTTATCTTGGTGTGATAATAGGTGATCATTTCAAATTCCCACTCCATATTGACAAAATTAATAAAAAAATAAGAATTGTAGCTTATCAAATATTTATACTCAAAGACATTGTACCTGTAAAGATAAAATTAATGATTTATTTTTCCATGGTTGAGAGCATACTGAGATATGGAATTACAGTTTGGGGAATGGCATCTAAGACACTGTTAAATACTATAATTAGAAACCAAAAGAGAATTCTGAAATTAATTGATGTGAATGGATTCTCATATTGTAGTAATATTGACCTAAAATCACTCTGTGCAAAACATAATGTTTTAACTGTAGATAAATTGTTAGAATGGTTAATCATAGTGGACGATTATTTTTAAAGAGAGTACAAAATTCCTTGTAAGAATACGCACTGTATGCTTAAAAGAAATACTCCAATGTTGAAAACGTACGATTATTGTAATTTATATGGCAAAAGGTTGGTCAAATATGCAACACCAAATGCCTTTAATTGTATGCCAAAGAACTTACACAATCTAAAAGGTATGGCAGAAATTATGAAAAAGGTCAAAGAATGGTTAATTACCGACATTAGAAATTTATAGTCCCTTATAAATATGTGCTATACTTATGAATCCGTGATACTTAAGAAATCACTTATGCATTTATTGCACATTATAACCACTATAATCTGTTTTACTTTTGGCAAGGATTTTTCTTCTTTTTTCTTATTTTCGCTTTACAAGTTTGGTAACTTTTCAACGTCATTATATTGATTTTTTGTCTTACATTTAAACATGTATAATTATAATGTAACAATTCTACTGTGTTTGTATCATGCCGCTTTGTATGAATATTATGGAACCTTCTGACAAGCCATGTGTCTTAGAAGGACCAAGAATTCCTATATGAAATAAAGGCATTTGCAATTTAAAAAAATGTAAAAATTCAGTACCTAAAACATAACAGCAAACTCATAAAAGCAGTATAATAAAGATCATGTAAAATGCACACTATTTAATCAACTTTACAACGTTACGGTCTTGTTAAGCCATTCTGTCAGGCTAATTCAGCCTCCATTGTGATGATTTCAAGGATTTAAAAGAAGTAATTCTGCTGGAATTGCAGCTTGTAGATGAAATTTCAATACCATTTGGCTATGCCAAATAGTTTTAATTAGCGAATTGAAAAAGATCCCGCCATTCGTTACGTTCCAGCGTACGAAGAGAGCCTGAAGTACTTCAAAATGGGCACATGGTAATGTAAACAAACCAAAAGTCATACGAATTCATGATAGTTATCACTACAATTTATTCCAACGGATTAGAAAAAAATATACCATAACACGTCAAGAATTAGTTTTATCTTTCTTTTGTGCATCCGAAGAAGCAGAGTACTCGTGAACTAATTGCTATCTATCATTCACCAGCAAGCACCCTGATTATGTACATAAAATCAATAACCATGGCGGCCTTGTTCACGGCAGCAATGACAAAGCATGATTTAATGTAGATACCAGCTGATTTCTATTGAATGTTTGGAAAAAAATAAAGGACAAGGATACTGTAATGATAGAAATCAGTGAGGGCAATGCTTCTTTTTTGAAAATATTTGAAACGACAATTGGTAGGAAAACAAGCGAAAGATAATAAAGTCTAAAACTGTACAAGAAAGGGGGGTGAATTTGTATTTAACACGACGATTCTGAGAGAGGGAATACTCGCTTTATTCGGCGTATTCGCTTTAAGCATTAACATGTGTATGACCAAAAAATATGTGGTTATTATAAATTACGTGGTTTTGTATTTGCAAAGGACAGTTCTTCTAGGATTACTCGTGTCCGGAGTTTCAGAGACCAACGTTCCTCCTCTTCGCCAGAGATCTCCTAATGGCTAATGAATGTTGCCTTTTTTGCGGATTTTTTTGCTGGCGCATCGAAATGTAAAAGTAGGTGAGAGAGCTAAATCAATTAACAAGCTAACAATACGATCTGAGTGCGTGGTGCAAACGGAAAGATCCATTAGGACGAGGATCATTGAGCACGGCGCTGCAATTCGAATGGGCCATCAAGAAAGTCCTGCGGTAGCCTCAGGCTCCGATATCAGCGTCCAAATCCTTATATCCTCACAAGAGATGAACACTTCAACGAGAATTTTTATGAGGATCTCGGAACTCAAAAACGTAACAAGAGCATTAATAAAGACGAAAGACAAAAGGTTAGTGAGTCGTGGCTACCAGTGCTTTCACAAAAAAATATTATATCCAGGATGTTCTACACCAATTCCCTCCGCTCCATTCCATAAATAGTAAAACATTTGCTACCATGCAACAACAGTTAAAATAATTATGCAATTAATGCGTATAACAGTCTAAACGGTTATAATTTAACACGAAAACTGGCGAACATCTCTCTGTGGATACTTGACAAATACATATCAAGAGTGAAAACAGTAATTATTTAACGCAATGAAGTAGAGTGTAAATATAGTGAGATTCCGGGATTATGTGCGGAGACCCAACTTGTAATGTTTGCTAGCAAAGCGAGGGACAATGTGGATCTTCCATCGGCTACAAGGCTGTAACGGTGGCTTCACTCCGTCAATTGTCACTCTCGGTTGGCGTCTTCAGAGTGAAAATGAGTTTCAAGCTCATTAGACTCGCATCTAACAACGCTTTCCTTCTCTCTCACCCGATAACCGTTCCACCCACATTTAACGTCCTCATCTTCGCACTGCTGATAGAAGTTCACCCTTAGAATGCGGAGTGACTTCCGTGCCATGTAAAGTATGTCGCGACTGATGCACCTCGACCGATCTCCGATCTCTTTAACGGCCGCAAATAAATGCTCCCAAACGTTGCTAGCGAAAGCAAAACGTTAAACTCTGCGTGAAATTATGCTAAACGACCAAAATTCCTTCTTACAGGATCCACGTTTATCCTGAAGTAAATGAGAAATGTTGTCAAGAGCGTTTCATATGAGGTTCCAATGTATACTATCACTTTCAAAAGGTGGTTCACTCTGTGAGCACGTCCATTCCCGCGTTCTGCTGAAATTGAATTGAAAAGTTCTGATGAGTTTTGCGTATTCTATCAGCGTTCCATGACTTCAGTGGGCAATTTTAATGAAACAACTAGCACAATAAGATCACTCACTTTCATCAGTATCACTTGGTGGTATTCCATCATTAAATAAGAAAGAGGACAACTTTTACTAAAACCACTAATTTTATTACAAAACGACCCGGGTTTCAAAATGTATTCACATCATCTTTAGGTAAATGGAAGCCGAAGCGCAGCCCTTATATATTAGACATTAACAGGGGATAGAACCCCAGAAACTAAGTGGTGTATACCTAACGGAATGTAGTGATTGTGGTGGACGGTATGTTGGACAGACGCAAAAATTTTCATATTAGACAAATGAAGCATAAAAGGGATTTTAGACATTTCAATTTTAACGGAAACAACTTCGCCAAACATCTTTTAACCCACGGTCATAAAAGTGATTTTACCATGACACCTCTCCATTTTACTAATGACAGACGCAAGCTGAATGCTTTAGAACAGCTAGAGATTTTTAAAAACCAAGTTGAATGTCATAAATTTCTTGTTAATGAATCTATGCTCCCTGCCTATTCCCCCATCCTCAAAGCTTTAATCCCCTCTTCTTCGTCCTCCTACCCCCCCCCCCCCCATATCCCCTGCGACCACCCTCCCCCTGTATGTCTTCTCCTCCCCCCTCTCCTAACCAGGTAAATTCTAATATATAAGGCCTACGCTTCGGCTTTCATTTACCTGAAGGTAATGTGAAGGCACATCAATACCCGGATCGTTTTGTAAAAAAATTAGTGGTTTTAGTAAAATTTGTCCTCTTTCTTATTTAAGCACAACAAGACTTTAGTTTTTACTCGCTGAGAGGCCCTTGCGAGACCTTCTCCCTCCGGCGATGAAAAGCCAAATGAATCCCACAGCCCCCCTCCCACGAGAATTCGCCGGTGGAAGAACTCGTTATGCGTTTTTGCATTTAGTAGGAGACTTATCGGTATTTCTTCTGTGCGGAAGAAGGTGAGAAATTCCCATAGTCGCCTTGTGACACGGGTCGCCGTGGTAGAGAGCATTTTATTCACACGTAAAGGGGATAAATAGGAGCATCGTATACGTGAGGGAAAACTTGTAATTTATGGATACGATGCCAAAATCCAAGTGTTGGTCCGAAGTCCAAGTCAGCTCGGAAATATTTATGAACTCAGTGAGTTTAGACGTGCATACGTGAAAATTCTTCGTGAAATTTTCGTAATTAATTGGAAGTTTTTCCCAATAGAATCTATTGAGAGATTGCCTTGGGGTTGGAAATGTCGATTTATTAAACCCAATTATTTCCAATAACGGATTAGCCGATTTAAACAGTTTTGAATCCCGTATACACCTTTATCGGCAACTCTTTTTAGTTCAGTGCACGTGAAAATGTGGCTTCCACAGAGAAATAGCATCGTCCAATTGGAGATGTCATTTGATGCCTTGGAGCCCACAAAAAAGTCTTTGATCGAAGACAGCATCCCCCATTGCTTCAGCCGTTGCGCCAACGGAATTTCCGTCCAATTTGAAATATGTTACCACCATAATGGCATGTTAGCACGGCTCCTGGAAAACAAAGATCTGAGCAATGGGAAGACTTGAGGTAAATAAATTATTTAATTCTAATTCGCAGTCATCATTCATTTAACAGACTAATGCTAGACGGAATACAGAATAATGGGGAAAAATTAAATTAGATACAAATACCTTCGTCATAACGTCTCTCGAAGCTGATTTCTAAATACGCCACGCGAACCCGTACCTAATTCATCCACCCCAGATTATTACCAAAAATATAGCTTAGCTTACAATGTATTACCAAAATGGATCACTCCCCAATTTAATGATAAAATTAATGAAAACTTTAGATGAATGGCGCATAGATAAGTGGATTAAAGTACACCAGAAAAGAATGAGATAATTTTTCAATGAGCTTTCCCCGAGCCGAGTTAGCCGAGATATAAGTAACTTGATTTCCCGCTCCCAGGGGAGACGGATACACTCTATCTAAAAATGTGTATGATGAAATATTGCACAAAAATAAATGATAGTATTTTCAAAATATAAATATGAAAATTCCATATATTGAATAGATTTGAGTGGAAAAGAAATAGAAGTTTAAGGTTTAAATCGGTGTTTATTTTGCCACACAAATCAATTGGAATATGTCATTTCATAAGGCTATGAAGAAAAGTGTACCACTTAATTTGGGAAAGTTACTTGTAGGATATTTTGAGTAATATCAGAAATATAAAATATAATTCCTATTCATCAGAGAAATAAATTAATATTTTGTAAAACCGGCATTATTTTCAACGGCCGATGGTATTCGTGACTGAGAATTCACAGAGCATAGATTCTGGGGAATGGCCTTCCTTATATCCTCAGATTCTAGCCTATTGTGATATTTCCGATGTCAACGTTTCAATTTCAATGAAACGTCATCCCATTGATTCCTCGAAAGCCACTGATAAACATTTTTTTCAGTCAACGTTTTGGTGTGCCACAATTTGTTACTAAAAGTACCCGCTCTCAAAAAAGGACACTCTGTAGGCTGCGCATAAATCTGCGTTATCACGCCCATCCATTTCCTTGATATCTCAAGAATGCACTTAAGCCTGCAACTGGTATTACTGAAAGACTCCTATCTGGGAGCCATTCCTTTCTGTATTCTTCATCGTTGTCCCCTGGAGTCGGGAGAAGTTTGTAGGGGAGTTTTCGATAGTGGGAGAAGTTCCTATGAGGGTCTCGGTAGCGGGTGAACATGATTGAAATGGGCCCTTAGTTGTCGCTGAATGCAAAGGCAAGACATGAATATTAAATTCAGCGAAATATGAAGTTGGCCATGCTCACCACGTAGTCCAAATTTTGAAATTGATAGTAAGTACATATTAGTGTGAGAATTTGCAGAAGTGTTCCCATTAGAGATATCGTTTGATGAAAGTGAGAAAAATTAAAATTTTTAATGGTGAGTCCTTCAAACTTTAAACACTATTTCAACACAACGCTGTAATTCATGCGATATATTTCGTAAGATTTCTATTGCACGATTACATGCGAACAAGTTTTCTTCAAAATGCAAAGAAATATATTAAATATCGGTATACTGGTTTATAACGAATAGGAAGGCGCTAAGAAGAATCAAAGATTCGACGAAACATACATATCAATACTTAATTTTCACCACAATTTCTTTTTATTATGGCAACTTTCTTCAAATAATCTTAAACTTTCGACTTGAAACATAGCAGAAATGTAAGATATGATTCTTGAATAATTTTCATTGCTGCAAGTACGTTAAGTTCCACCACATAAATCGATGTACTTAAATGAAATAAGATAAAGATAAAGAAATATTTACTAATCTTGGAGCACTTGGTCCACTAAAAATATACAAAAAGTATTCATTAATATTAGAGCTCGAGTACAGAGAGAAATACAAAGAAAAAGTGGGTACAAGCAATAAATGAAATATTAATGGCAACAAAGAAAGCAAAAAAACAAGCATATAGGTGAATTAAATTTTTTCCCGAAATAGCATTTTATTAAACAATCTGTTTTTGAAAGCCATCAGCGAATTAGAATTTTTGATTGATTCAAGAGTACTATTCCATATCCTTGTCCTTACAACAGGAAAAGATTTATTGAATGTAGTAGTTCGGTGAAGTGGGACAATCAAAAAGTCCGGTGACATTCGAGTTGCTACATTTCGGTTTTTCTCCTTAGGCTGAAAAAATTGCATAATATATTCAGGCTGTTTACATTTGAAGAGTTTATATAAAAAAAAAGAGGCAAGCATGTATTCCCTCCTTGTTTTAACTTCAAGCCATTCTAATCTAGTAAAATAAGGAGATATATGATCATCTTTTTTAGATCATAAATGAACCTGACACACATATTTAATTGCCGTTGAATCATGGCGTTAACCTCTTCAGTTAGGTCATGACAAACAAGATAGTAATAATCAATATGGGGGAATATTAGCGAAGATACTGGTTGCTTGCGGGTATGAGAAGGCAAAAGGTTTTTATGAGTTTTTAGCTGAAACAGGATCATATTAATCTTATTGCAGATGACTTGAACATGGTTTTGCCAAGACAAGTTGGGCATCAATGTGACCCCAAGATTTTTAACAGAGTTTGCATATGATATTTCCGCATCACCAAGAATATTCTTTGGCATAACATCAAAGCCAACATGTCTGAGTAGTTTTGAGGTACCGAGTAACATTGACTTTGTTTTGCTAGGGTTTAGTACAAAGTTATTGTCTACAGCCCATGAATTGATGGCTTGAACATCCTGATTCACTTTGGAAACTGCATCATTTAGCTCATGCAAATGGCAGTGATCATAAATCTGTAGGTCGTCAGCATATAACAAGTATTTACAATTTATGTTACACTTAGGCAGATCAAGGACATTCAAGGAAAATAAGAGAGGGCCAAGAACTGAGCCTTGCGGGACCCCGCAATGGACAGTGGTCCATTGCGATGTATTCCCATTCACGTCCTTGACTGCCTGTTGACGATCTTTTAGATAGGAGTAAAACCAATTAAGTGAGGAACAGGAAAAGTTAAGGTTTTTCATCTTATGGAGAAGATTGGCGTGATTAACAAGACTAAAAGCATTGGTGAAATCAAATAGGACCAGAATTGTGACCATCCGTTTATCAATTGCCCGACGTACATCATCCGTTAATTTGAGTAGCGCTGTTTGCATAGAGAAGTTTCTCCGAAATCCAGATTGATAGGGATCAGTTCCTTTGGTTCAGATAATCCGTAACCTGCTGAAAAACAATAAGGTCCGAGTACTTTTGGGGATAGGCGAACCACTTGAAAAATTATTAAAATGTGGACTCAGTGACCCCGAATGACCGATCCAACCACCGAATAATTGAGAAGGAAAAAGAAGTTTCATCCATTTCAATTGGCAGTGAATTTCTTTGTATTATAAGCTCTAAGCTACATGCATGTGCGTGTGTGAGGCTCCTTACGATTATAGAATTTATTTATTTATTTCACCACCAAAAACGGCACAACGGCTATTACATTGGCTGATATAATTAATAAATAAATAAAATTTTCAAACAAAACAAATATTCATTAAATAAAACAATAATGCGGCAAGCGTAAGAAGGGACTTAGGGACTGGAGAGGGATGGATCATTTAAGGGGCGTTTCAGGGAGGATTTGAAAATGGTGGCAGAGGAGAAAAGGTCCAAGGAAGGATATTTCGAGGCCAAGGAGTTAAACAAGGCGGGGATTCGGAAGAAGAGAGAGCGCCTAAATACCATTCACGTCCCGAGCACCGAAGAGAGAGAATAAGTCTAAACGGAGTCCATTTCCATTGCATCCAAAACATTAGACCAGAGGAGGGTAAAAAAGAAATGTCCTCTCACCGCTCATTTTTAATCAGAGTACTGGTGTTACAGGGAATCAAAGCCTCTGGCTTGCAGATAAATGCGTAGAACACTTTGATATTCAGGCTGCCTATCAAATTCTAAGACTAACTTCCAACTCATAAATATTACAGCACCCGACTCTAATCATTGAAAAGGGATTTAACAGAACCAGATATCGAGCGGAGATAAATTTCAATCCTCTCATTCAGACCGAATCATTTTAAATTTACTACTACTATTTTACGAGAGTTTCTAAACACGCTAAACGTGATTTGGATTTACGTCCATTGTTTATTATTGGCTGTCAATCGGAAATTGCGCCGCCAATCGTCTATCTTCGTTGATCTTCGCTATCACACTGTTATGTAGGCATCCGAAGTCAGTATTAAGAGGACACAATTATTTTCATAGGTTAAGATAAATGAACAAAATATGGTGAACGGAAATACTTACGCTACATATTATAACTATAAATACGCTAATTATAATTGTGCCAGTAACTTATCAGTGGCACACTAGCCGTGGAATCGCGAATAATTTAAATATCAAGGTATGCATGTAAATAACTTTGAAAACTGCGATTTCATCAAATTTGGAGAGATGTTAGAAGCTTCATTCACGAAATTTGTAGCCACAATTTAAGACGAGATCACTGGAGTATCATGGAGATATATTTTGAAAGTACCACGTAAAGGTATCGATGAATATGTTTCACAAAAATTCGAACGGGAGAGTAAAGAACCTACTTGGTATAATCACGAAGTTAGGCGAGAGCTCAGGAGACAATGGCAATTATAAAGCCTATATAAAAATTCAATTGAGTCAGGTAACAAAACAATGGAACTTGCGACAAGAGAAATTTACGTTGCTCAAAGCTTATACACGAAGAAAATAATTCACTATATTCTACGAAACTTGAAGATGAAAAAATACTAGATGAATTACTAGATGCAAACCCCAAGTCATCCGCGAGAGAGTTCCAGGGCGAATCCTTATTTGGAGCCTCGTGACAAATTGATTATTTCCGAGGTTAAGCGGTGGCTGTGTCTCAGCTGACTTATTCCTATCCATCGATAAAATTTGTGTTCGTTCAGACTCGGTTTGGTTTGCGAATTATCATTATAAGTGCCCTTTCATCCAATATGATCTTAAGCATGGTAAGATTCCATGAGGCAGCAGTACTCTCTATTAGGCTTAAGAGACCGCCGCAGTAGAAAGGCAGGTTTCATGATCCTAGGCTTGACGTATTCTACTTCTATTTTATTGATATTGGGGTATAACCTTCCTCACGATGTTGACAAAAATGGCACAGGACTTCTTTTCGTTGAAAACAGGACTCGGACCATGCACATTAGAATATGGGTGGATGCATTACATCCCTGGATTGTTAGCATGATGAACTCTCCAGGTCTTCGCACGTAAGTCATAGCACGACTTCGCAATGTAAGCCATCTTAAGCCCTGTACATGCGGGGACTTTCCTTTGCCAAAGTGTGACAAAGTTAACATGAAATCTTGCGCCCAGCCATCCCGGATGAAACGGAGGCGAACAACATTTCATTCACACGAAGCCATAGGCAGTAGATTTGGGTCATTCGCGAACGAACGGGCCCACGGATTGAACGGAAGGACCGAGGACTGAGTTCTATGGAACCACTAGTCCTTTCGGTCCTCTCGTTCATTTCGGTCCATCTTTCCTCTCGGTCCATCGTTCCTTTCGGTCTGTCGGTCTTTTGTTCCTTTCGGTCCGTCGGTCCTTCGTTCCTTTCGGTCCTTCGTTCCTTTCGCTCCTTTGTTCCTTTCGGTTCCTCGTTCCTTTCGGTTTGTCTTTCCATTCGCTCCTTCGCTCGCATCTTCATGAGATAAGACGTTCTTAAGGAGACCCCAAAAATTCATCTGCGGATGTTACCGGGCTAATTAGCGGTACTTTATTTTCTTGATAGTTGAGCCAGATGGCTCGCTCTACTCGGCCACGGTCGCAGCTGAAGCAAATGTAAACAACTGAAATTCCTTGTCACGCCAAGCCAGATAAGGTTGTTAGGAGCAGCTTTGGTCAAGATTACATTCTCCACTCCCTCATTTACATTTTGGCGTTGGTGCTGTGAAGCTTTTGGAGATATTGCTCGACTCAACCTTCGGCCGCCGAGCGGCGTGTCATTCGGTATAAATAACTACAGTGCAGTTGATGCACGCATGGTACAGACAATATGACTGCACGCACGGAAACAGACACTGGATCAGTTGCTTCTCAGCTTGCAGGGTTAATATTGCAGTTTATTTAATAATTTTACAGAGCATTTTCTTTAACATAGCCAAAACCAATTTCTTATTTGATAATTTTTCCATTTCTCCTAGACAGAGCTCGCTTGCGAAATAAAGTCCTTGTGGCTCATATAAGAAATCTTTTCATTCAAAGTCATGTAAAATGTTGTTGAATGTAACATTATCTCCTACCTTTTATTTCATCCAAAAATGTTAAATGCCGACATTATGGTATATGAAGTATCTCTACTTTTTTACATTCGTTAAACACCCATAATATGTTGATAGTAAAAATACACGACTATCAATTACAAAGGGACAATGAATGAGTGAAAAGGAACGGGTCCTATAAAGGACCGGTCCAGAGTGAACGAGTTCCCAAAAAGGAGCGGATTTGGACATCTCAAATGGGCAGGAACCAAGTCGCGGAAACAATATTACGCGGTCGACTGCTTTGCGTATGAAATGGGCGGTAGGACTGTTTTTGACGATATTGAGCAATTTCAGCGATAAGAGTAAGACTATGAAATATTTATTTGTCCAAAGTAAATTAACCAAATTGCTATTATCATCATGATTTGTAAAAGGAAACGTACTTGTTGATCATGCATTAATGCAATGTACTCTGCTGAATTGATAATGAAACAAAATTTAAAAAAAATTGTTTTAATACTCTCATTCAGTTTTATTTCTCAATGCACAAACAGATGAGAGTGGAAACGCGCACAATCTCGCTGCCGGATCGCATGAAAATTTAACGTGCTCAAATCCTTGATGGAGCAAGATAAGCACAAGGGATTCTGTCGCATTCTAACACATAGCATGCGATTTGGTTGTCAACACGGCGCTTATTCTCCGCTAGCCACTTCCCGTGCCAGATATGGCGCCAGAAATGACGCCGTGTCCGGCAGCAGCATGCAGGAAGGAAAGGAGGAGGGAGACGGGCGGCCGAGGGCACATGGCCGAAGTGGTAATCGTTCGGTGGATTTAGGAAGTGCGGGGTGACGAGGGAAGAGGGGCCGGAAATGGGGATAAATAAATCATCTGGACCCTTGCTCTTCTCCCCCGTCTCCAATATATAAGGAGGTAGGGGAGACGGGGGGCGAAGGGGGAAGGGAGGACGAATAATGAGGAGGTGGGGGGGGGTGACACGGCCAATGGGGAGGTGCCAGTGGAACACACGGAGAGGTTATCAAGCGACCACCGCAACGAGAAGGAGATGAGGTACGGTGAGGAAGGGGGGGGGCGAGGGGGAGGGTTTTATGATACTAGTGCTCTGGGGTCGAGTGTGGAGACCGTGAAGCAGTGAGCCGAGCTTCCCTTCCTGGTTGAGGGAAGACGGCGAAGACGGTTAAGGAGAGATAAATGGAAGCAGACGGAGATTAAATGAACAGAAAGGGGGCTTGGAGGAATTTATTCGGGGGAGATTCTGGTTAATAAACTCCCAACAGCTTCTTGTGAATCCATATGAATAGGGAAGTGTAGCAAATTCAACCAATACTATTGAATGACGACTAATTAGATGGAATATCAAAGAAAGAAGTGCCCTTGTTAACGGCGCGGCGCCTCCTTAGAAATGGCTTCTTAATGTAAGCACCGTAAATTAATATGGACCTCTCCGTATGAATAAATTCAACTCATATAAAAGCCAATTAAAACGACGCTACCCTAATAATCCACTAAAAGCAATGAAATTCTCCAAATCGTAGGAAACTGAGATGTAAATACATTGGAAACCAAATATTCATGTTGGGAGGCTTTATAACGAATTGTTTTCACAAAATTTAATAGAGAGCTAAATATTTGTGATATATTTTTCAATAAAAAGGAACAAACTAATTCTGCTCAAGTTTCCAATCGGGTAGAGTGGAAATAATAGATATTTTCCCTCAGAAATTTAAGATACTTTGCATGAAATTCCTGATACCGTATAAAATTGGACTTCCGTCTCCAGAGGATATGCCATTAGTTTCCCATATGCAGACAAAAATCAATTTGCAGTATATCAACGCAATATTTCACAAAAAATAAGAGAAGCATGAAACAAACGATAATATTTTACAATGCTGGCTGAATGAGGTAGAAGAGAAGTTCTCTCTTTTTTTCTTATCGTAACTATGGCTAAAACATTAAGATGAGTCATTCACGAAACTGTAATATCCTATGCTGGGCGAAGTGGACATGAAATAAATAGGAATCTAGGCTTCCGGCTATTCATTTTTATAGGGACTTGAAAAGATATCTTTGCGAGAATCCCTCCCTAAATGGGTGCTATAGAGGCCGACGAACGATTTGATTTTTTTAGGAATCGACTTTTTTAGACTTTTGCGAGAAATGAAAGCAATTCATAAAACATTTGCGTATTCCCATTTTATATTTTACTACACGTTGCACGGATATTTTTTTCTTGGAGTACACGTCTTCCTAGAATATAAAAACGTTCATTATTTATTTTTGAACTATTTTTATCCCGCTTACTACTACGTGTGTATATATATATATATATATATATATATATATATATATATATATATATATATATATATATATATATATATATATATATAATCGTTCGTTCATTCACTCAGACCGCTCAGCGGCAAATATTCACATAAATGTTCATACAGAAAGGTAGAAAGAAAGTGGATAGGAACACATAAAATTTACAAATACATATATATATATATATATATATATATATATATATATATATATAAACACGTAGTTCAACCGAGGCCCGAGAACTCCTTGGTAAGGTTTCAATAACTTACTTAATCACAAGTGATGTTTCCACAAGATCAATTCAGTGACTGTTGCTAAATGATCTCCGTAGGAAGTCTTTATTGTAGAATGAAGATTGGATATTTCAAAAAATAATCATTTAAAATCATATACCTCTGACCTTAAACTCAGGGCCCTAAAGAAAATGGATACATTTGTGTGCTCTAATAATATATTTGCACACTGATCCCATGCTAACTCCAATTTTGGCAGAGCATATTTAACGCAGCGTGGCAAAACTAAAAATTTTATTGCGTACTCTTAAAGTAGTATTTGTTTAGCCGAGTTCCAAGCGAACAAGGCCGCCATCGACTCCTTAAGAGTGAACAAATACTACCTCATTTTTACAATGCAATTAAAATTGCAAGTGCAATTACATGCCCGTTTTACACAGGGCATTAAGTTGCACAATTTGATGAATGCACGACCATGCATTTAAAATAGCGTTACGCAGAGTGGTGGACTGCGAGAACGCATACATGAATATGAGAATGCAAAATAGCCCCTGATCTCATTCAATAATTATTACACGTAATATTTAGAAAAACATGCAGTTTTAAATTGTGCATCCTCACGCTCCATGTAAAACAGACTTTACAGCGTCGCTTTTGAAGCCGATCATCAGGAATAGACGAAGAAATGATGAGGTGGAGAAGAGGTCGTGGGTCGGTCATTGAAGCCGGTCCATATAAGACAGGGGTTAAAATTTGTACTCTTCAAAATCAATCTTTTCTTTAATTTAATATGTTCTAGTTCATTTCAGTTTAGATATTTCATATGTATATATTTGTTGATAAGTACGTCAATATAATTATAAAATCAAATTTCGTCAACTTAATTATAAAAGTTACAATTAAAGATCTAACTCGAAATGTGGAAAGCGACTAATTTTGTCGTGTAACGTATGCTATGCTGAGTTTTAACCGTTGTCGCAAAAACATCTAAGCTGCTAAAAAAATGAAAAGAATTAACAGTGCAAATGATCAGGAATCTCTAAAAGTAACAAGTCAATAGTGTGAAACAAAAAAATTATGATTCTTTTCAAACAATATTTTCCTATTGCAAGTTCCACTATTTCCATTTCTTTTCCCTATTTAAAGAGCAAGATATATTACCCTTGAGAAATATATTTTTTAACAATATCCTAAACATTTTTTACAATAGAGGGGGAAATAGAATAGAGCCGAGTGAATATGTCAGCAAATTAAGAGGAAAGTTTGGCATTAGTAGCCCCAAACCCAATAAGCAAAATTTTAAATAGTCTTACAATTACCTTGCCCCTAAACTGTTCGGTTCTCTACCTGTTGAATTGAGAACTTGTGCCACTATAACTGCTTTTTTACGAAACATAAAATTATGGTTATTTTTTAAACCAAACATTGAAAATCTACTTATATAGCTCACGAAAGTGAACACAATGTATGAATTTTGCAAATGCAGATGTTGTAAAGTGTTGTTGCATAAGTTTTTGTTGCAAAATATTGTTTTATTTACTTGTATATATATTCTGATTGAGTCACTGAACTTCTTTATTGACTGCATGAACACATATATTTGAGAAAAAATGATTTGCTGGGAATTGTGATTGTAGTGATTGCTATAAAATGTCTACCTCTTTTGATGTTGAGATGGTAACCCCAAAAACTGATTTTATCTCTTTGGGGTACCTAATTCCACTTTGGAAGGTTGCTGGTATATATATGATGGTTAAATATTGATTGATTTTTGTATCCAATGGTGGAATAAAATTTATTTTATATAATCATTATTATATTTGAAAATTTGATATCGAGAAGTGCTTTAGGAATTTCTCATGTAAATGCTGCTTGGATCATTCCTATCCATTTATGCCAGGATGATATCCACTGTTATATAATGAGGATGATACTCTCCTTACTCCAAGGGACTTTCCACGGGATTGCCTTGGGTTAAACTACTCATGAAGCCGATACAATCTGCCAACAGATCAGTAGCTTATTTTAGGCGCAGAACTTCCACGAATCGGAAGGACTCATAACATTCCCAAAAGGGAAATATTTTTTTGCTTCTCTTATTTATTTATTTATTTATTTGAAAAAGTCCCAAAAACGGCACAAAGGCTTTTAATATTGGATGACTACCAAACAAATAAATTATAAGCATTAACAAAATATAAAATTATAACAGACATAATAACAGAAAATAGAATAGATACAAAAGAACATGAGAAAGTGGACCGGGACTTAGCGATATGTTGACAGGGGAGATGGGACTAATTTTCAGACCTGGTTAGTAAGGAAGGATTAGTAAGCGAAGGGTGGCGAGAGAAGGTCCAGAGAGGGTGAATGCGAAGCCAGGGAATTAAAAGTTTTTGGAATGTGATAGAATAGGGAACGCTGGGATATTGAAATACGACATTTGGGGATGTTTATAAGACAGCTATTGCGTGTGGTACGGGGAGGAACATGAAGTGGAAAGAGAGGAAGAAGGATATCGGTGCGGAGAGAGTCCCTCCAAATGCAATGAAAACTTCATGTCAGAGAGCACATTTCGGAGGGAGAGGTAGGGGATTCCAAGTGAAGACATGATAAGTTCTTGTGTACAATTTCTGAAGGAAGGAATTAGACGACAGGCAATGGTGAGAAAGAAGTTTATAAGTCGATTAAGTAGTTTCAAGGTTGTTGGGCAGGCGGTTGACCAAGTTGGGGCACAGCATTCTAAGATGGTGAGGACACAGCCAAATAATACCGTCCGGAGAGCAAGCGGATCATTATCAATCGTTCATCATCCTAAATTTTAATATTTATTGTATATCATACATATCATGACGCGAAGCAGCTATTATAAATAAAATAATTTAGTTTAGGACCAAAATGAACAAGGTCATCAAGATATTTGACAAAAACAATACCTTCTACGGAAATCTGACAATTCTATGCACTTGTTAGTGTTGCAGAAATATAAAAATAAATTTTTTTACCTTTAGCGAACTTTTACGGCTGAAAGTGTAGACTCGGGGGTAATCTTGATGAATGTAGTGGACATATTGCGCGCTTCCCAGAAGTCGCTTCTCTGTCAGGTACTGCCATCCATAATGCGACTTCAATCACCAAGCAGGATTGTCCCCCTGTCCATCAACAAGAAAAATCATCACCAGTTATGCAATCAAAACAATTATGCAACTTCGCGGCTACAATAGCAACGATCGTCCAGGCTTCGCACTTGATACCACCTCCAGCCTGAGAATTAGCTTGTGTTACTAATTGAAACTAAAAATATCTATTTACCATTTCTACAAATAAAATCAAAGACGCGGAATTGTTGAGTGAAGACGAGGTTTTAATAACTACAGCAAGGATCATCTCCTTTCCATAGCCTTCCAAGCAAACATCAAAATGTATTTCTGTTTTTATTGTAAACAAAAAGTTTAAGCAAAGCTTTGATGAATACATCCCATTGTCCACCTAACACTTTTATAGTCGCATCCTTTTGCGATTACGGGGCAAGGCAAAATTTGATCCCCAACCGATTGGTATGTCCTGCGGATGTAAAAATCCGAGACGCCCGAGTATGAGACGTTATATATTGATTTATATCGAGCCCATTTCAGCGAGATAAATTTCATATCAAAGTTTATTCACATTTACATTCTGTTATGGATAAAGAAAATGTTCAAATAATATCTTCATGTTAAATTGGGGCGTCCCGTGAAAAAGGTCTCGATTTTTGTCGTCAAAACGAGCGGTAATACCACTTTGCCCGCTAATAACTCCAAAACCACGCGGCGTGTGTTGGTACGCTTTATACGTAAAACCAAGGACAGATCAATTAAAATTACATTTCATGGGTAATCTGTGTAGGCTAGGTCTGGTTTAGGAAAGTTTCAATGTAAGAAGGTGTTAATTCTAGAGTTGGTTACAGACCAATATCTAGCCACATAATACCTTTATATATTATAAAGGCCTTGATGAAAGTCAAAGAATATCCTCCCGGTTTACTATATTTTTAGGGTCCTACCAACCTCAAGTATTTCCTTTTTCGCCTCACAGTACCATCTATCCTTCTTCATCCCATCCATGAAACCTATTCTCCTTCTTCCTCTTCCCCGCTTGCCCAACATCCCTCCCTCTATCACATTCTTTAGCAACCCAGCTTGAGCCCCTAATAATATCCTTCAGCCACCTACTCCGCCGATCTCAAATTTCGAAGTTTCCTTTCCTCGCCCACCATCTCAAGTACTTCCTCGTTGGTCTTTCTCCCCGTCCACCTCACCTTCTCCATCCTTCTCCACACCCACATCTCAAATGCCTGAAGCCTATTCTTGTCCTCCTCTCTGAGGGTCCACGTTTCTGCCCCATACAACGCTACGCTCCATATCAAGCTCTTCACCAGCCTCTTCTTCACATCCTAACCCAAGGTGCCCCTCATCAGCTCCCTTCTATTACTTTACGCCGTCTTAGCTCTCGCTATTCTCCTCCTTAAGTCTTTTCTACTGCGTTCATTTTATTCTAGCACTCTGCCCATACATTTAAGACTCAATTTTGTGCCCTCCTACTTTTATGAGCAGTCTCGCTTTATTTTTCATTTAAATATCACTAACTTTGTTTCATTATGATCTATGTTCTTTCATTATATGGATGAAGGTTTCTCGGGTCTTCCACCGGGTGAGCAGGTCCATGGGGCCCAATGTTTCGGAGAACGACTTGTCCTCCCAGCTTCCGAAGCTGAACCCCCCTGAAGGTGGAGGACAAGTCGTTCTCCGAAACGTTGGGCCCCATGGACCTGCTCACCCAGTGGAAGACCCGAGAAACCTTTATCCATCAGATACGCCGGGAAAATTTGAGTTCTTTCATTATACATTACTGGGATTATTTTCTTTTATAACTCGGCATATTTTTAAGAATCAAATATTTTTTTAACATGAACTGTCTAATATTCGGTACCGCTGGGAGTACCTGGGGTGACGATGCAACGAAATTATGTATATATACCAATAATTTTTAAATGTATATATGGAGTTAACGTGTTACTACGGTGAAATTGTCATGCTAGATTGAGCTTGATTGTGCTGGCTAAGAGCGGGACGCGCCTCCCGTACCCCAACGCCACTTGGACCCCACGAAATGCAATCCCCTGTCGACGAAACCTTCGCCTCGCCTTCGAACGAAGATAGCGTGGGATGGAGAAGGAACATGGAGAGAAGAGAGAGTGAGAGAGAGAGATAAGGAGAATCCAGTCGGAGCAGGAAGAACGCACGATAGGAAAGAGCGGAGGGTAAAAATTAATTAAATCGAGAGAAATGGGAAGGCCGAGTTGCTGGGAGGAGTAGGAAGGGATGCGATGAAATTAAAAGGGCCACTAGGATAAGGTTGGATGTATAAGAGGTGGGGGGCGAGAATGGAGGCGTGAGGAGTGGGTGGACGGGCAGGGGGGGGTGGGGAGAGACCGGTGGAATGAGAGAGAGAGAAGACGAAGTGTTTTTCAAGCGAGCTGAACTTGGATGCGATGGCATCGGAGCAAGGTGAAAGAACCCCACAAAGGGAAGAGCAATGGGAGAGAGTGGGTATGGTAGGGATAAGGGAGCGCACAAGAAGTCACCCTAATGGGGAAATTCACACATCGGGCGACCGGTTCCGAGATTAAGTGCGCCTCATTACGGTGGGAGAGAACGGAGGGAGCGGGGTGGGGAAGTCGGGGGGGAGTGTGGAGGGAGGTGGAGTAACCGCGCAGCGGAGAGCCCCTGGAGAGCACGCACCACCACGTCTGGGCCGACCACCACCCACCCGCCACTTGAAGTCTGCGGGCAAACGGGTGTCGGGAGAGAGGAGGAGAAGAAATATGCGGCTGCGGTGAAGTGCGAGGAATATCGTGTGGATGGAATGTACTTCGGGGATTGGGGATCCCCCGACTTCTCACTTCCCCAAAGTGTGGCCGCCATTGGTGGGTTACAGAGAAAGACTCGTGGCCGCAGAGCACTGCCACGATAAACCAGCGAATCTTCTCAAACTCAATCGGTGAAACGGTTTCATTTGAATGTTTCGGCCTCTCAAATCGATTATCTTCGAGAAGATATTGATTCCGGCCGCTTTCACGCGATGACTACGTACTACTTTGCATTATTTCAAAAGACAACACATTATTATCTCCTGTAAATTTTACTAAAACAAAAAAGAGTGAGATAATTACCTGGTCAAAATTGAACAATTTTGGCAACTGGAAAAAGTATTTTTATATCTTATATCGTCCATTTTGGAATTAGGGGAATGTTTCGACCATGATAATGCTCCCTCTCAAGAGTTGTGATAAGTCCACGCACGAGCAACAGACGAGGGTATACGTTTCTCTTTGAAGTTGTTCGAGGGAATTGTGCAGGATGGCCTGACACTCACAAGAATGAACACAACAGGGTTATGTTTTCTGGAACTCCGCGTGACTCCCTGCACAGGATTCGAGCACCACTCCGCCGTTGGTGCACACGAGGCCAACAGTGTTTTGGGGAAATGTAGCAATTTTAGTGTAAAAAAAATGGCAACGTAACCCAAAAACTCACTTATTATAAAGAGTACTTGGAGGAGTATACATTGGAACAGATTTTACATAGAGATAATGTTGCGATTTCATGACGGATATTAATGAGAGCGAAATCTGTTCTCCTAAATCTGTTTATAAAAATGCTTAAGAATTCAATTTTCGAAATGGATTTGGGTGGAAAAGTGAAGCTCTCATCGAGATGCGTGGCGAGATATTTCTTTCATTACGTGCACAAGAGACGCATAAAAGGGAAGAAAAACAAATGCAGTTCATAACAATGAGACGTTTTGGAAGCTCTTGAATGAAAATGTTCCTTAATCAAATAAACCACTCCTTGAACCATTTACAAACGATTATATAAAACACCTCAAAAATTTTCCGTGCTAAAATTTTCTCCTGTAGGTATGAAGTACCGGGGGAAACCAGCTTTGTTTGGTACACAATATGCATTGATTACATTTATAAAATGAAAATTATGTTTTGATAACAATTTTGAATTCTTTCATTTTTATCATGATAATAATATTTATAAGGCTTAATTGAGTTTCTCTAATATGAAACATTATTGCTCATTATATCATTGTGTATTTCATAAAAATAATTTGATTAAAGTACGTCTACCTATAAAATGTATAATTAAATTAATAAGTTAAAAATAACGGGACGGTAACAATATGATATTAAAAAGTCACATTAAAGTCTTCAATGACAGTAGTCGTTTGTGCCTTTCTTATGGGAATGTTAGGTCATTTATTTCTGCATAAAACAAATTTTTACGGATATTTTTGCGGAATAAATTTTTGATTCCGCAAAAACCATTAAATATCAAAATAGATAGTATAAAATCCTCACATACTACACGCATATATATATATATATGTATATATATATATATAAATACGTTGATGGATTGGAGTCAGCCATGCGGCGATGAACACACGATGTGGATAGGATGGAGGAGATAGACACACAAAAAAAGAGACGATCACACTTACATAGCTAGCTTTCGGAACTAGTCCGAAACTAGTCTAGTTCCGAAAGCTAGCTATGTAAGTGTGATCGTCTCTTTTTTTGTGTGTCTATCTCCTCCATCCTATCCACATCGTGTATATATATATATATATATATATATATATATATATATATATATATATATATATATATATATATATATATATATATATATATATATATATATATATATATATATATATATATATATATATATATATATATATATATATATATATATAATTACCGTTCGTTTCATAGTAAAGGATACAGTGTACAACACAATGGCAATACATATGACCTTATCAATGGCATGTGAGACTTGGCAAATAATTGCGCGAACGAAGTCGACCCCCGACTTCATGCGCCGTCTCTCCAAAATCCTCCCTCTCTGGTCTCGGCGAGCATTCATTGCCACTGGCGGCAACGACTTCAAAGATGAGTGTCACCCACTCTGACCGATCCCTCGCACCGCCCATTACAGTCTCGCCGCTCTCCAGCATATTCCACTCGATTTGCGTGCGAAGCCATTCACAGCCCCCTCCCCCCCTCCAGCAGGGTTCCTTTGGGGGGGATTGGCCCTTTACTGCTTTATTTATTTGAACAAGAATCCCTACATCCCGTGCCCGACACCCTCGGGACACACCGGACGAGCCACACTCGTGGGCGCGCACCAATTGAACCGCGGAGAGCAAACCACAACGGCAGTGGGGGAGGGACTTATCGCTTTCATATCGCCCGAAAGGGATTGAAGTGGAATCAAAGGGTCGGGGAGGCTTCCCTCTCCGACGGTCACCTTAATCCCTGTACGTGAGGGAACATCCTTACGCATAAATATTTTTAAGTTTTCAATGTCTGAATTGGAGCCAAATAATCGTGTATTTAATGTCCTAATAATATTTGCATATTTTGAAAACTGTTGAGGTATGACGCGGGGACAATGTTTTATTTCGTCGAGTACACTTTGTGCTGAAGTTTGATTATTTGAAACCATTACTACCACCTTATCCTGCTTGAAATGCCCCGCATGATTATATTGTATTTTTATATTTTTATCAAACATATATTGAAAATCTCGCATTTTTTTAAATGTATCGAAGAGTCAAACGGTGAATCAAGAAATCTGTTCTGTTATCAAATATGTCAAAAAATTATATTTTTATGTGAACTATCTTTGTTCTTAAAACTAATTCTAAGACTTTGGCATCCTTCTGTGTCCCAAAGTTATTGGGGAACGTTATAGATGCCAGATTTCTCTTACACCGTTAGGGAATTAGGATTTTTCTCGCTTCGCGTTGTCTCCCCTTTTTACAACATTTTCACTTGATCATTTGAGATAGGCTCAGCCGCACCACAAATTTAAATTCAAAGCAATCATCTTAGACTGCTGCCATTGGGGAGAAGAGTTACTACTCCTCAATTAAATTCCGTGTCTAGAATGGAGGACTAAAATCAGTGTAGCGAAATTTACATCCGTCCGAAAAAAATTATTATTCGCTGCAATGTTTGGAGAGCACTGAATAAGTGGATTTCCTCAAATGCTCACGCTTCAAGTGGCTTTTATGAACGGAGATGGAATTTACTCGTGAACTGGAAAAGAGCACATTCCAGCCCAAGATTTTATTAAAAATATCTGAAAAAATCCAATCAAAAGTCGAATGGTCAACAAAGTAGCTCAGAGAATAAAGCATTGACAGCTGGGTTGAAGATGCCGTTCAAAGATGTTCAAAGCCTGGAAAGGCCCTTTTGGTACGAACAGTAATGGCATGAACAGTGATAACATAAGCTGTGTGATTTTCGTGGATTCAGATCTTCCTGAGATAGTGCACCTTAACCACCGCACTCACATAAAAACTATTGTACTAAAGTATGTTCTCTTGATATTCGTTATGCTGAGTCTTTAGAGAACACAACGCTTCAACTCAAATTTCAATGGAGCCATTCGCTTTGTAGATAAAAGAGTTATACACTTTTAACAAAATACTGTGCAAGTTTTGTACTGAAAATTATTTTTTTTAACTTTTTAGAATAAATGTGTCTTTTTTCTTAATATTCGCCTATCAGTAAGATGAAAATTAATGCAATGGCAAGCGCTCAAACATTAGCAATTATATTGACTACCTTAATAAAAACAGCTACGTAAAAGGGCAACAGCAAAATATTTTAAAAGAGGAAATGCTTCCAGGAGCTCACAAGTGCCTTTCATTGCAATAAACTCGACATTCCACAACCTAGGATTCCACTCGCCACCGTAAGGACCAAAATTGGTGAAGTTCTTTCCGCAGAGATTACATCTAATATCGGGTTGAAGACTTTGCCTGAGATATGGTCAACAATCGCAGTAAAATCACATAGTGAACTAACCAGAGAAGCTCATGAAGCAACTCTATTAAGTAATGATATTACTGTCCCTGAAATATCTGGCACACTTAGCCTGTGAAAAACTACTTCTACATCTACGAAATACCGTGCAAGCCACAACTCGGGTGCGTGGCACGGGATGATTCTACACCAGGCTTGTAGCACTTATCCCAGTTCAAATCAGAACCTCGAACGTTTCCCCTTACGCCTGGCGCAGGCAAAAAAGAAGTCAGGAGAACAACACGCGGTCAGTCTAGAAACTTGGAGAGTTCGGTCTATACGGGTATGCCAACATGCAATACAGCCGCAAGATACTAATAATGGTTACTATCATAAATACTATTAATAAATAATAATACTACAGGATACTAAATCTTGAAAAAAAAAACAAAATAATGTCGGTCATTTGAAGCGGGTTGAGTTGAAAATTAGAATTGTAAGTTAGTAAGCACACGTTCAGAGTCTCCTCAACCCACAAAGTGAGGGTCGAAGTTTCACAGAATTGATCTATCGTAACAGTTATTGGTATTTATTGTACGTGAAGAAATGAAATTTTAAATCTATCGGTTCTGTTGTCTATTTTATTAGTATTATAACTGTGATAGTTTCTACCATAATAGTTTGGAACTAGACAGTTATCTTCAACGTCCGGCAAAAAATAGTGTACCATAAACTTACATAGAAAATATCAAAACACAAGTTTATGGCACAATATCTCACTGCTCTCCGCTGCATTCGATCCATTACGGGAACTACTTAAGTCTACTACCCTAAAACTAAGTCATAAGTAAGGGTCCCATAAGGGTCTCACGAAAGAAAATTAGCATCCCTCCTTTACTTCCTCGTCGCATTTTCCCAGTTTTCTTTTAATAACTCACAACTTACGATTGTCTTTTGCACAAATTTCCCGTACTTGCTTCCCCAACATAGTTTCTGAATATGGGTCATCCTTAAGTATTTCAACTGACTCTATCTTTAATAATTCATTTCGGTTAATTGTGAATGTTCCGTTAGGCGAGTTATTCATTTTCCAAAAATTCAAAACAACACCCTATTTCAATTTTATTCAACTGCCAAGTATTGATCCATTTGTTTATACCATCAAAGGCTCTTTTCAACGCATTCCTGTCCGATGTGTTGCCAATATCCCTGTACAATATTGCGTCGTCCGCGAAAAGGCGAGTTTTGCTGGTAACGATGGTGGTGCTATACAAAATTACTATACTAGACGGATATGCTAACATGCAATGCAGTCGTAAGATAGAACTAATGGGTAGCATTATAAATACTATTCATAAATAGTACAATAGGATATAAAACCATGAGAAAAACAAAATCATATCGGACATAAGGGACCAATGGCACTTCCCTGGGGTACATCGGATGTGACTTTAACTGTATCAGAACTAACGCCATCTAGAACTACCCTCTGTTCGCGGTTATCTAAGAAATCATTAATCCAGCATATTAGGTGGTGATGTATTTCATAGGCTTTTAGCTTAACAAGTTACTTCAAATGCGTAACTTTATCGGAAGCTTTTTTAAAATATAAAAATATCGCGTCTACCTAGATGAACTTTTCTCCAGAGGAAAGCATGTTGTGAATATAGAGGGCTAGCTGGGTTCCACAAGACCTGCCTTTCCGAAATCCATGCTGATTTTTTATTTTAAAAAGTTGGCTATCCAAATACACCACATTCGAACTGATGGTTATTTTTCCAATGCCATGCACGACATTGATGAGAGAAAATAGGTCTGTACGAAATAACCACCTCGATTAAAAATATATGTAACGTTTGTGGACCAATCAAAGGGGACTCGATGTTCAGTTAGAGATTTTTCAAATATTACTTTCAAGTAAATATGCTTGCATCTTAGGGTACATCGAGCATTAATTCAGTAAATACCTATATACAAAGGAAATATAAATAACAGTGATTCCGAATTATCATCTTTATAACTGCCAATGCAAGGTTAGTTAATAAAAATCAGTGGAAAATTGACCATCCGATCGAGTTCTATGGTTTGAGACTGAACTATGGGGAAGTTGATTTTCAAAAATGAAAAAGTAACTCGGTTTCCTTCCACAGATTTACTATTAATAATAAATGTGTGGAAGGAAACCAAGTTACTTTTTGATTTTTGATCAGATTCAGTATTGTCATTTACCATGTGGAAGTTCACAGGTTGTATTTGGAAGTAAATATGAAGTGACTTTCATCTCTTCAAAACTGTCTTTGTTCCACAAATGCGCTGAGGAATTGCGGAGATGAGCTTTTAGATTCATATCCAGGCTTTCTAACTAATACAAAGCGAGAAAAAGACGCCGGAGATTCGAAGAAATAATTTTGAATGTTAAGCAGCGTGGGATTCAATCAGCGGAGAATGACTAATGCAAGTTAGACTGAATAGTGACTCGCTTCAACGGCATGCTGGTTACGCCAGGCGAAAAAAGATGGCATACGAAACTACAAGCCGACTAAAAATCACCATAAAATCATAATGCAGAATACTTGAATTATATTCGAGGAAATATGACACTATTCAACGATTGGAAATGAATAATATTTACTAGTCTGCACTACATAACTTTCAAATAGAAATTCTGGTCGAGTCGAGAGAAATACTTGAGGCATCCTCATGCGGCATGAGTCATGCCCTGATGACTTTTACTATTTAGAAAATCGTAGAAAAACATCGATGGTGAAGGCGTTTTAAACGTATGGTGGGAAACAAATCGACATACTCTATTTCTGTGGTGACTTCGTGTATTTAAGAATTTTTCCACTGTCAGCGATGTCCGTAAGAGTCACAAGCAAAGGTAAATATTCAAAGATTCATTTCGTCGCAGAAGTATTATAATATTAACAGTTATCGATCTTGCGTGATTGGGACAAGTTCCGCGAGACAGAAAATTTAGAAGAGTGATTGAAGTGATTGATTGAGTGAAAAAAATAGTGATTGTTACTTTTCTCATTGAATATCGTTTTTGAGGAGAAATTGCGAAAAGTTTGATGGAATACAACGATTTTTTTCTAATAGTGTAGCGTTTTTGATTAATCGTCCACCTAACGACCGATCCCGATTACAGTGGTCGTGGATCCGTTTAAAGTATTTAATCTTTAAGTCTCCGCACTAAATAATAAATTAATAAATTATTGATCACGATCTACAAAGTTTACAATGTTTAAAATTTAAGAATGTTACAGCAAGCAAACGAAAGCAACATTACCTGTGTCGAAAAAGGTTGTCGTCGTATTCGACGGCTCAAAAAATAAGAATTATTATAGTCGGATAAATGAACTAAGAATTTCTGTCACATAAACTAAAGTCTTGGCACCGTTAATATTGAAAGAAATATTTACTTTACACTTCTTGGAGCTGCTTGCGTTTAAAAACATTTTCATTTTTGTCTCTAATAGGACTTGAAACAAATCTCGCTGAAACAACCTTGAGGCTACAGTATTGATCAATTTAATCGTGGCAAGATCCTAGAAGAAAAACTTACGCTGGGGTCCTAATCAACGGTTGCAGCTCGCAGAAAGCCAACCGTATGCATGTTTCGTCAATCGAGAGCGTCGGAGCCTGAATCTTATCAGCGCCCATTTTAATATTTCGGTTCCAGTGAGGACCTCAAGAAAACACTAAAGCTGCAATTCTATCATCGCAACGAATAAAACGCACAAAGCCGTCATTTACCAAGCTGAAAAGAATGCGAAGCTGAAAAGTCGCGGGTAGACACGTGGAGGGTCTGTGAGTCTTTGTTAACACAAGGGACCTTTTGTTCGCCCCACCTGCAAAGGCAAATTAATATTTAAATAAATATTTACCTTAGACTTCTTGGAGCTGCTTGCATTTAGAAACACTTATATTTTTGTCTCTAATATGACTTGAAACTAATCTCGCTGTAACAACCTTTAGGCTATGCTATTAATCAATCAAATCGTGGCAAGACACTAGAAAAAAAACTTACGCTGGGGTCATAATCCAACGGTTGCACGTGCGGAGGGGTTAAGCACATTCCTCGACCAGACCATGTTGGCTGGCTCGTAGAAAGCCAACCGTATGCATGTTTCGTCAATCGAGAGAGTCGGAGCCTGAATCTTATCAGCGCCCATTGGGGCATCTGGTTCCAGTGAGGACCTCAAGAAAATACAAATGCCGCAATTCAATAATCGCAACGAATAAAACACACAAAGCCTTCATTTACCAAGGACTGCGAAGCAGAAAAGTCGCGGGGAGACATGTGGAGGGTCAGTGAGTCGATTCTTTGTTAACACAAGGGACCTTTTTTTCGCCCCACCTGCAAAGGCAAATTCATGGAAGCAGAGCCATATCAAGGAGCGTCAAGGAGATAACAAACACCGGAACGGTCGGCTGTTTCTCCTTATGAAGCGAACGTGAAGTTCTTGACGTGGATTGTGACCGCCACACCCGTTGTGATAATCTTTAAATACGACTAAAATTTTGTTAAGAGTCTAAATCATAGAACCTTTATCACTGCACAATACACACTGTCCTATAAGACTGTTATCGTATTTCTGGAGCTCGGGTATACAATATTGACAAAAATATCGGTCTTCAGGCATAAATAAACTCCGAGCTAGATCATGAAGTAAAATTTGGTCAAATTCAGAATTCTAGATCGATGTGGGGACGAATTGTATCCAAATAGGCCATAAGGGTTTCACTTGCGCTCTTCCTTCATGGCATCCTATAATCCTCTTTCATTCATTACTCATATAAATAACTTAATTTCTCGATTTAGCCGTAAACTAAGATAATTTGCAGACTATACGGTCATTTACCACGCAATTAGCGCAGCCGCGGACTTAGAAGTTCAGTCATCGGACCTTAACAACGTTCATTCGTGGTGACAGGAGTTGGGGCTAGAACTCAATCTTATAAATGCACCACATAGCACTTCTGGCGGAAATCATCACGCCAACACTACCCCTACACTTTGGATGGAGTAAACAAAGTCTTCAGATAAAGTCAAATACCTTACAATTACCTGAACTTTAGTCATATTGAGGGAACACACATAAAAAACCTGAGTGGCACATAAAAAAATTAGGAATTATCAACTGTATAATAGGAAGATCCTCGGATGAAAAAGTAAAAGTGCCACTTCGCTCTGGTTAGGCCACACCTCGAATAAGCTGCGAACATTTGGGACCCCGGGCAGAAACATTTAACCAAAAAAATTAATAAAATACAAAGGCAAGCTACGCACTTCGTCAAAAAGTCCTGCGGGCGAACATGTAGTGATAAAAAGCTCTTTGAGAGATTAGGTTGGGAGCCCCTAGAGACTCGGAGGCCACACTACAGGCTCATTTTGTTTAAGAAATCAAGAACAGGTGCGACATAGAGAATATTATTATGACGCCACACTTTATCTCTAGGTCTGAAAGAAGCGATAAAATAAGAGAAATACATTGCCGAACAGATAAGTACAGAAACCATTCTTTCCTTTCACGGTGAGTGACCATGATATAAACTGAGCTCCGCCTAATACACTCCCATAACACACTTCACCATTTCACCTTCCAAAACCTTATTCCACCTTTACTCGATTGGTATCTTAACATCCCCTGGCACACGCCCATGCAGCAGCTCGCATGGAAGTATGTAGGTGTGGTTGAAGGGGAAAACCGTTGGGATGGTACGTCTGCAGTATTTGGCGTACAGATGGTATATTTCTTTTCATGGAACTACTTTCGTTATCGCCACTTGAAAATGAGAATATTACAGATCTATGATGCGGCAGGCATATATTATGAGACCGATTATCTCTCAATGATGTCCGAAAGATTAAGTAATTAGCTGTAATGAAGCCATAAATACATAAGAGATTTTTTACTCTATCCGATAATGACATATTCATTATCAAAAGGAACTGATATTAGAGAATGGGAAACCATTACGAAAAGAAAATATAACGTAAATATGTGAACAGAGATATAAGGAGAGCAATTGATCGTAATCACTAAAAGGGTGAATAGAGAAATGAAATGCCAACTGAACACAACACAACAAGTTCTGGTTACTTTTAAACTTGAACGTGCTAAAGCAATTTTTCGTCACAATGGACAAGTTTCAGTTGATATTTCTTAAAATCGCACGGTCCTAAAACTCCAGAGATGTCCAAAAGAAGAGCCTGGAAACCTAATTTGATTCTAACTAAACGGAATATATTCTTAAGAAGAAAGCACGGTAATTTGCTAGATTAAGAGTGAGAGTGCTCTCAGATTATCATTAAAATATTTTCTAATTCTAAACACAGAAGAAACTAATTCATTTACACGGAATAGCTCAAGTTGCACTCAAATAAAATACCCTCCCAGTGATAGAAGGTGGGGATTAGAATGATAGCTTGATATAAATTCCTCAAATAGATACTGCAGAGGCAGCTAAAGTTAATAGAGATACATAAGAATTCAAAGTTCATTTTGGACCTCCTGAGGACCACTGATCATTTACATCCTGGGACACTTCCTATGCAATCGAGCACCTTTTGATTAGTAGCTGTAAAGGATATATCATCCTGTTTCTTTAGGCTGAGATAAAATCCACACCTGGGATGGAATTTGAACCCGAGGCCTTTGGGCTAGAGTGTACCTGAGTCACAAGTCAAATCTAGCTTCTTCTAGCTAACGCACTTCTAATCTAGCTAGCTCCCTTCAATCATTGCAAATTTTTCTCCTGAGCATAAACAAAACTTTATCCACATTTTATAACCATCTGCCACTGGTTTCATCTGCAGAAGGCATTTTAAGTCAGATTGTAAAACTTAAACTTCTGATTAAATATGGAGAAATAAAGTTGCTCAAAAAGTGCGAGGGTGTTTGCTCAAAATATAAACGAAGAAAATTTAGAATCTGTCATGAGATGCTACATCAAGATGGAACCAGTCCCAGTTAGTAATAACGCGAGGTAAAAAGACAACATTTCGTTGTTGCATGGAAATCAGTCACTTTTACGAAGATCTAAAACTATCAAATTTATTTGTAAATTGTTCTCATCGCTATCATAATTTTTTGTAAATTTTTACCCCGGTGATGTTAAAATAAAGTATTACGCACAAATAAAATTTATTTAATGATGAAAGAGTAAATCATGAGATTGGAGAAGCAACTTTAAGGAGAAGGCGAGAAATATGGAAAGTAATTCTCTCTCAAGACAAGTTAGAATCATAAGATGATAGAATCTTTAAGATGGAGACGATCGGTACATTCGACCAGCATAATGGTGAGTATCAAAGTTGCTGAGGCAACAAAATCAGAAGATCAAAAAGGCCGCGACGGCTCAGAATTGTTAACGATGAAAGAGAGACATGCTCGCCGCGCTGAGAATTGACAGTGACAAATGATGACAACATACCCTTCCTTTCGGCCATTTCCGGTGTCGAAAAATGTAAATAGTTCTCTGAAAACTGGAATTCTGCTGTTTGAGTTAACGGAGGGGGAACAGCTAAGGTGAAAGCTACTTTCCGGCATCGTGGGCCTAAAAAGTCATGCTCGCGCAGAGTGAATAATTGATCACTCGTCCACCTCTACCGGGAAGTATTCAACACACATCGATATAAGAAAAGAAACAGAGTAATAATAAATGCTTCGAAAGGTGATTATATAGTAGAAACGTTTGAAAATGTTGACATTATCAAAACTACCCACAAAATACCATAGTTGGGAAGTGGAGCGACGGATGCCAATGGCTGACTCGGAGTTATCCACAACCGCTCAGTCAATTATTGATCAATCAAAGCATCACGGAGAATATGAAAGTGGCTAATTAAGTATTGCTAGCGTGAAATAAGTTAACTTGCGTGCAAATGGCTATTTAGATTCCTAAACCTCGTGGGAAGTGATTTGCAATGCGAAATGGAGGATTGGAAATGGAGAATTAAGTATCTGTAGGTATACACATTTACAGGTTGTTTGAATAACATAAATTGGCGTTGTTGGATATTTCACCTGGATTATTATTAATTAACGCGTATGTCATTTTTCAAAATCCGTACTTCATCATTTCCCCTTTCTTTCTGCCATTTTTATATTTTCCATTTTAATCTTTGTTGCCATTTTTTCTACTTCGTCTTTTACACAATTTTAAGGTCACTTTGGCGTCTTTTCTTACGCTCACCACATTAACAAGAAAATTATAATTTATACATTTGGCACGAATAACAAAACGGAAATCTTGAGGTAGGAAGAAGATGGAATACAATAAGAAATAAATAAGTTACATGTTGAAGAAGAGTATATGTGGCTTGGTTAATTTGGTTGTTAAAAATGTTTTGTAAGGAGGAATGAGATAGATATAAAAATAGGAGGAGTTCATGCGCCGTCTAATTATTAATGATGGAATTCGAGAAGGCGAAGAAACTTAAGGCATACGGATTCAGAGATTAAACTGTTCTTCGCAGTGTGGAGTTGATTGCGAGACTCCTATTTCTGAGAATTTATGATGCGGGTGGAGACTAGACCAGTAGAAGTAAACAAAGATTTCAAACAGCAACGGCAACAAAACAAAGGAGGCACACAAATAGGAAGATGACTAGGAAAAACAAGAAAGACGTAGCGTCAGTAAAAAAAAGGCTGAGTCCATCGGGATCAAGAATTTATATGATTCAGTTAAGTCATCCGATTTTAATGGAAAAAATGCATATGATAGAAACTTTAATTCAATAATGTGTTTAAAGTCTCACTCCGCCGCACCTCTAAGTCGGCATTTTTATTTGAGAAAAGTGATCATTTTTGACGATTAAAAATCGGTGGACTGACTTCAACTTATTGTCACTTGCTTGATGTTTAATGAAATTAATTTGCAGTTCAGATTGTTAGCTGAGAATGTTTCTAAACTTTCACAGAAAAAGTGTTTATATACCGTAATTTGCACGAGTTATGAAGTCAGTTGCAACCGCTGCCTTTCTCACTTCATTATTTCCCACTTCAGGCGTACCAGCCGTGTAATGATACTTATAAGGTTTTGGGAGGTGAAAGTGTGACATGTATTATGGGAGAGTATTTAGTGGAGCTCAATTTTTATTGTGGTCACATTTTGTTCGCGGAAAGAATGGGTTAATTTTGGGTATGATTATAAGCGAGACGCCCATCGAAACGTTGGATGAAATAAAATAATTTACCCAGTGTGTGACCTGAGGAGATCTCACATGTTGCTCATTATGTACAGCTGTTATCATCATCGAGTGTTAATCATCCTCATCCTTCACCAAATCTAGCGCAATCCTATTAAATTATAGTTCAAGATTCGAGATATGGGAGTGGATGGACTGGAGGGTCCAACAATTGGGGACTGATGGGTGCGTGGATGGGGGGGAAGAGGGGAAGGGGGGAAGGACGGCGGAGTGGAGAGGACGCACCACGGCTCCCAGTGACCACCAACTCCGCGCGCTTTGCACGGCCGTGCTCACTCCGCTGGGCGTTCGAATTTGGTGGTGGAGGGGAGGGGGGGGTTGAGTTATGGGCGGATCCGTAGGCGAGGGGGCAGGCAGAGAGACCAGACCTACTGCTTTCACAAAGACTGCCACACAAGGTGTCAGACCATGTCATTATCTCTTTCAAAGGTCGTAAGGACTTACGGGAACCTCCGCTGAAGGGAGAGAGCACGGGATGACTGGTTAGTCAGACCGCCACGCCCCCTTTTCTTAACCGACACTTGCCGACCGACTCCTCTCTCTTCCCTTTATTCCTCTGCCCAAACCTCACTTCCTCCTCCTCCTCGCCACGTCTTCTCCCCCACCCTTCCGCCGGCGTCCTTTTTATTTCTGTTCTTTCGGATGGGGGGGGAGGGACGGGAGTAGGGGTGGGGATTTAGGTGCCTCGAGTGTGTTTTTCGCGTGGCAGTGGTCCGTGTTGATCGGCCGTCTCGGCTCACAATTTCCGCAAGAGCCATTTGCTACGTGAAATGGCCACCACTTGGGTCATCCGGGGTACTCTTGGAAGAGATTGGAGCATTGGGATTGGGTGGGAGGAGGAAGGGGGGGTTGAGTGGGTGGGGGGAGGGTGAGAGGCTGTGAGGAGGAGGAGGAGGTCGAGGAAGTCGACCGAGGGTGGGTGGATTGGAGAGAGGGAGAAATAGTGAAGGAAGGCTCGGGGAATGAAATGGGTGATAAGAGGGGAGTGAGGATACGATGCGGAAAATAAAGGGTTGAAGCGTTTGAGGAAGGGTCGAGCATTTACCCTTAACGCCATATTGTGCGAGTATTTTAGAAGCCATCAACACTTGAGTATTGCTCTCCGCAAACAAGTAGTCTTCATTGCGAGAGAACTAATAGCCATGGTAAGAAAGAGAAAAGAAACGAATGAGTGGAACTAAGTTGGAGCTGGCATTCGGTGAAGAAAACTCGGCACGCGAACAATGAAACAAAACAAATTCTTTCCCGGCGGACACTCAATGTGAACTCTTCTCGGATTACTTGCCGAGTCAATTCTTCCACTTTATCCAACGTTTCGCTGAGCGACTCACTCATCATTATTAGGGATATGATGAAAAGCGAGACGCCCATCGAAACGTCGGATGAAATAAAATAATTGACTAAGCGCGTGACCCGAGAAGATCTCATAAGCGATAAAATAGTAAACTTGCGAAGTAGCTGTTGATTGTACGAAGCTAAAATCCTTGTATAGGAGGTGAAAAATTAGGTTGACGGCATCCTCGGCGGCACCTGCGATTGATTAATTACAATACTCAACAATTAATATTGTTAGAGCTGGTGAATTACACTGTTATTAGAAAAATCAAACGATTTTTACAGATCCGAAATGGAGCGTACTTATTCTTGATATGAGAGCACAAAGTATGAACCATGTGTATACCAAACAATCACGTTTTACCAAAGGGAAAAAATAATTAATTAATCGCAAGTAGCTGGTTGAATTGCATACAGAATTTCGCGATGACGAGAAAGTCAGTGAAAATGTTTACTTTTATCCTAATAACGATATCATCATATTTTATGGTGGATGATACTTTAAAGTTTCGTGTCTTTGAGAAAGATTTGCGTCACGAGTTTTCAAATAATTATAATTCCAAGGTGACGGAAGTTATAAAGAATTACGTGCAATTTGTTTATGCCTGAAACATAAATACATCACATCGTCGAGATAATTGAATGGATGTACATCCTTTGCATCGAACGATGTCTTTCCACAGGGTAACGACGTAAATCCAAAGGCGAGAAACAATTTGCCTCGCATCAATGGAGAGAAGTATCACCGCATTAATGACAACAGGCGCGCTGACTGACTCTCTGGCGTGTTCGACACAAATGGGCCAGACAAGCGAGCCGTGTTAACAACTAAGATATCAAATTTTGGCAGCCCCGCAGTCAAAATTTTCGGCACCTGCTCCCCCAACGAGTGAGGCACGACCCCACTTCAGTTACCGACGCCACCATGTCCCCGGAGCGCACGGCGAGACTGAACCGCCAGCGTGTGACGGCAAACGCGATGAATTAATCCCCCATACTACAACCGGGTCCCCAAAAAATCCACGGGCCGTCGTAGTACATATAACAGGAGGGCCGAAACCCCCTTTGCCTCGCCGCCGCGGTGGGCCGGTAGAGGAAGGCCCTTCACGTGGGATGGAGTGAGGGGGGGGGGCCTTCAAGGCGCGTGAGGACGACGCACGCGTCCCTTACACTGAAAGACCGACGGCTGGAGAGGACGGGAGAAGAGGAAGGGTTGGCTGGCTCAAAGGAGAGTGCATGAGGAGGACGAGCGAAAGGGGAGACGGAACAAGGTTGGTTCGTTATTTGGGAGGTGGAACGACAAGTGAGGCCGTTTTGCGCAGTTGAACGGGTACGTTCGTAAGGGTGATGATACGGACTGCGTCTTCAATTGAGCGAATTTAGGACTTCTCAGCCCATCCCAGCCTGTAAAGGCAGTCTGGGCGAGATAACCCCATGCATAAATTCGATGAATTTGGCCCTATTTTATGTAAGGATTTCATCCGACGATAGGTACCATAAAATCAGTCACTAAACATGACGTTCACGCAAACCACATCCTGGCTTTACACCAAGAAAGATCTGATGATTTCCCAGCGTATGCTGTTAGTGAAGACTGTTTGCGTTTTCCCCGGGTCAAAATCATTATTTCTGCGGAAGTTTCGATGCACAATTCGACCATCATCATCCGTTTATGACCGTATGACGGGGACGGAATTGACACTGGACGATCGTCAAAACGTCGGTAGAAAGCATAGTTTGACCCGGAGGGGAACCCGAACAGCCTTCACTAACTTCACAGTAAAACTTCTCGGGATATTTGTCAAAAAATACCATCCGTTTACCACGGGATGAGTTGCGGCAATGCGCTACAGAGACAGGATGTATAGAAAAAGTAGAAAGTACTCATTCATAGACTGCATCCGAAATTTCATGGCATGCAGGTCTTATGCTTTCTCTGCTAGCTTGAAGACTAAATTTATTACTCGCAGCAATGTTTTCACAAAATCGCGAAAAATCTTTTAGTTGTATGCGCGACTTCAATGTGTGCACTAAACAAATAGGTTTATACCTAATGACAACAATTAGTCAATTAAACTTAAAAAATGTAATTTTAATATGGCCTCTATTACGAATATAGAGAAAAGCTCACCATACCTACCGCTAAGCAGATTCATCGCGACTGAGTGAATCAAGAGATATACTGAGAAGAATTTCACGATTTATTTCAGAATCACACGATAAGAATTACACGATTTCGTTGGATCATATTGTTTAAAAACATTTCTCTCACCGATGACCAGCTTTAGCACTTACGGAGGAAATTTAAGGTAGGTACAAAATATTAATATCATTCGACGAATACATTTCTCGCGTACAAGTTTTCCAGCCTTTGGTGCCGACAACATTGGTGGTGTGTTTATACCGTACTAACGATGAACTAACGTCTTTCTACTGCAAAAACTGTAGTTACTTGCTAATAACTCAATAAATAAAATAGATTGGTGCGTAAATTACTACCAATAAATTCCCTGGGAAACATTGCATTCGATTGCCAGTTTTTTAGTGAAAATGGTGATTCTTATATACAGCAAAATACATTTTCACCCATGTTTCGCTTACACTTGCACTAATCATCTACATATTACCCTGCAAGCCACTTCAAAGGTGTTTATAAAGGGAACTGAAATAGGTATGGGGATACTCACATCATGCTATCTTTCACACATTTGGCAAAAAAATGGCGTACAAAGGTAAACATGTTATTGTTCTTATGAGATGTGGGAATATGAGTCTAATACCATGCAAGTCAATTTACTCTACCACTAACAATCTTCCTCTATCCATAACAAAGACAATATTCATATTTTAACTTTAAATATAAGCATTTGTGAGAAGCAGGAAGTATGGACAAATGAATTCCGCGAAAACGTTTTTTCACAGATCTGGTCAATAATTAACAAAATACTCATATTTGTATGAACAAATGTGCATATTTAGTTAATTAATGATCAATATATAAGCTACTAATCTATCCTTTTCTTTTTATAAATATTTTCCGAGTAAAAAAGCTTTTTTACATTATTGTTATAATATGAAAACGGATGAAGCTCTGTCAAAAATAACGCTTCTGAGATTTCAACTTTTGTAGTTTGAATGTTTACCGTTACATTAAAGACATAAAATTTGTTACCCATCATCCTACGGGCTAAGTATTACGCTGACAATGCTATCCGTTACGTTAAACGATCCCCATCACTGGCGACTCTCGAACCCGGGTCCCTGGGATGGGAATCCAGTGCAGTCTAGGCAACACACCGACCCCGAGAAGGGAGAATTGGCAGCACTGGAACTTCAAGTGTCGCCCGAGGATGGCACATGAGCATTGGCGAGGAGAGATGGCCGCGAAGGAGGTGGAGAAGGTGGGTGGGCTAGGAGGGGGAAGAGGTGGGGGGGGAGGGCGGAGGGGCGGGGAGGCAAAAAGGATGGAGTGGTGGCGGAGGTGGGCAGGCAGGCGGCGGCGGCGGAGACGGTCATTGCTAACATATTTTATGAGGGGGCCCGCCATTGAAAGAGCGGCAGGCCCCAGTATTACAGGTTGACTACACACAGCCCCAAGAGATTTACGAGCGCTTTACGAGCAGCACGGCTATCAGTTCCCGAGGAAAATGAGCCCCCTCTAAACTTATTTATGTTTTTCTCTACTCTTTGCCCTTCCCGGCACCTAAATCATCCTCCCAATAGGAGTTCCCCCCCCCCCGCCACACACAACATCCCTTCCTTCAGCCCCCCCATTCCAACCCCTACCTTCCTTTCCTCACCCGGCGACCCCCTTCCCCACTCCGCCCAGTTGGATGGAACCACGTCTTATGCCACTCACAAGCCAGTCCTCCGGATGGCAACCGGGATGGCCCCGACGAGAGGAAGGGAAGGAAAGGAAAGGAGGCGGACGAGAGGAAGAGAGGAGAAGAAGGAAGGGAGAGAGGAGCGGGTAGGAGGAAAGGGTATCGGGAGTTGCATGGGAGGGAAGGGGGGGGGGGGTGAGGGAGGAAAAAACCCATGTGGGCGGTCGATGAAAGGATAAACTCATCTCTTTTAGCGCCAACCGCAACGCACTTGACGAACATAAACAAGGCGGAATTTTTAAGTGAGTGGATGGCAGGGCCGGCTGGGGGGGGGGCCGAGGGTGGGGGGAGGGGGAGAGAGGAAAAGGTTCCGACGTCAAGGGGGGGTGGAATGGGCATGTGAGTTTGTGAGGGGCCCTAGTCCGGGGATGGACCTACTATTGATCTTGCTTCTACTACTTTTCATAACCAAGAAAATGTTGTTTCATAAACTTGTTTATAACTTTTTAATGGCAAAATATAAAGAACTGAACGTTCAAAGATACATTTAAATATGTTTTTCCCACACAATACTACAGGTTCATGACGATTAAATTTCAAGTTTCTTCACAATTAAATGTCACAGAGAGCGCTCCGTTCGAAAACGGCAAAAAACGGCACTTTTTTCTGTTCTCACCGGAATAAAAAATCGAGAGTATAATTATTTAAAAAATCGGTAACCACAGTTAAACGTAAAATAAAACAAGCTAAAATGTGGTGTAACTCGCATTCATGTGGGTACCACGGCTCATTTTTAATCAGAGTCCAAACTCGAGTCTACATAACTTGTGCACCGACAGTGGTGAGTGTGTGGTCGCATGTTTTTTAAGGGGAATAGAGAGAGATGAGGGGAGGGGGGGTAGGGGAGGGGGTGTTAAGGCTTGCTGGCATACAGGCGGGGGCGGGGAAGGGGTTAAGGCGGGGTAAGGCTGACGCCCAAGGCGTTTTTAACGGCTCCGCGAAGATTTCTACCCGCTCTAATGAACCTATTTTCCTCGATTTTAATGTGCGCAGCCCACAGTCCCTCCCACCAGCACACCTATCTCCCCGACCCGACTCATCGCACACGTCTCTTTTCTCATGGTGGAGGAAGTTGAGGGGGTGTGGGGGGGGGGGGCAGAAGTCCCAGCGAGTGGATCACCTGGGATAAGCATTTAAGCATTACATCATTTTTCCATGATTCATTTGTAAGGTGTCTGGAGGGGTGATCGTGGTTCAATGAGGCATATTTTAATCATTTTTAACCGGGTCGAATTGAATTTCATTTATTATCAATAAGACAGTTTGAGCGAAATATCATTTTACTTAGAAATCAATGAATTAGGCCTCATTTCAATGAAAAACATCTAACCCTTCTAATGACACCATTAACCCCTTACCACATTACTTTTTGAGATATTTGCCAAAAAATACCAGCCCTTTTACATGACAAATGGTACGTGCATGCACTCCAGAGAGACATTATTTACAAAATGAGGTGTTTCTAACACTTAGATGCCGTAAAAATACTAACAGCGTGTAGTTTGTATGTTTTCTCAACTATATTTGAAAATTAATCATATTGCCATCGCAATAGGTGCTTGGGTGTCACAAAAACCCTTCCGTTTTGAAGGAGTTTCAAACGCACCGCGCGAAAAAAATGAGACAAAATAAAAACTTATTTAGATATTTTCATTTGATTACTTACAATTTCTGTCATGTAAAACTATATTATTACACCGTTATTCATTGAATACCTATTTAAATGGTGTGTCCTACAGCTGGTGAAATTAAAATGTATATTTCAAATATGACCTCTATTATGACTAGGGAACTATCTCGCTCGGACTACCTTAAGTTCAGTCGTTTATGCGTTGGAACTCATCAATTAATTTCACACTTTTGCGTCACACTGAACCTTATAGTGAGAGATTTAGGCGCGCCGCTCGAAATTTAAACGAAATTACTTATTTTAAAATGTTTTATTATAATGCCAGGATCGGTGAGATACCTTGACATATTTAGCAACAATATATTTAATATTATTAAGAAATGTATTACTTCGCGTTAAGCAAGAACTCTATACACATTTGATCGAATTATTTCGTAATACATGTCATGTAACGTAATCCTACATGATAAAATAGCACGGAATCGCCAATCAACCAGTCGGTATGACCCCATTTTCTTAAATTTTATCTAGAGATATCACTTATGAGAACACATACAAAAAGTTTCCCGCAGATCTGTACATAAACAAAAATCGCTCAACCAACCTTCGACCAAAGAGAACTTTTTTACAGTATATCTCCGTGCGCTCTGGGCGCGGACACGGTTCCTTCCCCCCCCCCCCCACCCCTGTCCCCATTTGAGGTGGGAGTGGGAGGAAAATGGGTTCGAATGTAGACGGGGGTTTTGGTGAAGCCATGATCTTTGGACGAGGAGGAGGGGAAGAAAATGTGAGGAGAAAGAGTTCGGTCGGTTTGAAGGGAAAAAGGCCTCTCTGATGGCCTGAATTCCACTCGAATCTTCATGCCGAGCAAAGGGGAGGACTGGTTACGAGCTCGGAAGGGGCCGGAGGGGGGGATCGGAGGGCGGGAGGGGGGGAGACAGGACGAACCTCTTCGCCGTTGTTGTCGGAATCTATTATTTTCACCGGGCATCATTCATTCTACAGATTACGAGGATATTGGGCATATGTTCGCTATAGATCCTCATTAACCCTTCGTGAATGGCTTGTCTCCTGTTTTATTTCCTTTTTCTCCACCCCGTCAAAGCGGCATTATAGTATGTTTTCAGCGGGATATAACACTAGGGTTAAAATACGCTTCACACCACCAGGCTTTCCATTAGTAAGACGTTCTCCAAATAGACAAGGTGGTGTGGCAAGGTCTTCACCTCCTTTGCTCTCCCCAGGGTATGATAAGTCATGCACGATTTATGTCCCACTCTAAGGAATGGTCGGAGCCAAAAACATCTTGACACCAGCTTAAAGATGTGGTAAAAGGAGATCCGAAGGACAGAACGAGCATTACCCGCTTGGAACCTTTCGTTAATAAAGACTTAAATATCGGAGTTTATGCGTCGCGCACTCGCGTAAGGGGCAAAATGGACACGAACATATTGCGAAGACACTGCCAAAGTCATTTGGGTGAAGTGAAAAACGTAACAGAGGCGACTTTAACGACTCAAGCGAGTCACATTTTTGGTCGAGCTCTCACATAAGATTTAATGATAATAGAATAAACCCAAGTGAACGCAAAACTTTCAGATTTCGACTTAAACATCAGATGATAAATACATTATAACGTCTGTAGAACTTCTGGGACGTCAATTTTGAATCCGCTTAAACTGAGGATGCATCAAACAGTGGACAATTTAATAAATCATATCACCCATTAGTATAATGATTTATCTTTTTCTGCGAGATAATTAAACGCCCATATGGTCAATTAATAGATGCCAATGAGACTTTTACCTTGATTAGTCGATATATAGTGTTGCTTGTTATTTGATTTGCTCCCTGATAATAACTTCTTGATCTGCTAAGTAGGACTAAAAGTGTATCTTGCAGTTTCCCGGCATAAACCTCGGAACTCTGTTCATTTATGTAACTGCGTAATACATCAATTCTAATAGTTTCTCAAGAATTAGTGAATGTGGAAGCAAAAATTTCATTTTTTTCCTCCCTCATTGTCCTCGTGAAACTTTATTTGTAGTATCTTATTCATTTCGAATTCATATTATAATAGTGAATGAATAATAGTGAATACAAATATTGTGAGAGAAAAAAGTAATATAGTAAATAGCAGACAGAGTGCCCTGGACTTGATTAATTCCATCCAAAAATGCCAGTGCTATTATAGTTACAATAAAGTATATCGATTTAATCAAGTCTATCAAATCAGTATTCTAAATCGAAATAAAATTTAACTGATCCTTATAGCAGAACGCGCGTTCCTTCGTTTAAAAATATAACGCTCTCAAACACAACCATTGGTTGACTACAAGAGCAATCGGTTGAATACGCATGCAACCATCACACTTTTTACAATGTTATAAGACCATATTGCAGTTTACGCACGCGCCACCTCGCCAGAAGAATTCGTATAATGTATTTGAAACATAGCAAATGGCTTGAGCATTTACCGTCTCGGAAGTTCAAGGATGCTAGGGAGGCCTCGCAACGCCAAGCATTGGAGGTGAGAAAAAATTGATGAGTTGGCTTCAGGTTCACTGAAAGCCACTCCGGCGCGGCGAGCAATTTGTCACAAAAGCAATTCGTCTTGCTTTCAGCCTCCACGAAGCAAACAGAGGCTCTGGATGGATTGAATACGTCTTCGCGAGTTAATGTCGCGTAACCACAACTAAAATGATTAAGTGAAGATGAATTTATCTCCCTTTCCCTTGGAAAGAATGCATTAAATTCCCGGGAGAGCGAGGGAGAAGTTATGGCTTCGGGAACACAGAACGGTTAATCAAATGCTTGAGCGTCGAATCTTATTCCTAGCAAAGAATGACTCTCTAGTCGAGACTAAGTTTTTCATTTGTCTTTAAAAGACAGTATATATGACTTCCGCCGAGCCAAGAAGGGTTTTCGACGCTGGAAGGTCCTTGAAACACGAACTGGCACCCGCAAAGACCGAAAAAATGCCTACTTGAAACTACCGTTTTCACCAAAAATGTTACGCAACCAGTGCCGCAGATAAGATCACAAAGCCTTCCAGTTCAAATTTCCGCAAATAAAAATCAATAAAAGTACATTTAACATCGTATAAATATTTAAAAAATGTTTTATGAATACATCGACATTGAAATACCACCACCTGAATTGCACACAAAGTTGACCAATTACATTTTTGTTATTGGTCATCCCCCAGTATTACCTAATAAAATTTTATTAAAAATGTCATTCATTTGAACAAATAATTTAATCAAGCTTCAAATAAGTTTAAAAGGCGTTCAATTTTACCCCTCAAATCAATTAGCCGGTCGGAGAAGACAAAATTTGTAGGAAAGATGTAAATTTATACTGAAAGAGCAACCTATGTGGTTTCAAAAACTTTTATTTCGCTGGCACCATGCGCGTTGCACTTAACTATGCCTGAGTATGGCAAATTATGATCTTATTGGCGGTCGAGTCAATGTGATTAACGTTTTATAAGAATACAAAGTTTATCCTTTCGATACATATATTATAACACTATAAATCAACTATACTGATGTCCGAGTGATACAATTTGTACGACCAAGCCATATTTAGAAAATACTGGAAGTGACGTGGTATGAGTTCATTGGCATTACCTCAGGATAGGACGTGACGAGAGAGATGAAGAGCCAAGCAATGCAGCAAATTAGCCATGGCTTCCACATCGTCGAGATGCCTCTGGTGAGAGAGCAGATGAGACGTCGTCTCCAGTCCGTTTCACGCGATGGTAAGCACCTCACCCGCCAGCGTTTCCCGTCACGCCGCGATCATGTTTCCAGCTTTTTTATGGACATCGAACGGATGGGAGGGAGAGCATCAAATATCAATCGTTCCACTCGAGTGGAATGAATATGAATCGGAATGGATTTCGGAATGGGCGAGAGGCGTGCGCGCAATCGAACACATTCACTGGGAAGGGTTAACAAATTTAATTTATCGCAGCTGTTTGGGCGAGCCTTTCACAAGAGCCTCGGAAGGGAATCACGTCAAACTGCGTCTTTTAGGGAATCCAACTTCTTGGAGAAGTCGATAAAATGAGTTAATTTGGAGAAGAGTGCTCCAAAGACAGACAAATAACTTTCAACATAAAATGATTTACGGATTATTTTTGCTCCAAATTTTTATGCCAAGAGAAATAAAGAAGCTCAGAATGCACAACGGTGATACAATCACAAGCGTCGCTACAAACCACTAAAACTACTACAGTGAAATTACTCTTGGTAAATAATTTTAAACTATGAAATATGGATACGTTTAGCTTATCAACATAAAATTTTGGATCAAACTAAGATTTTCTTTGTAATGTGGTGTGTGTGTCATTAAGGAGTAAAACTTTCTCCCAAAAACCACAGTAACATTATCCCCATATATGCGAGTAATACCTAATGTTAGAAAGTACAATTAGGTACAAAATAGAATGTGAATATGTCTCTATAATATTCTATTTTTGAGTTGTCTTTTCTGTGGTGACATTGCATTTTAAGATGCTTTTACTCCGATACTACTCTTACTCCGATACTATTTATTTCGACGGATTTGTGCGGATCTGTTCGAGGAATCAATGCCATAAAAATTTATACGGCTTGAGATTGGATAATTCACATAAATATTATAGATTAAGCGATTTTCCCTTGACGTGAAAACTGGGCATAATATCTCGCGAAACAATGAGCGTTAGATATCTGTTATAATTCCTCAGCTTTGTGAAACTCAAGCATCGGAGAGCAAAACGAGAACGTTGAGAGCCGAAGAGGAGTGAGAACTGCGATTCATTCGTGCACATATAAGTGGGTCAGGCAGCATTAGAATAATTGACTATAATGCAATGATTGTGTACACATAACTTAATACGCTTAGCATTTCAATGTTCCCAACTGAGGAGACTTGCACAGTTTGAACAACCACAAATGTCCGAACTACTTAGCACTTGATGATGAACGCAAAACACAGAGTTTCCTGTCGTCATCAAGATTTTTCTTTGTAAATTAGCCACATTAAAATATGAAAGCTTGCTTAATAAATTAATCCACGCTTACGCTGCGAAAGATGTTAATTTTATTCCGAAAGACAAATTTATTCATTTAAATATAAAGTAGCCTATTCTTTTTATGCTATTGCACTCTTAACCTTTTAAAAACTACCTCATTCGTTTGTTTTATTTCCCCCGCTGCTATCGCATTAGAGCTCATTAATAAACACACAAATCCAGTTGATAAAGCTTCTCTGAGCGCAAACAAAGAGGGGGAAATAACACGCAATAAAGCAAATCCCTGAATCCTAAATTTAAATTAACGAAACGATAAAAATAAATCTCGAGGCTTATAAAAACCTTATAATCACTTACGCGCCCATGTGTTTCTGCTAACATTTGCATCCTAGAGACTCTCCTTTGAGCACTAATTTATTCCTCGGAATTCCTTCCCTAACAGCGAACACAAATTAAACCAATGGCGGGGGGAGGGGAGGGACACGTTTGACTGGGCCGCCAGAAAGCTGAAAGACGAGCCAGAAGGATAGAGCGAGAGAGAGAACGGGCGGAGCATATTTCCCGACAGAGACGGAGAGAGGACATCGAGGCGAGGAGAGAAGATACCAAGGCGGAAAAGCTAACGGTCTCTCCTAAATATAAAAGAGTGAGGAGATTCACTCAAGTCATAAAAGCAGCGGAGAACTTCACTTTCGAGGGAGGGAGTGGGGAGGTGGGATGGGGAGGGAGGATGAGGAATGGAGGTGGGGAGGGGGGGAGAGAGAGAGAGGAGGGGAAGAGGGGGGAGGGGAGGCCTAGGAGGGAAGCGGAGATTCTTGGAAACAAAAACGGTCGACATTGAGAAACGGTCGATTAATAAAGTCGCTTGCGCGTGGGCGTTTTTTGTTTTTCGTTCGTCTCGAGAGGAGGCGAGAGTAGGGAATCGCCATTAGAGGAACGAACGCAATTAAACGCAAGCCGTTTCTTTTCAATATATACCTCACCTCTCGCACCGCACTGGGAAAAAGGCGTATTTATTAAGCCGATCTGTGTCAATTTACGGGCAGGAGTCCCGGACCTTTTAGACGCGGTTATTTTAACGGAACGTGACTAAAACAAATACGATGGACCTCGGATACAGTGCTCTTCATTAGCATTTCTGATAAACTCTTGGTTGGCAGCAATAACCCTTTATAGATTATATCCCGCCGGAATGCGGAGTCGTCGTTTCAAAAATATCTCGGATATTTATAAATGCAATGGCGCTGCATTGAGGGCTGTTTAATTTCGAACTAAAATATGTTATGTCTTTTAAAACCTCTAATATAACCCGGCGATAACGATTATAGCTTGTAGGTTATATTTTCTATGCCAGTAAAACAAGTATCATCGGATAAGCCTAATTTGGTGATTGAAAAAGGAGGAAAGGACACATTTCAATAAATGAGGAAAAAGGAAAAGAGAAGTACTTGCCAGTATGAGCATGCATATTTTAAGTACTTAGTGTTAGCATTTTTATGAAAAACAATAATTAATAAGTGGAGATTTACTCGTAAGTATTAACAGATTTCCCTTCAGCGTATTGATTGAAGTTATCAACATTGGTCACTGTCGTAATGAGGCTAAACGCAAGTACTCATCTTGAAAAGCACGCAGAACTTCGGCATCATATTCAAATAATAAGTTCCAAAATCACTGGAAGTATCTAGCGTGTCTTTGTACGTCAAATGTTTCAAAGATATGCCCTGAAAAAAAGACTTAACATTTACTTCCTATTTTGCTAATGGAGTTTATTCATTACATACATATATAATACATAAAGAAAAATAAAGAACCTAGCAAAAAAATTGTGGCCAAAAGATGCGTAGAGTCTGAAATGAAAACGACTAAACTAAGTATAAAATACGCAGAAGAAAACGCAAATAGAAATAAATATAAGAGAAGATATAAGAAATGATATCAGATAAAATCAATGTGCTGATCAAAGATGAACAAGAGGGGAAGAAATCAATGCAACAGTTGAAGCCGCAAACAATGCAAGTCACGCCATAATGCTCCATTTTTAGACTTAAGTAAACACTACTTCAGAAGGTTTCATTTGAAAAAGTACTGTTTTGAAGAAGCCTTTTAGAGCAAGATACATCACAACTTTGACTAAGGAATGGACCCCATGCCTTGCAAAATAACACCAAAAGTAAACTTCTCCCAGCTAAAATGATTGAATGAAGTAAAACAAGCAGCCTAAATCTCAACTCTAGTGCCAGAAATACCAGAAATTAGAGAGCGAGACGAATACTTCGATCGTTTTTAGCTAGCTATCTAGCGTGCTGAGTTAAGAAGAGCCAATTTTTTTACGATTGTCTCTGATGAAGCCGTAAAAAGTAGCTAACGTGTCCATTCTCCACCCGTTCATAGGCAGGGGTGCTAAGTAAGTTCCCAAAATAAATCGACCATGGGGTGCCCATGATATTGCATTGCAGTCTTCAATACTACATTAGAGGGGTACGAAATAAGTAAAATGTACTGCACGTAAATTGTAAATTGAACAAGTAAATACATACGGTGGTAAAGTAAGGATTTCCATAATTAATGAGGTTATCGATAGTTAAACAAGTCAGATAATTAAGTCGTAGACTAAATCCTTGGATTTTGCCTTGTGGAACTTGCCTTGGAATGCCTGTCGTGAACGATGTATTTTAATGCCATACGACTCCAAATCTTCCACATTTGGCAAGAGCATGGGTCCGACAAATATGTGGAAATGGCCGAGGCCCAGAGGGAATCGTAAAAAGCCCACATCGTCGAATACAATTCAAGACTAAGAGGAAGAAGCATATATTTCTGGGCGAGAAGATCTTTCCACTTCTTTGTAAATCGAACGACATTTATCGAGAGGAAACGTCTTTATTTGACGAGTATCAAATGTAACTTTAGCTAAAAGATATATTTGACGCAAAATTTCCGAGATAACACTGTACGACAACTGGCATTTCCCATATGAAATAAAAGTTTGATTACAGGACATCAAAATTCAGTGATACATTCATTAATTCAACAAGTACGACGAAATTATTGTGGTTTATCAAAAGCCGACATTGTTCATAGTTATAGTTAAAAATCAAGGAAAAATATATTTATGTCATAAAGTGACTGAATTCTTTTCGGAAAAGTTTCTCTCTATTATTATAATAAAATTCATACTTCAAATACTGAGTTCATATCAACTAAGGCATAATATTTCTTTTCGTTACCACGTGACCGTTCATCTATTGCAAGAAATTGTAAGAAATAGTCGTTTAAGGCCTAATGTAGCCGAAAGTTTAACAAGTTCACAGACTTTGAGTTATCATCGTATTTCTTTTAGGACAGAAGCAAAATTCATGTTGCAGAAATACATACTTTCCCGAGCGAAACTGGTTGAATTGAGAGTAACTGATAGGTCGAGATAGAAGGCAATTCCAGAGTTCATTTTTTCGACGGTTCAACCTTAGTCAACTGCAATATCGGTCATTGATGAATGTTAGCCAGCAAAAGAAACTCAATGGTAAAAGAAATCATCATATCTCACGAGGAGTAGCCAATAAAACCTTAGAAAAATTGATTAATAGCATGCAACCTCACGTAGCTATTCATTTAAAGGGTTGGTGGTTTCCGGCGATACTTTATGGAATTTACTAAACATTTTGAATGAATAGAGTAAACTTTGTTTTTCCACAATGAATTTAATAACTTACGACCATGGTTTCGACGACTAAATTCAGAGTGGAAAAACAAAGTTTATTTTATTCATTCAAGATGTAGCTATTCATAACCTTCCCCGAGTAAATAGGAACAGCATTTTTGGTGCTTCAAGGCATTCTTAGAAATTGAAAATTCCGTCCAGAGTTGGAATGAAGAATGCATCACAGTAAGAATTTGCATCTTAAGGAGGCCACATAGGAGAGAAGTAAATCATCAATTACCGAAGCTGAGATTAATTAAAATATTTTTAATTCTTTCCGCATTGCCTTAGAATATCTGAAGAAAATGAAAACAAAGAAAATTTTATACACAATGCCAAAATTCTAAATTGCGGAAAACCGGGAAAATAAATATATTAATATATTGCCTCCTGCCTGTAGACAAAAGAGCTACGAAAGACGAAGGTCAAATGCCCGCTCCTCGAAGTGCGAAGGACCACACCATTGGTTTTGACTTGTCGGTACGAGACGCATCCCTTTCGGCGAAATCTCCTGAAAAATGGTCACAATTTCATTTGAATCTTCTAGAGGATTTTGTTTATTCTTAAAAGAAACCAATTCACTATATTGATTCAAATAAATTTCTCTCTAAAACATTTCTCTCGAACCTGTGACATAATTCGTTCCCGGCAACCAAGGGCAAGATATCAACTCTTGAGGCCGTTTTGACAAGGGGCACTTGATTGCAAAATCGGGCGCATATTCGGATATACATAGAAAATTGCGCCGTGAAAAGCAGTGAATTGCAATGACACAAGCGAGAATGCATAAGCGACAGATGTGAAAATAGTCCCTTTCGCGCCCGCGTTATTGCAATCAAATTGTGCAATGGAGTGCCTCGCGTAAGACAGCCTTTACGAAGTGCTTGCGTGCGCCACGCGTCGTAATGGCGCTATTGCGAGCTCAACAAATTTTGCTGAAGTTTGGCGAAGTTTTAGATGAGATTCCCGTCAATATTCTCGTCTCAAGGCTCAGAAATCGGTAAGCTGTTCTTACTCGCGACTATTGGTGGTAGGTGAAAAAATAGAAGTTTTTTTTTTTGTAGAAAATAGAGCTGGGTTTCGAGTGGTAAGATATGAAACAGTAGTATGACATAATTTACCTGCGATACCAGTCGACTGCCGGTTCTTGTCACCCCCGTTGACTTTGCAGAATTGGTATCGTTTAGATTCGATTCTCAGGCCTTTTACGCTTGTTAAATGGAGTTTTTTCAATTGGCTGAGGTTCCGTCCGTGACGCCCGGTGTAGGAATGCCGAACCGATCGGCAGTTGTTGTGTTCGTCCTCCTGGAGCGTCTATTTACTTTACACCGTTTCATGTACACGCAAACTTCTTACGATATCGTCACAGCAGACGTTCCAAATTGGCGTGGGGAACGTCTGATCTGGCAATTTCGCTATCCTGCGCTAAATACATTAGTTTCCCTAAATGCTTGGTTGTATTTTCATTTTACTCGACGCTTAAAGGCCACTTTTACCCTAACATGATCGTTTCGTCATCAAAACTTGATAGAAGTATGAAGAGCCGCAAACTGTTTTTTTTTCAAATTCATTGCAAATATAAGATTTACTTCGCATTTTAATCATTTCGAAAGTTATTTTTTTGTTTTTCATTTGTTTTTCTACTTCCTTAAATACTATTGATTGTGTGTATTTCGTTACTACACGCGGGGATGATAAAACGGATAAAACATTTCGCAATTGGCCTCATAAACGATATCTCAGGTGTATATCCAAAATTTACTTAGTTGCAGTTTTTAATGTGGACATTTGTGCTGGCATAATTACATTTAGGGGTAGGGCCCAATGCAGCACCGTGGTCGATCCTGGAAATTCAGCCGTCCATAATCGCCAAGAAATCTAAAAGCGCATATTTTCTTAACTATATCGTGGGGATCACACACACGAAACATGCAGCACAGCTCTCATAAAACTAGAATTTTTCAAGCGTAAAATTGGAAGGTCCTCGGATGAAAAAGTAAGAGAGAGGTGCCACTTTGCTCTGGTTTGACCAGACCTCGAATACGCCGTTAGCTTTTGGGATCCTGGACAGAAAGATAGAGCCCAAAAAAATAATTAACACACAAAGGAAAGCTGTGAGCTTCGTTAAAAACTGCTACGACTGAACATATATTGTTTCACAGCTTTTAATGGGATTAGGTTGGGAGCCACCGGGCACTCGGAGGCTAAACGCTTGGCTAAGTTTGCTTGAGAAATTAAGAACAATTTTGTTTCAGCGCGACACAGAAAATATCATTTTGACGCCATGATCTATCCCAAGGTCCAACAGAAGCAATACAACGAGAGAGAGAGATGCATTGCCGAAAAGATAGGTCCAAAAATTCGTTCTTTCCTCTCACGATAAGAGGCCAGAAAAAACTGTGCTCCACCCCAAACACTAACCACTGGACATATCACCATTTCACCTCCCAAAACTTTTTCCTTTACAAAACGGGTGTCCTAAGACCCCCTAAGACACGCCCATGCACAGGCTCGCAGAGGAGTATATAGATGTAAATGAACCGTTGGCTATTGTCGCGTCGATAGTGCAGCGCAACTTCAAAGTTCTAATCGCACACCGAAAATGAAATCACCTTTGATACTTCCCACGGCGATGGGTGTCAAGTGTGTCAAAAGACAAGGTAATTTCTCGTGGCGTTGAGTCTAATGGAGATAGAAGACTAGCATTTCGGGAAGCTGATATATTTAACAGAATACAGCGAAAGCGCCTGATCACACGTTCCCCGTGTCAATGCGGGCCAATGTCTGCTGTGGCGATATCGCAAGTAGAAGTATATATACATGACCAGGCATCAAATAGTCCTTCACAATTAGACGTCCAAGGCGGACGAACACTTCATTCTACGATCGGATAGGTATCCTTCCGCTCGTCATTACACATGAAACATCCATTTAACTTAAAGAGCTCCTTTCAACAAGTTCACCCCAGCCAGATGCCCATCATGATCGTCGGGAACTTTCCAAAGACTTCATATTTTACAATTGGGTCTGATATCTTTCTTTAGCGGGATCGAATCCGCAGGAGAGGGCAGAGATAAGGTCCCGGTATCGAAAGTACGCCCAATGCCTGGACCACCATGAACATGAGCTCCCAGAGAATGAAGTTTTGGCAACAAAGTTTGGACCACACCAGATAATAGGAATGATCGTCGATGAATCCCGCGTCGATGAGTGCTTGGCGTAATCCAACCAGATAGCTATCAAGCTCGCCTAGAATATCAAGAAGACACTCTTATAACCCGAGAACGTCTGGATATCTTCATCCTTAAAGCGTGATTCATTCAAGTTCCAAAGGAGAGGGGGGCGGGACGAGGGGTCGCATATTGTTTTAAGCCACGACCTTCACTTCGACCACGGACAATGCCTGGACCACCGTGAAGATGGACTCCGAGGGAGTGAAGTTATGAATAACAACATAAGTCCGCGCGGCATAATGAGAATGATATGAGATACCTCCCGCGTCGATGAGCATCTGGCGAATCCCGGCCACATGGCCCTCGAGCTCGCTCAAAGAGCGATCGAAAGACTGTCTTGTCCGCCGATATTGCCTGGATGTCTTCATTCTTAACGCGTGGTCCAGTCGAGGTCCAGAGGAGAGGGCAGGAGTCTGGCCCAGGGATCAAGAGGGCACGTGCGCTTGATTGTGAGTGTGATGGCGACGGGTCGGGGTGGACGCTTTGACCTGGCGTCCGAATATCCGCGCCATTCCCCCCCTCCCGCCCCCCCTCTCCACCTCAGTGGCCCTCTCCGGTGACTCATAGTCGCGATGAACTCTCCCCCCCACCCCAACTCCCACCGCACGGGAAAAAAAGAAAGAGGCAACTCTCCGGAGGGTCTCAGTGGCCCCTTTTATTTGCGACCGCTCTCCTGAGGGTCTTCGGGCGAGATAAAAGTAAGAAGGGGCCCGTTGGGGTGGGGGGGGGGGAGGAATTGGGGGAATCGCTCCAAAGTGGGAGGGTACGGAAACGGCCCCCCGTTGGTGGGTGGGGTGCGGTGAGGTGCGGTCGGCGAGTAGGATGGACGGTCGTGGGCGGGAGTGTGGATATCCTGTGGCCGGGGTCGTCCGAGGCCAGAGCTCCCGGGGGCAAGCGGGGTGAGAGCGTGCTTTTGGCCCCTTCGACCCGCGATATTGGAATCCAGTAACGACGGAGGGGAGGAGGGGGAGCGGGGGGAGGGGGAGGAGGGGGTCATCGTGTAGAACGGTGCAGCCGGGAGGGAGAGAGTGCAGGGAGGGATTGAGAGGGTTCACACACAACCCTTAGCCCCCACACCCCAACTGAGGGGGTGAGACAGGATAAAGTTTTATGGAGACAAATTCCGGCACTAAATACGTCGCACCTTCTCCGCTATACCATCCCTCTCTGCGATCCCGCCACCTAAGAGCGGTCCCTTTTCCAATCAGATTGGGGGGGAGGGAGGTGGGGGCGTCGGGAAGGGGAGGAGGATATAGAGCGGCTCTACAAATTGCTAGGAGAGAGCCTCTCTGGGCACGAGGGTGGTGCACAATGGGTAGTAGGGCGTCTTATCCTTGCGGGGCAGGACCGGAAGTAGGGGGCCGCCCCAGGGGAAGGAAGTGAGGTTTCCCATAAGGAGAGATATCACTCGTGACGGGAGTCCAAAGGTTCGAGGGTGGGCAGGCAGACCCCCCCCACAGCATCCCGTGCGGTAACTGCTCTTCCCGAAGTGGGCGGGGGATGAGGAAGGTGGACCAACTCACAAGGTCACGTCCTCGAGAGGTTTATGGTTCCCTTCCATATTACTCTTATTCCCATTTGGAGTCTACCAACCACGATAGGAACTCCAACTCCTCGAAACATGATATATTGACCGCGCATGTGAGCCAGATCGCAATGTCGTGTCCTTCACTTATTTTATCGGACTCTGCTGTTAGTCTTTTCGTTGTCTTTTTCCTTCCATTGCATTCCTATGATCAATCATTAGGTAGCATAACTAGGAGTATTGTGGTTGCAATAGAGTCGTGACGGAAGTTGTATACAGCGTTGCAGTAAAATGTACTCTAGTGAAAGCCTGTGAGTGCAGCAGTTTTTTTATCTTCCTTAAACTGAAACGCACCAGAGTGCTTTTAGGTGCTCGCTGCACCCATAATTATGTAAAATTAGCAGGAGTTTATAAAGTACCAACGGATGGCATGGTAAGTTTTTGGGGCCTCACAGTTGGGAAGAATCGACAAAAGTTGATGTTTACCTCAGCATATTACCTTGCAAGATGCAAACTTAGGGATAAAATTCATAAAGAAATCAAAATGAAAAATGTTAATAAACAGGAAAATTGGACAACTAATCGTTATGAGTGAAGAAATTCGTTGACTAGCTGAAAAGAGAAAATAGCTCAGCATTCTAATTATCGAATGAATAACATGCGGCGAGGAAGTTGTGTTGTTCCCTATCCAAATGGTAGCAGTGAAACTCGCATTATTTTCATAAAAACGCATTACTGGCAGTTAAAAGTAAAGTATTACACAAATTTAAGGAAGATTTTACTTCCACTTCTTCAGTTCATAATTAAATATTTTCGAGTAATTCTCTTCCATCTGTGTTCAATCAAATATTAACTCACTGAAAAAAATTCACTCACTGAAAACAAAAGGTAGACGTGGTATTGATATTCCCCAATAGATTTATAGATTCAATGCCACATAGATTTTCAAACAATGTTACAACTCTTTTGAATTCCCCACGCCATGCGCCGCATGATTCGCAAATAAACATTTTCACCGTCCGAGCTACACTCAACCGCTGAATACACCGCAGATGTGCTGTATTCATCTTCTTGTATTAATTCTTTAGTAAATTTGCTAGATGTCCTTTTCATATGAGTCAATTTATATAAATACTCAACCAAAAATAGCTACGCATTGCGCAAGCAAAATGAATGCTGGTTACACATTCTCATTTCAGTAAATGATATGCTCTCAATATTTCTTTGTGGAAAAAAAAGTAAATAGAAAAGGAATGGTAACTAATCGGACAACACGTACCTCAAATTTAGTGAGAATAACCGGTAGCTTTTTGATTTTTTAACCTTTGATGCGAGAGATCAGGATGGTCAAGAATTGACCTCGAAATGCAATTCTACTTGACGAAGTGTTTCACAGCGACTGTCAAAAGCAATACTAAACACCAGATACCAAAATCAAATACTAAAACTCTTGGTTTATTTAAATAATTCTACTCTCCCAATTGACAGTTCTGAGCTTTAACAAATTAAAATTAAGATGCAAAATATGCAAACCGTTAAAAAATATAGTTTTCAAAGGAAAAATAGGAGTCATACTAGTATGAGAGCGCGTGTGAAGCAATGCATGAATTTAAAAGAAGCAGAACAGGTATGCAAGGATAGGGGAGTATGGAGGAAATTATTGAATGAGCGCCAGTTTACCAGGCCTTAAAGTCAATAGTTCAATTCTTAGATTTTTTATTCCCGAAAGGGAATTGCGTGATGGGTATTTAGGCGCATAGTATATGTTTCATACGGACAGTTTTCCCGGCCGTAGAAGACTGCTGTAGCATCACTGCTATTGACATGACGCAGCTTGACTTACTATTCTGTATTTATCTCCTCATTTCTTAAAAACTGAGATAGATTGGGGCCTTATTTCTACTTTTTATTTAGTAGTTCTATAACCACAATTCCCTACGAGAGCTGACTTCTTATGAACAGGTTTTTGTAATTTCAAGCTTAATTTGCGGAAATAGAATAGCCTTGAAATGAAGGATTTATTGCTCACATCTAAGATAAGAAAACTTTTGGACAACCAGAACATGACTAATAAACAATTGAATGGCACTCCAATGAAAAAGTGTAAGACATACACTACTATACTCTGGTTGATCCCATATCAAATACGCCGCTATTCTGGACCCTGACTGGAAGATTTAACTGTCGATTTAAATAAAAATGCTAAGAAAAGCCTCACGCTTCGTCAAAACAGTTTTACAGCGAACAGTGATTTTCAGATGGGATTTCCACGGTGGACATTGTTTTACTCCGTTGATATATTTCAAGAACTAATAGAAGAGACAAAACATGACAAATGTTGAACTGGTAGGCAGAAAAATCGTTTCTTTCCGTACACTTTCAGTGTTAATAACAAAAAACAGCGAGGCACTTTAAGACATGGAATTAAAATTCAGTTCACCTTTGCTGTCGGCACCTCCTTTCCCTATATCCACACCATTCATGGCTGGCATTCCAACACTCCCGGTCATTTGCCCTCGCGGTGGCTCGCAGGGTATGTTTCAGATGTAAAGGAACAAAAGTCAGAAAATCGGAAGAAGAAATGGATAAAATGAACTTCTTTGTAATTCCTGCCATGTTTAAGTTGATATTTTGGGTTAACGACATCTCCTAGATCGATGATTGAAGAAGATTTCATACTGGAAGAAATGAGAGTGGGAACTAGTCGTGCGATCCGAAAATAATGATTAAAAATTAGGGTAAAGAGAAGAGAGTATCGATGGTAAAAAAAAGATAGCTGATTTTAATGCGCAGTCGACAAATTCAAATCTGATACAAAATCTGAATGCCGTCAAGAAGCCATAGAATACAATGATTACCAACGGCTGAAGGAATCAATGGCGAATGTCCACGCCGGAAAATTTGTTATTCCTATCTGTGATTGCTTGCAACGTAGCGGATGGCAAAATGCGGTGGAGAAAATCAGAATTACACGGATTAATATAAAAAGCTTACACTATAAGTGGATAAACTTTGCAGAAATAACCTCTTATTAAACGCCAATGACTGATTCATACATCCACCTTGCTCAACGAATATAGTTAGAGTCTGAAATGGACATTTGGAAGAGGGAGCATCATGATAGCATTCTTGTACTCCAAGGAAAGAACATAATGCGAGCTCAGAGAGTAAAGCAAAGGTATTCGGAAGAGAGTGAAAAGGATATGAGATTCGGTTATGGAAGACTATAGGGAGACCCTGCCACTGAATCTCGTTCAACCCGAGGGCATCGGAGAGATTCCCCAGTTTCTCCGATAAACTAGTTATGACGCTCGCAAAACTTCCTGGCATTCGCTGTGTTTTGCGAGGAGGATCAGGAAACCTTTCTCACTGCTGATCATGCTTCAAGTTTTTCCGGTGCAGCTGCGTGGGTCAGTATTCATGACGACAGTTTCTCCTCCGTTACAGGAGGCGTTTTCAGGTCGAAGTGATTCCATTCTGAGTGTGCTTGAATATATAGGCAGTTTTTGGCGCCAAAATTTGAACCGCGTCCATGACAATGAATGTCATTGATCATCGACGTCGATGAATTCATCATCATCGATGAGTCCATGAATTCACCGACATCGATGGAATTCCTATATCAATACATATCACATACACAACAATACATATATATCAACACATAACTGACGTCAATGAGTTGATAAATAAACTGAATTCAATGAGTCTATGAATTCACCGATGTAGATGAGTCAATGAATCCATCCCCATTAGCTGATAATCATTTGAGTTGCGTCGCCCGCCCGTGCCTATCCCTACCCTTCCGTCGGCGATGAATTCATCGACTCATCGACTCATCATCGTCGATGACAGTCATCGAAACCGAATCATCTCGATGATTTTTTTTCATCGACCCTCGAATTCGTTCATCGCACAAACCTAGCTTGGACCATAAACGCTATTCCATCACTAAACAATTTCCATTACATAAGCATCACTTCCTTGAGCTTCACCTAGTAACACAATTTAAACTCTGAGGGACCCCGAAATCCTTCATGCCTCCTCTCACAACTGTTCTCACCATTTGAATCCACCACGACTGGCGTGCATAACCTCTTAAATTCACCTCGGATGGTTTCTGTATAGTAATTAAAATGTAATGCGACAAAAACATTAGCATATTATCTGAGGGCTAACCGATAACCGAGGCGTTTTCGCAGGGGGTATGAATGCTTAAGATACCCATGAAAAAACCCATGAAATTCCATTTTGTTACACTCCATAAATTACGGCGGTTCCTCCTGCCAAAGTAACCCGACATAAGGGGGACTTGATTAGTTATTGTGCTCCCTCGCAGGCGTCCACGGAAGGCTGGGAATCCGAAGTAAAATGAAAAGGGATGATTCAATGTAATTAAAAGCACCTGAGGCTCACATTGGGGCTGAGCACGGCTATCCCTGCGAGGAGGGAGTGAGGGAAAGCGCGGAAGGAAATTCGACCCACCCAGTAATATTCTGCGTGGAGGAGAATTGCAAGTCCTCACGGTTTCCATATTCCCGAAGATAATGGCCCCAAAGTTTTAGTAGCCTTCCGCCTATTTCAGTATCACCCGTTGACACGCAAGTGGGCCGAGCCATGAGCCACAAGAGTAAAGTTGCCGCAGGGGGCTAATACGCGCACCCAAATTAACAGTCAAATGTGCCTTATGCTGGGATAACCATCGCCGAAATTGGCTCGCATCGGTCGCTTGAAATATTTTCTTTTCACAACATAATGCACTTAATATGTATCCGCAATCCAATCACCGACGGCAACGATATCAAAGGACAAAATACGAGAACGGCCAGGCGAGCATGCATACAAATGAAGCATTGAGACAAAACGTATATTGCGGAAATTTTATGACTCAATAACCCAAATTGTAGTCTCTGGGATATACAGGCCTGAACACTCGAATTTTTATTCACATCTACCCGTAAATAATTGCTAAGTATTCCTTGCACTGGCGGAGCAGGAGGAAAAATTAGCATAAAAAGTTGATGTAGCGAGTAAGACTTCATTAGTACATCGTACCGTAAATTTTCTAATTGTCTCATCATGAATCGCTATTGAGAGTAATAACTCTTCAACCACTGGAATGTGCAATTAACGTATTATAAGGACTAAAAATCTAGGGGGAAGCCTACTTCGAGTGAAAAGATTTTCTTTGGCAACTTATCTTGATCAAATGCATATTGAAAACCAGTACTGTACATTTTCACAGTTAGTAGTTTTACACGGATTCGAATGTAAAATACTTCTACGAAGTGCCGCCTGTAGGTGTACAGTTCATCTTGATCAATTGCCTTTCAAGTTAATTTGCGGATCATGATAGCAACAGTCACCTATATTGCGGAGAACAGAGCTGAAACAAGTTTATAATTTCTACATATACATCTTCATAATACCCCGCGAGTCGCCGCGTGGGTGCGTGGCAGGGGGGTGTTAGGTCACCAGCCGTGTAAAGGTGTAAGTTTTTGGAGATGAAATGGTGACATGTATTATAGGAGTGTATTTAGTGAAACTCAAGTTTTATTGTGGTCGCTTATAATTCGCGGAAAGAACAAGTTTTTGTGCCTATCTGTTCGGCAGTATATCTCTCTTATTTTATCGCATCTGTCAGGCGTAGAGGTGTAGTGAGGAGTCATAATAATACTCTCTATGTCGCTCTGAAAAATATCAGTTCTGAATTTGTCAAGCAACCTAAGGCTAGCGTGTAGCCTCCGAGTCTCTGTGGACTCCCACCTTAATCTCTCTAGAAGTTGTGAGACACTATATGTACGCTCAAAGCAGTTTTTAACGAAGCGTGTTGCTTTTCTTTGTATTTTGTTAATTTTTTTGGGTTAATCTTTATGACCATGGTGTCAAATGCTCGCGGTGTATTGGAGGTGTGGCCTAACCAGGGCGATGTAGCATCTTTCTTTGACTATTAATCCGAGGACCTTCCTATTTTACGTTTAACAAAACCTAGTTTCTTTAATGCTGCGCCACATATGTTCTGAATGTGAAATCCCCACGATATATCAGAAGTTAAGGTTATTCCAAGATATTTTACCCTATCCGAGGATTTTATGTTTACTCCACCCACAGTATAGGTATGGCAGCTTTAACAAATTTTACGACAAGAAGGAAGTAATTGACTCGCACTGTATATATTCAAGTACTTCTACTTTCTCTTAAACTCGTACAACATACAACGATGATGAGTTAACGCAAGTCTTTATCATATCTGTTATTATTTTGCTTGAAATCGCATTTATATTGCATCCAAATGGGTGCCTGGTTGTGTTTTTCTATCAAGAATGTATTGTACATGAAGTTACCAATTTATTAGACACTATGGTACCGCGAAGGGGATCGCCGAAAATATTCACGTGCACCTCGAGCGCTCAACCTCATTTCCAGGGACCCTCTCTCGCCCTCGCTCGACCCGTCCCAGCGGGCGGTGGATAACCGTACTCGAGCTTTGTTTATTACTTTTTAAGTTGACAACGAATGAGTAAAAATAACAGCTCATCATGCCGTATTTGACGCGCTAATGGAGGTGGCCTTTAAATCAACTCTGTGAGATGGGTATTAACAAAGTTATGGTTTCTTTCGGGCCAAGAAATGCCAAGGAACACTTGTCCACACGGTCCACACATCCTCGGCGTCAATTGCATTTTCCTCACGCCTTTCGCTGTATGACTGGGTACCATAACACTTAGGAGCAGCTGGGATGCCAACTTCACTGGTTTCAAATTATGACATAATGTAACTTGGCCCTATATCAACACCGAGAGATACTAACCGATGTATAGCAGCAACCGACGGAAGGCTATCAGTCTGCAGGGTTAGAAAAACATTCCATTCCTGCCTAAGAAGAAGTAAATACACGAATGAGTAGTTCCACAAGGAAGAATGACTGTGTCATGGAGAGGAAATGTAGAAAAAAATTCTCACTCGCACGCCACAGAAAATCAAAATGACTTACAACAGTAACACAGCGCTTTTAAAGTTTAAACGAAAGCCAGTTCACAGGAGTGAATCGCCAAACGAAAAGAAACACGCATTCTTCTTGACAATAACTGTTTCTCCGACTTTGATCCTAAGGGAATAAAGGCGAAGTTGGAGTGAATAATGTATTCCCATTGATATCTTGAGAGATTCTGCAAATGGAAAAAAAATCTATAAAAAATATAATGAGATTAGAGGAATTGGCGCGCAAGGACAGGGAATAATAGACGGCAAAATAAGAAATATAAGAGGAAGAGGAAATGAGGTTATAACAAGCAGGAACCATAAATATAGCCCTTTCTGGTTCCGGACAGAGGACAGAGAAGATTCTACTCTCACAGGATGTTATGAATCATTCCGACGTAATAGGCCTCATCCCTAAATTTGCATTTTAAGTCTGATTTATTATCCGTAAATAAGAATCCAGTTTCTATCAGCTAAAGGTTTATTTGATCAAATAGTACACAAGGTTTATGTGAAGGCAGACCATCTTTGATTCAAAGGGTAAATTAGGGGACATCGCAAACTCACCGCTGACAAGCATAATTTTGTCGCTACCCAAGATATCTCAAGAGGAAAGAATAGGAAAATTAAAGCATCAACTCAACAGACTCAGGTCTCTCCAATAAAAATCAAACAATAGCAATCGCCTACGTTCAAGCACAGGTGTGGGCTTAACAGCATTAGCACACTGCCTGAAGCTATCTCAGGAAAGCTAACAATTGTCTTCTAAGTGTGGTGACAGTGAATGATCACAAACGATTGCCATAATACAGAATGAAGTCCATTAGCATTGCTACTACTTCCATATTAGCAAAAAGGCGCTACGAGCCTTGTGTTAATGACACAATACATATATTCTGATTGATTAAAATGTCAGACATTGAGTTTTAATTATTAAATAATGCAATCCCCCTGATGAATAGAGCAATCTATTTTCTCACATATCATAAATCCTCAAAGTGGGAAGCGATTTAAACACAAGGCAGCGGTGCTGTAAAGTTGAAATCAAAACAACGCAAGTAAACTAAAGTGCCAAAGGCGTCGTAGATCAAACAAAATTTAATAAACAAGTATCAAAGAACATTATTGATATCTGAATCAATAAAAGTATAAAGGTTAAGCAATAAATGCTTTGGAGATATAAATGAAGTTTCTATGCTTGAAGAATGAGAATTGGTAAAATTTTCCTGAAATATTTTTGGTTTAACCGAATTCCAAAATAATTATGAAATGTAAAAATAACTTATAAGTAAGCGTCTGTTCTCAAAAATGTTCTCTGATAATCGAGTGATTCACCAATTATGTAAGTTGCAAGGTAGTTAAACCCACAAGTTCATCATGTTAGTTCACACGAATAAAATATCACTTTCATAATGTAGCTGTAATATGTTGTAAATAAATAATACAAGTTCCTTAGTCACTTTGTGGTATTCCATAATTCAGAGAATTTAATGATAGCATTTACAATACCACAGACTTAAAAAAAAAACGACCCGGTTTTCAACGCATAAGCGTCATCTTCAGGCCCCCTGAAGATGACGCTTAAGCGTTGAAACCCGGGTCGAGTGTTTTTAAGTCTGTGGTATTGTAAATTCTCTATATTCTGTTGTTCCTATGTAATCCAATTAATTTGCTTAACTTGCGCTCAAAATAAAACAGCTCTCAACAGATTTATCCTCTCATTATTAATATAAGTTGACTCCACGTCGATGGCAGCACACACCATTGACTAGTATATTTCCTTGCAGTAAAAGGGTAGTTAGTTTCTCAACATTCCGTGTCGGAAAGTCTGTCGGAAAAATTACTTAAATTCTTCGACCAATAGCAAGAAATTTTTACACTGTCACTTCCATCAAAATCAACTACAGAGTTAGAGATAAATTTCAGGGCTATTATCTTCTCAACCAACCACGACTTGCTTTGTCTCCCGAAAGAGGACGCGATTAAGATAATAACCCATTCTTTCCAAAATCATTCAGATGATCGTTTCACACGACCCAAGGTGCCCATTGAGGAACAAGACATTCGGATGATTGATGATTGCCCTCTTACAGCCCTAAATGATACCCAGCGATTGCCTAATGGGTGTGACTGAAAGGAGATGCATCACACAGCCAGACGCGGGCATTTCTCATTTTCCCCCAACACTGAAATCCTTAATGAATGATATCTACCGTCACGAGCTAGACAATGAAGCGGAAGCAACAGCAAATATTACTCTGACCGGGAGTCACGACTCGGCATGGTATTTGATAGATACCTGAAGCTTCAGCGAGTGACTTAGTACAACTCTTTAACCTATGCCGGCACACCTCTCTATATGACCATCTACTTTGTTTACTCCACACTTTGTTTCGATGATCATAGTCATTATTATCATCATTTTGACAATGATTGGCTAAACCATGGTCGGCGAAAAAACTGTGGAATAAACAAAACACGAGTTAATTCAATGACGTTCACTAATTCCATAAAGATTAGCCGGAAAAAGCGGCTTTTACACTTTGTCGGTGCATTCATTAAATGGGAAATTGTCATGAAAAAAACCATTAATTACGAACTCTACTTTGAAAAAAGGTCCAAGTTCTTCTGGCTATGGTCTCAAGTGATCTCGAGTGAAGTGTGTCTCACGGAGGCTCATGACGGAGTATTGGCCGCAAAGTGGCAATACCTACTGTGGCATCACAAGACAGGGAATAACTACATTCTGACGCAAATGACGAGGTTTTAAGCCTGCGAAACGCCTTATTTGTCAAAAATTCATATAGTAAAATAAGAACCAAACTGTTTACGTTACTAGTTGGTTGAAGTGTATGAGGATAGGTAATTGATGATGTAATTACGATGTAATTATGAAGAGTATGAAGAGACTTTGGACTGGGGAATTTGAATACTCTGAGTATCAATATACGGTCTAATCTCTTTTTGGACTGTGAAATTTTGTTTTCATAACGAGTAAAAAATATAAGCTTTATACCTATTTCTAAAGATTTTTATGGGTAAGGATGTGAGAATAAAGCATAAAATGGCCAGATCTATAAAATATATTTCTTAATGTAATCGAATTTATATAATCTTAGATACTTAAGTTTAAACATTTTACCAAATGTTCTTCTTTTTGCCATCATATATCCTGTGTAATCTTATACGCTTGCCTATATAGTACCATTCGAATGAGCATTATTCAAATTCCCAAACCATTATCTTATTCTCATCTCATATCATCCATTATCAGATTCCACTTTAATAGGCCGTGGTCCGGAAGTAAGTGCAATGTACACAACTTTATCTTCTCAGGGGCAATATTTATGCCAACTCTTCAAGGGTCATGAAACTTAGTATAAAAATGTAATCTGAAGATCAGATGTATGTGTACTCAAACTAAGGATTCACTTCATGGCAGTTTTCTTCGCAGTAAATACTAAGCCGTCATAAAAATTCACTGCCGACTGAGACAAAAAAAACAGGATACAATTGAAAACTTCCATTAAAACGGAGCAACGTCGCCGTTTTGCATATGAGTCAATTACGCACTGAGAGGGGGGAAATTATAAAGAATACACCTTTCCCCGCGGCTCCACAGCCTTTCAGCAGTCGTTACTCCCTCCCCAAACCTTAACGGATCATAAACACGGAGTCACCGAGTGACGGAACAATTACCACTTTCATATCGATAACCCTAATATAGACTTCCGCCAACATCTAAATCAGCGAGGATGAAAATGGAAACGCCTAAAAGCGTAATTCATTCATGCAGATAACTCGTGGAAAGTGGAGGTTGCATTTAAAAGACGACCACTTGATTACACATCGTCTGTTTCTTGGAAATTAATAACCCTTTTTGAACATTCATTAATTTTGACTCAAAATGTGCTTCGTCTTTTGATGCGGCTAGAACAAGGTGATCAAAAAAGCATTTTTACACTCCAAGAAGCATGGGGTGTTGTACACTCCCGTTTGATTCGTGATTATGATTTCGTAAACTCCCGATAGCCTCCTAAAGTGTAGGTTAGAGCTAAGTAAGGGCCATTCCCGCGCTAGGTTGTTAACAACTCCAGGAAAATTACCAAGGAGGCCAGCGGAAAACGTATAATTTAAAACTCATCTCATCGGATCATTGGATCTCGCCAAGATACCCTCGTCCCAACTCCCCCCCCCCCTTCCCCATCTCGCATCCCCTCCCTCGAATTAGATTCCGTGAATACTGGCGCATAATTCCAGTGGGTCGAGTGTAGTAGTTTAGATATAATCAAAAGGAAAAAATCACACACGGGGGGCTATTTCGCCCAGAGCTTTATACGGCCACAATCCATCACTCACCCTGCCAGCTTGCACAAGACCATCATTAAATGGTCAAAGATATTTCTCCCTGCCGAGGGATGAAATTTAGACAAGACGCCTCACATATACTATGAATATCAAAATACAGGTCGGGAAGAAGGATTTATGGAATTAGGAGCACGGAGAGTAGCGGGGAAAAGAGGCGCGGACTGGGGATGACTATCATAACGAGTGTACTAGAGGAATTGGAGTTGAGAGTTGGAGCATTATCGCTTGAACGCTTCATGAGCTTGCTCAGTCCTAGAACTTTCGATGAGTGTATTTCATTGTAACCTCAATTCGAGAATTTAGCGGCATTTTATTAGCTTGATTTATTTATTTATTTATAGGTATTTTAAAGTTTTAAAAAACCTGATGTGTGAGCTGAGCTTTATTTCCGTAGACGTTATTGCTGTTAAATGTAATATTCGCTTCTCTCTGGACTATCTTAATAAAACTATTAAACATAGGGCAGTTACTGCGATGCTTTAAGTAAAGTACAACACGTACCATACATAAATAAGGTAAGCATTTACTGTATAGATATGTACTTTTCTTCAACCTAATTTCTTTAAGTCCATATTTACTCCTTTCAGACGATTAGTTGAATCAATATCAGTCATCGAACCTGGGAATGGGAAAAGAATAATACACCTCCACAATTATTTACTAATAATGCCATCACTTGAATTGAGCATCAATTTATGGAACATAGTATGCGCAATTTATCAGAGGACAAGGATTGTCTAAACAAGAAACACTGCGGCATTTATTTAATAGATTTTTGAACATGTTGAATGATAAGTCTACGAATGCATTGTATGCTTTGATTCCTATTATTTTAAAAATAATAGAAGAGTAAATAGTTACACTGAATACTACGGCACAAAACTCCTTGAAATAAAGAATATGATTCTCGTTAACGTCCTCATATGATACGATATTACCGCTTGGGAAAAAGCTCACAGCACTGAAAAAGTAGGAAAATACAATTTTCTTTGGCCTAAATTGGCCCCACACTGAGAGCATCATAATTAATAGGAGATAGGATATAATGGTAACCTAAGTTCGAGAAATAGTGAATGAGTGAAAAAGAAAAGGCTTTATCAATACTCGCTACTTTCTCTCGCCGTTTAGTTTCGTTTCTTAAGTCCTCTAGGAGCATTCCAGAAGCATCTTACTTGCCTTACTTGAAGTTTCTCAAGTTCACCACAGAATTTTGAGACCTAAAGTCGTCCTCGATTATGGCAGCTTACCTGAAGAAATTAAACAGACAAATTAATAAGCTTGTATCGAATGTCTCGAGTGATATACGAGAGCTATCTAAGAGAACTAAGCGAATATGCTAGTCACTGAAATAACAACAAACTCGATACCGAAGGATTCATTAAAACACTATTCCTAATTTTGATAACATAAAACAACCACCCTTATTCGAAATAATAACAGAGGTAATATTTTTTGCTGATAATGAGAATCTTCATTCTTGAAACTGATTTTAACGCAAAATAAAAGATAAAATAAACATCAAAACTTCATACTTTTATACACACCTTTAGTCTGCTGGAATACGAGATCAACATGCACTTACTGTACATATGCCTCCTAATATCTGAAATGGCCATGATCCTCTTTTTCATCGTTAACATATACATGCATATGATAACGATATACCTATTCTATTCGGCTCTTCTAAGACAGACATAATTTATGCCAAAATCCCTTTACAGGAGGCAGCCTAGCGCCTCCGGAGATGCATTATAGTATCTTAAGTTTTACGCAGATGAGAAAATTATAATATGACTATTTAGGACGCGTAACAGTATTCCGAGCCGCGGGTAGCGCGCTGCAAATCACTGCGCAACCGCCCAACGCCTCTCACTGACCGAACCGCAAACTCAAGTATATCAATTAATTCCGTGTACCGCTCGAGCCGTGTCCGCTCCACGTGATAAATAAATTAAATCCACGCTCATGAAGCATTATTTTGTAGCAGTAGGCTAACATAATGACCGGCACACCGAGCTGGACATTAATCAGTCTTCGCTCCCGCTCAAACTCCCCTTCCCCCGACCTCGGCACCCGACGCGCCACACTCCCCCTCCTCCTCACCGAGACCACCGCACACTCCCGCATTCCAACGCGATCCTGGCCTCCGCACCTCTCGCCCGTCCCACACCCGCCCAGGCGCGCCATTCATCTCGCCTCCCGTAATCAGCGGCTGTGCAGGTGTGCCTTCAGGTGCAACGGAGGACGCCCTTTACAGGTTCTCAAACCGTACCCACCCACAACTTTCCCGACACTCTCGGCCGTCCTATACCGGACCTCCCCTTATACCGGACCCGATAGCGCTGTGGCGTCCTCGCAGTCCTCCCTCGAGGAACACCCGAACAAGTGGTCTCGGCCGCACGTCACCGTCCTCCTGCCCATGTTTTCTTCATTAGCACGGCTGCGAACTATCGGCCCTCCTCTAACCAACGCCACCGATTCTATCGGCTCGCCTTTCACGGACGGTGAGTGGCAACTCTCGGGGGCCCGTTTCGTGCCCGCCTATCCACGAGAACGGGGTTCGATCTCCGGTGCCGGAGAGTGGGGGTAGGAGAGGCGTGAATCCCCCCGATCGCCGCCCGGCCACCGCGATCCTTTTCGGTGTCTCTCCCGTTCGTTCCCGCCGGCCGACCGAGGTGTCGTCGGCCCGGCAGAATGAGTGGTGCGGCCGCCCCACCTCCCACCACCTCGCGGTGACAGATAGCGGGTTCGCCGAGCCGTGGAGTGAGACGGGAGGTCGAGGAAGAGGCAAAAGAAAAAAGAGAAGGAGGTGAATTTACGACGGCATACAAACGAAAATGCGCCAACGTCACGGAGCGTAACAGAGGATACAAATTTAAGTGGGAGGGAAGTGGAAGAGGAACGGGGTAGATTTTTATCCGGAGAGGCTTGCTTCGGTTGTTAAGAGCCCTAAACATTAATGTTGAGATGAGTGGGCGAGATATAGGGACGTGGACTTGGGAATCGACATGGAAGCCACGTCGCCACGTAGCGAGAGGAGGGGGAGGAGGGAGGTCGGAGTTAGGAGGTGGGGAAAGCAGACAAGAGAGGAAGAAATACGGAGTTGGCTGATGATCGCCGCGCCTCGCCGAGTGTCGGAATACGTGTGTAGCGTGCATCTCGCGGGAATGTGCGCTCCGAAGGGGACTTCCATCGGAGCCGTCCCGGTGGCACGTAATCGCGGGGATGCCTAAAAACATGGGGCGACGACTCGCTGGGAAAGCTCCTTTGACATGGCGAACGAGCCCCGCGCACGGCGGCGAGTGAAGGCCTTGACGGCGGGAATTGATACCGCGACGATGGGGTAGCAGAGATGGGAAGCCGACGGAGTGCCGGCTTCCCATCTCGAGGCACCGGGTTCGGATCCCGGGTGCGGCGGAGATTTTTTCCAGTGAAATCCCGACCCCACTTCTGTTTGGAGAACATTTGTAATGCATCGCTGTGTCCGTCCGGAGGTACGTTAAGCAGTAGACCCCTACTTGTATGGCCTGGTTACAGGTGTTTTTGATGTGAGCGTGGAGGGACGGAAAGGAAGAAAAAGGAGGAAGTGCTTGCAATGGTGAGTGAGGAGAAGAAATTTCTGAAGGAGATTGGTAGGAGGCAGAGTACGTGGTCGGAAAAGACAATGAGGACCGAAGGGTTGTTGTGAGGTAGATATGGCTCTGAACATATTAAACTATACTAGAGTCTTGCTCTGTCCCTTCTAAACCTACGTATAATGATATAACGCCTTAATAATATGATCGGAGCCGGGTTTCTCGCCGCCCTTCCTCCTTCCTTCAAACAGCCCTACCTAGTATTTTACTTAACAACTAACCTACCATAGCTTCTGTCACCTCAAAATAAAAACAACCAGACTGCAGATGTGGACGAAATCCTCTCGGGTGCCGCACCGAGAGAGGCTTGGCTCATGGCCGACGGTTCGAATCAGTTTCGATGGCGTATAAATCTTTCGCCGCGACAATAAATCTTGAGATTGTCCGGCAAAAGAGACCACTGAAATCAGTCCAGAGAAAAAGAACTTAGAAGAAAATGTGTTCAGAAGACCTTGGAGACCGGTGCTTTAAAGGGTTAAAAGCGTGGGAATAAGAAAGATAAATGCCGGGAAATCAGAAGCCATCCGAGTGGACAAAGGAGAGTATTAAACGCTATCAAATCAACTCAGTCGTAGCGCTAGTATCGCGTTGAACATCTCAAGGATATCTCCGTAGTATGACGGAGCCTTAATCGGGAATATGGTTGCGATGACATCCCTTAAAAAGCCTAACCTGTTGCCACACTCGTGAAGACTTAATCCAGATCATACACTAAGAAAGCCTACGGTCCCTCGTTAGCCAAATGTTATCGTTCCACAAACGGTGCTCGTGGGTGTCTGATGAGCCTTAGAACCCCACGATCGTTGGTGACAAACCTAGTTAAAACTGTGCGAAACTCCACAGAGAAAAAAATCATCCGCCTTGACCGGGATTCGAGCCCGGAACTCTCGATTTCCGGCCGAGTGCTTTAGCTAGTTAAGCTACGGTCAAATTAATATTTATTGTCACAAATGTCCAGAGTACATACTTTTACAAACAGGAAAAAATTTCATTAATATTTTACTCTTTTGAAATGCAAATTATATTATTTAATGAGTTCTTGTCTAAAGTTTCTGTTTGAAAAATTAGAGATTCAATTTTTCCATCATTAGTATCAATGAAATAATTTCTTCATAGAACACTGGGTGTCTCGAACCGGCTACCTCTTGTATGACTGGACTACGGTGCCCGATGCCTTTGCCGGTGCGGCTACGCTGGGGGCATGGAAGATAATAAGCCTGCTGCCGTTGTATTCTGCTCTTTCCAGCGTTCTCGCCTGCAACGACGTCCCCGCGTCTGCGCACTGCTACGTCTGCGGTGTGGCTGGCGGAGTGGGGTCGTTCGTCACTGTTTCCGTTCTTGTCTCTATTTTTCTTTCCTCTTCCTCCGCTTTCACAAGTAATCTGTGGAGCCAGGTTGTGGTTGGATCAGCTGTAACTCGGTTCTCCACCTGTTTTAAGCAAAGGGAAAGGGGGGTGCCTGTCCTTTTTTTTCGTGTTCTTATATTGATATATGTTCCTATTATTTGAGTCAAAAGCTTGTTTCGTCTATTTGGAAATAATTTGAAGTCCAGACAGAGGAGGCGTTCATGATGAACCGATCCCCCTCCGAAGGTATCCCATAATCGATAAATGTTTCGAATTGTGTCCCAGACGGGCGTGTTTTTGTCACAACCTAGTATATGGTGTGCAGTATTGTCGATCTTTTGACATTTTAAGCAGAGAGGGGAGTCTTCCAAGCCGATTCGGTATCTGGACTCTCTTGTGTCTAATATCCCTGCTATTGTCTCGTATAGGGCACTCTGACTCTCCGCATCGGCCTTTTTGTTGGCCGCCCAGTTCCTCCACTTGTTTGGGGGAGGTGTGAGTGGGAATTCTCTCGCTTTTAGTCGGTCGTAGACAGTCTTTGTTTTGAATATTTCCCCTTCTCCCCTCTGGAGGCTCTCTACTATCTCCCTCGTATCTTTTATGCCACGCTTAAATGTGTTCGAAGAGGAACCTCCCCCCTCCCATGCCGAGCGATGAAGTGCTCGGCGCGGGGCGTCCCCACCCCCCAGAATCTTGGCACTTAGTTTTGTGTAGACCACCTTACACTTGAGCGGAATGTCGCACAGGTTTAACCCTCCCCTCTCCATAGGGGAGCACACTTGTTTTCGTGAGACCTTCCTAACATATCCGTTCCAGAGCATTTGATTCGTGTTTTTAATTATCTCTGCAGAAGTTCTTTTATTAAGCGGCCAGATATGGGCCGCAAAGAAAACCCCCGGGAGCACATGTTGCTCTATCAGACGGGCACGGGCTGTGAGGGGGAGGGAAGGGATGGTGAATCTCCTCGCCGCCCAAGCCACCGCCCCGCTCACTCCCTCCCAGTTCCTTTCTATCATTTCTTCCGTTGTTCCGCCCCACCAGAAACCAAGCACTTTAAGCGGGGGAATCGCCACATTCCAACCCGCCGCGGTCGCCTCGGTAAGGTGCCCTCTCAGAGGGAGCACTTTGGATTTGCTAACACTCACTTCTACGCCAGCCGGAGCGAACTCCCGGAGAATATCCGCAGCTGCCACGAGCTGGCAGGGGTCAGAGATGAAAAGTGAGAGGTCGTCCGCGTACACCACCCCGGGGTATGTGGTCCCAAAGCGGCGCACGCCCACCCCCACCTCCTCCATCGCTCTAATAATAGGGTCGACTGCGATGGCATATAAAAACATTGAGAGCGGGCATCCTTGACGTACTGAGTTCGTTATAGGGAAGAGACGTGACGTCCTCCCTTTTATTTTTATACATGCTCTTGCATTTTTATATAATGTTGTAATGAAATCAATAAAATTGGCAGGGAAAGCCATCTTTTTTAGTACTAATAAGATATATTCAGGCCGGATAAAATCAAAGGCTTTGTTAAAATCAATCGCTAAAATTGATAAAAAATTCTCGGAGGGGGGAGCCTCGGATAAGACTATGTCCCTAATTAGGACGCCAGCATCTAAAATACAACGGGAGTTTGACACCGCGTGCTGTGAATGATGTAAGATACTGTCAGCAACGGCTGATAAACGCGATTTTAAAACCCGAGTAAAAACTTTATTATCACAATTTATAAGAGCTATGGGCCGGTAATCATTTAGTGATTGCGGCCGGCCCTTCTTTGGTTTTAATGAGATCACAGCTGTCCGTTGGCTTAAAGTCATTCCGGCCGAATGACTTTTAAAACTATTAAAAATACGAGTTAAAACAGGAACTAAAATATCACGACACGTGGTATAAAATTCATAGGGGAGGCCGTCCGACCCAGGGGCCTTGCCCTTGGGAAGGGAGTGGAGAACTGCGTCCACTTCCTCGCCCCTAATCGCGTCGGCAATCGCATCTTTCTCGTCCTCAGAGAGTGTGGGTAGTGTAGGGAGTGGAGGGGAATCTTCCTCCCTCCATGTCCCGTAGCGATTGTATGTGTTTTCGAAGAAATGGGCGGCGTCCTCGAGCAGTCCATCGCCCGCAGGATCCGCCGGTGTCTGGTGGTCAACCGTCTCCTGGTGTAATTCGACAACACGCCGAAGTTCGGCGAGCGTATAGGGACCCCAGACGTCCGGGTTGACTTCACGCTGCCAGCGGCTAGGTGCATGCCTCTCCATCTCCCGCCTGAGGATTATATTCTTCAGCTCACGCACTTTTTCTTTAAAATTTTCCGGCCGGGGGTTGGTGTTGATTAACTCCCCGAGGGCAGAACGATAAAAACTAATGGTCTCGTTCTTTTCCTTTTTCCAATGTATCGTCTCCTTCTTTAAAAAATAAATTATTTTGCGCTTAAAATTTTCCTCCCACCAAGTTAAAATATTCCCCTGGTAGTTGTTGAGGGTAGAGATTATATCTTGTACTCTCCTTCTTACAGCAGTGAGAAATTCGTCGTCTTGCAGAGGCCTTGTATCCATACACCACATACGGGGGGAGGTCGGTTTATGAGGGAGGGAGGGGTCGGGAAGGGTTAGGTCGAGGAGAAGGGCACAGTGATCGGAGAGGGATATGGGAAGGGTACTAGTGGTGTAGGGGAGGGGTTTCAATTGACGAGAGAGGAGAACAAGATCGATGCGGGTACGAGAGTTATGGCCAACACGCGTGTATGAAGCGGGGCCCACAGAGCTATTTAGAAACGCATCTACCGCATGTGTAGACTCAATTAAGAGTTTCAAGGCTCGACTCGGACGATTCAAAACTTTGTCTCTATTGGACTCGGAGTCTTCGCGCCTATAAATACTGTTAAAATCACCCGCTAAGATGGCTTTCCCCGTAAAACAAAATAAATAAGGCATTAAAATATCGCTAAAAAAGACCTCCCTCTCGCGACGGTTCTTTTCGCCCGCAGGGGCATAAATATTTAGAATAGTGATATCGTTCACCGTCAAAGATATAATCCTTCCGGATTCGTGGAGGCGCACTGTGTGTGTCTTTAGGTTGCTTTTTATGAGGGTACAGGTCCCAAGATATGAGTCTCCAAAGTTTGTATATGCTACATATTGGGGGTCGGGCCACTTGACCCCCTCAACATACTCTTGGAGGCAGACGATATCTGCCTTACAGTCTGAGACGAATGTGGCTAGTAACTTCATCTTAAGGGCGTTTGACACCCCCGCTATATTGAGAGATAATATTCTCATTGTAAGATTTGAGTAGGTATAAGGCTTACTCCTCTCCATACCTATGTACTTTCTCACTTTCTCCTATTACCTCTACGTAAACCGCTTCTCTTTCTCTTACTTTTACTTTTGTTATTCCTATCTGAATCCGAATGAGTCTCCTTTGGAGAAGAACACCCGGGGTCGAATTTTGGTTGGGTTGGTGTTATCATAGAGACCTGCGTATTGTCGCTCGGGGGGACGGGGGGGAAGTCGAAGGAAGAGGGTGGAGTGCTCGTTGACATCTCTTCCTCCTCTGTGTCATCATCCGGCGTTGACTCGTCGTCCACTCTGGCCTCTGCTTCCATTTCCGTCTTCTGAGATTCGGGGGAGTCAGGGGGTGCTGGCTGGGATGTGATGATCTCCTCCGTTTCGGTCACCTTGTCCTGGTTCTTGTTTTCTTCGTCTCCTGCCTGGTGGAAGGGGGGGGGTGGAGGAGGTGCGGGAGATGAGGATCGGCGTGGGGAGGTAGGAGAGCGGGGAGGGAAGGGGGTGGGGTGTGAGGTGGTGGATAAGTGTAGGAAGGGGAAGTCCCTCTCATCAAGGTGGCGATCTCCTTTTTCTGTTGGTAATATTGGGCTAGACGTTCGGAGACGTTTGGTGGGCTCCGGGTCGTCTTCCGCTACGAGGCGCTTGACTGCTGTATCCTCAGCCGATGATCCTGTCTGACTGGGCGCAGCTTGGACTTCCTCCCCCTCTAAGCCAAGTAGGGAGGCCGCTCCCGCAATCAACTGCTCCTCGTTCACTTCTGGATCGCCCACTCGCCCAGCCTGGGCCACCTCGTTAAATCCACGTGGCCCATTATTTCGGGGGCAGTTCTTCCTCTCGTGCCCCTCGGCCGAACAGCGAGCACACGTCCGCTTCTGTCCATCGTATATTACAATTGCCCTATGCCCTCCGATCGTGATGTATGATGGTATGTTGGTGGCTACCGCCATACGCACGATTCTAGTTCCGGTGAAGCACTTGAAAAGGTGGTCGCCATTCCATCTGTTCTCGCTAATTTTATAAATTTTACCGAAGGTTTGGAGGGCTAGGCCAATTTCCTCCCTGGTGATTTCGATGGGTAGACATAGGATCTTCACGTTAATGGGGGATCCGGAGGTCTTGTCGACTGTCGCCGTTGTCCTCGGTGTTTCCATTGTAGGAAACGGCAGTTTTCTTGTGGTGGTTTCTATTATTCTAGAGACTATGCTCTCATTCCCGACTTTGATAAATGTCGTTCTTCTATTGAGGCCAAACTGTATGGCCAAAACCTCCTCTTCCGCGAGGCCCAACACCTCCCTAATGAAGGTGTGGACCTCGAGCGGGGTTGGAGCGCTCACATTCTCCTCTAATTGGAGGAAGAGGGTATTCTGTCGCTCGACAACCATGTCGAAGCGATGGAAAAAATAAGAAAGTTGGGGACAAGCCCCGGGGCACTAGCTACAGGGGGGTCACTGGGTCACAAAAATAACCACGAAACAGGAAAAAAAAAAGAAGTGCTACTTTGCACATAGAACACAAAATAGAACCGTGGCGTTTCACACAACACACTGAGAAAATAAATCCGTGGTCCTTCACTTGAACATAATAACAAAAACTCACAACGTGCGGCCGCATCCGCGGCCGCCGAAACGCAAACCGTAGAAAAAAACTTAAACAATTGTGATCACTTTTCACTCAGTAGAAAAACTCGGAGAGAGACCGAACGTCTCTCCCAAAATCCCGGGCGAGGGAAGGCTTTCCTTCCCGGGGAAGTCTGGCCTTGACGTCGGATTACGGAGCTCTTGCAAAACACGTCCGCTCTCCACAAGCTACCGAGGCGTCCTCGGTCCCCGGTGGATTTTAGTGACCTTTACCGAACCATATGTTCTCGACTGCCGGACATACAATACATTCATACATTGTATGTATTGTACAGATTGGCCCGTGATGTATGAAATGTTTAAGTCATCATGGAGCCTGCTTGACATATCGCTAAGCGTCGTTTCATCGTAGTTGAGGTAGGTAGGTAAGGGACCATACATACATACACTGTATGTATGGTCCCTTAAGGTCACTAAAATCCACACGGTCAAGGCGGATGATTTTTTCTCTGTGGAATTTCACACAATTGTGCATTGTGGGGGACTCCGTAAAAATGAAACTCCGTGGCTAGTCCCGGATAGCTTAAAACTTGTAGTTAAAACTTGTCTAAGGTTGCGGAGGGAGGAGGACACTGGCGAGGAGAAAAGAACACTACCCCAATTACGATGAAACGACGCTTAGCGATATGTCAAGCAGGCTCCATGATGACTTATACATTTCACACATCACGGACCAAACTCGAGGATTGCGGGGCATTCCACCTTGAATGCTGCATTTTCAATTGAATTGTGTTTGCTGGAACGTTTTATACTTGGCTATAATTTCAGCAGTCAGAGACCTCAAGCAGAATAGAGATTCACGTCGATTGAGCGCTGCATAAACGAGCCTTTGCTGGTATAGATCTTGATGGACCACTTTTAGCTCACAGTATCTGATTACAGTAGGAGACGAAGCAAGTCGGTGAATTTAGAAGTCTGAGTGGCACAAAACTACTAAGGGTTTGATGTGGTATGAACAAGATACATCCTGTTGATCAGGAAAAGTATTTTTTTCCAATCCAAATAAAACCTCTTCCATTAGCTTTTAGCAATTTAAGAATGCACAGCTATTAAATTCCCTTAATATCTTTCAGCACTGCTGAGCTTGATACACTTGATATTTTAAATAACTCCTGAATACTTGAGATCCTATGTCTACACAAGTATTCACGCGACGGAGTCGTGCTTTTTCTCACTCGTGTGAATTCGTAAAGAAAGGTTTTTTTTCCGCGTCTGAGAAGACTGCAAGAAGCATACGCTGTAAGATCAATCGATAAGTAAACGCTGACTAAATAAAAGCATCCATCATCAATATATGAAGAGAAATAATTGGAAGGTTGGCAAGAAAGGTGTAAAAGATACTAACTCTGGCTAGAATGAGAGGTTGATCAGAATAAGTTGAGGACGGTGGAGAGATATATGCCACTGAAGTGGACCATTCCCTCTATTAAGGGACGCAACCGTTTGCATAAGCTTACATCCAAATGGCATTTTGAAATTAAAGTAATTCACCTCCGAAACTAATTTACCGACCAACAATACTACTAGTTCTAGAAATTAAACTTTACTTTCTGCCAAGGACTAAGCCTGTCTGTTCAGAGTCATTTCAACTGTTACCTTTACTACTAATAGAAAGTATGGAGTTCAATAATAGTGTAGGGAGATAATAATAAAAATATTTTCAGAATTATGACACAATATAGCCCTAAAAATACATTTTGTTACCCATATTATCATCTGTGTTCACAAATTTAGAAGGATAAATAGTAAACCTTTCTTGAAAAATCTTCACGCTTAATTGCTGCATTTTACTATCGGTATTGCAATCAAACAGCATATCTTTCTCAACTCAAGGACGAAAAATATTTTCAAATTTTATTGACCCAACTATCAAAACCCAGACTGATTAATGAGTAAAAATGAAGCACTAACTCATTTACCTCGAAGCTGATGACCCTCGCATCACTGGCAATTAAAATTTCATCACCTTCATCACTCAGCAAATAAGTGCGTCGAGTCGATGTGATAGCAGGATGAGAGCGCATTCCGATATAAAGGTTTCTTCGGCAAAGAAAATGATCGGAATATTTTGTAGGTCCCTGTTTAATTAACAGTAACCTCATGTTAATATCCTCAGATGAGTTGAGTGTCTGATACCCGAAAGTTATAAAATGAAGAGCAAAATCGCCTGATGCAAGGAGACAGAGTATGCAAACTAAGTCTGCGAGATAAATCAATGGGAAATCTGAATAATGCATGAGAATGCACACAGTCAAACATCCAAAGCAAACCCATAATTATGAGATGATAAACAACCATAAAGAACTTAGGGAACTGTGGCGTGATTAATTACCGATTAGCTACTGATCAAATAGCACGGCGAAGAACCACAGCGGATGATTTATTCATGCCAGCGCCATTAAGTCTGACGTATTTTATCATATTCAAATATTGTCTCGCCTCTTTGCTGTTTTTGCTGGTCTAAATGGATTTTATCTTCCATTCATTTTTCTGTAAGGAAAGAAAAGTGATATGTATACTCCATGCTAGTTAAGCCGTAAAAAATAATAATTAATTACATAGCATGGTTGGAACTTCTAAGACACTTTGGGTGAACTAGTTATTTCCCAAGCCCTGGAGAAACTAATTCCTCGTAAAAAATATTCCAAATGAAGTAATGGATAACATGATAAATAGTCCCTTAAATTAGGATGAATGACAACAGTCGCCTACGATTAAACTACTTGATACGAAACGAGTATACAGATATAAAAGGCGAGGAAAGGAAAAAACTGTGCTCTCAGGGAAAGAAAGGTTTTCTACTCGAGCGTATGATTTGAAGAGATAATCAGTCACTTTTCCCATGAAGATATCTTTATAGAACTAATTGTATTATGAAAGTATTTTAACGCAATTTAAATCGTTTTAAATGAAAAGTTTATTTAGATGACCTCATCTAGGGTTTATAATAAAATTCCTTGGCTCTTCTAGAAAGCCATATATCATTGCAGATCTGACCACCGTTAAAGTGTCCATTGAAAAGTTTTATGTCAATAGAAAGTATTCCCCCGGCGTCCAGAAGCAATTGGTACGACTAACACGTTGCGGTACTGTTGAGCCGTACGACACTGGATCAAAATTGCGATTGTAAAACACGCAGACTTAAGGCATGTATGCACAACAAGCGAATATGACTCTCGTTACCTACGGCCGAGACTCAGAACATTGGCTCCCGATTGATTGCTGGAACGTGTCTTCCGGTCCCTCAACTCATAGAATACCTCGACTGGAATATTAAACGGAGGCTACGAGGCGTATATGTGGATGGAGATTGAGACTTATTATATTATATCCGATAAGAATAACACGTGTTTGGAATTGACAATGAAACCTTTTGATGCTTACTTACCGACGGGTGCTCAACGGAAAGGCAAAGCGGCCCTCACACTCAGGTTTCTCTTATATCCTCCAAATGATGAACGGGATAGAAACAAAGCAGTGCATTCTCTTTCCCTCGCGAATACTATTTTCTAAAGTAAAAAGACTAAATTCAACTCTGAAAATTCATTAAACTTCGACAGTTCTTCACTCGCATTCGAAACATCTAATCAGAATCTCTTCGAGGGCGAGTATCTCGTTTGCCAAGTATGAACGTGAAGATCTGCAGCATTTAAATAAACAGACTCTCCACGGTTTGTAGGAATTGTATTGGGTCTAAGTGATTAGAAATTCACGCATTCCTTTCAGCAACAAGCTCATCTGCCTCTTGTGGCATGTTCATATCCTACAGAAGGCATATCAATACTGTAGTTGTTTTTCCCAAAAAACGAGTTTACCGCTCTGTGAGGCTGATGCTCACGTAGCTTTTTCCTCAGAAAACACTCGGAAATGTGAGAATGGTGAACATTTTATATATCTTCCCATAAGAAGTAATCTGTTAAAAATTCCTAAATTAGACTAACTTTACCGGGTCTAACCCATCAGTAAAAAACGAATCATGCGAGTATGAAGTGGGGAAATAACAACTTAATGCCAAGTAAGATAGCCACACTTGGATAAAAATACTGAAAGGATAGGTAACAGAAGAGCCTGAATGTGAGACATTGAAACAACCCAAAAAGCTATTAAGATTTGTAAATAATGAGAATCAACATTTCCTGTACTAACATACAATTCACCAGAAAAGACGAGATGATGAAAACATTTAATGATGTGGTCCTAACTACCAAACACTTTCGATTACTATCAAACCTTTTACGGCGCTAGAGGGCTTCGTTGTAGTTATCCGACATAAGTTATGTTTTTGAATATGAACATAGCGTACAAATAGCCTTAAAAATAATGCAAGATTCAATTTACGCAATTTTAGGGTCATCCTGTAAATTTCCCACATATGACTCTCTTTTGGCCCGCCATTTCAGCTCTGTTACCCTTATTACGCTCCCAAAAATTCCTTTTCTAATCCCCCCTGCTTACTCTGCTTTCTCCCTCATCCTCTTCAACATGTCGTCCCCTAGAATAAGTCTGCCTTCCGTCAGCACCGTTACACGCCACTGCCAGCCCTATTACGTTTCCTTCACTCTCGGGCATTTCCCTCTCTCTCACCACTCAGTGCCACATTTTACTTATCACATTTACTCTTCAAGATAATGTTTCAGGCTTTACTTTGTGGAAAGGAATCACAATTATTTCATTTTTTGGCAATTCCACACATTTTTATAATCTCCGACCATGGTTTCGACATGTATAATTTTAATATTGAATTTAGTTAAACCTTCCGTTTTTGAGGGTATAGGGACAAAAGTTCCAAAATAAAAGTTCCAGTCCTAAAGTTCCAAAAACTTATTTTTTCCAATCCAAAAGAATCATTCTTTTTTCAATTATTCATCGTCCCAAAACAATATTTTTTCAATTGTATACAACCTCACTTCTACACGTAGAAACATTTTAATAAATAAACAAAAAGTGTCATTCGTCTCGTAACCTCCATTCCAGTGGCAATGACAATTTTTGAATATACAAATTTGATGTTACAATGGCCTTAATAATTCCTGAACTTGTTAAATCTGGACGGTTCCTTATGGTACAGACATTCCTCGGGAAAAAACGGTGATGTGTACTGGAGGTATAAGCTGGAAAACCAATGTTCTGTTCGAGTAATTACTGTGAGTACTGGATATGACGTAGCTCGGCGGAAAGGTGGTGATCCCAATGCTCACTCTCACACTCCTAATAGAGGTCCCAGAAGAGGTTACAGCTGTAAAAGTAATGTCCAGTATGAAGAGACATGACGAAAAAGAAAAATTTCTTCGTAAATTCCACACTTAAATTCCTTTGAAAATGATTGCAAGGTAATCGAAACCTTGGTCGTGAATAAAAATTTTAAGTGTGAAGTTTACTGAGAGATTTTTCTTTTTCGTCATGTCTGCGGTAACCTTCCACAAAGTTACGCCTTCAACCATTAATTTCGTTAAGAGAAATGCTCAAGAGCTACTAGAAGCTCCTCCTGCGCAAGTTTTACGATATCCACAGAATGTACCAAAAGCTGTTCTGGCGGAGCTTCATGACAGAGATAATAAAAGAAAGCAAGTTCAGCATCGACGTTTGATCAGTAGTTCATCCAATCCACAAAGTGTTAATGGACTTACAGAAATTCCGGCGAATTATCGTTAGACTGTTGACGGGAAACCATTTATTTTATATTACGACACTTTCGATGACATTTAGGAATATTTAAAACTAACCGGATATTACTTACACTTCTAATTTTGTACAAGTATTAATTTTGTGTTTATATTTATTTTTTGGTGCTCTGTATTTATTGGAAAATTTATGTTTTGGAAAGTTATACATTTGGAACTTTTATCTTGGAACTTTTGTTTTGGAACTTTCGTTTTGGAACCTATGACCCCAATCGTTTTATGAGGCCATGCATACGAAGCTATATAAAGTGTACACATGAGCACTCAAAAACCGAGTTGAAATGGGTGAATGGATTGGAAAATGGCAATTTGAGAGGACTTTACCTTGATAATGACATTATAGAGGCTGTAAACGTGGTCGGTGAGACTAAAAATGGTTGGCATTAACTACGTGGTTAATCATTCTATCGTATTTACTAGTTCTACTCCTGATCGTTACCCTTACCCTGATTATAAACTATAAAATCCGTGTGTTTTTATTATTTTATCGGACGTCCCCATTTTAGTTCAAGGGCACTACTCACTTCCTTAATACTTCCCCGAATTTTCCTACCCAGTCCTAGTTTCTCTTCGGCGACCCTTTCATCATCGATGCTATGAATTCGTCGGTTCTCACAATTTGGCACATTTATTCCCTTTTTTATCTTTTTGAGTGTAGCACTCTCTCTGTCACCAAAGGATAAAACGGCTTCTTCCCAAGCGAATTGAGCCACAAGTTGATTTCGCAATCACGTATATGGAATAAATTTAATATAAATAATCAATTAATATTTTTGCTGTCACTGTGATGGAACACAGGAATATTGTAAACGATCAAACTAATATGAGGCGGTGAAAGTAAACAGCAGATTAATGTGGTAAACTTTTCTACCTTATGTTGTCATTTTTTGAATAGTTACCCTACATATTCAGGTATCCCTCGGCATTTCTAAAAAGTTACACAGAAAATAGTTGGAATTTAGTAGGATAGCATAATATAATACTTAAATATGTTATCAATCAGCTGAGAATATTGTGTTGATTTACTTAGACGAGGACCGATTTCTGTTGACTTTTAGTAGGTTGTGGTCATATTTTGTTTCTTTCGCACACCTGCTTTTGTCTCCACTGCTGCCGGAATCCATAATTCCTTTCGATAAGTGGACGTGTAAATGATGCCCAGTAAATTTATGATATTTCAATCTATCATATGTAACGCAGGGGAATGTAATTATTTCCAAAGATAAATATATCTATATCACTTAATTACAAAAAGGCATTATAAATTTCTGCCGCCGTATTTCCAGCGACTGAGATGTAGAAACATGACTGCCACTGAAAATTATGGAGCACATGCAAAGGAAAAATGCATGATGCATGCAAAAAAAGATTATTAAGATTTTGATTTTCTATGTGCCGTGGTGGCATGGCACAACAGCATTGTAAACTAAGAGGAGAAAATACTAATAAAATGCAGAAAGCTATATCAAAAACGCCTGAAGTAGATTAAAACGTTGTTATTTGAAGCATATTAAAACATAGGTATGCAAGTAAAGCTAAGTGAAAAATTACGGAATGAATTTTCTATGGATTGTTTCAACTTTTGCATCAAAATTTAATTGTTTCCAGTGCTTATTTACTTTACATGTATTTAAATTTCAAATAAACAACTCGACAAAGACAACTGAAAAAGAATTTTTACGTCTGAAAACAACCATTGCTAACAAGGGTGCCATAATATACCGTTATTTAGAAGGATTTTTCATTATAAATAATTGTACCTCCCCTTAAGTAATGCCTCTATTCTTTCTAATGAAACTGCTACACAACCATTTGGTTTGCAGGCATTTATTTCCGAATTGTACCCTGAAAATCTTATGATTTAGTTTTGATGTTGTCCGGTCATTACTTTCATCTAGTGAGCTCTACTCCGGAGTCGTCGGATTCACAGAATTTTAATGTTGAGTACAACATTTAAAATCGAAGTCTAAGCGTGAAAAACCAAATCGTACTCCAAATATATGTTATGCATCAACAAAATAACTCGTTTATACTCCATTTTTCCCACATATAATTAATATTTTTACAGTTGTTTACTGCAAGTTAATTTATCAGATAAATTATATTAGCCGCGCATATTTTAAAATTATAACTCTTATGAGCGGTTGGCCAATTTTTCCTTATTTTGCGTAAATATCATTCTTTGCACGATTCGAAAATGACATACGGGCGATGTCTGGACTTCTTTTTTATGTACTCAAAATGATTCAAAACATTAAATAAAAAAGTGACGGGTAGTGTGAGCGACACAAATATAAGTATTTATCACGTGAAACGTTTTCTTGTGACTCTGAAATGAACCCTGAGCTAAAATGAATAATTAAAAGCGCCACCGCCGCTGTCAGACTCCATTGCTGTCACACACGTAGCACGCGCCGACTTGCCCGTCGCTTTGAGTTTCCGACGCTCCCAAAATTTTCTGAAACGCACTGTGGATGGCAGCCTTAGCTTCTTAGATTCTGTGTTTGGTGCTCTCTCTCATCTTCTAGCCTTTTTCTTTCGGCGTCCACAGTTTAATTTTGAGAATACATTGAGTTATTTTCCCTGGAATGCACAAATTTTGCACCTTTTTAGTGACTTATAATTTGATTCAATAATTGAGCAATGAACGAGTAAATTTAAATTAAATATTTATCTAAATCTTCAATGAAAAAAATAGGAGTTTGAAATCCTATGAATACACATTTAGTTGTCCGGATGACCATCAACGGGTTGAGTTGAAACCTCGTGTTTTTTCGAGATTTTAACTCTGAATGGTCACCGAGCCTACCCAACGCATGCGTTTGGAATCGAAGTTCCAAATGATTTCATTGACGAATTGGATCAATGCTATCCAATTCTTTTTTATTTTACATGTGCTTAAATTTCATGTAAACAACTCGGAAAAGACAATGAAAAAGAATTTTTACGTATGAAAAAACCATTGCTAATAAGGGTGCCATAATTGTCCGTTATTTGGAAGGAGTCACTTTGAATCATATCATACATGCCTCAATTTTAAAAATTGGAAAGGTATCTTATTTTGAGGTTTTTATCTTTCATAGCAATTGGAACAATTTCAAATAAACCCACTCGGGAACTCCTTGTACGATTTGACGGACTGAATGAAGAGTTGGAGAAAGATAGGGGGCCGACACCCATAAAAATCTATAACATTTTTACTCTCTTCCATCGAAATCATTTTTCAGTGAAAACGGCACTTCAACGTTGGTAGCGGAGGAGAGCCCAAAGTTTGGCCACTCCGTAGAGATCTCTACTGCAGCTTTAAGGTAGTTTGAGCGAAAAATCATTTTACTTAGAAATCAATGAGTTTGGTATCATTTTAAAGAAAAATATCTCATCCTTCTGATGACACCACAAATTCAACCCCTCACCACATTACTTTCGGAAATATTTGCCAAAAAATACCAGCCCTTTTACATGGGAAATAGTACGTGTATGCACTCCAGAGTGATCTTATAATAAAAATGAGGCATTTCCTACACTAAGATCTCGTCAAAAAACTAACAGCGTGTAGTTTGTATGTTTCCTCAACTATTTGTGAAAAATAATCATATTATCACCGCAGTAGGTTCTTGGGTATCACAAAAAACCTTCCGTTTTGAAGGAGTTTCAAACGCACCGCGTGAAAAAAATGAGTCTAGTTAAAGAATTATATAGATATTTTCATTTAATTCCTTACAATTTCTGTCATATAAAACTTTATTATTGCACCATTAATAATGTAATACTTAATTCATGGGTTCTACAGCTGGTGAAATAAAAACGTATAATTCGAATTTGGTCTCTATTATGACTAGGGAACTATCTCGCTCGGACTACATTAAAATCAAATTCTATGATTTTATATCGCCATGTGGCTTTTGGATGACTGACCGTGGTATTCCAAATGACACCACTTGCTTCCGCGGACTAAGGGAGCGACTACAAAAGGTCGGGCCAACGTTTCGGACGGAGCAAAGACGATATGGGCATCGTGGCGACCAGTAGTTCCCGGCCATGCAGTGAGTCGGACGAGCGGGTGAGGGAGCCGGTAGCACCGCCGCCGCTGCCCTTGGAGTCCGAGGTTTTTTTCCCGTCCGCGGTTGACCCACATGTGCTCCGCACCATTCATTATCATTAGGTTTGTCTCCCAAGTGACACTCAAGTGCCTCCTCGTGGAACCGCATCTCCGCGCATAAAAACGGGTAATAAAAATTTCGTGGGAAGGTTTTAAGGATAACGGAACGCAGGTGGGAAATGCCATGCCTACCGAGAGCATTACGCAACATATTCTATCGTAAATAATGCTTGAAATGATGTTGAAGGCAGTAAAAAAGACTCAACTAAATATTTTACCTTTCAGGGTTTTTGACTCGGGATGCGGGTGAAATTTATATTGCTTAACATGAAAGAGCTGCTCAAGAAAGGAAGGCACTATATTTTACGGAAGTTATCGCTTTTTTTACCACCTGGCTTCATATTATAGCAACATGTTGAATGGATTTACATGACACAACTGTACTATACGTCCATTTATGCCGAAGTTTGGATATTCTAAATTTTACATTTTTCTACGAAGTATAAACACCTATCAATACTAAGGATATATTTAAAAGTACATTTCCATATCTGTCACCATTAACATCTTGCTTTAATGCTACCAAAATGTTTTTTTTTCAACAGATTCAGGCGAAATATCGTGGAAGTTCGTCATATTAAAACAGAAACAATAACTTCACTATTCCAAAAGGTATTTTAATGCGTACGATGCGTTTTGACTTACAGAGCATCCGGTACAAGACTAAAAGTCTTGTACCTGATGATGGCTCCGTGAGGGCAAGTGTAATTGTTGTATCTGTTTTACTACCAAAATGAACTATCAATAAAAATACTTCGGCGAATTCAACAGTTGCTAACCCTAAAATACTGTAGCATAGCAATAATAACAATAATATACATTACCCCACAATCATGCATGACAGACATGATAAAAGAACATAAATACAAATTTGAAAAATTAGAGCACCCAAAGCTTTAGTTGGCCAATAAAGTACTGACCAGGAAATAATATCACCTTCAGGAAAAAATAGCAAAACTGACGAATAAGTGTATAACTGTAAGTTTAATAGTTTTATATATTTTGATATACATAGGTATTACATACATTCTTAATAATTTCCTGGAAAAGAGTAGTTATCCTGGGAAAATTCCATTGATTAATATACACCGTTCATATTATGGGTTATAATAACCACATTGCAAATTATCACACTCTATTCTTTCTTTAACAGGGCTGAGCGGGATTAAAAAGATATTGACTTAAAATCACTGAATAATATTCTCGTGAAATAGTCCATGCATTGGGACAGAGCTGAGCCCTCGTCCGTTAGCCACTAGTTTCCATTTCCATACCCTATAATCCAATTGCTGCGGTGCTATCCTATTGGTGTTCTCCAATGTACACTTCAGATAAAGATGCGATCATTGAATGCTGCATAAAATTGGAATCTGACTTGCTATAAGCGTTCACCTTTTTTTAAAAGTAATAAAAAAAATACGAAAGCATTAAATTAATTTTTTAATTAACCCAGTCTTCTGAGAAAATAAATACGTTACGTATGATAACAGTTTTTTTGGGACCTAATGTTGAGGTTAGTAGTACTGGGGAGCCAAAGTGTAGCGTCAACAGATACTGTAGTTCAATGATTCCCCTAACAGACTAGCGGAATAAAGCGTAATGGATAAATTATTTTTGTTATTCAAATGTGTCCACGTTTGCTTTGTTACTGACGAATCTGCTCCAATTACAACCGTATAACTATCTTTCAGCACTTTTCTTCTTGTGGAAATAATAAACTTAAAAGGTAACACATTGGAGGGAAGTTTCCAAGGAGATAGGACTACGAACGAAGAAAGAGTATTTGAAAACAATCACTTGAAGACTACATGGATCGGAAACATGGACCATTGGATAAGTATATCAGAAAAGATTAGGAGTATTCAAAATATGGCATTGAAGGAGTATACCGAATATCAAATAGAGGAATTAAAAAGAAATAGCACCGTACTTGAAAACATTTTCGAAATTTCTCTTGCAGAACATCCTGGCACTTACGATTGGATTATCGAGAACGTTACACCTAACTTTAAGAGCAGTGATAAGGATGATCCTAGTAACTATAGACCTATCTTCCTCACGTCTATCTCGTGCAAAATATTGGAACATCAGTTCAATTATGAGGTATTTACATAGTAAAAACTTGTAAATTCAAAACCAGCATGGATTCCAGAAAGGCTCGTCCTGCGAAACCCAGCCTTTCTTTTAAACCACTTTCTTTTAAGCTTTCTCATGGTACCTAATTGCATCTGATGGTCAATTTTCCACTGTTTTTATTAACCAATCTTGCCTTGTCAGAAATAAAAATGAGAATTTGGAATCACTGTGATTTAAAGTTCTCTTGTATATAGGTATTTACCGAATTAATGCTCGATATACCCTAAGATGCAAGAATATTTACTTTGTAATTTACAAGTATCTAATATTTGAGAAATCTCTAACTGAACATCGAGTCCCTTACGATTGGGTCGCGAACGCTACACCTAATTTTTACTATAACTCTTAATATACGGGAAATTTGCGGATGTGGAAAGCCAAAGGGTAAATTTGGAGTTATCAAAAGAATAATTTGGAGTTATTAAAGGAACTGGGAAAATGTGATGTGAAAGTAAATGAGCGATGTTATTTTTTTTCGTTAGACCTCACTTCGAGTACGCAGTTAGTGTATGGGACCTTTACGAAGTAGGACTAGTTTTATATACAGATCGAATACAGCGGAGAGCAGCACGGATTGTTAAAAATTCTTTCAATGAACATAGCAGGGTTACTGATTGGTTGAGGGAATTTGGGTGGAAACCTCCAGCCGAATGAAGGAAATAATATATAATGAATCATTCACGAAAGTTTGATGTAGACTATTTCTGCCAGACGTTCAACATGTTTTGGTAGAGTAAAAATATTATGGTAGAAACAATCACAGGCACAAGATTAAGGAAATATACTGCAGAACTGATGGATTAAAAATGTTATTCTTTCACGTACAATAATGGACCGTAAGAGTTGCGATGGATCAGTTCTAGGATACTTTGACCCTGACTAGGTAAAATAGGCTTTTGCATATTGTACTAAATATCTTATCATCATTATTAAATACTAACCCCACATGAAATTTCCAGCATGATATAGCTCTTGTATGATTTAGTACCTTGAAGTACTATTTATTAGTCAGATTAATAATACTAACCAGTAGTTGTGTCTTAAGTAATGTACTGCATGGTAGCATGTTCGTCTACATTGCCCTCGCGCACTATCATTCTGATTGCTTTTGCCCTGCAGCTGGCATCTGGGCGAGCGTGCGAGATTCTGATTTCAGCTGGGATTTCAGGCTTTCATGCCTGGTGAGGAATCACCCCGTGCCACACACCCTCGTGGTGGCGTGCACGGTATTTCGTAGATGTAGATGAAACCTAGGAGATTTCCACTGCCTCCTGTCGACGGGAAGAGAAGCGAACCGGCCCATCAAAACTACCCCCCTTTTTATCCATCTTCCCAAAACGACTCGGAGTTCCCAAAACTATTATTTAAAAAAAATGATGTCTCGTCGGAGTCCCCGAAATCCGGGGGTGGGGGGGAGGACGTGGATCGTTACAATATTTACCTTCATACGAGCTCATTAATAATCACCCACTGGAGAGAGGTACTCTTTGCGGCGTATTTGACGACCGGATGAAAATGGTCCCTGCATCTCATGGCCTTTATATACATGGGCCTCATACCTAAGTTAGATGCTTCACACTGCTTATATTAATAATTTATTCCATTATATGATACAGCATATCGGTTGTACTCACAAGCTTTGCCGTGAGGCACCCATGAAAATAACTGTTCTACCTTGAGTATGAACTATATATAAAGCTGCAAATCTCATTCTCATACTATCGTTTTAGAGGTTTTAACTCATGTGCTACTCGTTTATGTTCCCGATAAGAGCAGTTTTTGTGATCTAAGGTTCAATAAGGAATGCCAAGGGCTTCATGAGTAGGAAAATAAGAAAAAAGAGAGACGTGGATTACAGTATAGCATTCCTCAACCAAAAAAACTAATAAGTACGGATTCTGCTTCATAAAAAAACAAACTTCTATGTTACAGGAAATCATCAGTTGTAGTTGGCATTCAATAGTTGGTGAGGGATAACGCATCGCCTCGAAACCAGAGGAAGGAACCAGAGTTGACTGAGAACAAACGTCTACGTAAAGACAGACACACGCTAGTCATTCGCCTTCGATGAATCCTTGATTATATGCATTGGCCTTTAGTGCTCAGACAGTTCCAGAGGAGATCGTATCCTCTCTTTGTTCCCAGGCGAACTCTCACAGCATATTTTGACCTGAGGTCAAGTCCCGTCCACAACTGTGAGAACGGAATCGAGGGGTGATAACTTTCCCGCAGTCATACGTAGAATTCATATCTCAATTATTCGGGAAATGATTGATACTGGCATCAAGTGGAACCACATGATAAAGGACTTGTGGATCTTAAGAAAGAAAACAAGGGCCAAGGGAGAAAGATGATGAATAATGTAATGAAATCTGAGGTATATATGACGTCAATGACTCCAATATTCCACTGGGAAACATTGGCCATAGTCCGTTAACCTTAGGTTTAGCGTAAGTCATCAATTCACGAGTGCGAGGTATGGAAAAATGAAAATCAAAATTCAGTATGGGAGTATCGAGGATAAGTTCACCTCCCCATGCATATGCCGTACGCCTTCGATGAATGCCAATTATCGAGTGCCGCCATTTAGGGGAAAAGATCAAGATTTATTGTGATGGAGACGGATACCGGACGGCTGAAAAAAATAAATTTGGACTATTCAATAGGAACGCTGACGCCAATTCAAACGAGAAAATAATATTTACTCATCTGATGCCCCCGTTGTGATGACGCAGCAAGTCCAATTCTGCAGTGATATGTGAGTGTGTGGCCGAAATACGGATCGGCTCTTGTATCATAGGTCATATCACGAGGCAACAGACAGCCGTCTAAGCTGCAGAACATGAGACCAGCTGTACAAAAGTGTTGACTTAAGTCTTAGTTACAAAATTCATAAATATAAGTAAATGACAATGGTAAAGATTTATCCATTAGGATTATAATCACCCATTTGTGATGACTGTAATGCTTACTATACCTGTTTATGTACTGAGACTCAGAAACCATTATACATTTTTTTTCATTTCCAAATTTTCCATTTCTAATAGAGTTTTTTCACGGAAAGAAAGACCTAATTTCGTCGTCCTGGTCAATCCGGGTGATTAAAAGGAAATGTTGTTTTTTTGTTATCACAAGACAGAAACCTAGAATACGCGATAAGATACTAATTGCCCTGGCTACGCCTCATTGAAACTGGATCAGTTTTGTCTGGAAATACGTAGGAATCAGGATTCAAGGCGAAGTCAATAATTGCCAAATAGCGCATAAAACCATTCAAAAGAAACGACAGGATTATCTAAAACTTGTTTCATTCCTCAATCAGGTAGTCACCTAAAGAGGCATTAAAGAGAATGACAAGGTGAATGTATACACTTTAAAAACATCCATAGTCCTCATTAGGATTTTATTAACGACTAAAAACTTAACATACATTGCTTTTTCGAGAGAGAATCAACAGTCTAAGTCAATAATACTTGCAACTTGAGACCAGGTCAGGTATAGAGTGTCCAAATTAATGTTAGAGAAGAATATCGAGAAAGAAATTAAGATTTTAAATCCAGGTTGTTCATTGCTTCCGAGTAAAAGTTATTAACTAACTAGAACAGCTTTATGTAGTTTTTTAAGCAAAAACAGAGCTTATAGTCAACACCTCTAATAGTGACGCATGCATTAAAATTCAGATTTTGTGGTCGAAAAAAATTACTTTTTTTATGAGGAAAGAATTCTCGATGGGACTCGAGTGGAGCTTAATATTCCTCATGCATTTTAATCACGTGGCTGTATCTTTTCGTCCAGTCGAGTGAGGCGGCGCTTTGAAGGGTTTCCATGAAATATTAGCCATTCATGGCCAATGACAGCTTTGAGCGCTGATCTCACTCAGCAGCTGTCATTTGATAGCCCCAAGTTTGAGCCCTATTCGAAGTTTATTTTTTTTAAATCAATCGATTTTCAAACAGTAAAAGAATAAATACAACGTTCTTAAGACGATGACAAGAAAAATAGGGGGCTAGTAAAGTTATTGACTACAAAGAAAGCTTCATCCAGTGACTTCAACACACTTCTTACAAAACCGTGATGAAGTAACCTCTGCCAACGCTCAATATATTGGCATCCCGTACACCTCTCACTCATGTCATTCAAATTAGTGATAAAAAACCTCATAGCCAGCACCTGACAGAAAATATCATGAAGGAATTCAGACGGTTGATATTCACCTTGAATTAATAAAACTTGCTGTTTTCAGGCTCTATACTTATTCAGAAAAACATCTTTGGAAAAGGGTTGCAAAACTATTAACATAGCATGGGATCAAAAGGTCATGTAGCGTCTCATTCCCTGCGTGGGCATAAGGAAAGCCCTCATTTATTAATATCAGATCATTCAATGAAATTAAATTCTTCATTCAATTACATAATCCCCAGGAAATTACCTCTAAATACCACAGATGGCGATTTTATTTCTTGACACTGAAGTGTACTATATTGTGAGAGGCAAAAATAATGTTCCATAATTATCAATATCCTTGCTACAGATAGGTCATGAAATCTGACGGCAATATTTCTAAGTTATAAGAATTAGGGTAACGCATTTTTTATTGTGTTAAACCTCCTCTCAATTTTTCCGAAATTGTAGGTTTCCCTGTAAATTATTTGTATTAAGTAATTTGCGTCATAACTCCCCATGTAGGTACCACCGTTAAGGAATAATCAGGGAGGTGACCGATAGATCACACAAAATGCCGACACTCGGGTCGTTTTAGAGAGGTCTTAGAATGGAACTCGCAGATTTATCTTTCAATTCCTCCTTCATGAATAACTGTCACAAAATAAAGCCTAAATACGTTTCCTCACTGAGGTGAAACGTAGTCGTTACTGCAAAGAAATAAATATTTTTGCTGGTTTTTTTCATCGTTGAGTTTCCACATCTTGCACCGTAGTTTAATAGTGCTCCAACGAGATGCATTGAACGAAGGAGACTAAAATATTTTAATTTTTTTTTCTCCCGTAATGATTCTCGAATTAACAAGAGTGGGTTAAATCCATCAAACAATACTTTTTAAATCCTAGCAAAAATTGCGAACAAACAACAAATGGGATAATTTTGCCATGCATAAATCATTTGACTTGACTAAGGATCTTATTGCGGAATATCGCACCACCTAGTCATCCTAACTCAAGGTGGAATTCAGCGGGGTTTATGCAAACCAAGAGTTTTCGTTCCTAGAGCACACAACTGACCAGAAATTAAGTGATCCGGGCTCGAATCGCGGTGAAATCAAAATTTTTTACGGCGTCTTTAATCAGTTTGGTGTATATATATCCACCCGGGCCCGAAACTGTGTACCACATCATTTGTGTGATCGCAATGATTTGGAGATTGCCAAAAATCAAAGCATTTTGATAGAACAATCGAGTTGATTTTAGGTGGTCTAAATGGTAGTGCAAGTTCAAATCTGGCCTCAATTCTAACAGTAATAAAATCCTAAGCACGTGCATCAAAAACTGCACATACAATCTCGAGGTGGGATTAAAACTCTCAACCTTCAGGTTTCTAGGCGAGTGTGTTAACTTCCTGTTTCCTCTGAAGAACAAACTACGATTTACCTGTCATAATAAACTTCATGTAACGCCATCAGCCTGAAATACAAGAGTTTCACTTGCGTTTGAGGCCAATATGCGATAAGCTCTCTACTTTTATCAAATCAACCTCACCGAGTGAATGATGGATAATACTTGATTCCAAATTCGTAGGACAGAAAGTATTTAATTTGAAGACTCTTGACTCCGAGAGATGATGCGAGTGGAACTGTGATGGCGGCACAAGCCTACGAGGGCACCGTGGGCAAAAGACATGGGCGCCCTATCGAATGATTTTAAAATTTTTGCGAAAATGGGAGGGATGTAATGAAAATCGGAAAATACTACGTGTATTTCCATCCAAATGATATCTCATTCACTTCATCATGAAGTGACAGACACTCATAACTAACTTAACGTAAAGAGTTCAATGAAACATACGGACACACGATTTCCTTTACTAGTATTTTGGTCAGCAACCCATTTAAGAAATAACAAATGCTAAAAATTACACTAAGTTGTACAGTTGAATAACACCCAGCCACAAGACGAAGTAAATAACTGTAAATTACCCTTGACAACACTTTTTAAAAACTCAAATCTTGGTCACAACTTATAGATTCGAGTTGACCTTCTAACAGTAAAAGAAACTTCAAAGTAGAGAAGATTGTTTTGAAACCCCAGAGTTTCCCTATAAATAACGTGATGTTTGAGAAGTCTTAATAGGAAAATAAATTCTCTAAGAGGGGCGGCCGCATTAATTTTTGCCCACCCTTATAGAATACATTGGGCCGACACTGAGTGGGCGTCCATTTTACTCATTCGCTTCCCGCGAACGTCAAAGTTCATTTTTGCAACAACATGGATTATGCATTACGTAATGTCACCGGGAGCCTCATTCGAAGCAGTGTTTCCCTCGAGGAAACTCATCGGGACCCAGGAAAAATATGATGGAATTAATGAGACACATGACGTATTTCCAAGTGTTTGTTTACATCCACAAAGCATCATATTCCCAAGCATGTTTATTCTTGGACGTCCGATCTTTTGACGGGCACCTCATTTCAAAGGTAGCCCCGCATATGTGAAAGGCAGTGAACCCCAGATGGTGAATTATAATGAGCGTATCCGACGGTTTCATCGCGCACACATCGGAAAGGCGCGCTTTGAGGCAGGTCAGCCAACTCAAAATTAAGACAATAGGACTTTGGTAAACATCGCGGAGGGGGAAAATCAAATGCAACGTCCGAGAATGAAGTTTGGGAGGTCACCAGATCAACAAATTTATCATTTCTACGCGTCATTTTTCCCATGAATGGCTCTTCAATGTCTAAGTAAGTCTATTGGCTAGAGCCAATGTTTTTTACATCACCGTATTTGTATTGATATCTTTTTATAATTTTATTATAATATTTTAATTTGAATATAATACTAGATTTAATATTAAATTAATGCATACTTACTGTAATAATAACTTTTATAATCACAAATGCATTTCGTAATTGTAATCGTAAAAGGGTTAGAATATTACCCTGAGTCAGTGACATGATTTATACGGGTGAAGAATTCGAGGGAAAATACTGTTTCACAGATTCGTACGGAGATCATATATGCTCTCTCAGTGACTCCAAACCACTGGAATATCGTTGATCTCATGTTTCTTCATCCTCCCTCAAGGTAGCTTGAGGGAGATATCACTTCGTATTATCGTTTCAATGATAAAAATATCAGTAACTAATTTTTGCACTTTCCGATATATTTATCAAATATATACCAGGCATTATCCATGGAAAAGGGTACGATTATGACCTCCATAGAGATTTTGTTAAAAAAATGAAGAATTTATATCGTATAGATTGCGACAGATATGCAACAGGGAGTAGTTTGTATGTTATATAAACTATTTTTAAAATAAATTAATAACTCAGGGTTTATTTTAGCAGAAATTTCCTGAAAAATTAGCTATCTCTCTATTTTAGTTCTCTAAAAATCCTTTCATCAACGGGTAATCAAGCCAGCACAGTAACACATAATGCTTGCCATTCGAATTCAAAGAAATCTCTTGCACGTGACGAGCACCAACGATAAATATCTTAGAGCCATCAAAAACATACACTTCAAACAACGAAAGCAGTAATTTTTTACATAATCGCAAAATATCTTTGTTTTTGAAGGCGTTTCCAGCGTACAGCATGAAAAAAATGAGTCACGATGAATTCTTTAACGTGTATATTTGGCAGTTAATTCAACGTACGGCAAGTAAATGAAATGCAGGCATAGATTAAATTACAACTGGTATTGCTATGCGTGGTTATCTGGTATCCTATTTAGTTTGCTCATCACTTTCCAAGATTCATTTAGAGGCGCGAAATATTAATTAATTTTTACCTAAGCTACGAAAAAAATTTCTGTTCGTCCATGAATATAAAATTTTTCGCCCCATCTCATATTTTGCATCACCAATCGGATATTTCATCACCTCTTAACGACAGCATTGATTTGTTTATGACATGAAAACAGAAATTGTTAGCTAATCATGATTGAAAAATGGTCCATACGTAACTGTATTTCATTAACCCTTTCGCGCCGGACTCCTTCACGGAAAGATGGTTTTGGCTGTACGAATGCTTATAGCATTTCTTTCTTCGCCCTGTACGGAGCTCTCTCGCGGCAAGAAATCGTCCAGGTAGCCGCTTCCTACGCTTAATGACCTTGCCTAGCGGGGTGCCGGACCCTTTTCTCGGCAACTGACCAGATACAATCCTTGACCCTTTTCTCGAAGGTAGCCCATCGCGGGATATTTATGCGGTCAGATTAGTGTTACTAAGGTGATTTACATTTTTTTAAATTGTTGATTTTGCAGGGAATGTCAGTACACCAATGTATACCTTTCATTTTGCACTGCCTTTCGAAATTTTAAACGAAGTTCTACGGTTATTTTGACGGTTTTCAGCAAAAGCGCATTGTATCAAAGACCAACAAATGTTGGATGTCCCGATTGGGCAGTAATATGTTTTTCCAAGAAAACATTAATGCATTAATGTGCTCAGATGAAAGCATGGTATGGGCTAATACGTACAGCATGTGTCGACCGAAACCATCCCTTATTTTGTACCGTAAATTAACAAATTGTGAGGATACGCATTTATTTGCGTTTATTGCGAAATGCATTTATAATGCATTTGTATTTATAGGTTCTGTGGAGAGATTTTTGAAAAATGGTAACTGTAATTTTGGCTCACGGCAAAGAAATTCATACTTCAAAGAGAATTTGCTTGTATGATTCAACTATTACAGTTTTACATCTAACCTTAACGTCTCCAAAATTTTTCCAAAGTGGTGATGAACTCCGTTAATATAAACGAAAGAATTCCGTTTAAAATTTTGAACAGAAGAACATCGTGAATGTAATTCTTAGCATTGATTTCCAATAAATTTAACAAATGCGATTTTAGTTTTTCCAACATATAAACAAATAGTTGACCGTGAGGACCTTCCTTGAGGGGGACATTTAGTGCGGGAAAGGGCTGAGATAATCCCCACATGGACAATGAGAAAGGGTCGGACCTCTAGCGCGTGGAGTCTCTAATGACACTTGGGACCCATTTGGCGTGCTTGACCGCAAAGCCGTGTATACACGGCCTTCGGCCTTTAGCGAAGAAAAATTCAAGCCGTGTATACACGGCCTTCGTAGGGAAAGGGTTAAGTTCTGCATTAACAAAATTAAATTCATATTCCAACTGTATTGTAAAGTAGCTATAGTTCACCTTTCTTAGGTTATAATTCCACTTCTTTTTCTGGAGGACAGTTACAGCGATTGTTATGCCGAGAAAATATTTGTATTAAGATTCGTGGATAAGTATTATTTTCAATGTACTACTGGGTCCTAAGTTTCCACAGGCATGATTATGATTGCTCAACCCTTCATTCACTAAATACATTCATCGAAATAAGTAGATATTAATGAATTGACGACTAAGGAAAATAAATGAACAAACCAACAATTTTTTACAACGTCCTCAGCACCAATTAGGAACTTGGGATGTATTTTTGTCATCATCTTTGTGTTCACACCATATCAGGAAAGCTAAAAGAATAATCACCGCTTTGGTGAGCACCTACACGACCAGACACGCTACGAAATGGGGAAGAGACCTTGTACATGGGGAGAATGTAATGGAAATGTTGTATCAATCGCTGTCTTAAATAATATTTCCGAAACAGTCACAGTATGCACTTTTTGTTAGGAAAATCAAAACCTTCATAAATAGCGAAATATAAGTATAGCTTACTGCTGTGCCACAAATTCCCACTAAGAGCGTTCCAAAATGTTCTACAACTACTAGAACAATGACTAATACATTGGACTCTTTGCATACAGTGTGAAAAAACTGTTAGCGAACTGCAAGGACCCCATTGAACCTCAGAAATTAAGTGGTGTATACTTAATGAAATGTAATGAATGTGGTGGACAGTATGTTGGACATACCTGTAGAAATTTTGAAATTAGACAAAAGGAGCATAAAAGGGATTTTAGAAATTTTAATTTTAACGGAAGCAACTTCGCCCGACATCTTTTAATCCACGGACATAAAAGCGATTTTACTATGACACCTCTCCATTTTGCAACTGACAGACGTACGCTGAATGCTTTAGAACAACTAGAAATTTTTAAAAATCAAGCTTACTGTGATAAATTTCTTGTTAATGAATGTATGCTCCCTGCCTATTCCCCCATCCTCAAAGCTTTAATCCCCTCCACTTCGTCCTCCTAGACCCCTCCCTTCCCTCCCGTGACCACCCTCCTCCTGCATTGTTCTTCCCCCCCCTTTCCCCACCTGGTAATGTTTACTATATAAGGCCTGCACATCGGCCTCCATTTACCTGAAGATGATGTGAATGCACATTGAAACCTGGGTCGTTGTTTTAATAAATCGAGTGGTTTTTGTAAAAGTTGACATCTTACATTTTTTATTTAATTAAAAGTTCTTGAACACATATTTGTAAGCTGAGTTATGAGACACCTCGATAATGGAAATTTACTAATAAAATACTACAGAAAGGGAATAATTTGTAAAACTCAACTAGCTCTTTTTTTCCTCATAGTTTTAACCTCTGGTGAAGAAAAAGTTCCAGTAGATGCCATTTTTCTTGACTCTAAAAAAGCATTTGATTAACAGTCTCATAGGCGGTTACTTTTAAAATTAAAATCTTACGGCTTAGACGACGATGTAATTTCCTGGATTAGAGAATTCCTAAGCGATCGCGTGCAGAGGGTGGTAGTAGATGGCGCCATATCTAATGAAGTTAAAGACAATTCGGGTGTCCCACAGGGGATTGTCATAGATCCACTTCTTTTCCTTCTGTATATAAACGATATTGATGCAGTAGTATATAGCAAGATAGTATCAAATATAAATTTCACAGAACTGCCAATGATAATGGTCGAGGAAGAGAGCATACCGTTCAGTAACAGTGTGAAAAATTTGGGATTGACATTAACCATGAATCTTTCCTGGAAAGAACACACTATGAGGGTATCCAACAAAATAAATGCAATTTTACATCAATTTAAAATCCATAGAAATCTACTACCACTTCAGTTAAAAAAGAAACTTGTTACCTCACTCATTCTTCCCCACCTAGACTACTGTAGTCTCGTGTACAATGACTTAACTGAGGAGCTGAATATTAAGCTACAGCGTTTGTTGAACTCCTGTGTGAGATTCATCTTTAATCTACGGCGACATGAACACATAACCCCTTATTTTAAAAGGCTCTCCTGGCTTGATCTTAAATCAAGAAGAAAATATAACATAGCCTGCTTCATGTTCAACCTCCTCAAATATGGGAGCCCTCAGTACATAATGGATCTTTTTCTCCCAAGTAGTAAATACACTAATGTTGTTACTAGACAAGACCCCTGTTTTTTCTACGCCCCCCAGTTCCGGTCAGCGACATTCCAAAAATCCTTTACAGTTGTTGCTTCAAATTTGTGGAATAACCTGCCAAAATATGTAAAAGACAGTGCTACACTCACAATATTTAAGAGAAAACTTATCAAACATTTACTTGTTTGTGATCCAGGCACTTAGATCATGTCTTTTTGTTATGGATTTTGTTCATTGCTATGTCTGTGGTAAATTTATGTGTTTGAAGAACTAACTTCTGTTCAAGTTCAAGTGTAAGTTCAAGAGTTCAAGTGTAGTTTTCTTTTTTTACTCTGGTTGTTGTACGATTCCATTCTTAATTTTTCTATGTACAGATCACTCTTTATTGGGTTCCTCATGGTTTTTTGTTTGATGGCTTTACTAATTTTTATATGAACGAATTATTCTTTATTTGTTTTCTGATGGAGTATATGATTTATTTTCTTGTTATTTGTCCTTGCACATCACATTATGTACTACCTTGTTCTAAAGGAGTTCACTCCTAGAATAATACAATAAATTTATTATTATTATATTAAGCTTTGTTCATTTGCAGACGATACAGTAGTGAACGGAGTTAAACCGTAGCATTTATGATAAGGGAGAGCTAACGAGGGACCTCGACGATATTTACACTTGGTACGATGCGTGGCAGCTAGAATTAAATTTGAAAAAAATATGTAGCAATAACTTCTGGAAAAGAAAATATCTACTCAATACGGCTATCACGTGCAGAATACCCAATTCGAGACTGCAGAATCTGTTTTATACCTCAGAATGAAACTAACTAGTTATATCTCGTAGGGCAAACACATTCGGGAAATAACTGATCAAGCTAATCGTAAATTGGAATTTGTTAAAAAAGTACTTGGAAAGTGCAAGGATAAGGTCATAGAAATCCGGTGCTTCTCCCTTGTTAGACTCCACATGGAATACGCTGCTAGTATTTGGGATCCTCAAGGGGATCTTGCCTACTTTGTTAGACAAGTACGATAGGTACCGGTACTGTACGATTCATGGGAAGCAATGATTAGTGATATTTGCTCTTATACTTGGACAAATGTGTTTTAATACAGCTTTTACCGAGATATAGTCATATCAGAGGCCAAAGTCGAGGTTTATTTTTAATTTGAAATAATTGTGTCCAGAAAAAGTTTGAGGATAACGGAACTATCCACGGTCTTACCTTCATGGCGTCCAGCGCAAGTGCACTAAAGGGGAAATTCCGAAGAGGAAAGAACCATTCGTCTTGACCGGGACTCGAATCTTTACGCGAAAAGTACTTTAACAAGTTAAGCTAGCGAGGCGTCTTCCTCACTTGTGCAAAATTGAGAGATCGGGGTTCCAGTCCCGGTCAAGGCGAATTTATTTTTCCCCTAAGGACTTAGATAGGGAAGGATGGATGGCTTCAACCAACCAATCTCTCGACTAAATAACCAGTGAATGAAGGAATTGTTTGAAATGAATTCAAGAACAAAGTTACTTGATGGCAAAATGAAAAGGAGCTCCATTTTCTATCAGCGCTAGGAGCTAGTTTTTCCATTCTATGAAAAATATATTTTTATTTTTATCATAGCACTATTTGACGAGAAAACCTGTTACAATTACGTAATATTTTGGTTCTAAATGATATTTATATTCTTCTACCGCTGTTTCCTTGTTCGTTAACCTGCGTGCTATTAGTTATTAAATTATCAGAAACGCAGAGCAACGAGGCAAGATCGTTAGCTTCTGTCATCGGAAACATAAAATTTATCATTAATTTACTAACCACTTACCGAATAGAGCTCGAATTTTATTGTTCACACAAAACTAGCTCATAAACGAATAAGAGTCGCTAATACACCGAATTGAAAGTCATTCGGAAGTCAAAACAAAATGGTGACCGCGTATTCTCTCCGCGTTCTTGCCGGAATACTTAAGTACGCTGGTCACCTGCCATTGATCCCATGAATTATTCCGAATCAATTTAAAAAGCAAACTCAATCACTGCCGTCTTCTTCCATTCCTGAGCCCAAAATCGATCAGGCATTTTAAGATGAAAGAGGCGCCGAAGAGAGAAACGCCTTCCGCCTTGTGATTTATTATTTCTTTTGTTCGACCCCTGTCTGCACCTTATTTAACAACCGCGATGGCTGTTTTTTCGTGAGAAACCCTGGTTACCGAAACTCCCTGGAGAGGATGCAAAATCGTCAATCCCCAAAGCTCAACTGTCTTCTCACTCGCTACCAAAAACTTCTCGAAAAAAGTTTCCGCGAAACGATCGCATGGAAATCGCCACGTCAACGAAGAGCGAACGAGCAAGAGAGAATGACCACCTTCACCTCATGGTATTTGACTCACTTAAATGCAAACTAGAAATGACAGGAGGCACGACCTTCGATTCCAATCATATGCTAAAGAGTTTACCGTCACATGATAGTGCATGGAAGTACTCGATCCGCCCGCGGTAAAATACTTGATCAAAATGGGGGATCCCCGTATTTCCCGGATAATGACCGCGTGAATTATGCTCGCTGAAAAAACGTTTTCCCGACTCCTTGTTTTCCAACTACGACATGTATTTCGACGTATTACATACAGACAACAGATTCCGATCAGTAAAACATCTCACGGATGAATCTCGCCACTCAAACTTTCAAGTGAATATGCTATACTCTTCAACTATCTGTTCCACCTTGGGTATCACCCCTAGAGTAAATAGACATGAATTATGATTTTTGGCTCAACAACATGGTCAAAAATGTCTAAAACTGAAAATATAATCTGCAGGTTAAAGTAAAAAATAAATGCTACAGACATTTAAATGGTGGATGGGAAAATCACGTCAACACTGTGTTAAGAAGATATACACATTTTGTCTTCGAGTATATTGGTGGGACCTGTGCTTCTCAGACTTCGGGGTAAAGTGCTCCATGATTTGGAGGCGGTGATTAAAAGTGATTTAAATTAGATATTTGTCCGATGATACAGGTGATGTGAAAATCTTGGTTTTTTGCGTGATTTTACACCTAAATGTAAACGTTTCGGAGGGATACTTCGGAGTTTCTTCTTAGAATGAAGTGTAAGGCTTCTAATAGGTAATTCCTTCGGTCGCAAAGGTTTAGCCAGCTTAGGTTGGACTGGGACATGCGAGTTTCCCTTCTGAGATCTAAAATAAATCTTGCGTAAGAATTAAGTAACCTATGTGGTTTTTGTTCAAACCCAAATGGCATTTCATTGAAGACAAAGCTAGAAAATCAAAGGAGGCTAATATCAAAGAGGATATAAACATTTTACTTATGGAAATGGGAAGTAAATTCTCATTGAGTTTTGAGAATTGTCTTTAACATCTTCGTTCCATGTCAGATTCCTAAAAAGGTTGAGTCCAAGATTGCGTACTGAATCACTGTAAAGTATTCTATTGTTAGATTATGGAAAGGATCAGTGCAGGAAATCAGTCGCGGAGACTGAAATGAGACTCCTATCTGCCCAAACAGACACCTTTATTAGCGTGAGATCAAATAGAACGAGAGACCATGCGCCTTTCTAGGCCAGGGCTCAAATAACTACTAGTAGATACCGCCTCCAGACAGGTATCAAGGTCTACTCCGCCTCCTTGCGCATCCTCGTGGCGTCCGTTCCGCCGCATCAGGTAGTCGTCTGCTGGGTATCCTTCCGCCGTGAGGTCCCGTTTGCGCGAATTCAAATATCGCCGCTAACAAGATCTAAGAGAGCTCTAACACTATAATCACCCACAATGACTTCAGGAAGAAGGCTGCAATCAATTTTGTTGAAAATTATTATACATACAACAATTATAGCATATGTTTTCATACCATTTAAAATAAGAGCATTTTCCATTGCTCATTAATTAATTTCTTTGACGTCTTCGTTCAGCAGAATGGAATCAGCAATTTTATCTTACCGGGGAGTGAATTTAGATTTGACGGCCATCAGCTAACTTATTCTTGCATACTTCAGTGTACTTGCTGTTTTCAGTCAGTCAGGATAGGTCACATATAAATATAAAAAACAGCTAAGGGCCAGAGACGGTTCCATACGGGACCCCACAGTAAACGGGAGCACATGAGGATAAGTAATTATCACCGCCGAAGACTGCCCGAGATCTACCATTCAAACAGGAGTGCAGAGCAAGCAAAGCAAAAGCAGTTCAGAAAGAAAACAATAAAAATCAAGTTTTGCCATTTTAATTATGAGAATTTTATGGTCCACACCATCCAACGCTCTATTTAAGTCGGAATGGGCTGATATTGTTGCCACGAGTTTGTCCAATGCGAGTCTCATGTCATCAGTTTCTTTAAGTAAAGCCGTCTTTTAACTGAATCCATGTCAAAAACCTGATTGAATGGGGTCAAATTATGAAGTAGTACGTAAATATTCCGTTACTTGTTGGAAGACAATTCTCTCTAGAATTTTTGATATTAAACAAATGATGAAAATCGAAATTTTTATCTTCTTCCTCGGTCGAAAAAGAGCTTTTTTTCAGGTTGAAGATTTCCGATTCACCTAGAGAGTAGATAAATATTTCAAAAATATACGGCAGGAGAGCATATTTTGAGAGTTTCATTAACTTTATAGAAATGTCATCAACTCCTACTTCATTAGATTTAGGGACTGACAGATTTTCCATCGATGTCAGGAGTTGCATGTTTAAAGTAAACCGTATTCGTCTAAAGGAATACTTCGATTTACTTCATAATAATGGGGGGTTAGATTGAACTGTTCTCTATTTGCACCTGATGTAAAGTACAAGTTGAGCTGATCGACATAAATATTTGGAGGTTAGGAGGCGTCCCGTCGGTGAACTAGACAGATGTTTCTCTTTAAAATAATGTTGAATGGTTTCAACGTAATGTCTTTGTCCGGTTGTCATTTGGATTCCAGCAATCCCTTGTCACTAGCCTTTCAATGCGAAGAGCGGACGATTTATGCATTCGCTTCTCTGTCTACTCCGGGCTTCACCTACGTCTCAAAACCTCTAAATCTTTCCTTCGTTGCAGACTCATTTATCAAGCCAAAACTATAGTCCTTAAGCCTTCTACGAAGGAACTGTCATTGTCCGCACATTCTTCATATCATCCATTCCTGACCTTACTATTCTCACCTCCCTCGTTTGATATTGCCTAACCGTTTAAACGGTTAGGTAACCACTGCATCAGCGTATAATTTTGTACGACATTTCTCATTCTATTTAACGTTTTTCCAAAGATATCGACATACTTGTGATTCTTACCATGCCAAAACCCAAAAAAACAGGTTCTCGTCTGGCACCGTTTCGGAGTGTTTTCTTCACAGACAGCCATTATTGCCCTTCACTATTGCTTTATTTGTTTCTTCTGTAAGATAAATCTATCTGATTTTATTTTACAGAAAAAATGTTTTATACAGAGAGGCAAACTGTTGTCAAAGCAACCCATAGCCTTTACTTCGGACCACACTTAACTTTGTTACTGGTTTTTGATGCTCATTCGATTATTTTCTTTCCACTTCCCTCGTCGACTGCGTGAAGAGGATGCCCTATGTTGATATGTCCATTAAGGTAAGGTTGCTAAACGGACGGGACAAATTCTAGACATCTCCCCAATGGAACTTCATAATACGGACAATGATGTGTTTCTTGATAGTTACAATTTGCAAGTTCATCGTAAAGTAACAAAGAATACGCAAACTTGTCACTCGACATATACAGTTATATATAAAAAGGTAGTGGTTTCTGTATGCACGCTACTCTTCTTCTCGATAACCACGGAACAGATTGACCTAAAATTTTACATGATTCTAGCCTAAGTAGTAGCTTGTGCTTGGGGATAAACAAAATGGTATCTCTCATACAAAAAGCCTTGAGATCAGTGCATAGGTTTTTTTAGCTCTTTTAAATAACTTTCAATCAAGATATATGGTTGAAAGTTTCACAAACGGATGGTAGAAAGAATTACGTACTTCATTTTTGCAATTGAATTTGTTTCGTTTCTTTTTAACAATCACGTTCCAATGCCATTCCAAAATATCATCTTTTTGATTTCAACAATAGAATATTTTCTTGGCAACCTGAGCAATGATTAGAAACGGAAAATTTCACCCCGGGCTTCTTGGCTTAAATTAAATAAAATGATCTATTGTAGCAAATGTCAATCGGGGTACCCCAACCTCTCCATGTGCGCTGAACGCCTTTTACATAGTATTTGCATTTAGTACGTCACATTTCCATAATTAGGGCCCATAGGTATATGTAGTATATCGTTTACTAATTAGAATGTTGCGTACTGCCAGAGACCTACGCATTGCACCTATTAAACCTTAATAGAATCCAAGAGGGATGGTTGGGGCTCCTAATGGCTCCTCAATCCCAAAATCACTGCTTTCTATTTAGCCCCCGATGAATGATGACAGTTACCTATACTAACAGATAAGAATCTAGTGGTGTCTGTCAGTGAGTATGTTTACCAATCATCTCCTCGAAAACTAGTGATCCGATTGACCCGAAATTTTGCATGATTCCAGCGCATATACTACGGAGTGCTATAGAACTCTTGGCATTTCAAATTTGGTAAATTTCATTTTTATAGTTTGCAGGTTTTATTTCTTTTGCAAATTATAGTTATAAATAATCAGAGCACTGATAAAACTGTTATTTATCAGTTAAACTGATTTAAACATAAGCGATTTCAGTAAAAATATCAAGCAATTAAACGGGTAATGTTCACTACGCAACAAACCAAGATTATCACAGGAAAGTAGGATTCTCTTCTGCATAGAAATAACTATTGTACAATTTATTACTCTAATTCCTCCCATTGAGAGAGGTCATTTCCACTAATAATGGAATAAATATTGAGTGTGATAATTTTTTTAACAATTAGCATAATTTGGTTGTACTTGTGATCTACATATCCCCAGGTATAAATATACTCGTATTCCTCGGAATTTGACTTATTTTAACAATATATTATTATAAGGTTGAGCATAGAATCGCTTAACGTATCTACAATATCGGTAGTACTAGCGCACTCGTATCTTTCATCGGTAAATTGGGAGTACCACCAATGGTTCACATTTAGCAGAACAAGCCTAGAAATTATCGGAAATTTAAATAAATTGTTTAAATTAACCGTGGTAGAATTGTGTAAAATATTACTCTAAAATTCAGGACGGAGGTAATATTTTAAATTTTCGTCATAACGCTTTTTAATGCGTCAAAATTTAGGATAATCCCATATTTTCAGGACGCAGGGCAACCCTTATCGTAGGGAGCATCAATCAAGAATAAAGAAGTGTGGCGAAGGAATCCCTATCTTTGAGGATAGGGATTCCTCCAAAGAAATTCACAAATTTTCACCCCATAATTAAACGTCGGCACACGATTGGCGGCGGCACACGGCACACGGAACGACAGCTGGTCACCGCATTTATAAACAACGCACCGCACATGATTAATGAGATCGGAATTTACAACGCACATGGTCAATGAGATCGGAAGCCGCGCACGACTACCAACCGAAAGTTGCTCAGATTTAAAGTAGGGGTAGGAGGAGCGGTTTTTGTTTACGTACAGATTTACGTGAAGCTTTGCACGCGAGTTATTTTTAAGTGATATCTGTAGATTAAAGTTTTAAAAATTGCATCACTCATATTTGGTTTTTCGTCTATTCCATTCTATTTTCACATTAAAACCGAAACAACAATTGCACTATTCCACGAGTGATTTTAATGCGTACGATGCATTTCAACTTACAGAGCCATCATCAAGTACAAGACTTGTCTTGTACCTGATAATGGCTCTGTGAGTTGAAACGCGTCGTACGCATTTAAAAACCTTGTGGAGTAGTGCAATTGTTGTTTCTGTTTTAATATGACGAACTTCCACAATATCTCACCTGAATCTGTAGAAATTATTGTATTTTCACATGTAGCCTTCCGGAACATGACATATATTTCGTAATTATTCGATTGCATATGTACCGAATTTCTTCCAAGCGCGAAATAATATATTTATAATAATTATAGCAGTCACTGACAAATATCAAGCTGTTATTCCAAATGTAATCTAATCGGAAACAACAAATTTCAATGTCATTACGTTTACATTTCGAACACCGCGCCGAAAAATCTAGCCATAACATTAAAAGGATTAAATTAAGGAAAAAAGTTAAACATAATTCTTGCATCATATCCATTACTGCCGGCGTGGTAAGTCCATCGCGTAATCAGATGCACTCAAAGGAAATGTGATAAAAGCATTCTTTCGATTTCCTCAAAAATTATTAAAACGTGTGCTCAACGACCCACGATTACGCCCCGGCCACCTTCAATAGACTCCTGAAGTTCAAAAGGTCAACTGTGATTCTCGCTTGATATTATGACGATCTCTGCGCACGCGAAATGAAGTCATGAACCACTCATTCGGTAAGAGCACGATGCGTTCTCGCTCAGCTGGGAGCGATTCATTCACGAGCGGCACAGGGCCGGCCGCTCCTCGCTCCCATCCCCTTTTCCTCAGGAATCTCCGTGCCGCGGACAGACGCCAGCCTCTCTCCCCCTCCTCCTTCCCTTCCCCTCAACCCCTGCCACCTCTCTCTCCCCCACGCGCTAAATCACCACAACCAATCCCTCGGCAACCCACACTACGTGGTGATTACGGAAGACACCGTGTCCGGCTCCACTAACAAGCAGTCCAACCTTCCCACACCCTACGCCCCCCTCCCCCCACTCCCCCAACCCACGCACTCAGTAAGTGGATCTCCTCACAGAGGTCAGCCTCAACCGAATCCAATGAAACTGATTCACTCGGCATGGCACCGCATCTTATGCGCAACCTTTTTATACTCGCAGAACTTTCTCTGCGTTCCTTTTCGCCACAGCGTCAGTTTCTGAAAGTAACTATTCCATTTCTCGTTGTTGTTTTATAATATTGATGTGTTAGAGAGTGTATCCTTAAACAATGAGCACAATTACAAAGAAGACATGTATTGCATAAAGAGGCAAAAAACATGGTCAAAACCGATTTTCCTTATAATTTTCGTCTTCAAACGCAACATGTTTGGCGAATCAGTAGATGGAGACGGATCAAAATATTTTTAACGTTTATTCAGGATTGTTTCTCGAAATAAATATGATTTTACAAAAAATAGCAAACAGCTCAGTATGTGTAATTGTGTGGAACCCTTAGCGGAGTAATGCGTCATCCTCATCCACCTCGGCCGATAAGGAAATTTTAAGCAATGGCATGTCCCAATGCTTTTTTAAAACTCCTAATCATGTGCATGTTTCAATGTGTTCCCAAGCCTATGTCACCATTACACTGTCCACCAAAAGTCCAGCACACTACCCCAAGACTCTCAATCAACCTCTTCCTATCGACTCATCCACTCCTCTACGATGTGATTGAAGCGAGCGTATGATAGTTTAGGGAATGGCGTGAAAAGAAGTTACATTGAGAAAGTCGCGGTGGAAAGTGCGGTGGAAGCGACTCTTGACGAGAGAAATATTCGGACTCTTGAGAAAAGGAGAACGTGGAGAGAGCAGTACACGAACACGTGTGTCAGATGCAAAGGTTGTCAGGACAGGGCAATGTGGGCTGTATAATTATAATCGTACCCAGTTGACTAGATCTCACGCCCTTTTGACAATACTAAGTGTATCCCGAAAGAGCGCGGCGTGATGGGATATTTATGCGTACGATGCATTATTCTTACAATTGAAACTAGAGCTGGTGTGCTCTGTTGAGTTATTTCTCTCTCGGCACCTCCAGATATAATATTTAGCACCTTCGATGTAAAATCGATCATGGAAGTCATTGTCTAGCATTTTTTATAATGTATCATTTTTCATCGACGTATTCACGTCCTTAATTTGAAATAAAATAAACTCGCTAACCTCAGAGTGTTATATTTTCTCAAAACTTTTAAATTTTTGCGTTGTATTCATCATGTGATCAAATATACTCCCATGATTATCTCGTGCTTGACCTTCTAATATTTCAAAAGCAGCGATAGAAGATAAATATCAACATAATAAAATAGCCACAGGAATATATTACTCTGATATTCATCGTGATAGAATGTGCGTTGCAAGTGCCATTAACCATCCTTCAACTCATTATATCAAAGTGTGATCACCAAGAATTATGAAAGCAGAACAACTTAAATATCGTATCCATTTTTTTTCGGCTTTATCGGCTACATTTGAATGGATGCTCATATGGTCGCATCCGTTCAATATGATCCGAGATGGTTTAATTAATTATCAAAGACTATTACAATACAGCTAAGATATAGATTACTATAATTAATAGAAAAAATGTATGGGTCAAAATATAATTTTTTCTTTCCTAATAATACAGTTCAAATACCATAATCAACGTCCTTGCTAAGTGGCTCGGCGACAAACCCATAAAAAACCTTATTTTCAACTTTTTCAGTAGCGAAAAAATTGGCAAAAAACGCCAAGTTTTTCATTAGTGCACCATTTACAGTACAGGCACTTACCCTTGGTTGCGTCAACCCTCAATTTCTTTGGTTAGTTTGGTGGACCTTATTGGTTCCAAAGAGAGCATGAGCACTCTCTGCGGGGAGGTGCTTTGATCAAGGGGAGGGGGGGCGCGAGAAGAAACAAGGGGCCAGCAGGGGGATGCGGCAGGGTCCTGACCGGAAAGTACCTCTAACACACATATATGTACTAGGATGAGTAAATTGTCGATCAATATTATTATAAATAAACATTAATGTAATAACAATTAGTAAAATTTAATTTGTATAACCCTCCTGATTTCATCGACATCTACATCTCAAGGCATACCGTGCAAGCCACCACTAGGGTGTGTGGCACAGGGTAATTCCACACCAAGCATGAAAAACTCATCCCAGCTGAATTCAGAACCGCGCACGTTCGCGCGGAGGCCGAGCGCAGGCCAAAAGCAGTCAGGATATCAGGGGGCAATCAGACCTGAAACTAGGTGAGTTCTACGTAGACGAACATGCTACCATGCAGTACACTATTTGAGATACAACTACTAGTTAGTAGTATAAATACAACTAATAAATAGAAATACAATGTCCTATATCAGACAACAGCTATCCGGTCATGTACTCAATGATTTTAAAACTAACCGTCGGAGGACGTTGGATATTAGTTTGTGGAATCAAAGGGGCTCGTGGCTCGAAAAAGTTTGGGAGACATTTGCCTATTTTCTCGGCATCCGTCCAGAGGAAGTTGCCTCACGTCCTTAGTTCAAGCGAGACCATTATACACCTTATTCCGAAATTACTATAATTTTCTCTCGAAAATCATATCGTTTTTGTAACGCAAGGTAAGCAAATTTCTCGTGATTGGAAGACCTATATTTTTTAACTCTCGCTGCACAATGTTTTGTTTGTTTTTTATGTGTAGACTCGCTTCAAAAATAACTAGGAATTATTTATCGGAGAATTTGTCGAAAATTGTAATTTTCCAGCTCCAACTTCCACGTCAGACACTCAAAGTTCAATGGAGCTGATAATTCGTGCGGATTCCTAAATTATGGTTGAGGAATGAAACGCAATTATAGCGGAATGTCTTTTCTTCAGTCAGTACATCAATTTATGAGTTGTGGAGAAAAGTTGAAATAAATAATACAAGATGTGAGGTGAATAACTGTAAAACTCTAAACTTTAATAAAGGATGATCTGCTGCAATACCTTGTTTGTCTGCACGCTTGAATCCCACGAGTACCAAGCATCAATGGCATGATATTTTTGCTTGGTCTCTGCGTTGGACATTATCGGCAGTTTACTGAAAAAAGTATAAGAAATCACTATTTTCACAAATTCGGATTGTATTTCTAACCAAGATTAAACAGATATTTTTCAGCTACGTTGAGTGAAAGACTTGTTATAAAGTGCAACACTGGTGTTCGTCTCGCATCGAAATCATGAGAGGCTTGAAACGCTCACGGTCGCATCGGTCAAAAAGCGTGAATGATTTGGTGTACTGGTCTGGTCAAATCCTCTGCTGAAGATATCGTTAAACCATTTAATGTAAAATCTCCTGGACCGATAAAGTGACTCAAAATATGGAATTACACGAAAGAACAAAGAAATATGATAACATTTTCACATACGGAAATACGAATTCATAACATACGAAAAATCATTGGGTCATATTGACCCCGGACGTGACCGATCAAGGGTTAAATAATTCGTACTGTCAGCAAATAACATGTTTAAATGAGTAACAATATCCACCTTCTTTAGATTTAGTAGCCCTAGAGTTGAGAATTGGTTGACTGTACCCCAATATATTTTTATCTAAAATAGGAAATGAGCAGGTAAGATGTGATGTTCGTTGAATCAGAACGCGCAGTAATCGTTCCCAGATTATGTAAAGCAGTGCATAATTCGTTTGTGATCACCTACTATCCCACTTATCTTAAAGTTGAGAGGAGTATACCTCTGTCCTCATGAAATTTGCCGTTGAAAAAGAACAGTCCAGCAATGATCGACTACGTTACAAAATTTTTCATAAGTTCAAATTCTTATAATCTACCAGTTGTTTCCTTTTCCAGGACTTCCATAACCGATTCCAAATCAAAAACAGACCTTAGATCGTCATTTAGTGTTTTGAGTTGATGTAAGCGATAATGAGAAGCGGTATCTTAATTTAAACGAAATTGAAATGTCTTTAGGTCGGTCAGTTATTTGGATTTAAATACCCTGTTAGAGCATAGTTTTTCGATTTTTCAAGATATCTGAGGTAGTCTTCTCCACGGCCACGAGGAAGGTAAAGTGTAAATCATCTATGAAGCCGCAAACCAACCATAATCAATGGGGGTGCAAAGTAGGCGTTGCAAGTCAAGTCCTTTTATTAATCTCATCCTCGAACAGTGAGTGAGCCTACAAAAACGCACGACCTGAAAATTCTCGAGGTTTGTATTGATGCTTAATGACAACCGTTAAATACACGAATTATGTCATTAGGTATGACGATAACGAATATATTATTCATACCGATATAAATATTTGGTATTCATGCACTTATAGTAATATTGAAGCAAATACATAGTTACATGATCCTATTAGCGATAAAGATTTAAGCCTAAATAATTCATTTTTAATGAAAGTCGCTCGTCCTTTAGCATAAACCAAGACTATTAAACCTGGTCGGTCATCACCATAAATATAAAGGGGAGTGCGGTATAACTGAGTGTTCGGTTCGACACTGGGTATTACTGTTTTGGGCTAATTAGTGCACCTGCCTGACGTCCGACGGTAGAACTAAGACCCCCAGCGGAAGTGTGGGCAGCTCACCATTGCCCTCAGAGGATTTCTAGTTTCAATTTTACTGTGTTTGACCAAGCCATGTTTTTCTTTGCCACTAACAGTGGTTAAAACCGAGTACGACAAGGGGGTTAGACATTTTTATATATGCTGGTACATGGTTTTATCCCACCTATTAAGAACTGTGAAATCATAGCCAAGTAAGGTTTATTACAATGAGAAAGGTTTGGAAAATATGTTATCATTTGAAATACAACTTTACTGTAGTTGTGTAAGCTGCTTATTAAATTGAGAGCCCCGTTTCCACGCCTGAACCTGGTCAACGCCAAGAGCCATCTGAAAATTCCATTCTCTGTGTTTCGGCAGTTGACATTCTGCCACCACCTCACCTCAACAGAAGGTACTAAAAGCAACGACAAATGAAGAGGTAAAACTACAACTCTAACTTCTTCTCCAAAGAAGCAGGAGTTAGAAGCAGCGCTAGAAGAAAAATAGGCTTAAGCAAAAAGTTGGCTCAAGCAAATAAGACAAAAACAAATAGTATAATACAAGAAAAACATTTAGTAAAAAGGCAAATATACTAAAACCGCTAAAACAGAAATCATAAATATAAAACAAGAAGTTATTACTAGCGAAGAAGGGGAGTTTGACAGACATTCAGCCTTCATTTACTGCACCTATTCTATTACACCAATTCAAAAGACAATAGAGGTTGGATATAGTGCTCGGGATGGAAATAGTGAAAAGGTGAAAGAAAAAAAAGAACAAACATTTTGTGATTTGGAGAGGGAAGACAATGAATTTGTTTATGATATGTGCAAGATCTGATAAACTAATCGAAATAATGATTCATTGATTTATGTTTTTATAAAAAAAAGACAAACGAGCATAGTTTTTTCATCGCAACTGATAATATTTGCTCGACTCCATTCAAATGTATATTTTGTTGCTAGATATGATGAGTATGCAGTTATGTTTCAATAATAAAGTATAATTAGAAAATAAAGTAAATAAAGCAATGATTTCTTACTTACCATTAACTTAACATGAATTTCCGGTCCTAATAGTTTTTTATCAGAGGGCACATGGATGTGCAATTAACGTACTTCATGACACGATGTTAATTTTCCACCTGCCATTGGCAACGTTGCATCTCCGAACATCTGAAAATCACGCTCCGCTCTCACCGAGCCGTTTTCTCTTCGACGCAGGCAGCGTTGCCGTCTAAGTTGCTCGCCTTTCAACTTTCAACGCAGCCTGCGTTGCCGTAGCTGCGGCAGGGAGTGAGGATCGACTCATTCACCTTTCATTTGTCGGTCACGTGGTACTTCCCCGAGGAATCGTGGTCCATCTTCCGTTTGCCGACAAACTATGAACTTAGGCGGCGAAGTCCATCGCCAATACTCCTCGTGACCATCCATTTTTCTTTATTATCCTCGCAATAAACAGGAGTGATTAGGTAGACTGAACGCGTCACTTTTTTTCACCATTGCCTCTATTCATCCGTTGCTGACGTAGCTATGAGAACGGGGTTTTAGTGTGACGCCGAAAGCATCGGCCAAACGATGTTAAAACGGCAGCTTGTAAACGTAGCTTTACAGGAGAAACGAATCTCCAGGAGGGCTCTCCCACTGTCTGCTACAATGTGGAACGCTGGGTAAAAAAAACAGCGGTAAACCTATTTCCCACTGATTTCGAGCGAGCAACAATGTCGCTCCCCACGGCCTATCGACAGCTGGTCGAGCTGGTTATTCCAGCCGCATTATCGGCCATATTGCCCGAAACTTGTAAGCTTGTGACCTGCCCAATGCGCATGTACGAGCGCACAATGAGTCCTGACGCAGGGATGATTTTTCATGAACTATACGACCTCATCCAAACAAGCACCTTAAATCCAATTACCTGCTGCTCCCGCCGGGTGATAACTGCATAAAAGATTCTTTCCCGAGATCCCATTCCGTCCGAATGGCCGGCGCTCTACGTGCAAAGGGCAAGGAGGGCTACAAGAGCATGGGGAAGCATATTCCATGGACGGGAGATGAGTGCACCATTCGCAAAGCAATCGGACCCCCACTCGATGAGAAAGAATGATGAGGAGGGAAAGGGGGGGAAGCAGTTGGGTGGGAGGGGCCAAAAGACCGGATGCAAATCTATAGGGACGTAGCAAGTGGGGGAGAACACGGAAGGAGATATAAACGGCTCGAATGGCCGGGATCCACATATTCGAGCGAAACCAGATATCCGGGTAATGAATGCAATTTATGGCGGTCGCAGGGAGTGAGGAAGTGCTTCCGCGTAAAAAATTTACGAACTTCCATTGAATATTAATTCCTGGAGTGGTTTCTCCTTGTAATGTTTAAACAACAAATTGTGTCCGGCGGGAAAGAGGAACCAAGTTAACTGTGAGCTAATGTGTAGAAGGATCAGAGAGGGGAAAAATTTGAGTAATGGGGATACATTCTATTCACCCTTCTGGTAAGTTAATAGCACACTGCTCGCTAGACAATTAAGCCAAATGAAGGCCTATAATATTAATCACCTCTGCAAATACATTATTTTGATGGCTGTGTTTTTTGCGACCGAAAAGAGGGAATAAAATCAGTTGAATATGATACCTCGAGGAGTTTTACAGTCTTATGGCCACAATAAAAGGCTTCAACGTTAATGGGGAAGACACTGTATATATCCTTTCTTTAGAGGACTTAATGGAGTATCATTCGTAAAAAAACTTTATATCACGTTATGTTTTGACTTAATTCTTTTCTGCGCCACCGCTCTAACAAGATTTATACGTAAATAAACTTTGCGAAATAGGTTTATAACGCCAATTATTAATTTTCAGCATTGCCTATCGATTTAAAAAATCTATTTTGCCGGAGACTTCGCCCAATTTTTGCTCAAGCAAGGTTGTCGACATAATTTGACCTAATTAAGTAAAAGAGCTCAGTGGTAACCTTGATAATGAGTTATCAGCTGCTGCTTGAGCCTACATGGCAAGTATCTAAAATATAAGAAAATCTTTCCACGAAATCATTCGGTTGTGCCTTGAAAAGATCCACCTCAGAAACTATCGATGCACATACTTTTCCATAGGAATAAATACGCATATTATTTACGAAAGCTTTTACGACATTCGACGATGAAATAACACAAAGTGTGCTTATTTAACCTCCTGCCTTGTGTAAGCGATGTCCGAGCACAAGCAAGTATTTCCGACACGTATACCCGCAGCATCCGAATGTATTTGAGAGTACAGCACAACGGAAAGCCAACCCGCTTTCATAATAGAGGATAACAAAACTGCTTGAAAGCTACCGCTAAAGAGCAATCCCGGATGTTCACAACGCGAGCAAACACAGTTCAGAGCAAGCAGTTGTATCTCTAAAACTGAGCTTAGAGAAGTGCGGTCTTGGTTTTCCAGTTATTGTCTGCTTTATCTAACCGCTTTCTGAACACCTTACAAGTAGGAAGAGCAACACTATTTACAGATACAAATCACACGGAGCAATGTTGGGATACTGCGTTCCTGAAAAAGCTATCTTTAAACAAAAATAATGTTTAGTAATCTGTGATGGCATAGACGGAAAAGCATTAAATGTTTGGGAGAAGTCGTAAAAGCCTATTATTTCAATGGCCATGAAACGAAAATATGTCCTGGAAGTTGAATGGTATTGACACTTATCCCGAGAAGATGGCAGTATCATTATTTTAATAAGTCAAGCTTCCTCTCCCGAATCAACCTTGTTGGGTTGGGATTGGGGCACATGAAGTGGAAATCCGTTCTTAAATTACATCAACTTTGGGTTACTCATAGGTATTTGTCATAAATTACTTTGATTGTTTACCAGCAGGACGTTTTGAGTGGGAGAATGGTACGAACCGTTGCTAAAGTAATAGTTAAATGAAATATTTGAATTATAATTTTGAGCATTTATCGCAGGGATCGACCAGGACTGCCCTATGACTTGAAAGATAAAACGCTTCAAATAAAAATTCCTCAACGATTCCTAATGCTCGGTTACTAAACAAACCGTGATGAGCGCTTTACGACAACCCATTACCCCGTCGTTCACCACTCCTCTTCAAGTAAAAGTAAGCTATAATTTGGCATCGGATGGGAGTAAATCGCGTTTAAACACTCGTCGGTAAATAAATACCTAAATGGACTCAAGTGCTGAGAGATAAACAAGCTACATTTCCTCCCAACTATTCCGTCAGCTGCTCTCTTGACATTTATATGATAGAAACATAAGACGAGTTAATAAAAGATAAGTAAAATTTATGCCCCCGCTGATTGCACGCAGCAGATAAGCCGATCAAAACTGCTGAGAAAATTCTACTCATTCCGGTTCGGTTGTTTATGTCCCAAAAGGATGGAATGCTTTTTGGAGCCAACCCAAGTGGGGAGGGCGGATAAGGAGGCGGCGGTAGTGCTGGTGGTGGCGGTCGTCGAGAGGTTTTTTCCACAAAATATTGTTTTTTATGAATCTCATGGCGCTCGCACATTTGGGGGATGGGATGGAGGGACAGAGGGTTGGGGGGAACATATTTTTTTCTCCCCACCCCACACGCCTGCCCACTCCACCGGGCCGTCGCCCGTCCCTTTGCATCGGGGTCAGGATAGATTGACAACATCGCGTCCGTCGAGGCTCTTTATAAGTGTGGGTAACGGAGGATAGAGTGGGAGTGAAAACATGAGTAATGTAGGTGTCGGAAGGAACTCTGGAGTGGGGTCGAGGAGGAGGAGGTTGAAAGGAGGGAGGAAGAGGAAGAGAGCGGGGAATGGATGGGTGGAGGGAGTGACGGGAGGAACTGGGGGGGAGGAGCAACACGAAGTCGGCGACGTGTTTGATCTTCCTCCCCGGCAGTAAAACGAAAGTGCTTGGCATAATTCCTTTTATTTCATCACCGCCACTCTTGAGGGAAATTCATTAAGCAGCGGTGAATCATGGAAACGTCTCACGAAGCCCTCTCTGCCGATTTACGATCGCTGAGAAACAATCCGCAGTGTTTCTTCCTTCCCTCTCCTCAAACCCACCCTCCGAAAGCACATCAAACATGTCTCATCCTTCCCTCCCGCAGATTCCATCCTTTATCTCCCGCCAACCTCCTCACTTCCCTCCCGCTTTATTTGCCTGGTAAATGCGCAAAAAAACTGCGATCCGAGTGATTCCTCCATACGTAGTATATCACCGGCAGCGACTGGAGGGACTTTTTTTTAAATCTCCATTGAATTTTTTTATTCCGACCCGCGATCGGTTTTAATTCAAATCGAGCTCCTCGGGAGCCGAGGCATGCGAAAGAAGGCTCGAGAGGGAAATGCCAGAGGAGGGAAGGAGAGGAGGAGGCAACATAGTGAAGGGAAGAAGCTGGGAGTTAAATTACAGCATTCCCCGCGTGGGGTAATCCTTTAGGGTCTCGAAAGGCGCCCAGCCTCCGCTCCACCTCCCCTCGAAGCCCACGGTTAAGAGGGCCAGCTGAGCTAAAAGAAATCATTTGCCAAGTGAAGAGGCTTGATTTTTACATCCCTTCCCTCCTCTCTCTCTCTCACCGCTCTTCCCTGACCGATGGCGGTAAAGCAAGCAGAGCGAGCGGAGCGTGGAAGTTGGAACGAGAGACTCTTTTTTAAAGGTGGGCAGAAGGGCGTGTGAGACACGACTGGTAGCCGAGAGATGGCGTGAGCGACGCCGGGGCTTGAGAAACAGGGGGGGCGAAGGGGAGGCGAGGAGGAGGGGGGACGGATAGGGGAGGGAAGGGAGGGGGGGGTACGTACGAAGGGCGGCTGGGTCTGGGTGGGGCGGGGACGGAAGGAAGGGTGGGAACGGGGGGATAACAGGGGGGGGGGGGAAATACCTGTTCCCATGTAAAAGGCTGCTCTCCGAGCGAGGGCAGAGTGGGAAGGGGGGAGGAGGGGAGAGAAAAACAACACAGGCGGCGAAGTGTACATCACACACACACAGACCCCCCCCCCACTCCCCTCCCCCATCCCCTCCTCGGTTCTCAATGCCCCGACTGACAGGAGGGACAAGGTAATGAGACGGGAGAACTGAGGCGCGACCGCCGAGTTGGGAGGGAAGAAGGATATGGAAAGGATAGGATAGTGAAGAGAAAGGATATAGAAAGAGATAGGGGGGGGGGGCAGCAGCAGCTCCAGAATGTATGACGGGAGTTCTTGAAATGGCGTCAAAACCGTGAAGGCAGCTGCCAGCTCCCAAACTCTTCCTTTTCCAACCTCTTGCCGTCATTTCTTGCTCTTCCTCGACGCTTCTACTTCCACATCCCCCGGCCTCTCTCCTGCCCCCACACCCTTCACACGGTCCCCGTCCGCGCGGCGGCATCCACAGTCTACTCTCAACCCTTTCCCCTCTCCCCCCCCACTCCTCTTCCCCCCACCCGCCCCCACCTCCACACGACCCTCCCTCCCTTCTCGAATCCATGCGGCAATAACTAATGCTGGCAGGTGCACAGATGTCGCGGTGCGAAGCGAGGCTGCCCCGTGGAAATATGGCCGTTGTCCTTTAGCCAGACGGGCTCGAAGACCAAAGTTTATTGGAGAGTTCCGCCAAGATGGCTCCCGGAATCCTCAAAACTACTACCTAGGTGGTCGGCCGGATTTCTTCGGAAAAACCTTCAAGGGGGCGGGGCGGGGGAGGAGCGATTCCGAACGTCGAGGGGGGTTGGGGCGGGGGGGGGGGGAGGACTGGTCCCGGGGAAGAAGAAGGGCTGCCCTCCCGCCACCCACCCACTCACGACAAACGGACAAACGAAGGGAGAGAACGACCCTTTACCCACCCACATCCACAAACCGCGCGTCCTTTTAACACGAGTACATGTTTCACGCGCCGACATCCAGCGCCCCCACCCGCCTGCACCTCCACGCACGCCAACCTCGGCCGCCCCAGGAAAATCGCGCGCTGTCTTCTGCACCCGTCCACCCCCGTACTGCGACCACCGCGGACGACACAATGGGAGTCGAGTAGATCTAAACGAATGGACGGGAAAGAGTGATGCCCCGTTCTCACTCCCGTCGTGAGCACCACTGTCCGACTGGCGTGCACTCCCACTACTTTTGAAAGTTACCAGCGTGAATCTGTCCTGCCATCTCCAGAAATGCTACGATCGAATTGATAATAGTATGTACAACATAACCTGTCAAATGCCATTCCATTGACACCCTGTGCTCTAATCTCGAGGTATCGCAACGATCGAGTAAGCAGATGATTTGCCCCTCCACATTTTGCTTTCCATATTTGATTATCAGGCTTCGTCTATCCCACTGGAGTTGATGAGTTACCTACAGGCGACCGGCATCTTGAATATCCGACACTGCACTGACAAAAAATCTTGCTGTGCAGCTACTATTCTGGCAGCTATTACGTACAGCTAGAAAATCTTGCTGTATATGGGACATAGACATCGAGCTGCAGAGTCTAATATTTCTAGTAGAGTCATCTAGCTGCCTAGATAGATAATTCTAGCATTACAGCAATTCTGCATAGCTGTATGGCCAGATGGCGTTCGCAACCGCATGTATCGTATTTATTGACAGTTAGACTGTACTGCAGCTGGATGTATTGCTGATAGTTTGTTAACTTTTGCTTTTTGAGATAAATGTTAAGAGAACAAATTGCGCAGAAGTCCTATGATGAGAATATGTAACTCTGTGGAAAAATCTGTAGTAGTGTGGTCTATATGAAGAAGGAAAAAACATGCCCAAGGAATGAATCCAGTAAATTTCGTTTCAAGGACTCACCATGTTAACCACTACACCATATAATTACTTTGAACCAGAGGCAGTTCCTCTGCATTGTAATAGCCATGGTAAATATTGCCGATTACAAATTAGTTAATTATAACAAATCTACGAAACTTCAATATTAGGGAAGGACCAAGATGAATTTGCATTGCAATTAACCTCATGCACGACACAAAAATGCGGTGTTTAAATTGGCTTGTCAACATACAAAGTCTCCCCTTGGCAGTGGTCAAGATCTACACAAACCACCAAAGACGGCTGCCAGACGAAGCACTGCTAATCCGATGAAATCCCATTTGTAGACGGAATCGTAGCTTAAGCAACGCTAATTTAAATGCAATATTTCCCCAGTTTTGTAGAGGCTGCCATTTCCTTCGCTCCAACAACTCAGTCATAACAAGTTATGAGTCATAACAATGATCGACAGTGTATACGTTCTTTTCTTTGCACTGCAAAAAATATAGCCAAGCAGATAAACACCGTTTAGTATTAATTTATAGCTATCTAGCCGAATGCAACTCATTGCACAGCTTACCGCATAGCTCTACAGCTAGAAAATCTACTGATTCAGCGAAACTAAGGCAGCAATACGTTTTAGCTTACACACTTTTTTCAGTGTGACAGTATCAGGGCACTCGGGATGGAAGCCACTACGCTTGCTCCCAAAACAAACCAAGCCACTTCCTCTTTTCCAGTTTCCACTCGAGAGTCGAGACATCAGCGCCTATCCGAGGTAAGTTGTAAACGTTGGGAACTGTTAGTAAGATGGTACCCAGCATACGTTGAATAGTGCTAAGACGCGTCTATTCGTGTTAAAGACTCCATCTATCACTGGAAATGTGAACAAGAGAACAGCTGCACCGTGAGCCCTAGTCTAACGCGCAAATGCGAGTTAAATTTCCAAAGTTCGGAACGGAGATATGGATGGCGATTGAAGCCTTTGCAGCAACCCGCTGCAAAGGCCATTGGATTGGCCAATTGGAAGTATTCTAAATATTTGAAGTATCCTCATCTTCGATAATATTAGAGTAGCCACATCTAGAGTGAGAAAGTTTTCGCAGCTCATTATATTAACAGAAAGTTTAGATGGAAAACAATTTCTTACTTTTTCGCTAAGTAATTAGCATTCCTTACCTCATTTTATCTCGCTGCCTCCCTCTCTCCCCCTCATTTTCTTTCCCCTTACCCTCTCCACTTCTATCTCTCCTACTTGTACCACTGGTCTACGTCAGGAACTATTGCGAAAGCAGTATTAAGCCATCATTACATCAGAAAATGACTCACTTTCCTATCTGTAAAAGATGCAGTACATGAAAATCCGGGTCGACATTAACCCGGGGGCGTACTTGTTTACCCATCCATTAATTATTTATTTGAAAAATTGTCCACAAACGAAAATGAATTCGATTCCAAGTGGTAAAAATGGCATATAATATGCAACACACAATCATAAAAATCCGGGTAACATAACGTCAGCAGGCATGGGAAAGGTCGAGTCCGAGTTGATTTTATAGTGAGCAGGAATAAGTTTTTCTGGTGAAGGGAAGGATTAATATGGGTTGTCCGGAAGCAGAGAAAAGATAATGAATAAATGTAAATAGTTGGCGAGTGATAGTTGTAAGTATAGATTGTGTGTAGGTACGCGATTCTACTAGTTTAAAAACCGTATTTTTAGCAGATATGAATATCTTCACATGTAGCCTAGAACGGCATAAGGCTGGTGCAGGAATCAAACTCATGGATTGTGGTTTCTTGAGAACCCTCAACTCCCTTGCCTTGTCATTTTGGATGGATCGCAGGGGACTTAGCATCCGATCAGATCCCATGTATCCCCAAAAATCCCCTCCTCTATCCCCTCGTACTACGGCAGATTAGATCACGCCAATAAAATTCGAGAGATAGATTGTAGAAACGATAGGTATAAAATGTAATTTTTTCCGCGTACCATTCGGGACCATAACGGCTGTGATCGTCGTCATGAACAGTTCGAATTGTGACAATAGGCAGACAGTAAATCTTTCTCTTTATATTCTCTACGTTCTTATTTATGCATGATGTAAATATTGATGTTCTTATTTATGCAAGATATTTTGAATCTGTAGTAGTAGTCTTTGTATCCCTTGCATGTCTGTAAAATAGACGATGTAATGTTTCTTGGTTAGTAGATTGTTAATTGGCTCGTTGCATGTGTGGTCCACTGGTTTCAATGTAGTTTCGGTGTTCTGCCGTATAATTCATGCATGCCTGGTGTGGAAGCACCCCCTGCCACACACCCTTTGGGTGGTTTGCCGGGTATGACGTAGATGTAGATGTAAAATTGCAAGGGGAATGGGGTAGTTTGGATAGCGTTGAGGTCTGAGATTTGGCCCGGCAAGGCAAAGGTTGTTTGATTCCGATTCCTGGCAAATTTTTTACCATTTCTTCAAATTTAATCGCCGAATTTTCGGCAGATATGAATGTCTTCAGTTTCCGTTACAATTTAATTGCACGATATTTTAAAATTTAAATTTTAAATCTTCACTATCCCGAATACAGCACAATGGGCCAATTTACGGCGGGTGAATAACAATAACAACGGACGAGACACAAACACCCATGTACTGGGCAGATAATTGTGTCTGGATTGTTAGAAGAATTGGGATGGGAATCGCTATCACAGCGTGGATTAAATTATAGGCTTAATCTCTTAGCTAAATTTCAGGGAAAACATTTCTCTGACGACGTAAAAAACCTACTATTAACCCCCTCGTACTACGGCAGATTAGATCACGCCAATAAAATTAGAGAGATAGATTGTAGAACCGATAGGTATAAAATGTCATTTTTTCCACGTACCATTCGGGACCATAACAGCTATGTTCATCATCATGAATAGTGCGAATAGTGAGATTAGCTAGATTGTTCATCTTTCTCTTCATATTCTATACGTTCTTATTAATACATGATGTAAATATTGATGTTCTTATTTATGCATGATATTTTGAATCTGTAGTAGTAGTCTTTGTATCCCTTGCATGTCTGTAAAATAGATAATTGGCTCGTTGCATGTGTGGTCCACTGGTTTCAATGTAGTTTCGGTGTTCTGCCGTATAATTCATGCATGCCTGGTGTGGAAGCACCCCCTGCCACACACTCTTTGGGTGGCTTTCAGGGTGTGACGTAGATGTAGATGTATTCTACCCGGACGGGATTCGAACCCGCGACCCTCGGGTTAATTGTACCTCGCCGCTACCGGGGCCGACAGTTTAACTATAATCTGGTATATTACCAGAATCTACCAGATTATTGTTAAGATTTGTAGTGTGAGCCGAGCAGAAGCTGGTGGTGAAGGCGAGTGGTCGAGTCCCGACAGCCTCGTCTACTAGTCGTCCCGAGGAGAGGTGGAAGAGCGCCGTGGAGTTCCTCCTCCCACTCGCGGCGGTGAGTTTACGGCCGTCCGGGCTCGAGCTTTGGCCGCGCAGGAGGAAAGAGAGACGGTGTAGAGAGAGGAAGAGAGAGGAAGAGAGAGAGATATTGCGCCCTCGAGGTAGGCCGATCATAAAGGGTTGAGGTTATATGCGAGAGAGAGTCCGAGAGTGCGAGATGGGAGTGATTGGAAGGAGTGAGGGATGCGTGCGGAGGGCCTCAGGGGCGAGGCGGGAGATCGTGGGCCGAGATGGGGGGGAGTGGGGGGGGGAGGGAAAGGGCGATGAATAGGAAAAGGAGTGTACCGTCTACTCGGCGTTGAAAAGGTTAGCGAGAACGGGGCGAAGCCGTCCATCGTGCGCCCGTTTAAGGGTTGCACGAGTTTATGGGCGTGAATGCGCGTTATATATTTAGGGCTTGTAGTAAAGTATAAACATAAATGCACGCATGCATTTAGCCGGGGACAATCAGGATTATTTTTGCAAATTTTATCCACGTAATTATGGTTGCAAAAATTTAAGGCAGGTATCACTTTGTTGCACTCCTATCGATAGCGACAGAAAATAAGTTCGTGTGATATTCTAATAACTGTGAAGGGTTTGGTCCCGAATAACTCGGCGGAGAGTCTGCGACAATCAAACATTGAGGAATTGCTCCTTATCTTAAAACCACCAACTCCTACACTGTCAAGATTACGTTTAACATTTCCTTTCAGAAGGCGGTAGCTATTATATTAAAGAATGCTAAAGAAGATAATAGTTTTAGTTGTCTTTTTTCGTCAAGAGAAGACCCTATGGCAGGGATATAGATGCCTTGAGGAAATAATATATGCACGAGTACGATATCTAGTTGTAGTAAAATGCCAGAATGATGCGGAATTTTCAGAGGAAAGTCATTCAGGGACTTGAAACGCTGGATGTCGCGCCGAATTCTTTATCCAGTTAATCCACCTTATTCTTCTGTGTTCTTCTCTTCAGTAGATATTTTTGGGCACAAGTGGTACAAAATCCTCAGTGCCTGTGCACTGTGAGTGAGTGCCTGATGCATGAAGTCACAGAAGCAATCCAAAATGTGCGCCACCGTCCACGAAGTTAGAGCCAAACTGGGAACAACACGAGGTGTTCTCTCTTCTCATAAATTTTGAAGTAAAATTTCATATTACGAGGCCTCCTCCTCCCTTATGGATTATAATAGGTACCTCAGCAAGCTAAGCATTATTTTTCCTCTGTGAAATGTGCGCACTTACTAGTAGGTGCACTCGCGGGTGATTCTGCAAAGGTAATAATGCGGCTAGTCCTCAATGGATTATATTCCCAAACCATTGCAAAAATTTGGTTTAAACGTCTTCAATCCAAAACCCAAATCCTCGACAGCCAATACGAAAATTAAATTTGTAGAAGTATCAAGCAGGTCATGATGGAAGAATGATATGCCACCCTTGAGGAAAGTTGAAACAAATGAAACGCAAAAGAAAAACCATGAGAATTATGTTTAATATTTCGATTGCCCATCTGAAATCATTTTCACCCGGGGACGTGGAGAAAAATCATGAGTCTATAATTTTTTCCCTCAACGGTCACAAATCAGCAACAGCAACGAAAGCCAAACGACGAAAATCAAATGAGCTTCTATACATCTACATCTATAAACTACCCCGCGAGCCGCCGCATGGGCGTGTAGCAGGAGGTGGTAGGTCACCAGCAGTGTAAAGATGTAACATTTTTGGAGGTGAAATGGTGACATGTCCTATGAGAGTGTATTTGGAGGAGCTCAGTTTCTATTGCGGTCGCTTACTGTGCGTGGAAAGAACGAGTTTTTGTACCTATCTGTTCGGCAGAGTATTTATCTAATTTTATGGCATATTTCAGACCAAGAAATGTTGTGAGGTGTCATGATAATATTCTCTGTGTCGCTCTGAAACACCAGTTCTGAATATCTCAAGCAGCCTAAGCCTAGCGTGTAGCCTCCGAGTCTCTAGGGGCTCCCACCTTAATCCCTCTAACAGCTGTGTAACACTATATGTTCGTTCGTAGCAGTTTTTGACGAAGCGTGTTGCTTTTCTTTGTATTTTGTTAATTTTTTTTGTTAAATCTTTATGACCAGGGTCCTAAATGCTCGCGGCGTAATCGAGATGTGGCCTAACCAGAGCGAAGTAGCATGTCTCTTTTACTTTTGCATCCGAGGACCTTCCTATTATACGTTTAAGAAAACTATAGAGTGCATCATTCGCGCGTACCATTTGCTACAAATTATCTCGATTTACGGCATTATTTTTTAGATCATTATTTACTATTCTACATAATTATACACCAGGTAGAAATATGCGTTGCGTAATATTTCTTGTGCGTATCCTTTATTTCTTTTTATTCCTCCACACCAAAGCTTAACGTCAACTCTATGACAGGTTTGTTATAGCGGCACGGCGGCGGGAGTAAAGTAATGAGAGATGGCCGATGATAAGCGTGGAGTAAAAGCCTTCGTTCCTTCAATCCCGAGAGGTGTATGGGGAGAGACGGAAGCATGGACCGCGAGCCCCGTCGTGCACGACCGCAGCGGGGGCCAGCCTTGTGGCATTTAAGTAATGATATTGTTCGCTTGATTTATGCCGGCATCATGTCGAGCGCTCAACGGCGAGCTCTGGGAGAGGAGGAAGAGTTGAAGAGGGGCGAGGGCTATGGGGGGAGGGGAGGAGGAACAAAGTAGATAAAAACTGTTCGCATAATAACGAATGGACGTCATAAATAGTTAAACAAGTTATTCATTGTAAAAATTTTGAGTCGTTGTTTCTCAACGATTAATACATACTCTCTCGGCCGGAAAATGTTCGGGTGAATCTTAACAAGCTAAATGATCCATTTACAATTTTTTTTGCAAAAACTAAGAGATTAAATAATCCGAGTGGAAGGGGGACCACTGTGAGGAAATGAAACTTTCTCCGAGGCTCAACTGCTTTCACTGTTGAGGGAATACGAAGTCGTTTTTCCCCAGAGTCAAATTTTCTCAAAGAGGGTTCAAAGTTTTCATTTTATATGGTCACTAATGGCGTTATCCATATCCAGCCCGTTGCGGCGTTGTCACACCGCACAGCGAGGTCAGGTAAGCGATATCATTAAGTGATCACTTAATGAATGGGATGGAGCCAGTATGCAAAAGCGGACATTCACATTCAGTTAGTAGCTCAGCATTGTTTATAAATGGATCTAGAGTGCTAATTGCTCGTGCTATGCTTTACCTCGGGACGTGGAACGGGAAGAGCGAGACTGATAGAGACAACGAAGTAGAGCCGGTAACACACTAACTCATAAGCGTTGTGGTTGAAAACGTGGAACGTGCTCACCGGAAATGTAAAGCAACGAACGACCCGTAAATGTTCATTTCATTATAACCTAAAACCATTTCATTAAAGAATCAATCACATGATCTTAAAAGTCCTCTCAAGAATATGATGAGCGATTTAACATACGTCGATTCGATTGCATATTATCTCCACATAATTTCTATACTATTTACAAGAAAACAACCTAAAAGAAAATAATACTGCATTCGTGTGGGTTTAATTTCCTCATTCTCCACTTTAAGGTAGTCCTTTGCCTACTTTGCACAATATACTCCTTCAAAGGTAAGAGAACACAGGGTACCACGACACTAAAAAAATAGTAACTAGTTCAAAAATGCTTAGAAACGCTCTTAAGCTTTAAGCATGATTAATTCACCAGTTTTTTTAACATATTGTAAGCGATCCGGGGCTAACTGTTATCTTTAATTCAATTATAACCGAATTCCAGATTATATTTTCGTTCGTTAATAAAAGGGAATTCTTTCCTTTATGATTTCAAAGTTCTAACTTGAGCCAAGGCATGAGCTTAATATGTTAATGTTATTCTGAGGCTAATAGTCAATACTTTAATGAAGAGTGGCAACTGACACTACTTCTCTGTAAGTTGGTTCAAATTACACTTCATATATTACACAGCAGTATGTAAGTAGCTAGTTTGTCCGTGCAAAAAAGCAAAAAATATGCGGTAAAAAATATATTCATGTCTTTTTCTGCGCAAGTAACATACCTATCGAAAACTCTGGAGTTAAAAACAAAATCTGAATGTATCGTGGAATTAGATGAGCTAATAATTAAATATGTAATGGTAAGTGGTTAATGGAAACGAAATGGCCCTCTCGGCAATTGACACAAACCTAAAAATATCTCGTTACTCACACACCCGCGTATGAAAAGATGTTACTCGGCGGAATGTAATATTATGGCACCAAAAAGAAGAAAATATGAGTTAAAAAGTTGTCTCTCCTCTAACATAGCCATACTATCGCCAATGCATTGGATGGCTCATCAGGCAATGTGCAACCTTTAGTCACAGCAAAATTGGGTTAGTGGACTGAGGTTTGTCATCTGGAGCGAAGGGGCGGCGCCCCTGGTGCTCGCTGCTCGAGATCGTTCTTTTTTTTCGAACGGTGGGAAGAGTCAGCAGCGAGAAATGTCCTTGAGTAGCGCTCGTGGGCTGTTGGAATGCCAACGTCCCTCGACTTCCATCGCAGCTCGGGGAAGAGCTTGGCAGAAGCGGCAGCCATCGGCGGCACTTGGCCGAGCTTAGCCTCCTTCTTTGGCTTCACCAAAAGCCGAGCCACTGGCAGGTACGCGGTATTAGCGTCAGGTGTGTGTCATGACCAGAGCTCGCTAGTGTAACAAGTACGAAATATTTCATCCAGCATTCCGTCAGTTGCCAAATGAGCGCTTAACACTGGCGCATATATCTGAATGGTATGCCACAGTCCTTGCCAAAAATTGAAAAATTACAGTACATTGCTGACTGATTACGGATGCAGGAACTTCAGCTTCTTAAACAGTTACCACCTTTAGGCTCGAAGCAACAACTAAAATATGAATTTTGCGGTGATTGGTACACCCAATACGAGTGCGTTAAGAGCATTAGGAGTACGGCGAGGTAAACATGCGTATCGATGAAGATTTGTGCATGACCTCTTTGTGTAATCATCAAGATACGATACCATTGCCTTTAGTCAGGATCAAATTCCAAGGAACGACACGATGACAAACAATGCCTATGTCGTACGCCACTGAAGAATTGTCGACGTTCCATGGCCACAATTATTTATTGTGTGAAAACTCATGGACCGCTGTCATCCCATTGAGCTCTCTATGTATTAATTTAGGGTTTCTTTTGACGACGGTCTCTATTGCGAGGGAAATATTTTATAAGTGCATCAAATCCTTCCCATTAGATAAAATACTCGTCCTCTTACTACATTCGACACTTCGCTGGCTTCGGAACACCATTCTTATGTCGGTTCTGATCTACTAGCTCTCGACCAGGTTCCATTGTGTTCCCGATGAGCCATGAACTAACCAGACTGATTTAATCCCGCTCAAACCTACATTTAAATTAAACCTTGAGAAGGTAAAACATTCGTCATTAGAAGGAAAGAAGAATATCACGTTGCTTGTGGCAGAGTTCTCCATTATTGTATACCAGATAGTGTAGCTAACGCTTCAATTTGTATAACCTTCTGAAGCAAAGGATAGATTTGATGACTCTTATTAATTTTGATAATATACTAACAACGTTGTTTTGATCAAATTTATTATGACTTTTATGCGAAGTGATTGGGTTGCAAATCGTAATATTCACCAAACCTTTTCTTTTCCGCAACAGAGAATACTAGCATCAAGGCAAATAAACAAAGCATTTCAGTATTAAATGAACAAAACATTTCAGTATGATTGAATAAAAACTCAAACTTGCCAGATAAACATGGAATTCAATGGTCAGCTAGTCAGGTAAACAAAAATAGCCTCTATAAAATCATCAAATGAGTAACTGTTGGTTGAAACCAATCGAAAATCAATTGTATCATCCTAAACCATGAAACTTGCACCAGAAAATATTGACACTCATAGGACTATACCCGATACTTTTGTACCACTGAGGTCTGCAGACTCTTTTTTTTCAAAACAATATCTTTTTCACGACTACACACATGCTCGATTACTACGTTCATGAGAGATTTTCTAATATTTCCATCACGCAATTCACCGTTGGCATCTGCAATATTATCGCATAAATCTTTCAAGAAATCCAGCCATTATTTTCTGACTAAGGATTCTTTTACCATCCGAACCCTTGCGTACACTTAAGACCTATGTCACTTTACCCTTGACCAAAAGAGCAACACATTTTCTTCCATATATTCAGGACTGTAACTAATAGTAATTGGTAAATTATGAGGTATTATGTGTCATGAGGTGAGTATCAGTATCATGTGATTCATTACCCTAACAAATACATATCATAGAATAATACCGTAAAATGACAAAGATTAGGGAGGAATGGGGAGAGGGAACATGACAATACTTACAGGAGGATAAACCGAAGTTTGTACATTTTTGAGTGCAAGGAGCATTCATAATATAATTTGTATATTCATTAGATATAAAAGAAAATTTGAACGGATAATAAACAATACCTTATGTTATCGTTTCCAGAGAGGCATGGTGCCAATTTTACGACACATTCAATTGAACTGATTGAAAAATTAATATTTCTGAAACAACTTTTTGAGACGATGGTGACATCAAGCACATTTCAAAGATAATAATGAACTCAAGGTTAAATACTGCACAGTTTAAATATATCATATGCACATAATACATTTTGTTGCGGTCTTTTCAACGACTACACGACAAGAGAAACTACAGTCTCAACCACAACATTGACGTATCTTTAACCGTGGACATTTTTCCATTACTTTATTTAATATTTGAAAATATTAAGGAAATTTCTCACAATGCCTAAAAACGTTGGCATAGTTAAGCACTGACAAATAAAGATTCTCACGATGCAGTATAAAAAATCAGTTTCCGCCTTGTTGAATTGAAACTACCAGTGATACCAGAATTTTCATAGCAATTACTGAAAGGAACTTTTCCCAAATACTAAAAATTAATGTGCGAATTTACACAGAGAAAAAGTCATCCGCCTTGACCGGGATGACTTTTTCTCTGTGGAAATTCGCACATTTGTGCATTGCGGGTGACTCCGTAAAAGTGGAACTCCGTGGCTAGTCCCGGATAGCTTAAAATTTGACTAAAACTTAATCCAAAAAGGCGTGACATCGATACATATAAAGAAGAATCTTTGTCTGTTTGTCTGTCTGTCTTTTATACAAATCTACAGTTTTATCTCGATTGAGATGAAATTTTGCAGATTTATATCTCAAGACAGGAGAAAATTTGTAGGCTATTTTAAAAAGATCTCAGGGCCTCAAAATGTCCCAAAAAGGGTCCCTTTGGTGATCTACGCTACGCATTGGGTTTTATGCAGTGGTTTCATTTTTTCCTTTTTAAAATTACTTCCGCTCAAGATAGGGGATCGGAATTTTTTATCGAATCGCTTAAATATGGAACTTTTTAATTCTTTCAACCAAGTATCATTTTCACATGGAAATTGTCTAAAAATCACCTTTTCAGCTGCAAATCGCCCATTTTTCTTTGAACTCAACAATACTATATTCGCCTGACAGCCAGATTTTGGCCTTTAATGCATATAAAATTCATTTTGCTTAGTTAAGCTGATTAGGAATGCTAAGCATTGGATTTTGTGTATCAGTTTATTTTTTGCTTTTTAAAACTACTTTCACTCAAGATAGAGAGTTAAAATATATTTTATTAGATACCCTAAAGCATGATGCTATTAATATTCGTAGTACCATGCCCGAAAGAATGAAATTTCTCACTTTTTTATGATTTTCTTTTACGAATTTTCCTTGACAACAAAATACGCAAACAAAAATAATCAGAGTATGATCCCGAGCAACGCCGGGTAATTCCGCTAGGTACTAATAAATAATGACTGGCATGCGTTAGCATAAACATTAACAACGAAATTGACTGATAATTGTATTCGTGAATAAAATAAAAAAACTTAACAGATAAAACAGGTACTTAGAATGAAAGTTGAAATACACCAAGGTTAATTGTATAAAATATTAATGAACATGTCCATAAATTCAATTAACCGAGTTTCAAAAACTGTTTCCTTTCAAGGAGGTGGACGGTTTTTTTCTCCGCCACTGCCCATCCATTTATTTCGGTATATTAAGAGGCATTACATCATTTTAAGACAGTTATAATTGGATTTCAATATCACCTTTGCGTCGGATCGCAATTAGGAATCCTTAAGTACACGCATTAAGGCCGTCAGTTATCAGCACGGTGCAACACTTGGATCAAATCCATGCCCTGCTCATTAAGGTTACCATAAGGGAGTGACTAAGTTGGTTTGGTCTCAAGGGGCCCAGGTGGGCTTCTTTCAATTCCTACGACTAGATTTTTATCGCTCTCATTTCCGCTTCCATTATGAATGACCTTCACTTTTTATTAAGGAAACGTAAACATTATTAAATTGTTATGTTGACGACGGCACTTAATTGAAGTGGGTGGAGTTTTACCGCCATCAATTTTGATGACGATATGAGCATAAATCGGAATCAATAAATAGCGTCCTGCATGCAATTTATAAAAGAGCAGCATTAAAGTCAAATTTCCATCAAACGAAGGTAGTCTCTCGCAGGACTTTTTTTAAAATAATAGCCAATCCTTTTAGATGATCCCGCTTCATCGACAGATTATAGATTGGTGGAGGGAATTAGGAGCCTCAGTGAATAATGGGAAACTTCAAAACAAATGACGAATTTTCAACTAACGAGAAAATTGGTATCCTGGTGAGTTAAGAAAATGTGTAGGAAGAATGTGGCAAGTAGGAAAAAAACACTCCAGGAGAGACAGCTGACAGAGAGAAATTGCTGCAACATAGTTATAAAATTCAATCCAACGGCAGTTAAAGACGTGGGGATCTTGAGAAAATATAGCTCGGGCGTATTGGCAACTTTTCACAGGATTCACTTTTGACAGAGTTCAATTTTTAATGCTAACTCATCTTGTTTGAGCAACATAAATAAAAACTCGAAGAAATCGTTAAACTTAGCTCACCTCACGCATAGTGGCTTTAATAGTTCGTCAATGTTTCAAAAGATGTGCTATTCATATCGATAGTTAAAAACATAACTACAAAGTTTGAAATAAGAGATTACAGATATTATAATAGAGGAAATGATTAGTTAATCGGACCAAATTTAGTACCAGATTCAAGTAAAATAAAATATCAGATAATATACAAAATATCTACGATGTCAAATATTAAATAAATTATTTCTCTTTCATTGTTGTCAAGCATATGTCCCCAAATAACAAGAAGGCTGGTGCGCGAGCAATTTCAACGAACTTTTTTCAGCGAAGATGAAGCAACGGCATATATTATTTGATCGACCACCGACTAAATGCATTCATAGCTTGCGGCAAGCAATTACTTTTTGTCTCACAGGACAAGATTCTGCCGATTGAGTCTTCAACACAACCCTCGTGTTATTACATTGGTTTATATTAATATAATGAGGAATTTTGCGTTTTTTACCATTCATAAACCCTTTTTTTTCTAACCCATAAGTATCATCTCAGAGTATATTACTCTATGGTATCATTCTCCTGTCGACAGCAAAATTGTATTTCAAAAAGCATCGAACAAACGATGCAATGCACTAGTACGCTATTTTAGCCGAGGTACAATATCGTTAAGGTGGGCATATTATGAGTATTATAGGATAATTCTAAAATGGAAATATCATATTTATATCTCGATAAAAAATAACACTACAACGCGCACAATGAAAAAATAAAAAAGTAATTAATATAGATTTCCAAGGTTTACTTAATCATATTCAACACTGTAGCAAGTTATATTGGCGAGGCAAAATATGCATGACAGCAGTAAGTACATGTCCTTATCGATAGAATCACGAGTTCTAATTGTTTTCAACGTATATCTCACTATTACTCAATTTAATAACATGATAGTGACCCATTTTGATGTCCACAAAAGGAGGGCCTGATGGATAAATACAGTATACCAGAGCTGTTCAAAAATTAACGGAAATTTCTGTACAAATATGATTTGAGAGTGCTCATGACTAATTGGTCCATATATCCTTATTAGAGCTCTCCTTATTTAGAGATACACCTATTAGGGGTGTTTCAACTTCGCCATTCAGTCTTGGGGTGCTTATTTGGGTCTCACCTCCCTATCCCGTGCCTAATTCTCTGTAATGTCATCAATAGCGATTTTGAAGCACTGATTTTAATAGGGAAATTTAAAAAAGAGGTACGCTAGGTAAGGAGGGAGGATAAAATAGAACAGTAATTTGATTTTTTGCACAAATTTCACGCATTTACTAGGATTAATAGCGGGCGCGTTGTTGCTGTCGAGACAGGTCATTCTGTTCGGCTGCTATCAAACGAGGAACAAACTTTGCTGCAACCTGATGCATGATCAATTGTTTGGCCATAATGCCATGATAGAATCCAATCAAGATTAAAAAAAACTTTCCAGCAAGTACTCTGGCTGTCTGACAACGGTTGGCACGCAACAGATCCTCGATTTTCTGAGTGATACTGCCATCAGTTGACGCCAAAGTCCCTCCTAGTTGAGGGTCATCTTCAAATGATACACAACCAATTTTAAACCAGGTAAACCGTTCATAGCACCACGCACGACTAAGAGTCTTTGAAAGCCTTCTTCATATTTCGAAAGTTTCTGAAAAAGATTACTTAGGTCACACGTAACATTCCATGTTGCGACGTTGATCCCCAAAACTGGAGCATTGAAAAAATCACCACGGCTACTAAAACAGCTTCCACTTATAGTGGTATATGACAGGAACTTAACTAGATTGTAACAAATGGAAAACCACGGGTACTCGGGTAGAAGTGAAGAATGCAGCGCCACCAACCAGACGCTGCTATAACTATCTGTTACCGCGCAATAAAAGAATTCAAGTTTTTTTAACAGCCCTCGTATGTTTATTATAACGATAGAAGCCCCTTTCGTCAACGCTTCTGAAAGCACCGCTAATTTGGAAAGAAAATTGAAAAAGTTGAAAGTTTGCTAAAAAGTAAGTAAATATTCATTCTAAGTGAACTTTTCATGAACTTTTGCTTTTAGAGAAAGTGAATCTGCGCTAAGTCACCAAAGAAAAATCGCTATTTTGCAGTAGCCCAGAAATGAAGATGAAAATGCCTTCCCGAAAACCTTAAATCATCTCAATGGAACGTGTTCATATCGTGACTCATGAATTGAAGTTATTGCAAGCACATTTTAGATAAATTTTCTTGATAGTTGTAGTTACGTAGCATCAAGTCACCGGAGAGCAAAGATTGTTAAGAGGAAAATTGCATCCATACTTTAAGCGGGAGGTTTATAAACTCAGCCCACTCCAGCCGATATAAGACTAAGTTTTGCAATTATGCATACTGCTACAGCTCAAGATAGATTATTTCATTTTATAATTCAAAAATACAAAAGCCATCACCATTCGAGCTTTAGCCTGGCAGTTTGCAACAGAGAATGCGGAAAAACCCTCCGCATTGTCCAGCTTCGAGTGGACTAATTTCCCTGCTCCTCACATTGGAGACGCTTGTTCATGAGAGGATATTGAATCTTTTCCAATCGACGACCGATGAATATGCATGTAAAACACAGCTAAACAGCAAAAAGCTGAAGACGCTAAAATGTATGCAGGGATACAAGAAAAACAGTCCCCCCGAGATTATTTCCCGCAACTCAACAGCATTAGGAGGGGATGGGGAGATTTATTCATTCCACTCCCCCTTTGGGCTTTTTTCAAAGCGTGCAACATTTCTCACCAACGTGGATCGCGGCAAGTCGAACAAAAATCAGCGCGTGTGCCTCCCCCTGCCCCCCCCCCCAACAACGGCTCCTTCCCCACACCCACCCATCACCCCCCTCCACTCAACAGCCGATCCCAACCTCTCCCTCTCCACCCTCGACACCTCGGCGAACATCCGTCTTTCCAGGGTACGCGCACCCTTCCCAGAGACTAGAATTTCTCACCCGACGCCTTCCCCACGTCTACCTGTCCCCTTTCCAACTTCACGTCTCCTCCTCGGAGGCATCTGTGAAGTAATTACCCGGTGGTTAGCGAGTAGGCGCCTCCAGGAAACCCGCTCCCGCCCTCCCCACTCCCTGCCCACCGCTCTTATCTCTTCGTGATCGCCGAACCATTTATCAACGTGCCCGCCCCCTCCTCGGCCTTCCCCCTATATCCCCTGCCATCGCCGCCACCCTCCCCTCCTCCGCCTCACCAAACCACACCACACCTCAATCTCTCCAGTGCCGAGGAAGAAAAGAGTATCTACTACTCACTACTCTTTCTCTCCCATGCTACATCCTAGTTCCACGCCACTTATCCCATTTCTTTGGAATCCGCTAATCGTTGTCCGTCCACAATAAGATTGCATGTTTCAAACGTATCGGAACCTGTTTGTTGAATGTGTAAAGTATGAAAAGTGCTCAGGTGTCGCGTTCGCTGAAATTATTCCGCTCGCACGATAAATACTTGAGGTCTCGCGCCGTCGGGAGACGGGTGGGGGGAGCGGGAGGAGAGTTAAGGGGATACTGTGGAATCAGAGGGGGATGGGGAGCGAGGATTCATTTCCTTTGATGCTTTTCTCGCTCCACGAGGAAGCATGTGTCGCTCGAGCCCTTAACGAAGTGGTTGAGGAGTTTGCCTCGAGGCTCGGTGTACATAAAGATTTCTTCATCTTTTTTTCCCGTCTTTCTCCCTTTCCATCTCGGCCTGCCTCACCTTCTCCCCGCGCCTCCCCCCCCCCCCCACACCCCCCCTCAGAGGCGGTGCCGCGGAGAGTGGTTCGGGTGGGCGGAGGGGTGTGAGCAAGCAAAGGGCCCGCGATTACATCTCTTCTCCTCGCAGAAGGGCACGGAAGGCAACCCGGGCAAGGAGAGGTGGCAACGCCGCGCGATGGAAATCCTCCTCCCGGCCAACGGAGAGAGGTATGGTTCCTCTCTCCGCGCCGTGTGGCATGGCATGGCACGAGAGCACCTATATATGCTAATCTAATGAGGGGATGTCTTGTTGCGTCTTTTTCCAAAGAAAATATGCTCATATGAGACACGGGAGAGCAAGTCGTTGAAGATAATTCGGGATTTCCACCGAGTCAGGTTCTCCATTTCTGCCGACGTTTCGATGGACGAGTCGTCCATCATCCTCATGCCCTGAGGATGATGGACGACGCGTCCATCGAAACGTCGGCAGAAATGGAGAACCTGACCCGGTGGAAATCCCGAATAATCTTCAACGACATAGTTCGCCGGGAAAACCTTCGATCATTCTTCACAGGAGAGCAAACTTTTCAAATGTAGTCCTGTGCTGGAGGTTTATTTTTGACACCTAAGTTCATTTGATTGGACGATTTTATCGCAGAGTACCGCGTTGAAATAAGCTAGTTGCTTTCGGCGTTGAAAATGGAATCGCCGAAGTCCGAAAGAGGACAGTAATAAGAACGAAATTGAAGCGCGAAGGGACGAAAATTGTGAGAATATCAATTTTTTAACCGTAGGGAAATAAGAAAACCTTTTGACGATTTTTTCATTTTCAAACGGTTGAATTTCCTAGTTATTGTATGAGAAAATCTAGTAAATATTTCCCTGTGATGAGAGATTTCATATGTGAGTCAGAAAAACCATGCCCAAGAATTTACATGAGCTGATTGAAGATACTGTCCCTCAGGAGAGAATATGATAGCAATGAAAACGCTCGCATTCAAGAATATTTGCATCCAAGATAGGCTTTTAAAACCAGGACTTACATTATTAAATTCCAATATTTACCACAAAGAGTAATCTATTTCTCATAAGAACCTCTTTTATTACGAAGAGTGACAGTCATATCAAAAGTAAAGGCTCATTACCTTGGCCGTTCCTACAATCCTGATCAGCGGCTCCTTGTAACGTAGTACAGTACTATAGAGTACCTTGTCTCAATGCGTGAACACTGCTGAAAAGTCACGATCCTGTTATTATCTACTTATACAAACAAATAAAAAAAACGAGAAAATGGTACTATTTTCCATGACTATGGCTTTCCTTTGCTTATGCAGCTAATGTCTTGAAAGGATGATCGTGTTAATCGGGAGTAAATGTACAAGTAAGAGCCGTAAAGTGCAACGTAAAATGGAATATATTTCTTCATGCTTCGAAATTTATCGCTTTATTGTTTTCGAATAATTGAAAATGTGAAAGAACTTTGAGCAAGAAAAATGTTTCATTATGCGTAATGCTTAAATTTATAGCCTATCTGAAGGGAAATTTCCTCCTCTCCAGGATGAGGACATTAGAGTCAAGCCACACAATAAAAGAGACAGGCTTTATAAGTTTGGTAATAAAATGGCGGCAAACTTCTATTGAATATGTCAGCAGAGCCAAATGAAATGTAGCCTTAGTCATTGCTGGCAAAATTTACAATTCGGAACACGGCGATAACTGTTAAAACAGTTAGGCATTGTCGTAAGGAAGTCTGAGACGCAGGGGAATTGTGTGGGCTGCAAGATAATGCGACGGCATCCTTACCTCGTAACAGGAGATCTTGCCAACCCACGCAGATGCGGATGACAAATAAACCAGCTGAATCTTATGACGCGAGGAAAATGTCGTGTTCTCGGCCCAAAAAGATAAGTACTTGAGAATAAGAAGTAAAAAACATCCCTCTTACAACCGAGTTGGGCCCTAAGGCAAGTACCATGCCAATACGTATGTCATACGTGTTGATGTAGGTAAAACAAAACTGAGGGAAGACATGTCAAAAAGCAAACCATTTATTAAGTTTTGACACTGATCTATTAGAGGAACTACCGCAAATAACTCTTTACCAACAGCAAATGGGGTAAGACTCAAATTTAACCATGCACCATGTTTAATACCTGATTCCTCTCTTAGGGATTTAATTCGGGTGGCTTGCAGCCGATAAAAATCCTGATTAGATAGTCATTGGAGTATATCCCGAGAAAAGAAATTAGTTGGATAGACTCATTTCTAGCTTCGCTGTTAAAAACTTGTGGTCTTGGCCGACTTGACCGAAGCACAATTTGAACATATTAACAAGATTAGAGAGATAGATTGTCGTACTGATAGATTTAAAATGTCATTTTTCCCGCGTACTATAAGAGAGAACAATAGGCAGCGTAGCAAAGGTATAGGTAGGTGAAATATAGTTAGAGAAGTCTGTAGTGCATGATGCATGTAAGAACAACAAATAATCCCTTTCTTATTATGTAGATACTAACCATGTGACCCTATTATCTAGCATGCCTTTATTAAATATCCTAATTGCATGTCAATAGGGCATGTTTGGTGATCTTCACCCCCTGCCACACACCCTCGTGGTGGCTCGCAGGGTAGTACGTACATGAAGCACCACCGAACTGACTTGGCCGAAATACTGAATATTTATAGTCATATATAGCGCAAATATCTTTCCCATCGAATGTCCATACACTTCCTGGTATCCTCATTGCTTCAATTACTTTTATGGATTACTCACGGGTAGAATGAAATTCACCGGGCAATCCGCTTCGGACAACTCGTTCCGTTGTTTAATTCCGTGGCCAAATCGAGAATTTCAATTTCCCTCCGACTGACTCATGCAATACGAAATCATACGAGAGGCTCTGGCCATTGGTTTTATTCTCCATTGATTATATTTCAAATTAAACTTAGCCATTTTAATTTATTTTCAATCCATCGCTTTTCCAATCAATAAATATCCAATATTTTACTTAAATTTTCATGAATTAAGACCATGCTCATATTTTACAAAGCACTCCTGGTTACTTTATTTACTTTACGGGCCACTTTTAAGTATTCTTTCAAATTTTTCTTCATTTTATTTATGTGATTGATATATTCTCCTCTCAGAGATCCTGATTTTTTTCAGTGACTTTTAAGGTAAGGACTGTCAAGCCTATTCAACCTTTTAAAATGCTGATTCACTCTTTCATACGAAAACTTTTCCGGAATTTATTAAAATCGATTTGAAACGATAACAATCCAATGACAAGTGGAGGGGAAAGGTGGAAAAAAGTGATAGCAACTGCGATATGTAGAAATAAGAAGTATATCATTGAAAAGAACGCACCACCCATAAAGTATGAGGTGACAATACTCACATCGCCAAAACAACTACTCTTATTGATAAATAGTTCTCGGGTTTGGCACCGGGTAAGGCTGTTTAAGGCCTTAAACAGCCTTACCCGGTGCCACACCCGAGAACTATTTATATATAGTATTCGCCGGGAAAGCCTACGATCTTTTAACTACTCTTATTACATGGATATTACCGAGTACTTCAACTAAAAATGTAATGCCAACAGAATTCCAATAATCTTATCGTCCTCCAACAAGCAACAGCCCACTTGCAAGTTGTGAAATTGCCCACTAGGAAAATCTCACGTAACTACTTTATTTTCCTAGACCAAAGCATGCCAGCCGCCACAAAGACAAAAGTCAGAAGCTGCTGAGTCACTAGCTACTGCCATAGAGTAAGCAGTAACAGTCAGTGTATTTTAATCCTAATTGTCAATTACTGCTTACTTTAGGCTATTACATAATCGTGGGTGTCCAATAGTTTTTAAGAAAGACAAGGCATTCAAGAAACGAAAATGCTTTAGATTTCCACTCAATATTTACTATCGTAAAGACAATAAGGCTTTTCACCAAATCAGGCAGTGACATAAACCTTAGTTTTTTGTTGGCTTGTCTATGAGGAAAATCTGAGTTGAAGTACATTTTCGTTAGCTTATCTCGGGGATATAACTTTCATTACCTGAGCTGGACCTCAATAATGGACCCCGTGTGCTCATCCGAGGGCTCTCATAAAGTCTAAAAGCACTGAATGCCCGCTTGGTAGAAATAGTTATGGTAATCCATGTTTATCCGTTTATTTCCGTCACACATTCTTCTCGAGATATCTTTTACAAGCTAATAATTCGATTAGTTGAGCCTTAAAATCAATTCTTACAGTAAAGGGGTCTCTAATGCTCGCCTACCAGCGTTATATACATAAACATTTTATCATTAATACCTTCAGTACTTTCACCCTCCATGCTACCAAAGCATGTGCTCAAGGACCCTTAAGAAACAAAGTATTATCAGATTATATTAATGAAATCGGTCTACCAAAAAATTGCTTTAATTGTGAAATTGCTTTATGTTCAGAAGCATAACATTCGGAAAATAAAAGAAAATTTCCTTCAATTTTCTAGAATAAATAAACGAAACAAAAGTAAATAATCATTAGGGTGAAACATAATAAGCGTGAAATAGGGGTGAATAGAGGAATGCAGTCCGCTAATTTTTGGAATAACCGCGGATGGAAATGTTTAAAAAAGGAAAAACTTCTTATTTCTACAAGTAAACTTATCGAGGTTTATATATAATATTTCAAAGCTCGCTGATCCATCAATTATGTTCATTTATTTCTACCCAAATCCTAGTATCTGATTAAATGACTGAAACTCCCGTAATTGTAACTACAGAAATCGTCGAGTTTCAAATAACGTAGATGCCTGCATCATTTTCCACATTTGAGTGGATAATCTCCTCTCACATTTAGAAAATTAGTCAAGCGACTTGAAAATTCAACCAAAAATTTTGAACTTTTTGCAAGCTATATTTAATATTTTCAGCCGAGTTAAAATAAAATATCTATAAAGACGGATCGGATACATCTCAAGGAGACGACACACTCACTTTTGATCAGCATTCTTTTTCTAGTGCAGTGCAAGATAAATAGGCTAAAAAACAATTTGGGAGACTGATCAATGAAGCGTTCATGAGAAAAGTTAAACGAAAAATATTCCAGAATGTATATTACGAAGTTGTAACGACGCGCAATGAAAATAGGTCGTTAATTGTACATGTATGTTGTTTGCGACCTGTATTATATTGCTCCTCATTTCACTACATGGTATTTTTTCTCCAATAAACAACACCGCAAAATGCACTGATTGCACTGGTATTTTCCTTAGTTTCAAACATTTATACGTGTTCATACGCAATGGGAGTGAAAGACCAACACGGTCGCTTTACAAAAGTGACCTCGTTGGCAACATTATCGGGAAAGCTTTAAATGACCTAATCGGATAGACGGTTTCCTCGTGTAATATTCAAGCTTAGTGAACTCACTCCCATTAACCATCATCAAATTAACCGTTAAATTTTATAAACTTTCAAAATTTATCATCTCGAAGGCCACCTCATACATAATAAAATTTACAGAATATTTCCACTTGTTTTCAATGAGCTGTAAATTCAAGTGGCTGCCATTTATGGCTGAACTATATGCACCAGGTTCTTTCATTGAAGAAAATAGACGCACGCTTACAAGATTAATGCATTTATTTGAGGATTCTACCTGCTCATTTGTAGGTTTTTGGGCAGAACTTATTGGAACGCCCTAATTTATGACATATCGTTGTTATCCCTCCTATAACTTAGCTCTGATGTGGTCGAAGTCACATCCGGTGTTCTTCAAGGAAGTGTGATCGGACCACTTATTTCATTGGGCAGAGGAGGCAGATGAGGTGGATGGAGAACGTTATGAAAAGAGGGGAAATACTGAAAAGAGTAACAATTGTAAAAAGCCTGAAGCATGTTCAAGAATAATTTGCAACACGCATGAAAAATAATTTTGAGTCTCAGTTCTAGCACTTGTAAGGAAAGTCATTTGAAGTTATAACAATGAAACTAAGGTGCATCATAAGTGAAAAATTATTCGCATTACCCCAACGCCGTGGCTCCATCAAAAGATACTGATGGTAAATGTAAGTTTGCCTTTTATTTATGAAGTGAGTGATAATGTGCCAGAGAAATTGATTGAAGTTAATTCTAAGCTTATACGGCTGCCCCATTGCATTTCATTGACTTTCGCATTTTTTAGGAATGGTATTTTATTTCTAATTTAAGGAGACAATACATGCTCCATCAGCATCTCTTCTCAACACCGTGCTGTGCCATGTGATTTTACCTGTAAGCAAAAGATTCACATGATATCTTTACACCTAGCCATAAAAAAGAGTCCTCACCATTACAAGTACTTTATGTGGCATAATTAACGTACATTTTCCGTTTTTAACAGCGTACTTTTACAGAGCATGTCAGCGTATAGTTGGTACTAAAGTAAATATTTCTTTTTACGAACTATAAACCGTCAATTATTCTTTTGCAAACTATGCAATATTGATATGCCTTTACCATAATAAGGCTGCAACTCAGATGTCACATATTTCCTTGAATAGGTTTCTCCCAGCATCCATTTGTCCCATTCGATTCACCGGACGCAATGATTTAACATCCTTTGATTGTAACTGCTATAAAAACATTCCTTGTGCACATAAACCACTTTAACGTTTATAAATACTGTCATTCGACCGAAAATGTCATTATTACTGTTTATTTTTGAAGAAGACTCAACCTTCTTTTTGTCCTCAAATGGTTTTTGCGCATGTGAGGGGCAACAAATTTATTATTTATTTATATAAATTACATGACGGTAGGCGAAAAGAACGGAAGTACGGGGTCCATTGACTCGAAGAAGTTGACAGAATCCATAGCCAGGATATTAAAAAAACAATTTGCATTAAAATTTTAGCCGGAAAAGTCTTAATTTTTTTCGAGTCTCCCGCGCCATTTGCACGCAGAATCTCAATCCATGTACGTGATGTGAAACATATTATTTTTAAACACTTTCATTTTTCGTTCGTGATCAAGCAATTAAGCAAAATATAAAACGACTATTATTTTCCATTGAGCGGCGTCATCAATTTAAGAAAATAAATGTAAAAACTGTGGTTATTACGTAAGTGCATTGTTATAGACATAGTAAATGGCTTTTCAAAATATAAAAACTTAATAAATTTATTACATTACTTCTATATGTGGCCAATTTGGCTATACAGTCCCGGGATCTCCAGCACCGAAATCCTCCATAGCAAAAAACAATAATGGAATGGTACAGCTGCACAAGACTAGTTCTTGACTTTAGGCCTCTCAAGCTAGCCTCCCGACAGAGAGAAATCCAAGTATTAAAATAGGTAACATCGATGAAGTGGAGGAGTATCTATCGAGTTATCAAAAAGAACTGGTAGTACTCACCTCGTATGCACGAATGATTACATGGTTTCAAAAAAAAAAGCAACAATTTTAATATAGATCGAGATGGGATGAACTTTAAAGGCCAAACCGAGTGCGCGTATATTGAGGAAATATCTTTCTGCAAGTCCTTCCCTGTTAAAAGAGTATTAATCAAGAATTTATTTTATAAAGTGCTATCCATAGCGGAAAAGGCTAAAGACAGAGACCCCAGAGAAATATTTTTTTGCCGTTTGCGTAAGTTTATGAGCAATGGAATTTCATTGCGTGGACACCCCAATTATCGGGACTTAACGGTGGCATCAGCATGGGGTCATTGCTTTTCCTAAAGCCCAAAAATCACCTGCAATCATTCTCCTCCTCCTTTGAAATCCAGTCATGATATTCAGATGACCATTTCGTTGGAAAGAGGAACATTTAGAAAAGGATACACGAGTGTTTGCACGCTAATGTTTGACGTTCATCGCGTGATAAGTTCCCATAACTCGACGAGACGCACAAATTCCCTGAAGCGTATGAGTTAACGGAATGCTCACGTTAGATTATCTCAAATGAGCTTGAGCAAATCATCAGACGAAAGACAGCAAAAACATATTTCCATACACTGAAAAGAAGAAGGTAGAGAAGAATTTGAGTGGATACATTCATCATAAACTGAATGAGGAATGCTTTAGTTATCAAGATAAAGTACTACATGAATGTTATAAAATTCCACTAAATGAGTGTTCCGAGTTCATATGCGTCAAGAACTTCATGCTGTACACAATAAAGCTGCTTTCGAATGGTCAGTTAAAAAATAATTCAGCTAAAGATCGTATACTTCTAAAGTATGCTATAACACCAAAAATTAGTATTATAAACTATGAATTTATCGTAAATTATTATTTTAAAAATTCAGATGCATTAGCGACAGCCTTTTGTCAACAAAATTTCACTCTCTTAAACAGAAGATATAACATATGTTGTCGTTCATTCCATATAACATGTCATAATTCGTAATTTAAAAGGTCCTTGCTTAGTCTTACAAAACCTCTAATATTGAGATTGCTACTTATGTAGCACCGGCTAAAATAAAATACTCTATTTGGTTTTTCGTTCACGAATCGATTATTCTTGATTAGGTTTTATCGAGATAGTTAGTCATTTGTTATACCTTACACCACTACGTGGGTAGGGTATATTGATTTTGTATCGACAGAAATGTAACGCATTGAAGGAGGCGTGGCAGGTATGGAAAAGTATACATAGAAATGATCAGCATCACCTTACGAATCAATCTAGCTATGTCCGTCTGTCTGTCTGTCTCTTCGTACGAAAACTGCCGTAAAAATTGAGATATGGAGTTGAAAGTTGGGTTATAAGCCTCTAGTAGTCCACAGACGGCACAGTTCTAAAATGGGTTGGATCGGACCAAAACTACTATTTTTTTAATTGAAAGTGTTGTAGCGTATTTAAGATCCGGCAAGGCCGAAGACAATTTGTTCACTAGTTTTTTAACTAAGTGACCCTTGCAGAATTTTCGGCTTATTTTTAAATCTTTATCACGTCTAAACTTTTTTAAATATAATTAAAATATATTAGAACACACTCTACTTCAATGATCAAAGTCATTTTTTGATAAACTATCCATACCATTTGATTCCGATTACAGTATTATTCAGATTTCATGCATAAAAAGCTTGTAAAAAGTGAAAAAAAAACAGAAATCTAATCAAATATTACCTAATAAAAAATAGTGCTGCATGAATAGAATTCACACAAAATACAATGGCACTCATTATGAAACAAAAAACATACAAACGACAATTTTGAACTCAGTAAACACATACAACCATATCAAACTAAGAACAATCCATATTTGTTAACTAACTGAATATAAACATGTCTATTTAAAACCAAAAACATTTCTAAAGTAATTTCATTAAATTTATTTAAGTAATTTTTCTCATTACATTCTCATACACAGTTCTTAATTTTAAAATATCAGTTATTTATTACACATGTTTCGGTAGGCACTTAATTCAAATATTTTTTTCATTAACGTTTATTAATATTTTCTAAAAAATTTATAATTCCTTCAGCAAAATCGAAATAGTGTATGTAATTACAAGAATATTGAGCGAGTGCACACCACTATTACCATATCTTTTCACATCAGTTTTGGTCCGTGAAATCCTGTTTTTTAAATATCGCAATGTCTAACCGATATAATGGAATAATAGCCCAAGCAATCGACTGAATTAAGTAATTTTTCTCCTCATAACTTTGGGGACGTGACATTAAAGATTAGCACTTATAAATTGTTGGAAGATTGTTTACATTTGTCTGTGTTGGCCGGCAATCTAATTTTTTTCTTTATTGCCTAACTCAAATGTTCTGATCAATCTTTAATATACATCAAAATTCTGTATTTAATTTTTTTGAAATGGTGAAGTCAATATCTTTTTCACTGGAAGTTCCAAACTGAAAAGTTAAATGTGTCAACAGACATGTCAGTAATACTCGATAATCTATTTCTCAGATTACAGTTATGTAGAATATTATTTACAAGTTTTTTGGGAAACTGATTGTTTAACAGAATATTTTTTACTATTTTGGAAATTTTATCATGTTAAGTTGGACCACTAAGATGTAAAAATGTGTTTAACAGCTAAGGCATTTTTTATCAAACGTTATAAGAGGTGTTATAATTTGTAATTGAGGTATCTGCAAGTGTTCATGTGTTTCCTATCAGTGCTAATTTCTCCAACATTAGTCCTCCTAATTACTGTGTCAACAAATGAAAGTCCACAGGCGTGGTTCTCAGTTTCAAGAGTGAAATGTAGTTTATTATGGAAACAGCGAATATTTATGAATTGTAAATAAGCGGTATAATTATTCTGATTATTTAACACTTAGGTTTCTCTTTATTCACGCTTAAAATATTATGTTGCAAGAATATACTGTAGTCAAAATGTTAATGTTTGTATATGTATAGTTCATATAAAAATGCTCTTGGTTTTGGAAGGAGAGGGTGTGATCTTTGGTGTTTTTGTTCTCTGTTATAAATTTTTTAGCCCTGATGAAGAGTTAAAAATAATTATTTCTAAGTTGGAACATAATTTTACAAATAATGGAATAAGGATTCTTGGTGTTTTATGCACTTCCACATCCATAAAATAAAAAATCCTGAAATCCCTACGGTCGAACCTGGATGAGAGAGAGTCGAATGGACTGAGATTTTTTTCTCACTAATAGTCTTACGGAGCCGATTTCTCACTAATAGAGCGCGGGAGCAGCTTATGCCTCGTACATAGATTTTTCTGGTGATATTCTGATTGATTCTTCCAAAGGAGCAGCTTAAATTAAAGTATACTTTTGTAACTTTGGCCCACCATTGCATTTTGTGGTCTTCTGCATTACAAATGTGGTCTTTTTGGTGTGAGGTGGCACACGCTAATTCACTTTTCAGGCGTAATTTCAAGATAAATCATAAAAATGGGGATTTTTAACAGCGCTTCCTCTCCAAGCATAAGGTCACATGATTGGTGCGAAATATCACATTTCCACGCTACCATAACTTACAGTCTTGTCCTAAACCTCTTTAAGATCGTTCAACTTTAGCGCGTAGGACTACGAGAAAGAAGTGTGCGCTACGATCGCCAATGATATACTTCCCTATTCAACGTGCCAAACATATAAAGGACAGGCGATGCGTCGCAACTGATTTCGTTACCCTTGTGCTACCCGATTCAAATCAGACTAACAATTCAAAGACAACTCACTGAACGTGTTATCTGCATCGGTAACACGGGAGATTGACCAGGGAAACGTTACTAAAACGTCAGCGAGATAGACTTGGAGAAATACTCGTAGATACAGACGGGAGTAATACCTTATGAGTGTCACATCAGTTCCATCCGTAAGATCTAACGACCAAAACGGAAGAATTTAATCCAGTGACGGTGTTTTGCCGACGCATTCCTCCCCGAGACCCTCGCTCAACAACACTCATCCCCCTTTCTCTACCCCACCCCACGATCACCATACACCGGGACTGCCGCCCGGCACACAAGAGCATTATCACGACACAGCATCCGAAGCCATGGTAATAGGATGCAAATCAGATCATGGGTTTAAGTGAAGCTCTAAGAGTGACCGTGATTCTATTCGCTGTCGGTGGAGGGGGGGGACGAGGAGTGGGAGGTAGGAGGGGACAGGTCCCCGAAAGCTCTCGCTCCGGATAGAAAAGAAGGCTTAGGGAAGGCGTGAATGGCGAAGACTTCCCAGCGGATGGCTGAAGATGCTGCCGCCGACACTGGCGACTAGAATGCGAGGTGGAATTACTGCCGGCTCCACTTGTGGTAGAAAATGCGGCTCTGAGATGCTTGCGATTGATATGGTCGAGAGCCGGAATGGAAAATGGTCGGGAATGGGAAGTGTGTTGGCCGAAGAGATCGGTGGTATGGGCCGGACGATAGAACCACCGCCAAGTGGCGGGGACCGGCCGTCGGAGGGGAGGGGTCCACGGGAACGTCTCTCATTGCATTGCCAACTCACGAACCGTGGTTATACTCTACAGCATCTCCGAAAGCCTTCCTCGGAAGACTATGGGGCCGGGAAGGCAGAGGGAGCCGCAGACGTCGTCGTTCGCAACGGCGGCAGCTTTTTAGTGATTAGGAGGAGAGTGAGAGGCGGGGGAGGGGTTGCTCACGGTCGTGGGGGCCGGATGTGGCGGCGGGGGGGCGGGTCCCGGGGGATGGAAGGCGAGCGCTCAATCCATCCGTCACCGGGACAAATGATGGATGGCTTCATTGTTCCCCGGACACTTCAACTCGTCCTCATTCACCGCGCGTTCCAGTCACTGCTTGTTGGTTGGTGGGTTCCGAAGATTCACCTTTCTAGTCCCGGTGGTGGCCTCCGCTTCCCTCCCTTACCCCCCCCACACTCCAACGGGAGGAGCTGCCGAGACGGAGAGAGTTATGTGAGGAGAGAAAAGAGGAAGTTGGATGTATCGTCGCTCAAGGGCGACTGGATGGCCGATGTGGAGGGTCCTTGTCCGACTGTGAGGCACATTGGATTAACCCATTCCTGCGGGAGGGATTCTTCTCTTTCTACGATGGAGCTCGCCTTCCACACTACACGCATCCCCTTTCATCCACCCCTCTGATTACCTCCTTTTCACTCTCTTCGACGCTTCCCTCCCTTAATAATCACGTCTTAAATCTTTTCGAGGTGATGGCACTGAAACGAGCCCCGCTCCTCCTTGCACTCTGATCCTCTTTCACTCGAGCTGTGTTAATTTTAATCGCTCGAATGGGACACACAGTGGAGACGGTTAAATACACGATTCTCTCCCCCTCCCCCACATCCCACGCACCCTCCCCCCCCCCTCGAGTGACATCAAGCCCTTAAATGAAACGTTCGTCGTCGCGGATCGCCGTGACTCGAGTCTGTCGACGGAACCCGAGCCGCGTTGGTAGGCGTGTGGGGCTTTCTACCTTCCGTTTCTTCCCCGCTCACGAACCGGGCGGTTCTCGACAGGGAGGGCTGTGGAAGGGGGGCGGGAGGGTTGTCGGCCGACGATGAGGGCGGAGGGGGCGGCGGCGGCGGCGGCGTGGGGGACGCCTCTCAAAGGAGGAAGGGCAAGTGGGTGGGTAAACCGTTGAAGCCTGGGATAATGGTGACAATTGATCGACGCCACTTGCCCACAGAAGAGACGGCTCCTCCTTCGACAGCCGGAGACGACGAGCTGCCACCAAGTTCATTAAATGTTTCCCCGGAGCGGCGGAGTGAAGCTCCCACACACGCGGTCCAAAATGAAACTATTAGCGGAGACAGGCACATAAAAGTTCCAAAGAAAAACGATGCCGGTCGAGGAAAAGAGCCAGTAAAATGTTCCGTGGCGACGGACAACGGACGAAAAACATCAGGAAAGGTAAATGAAACCTGTCTTTAAAGAGGCGGCCATGGGATGTAATCAACGCCAGGTAAGTCACAGCGAGTAATGATGAGCAATAAAGAAATGACAATTAATCCGTAACCATAAATGAACCGCTTGTTTCAACCTTCAGACATGGTTAATAACATAACTGGTAAGTATAATGAAGGAATTCACTCTCTAAGACTGCATAAAAGCAAGAGTGATCTTACTTCCGACCTTCATCATTGAATTATTTTTGTCTTTGAGGGATGAATGTGTACGTGAACTTCCTGTAATTTCTAAATTGAAGTAAAAAATACTATTGGAAAAAAATCACAGAGAAATGTCAAATTTTCCTGTATCAGGACATCAAAAAAATACAATTCAATATCCTGCAAAAGTTGTTTCCTAAGAAAATTTAGACGCATAAGATGAAAAGTCAAACGAGCAGAAACACTGTGAGCAGAAAAAAAATCTCGTTATGAATTAAAAAATGTAATGCTTGAACCATCAGCTGTTTTAATAGTATGCTGAAATCCCGCTCAGTTACTCTCCTCGTAATTAATTTTATGAGCACTTGTTTCACCAGGTTTATGCAGAGGGACATATTTTACTTACGCGTAAGCAACAGCTGACGGCTGTGGTTTAAAGGCGATATAATATATCACTTTTTTCTACTAAAGCGACAGAAAATCCCACACTGGTGAACTATAAGCGGTCAAAGTATCGTGAATTATATGACCAAGGTGGGACATTGAAAACCAAATGTAAAGTTTTGCCCACTGATCTAGAGTAACGCAAACTATGGCCCAACTTATGGCTTTTGATGTTTTGTGTGATCAGAGGATTTATCCATGTCACTTCCTGATCACAAACTTGTATCGCTCAGTGTCCATGCAAAGCTAAAGGAACTTGATGCAGAGAAGTCATGTCAAGGGTCAACAACGAATAATTAATAGAATTCAATGAAATTAGTTCCCCCACCAGCAAAAATGATAATCTACTTTATCGATGCAAATTATAATCCGCAGCATGGACGACGAGGCTAAAAATTGCCGGCCAAACGGCATAAATAAAACTTAAATCGAGTAAAAATAATTCATAGAATTGCCAATGTAGAAATGACTCAATGTGACAAGTTATTTCTACATGCATAAATAATTCCAGTCCAAACAAATAAACAGTTTCATATTCGTGCGTTAAGATAGGTAGCTGATAAAGCTTAAGTAATAGTATAAGAGGAATGATTATACTCCTTAGACATGAGAATCCAAGGAAAATGGCAGATCTGCAAAAAAGAAGCAATATGTGTGTGTCAAGAGTGGGGTGGCAAGGAGAAGATGAAAAATTATCGTAAGTTATGAAATCTCCTGGCAAGAGACAAAGACCAATTTAAAAAAGCTACAAAGAGGAAGCAGAATTTGGAACATAAATGGCAAATTTCTCCAAGTAAATTAAGAGATGTAAATGGATAACGATGAATTCGAGAACATCCCCAATCAACGAAAACGATTTTTCAAAAGGGGGAAAACAGATAAAGTTGCTTAGGATGAAGACATTTAAGATTGCCAGAGATAGAACTGTATGCTATAGCAAACAACTTACTGGCGAAGTAGGCCCGGAGCATTGATGGAATCCCTAGAATTGATGGTATGAAGTGACCGTAATAACAGAAAACAAGAATCTGCGATGCATTACAGGAATAGCCTGCGTTATTTAGGCGATATGAAAATGCCCAATGCACTTCAAAGAGCTAGGATTTCACCACGCACTAGAGAACTGCTGGTAAATAAAAAATATCTTCACGGATAATTCCACAAAGAAAGGTGTGAGTGGAAAAGAAGAAACCAGCCAGCGTACAAACAGCCTTGTGGGTAGTAATGACGCGGTTCCACATGAGATAAATAGCGCTTAAATAAATTAGCTAATTGAGTTATTACTGGACAATTACGGCTTAAAGGGCGATGATGTACGCCGATAATTGCTCAGAAAGTTATATACAACATTGGTAAAATATTTTGTGTACTGCTTGAATAGCTTCTTTAAGTTTGACTAAAACGTATTCTATTTAATCTATTGCATATAATATAGGTTCATGGATTCTTCTGCCAAATCGCTTTGTTTGCGGAATCATGTCTTATTCTGTTGGTGCATGTCCAGCTATGTTCTGACGAGTATCTTGCATAAATCTAGCAGGATAGGAATTAACGAGAGACATGAATTTCAACCGACAGCAAAGTTTTCGTTCCTTATTTGAATGAAAGCTCGATATTTCTCGTTGTAAATATCTACCTTGCCTGTTGCAAATATCTACCTTGCCTACAAAAGCATCGTGGAAGGAATTGCTGTAAAATCTCTAACTTGCGGACAGCAGTCGTCCTCATAAATGTGTCCGTATTTGAGCGGTGTCCGGAAGTCAGAGGTGGGGTCATCGCAATGATACCTAACAGTCAGCCTCGTTTTATAGATTAAGGTGACCATTCCATATCAAAAAGGAGTAAACGGCAGAAATAAAACAGATACATCAAGTACAATAGTAACAAATTTAATCTAGGACATCATACACATTTTAACGTATTTAGATTTAAAAACTTTCTCCATTGATTATTGTTAGCTTATTTTTTATAACAAACTCTCTCTCAAACTCACCTGCAAACCAAACACAGGTCTCAGTGCGGCCTGATTGCTTCTTGCAATCGTAAATTCCTAACGTTTTTCGATTTGACACTATTCTTTGGCATAGGTGTTCACAGTTGACTGTTCAATGGAGACCTTAGGTTCACTATTATTACTGTAACGAACTTCCCCCTTTTCTCCGTCGTTAAATTTCATGACAATAAGTACAATATCCACCTCATTATCCACAGTAATCAAATTTGAGTCATTCGGCACAATGTCAATGCTTTCACCGGCATCTACCTATTAATTTTCCAACACCCCAGATCATTATCTCCCTCAGATGTCATATCCACGCTGGGAAATCCAGCTTTGACGAAGTAATAACTGATTGCTGATGTTTTTTATGTTTTTGACCACTTCTTCAATCCAATATACAGCATCAAGAACAGTTATTGACTTCAATACTCACTGCTGAGAAAGTTCTTTGTTGATTTTTGTCATTATGTGCTGAAAAGGTGCTGTCTATAATCAGTTTTTAAGCTCCTTATCACGCCCGGGTCCAGTGGTTGAAGGACTTTGGTTAGGTCCGTGAAGTTAGGAGGTGAAAAAAGCGACAGTTGCATTAAATAACTTCAACGCAGTGTGACATACGGAGTTATCAACAGAGTGGCATGTTTCTCTTACCTATAGCCATTTTCTCATCTTGCTTCATTAGCCACTCGGGCATGATTTTGTATGTCATCCACGCTTTCCTAGTGTGCTTCCAGGCCATAGGTAAATGTCCCTTACATACACTTTTAAAGCACTGGGGATTTTCTACATTTCCGATCAAATAAGCTGAAGAAGCTGCCCAGTGATGCTCGAGCACAGCAGTACCGTCATCTCTCTTTCGATGCCTTCTCACTTGAGCAGCGTTCATATTTTTGGGCTTAAGTTTCAGCAGGCAAATCCCTAATGAACAATCCCGTTTCATCCGCGTAACAAATATGCCTGGGTGCATTATTTTCCGGCAATCCACTACATCTCACCACCATGGCAGTAGCATCCTCTGGAATCACAGCAGCCGACTGCCCCATACTCCTTTCAGCACACAGATGTGTCTATCTTCTAAACGTTTTGAGCCACCCGTTTGAGGCCTTTAAATCCACAGTTTTAAGTTCTGCGGCGATTTTCAGGGCTTTTTGCTGTAGTAACGAGGCCGATTCAGGCAAATTGTTCGCTTTCATTTTCCTAAACAACTCAAAAAGAGTATAACCGATGCTATTGTTAGGAACCACTTTTTTCACACTTTTATTGTGGCTCGTCATCCACAGTTTCATTATTCAATCTTTTTGCCGCAGTATGTCTGCAATTTGAGTCCAGGTGATAATAAAGTCCATGGCCGATTTTCTTATACCCCTTTTGTCTTTTTCTGCTTTCTCTATCGCCTGTGCCTTCTCCCGGAGAGTAAAGATTGTACCCATTGGCACCGTCGAATAACTTCTAGAACCTCGATATTCACCGCTCAAAAACTCGGCGAAATTGACAATGTACATTTACTCTGTAGCGTTATGAGTTAACTATTGTCCGATGTGTTGGGGAAAATCACCCCATCTTGAGAAGAGGACCAGCAAAAAGAACAAGCGTGTATGCCCTTCTGTCCCTTGTTCATGGATAGCACCCAATCAAGCCGTGCCCAGCGACAACATTACCCTGAGTTTCGGGATGGACAACCCATAGTTCACCCATTTGTCCCAACCTTCCCTTTCTCCAGGCACTGACCATCATACTTCATCATCTCATTGGGTTTTCCATTCTCAACGGTTAACCCTCATCTCAAAGCCCTTGGCAGTCACCCATTTAAAAGATGTTATTCTGAGAAAATAATCTTTCTAAAATGTGTCCGTATCCTCTAAGTCGGAATGTTCGTGTCCTTAGGTGGGAGTGTCCGTATATATGAGGATCTGTCCATGCAGAGTTGGGTAAAACTCAGTCCTGGATTCGAATACTGTCTGTAAGTTGGAGGCGTTCGAATGTTCGAGGGGTCCGTTTAGAGATTTTCATTGATTGTTTCTAGCGTTTTGGATTGCAAAGAAGAGGATATTTGTGTTGCCCCATTCTATAAAATCAGCATAGCTTTTCAAATTGGCTCCATATTACTAAAATATTTGTCCTGGTATTCAAAATAAATTGAAGTCACCACCACCACATGTAAATGGTTTTCTATAACTTAGCACGAGTATTAAGGTGAGTTAATGGGTTTATCCTTCAAGTGAAGTAATTTAGGCAATTCTGAAAGATGTGATATAGTACCCTTAAATTGCAATTTATCTAACGATATAATCAAAAGTACCTCTTTCCATGCTTTTATTGAGTAATTTATTCTTGAAATATGCGATTTTGACGTAATCTCTCACGAAAATTCCTCTAATAAAGTAAAATTACAAAAGAAAAAGAAAGGGAAGGGAGAGAGGGGAAGGGGAAAGGACAAGAGGGGAAGTGCGGAAAGTAGGGGGGCAGGAAGGCAGGAAGTAAAGAATATTTAAAAGGAAGAGGTTAGCCATTTTGGAAGTGATGGAGGAGGTTAGTGGGATTTGTTGAGTCCCGGCGGAGAGAAAGTCTGAAAAAAGTAATTGCATGAGGACTCAAGGTCATTAAGTTGGAGGAAAGAGGAGGAGGGGGGAAGAGAGGCGAGTATACCACCTTAAAAGTATAATCAAAAGTAGAGTTGTGGGAGGAAACGCGGGTGGCGACTGGGAGGGACACAGGGAGGAAGGGCGGATCATTGCAACTGGAGCGGTGGTCATTCATCTGGATATTTAGAGCAGAGGTTTTGAGACCGATGTAAAAACGGGGGCATGATTGGCAGAGGAGGATAGAAAAAATATTATGTGTGATGCAGGAAGGTGAGGAGACGGAAGGAAGAGGAAAAGCAAGGAATTTGTCTCGTAGAGGCTGGGTGATAAGGATGCCACAAGTTTTGCATCGCGAGCGATTGTACGGGGTCGGATGGGATTTGATAGCGGTAATGATTGATTTGGAAAGAGGTTTGGTGATTTTAAAGAGAGTGGAACAGTTAGGGGGAGTCTAAAGGTGAGAGAGGGATGGCGAGAGAAAATATTAGAAGTGGTATATATGAGTTCCGGGAAGTATCACAATTCACAATATGTATAAGAATAAAATCCATACGGTATGACAGCTACACATAGAAAACAAACAAAAAACTCACACGTGAAATTGTTGAATTTTTTACAGCATCTGTGGTCTTCATCAGAAGTTAGCGTGACTGCCGCTGGAAGGCTTACTCGGGAGGAAAGGGAGAAATGGAAGTGGGGGAAGGGAATGAAGGGAATGGGAGGTAAAGGGGAATGGGTGGAAAAGGGGATTAATGAGCTCAGTTGATTCCCGGAAAGGAGAGGGCATCGAAGAGCAAAAGGCACGATTGTTCAATATTTTAAGATCTAGTGGGGTGGTAGTGGGGGGAGGGAGGCAAAGATGCCCATGTTGAAACATTTATCGAACTAGATGTTGTGGGAGGAGGCGTGGAAAGCGGAACAGGAAGAGAGTTGAGTTGGGAGAGTGGATTATAGGAGGATCAGTGGCCGTTTAATCGGAGATTGAGGGCGCCGGAAGTCAAGCCGACGTAGAAGGCTGCACAAAGATTGCAATGGAGGGGAAAAAGAGGGGAGGGAAGGCACAGAGTCTGAGAGGGAGGGGTTTTGAGATGAGGAGGGGACAGATTTTGCATCTGAGAAGATTGCACGGGTTGGGTGGAATGTTAAAATAATTGGAAAATATAGATTTAGAGAGAGGGTTAGTCGTTTTGAGGACGCTGAAAAGGTTGGAGGTTTCGGAAGGTGAAGGAAGGGCGTTTAGGAAAGATTAAGGAGGTGGTGACACTGTCGGAGAGGAGAAGAAAAAGGCTTAGGAGGACACATTTGAGGTAATGGATGACTGGGAAGTAGGTGGTACAGAGAGAGCGGTTGAAATGGTTAGTGCTGGGAAGTGCTTTGGGACGTAGGAATGCTTAAGGATTTTTTTTCTTGAGGAGGGCTTCGGGAACATTCATCCACTCATTCAGACTGCTCAGCGATGTATAAATTTATAAATATTTCACACATATAGAGGGAGAAAGAAAGTGAATAGGAAACACATAAACAGACAAATGCAATGGTGGTGTGAAATGGTTTGATTGATAGCCGATTCCAAGTGGAAAAAATTGACCGGACCAGGAATCGAACCATGGGCCTTCTGATTTTGCGTCCGATACACAGACCACCAAAGTATCCAATCTACTAAGAAACCACTAAAATCGGCAGGGCATTTATGTGAACAAACACCTCCAAGGCATGACCCATAGAAGCGGCCAATGAATGGCGCTAGGGTATCAGTTGGTAAAGCGAGAACGACAAACACAGAGGGCGAAATGAAAAAATAACACAAGCACACAGACGATGGTAAATATATAGAACAGGTGTTTCGGGGCACGCAGAGCCCAAATAAGGTCAGAAGGTCCATGGTTTGATTCCCGGTCCAGCCGAATTGTTTCCACTGGGCATCTGTCGGGGAGGTTTTACCACTGGGAGTTTGTTACAAAAAGTGCTGCAGTTGGCTCCTATTACTGGAAAAATATGGTTATGAAAAATAAATTCGCGAAACAACTTGCATATTGTGTACAATTATTATGGTTTACAATACAAAAGCCGTTTCCTCAACGAAAGCAAGAATTTTTTGATCAAATAAATAAAAATGCTAAAGTTAGAACTCGTTCTGACTCAGGCAGTAGTAGACCTGTCTGCTTCGGAGTAGAAAAAATGTCAAAAGCGGGTCATTTCCGAGCGACTCTTCAGTAAGCCTCGCATTTGTTGTTCCGCATGGTTAAAGTCGATCAGTGGCACAGAAGAAAGACAAGAGACTGAACCGAATCGAAAAAGACTGGATAATGAGGCGAAATGGTAAGGAAAGAAATGCACAAGCCAGATGCCAAATGGAATGTTACCGAGAATGGGCCGATTCAACATGGGAAACTAAAAGAATCGTCCATATCTACATTATGAAAGGCACGGCCATCGAAAACGTGAAAAAGTCCGACTGACATCCGAGCATCCCAGTCGAAAACGCGCCCATATTTCCGTCGGTGGAGTAGTCCATCAAGGGAAGAGAGGAATGACAGGAGGATGGAGGGATGGCATTGACGTCACCGCCGCTGCCCAGAAGTCAATGTTATTGTTGGAATCAATCACGTCGAGGCTTCCGGCGTACGCATACCGAACCGGCGGTAAAGTCAAAGAGCCTGGCATGGATGAAAGGGAATCCTTTGCCCGTCTACTCGCGCCGGGAATGTGAATGCGGGGGGAGGAGAGAGAGTGGAACGGGAGGAGGGGGTGGACGTGTAGAGGGATCGGCCCAGGGGCGGGGGCTCGAAGTTTTATGCCGTTGACGTGCCCCTCCCCGACCATGTTGCCGGCAAGACCTCACGATTACGATGAAAGCGAGACTCTCCGCCGGGCATTTTAATGGGACGTGGTCCCATCCCTTTGTTCGCAGGCGATTGGTTAGCAGCGTCGAGAGACGAGATGTGAGGGAGGGGCGGGGGATTTTGGGGTGGCTCGAAGGGGCGGTGGAAGACAAAGGAGCCATCACTAGAGGGGGAGTTGCGGCCGGCGGAACGGGTGGAAAGACTCGGGGACATTCGCCCCAGCGCCGAGATGGATGCCTAAGTCTCATAGCCGGCCCCAACATCCACCACCCAAGTCTCCGGCGGCATCTCCACCGTCGGCGGCCGGGTCAGCGCGTGCCTCGCTCCTCCCGCACCGCCTCCGCTCCGCGCATTCGGGCTCGGTCGGGTGGCATGCTTATGATACGCACCTGCGGAATGGCCGCGTACCCCGCACTATCTGCGCCCGCCGACGTCGCTATCAACATTTCGAAACAGCCCCGAGGCCACACAGCCCCGGCCCTGCCATCCCTGAGCATCAACATCCTGCTCGCGAGGCCTAAATTTATTTATGTGTGCACCATTCACGCACCACCCTCGCTCTCGGAGGTGGCCGTGAGACGGCCTGACGGATATATGTGTCCTCCCTGGGTCCCCTTCCGTCGTGTTCAGGCTGGGGCACTCATCGCTCATTGAAGTCTCTTACAGTTTCAAACGGTAATGGCGAAGCAGACGGGATCTGCTCGTCAATGTGCAATGGAGGGACGTTGAAAAGCATGGGATATTATGGCGACCGCTACTTGATTTATTTCGACCGGTTGCTGAAGCACAATCTGCTCCCAGACGAATTAATCAATAAATGATTGGGATGACCTCAGGTATTAAGAATCCACTACAGGAATAAAAAAAATGCCATACCCATACTCACGGCCAGCATACTCAAACATCATACATCTAAAATGGGTCTTTAGCTCAGGAATAAACACGTAAGGGTTATTCCTAGTGATATCACCTAACCAATGTGCCCTTACATCGCAGATTTTCCTCAATTTTTTTCAGACAAAGACATGCACAGGCTAAGGTGAAATATTTTTTTTTCGAATTTTAGCAGCGACTTTGGTCTCAGTATAATTACTTGAATAAAAAACTTTTCTTGCTAAACATATTCCTCCGTTGCTGGCGGTGATTGCGAAAATATTTCACACTTTTCTAATTCTCATTTTCTCATGACACCCATTCTCTTGAATGTGATGTGAAATTTAACGGAATATTTTCTTTATATATAATATGCAAATAATTTTACTTGCATTTGTAAACATTGCATTAAATCGATATGTTTACTTTTTTGTCGTTCAAATAAACTGACAATAATTTTAAAAATTCAGCTCTTTTTGCCTTGATGATTTTTGTTAACACAAAATTATTATGAACTTATACCTAAGGAAAAGTTGTGAGGATGTTTTTCGCCGATTTTAAGAAAACATACTTAAAATATTTGAAGAAATGTGTTAAAATAGTCTAAAAATGTTTTCAATTTAATTTCGATGTACCAAGACGCTAGAAAGCCTTCAGTTATTAATTAAGTACCAACAGTAATGTTTTATCCAAAAATTTAATATAAATCTTAGGATACATGTAGTTGAAGTTGATAAATGAGGACATCTTTAGTAAATATCAGGGTTTAATAGGAGTTTTGGTTAACAAAACTTACAGATTTTCGAATATATCGACTTAGTCTCATTAGAGAGAAGAAAATTGTTAGTTATCATTTTACTAAAAATAATTCAATTCAAAGAGTCGTTTGCCTATAAACACCTGATAAAACTATTGCGTTTATCAGTGGTATGTAGCCCGCGAGACAAGCAACCTTTCCGAGTCGGATTAAATTGGTCATCCATTGAAAAAATATCTATTTACTCAGGAAAAGTGTCATGATTGTGAAATCAGCAGTTTCCTACTGTAAGTATAATGTTCAAAACACTACATGATGCAAAACTAACACCTCAATTTGATTATCATGTAAGAACTTTGTTTTCAAAAAGAAATAAAGTTTTCCTTAAGTATGCTTTTAAATCAGAAGAAATAATCCAATTTAATATGTTGAACATGTCTCTAGAAAGGAAAATATTAACATTAGGGTCCTTACTTAGAATTTCAGCTAGTCTTACATGATTTAAGCTAAACAACACCTTCCCAACCCACCATTTTTTCATTAATGATTGCATAAAACATTTAACGCTGTGCTTTATTCTTACTCCCAGCACATATTTTGGGAGAAATTTGTATGATAATACTCAATATGCGTCGAGCCTTTAATTGTTAATTAGTGTGTATAACAGCACTAATGGCTGGAACTTATGTAGCACTGGTGTAGTGTCCCTCCACTATTTTTCACTCTTATCAATATCACGGTATGGCTCGTACTAGATCTTCGTTCCCTTAATGTTTTCTGATGAAAATTTATCCAAATACATGGGGACTGGGAGAATTTATTTGGTGGGCCTGCAAAAGCTAGCCCAAGTTGATAAACTGTCCCACATAAACCATTACATGCACTAAAAATTAGCTGTTGCAAAGAAATTTCACTCAGTTTTTCTGCCATGAACCTGTTCATAATGCAAAATGTTTATTAAAATGAAATAGTTTTGGCTCATTGGAGCACAACGATAGGGAAAATGGATTTATTGATGAGAGGAAGTTCTTTAAGAATACCTACATGCATTGTAATTTTTTAAGGAAGGTATTTCTTATTATAGTTAAGACCTTCAGTAATAGAACATATACACATAAAATCTGACAAAAAAATAAATGACATTGAGTACATTTACAGCCATATTATAAATAAGAAAGGGGTGCACGGCTGTATAGCCTTTCTGCCAATGAAATACTCAAAAGGGATCTTGCAATATTTAAGTGTAATGTTCCAAGACTTCTGTGAGGATTAGACTTATACATGCCATCAAATTAGTTCTCAAATATACTGAATACGTCTGAACAAATATACTGAATACACTCCGTGGTCTGTGCCGTAAAGATGATTTATCGATGTCGTAAGCATTTCTACAACGTATCAACGAATTTTTAACACATTTTTTCCATATTTACCAAGTAGAAACAATCAGAATGCATATACAGTTTAAAAGAAACATTTTCCTGAGTTTAAAAAAATTTTAATGTACTAAGATATCATGCAAAGAAGAATCATCTAGGAATCTGGAGCCACAACGAAACAGGCTTTCTTATGACTAGTTGCAGCAGACAAGATAATTAATGCTGCTCTTAATATGGCAAATTCCGATTGATGCTGTGCAGTATAAATAAGCCGTATCTCATAATGGCATGTGGAGAAGGGAATGAGTGCCTGGTTGTTTACCGGTACACATTCTCTCGGCCCTAATTCACAAAAATAATGCAAACTGTCCTCTAATGTTCATTTTGCACTTTGTACCAAATATAAACTTATTTCAAAGTGTGATGCTTCATACTTTGAATTCTTTGCTCTTTTCCTCGATGCTAACTGGCCACTGATAAACATTCTTATTTCATTGAGTTCCACTTAATTTATCATCATTATTGACTCCATAATTTGTTCACGGTTTCCTCAGTAAGAGTTACATTTTCCTTTATTTGAAAGAATTTCCGAAAATTATTTACAAATATTATCCCCTTGAAGTGTTAAACTGAGTGACTTTTTGCATTTTAAACAGAATAGTTACAGTTTAAAACAGATGAGTTCACAGCCATGACACTTTTACTGAGTAAATGTATGATGAAAATTTTATTCTGACATGGAAAAGTAGGTGCTGGTTGTTTCGCGAGTTTCATACCACTGATTAAAACAAAAGTTTTTAAATGATGTTTTAGGCCAATATCAGTTTGAATAATTTTTTTATAAATTAAATTTTGACAATAAATATTTGAGTAACACTTTACCATTAGTACATTATCATCTACTGGCGGAATTGTAACCTGTTGCTACGCTGGAATTAAATTAAAAACGGTTGTCTTAGACCATATTAACACAACAGGTGTATTTATTTGAATATTTTAAATATTTTTTCTTAAATATGGCAAAAAACACCGTCACAGCTTTCCCTATGGTCTAAGTTCATAATAATTATGTGTTAAAAAAGGTATCAAGGCAAAAAGAGTCGTACTTTTTTAGTTGTTATCAGTTTGCTTGAACGACAACAAACTGACAAAAATGCGATTTAGAGCACAAGTTTTACAAATTTTCGTAAAATAATTTGCATATTATTTGTAATTGATTCTATAAAAAAGGTATTTCCTATACTTTGACATCACATTCAAGTGAATAAGAAAAATGTGAAATATTCTAGCAATATCCGAAAAAATTGGAAGAATGTGCTTTGCAAGAAAATGTTTATTTCAAAAATTTTTTAATAATAATTACATTTATGCCTTCATTGAAATTCCAAAATAAGAGAAATTAATTAGTCAAGCCAGCGCAAATTTTCACATACGCCAGAGAAGCTGAGAAATATACTGTTACCTTACACCAAAACCTTATAATATCAACTATATTCTTTTTGCGAACCTTCATGTTTCTCGAAAAATAACCTCCGCAGGTATTGCAAATTTAATATATAATTTAAGGATTATAGAGCAGCGGGTATTGATATGTGAATTAGTAAGCGTTCAAGAACATCCACTAAAGATTGTTGAACGTGATTTTCAATTTAAATAAATGGTTCAAATAAACGAGTAACGAGTGTATGCAGTACTTCCTTCAGTCCGCATGGTTAACTATAGAGACTATTATTCTGAAAGGGGCGACGCTGGAAAAGGGTAGCCTTTGGTTAAAAAAAAGACAGACACTAAAAGAAATGGTAAAAACACGAGGGATAGCATATGCTTTTAAACTATTGTTAGTTACGCTTATAAATGCCCATACGCATCAGAAATGTTGCTAGCTCAGAGAATACAGATAATCCAGAGCTTGTTCAAGAATTAGATGTATATAGTGCATATATTCAAGGGAGTCGAATGTCCTGAGTAAACTAAGCATGTCATTTTATGTGCTCACATTGTTTATTTCACAAATGAACAACAATGCAACAATTCAATATTTTCAGCAAAAACACGTTCTGGGTGATGACCATGTTATTCGATTTGTAACACAATCTCTTTCATTATATCTAATGATAACTTTGAGATTAATTTTCACCTTTGTATACATTCCTATGCGCTGCATTTGAGTGCATGTTTTTACGCTCAATCTCAAATAGATGCGTATCTAAAGCATCTGCGCTGTTGATGCATCAAAAAGAAACAATTCTACCAAGGCAAATCAATGAACATCTTTTGGTGTTTTAAGTATTTTCTACCTTTTGGGTTTCTTTTCTGCCTTTGAAGTTATTACGTTCTACTCCTTCTTCATATCCAACTCCTAACCTGCTTCATTTCTCATTGGCGAGCATTAATCACCAGCAACTTCGTGCCTTCAGTGCTGCTAGTGAGGCAGTTGTGCAGACGCAATCAATGCATCTGGCCAAATAGAGAAATATCTTCTCAATCGTTATGACGTTGATTGATGACAGGTTGGCGCGCAAAAAGTCATGTGTTTTTTATTGCAATCACCAGCTGTAAAAACTGGAATGTGTCAATTAATTTCCTATCGGCATCATTTCTTAAAAGTGGAAACAGCCCGCTTCAATCGAATGACAAATAATTTGAAGCTTATTCCTGATGGCGATACATTAAGTATCTCGAGCCGGACGTTAGCATAATTGTATATAAGCAAGGTCTAAGAAACGCCGCTTAACGGATACTGCGGTAAAAGCCAAAAGAAGAAGATCCCACTTGATTCCACTTACTCTAGAGGTGGCTTGTTCGGCGTTAAGTAGATGCAGAAGTCCAGAGAGAATAATTTTTGGTGATGGATGTGAACGCTTGCTCTCATGGAAATATGGCACGAAAAAACGACAATATTAATATAACCTCTTGGCAATAAACCGTTTTTTAAACTATAAGTGCAGAAACTAAGATGAGAAGTCAATTTCAAATAAACAAACAATTCCTGTGAATGTATTCCAATTTCGGTCTCACAACTGTTGTTACTTTACAATGACTTCAATGCTAGTGAAGGACAACATAAAAATGTGCGTGTAGTTTTTCAATTACTTCCTCCAAATAATCAAAATATGCCAATGGCCGCAAAGAGTGACGTCTTCTGCGGCCCAAGGAGTATTTTTCATTTGTATTCACACTTTCTTTTGCAAGAGAAGTATATAGAAATACAAAAGTCAGTATCAACTAACTGCTCCAGGACATCATCGACTACATAGAATTTCAAAGAAGACATTCATACTCAATGGTTGGAAATTTATTTTTCCCTACTCTCTCATTAAAAGAAATTCTATTAAGTCAAGTAACCAAACAATTAAACTTATAGCGAGAGAAAATTACGCTGATCAACACTCAAAAACGAAGAAAATAATGCGCACTACTCTACGGAAATTCAAGAAAAAATTCTAGTTCAATTACTGGATATAAACCCCTAGTCATTCTGGTCTTACTCTGAGCTCCAGGGCGAATATTCGACAGTAGATTCTTTATCGGACACAAACGGCAAAGTGGTCACCAACAACATCGACAAACCCAACTTATTAAGCCAGTACTTCGAAAATGTATTCACTAAGGATGACTCAACACTCAATTTAGGCATTCCTGATTTCATCGAGCCGATGGCTGACATAAAAAAGTCAACGTGATGGAATAACTAAACTACTGCGTTCGATTAAAAGTAACAATTCCCCAGGTCCAGAAGGAATACTTTCACGAGTGCTCAAGGAGTTAGCGCCACAGATTGCACCGTTCGTATAAATTATATTTATAAAATCATTATCCAAAGGTAAGGTACCCCAAGACTGGAAAATAGTGAACGTCACACCGATATTTAACAAAGGAAATAGAAATGATCCAGGAAATTACCGGCCTATATCGTTAACATCACTTTTATGCAAGACCCTCAAACACATTGTCGTTAGCTATATTGTGACATTCCTGGATAATCGTAGCTTCTCACATAGCAGTCAGCACGACTTCCTTAAGGGCAGGTCCTGCGAAACACAGCATGCTTTCTTCCTTCATGACATCCTAAAATCAGGTGAATCGAAAAAGCAAGTCAACGCGATATTCCTTGAATTCAAGAAGGTTTTGACAAGAATCCTCACAAAACACTCAAACATAAATTACATTCATGAGGAGTTAAGAAAAAATATAGTTAATTGGATAAGTGACTTTCTCAGTGATCGAAATAAAGGAGTTGTTGATAGTTTTAGCTCTGATATGATTGAAGTCACATCTGGTGTTCCTCAATGAAGCGAGACCTAACCTCTTTCATTCATTATTTATATTAATGACGTAAGTTCACGAGTTTGAAATAAATTAAGATTATTTCCAGACGATACAGTTATCTATCGTGAACTAAGCGAGGACGCAGACTTAGAAGTTTTGTCATCGGACCTTAACAACGTTCATTCGTGGTGCCATGAGTGGGAGCTAGAATCAAATCTTAGTAATGCACCACAGTTCACTTCATGCGAAAATCAACACACAAATGCCAAACATACACTGGGGATGGAATAAACATAAAATCTTCAGTTACCGCTTAATATCTTGGAATTACCTTAACTTCAGATATATCGTGGGGAGCACACACACATAACATATGCGGTACAGCATTAAAGAAACTAGGATTCGTTGAACGTTTAATAGGAAATTCTCGGATGAAAAAGTCAAAGAGATGCTATTTCGCTCTGGTTAGGCCACACCTCTAATACACCGCGAGCATTTGGGATCCTGGTCATAAATATTTAACCAAAACATCAATAAAATACAAAGAAAAGCAGATCACTTCGTTAAAAAAATGCTACGAGGGAACATATATAAACATTTAGAGGGAGTAATGTGGGAGCCTGTATAGACTCGGAGGCTACACGCTAGACTTAGGTTGCTTGAGAAATCCAGAACTGATATTTTTCAGAGTGACACAGAAAATATTATCATGACGCCTCAGTACATCTCTAGGTCTGACAGAAGTGATAAAATATGAGAGGTACATTGCTGAAGAAATAGAGACAATAAACTCATTCTTTTCGCGCACAATTAGCGACCACAATGAAAACTGAGCTCCACTAAATACATGTCACCAATTCACCTCCCAAAATCTTAAATCTATAAATAGCTGGTGTCCTAACACACCCTGCCACACGCCCATGTGGCGGCTCGCAGGGTAGTATGTAGATGTAGATTATGAATTAGTACAACAGAAATTTAGAGCACCTGAAATCTATCTGTGAAGCCACTCATAAATTTTGAAGCCTCAAATTACTGATATACCAACGTATACCAAACGTTCTCTAGGTACAAAATCCGTATCACTATAGCATTTAGCAAAGACAATGACTGAGATGAAATATCTTAGTCAATATTCCAAATATATTACGCGTTTTAATTTATTCATACCACTCACCACGTTGTTTGATGCAATGGGTGTGTCAAGGAACGAAATGTGATCCGAATCTTTATCGCAACCCCTGAGAGGACCGAACACGCTATCACCGCTATTTGAAGAGCCCAACCAAAGCGAATGCTTCGAAAGTCCTTCGAAAGGCCCCTTTTAGTCATGAAAACCTTCCACGTCAAAGCCCTTGAGCCCGTTGAGTTGAGTGAAGAGATCGTCGCTCGTGAAGGGAAAGCATATCGACGCCTTATCACTCCATGCGTGCGTATTATACGCGACTATGTGAGGCGCTGCATTGCTCTGGAGGGAATGTATTCATTTTACTCAAGCATTTAATGATTGCCTGAAAAGTTTCACGAAAGGATTATTCTTAAAAAGATGACAAGAGCCCTTTCACTCATAGGTTAAAAACCGCAGTTATAGGTCAGAGAATTAAAAAAGGTTCGTTACAAAGAAATGATAGTAAGAATGATATGCAAGAGAAATGCAATTATTTGAGTGAATGCAAAATGAAGAGAGAGAAGAGAAATGATGTATATCACAAAAATTTATAATTTTTGCATAAAATCGAAACCATTGCATTTCCCGGCAATTTCAAAATTGTAGAAATGCACGATGGTTTAATTTCAATTATGAGTTCTAAGAAGTGAAGCCTGATATAGTTACGTTTATTATCATTTAGTGCCAAAGAACGTATTCACAGAGGAGCAAGGGTCACGAGCTCCCATCCTTGAAAAGAAATAAATCCTAGAGACTTAAAAGAAAATGACGTAATATTTATACAATTGCTTCAAATCCTGTTTCATAATGGTGCGGCTACAGATATGGCAACCCCCCAGCAGCATACATAGATACCCATGTGTCCACACCACCCTTTCCACAATTTTATCTGATATTGATGAGTCATAATCGAAATTAAACTTTCAAAAATATAATGCTAATAATTATAACTCAAAATATAACAAAGAACACAAACGCTTTCACTAGCCATTAAAGACTTCCCACAGGATTAAGGACGCAGAGAATATCGGTTTGACGCCAAACTACTTCTCTAGGTCCGACAGAAGCGATAAAATAAGGGAGATACATTGCCGAACAGATAGGTACAAAAGCTCGTCCTTTCCGCACATAATAAGCGACCGCAATAAAAACTGAGCTCCACTAAATACAATCCCATAATACACGTTACCATTTCACCTCCCCAAACCTCACCGCTTACACTTTTACACGGCTGGTGTCCTAACATTCCCCGCCACACGCCCATGCTGTGGCTCGCGGGGTAGTATTTAGATGTATATACATTAGGGCGTGTCAATTAGGAGGGCAAAAATAACAATTCGAGAGTTTTGTGAATGAGGGGGTGAAAAAAATTTCCTTTTGATGCATGATATCCTATTGCAAAAGATATTTCCTTATTTATAAACATTTACCTTGGTAAATTTGCTCTTGATTATAATTTATATTGAAATTTCTAAAAAACGGGATAATTTAATAAAACTCCAACAAAATTTGCTCAAAAGTGGTTTAATGAACTCAAACACTTTTATATATATTTTGTCTCTATTATTAAACACTAAAAAACATGCAAAAAATGTAAAATGTTTCAACCAACAATATTCATCAAATCTAGCTTCGATTCATTCCTAGACATCGATCTTCTGCTTGCTTCCTGGCCTCTAATGAATCCTTCTCGTTTCTCATGAGTATACACTTTGCTAGAAGCCTCTGTTACTTGTTTCACACATCTCTCTATGGACTGTCCATGACATGGCCACTTTGGAACTTTCATTGGCTCTTCAACAAACTTTCTTATTTCTGATATTTTGAGTTTACAAGTAAGTGGAGGTTCATATAATTTTTCTGACTAGTCTATCAGTTCCAAAAGGGAAGTTACATTTGGATTTACTGCAGGTGTTATCCTAAGTCGAACAGATAGGTCTCCTGGCGTATCATCATCTTCATTCCTTAATTCAATTATCTTCTGGATCCCTGCTTTCCTTTCTTTTTGGTTTTCCGAGCATAAAAGTGTTTGAAGCACCATTTCACAAAATGCGAACCGCGATGCACGTTGAATTATTGGCAAAACAATATTTGCTACTGCCTCCCTATTAGATTTTAGGAGCTTCAATTGATAAATAATGTGGCGAGGTCCTTCCACCAAAGAGAATTTCTATTTGATTTGAAACCAGCAGGGATAGTAAACGCCAACAATGAATTCCACAAGCAGTTTTATCGCCTTCAAATTGTTGCCTTTAAGGTCGTGTTTTGGATGCGACAAATCCCATTTGCAGTTGTTAACCACCGAGAGTGGCTTACAGCACCAATTTCTAATAATGCCAGATCAGTTGTAAGTACACCTGTCCTTAAGGCCTGAGTTATTCTGTAACCATAAGCCTGATCCGTAGAGAGATCTTTGACAACAGTGTCACCCAATGGAACCAAAGGCTCTGGAAAGGATATTCTGACAAATGAGGCATTGATTTCAAGTTCTGTTGCAGGATCAAGCATATTGCCAATCGTACCACTCCACTTGTTGTTAGACAAAGTTTTTCCATCCAAATCTGTGATCTAGTGCCGCAAAGGTAGCTCATTAGTATGAAGAGCACAAACCAACCATATGAGTTTACGATTCAGCTCTACCTCAACCCAATGCACGACTTCTCCTTCCCAACTAGTGTTAGCATTCGTTGAGTTACCACCGATAGCCTGAAAACTATTATCAATGCTGTTTTTCTTTAAGAAATCCACAAGATGGTTAGCAATAACTTCAACAGGTTTCCTTTTCGTTAAGTCTTTCTCTGGAGTAAAATGGCAAAGATACCTTCCACCTGGCTTACTGCACACAGTGTAATGCTCTTCTTTCACAATACTTGGAAACTGATGACTTGAGTTATCTGCTTGTGACAGAACTTCTGTGGAATTTTTGCATCCATCAAAGAAGATACATTCAATATTGCCTATCCGGCATAATTCTTCATCAAGTGATTTCATGACTTTTTCTTGTGCCCTATTAACTTTATTGTGATCAACCACAAGTCTCTTGTCTCCTTCAGTAATTAATCCAGCATCCAAAAATGCGGCTGTTGTAATGGCAGCAGTAGCAAGTAGACCGATACCATACCTAATACTTTGCAATGCAACATTGCGCAATTGTAATGTATTGTAATGACTTTTACTTGACGTAGAAGGTACATCAGAATCGTCACATGGAATCTGCAAAGGATCTTCAGATACTTCAACCCAATCATCAGTTGGCTCTTCATCTTAGTCGGAGAAAAGTTCTTCATTTGGTTGTAATGTTAAGTCTTCCTTCCTTTTCTGCTTATATTCAGAAATTCTTCTTAAATCATCTTCTTTCCTCTTCTGCTTTTTAGTTTGTCTACCGTGCTCAGGTAGATCTGGTTATCCAATTTGATACTGTCCAACAGATCCAACCTTCTCTCTTTGACTCTTAATAAACACTAGTTCTTAGAGAGGGAACTTTATATCCTTAGAACAAGAGCGGGAGATGTGCACTTCATGTTTACAGTCAGCACCACCTGGATATGGACCCTCAAATTCTGAACATAGCTTAATCTCACACTTGAAATTGAGGATGTCAAAGAGCTTGTCAAACGTTGCTATGAAAGCCTCTTTCACTTCCAGTTTTCCTCTGCCAAGTGATATGTATTAGGACTTTTTCCAGTTTTTTTCTATCTTATTCAGGTCTGTGACAGTTTGCTACGAATTTTACATAAAACGTGAAAACATTACGAATTTGAAGTAGCTATTTACCAAGAAAACCACTGTAATTGCCATTTCTTGTTAATATAATTGTGAATAGCTAACCAAAACACAACTTTTTGGCCCCCCTCATTTTTGGAAAAATAAGTTTAAAAAATCGACCCGCCCTAATATACATATAAGGGTATCGTCAAGGATTTTGCCTCAGCCAAAGTCTGAAAACTATTCCCACTATTTCGAAGGCTGTGAAATTTGATTTCAGCCGACACCAAGACTTATAGCTCTTTCCCGATGGCTAGGAAGAAAGGTGGGAAAACTGCGGTCCGCGAGCCAAGCCACCACTATTTGCAAGGACGGCGCGCAAAAAATTAATTTTACAATTTCATTCATTATACTTCAAAGTACGCGCTAAAAAGCCTTACAAGTTTACTCCAGAGCAGAAGTTGTGACATTGCGAGGTTGAAATGCATCAATCATATCTGATGGAGGTATGAGTAAGTTGTTAAAACAAATACCTAAAAATACATGCCTTAATTGGTCTTCATATACTACTCGCTTTGGTAGATTGAATAATAATCATTATTTGCGATCATTAATTTGATATGACTGGTTGGGAAATAAACCGCTAAACGCTGGACTAGGATCCACAGAGAAATAATCTTTATAAAACCAAGCAAAGTTTTAATTTTCATGTTCAACGATCGATTTTGGGACAAAGAATTCAGTCAAATCTCAAAATCCACTTCACTATGACGTCGAGAACCTACCACACAGGCTTCAATTGTGACTAATGTGCTCTAAGACGTCAAGCCGAGAGGTAATTTTATGAGAAAACTCAGACAGATCTTTGAGAATGTCTTCCAATTGCTGCACGTGGCCATTCATGATATTTATACCTCCATTTGGCAAAACCAACCTCTGTGTGAAGATATTTTCAAAGATGAGACGAGAAACATCTCCATAAAGGCTGTTATTAACAGATGAACATTGGCAATCAAAGAGAGTACTGGCTTTGAGCTCCAGATTTGTGAAATTTATTCATTCATTTGATTATCAAGCCGGTTAAAAGTAAGGACTGTGGAAAGTCAGAGAAACTCCTCCCGATTTTCAACAATTTCATGGCCCCATCTACCTCTAGTATTTCCTTTCTTCGCTTCGGCACACGATCTATCCTTCTTCATCCCATCCATAAAACCTATTCTCTATCTTCCCCTTCCACGCTAACCCAACTTCCTTTCCTCTATCACAGTCTGGAGAAGCACACCACCCCTTATCACTTCCTACAGCCACCTACCCTTTTAACTCTTATTTCTTCCAGAAGTTTCCTTTCCACGCCCATCATACTAAGCACTACTTCGTTTGTCTTTCTTTCCGTCCACACCTCGTTTTCCATCCTTCTCCGCACCTACATCCCAAATGCCTGTGGTCCATCAACGTCCTCCTATCTCAGAGTCCACGTTTCTGTTCTATTCAGCGCTACATTCAATTGTAAGCTCTTCACCGCCCTCTTCTTTGTACACTTATCCAAGTACCAATCATCAGCTCCCTTCGATTACTATAAGCTTTCATAGGTGAGATTTCCGATTAGCGTTGAGATTAGAGTTGAGACACCATTAGAGTTGAGATTATTAGATACCGAGCTGAGACGCGGAAAGTTTCTTCCAACATCCCACTCACCCGAACAATTTTCTGATAAGTTGTCATGATCTTCAAAATTCTAAATAGCAGAGGGATGCTTGGATATAAGACAAGACATATGAAGGAGAATACATGATGATGAGAAATAATGACACTATTCTCCCTCTTATGTCTATTCTACCGAGTCCATTTTCTTCTAGCGTGCTACCCATGACATTTAAATTCTCAGCATAGCTTACCTCGTCCCAGAGAATGTTACTACTTAGAGTTTATTATGATTTATCTTGGCTGTATTTCACGAACTGATATTCTGAAGCATCTACTAAAGCTCGTAATCCCTTCGATTATCGATTAACGAACACCTGATCGTCTCAGTGTCTAACCGATTTAATCAGTTTCCTACTTTGATTCCCACATCGAGTTCATTCCATAGCTCTCTTATCATTTAGTAAGCATTAATTTATGTTAAAAAGCAAAGGCTACAGCGGGCCCCCTGCCTTTCCTGCGACCTACTGTCCATTAAAATGTCGAGTCCGTTGAGTTGAATATGCTGTATCTTCAAGTAGGGTCAACCGATTTGGACGAAATAAAATGCATACGACATAATGATAATTTCTACGTTTACTGATGCTTGTAAAATAATTTTCCTCTCCTTATCTTTGCTTTTACGATATTTGTTTTGAAAAAAGGTCCTCTTTTCGGCGCTCAAAATCCGATGGCCCGAATTTATGTTATCACCTTTCTCTTATTATTTATTGTAGAGATGAGGGATTTTGATATAAGTTAGCCAAATATTTTTCTAACATACGAAAGGAAAAAAATTGTTTCGAGTAGAGCTGCCCACCTCATTTCACCGTCAGCCACTCTGTTTGCCTCGACTGTACCCTTTAGACCATATACAGTTTATTAAAATAAATAAAAGAGAACCTTCCCCTTCCAGAACCCAAACCAGTAATCGCCCAAGTAGTAATTTGTCCCTCTCTCGAACCTTTTATTACGCTTATTCTATTAAACGCGATATAAAGCTAATTTTTCTACACTTCTCGCATTTTGACGCTTTACCCTTCATCAAGATAGAATTCAGGACTGTTTTCATTAAGCCTTCTGGCATCAGAAAGCGCACTCGAGTAAAATGTAAATGTAATAACACAGAAAATTTTTAATTAGATTGGATGAGTTTATTTGATAAAAAATCTTCAATTTATTTTGGTTTTTAGTCATTTTAAATTGCCTTTATAAACTTGCGGACTACATAATTCTTGAAATAGTATAAATAAAAGTAACGCAAGATTCATAACTGTCAAAAATGGAGAAGAATAGATACTGCAATTGTCGCGGGTATTCGAACTCATGGCAGAATACATCCGCTGATTCTCGCGAAATAGAGTGAAATTCATGCATAAAAAATAATAACCGTTCAATTTTATACAAATTAATATTTACTGCCGACCCGACTTTGTTGATGCATACACCTGATGATCATATCAACAATGAATCCCCGACAAGAGTGAAATGCACTGTGGAAAAATCATTTCCCACAATTGTGTGGCCACTGGCGGGTGAGTCCGTTGGAGTTACTACATGGTCAGTTCCGCAGTTTAATGTAATGAGAACCTGGAATAGAGAAAAATTCATTTGGTGGAAAATTGAAAGGTTTATGGTTTAATCATGACAGAAAAGATGAATGAGGGGCGAACGGAGCGTCGAACTAATAAGATATGGGAATATCAAGCGAGTTCTGGAGCAAAAAAAACGTCTCATCACTGGCCGATGCATCTTTTATGCCATTACCGACCGATGTTAAATGCAATGAGGCCGATTATACTCTAAATCAGAGTACACGAACTTGCAATGACATGTATCCCTGCATGAGCTCTCGTTTTAAGTTGCTACGAATGATTTGTTTTATAGTTGTCCGAGGAATGAATTTTTTTGATATAGTACCATGTATGGGCTGAGAAAATGGCAAATAACTTCACTGCCCTTAGATGGCTCCGGTCATCCAATCAGTTTCTTTCTCTCTGCAATTTCTTACTTGAGACCGCGACTCAGCTATGCGTGTCAATACAAAGCGGCATGCAGTAGAGCCACGTTTATTTGTGCGTCAACCGATGTTGGAAACTGGCTACCATTTTACTGAACTTCAACTCACTCGTTTGAGAAACACTTATATTCTCCTCAGCGAATATTAATGGACATCCTCCGCTGCGACCATTTATGTAAGAGATTTCAATGAGCGATGAAAATATAACCATAAGAAAATTAAAAATAGGTGCGGATGTTCAAGTATTTACCGACCTCTCAAATACTAAAAACATGGCAGTAACAGCATTAACTACAGCGCTCATGGTCGATTTTTTTTAATCGTAACACCTGATGGAGGTATTTCCTCATTTACTCCTGTGACATTTGTAATTGACCATATTAAATTTGTATATGTAAATCGCAGGTGTTTCTATATCGCTCACAATATATGATTTCCAAAACAATGTCTTTTCCATTTTTATCGCGCGCTGTAGGAGTCTTTAAATAATTAAGCATCAAAGAACCAAATTTGCCTCATTCCTGATTTCCTCCAATTCGGTTGCCGAGGAGTCCCTGAAAAATGTCTTTTGACTTAATATCGCAACAACAAGCTGGACCAACACACATGATACGGGTTATTTTCTGCCTCAAATGTGGCAGACTGGTCATTATGCATGTCTTCCTAAGTCAAGGATGGCTAGACGACGTTTCCAGGAATATTAAAACTGAACCAGCAAGAGATTTTATCGTCAGGAACTATGCATAACATGGAGTGCGGAAAGCGTCTTTACTAAGCAAAATGACAATCTTGGTGGAGATTATATCCTTAAAATTATTAAAAATGTTTGAAACTACTCAAAATATGTTCTCTCCATAAAAATATCTGCTAGTCAAAACAATTCGGCCAGTATTTAGCATACATTTTCGGACATATTATTTCCCAGGGGAATCATTAAGTTTTTGGGGATGACAAGAAACATTAAAACATAAGTAGAGCAAAATTTTCGTATGTAAAACCAGGTTACAAGTTAACGTCACTAAACATCGCCGAAACAGTTTCAATGCCAAATATAAAATTAGCGCACGTCGTCAAGTCCACTATTACCAGGAGTAATGGCCATATTATCCTGCCGCAGTTCAAGAAACCAAATTAAAACTTAATTTACTGCCACTTTGGCTAGTGGACGGACACGTTTGCATGTTATGGAATACCTGTTTTAATTGTTCGTTGCTAAATCTAGAAGTATATGCAGTTGTAGAATGTTAAAATAAGTCTCAGGCATTACTTTCTGGAGTACTTTCGCTTCAAACATGTTACATAAGAGAACTGGTCTCGTTACTCTCTTTTTATTCCCGAAAAACAACCATGGCATACGTGCAAAAACTTTGGATGATTTTTAAAGAGAAAGGCATGGAATCGAAGCAGTTATTTTATTGAACATATTTGAAGGGAAGTATTCCACAAAAAACACCGGAAGCGTTCTTAAACGTTCGTCATGCAAGATTGAACATTAAGAGAAAACTCTTTCTTAAGCTTCGTTGGTAAACCTCAATACTACCTTGATAATGCCGAAAGTATGGTCTTCGTCAAATTAAAAGTGCTGGAATAAAACAACATAATACGTTTTAACGTAAAAGAATGACAAGTAACACTTAATAGTAGAGGTTTCAAACTTACCCGATGATGCGCGACTATGGGCCCACAGAGACTTATTTTTAGTAACGAGGCTCATTTGCCCTTTCAATGAACACCCTGTTTGTGATGTAGGAAACGTTCCCGTCAGATAAACTGTAGGGCGTGGCTCAGCATAAGTTGCGTATCCATTCGGCTGTCTCCGCCGCGACGCATTTATTCATGAAGAATGGACGGAATCAAATATATTCACAGAAGTAATAAGTATAAAAAAGATTTTTTACCGATGAAGGGACAATCCACACTGCCAAGATAAATTATAGCACTCAACACATAAGAAACTACCATTTATATGTGCCATAAAATATTTAAACTTTCTTAACTGCTTGAAAATAAATTCACGTAACGTCAACCTCTCTACTCTTAGGAACACCAAACAGATATGACATAAAGGAAAGACAAGAATACGATTTCTTACTACCTTTTCCTTATGGTATTAGCAGAGTAAGGAAAATTCAGATAACAATACTTCACTTGATCAATTATAGTCGTAGAATCTTTCCAAACAGTTTCCATTTTAATGAATTACCTCATTATGTTAGCTCCCAATATTTGTATATCTGGATTCTTGTTTACCTAAAATGATTTGAGCTCTGAGAATCCATTGCCGTCCATTATCAAATTAGTACATTCAGATTGCATAAGTCATACGGAGACTCAGAGCGGATATAGACGCTCGTAGTCAACTAGACATTTGTTCATTCCGATAGAAAAAAACAGAAAGTTCTTCCATGTATCCATTAAAATCTACACAATAGCCAGTTTAACTCCCCCGGAGGAATTTTCTCCCGAGGATCCGTAACCGGCTGCAATGAAGAGAGGTTTGGCAGGTTAGAAACACATCTAATATCTCTTCATCATTTCTATCTTTCTATCATTTCTAACTGCTTTCCCTTACTTTGCAGTGAGCTGCCTCATTTTTACGCTTGAATTTCTATTGAAAGATAAGCAAGCAGACGTCACCTTTCATAGCTTAAAAGTAACGTAGCTTTTACAGCATCTTAGACTTTCATAGCATAATGAGGATGCTTCGCCTTCGCTCGAGTATTCCTCACCATGGGTAATTTATGTACTCCATGCCAATCTTTATCCGAATCACACCGCGTGTTTCCCGACGGGAAAGAAAAAACACGTGAGCAACCTATATCAGATGCACACGCTCAAATTAAGGATAACCTTCGTCTGGTATAGTACTTCGATAAAATCGGATGAGGATGCAGTAAAACCATGACAAAGAGGGATGGTTCTAATAGGACTCACAAAGCGAAAGGGAAAAAACATGGCAGGAGAAGGGAAGCGATATAAATGTAAGTTGAAAAGATGCGGAGAGAGATTAAGGATAACCTTATGTCTACTCATTTGCTAAAATCGGATAAGGTTGTGGGAAAACCATGACAAAGAGGGATAATTCCAATCGGACTCACTCTGTGAAGAGGGAAAAAAAACACTTCGAGCAATGGCAAAAGGCGGGAAGCGTTGTAAAAGTAAGTCGCAAAGAGGTGGAGAGGGTTGGGCGGAAGGGGGGGAGGGAGAGGTAGGGGGAGGTGGGAGGGAAAAAGAGGGTGAGGCAAAGAGAAGCATAAGTGACGCACAGTCGGGCATTGAAATGTACGATCGCGCAGCCGATGGACAGCTTAAGCAAGTGATGGACAGTCGCAGACGACTAGTGATTGACATAGCCTGCACGCAGGTTAGAAAACTCGGATCGGCATCCTTAAAGGAGACGTATCCCTCCCCCTCCCCCCTGTCTCTGCCCATAAAGGGGGCGTGCGGGACGTGATTGAGGGGGTGGAGAGGAGGGAGGGAGGGCGGAAAGGGGGTGGAAGGGAAGGCGAATGGGGGATGGAGAGGAGCTGAGGGGTAGTTTTTTCCTGGAAAAGACCTTGGTGTCGCGCTGCCCTCCGAATTCCCCGTGACGTGAATACAGAGTGATAAATTTCCAATGATTTTCATTTGTGGTAAATTACAGGGATAAATTACGATTGTTTCCTATCCCCACCGTCATTTTCCAGTGATTCTGAGTTTGCAAGCGTATCATTTTTCGAAGAAGGTGTAAACAAGAAAGCTTATGACACCGGGAGGGAAATTGCCATCACTCCTATATTCAAGTTTTGCACAAATCGATAAAAATCTTGAAAGCGTGAAGAAAATAGATGAACTAATGACACACCAAAATTATCCACCTAAGTCTACACATCCTATGTTATTAGAACCCAAAAATCCAAATAAAAACTTTCTAGTCTGGTTTTGAAAAAGTAATAAATAAAGAAACGAACAGAAAAATTATGATAAATTAAAAATAAGAAGATTCCCTTATCTTCGTTTTTTTAACATGAGAAAACCGATCACCAGTCATTAAATGCCCACATATGCTATCAATAAATAGGTGGTAGTTAATAGACTTGCCACAATGTTTCCTTCCTACCACATTAAGCATATCTTGGAGATTTGTTTTGCCGTGAAGTACTGTGTGATCCGACATGGATAAATTATACCCTCGGAAATGAATTTGTTCGGTGAATACGGTAGCAAGGGACAGAATGTCAACACTTGTGCCTAGGGGTATTTGAATCCGTGACAGTAATTTTAGGTAGGTGGGGCCCTGCTATGAGTACTCGAGACAAGAGATGTACTAGTGTGAACATGAAATGTGAAGAACAATAAGAATAATGTCATTCATTTTCATTTTTCGCATAGTAATATGAAAATACTAATTTACAGGCACAGCTTTGACTTGAAATAGGTAAGGTGAATACCGTGGATTCCATAGAGATGAGATCCGATCAATGATCATCATCAATAATCATTCAATTTTTATACTGATTAGCGACAGCCTTCCATTCTACTCTATTCTCTACTAACTTCTTTATGCTCTTGTTGCTCTTCGACATCACATTCCGTTTTGCCTGTCATTTGCAGGTGCTTTTTGGAGCTCTCCTTTCCTTTATATTCCTTAAACATTCGCTGCATCACCAAGTGTGGCCTGTTCACCTCGGTCTTATATCACTAATAGTGCTCCAAAAGGAATGCTGCTCTTCTCTTCTCCTACCAGCTGATCAGGTCGGTTAGAATTGTCAACGAACAGGCGTTGATCAGTCGTTCATTGCCGGGACTGTAATATTTAGTTAAAAAACAAAGAAAATCAGGGTGGGGAATATGGAATGACACGAATCATAAGAAAACAAAATAACGTGATTTTATAAACAAGAAAGCGAGACTGGTCACAAAATTAATAGGTAAAACTGGAGAAAGTAGAGTAAATTAACTATTTCGGTTTTACGTCGGATGAAAGTGCGCATAATCTAAGACATTGAATGGATAATTGTGTGAGTGAAAGAAGATTTCATTGTTTAGAAAGGACTGGCGACGAGGACTTAGTATAAAGACGTAAACAAGAGCTGAAGAAGATTTTGATATGAATGGCAATGCTGTATGGTGCAGATATCTGGATCATGAGAATGAAATGCGAGAAAAGCTGTAGACGCTTGGGACGTAGGTGTTCAGGAGAATGAAGAAAGTGCAGTGGACGAAAAGAAGACAAACGAGTTAGTGCTTGGTGTGAAGGGTGAAGGCGGGAAACTTGACGAGGAGGCGGAGTGGGTGGTTGGAAGAGAAGGGAAGAAGGGAAAAAGAGCTGTTGAAGGACGTGATGGAAGATGTAAGGTGAACGGGAGAAATGGGATGGGTTTTATGGGCGGAATGAAGAAAGGGAGGACGACTACGATGAGACTTTGTGTAAAGAGATAGGGCCATGCGCATCTGATAACCTAGACGACGTTTAATCCCATTTAAATCTGCATTAACCGGGAGATTAAGTTGGTTCATTGTATTCTTTCGTACACTCCGTCTTTTCTGATCACATCTGTCTGTTTGAACTTCATATCCAGCCTCCTGCACCAAGTGTCGAAATTCTCAATTATCCTCCGTTTCATTCTTTCCTTTCTACTGGATTTCCAATGCTCGAGTTTCTGATCCATTATGACGGAGAAAACATTTGAGGAGTAAGCATGGAGGCAAGAGTCTATTACTTCAAATGGTTTGGGATCCCACCGTCGCATTCACCCCTTACATCCGGAATTGGATTCCTACCTTCACTTCCCATACCCTCCTCTTTTCAGCCATTTCATACTTAGGCAAGGTAGTGCTTGTCGTGTTTTTTTTAATCACGTGAGAACAGCTAATATTGACAATTGAGATTCCACTGTCTATCGAGGTGTAGACTACGCCTGCTTGTGTTCCGGTCAGGCCTTAACGAAACGAGCGTGGTCGGATTTCTTATGGTCGTTAACGTGGAGGGGGAGGGTTAACCTGGGAGTGCGGGCAAACAAAAACCAAACTTCCATGGTTGAGTGGGATATATTGGCAAATAAATGAGAGTTAAATATTGATATTTGGACGTGAGAAGGAAGGGTAATGGAAGTGGACGTTTTTGAAGGGAGGGTGCGGGAATGGATGGCAAACGGAGTGAAAGGCAAGGAATGAAGAAACGACCAGATGGGTGGGGAGGGACCGTGTGGGGTGGGGGGGGGAGGCAACACGGTTTCTTTAGACGTCATTTCCCACATAGGGAGCTTACATACCCGGTGGTTTCATGGGGCCGCCCCTCTTCCTCTTCCCGCTGAAAAAGAGCGAGTACTGGGAAGAAAAATGGTGATTTTTGATTACATAATGACTGAGGGCTGGAGATTGTAAATCATCGGCTCGCTGCGTCTCGGAGATTGCTCTCGACCATAATGAATATATTTAATGACGAACATTTACACATGGAGGCCGCTACGCAATACCCAGTACCTGTTTCTGGGAAATTATCGTTTCACTCTTTTGCCAGCTATTCACTCGGACATTAATCATTTGCCGTCAGGCAGTAAAGCCACTCCAGTTGTATACGTAAAAACCATTAAACTAAATCGTAATATGGGTGTATTTCAAAGGGTTCTCGTTAATGCCATTCCTCTCGACCTCAACAATAATTTTGATAAATTGACTTCTGACTATGGCCGTAACGCAACCGTCCCGATTTTTTTACACCTTTCCATCTATCAAATGGACCGCTAATGGTAAAGTGCAACATTAATACGACGAATAATGTATGTAAACGTGGCACAAGAGGTATTGATTGCGTTACATAAATCATTGGGAAGATTAGCCCTAACTAAAAGAAACCAGATTGTTGCGTATCGTAAAATAAGTACATGTTGTATTATTTTGTTTTTAATCCAGAACTGGAGAAACTTGGACCGGAAACACGACATAGTTGATAGATTTTATGGATGCCTGGAATACGGAGAAATCTGTGCTTCCAGTGACATTTAAGTTACTTTGAGTGGTTTTTGCTTTTGCAGAGATTTGGGGAAAATTTTGCAGATGTCCTCTCATTAGGGATATCTATAGGTAAAAGTGAAAGAAATTTCATTACACCGATTTGATCTTTTATCAATGCTATTTTAACGCGTAGCCTTGCGACACATGGCATACGCTGTGTAATAAATATATTAAACATGTACATATTCATCTCTAAACTCGAAATATTACATTAAATATTATTTTAATTGCTGAAAACTAACATCATTTTGCGTCTCGCCGAGTACAGTATTAAATAACATATTTCATTTATTTCGAATACCGCGCCGAAAACTGAAGTCATAAGGTGCTGTTATTGGGGAACAAAATTTTAAACATAATAATAGAAACAAAATTTATTAACATATGTACTAAATAACCCACTATTATAACTCCATCAATCCAACGAAAGCCATTAAAATTCGCAATCGTTCATATTGAATGTATGGTTGGAATGTGGAGTTAAAAAGCGACTACATCATATCAACAGCGGAATTGTCGTGGCACTGTAACAATTGATTCAGAAAAATGGATCCATTTGACGAAAAATTATGCACAAATATCTCGTGATAGCCATTGTAGGTGGCAACCGATGGATCATCGTGATCATTTATTCACCGATGGATCATTGCCGTGAAACGCCAGTCTCCGCAAACATGCATCGAAACGACGTTGAGTCTCTCATTCGATCTTAAAACTAACGTCAGTTACGGGAGATTGAGGTGCTGCATAGCGCACGTTAAACAGGGAATTGGAAGCAAGATAACGATAACATGTTGGCTATTATTTTTATAAAATTCGTAAAATAGGCGATATTTCACGATGATGGGAAATATGCGAAAATATACTGTTGTGACACGTTTCTGAAGTATATGAAAACGGCGATACGCTAAAAAATTCGGGAAGTACATTTCTCACTTTCAAGAAAATATATCACCACGTATAAGTAAATTAGGATGAGGTTAGATGTGAATTGGATAAACGAGAGAATCAGGTTAATGCTGGAAGGCCGAAATTTCAGAATATTGAAAGTTTCACTCCTTATTTCATGAGCGTCAATATTCGATTATTTTATTTCTACAGGCGTTGTACACAATCCAGTTCTGTTCTTTAACCCCTGACAACGGAAAATGCTTCCACTTTGAGTAACTTATATTAGTTTGATACAGAGGTGAAAACATGCATCTCAGGCCCACGAATTAACATCTTGCACCAGTAGCTACAAGTGGATGTAATATTTACATTTGCCGTAGAATTATTTTGTGGATAAAACTATTTACATTATTTTTAAAGAGCCTTATTCAGGGATTTATATTGAACAGGAGTCGAAGTTTCCAATCAGTTCTCTTCAGCAACATTGCCAAATGATTTTTGCACATAAAAACTGAGCTCTGGACAAAACCTTTCGATGTCACAGGAAGTTGGATGCGATCGACGTTTGGAGAGCTCAGGTTAATGCAGGCAAGTATAATAAAGTCGGAATATGCTAGTTCAAAAAAATCAACGCTCTGGCATCAAATGCTCCATATGCTTTATTATTAAATACCGCCACAATTGACCAGTATTTTGGGTATCAGCACCGTGATTTAAGTAAGTGAGCAATATTTCACATTACGGTTACTTTATATGATATAATATCATATGTGTCAACATACATTACACGGCTGGTGTCCTAACACACCTTGCCACATGCCCATACGGCAGCTCTCTGGGTAGTATGAAGATGTAGATACGTAATTTTATATACCTATGTTTAATTTATACTAATAACATAAAGCAGGGGAACTTCTTCCGCTCACTTAGGCTCTTTAATTATGAATTATCCTCCACAGATTGATTAGTTGGCGCGACGCGTTTCACCACTCCGTGGCATAATCACGTCTCTCATTTTCAAGTGTTTTAGTTATAATGACTATCGATAACTTCCACCGAATGCAGCCTGAAACAGTTATAGTTATTTAAATTTCCTTCACTTCTTAAAAATTCGAAATGCCAACATATGGGCCGATATGTTTCTAGAAGTGGATACAAGGAAAATCAACGGCAGTATTGGACCAGTCCAGCGAAGAAAGAATGTTCGCAAATCTTTGGTGGCTAGCCAGTTAGTTTCACTGATAGTGGTCATTCATTTGGTTAAAATTATGGGTATTCTATAAATTTTCAAATGAAAATTATTCAACTTCTTCGCTAAAAAAACTGTAAACAGATAAAATCCAGAGAGCCGTGCAATCATGCTAATTGAAGCTTGTAGAAGAAAAAAAGGAGTCGAAGTCTATCGAAGCTCAGGCATTAACTATTTACCTTATATATTTTAAAGAAACAGTTTGGTGGGCTGGCTACAAATTTAATCGAACCGTCAAGCAAAAGTCCTTAATATCATGAAGAACACAATATCCATTCGGTATCCATACCACACCTGTGGGATTCGAGATCGCGAGTTTAGGCCTACCGGATTAGCGCATTTACTACTTAGCCATCGCGATAAGCTCGACCCTGTAGTCCTGCTCGCATTCACTATAATCAAGTCATTTATTCATACATTAGCGTTTTTAAATATAATCAATAATGCATTATAATTTGTTAACTTATATTATTATTGCAAAGATTTTTATACAAAAAAGACATCCAGTTTCAAAAAGTCGAAAATCATGTCCTGTTGTTCTTTTATTTCGAACAGAAAATACTCCTCATTAAGCGCAATAGTTGTAATTACAATTAAAGGACAATTTACGTCACCATGATGGATATCCCAGCTATAAATTGACTTTTTTTCTCAGCGCAATAAAATTTTATCAGTTTGAAAGTGTTTCTGTTAACAAAAATTATGTCTTTATCTTCCAATGATTCAACTAAAACACATTTCAGCTACGGCAATCTAAATTAAAATTCTAAAATAACCAGTAATCACTGCATAGAACATATATCTAGGATGTTTGAGTAAGACTTACCAAATAAAATTTAAGCGAATTGCCGAAGAAAATAATTTCCCATTCTATATGAGATGTTGGAACTAATGGATTCCATATAAACAGTCATGTACATGGCATGGACTATCTTGCACGTGGCCATTTGAAGAGCCAAATAAAGCGTGCTTGGCGAGGAAGTTTTCCAGTGCCCTATAGAGATGAAAGTAATTTTTCACTGAGGTTGTGTCGTACATACATAAGGCTTAACCTTTCACTGAGAGTGAAGTAAACTATCAGACTAGCGGGAAACCGCTAATAAACCCTGACATTTTAAGGTGGACGTAATAAAATATATCTTAGGCTGACAGGATTAGTTTTTGTTTTCTCGATGAATAGCGATTCCAGACACATTATACTGCACCTACAGCAGCGGAAAAGCCTCAGAAACCGCAGCGTTCATCAGAAGTGATAAACATTTACAATTTTATAGTTTGTCATTCTATTTAGACATTTTTATGGATGTTAATTGACGACTTTTGCAATCCCGCCGAACAAAACTATGGAAAAAACCGGTTTTATTAGAGTTATTTATTGAGAACTCGTCAAGCAAGTTAGCTATTGCTCACACAGTAAGTGATGGTTGCTCTGAGACAGAAAGTGAAGAAATAACCCGTTGATGTTAACTAACCAGCGCTGAAATGATAGTTATTACATTCGATTGCTTTTTAAAATTTAATAGGCCTTATTAGCATGCCCGTCATTTACTCGGAGGTGGCTATATATCATACGGCAGTTTTATAATAAGCAAACAAGATGCGATATGAAATAAACGTTCGAATGTGATCGTGAATTATGGTGGTAATAACGTGGCCTTCTCCGTTCACGTGCTAACATCATATTAAATAGAAAAGGAGTGAAAAATGTTTAATTGAAGCGTAAAAAATGCAAACAAAAATGGCGCATTGAATTTAATCCCGATCCGAAGGCATTTTAAAAGACCTGTGTATCAACAGCATATCCCTTCTATATTGACCTACATACGCATTAATAAATATCTCCGCATGTAAAATTTTCGGCACTCAATTAAAATTCAATGATTAATAACTCAACTATCGATGGTAGGAAAGGTATTAAAATGTCTGCGATTTTTGTTGTGATTTCTTTCGGTCTGGCTAATGCCATGGAAATGAAAAGCAGGTATGGTTGATTTGACGTTGAATCACCGTGGCATTGATTCTTCCATTCACAAGAGATGTATTAAGGGATGAAATTATATACTGATGAGAGTTGGGATTCGGACTTGGACTCATGAAAGATATTATGCAATGCCACGGACGTCTGAAGAACTCCTGTATCACTTTGATGTCATGTACCACTTATTACCAACATTTTCTTTTCACTAAGCCATTAATGTCCATTACGCTCATTCTCGTAGCTCTAAATGCTATTTCATTTTATGTCCCTGCTTGTGCATAGCATGCTTGCATTCATCATTTTCAAAATCCTCTTTAAATTTCAACGCAAATCAGCGCAACTCCTTCCACATTTACGCTTGTCTTGGTCATATTTCGTACGTCCCTCTACATTCCCACATCTCACAATCCTTACGTCTATTCCTATACCTTGCTAGACTCATGTGTCTGAATTTTTATCCATATTTATTTAACAGCTTAGAACCTCATCAATGTCATCATACCCCGCCCCAATGAAAGTGCTATCCTTGCTGCAGATACTCGTCTACTAGCGAAATTTCAAAACCTTTCATTTCAATAGTCAACTCCTCAAAAAATAACTATGACTTATGCACTACAATTTCAATGCAATAGTAAGCTCTCCTAGATCTATGGAATCTAATTGATTCCCTCTCCTGTAAGCAATCAATCCGAAATCTCTCACATAGATTTACTGACATTCTCAAGAAGTTTTCTCTCATAATTGGCTGCACAGTGAAAAATCGATCACCAAAATTTGATTTGGCCAAAGCTTCCGTAAACATAAAAGAGCACAGGTGGTCTAAGATCGTAATAATGTCATTTACCCTTATTAACTCCAGCTAAATTGTCGTGAAGTTTTGCATTAGTTTGTTTTCTAGATTTTTCGTAAAATATTTAGATACTAATGGTTGCTCATCTTAATTTATTTCATCTCTGTAACTATACTGAATCTAAGTAATTTATGAGGAATGACAGTGACCAATTTATCTACTTTTTTGTCAAGACTTTTACCCTATAACTTACAGATTGAAGAGAAATGTTGTCACATATGACTCAGCAGACTGGGAAAAATGGCTCAGTATCCTACATCAACTCATATGCCACTCTTCTAAGTGTAATCCACGATATCACAGTAAAGTGAAGGTACTTGACGTAATAAATTTAGTACCAAACACTTCCTTATAAACATCTTTAGCTAAAATACGTTTTCATCAATATATTGACGACTTAAAGTGTAAATTATAGTGAGCATTTGTAGTGCAGGGTACATTTTTCCAAATAATAGACATTCCCAGTTGTGCTCTAATTCGTCAAATTTATTTAAATTAGAGATTTTTCAATAGTATTCCGCTGCAAGAGTATTGCTGCCTGATCAATTTTACCTCAGGTGTGTTTAGAAAGCATGCATTAACCGAGAAAATTTTATTCCAACAAATATTTTTTTAGGTTTTAGAGGAAAGAGGACCCTTCAAGATCGATAAGAAGCTAGAGAGCTCTCATCCATGTTCTTGAATTTTCTACCAGCTGACTGGTAGGTTTTTAATAGTACCTATCCTAACGTTTTTATTTCCGGCGTATTGTTCCGTTTTCCTTCCTATTGGTGATCCGTCATTAGACACCCCCAAAAGTCTTCATATCGTCTCCCTCTTCTTATTTTGTCCAAAATCCTATCCTCTTTCTTCCTCTTACACGCTTCCCCAGTGTACTCCCCTTTATTGACGCCTTCAACATTCCCTCTCCTTTCAATACGTCCTCCATCCATCTCTTCTACTCTCAACTACAACGAGCAAAACGTAACTATACAATTGATCAACATTTAGATGGTATTACAGACAATTTAGTAAAATACTCAGCGATATAAAAGAAATAAAAGGGTTTTTACGTAATTGAAGTATTTTAAAATTCTGAAAACACCGCACTCACACTTACTCTTACTGGAAATAAATTCCTGTATAAAAAAACGGAGGTGAATAAATATTGACGGAGGTTACAAGATGCTTGCACGAATTCGGCTCGGGGAAAAAGCAAGAAAATCCTGTCCATGAATAACGAGGCACCACCTCCTATCGAGGGGTATATTATTTGTAAAAACCCACCTACTTATCCACGCAATATCTTCCTGTTCAGATTTCCTCTGAACAAGACTGGTTGCCATGATATTCCAGCTCAGTCGCTAGTAGGAACGATATTATCTTAGCTAAGTATAGCAGCGCTCGGTCAACACCAAGGTGATGGTTGGAAAGTACTTGAGAATCATTCTAAGAAACTAATGAATACAGCGGTAAGTATTTTTCATCTTCAGATTTCTAGTTTTCAGTGAATTAAGAAAAATTAGTAGACTTGTGCATGCATTGCACTCCATAGCAACAGCAAACATTCAGCATCCCATGACACATAAACCAAACATTCGCTTTTCGAAGGATTTCAGACGTTCCATAGCTATCGAGAACGTTAATAAAATGGTTTAGACGAACAGATGCAGGGCTTAAGCGATTAGTGTCAAAAACCTCAACAATATACACAGGAACAGGACCCAGCGAAGAGTGCAAGTAAAATTGGAAGACGAATAGTCTACCTTCTTGAATTATTTTGTCTCTGTTAAGAGAATATTTGATTGTGACTGCCTATATACAGTTCATACTATTCATACAATCACATCAGTTACAAAGGAAGAGATGATTACAGTGCTGCTTTATAATAAAACATTTTTACTTCGCAAAAACCATCACGCGTCTGCAAGGTACCGTATTCTCCGCCAGATGGCAGCATCTGACAAGAGTTCTGAGAGGATTTTCCAAAATGTCAGCCGTCCCATTTTTCCTCCTGAAACATTCAGCCCCGCGAAGGTGCAAATACTCATCCACCATGGAATAAGCGGATCCGAAGGGATGTACCGAGGCCCACGACGCGGCGGCTTCGCACTCCGGCGGGGGTGACCATCGGTTTAGCCGATCGCCGAGGAGGGCGCGGGCGGCGCCTCAGTCGATGCCAAGCGGCTAAAGGGAATGGACGCCCACCGCGACGGCGCGAGTCCCAGGATAGCGGGCTTTTTTCCCGCGCGCGGGCGGGAAAAGCAAAGGAGAACCGCCACGATCGTCGTCCGCTCTCCCTCTCGCACCGACCGGGTTTGTGCTTTGCCTCGATTACCGCGGTAAGTAAATTTTACCACCGACACCACCGCGATGCTGGGAAATTACGCGGCGGGCACGTGGTGGGGGGAGGATCGCGGTCGTGGACCTGTTGCTGTCTCCGAGCGGGGAATGCGGAGGGTTCGTCGGGTGAGTAATCGTGAGTGCGGACGGCAGCCAACCCCAGACCCGGGTCCCCAAGTGTCAACGGGACTGCCGAGGAGACGAGACGCCGCCGAACCCTACCTTCCTTCGCCTCGATGCCCTGAAAGGTCGACTCGGGATGGTAATTATTTGCGACTAATCCCCCGGAAGGGATTAGTAGGACTAACTACGAGAGGTTGGCCGACCGCGGATTAGCATGTGGGCGACGGACATTACTCTCCCCCCTCCTTTCCCCTCCCTCCTACATTTAACCTTCATCTCTACCGGCCATTCTAAAACCTGCCTTCGGTGACAGTTTCAATTCCGCTTATAACATATTCGTCCTCTTTTAAAAGTGCCAGACGCTGATTAAAAATTGAGTATGAATATTGCTGACGGCATTCTTAAATCCACCCCAATGGAACCGATTCCACCTTCGGCGTTGTCAGTTTGATATTTCGGCTACATCACCTTACCTGGTCCACCCCTTTGGATCCCCGTTCCATACAGGGGATAAGAACTAAGTGGGAATTCCATCCGGGAGAGCTCCAGGGGAAATGGGGAACGCAATATACCAAAATGTGCCGCACTTAGGATGACAAACCTGTAAAATTGTAGTTTGTTTAAATTTATATTATGGAATTTAAAAGTTCATTCTATACCATCGATTAAATTTATTCTAATGCTTTCGAATTATTTAGAAGTTAGATTTTGGGTAATGATTTGAATTGGGAAGAGGGAATGCCAATCTGAACAAGGATGTGCGGTGGTTATTGTGAAAAAAGGTTGAAAACCTCTGTCCTTTGCTCTCGGACACACAGCGAATACCATTTCAGTATCATAAGTATTCTTTTGGCATCATTCAGCAGAAGCATCGGTTTGCTGTACAACGTTTACCTGGTTCCGGTATGTGACGCTTCCTAGGTCTCAATAAAATTCCTTGCTTAGCCATACAAATCTTCATTCTTCAGATGTAATGAAACGTAATAGGTACTCTTTAGCCGAAATGGAGTTCGGTGCGTCTCAAGTAAAATTTGGCAGCACGGTTCTATGATACCTTATATTTTAATATTTTCCGATTTTGGAAGAGTACTTGTACTTTTCACATGTTAAAAGTCCAGCAGCCAAATACTTTCCACTTCTTATTGATCAAAATTACTTTGAACCGAATTTACATCAAAAGTTGTAAAAATCCAATTGGTAGTTGTAGCCTCAGTCTTCTACTCAGTAACATAGCGCAAAAGATAAATATAGATTGACAAACACAAGAACACACATAAATGTTATCGTTGCATTCTAACATGTTAAAAACGAGAAATTATTAAGGCGACGAACTCAAATATATTGTATCATTGCAATCCTGAGCATGTATACATGAATGGAATAATCACTAAGAGCTGTGGGGAAAAATGCATCAGACAGTGTAAAACAGCTGACAGTTACAAATGTTTGAATGAAATAATAATAAGCCGCGGAAGAGAGTTCTTCATTTTAAATTGAAATTTTCATTCTTCTGATCGTAATGCTTTCTTAATGAGCATAGCTACTTGCCAATTATTAGATGGAGGTTTTAACGATATGACCTAGCAAGGACGTATTCTATATGTAAGCGATGATTCAAAATAATAATTTTGTGGACGTAATGGGCAGTTGAGAAGGATTTAGAATGGATGTCACTGAAATATTGGCTGGGGTACGAGTCTCTTTCCTTGCTGTATTTTTATCATCGTATTTATCTCAATGTATTTATTTTTCTCTCGCAATACTTGCGACACGCGAGAGCAGCGAAAAACAGCAAAGCTATTGACCAAAACCAGTTTGCTGTCATTTCAATTCACTTCAATGACGCGCAATCATTACCACCGGCTAAATATTTTTGGATAAAATGTTTAACTATTTCCACTTTAAGAACGAATTACACTACTGTAACACGAAGTAAAGGTATCCAAATACATTTTTGTCTAGTTGAAATACAAGCCCAACAGAAAAGAATTTTTCAAACCTGTGTAAAACACGAAATAATCAACCAGTCAGCATACTCTTCATGACCGTTACTCGTAAACCAATCCATACATGTAAAATAATTTCCGGCATAAAATCAAACAAAATTCATTAAATGGTATATTCTCCTGGTTCATTTTTTAACCCAAGAAAATATTTTAAATAAACTTCCGTTTTGGTGGAATCTTGCGAAATTTGAAATTTTAGTAAATGTGTCATCTATTAACCACAATAAATGCGTTTACATACGTATTTATAATATGTTCCTGTGCGGTGCATTCATTCGTATCACAAAATACAGTTCAATTTGTCTTAAAGACAAGCAGGTCACTAAAAACCGCAGGTGAATGGGTTGCACGGTCGAAGAAGCGTAGTTATTGTAATAAGAGGAGAAATTTTACATCACCAAACTCTTCCTCTCGAAGAAGAAAATATAATCACATGCATTCGGAGAGGATACAAGGTTGATAGTTATGGTTGTATGTGGCTCTGGGAAATTGACGATTTCAGCGGTTTTCTCTTTAAAAAAAAATTGAAATTTGCACCTGCCTCCCGACTGACCCATGCTCCCTCTCACTTGATGAAATATATACTCCTATAGAATCCTAACTTATTTCCGCCTCATGGCCTTCTTGATTGCTGCCTTATCGGCCCCCAGAGGTTCGGTCGTGGAGAGGCTTTCGCGCATCACCACTGTCCCCTACTTATGGAGCATATCAAATGTTTCTCGCCATCACCTGTAGGCAGGAGATTGATTCGTCTCAGGTATCCTTAGATACAAGAATCTCACCACTAATCATTCGAGGTAAAGTGTTTAAAATAGCACTTCAAATTTGCCACGCAGGCGGGTTGATTTTCCATTCGTTTCTCCATTCCTACCTACATTTCACAGCCCAGCCATCGCCCACAATTTAGATTTAGGGCCATTCATTCTACCAAACTATAATGATTCATTCAAAACAGCGGTTGCACAAAAATAGACTGTGCTTCAGGTAGTTACTAATAGGTCAACAAAATGTTATCTAAAAGTGTATTATAAATGAGCTTGTCGTAAGGCATCTTAAACATCTGATTAAGCTAATGAGTACTCGTAGCTATTTTAACCTGATGGATTGCAGGTCTAAATAAATGCATGGTACGCAGATTATAGCATTAAAAGTGAGTAATTAGTATCGCTTCGATATTCGATAGGTTCGATTCGATTCGATAGGGCCATTCATTCTACCAAACTATAATGATTCATTCAAAACAGCGGTTGCACAAAAATAGACTGTGCTTCAGGTAGTTACTAATAGGTCAACAAAATGTTATCTAAAAGTGTATTATAAATGAGCTTGTCCTAAGGCATCTTAAACATCTGATTAAGCTAATGAGTACTCGTAGCTATTTTAACCTGATGGATTGCAGGTCTAAATAAATGCATGGTACGCAGATTATAGCATTAAAAGTGAGTAATTAGTATCGCTTCGACCTTCATGATATGATGAGTAGGAAAAACTATCTTCGAATGCTACGCGAGGGAATAAACAGAAACAGAAATCGACCGGGTGTTTGTCTGTTGTCGAAGAATCCAGCCTTGCTGCCACATGGTCGAGGGAGTCCGAGGCGAAAAATCGTATGGACGGATGAATAACAAGAACGATTCTTTGATGTCTGCGATCGTAGCCAGCATCTCGATGGACGAAATGTTAATAAAGTAAAATCACTCGTCCCGCCATTCAACGCTTATTGATAGCATTCCAAGGTACGGGGGTGAAAATCGGTTTGATGGCAATTCATTAGTCACCGTCAGCAGTGAGCTTGCGTATCGAATGGTTATAAAGATGCGCCGGGAGAACCATCCATTAGTTTGTGGGCATCGTGGGGCGCCCTGCGGTTCCGATATGCTACCTCGTAGTCGCGGCAAGTGTTTCCTCGGCGACCGGCCGCTCCGTTCCCCGCAATTCCCAAGCCACGACTCTCCTGAAACGCACGGCCCGACGCCGTTCGACCGCGGTTGGTAAACCGCTTACTCCACCTGCCTCCCTAAAGTTGATTAACAGCATCCGTTGCCTGAAAATTCATAAGCGTTCTACGCAAATTCCCATACCGAATGAATAACAGGTGTGTGAAGCCACTTCAATGCGTGTTTTCGACGGGATATTGAAATTCCATTATCGTGATATGAGCCCAGCTAAAAAGTTGGACCTTCAAGAGAGCGCTGGAGGAAACTGTGATATGGGTTTAGACAGGGTAGACCATATAGAAAATTATGTTAGGTTTTTCTAATCCGCGAATGAAATATTTTCACAATCAAAAGGATGAACATTTCCGTTCTATTTTATTCAGCCTTAACGTTCGCTTCCCTGCTAAAAAATTCCTTAGAAGCTGTTCTGTAGAACGTAAGGAATTCTGCAGAAATGGACTCTTTTTCTTCAGAACTAGTTCCTTTTCTAGGGATCCGTACGGAACATGAGAGCCTGACTCTACAGAACATATGTTCTGTGGAGTTATTTTCTGCAGAGCAAAATAACTCCTTAAAAGCCGTTCTGTAGAACTTAAAGAACTCTACGGAAATATGTGAGGTTTCCTTGAGCTCGTAAGGAGTTCTACAGAGCGTCAAAGGACTTCTGTAGAACGTCGTAGGGTATACTGCAGAACATCCTAAGGTATTCTGCAGAACGCCGTAAGGCATTCCATAAAATGGCGTTTCAATACTTTAAGGAATGTCTACAGAACTTTAAGAAATTCTGTAGAAGTATTTATAAGGAAACTATACAGAATTTTTTAGCAGGGTTCCTAATACCTTTTCTCGTCATCTTTACCGTTTCTCCTCATCAATCTTGTCTGGCAGTTACCTTTAAGACCACAGCCATCACAGTGTTAATATTTTGCATAAATACTCATACAACTAATGCATCAAACGCTGGCATTAATCATCATACTGGATACGTTCTCTTCAACGATAGAAATCCACGTTTTTGCACGCAGTGGTGGCTAGATGGCGTGTTTGATGATGTGTTCGCGTAGTCAGAGGTGTAATCTGGGAAGAAAAAGCTGAAATAATGAGCCTCTCACTAAAACATCGAAGTAAAAATATTGATTCCCTTAGAAGGAAAAGAGGCATAAATCATTGCAAGGGTTATTAATTATGTTCCGTCAGTTATTTTTAATAGGAAAAGCAGTGACGTATTGAAAAATTGGATTCTTGTACCAGTATTCGCTTAAACTGTCACTGGACCGTGAAATTATCCGAGTGGAATCTTTATTATTGCTTTTTAACATGGTTTCAGTGTTTATGAAAGTGAAAAAATGATGAATTAAGATATATTTCCGCGTAATTATTCTCCATAAAATCTCGAGCTATGTATCAGTATCGACACAAAAATGCAAATTTAATGTAATCTACTTCAAAATCAGTTGCAAACAACGATGATGGCTCAATGCGTTTGAAAAAGGAATACAGGATTATTCCACAAATGCAGAGAGAATCTAGTGAAAACAATTTCACTGATTTCACATACGTCTTAATTTTCACCTTAATATTTTACCTGGAATGGGGTGGCAGTACGTTCAAAACCGTTTAAAGGCTCTGATGAAGGCATTTAATGAGATGAAATTGAGAAATTGGGAGTTATTTTTAATATTATTTTCTGAGACGCTCCGAGTCAAAAGGTAAGAAATATCAACAGCCGAATTCAGTGGATAGATTCCTTTGCTAAACTAAACTAAATGCTAGTCGATTGCAGCTTATACAGACGTCATTGCTTTTAGAGGGCCTTTTTGGCCTCTTTTGGGAATGTTAAAGTCGGTAGCAGTTCTTAACGCTAATTTTCTTTTCAATGGCTAAATCACGTTGCTCCTAGGGTATAGGCATTCCCTAAAAGGTGAAATATCACAGTTAATTTTCATCTTTACCAATATGAAAGAATATCAACCGCCTTCCTAGTTCATTACAAAAGTTCAGACCTCCACTGCGTAGAAATGCTATTGAAATACCACTAAGTGAATAGTATGTGAAATATTTGAATATCGACCCTGAAGTTTTATCACCCCATTATTTATAACTCTACACTCGACATAATTTGAATGTTGTTTTCACAACGGTAGGTGGAAGTTAAGAAAGGTGTATCTTTGCCAACGTTTCGTATTCAACGAATTCAATCTTCACGGCTAAAGCACAACACATGGAAGGAGACTAACTTATACTGCCATTCGTACGCTTGAGTATTTTCTACATCTTTGGAGAAAGATTACTAAATTACTAACATTCTGATGAGGATTTTTCATACAATTTACGATGAGGTAATAACAAGTGACGATATCCATAAGTTTTCCATGAAGGTGTCGTGATGTACGATTTTGTGTGCCCTGAAGATAGAATTTATTAACTTCCGATTTTTGGCAAGGAGTAGTTGTTCCTGACTTACAGCCTAACCCCAAAGAAAGCAATCTTCTAAAATATCTGATCCCGATATGAAGAACAATGAATTGATAAATTATCCTACAAAAACTGTCCTATAGCAATTAGTTCAAAGAACTAACTCCATACAATTATATTATGCTCCGGAATACCCAAGGATCCTTTCAGCGCTTCCAGTCTTAATATCCAACTCTGTCAAAGTATTTGACGAGTTAAGTGGTTAACAGAAGGATTATTCTCGTGATGACAGTCACTTTAGCTAGGCCTTTAACCACCTTATCACCTTGCTTTTTTCCTTGTTACACAAACTTGTACCCTGCACGCTGGGGAAGTAGCTCTGAACAATTGTCTGCTGCATAAATAATTTTTGCTCGAATGCTTGTTTTCAAATTTTTTGCACCAGGAAATAAGATTAGCATGAAAAGTAAGATAAAACATTCAGGAGTATTATTTCCCGGAGGATCCCTTTGCACTTTTGTAAAATCATGAAACACGGACAGGGCAAATTACAAGGGAATGTTAACGTCCAACGTGGATTTTTAAACTCATAAATGACCCAAATTACGATCCAACAAAAGCTAAAATTTCTACTCCACCATCTCGTCATTTCAAAGTTCAATGAAAAAAATTTGTATGCTGTTTATAGCCCAATTACAAACCCCGTCATTACCCGTAAGGGAATGAGAGTACCTGTCAATAACAGAAACTGTCGGCGCGCAAAAAGGTTACGTTGCAGCATACAATATTGTTGTTTGGTATTTGAACGGAACCTTCTGAAAAAAATTAGTTCAAATAATGGGCAATGAATAGCTCTATTTAAATGCCTCTCAATGAATTCGATATTTACAATATGAAAAGTTGATATCTTCTTCTGAATACATTCGGTTAATTGTTAATAACTAGTAGTATCACCAGAATTCTCTTTTTACTCTCCCTTTAATCACAACAAATTACAAAATATTTAAATCATCGAATACGGTTTAACTTGTTTGTTTGAATAATGTGAAGGGAATTCGGTTTCTGTTTTCATTTCTACTAATGTTTAATGACTTGGGGCGAAAACGATTATATAACGATTACGATAACGTAATGCAATTTACACATGGTGCAAATTTTACTGATCGTATAGGTAACGCAAGGCAAGGATTTTTGTAATATCGGAGAAATTGGAATCGGATAGACCACGTTGCTGAATTTTAGGTAGATGCTGAAAAATAGATAAAGTACGATAGACTAATTCAAAACTCAACAAAAATATTCAGCTCAAAATACATTAAAGCAATGAACTGGCACCCTCAAGCTGAGAAACATACGAAACTGCCGGAATGTTAACAAGCATTGCTGGTGAAATCTTCTCGGGTTTTCCACCGGGTCAGGTCGTTGTGGGCCGACGTTTCGATAGCTACCACCGCCATCGTCCTCAGGGCATGGTAGGTGGTGATGGCGGTGGTAGCTATCGAAACGTCGGCCCACAACGACCTGACCCGGTGGAAAACCCGAGAAGATTTCACCAGCATAATACGCCGGGAAAGAACTAAATCATATGTTAACAAGCATTTTTATTATTATTTTTGACCTAAGTTTCTTGAAAAAACCCTTTTTTTCTCGCAACACCGATGTTTTTTTTAAAATACAATCCATTTGAAAGAAGTTAATAAAAGCACAGGTAAAACTTTGTTAACTTTTTTTTAATAGTTCAGAACACGAAGTTCCTTACCGGAGGTATGTTCGGAAAATAAGAAATGCGAATCTGATGCACTGAAGTTGGACGAAACTAGAGCTAAACATATTTTTGAAATCGTACGATCACTATAGTTGCTTTAGTTACAGCAGCCGAGTTTATGGTGAGTATTTTGCGTCAAATATTATCTTGTGCTTATCTAAGGCAACTGAAGAAACTCTCTAGTTTACTGGCAAACAGACAATTTCAAGTTTCTTTTCTGATGTCAAATTATCAAATATTGTACAAGAGTAGCTTTGTTCCACTGTTACTAATTAATGCAAACAAGGCCTAGAAAGCAAACGTTGGATATGTAGGGCACATTACTCTGCAAGATTTTTGGCGTTGCTAACACTAATGAAGCAATGCCTCTGAGTATGCTTAGGCTATGGATGGATAACCTATGGTCACACTTGAAATCTAACTAATATGTGCCATATGATCCCCACCCAATCAACCGTAGAACCGCACACGGGTCTGGGATATGCATGCAACTTAGTAGGTATTCTCTCAGTGACCATGATTAACATTGTTGCTATAACTGTCTTTCAAATGAGGAATGAGAAATTGTCTTCCTACCAGAATTCGTCAGCCAAATTTTAATATTTTTTACGTTTGTTTGATATGATTACATTAAGTAAACAAAGACCCGTTGTAGTTTTCTGTTCTTTGATATGCACGAATAAAGAGTACAGTGAGATATTCCTTTAGTTTCAATTAAAGGGATATACCGTGAAAATAATCACTGTAGAGTGTTTCGAGTTACGGAGAGAATTTTTTTCGAAAATAAAAAATACTCATGAAACAATGAATTTTACTCATTTAGAGCTAGAATAAATTTTTAAAGGATATTATCGCATAAAGGGAAAGTACGACAGCATTTTAAGCACAGGGTGCGCTGACTTCCAATATTTGTTTCTTTCAAGTCACCACGAGGTGTGCAGTAATACGGATATAGTATTTGCTTAGAACTTTTTCAGTGTACGAACTAGAAAAATTGTTTAGTTTCAACTTAATTGGTATTTGCCAACGAAACCTTACAATGAGCTCTAGATATTTGTATGGACAACTCTTTATGACCAGTTTTGCGGTATTGACACTATTGAGAGAAATCAGATCATAAAATGGGGATATTCATCACGTACTGCCGGGAACATGATCACGGACATGAAAATAAATAACCTGGAACCCCTACACGCGGGATAATTCTTCTGGGAAGGCATCATTTGAGCATACGCGCTCATTTTACTTTCAAATTATACTCCGATTTATTCAGACTTAATAATGAACATCGAGGTTGACTTTCAGATATTGCTGTATGGACTACTTTCTTTCACTGCTCAAACAACAAGCAGCCGTAGAGATGTAATAAAAGTATTTTATTATGATTGATATAACCTAGGGAAGTCGTAAGTCACTACCGTATTTCTTCACCAGCACATCTCGTTAAACAATGGCACGCAACACCAATCGAAGTCTCAGTGTCTCGCTGCAGGACATTTTATTGGGGCTCAATGCAATTAGATATACTGCAGAACACGCTCCAAGGAAAACAGCTATAAAGGTTTTCCGATAAATTCCTTTTTCGCACAGGGAACGCGCCAAATCCTGGCACAATAAATAACGTTCACTAATTCTATTTAATTTATTTACGTGTAATGTTTCCAAACTTCCATGCCATAAAATACCTATAATATTTCCTCAACACTGCAATGCACTGCGTGATTTTTTCAAGATTCTAAAAATGGGTACATAGATTGGTCTATTCTAAAGAAATATTTCATTAGTGATATTTACATTATTCGTTTTTTACCATCAGTTACAACGCCACTTATATCTGCGTTGTGCACTATCTGTATTACCTTTCGAAATAATTTTAATTGAAGCATAATCTCATTAATTTCTGATCATTTATTAGTCCAGCTGCTGGTATCAAAACACAATAATTTTAAATTAGCTGGGGAATGTTTCCCGACATATTCAATTTATAAGATTCCAGAAACCGCCCTCGGTTCAACACGCACTCGGAAGACCCGTAATCATCCCTTGATAGGATTAGAAACCAATGAGGTTAGAAAAAATGAATTTGGCATTCCGCTTGATTAATGAAGTCAATTGTGCCGATACAATGGTCACTGTTTAGCCCTCTCTCGGGCTGTATTACGTGTCTGGGGGTCGCATTTGATTTTCGTCAGATCTATGTTAAAATCCGACGGGCAATGCGACGGCCAGGTCAAACCTGCTCGGCACATAATCATCCCCATTCACAGGTGTTGCCGCTTCACCATTGCCCACGAGCTAATTGGAAGGGCGGAACTTGATGGCACTCCACAGCGAAGAGTCTGAGGTCGGTGAAAATGAGTCCAGCTTTGTCGATCCGGCAATAGACTGAAGGAGTCCTACATTGACCTTTTTGGGGTCCCCTCATCAATTTGTCTGACCTCTCTCGAATGTTACCCTCTCTCTGGCGTCATGCTCTTGACAAGTGTCGTGACCCAGAAATTGGTGGCACGAGTTCCCATTCATTGTCGATGGACCGGGCCGTTATGGACTCGGCCGTCGGTGAATACCAATCGAGAGCCACCAAGTTTTGCTGCACCTATTCACGGCCATGCCGCCCCCGTTTCATTTTGGTTCGAAATGCGCTTTCGCTCCATCGACAATGCGGCCATTCGCGGGGTACGCGTCGGTTTTTAAACCGCTCAGTAAAGAAGACCTCGACGCGCAAGAAAAGAGTGGCGGTGACGCGCCGCCAAATGTTCTCGTGCGTCAACCGCGACACCGGCAACACCAGCGTTTTCCTCGCGATGGCCGAGTCCGAATGGGCCGCCGTCATCTTCCACCATACGCTTCCTTCGAGCGGCGGCCACGCAGAAGAGGCCAACTAATGGGAAATGTCACGGGACATTCAAAAGGGTTGTCGAGTTTCAATTTTGCGCCGCCGATTGATACGGTTGGCCGTGTGGTCGCGAACGATACCCTTCCACGGGGCTCGCCCCCGCACCCCTCCCGCGCCTGCACACCCCTGCCTCGCCTCTACGCCCCCGCCTCGCCTCCACACCCCCACCTCGCCCCAAAACTCATTCCGTCCCCTTCCACGCCGAACGAAGACAACGAGAGTAGAGCCCGAAGTTGGCCGTGGAAAAGAGGACCGGACACTTTCGTCCCATGGAAGTGACTTTTCACCTCCTTTCCTTGTTCTATCCAGCATATTAAAGGCAATGCACTTCCTTCATAAGTAGCAAAAACAAAATAGGAAATGACTCACTTCATGCCTGTTTTCGTAATAATTGCCTTAGTCCCATTGCTCTATAATTGACATCAATTTGCATACATCAATGAGGACATGATAAGATAAGACATGTCTTGCTATTGACGTACGTACTCGCTGTTTTTGGTTTGCTGAGAATCTTGCAGTTAGCAGCACGCAAAACTTGATGATTGATGAAATGAGCACGGCACTGTCTATTGTACTGAATTTTAAATTCATTATTCTAATTTTATGCTCTCTTAAATTACATTCCTTTTGACAGATAACGATTCTCTCGAAGATATAAAGCCCTTAATCGATCGTGACTACCATGTAATGCCACTTGCTACGTAAGTCATAGAATATCGATATTTTCCAACCAGTCCTCTGCATTTTAGGGGAGAAAGAGGTGAAAATATCAATGTTTGAAATTATTTTGCTAGTTTGTCAAAACGAAGAGGGCTCCATTTTTAGTGAATTATGAATGCAATAATCATAATTTTATTTTCGATCGAATTTTATTCCTTCTTGTACATAACAGTTATTTTGAGCTTCTAAGGCTATCAAACTATTATATCTGCAATATTCTTAATGCTATGTATCCCCTAGAATTCTATTATTTTCAAATCACTTATCTTTTTCAGGAGAGTCTAGGTCTTAGCTAAATAGTAGATATTATTGACGCATATGCCAACGCTTTTCCAATTTAAATTTGCTTCGCCTGAGCTCCTAAGCAATTATCGTTAGAAGGGTAAGTTCTTTACGACAAATACTCCGAGCTACGACGAGACAAAACATTTGCGAAACGTTGACAAATGAGTAAATAACATTTATTTTCTAACCAAGACCTATCTTCTCTTGATAAAGACAAATAATTAGTGAATAAAGAGAATGAGAAAGCATAACATGGAGCACAAGTGTTTTCCGTTCCATTGTGCGTTTCATATTTGGGGGAGTGGAAGAGGGGGCGCCGCGGAGCGAAGCTGTTGCAGAGAAAGTGGCGGAGAATGCGGCGACAGGAGCGGCGAAACGGGCCGAGGGGATGACGGCGAGAGCAGGAAGATGGGAGGGCAAAAGACAAGGGGGAGGCGCAGGAGGAGGAGTGGGGGGGTCGGGTGGTTGGACGGGGCGAAGGGGTCGGGAAAGGGCCCTGACATGTCCCGCAAGAGTAAATTAATGAAGCTGTCGTCCGCAGGCGGAGTCCACCACCCATTTTGACATTCAAGCCGGAGATTGAGTTTATGAGATAAAAGCGCAGGAATGAAGGAAGGGCTCTGCTTGCTTCGAATCAATCCCCGTAATAGAATGGAATTAATGGTCGCAGGAAAAATCTCGGACAGGTATAAGAAACTTTTTAACTCATTTCAAAAAATTCTTTTTCTCTCTCCCTTTGCTTCCCTTTCTTCTTGCGACAGGTGTACCTCCTCGGCCTTCGGAAAAATGGGATTGCGGTTTGAAATTCGCTGAGTGACAAGACGACATTCCCCTTTCCACCCCCTTAAGCGACGTGGTTAATATTTATTTTTTCTATCGTTACATTCACCTTCCCCATTCAGCATGCTCCTTAGCGGTGAAGATGGTGTAGCATCAACGATACTACTTACTCATTTTAATTTAATTTTCTGCCTTCCTTACGCGAAGATTTTCGTCATTTCTTCCGCAAAATAATGGAAACAAAAAAGTCATTACTTAAATAGCGCATTAGCATTTTGTTAGAGGGAATAAGAAAAGGATAAAGCGTCTCCTACATTCCGGTATGAAAATAAATTTAAAAGTTTCTTCCCTTATTCATATCATCTCGTGGTCCTTAGTTTAAATTAAAAATTGCCAAGAAGGAAAGATGAAAAGTTGACTGGTTAAGATATGTGAGAGTGGACACAGCTCTCACAGATACCCACACAGCCCAGTCAGCCTACCAAGCTCATGTTCATAGTCGACTGAAATACGGAATTGTGGTTTGGGGCCACGCTCACCATACATGCTATGAGGCTTTTTAAACTGCAAAAATGGGCCATCAGGATACTAAAAAACATTCCAGGGAGAAGTAGGTACTGGACACATTTTAAATTCCTTGGAATTCTCACATTACCATGTCTATATATTTATTCAACTGTTATTTTAGTCTGTCAAAGCAAAAGCTTCTTTGGTATTGAAATTAATGCTTATGTGCATAATCATAATACTAGAGCCTCTAAGGTTTTTAGGATGGTCTCACATAGTCTCGCCCTATTCAGAAAAAATCCTGTTTATGCTGCCGTGAGACTGTTTAATTGCTTGCCATAAAAACTTAGGGAAACGTGTCCTATTTCAAGGTTTAAATTTCAACTGTACCAATATTTGGTTAGTCATTCCTTCAATTCTGTCGATGAATTTTTGTCATTGAAACAGGGTACCTGAATGATACTTTATATTTTTATGTTCATACTTTGTACTTTTATGTGATACTTTGTATTTTTATGTGAATATTGTGAATGACTTGTTCTATACATGTTAACCACATGTCCTGGTGCCAAATGAAAAATAAATAAACACAGAGAAAACAATGAATCGACATAAGTTTAACACTGGTGATCTATTACAGACAGGTCGCAAAACATTAACAAAATTCAAATGCAGAGTGACTAATAGTAGTGAACAATATAGGGTATACACTAATGTATAGGAAGGCATAGTTATATAAACCCCAATGGCTTCAAAGTAAATAATTGTCAGTGTCATCTTACTGTGACTCAAAATCATTTCCTCATATTTCCTCATATTTTTATTTCCCTCATTTTTTATTTATCCTGGGTTAGATGGGACAGAACCGTCCCCTCTTCCCCCAACCCAGTTTACATACACAGACACCCATGTCCTAAGCATATTCTACCCAGGCGGGACTCGAACCCGCGACCCTCGGGTTAGCAGACGAGGACTTTACCCCGCCGCCACCGGGGCCGACAAATCAGTTAAGAGTCGATAAAAAAGAAAGCGTAAGTGGCTAAAGCTTAAACCAGAAATACTGTGTGAAGTGAGTCGCACGCTGAGTCGTTCTGAAACCGAGTCCTAACTTCGTTCGTTTATCCGAAAACCGCCTGCCAGAATAAGGTTCCTTAATGTAAAAGGTAATTTATTCGAATGCAAAAAATTACGAACACATATTTTTCTTATTCAAAGCTACATATTGCCGCTTTATAAATCGCTATCTAGCAATAGTGAAGTGAACTCATTGCTGGTTTAGAGCGCGAAAAACTGAGACCAAACAATATTATATTTCATTTTTCTGAGCGTAAAAACGCTTTTCAAGCTGAAAACCGCACAATGGTATCCAAAGAGCGTTTTAGGTCATATCTGGCGTTTGAATCAAAAGTAGTAGTAATGAAATTCAAAGAAAAATATTTCATTATTGTGTAAACTTCTTTTGCGTGGACTCGGGATTTTAACCATGCGCATTATTTGCTTCCAAAATATCAAGTGTATCTAAATACGAGTATTTTTGTGCCTCCTCACATCTGCTACCGGACAAAAATTTTCCATAGAGTAGCTTCGCGTCACAATGCTCAGATACGCTTGTGATTTCACTTTGAGCAGAAGAATTTCAATCAAAATTTATAATAGAATGAAATAACTCCTTTTTTTAATAGTCGTTATGTAAGAGACAGAGCAAAATTCCAATAATTATGAAGACTCTCATTAATTCTCTCCCCCAGCCTCAACTCTTAATTAATCCATTAAAAACTAAGAAATTAAAACTAAACGATAGTGTGCTGATTTATAGAGTCGCTCGCACACAGGTTAACTGTATCGTCCCAGCGGAATATTCATAATTATTCCAGTCTCCATTTTGGAGCCCTATTGAGACCAATTACAACACTGCATTAGGCAAGTTGGATTACTCAAGTGTTTGCACACTTGTTGAATGCAAAGAATTTTTTTCTCATAGGATTTTTGAATTACTATATTTCTTGAAGTGAGATCCACCAATCTTAATCCGCTCTTTAGACTTCATTCTGTTCATTACTAGGCTAAGGAATCCTTAATTCAAGACAACGTACGGTCTTGAACCACTTACCCTTTCCTGCAACAAATTTCACATAAGACTAACGATTTACAATTTTAGGGAGGAACACAAAGAAAACACTCATTATGTAGCCCGTGTGAGGAAAAGAGTAACACTCAGAAGAAACACAACTTTTCCCCTCATCTCTGCGAGAAGTTTGATTACTAGCTCCTCTGCTCGTCAGGCTTGTATACATACGGGAGATTTCTGATGGCGGCATCGAAGTATACCTCTCAGCTTAACATCGAGTTTTAGTATAATGTGCTCACAAGAGCGACATTCGTTTTCCGTTTAGTGTAGTTTCTGTATACCCACATATATTACTGTTTCAATTTATAAAAAATTTCAAAAGTAAGAATGGAGAGTCTCCAAACGCTATAGCGCTTTTTTAAATTCAAGTATAATTTGCCGAAATACAGATTTTTACAAAGTTTTCAAAAACAGAGTAGAATGTTGTGAGCTGACTTTAGCGCAAAACGATGAGCTCTTAGCAAACAATGTGGGCAAATTAATTGAACAGGAGAGAAAAATGCTCTTCTGATACTCTTTCAAAAGATGTGAACGTGCAAATATCGCTCCATTTTATTCATTTTGTTGAGAACACAGAAGAGTGAGTCGCAGTTGTTGCATTGCACTAAAAATCTTGAGCCATGAAATCTTAGCTTTTTACATGGGTGGGAACATCAAGACCATCTCTCGTGTGATAATTTCACTCACAGCAATAGTGTGATACGGACAGTTTTAAGTTTTCCCCCAAGTCGTTAATACAAGTTGAATTTTTTCGTAAGTTGAAAAATAATCTGACGTTTATTCAGGTAGAATGCATTGCTGAAATATGACGAGAGCATTTTCTCTAGTGGCAACTCATTGCAGTCTTGGCAAATACAGCTTTTAATACTATTTTTTATCTTTCAGGGGCGTCGATGGTGTGTTCCACGAGGCGTCAAGACCTAATGAGACATGTTCGTAAATTTTACAAAATCATCCCATACATGGAAATGGCCAGGACTGTTAAAATATATCTAGAAAAATAAATTGATAGGAATGGAATGAAACTGGCTTCCATGTATAACATGTATGCACTACAATGTAATTGAGAATAAAAGAAATGCGGACGTTGAGAATGATTAGGGGCAACACATTTTGGGATGGCAAAAGAGACATCGAGTTGTGGCATCAAATAAGGAATTTTGTTAGATGTTCTAGTGGGCGGAGAAGATAACCACTGCGATGCGTGTGGTGGTAAAATGGCGGACTTCCCCGCATTGCTAGAGATAACATCCCCCTGAGTAGAAGAATCCCCCATCATTTCCATTCTATTGGAAGACCACCAAAAAGATAGTAAAGGCAACTGGCAATCCACCTCCTCAGATGACTAATTTCTCGTCAAAAAAAGGCGACTTGCCAATTTTAAGATGAAAAAATACCAAGCCACTACAATAATGTTCCACAAAAGATTTTCCTCCAAAGGAGACAGAATCGTCTCCTATCACCTACCTCTTGTTTCGTCTCTATGCGGCTCAGAAAATTTTCAACATTCCTGCCGATGAATGACACTCCAGTTATTTTGGCCCTAAGCAACTGCTACAAAGAAGATGCATCGATATAGCAAATATATCATCACTATGGCGTGCCTGCGATTACTGAAGTAAGATTCCATTCGTTGCGTCATTGCTTGAGTATATTTTTAAATATGCACTCCACTGTCCATACAAAAATGGAGATACCCGTATTTGAGACGTATCAAATTTGCCATTTCTTCTATTCCAGCAAAATAAACAGCAAGTACAAATTAAGGTAATTTATTTTTTCTTTTCATAGTAGGTGTAGTTTTGTAAGCTTCAATATTTTGAAGTTATTCGCGTTCAAAAAGATGTCGTTTTTTGGCGGAAAAACTGTGACTTTTTAAATCAAAAACCCAGAAATATATAAAACTCTTATTATAATTGTTCTAACGTATTAAGGAATGTAAATATAAGTAACCTTTAACGTGCAGTCTATTTCGCTAGATTTGGATCACTGGTTGTGGAAATATAGTATCGCAAGTTCTGGTGTCCCGACTTATGGTGCAAACCTCAGCCATCACGACGTTCAATCCCATATTTGGATTACATATGGAACTATTCGGTTCATCCAACTACCACATGATTATGAAAGGTTTCGTACAGGAAAAAGCTCTCTTCTATACCAACCAGTCGCATGAAAAGACAACTTATAAGGCTAGAACCTACAAGCCTTCATGTATTAGCTTCAGTTATGTTAGAGTATAATAGAGTTGAATCAATTTCGAAGGAAAACTTAAAAGGAGCAGTGTATAAATTATCAATCACATGAATAAATTATATTTAAAAATATAGACACATAAAAAATTACTGTTAAAGGTGAAAACCCTCTTTGGTCTAAAATTGTCAATGACAATCAAGGGCTATGAAAGGTTGATAATGTCACTTACCATGACTGCGACGTCTCTTACGTCAATTCCAGAGATATAAACATCAAAATGGCCAGATTTCATCACCTGTTAGAGACAATAGAGAGAAATCCATTAAAAAAGGTACGCCCTCGGAAATTTCCCAAAACGATGGTATTTTCAACTTCACTCCACGACTCTAAAACAGGGGTGGCAAACTTGTTTTCAAAGAGTCAAATAGGAAATATTTTAGTATCCGTGGGCTTACGGCATACTTTCTGTGGATAGGGTTACTTAAATGAAAGGCAAAAATAATTTTTACAAAATCGATAAAGATATCATTTGGTTATAAAAATAAATAAAACATGTCAATTAGAAAAAGGAATGCCTTACAATGATTGGAAATATAGCTCCACTAACGGGATATATGGAATTTTTTTCTGGACTAAGTTTCACAAATCCAATATGTAAAGTTAGCTGTCACTCTCATCAGATATGAATGCAAATGTCCATCTCTTATACAGGCCTTTATGGAGATTTTCCATTCTTCATCCTTGAAACTGTTTGCTCACACATAAATTTCAAATACAAATACGTACCCCCGGACATATGATTTTAATTGAATAAATAAAGCGATTGGAACACATTTATATCATTCTGTCGGAGTTTTCTCAAGAATATAAAATATACCTTTTAACGTGACACCCCAGAGTAGATGGATCCCTCAGAATGGAAGGAAAGGTGGAACCTCCTTGATTTCACAGTGAAGTGAACTTTAAATGAACGATCGCCTTATGCGGTATCTCTAGAGTTTCTACAAAACAGTTGTATGGCTTAATAGCGCATACTTTGATATAAAAAGAAATTAAAGTGGTAAAATTCATTCTTCGCAAGCCGAACAAAAAATGCGGTGGGCCGAACTCAGCCCGCGGAACGTAGTTAATGGCGTGGACATTAACATGAAGCCTAACCAAAATGATAGAAGCAGCCCAAATCAAATGTCTCATTCCCTTGGCTGGATTAACTACCCAGACCATAAACGAAACGAAGATCACCTCGGATCTAAACATCATGGCCAGCAGCGAAACTGCAAATAAACACCGTAACATAAGGTAAGAGCATATTTTTAGAATATCGTACAACAGATTACCCCATAGACTTCACATATACTGGAAGAGAGAATGCTGACGACCAAAGAAAAGATGAATCGAACAGCTCCCGGCCTGGAGCAGAACAGGCCCCATAGTCCTACATAGTAATTGAACATAATGATGATATAAATAGAACCTAAAAGAAATTTCTGACACTCCTCAGATAAAACCCAGTTCCTAAGAGTCCAGAAGCTAGCAATTTACTCCGCCCCTCCCCTAATCAATTTTCCAAATCTGGCCCAATGAATCCCCGCAGTTGCCCATCGAACCCTCATTTCTTCCCCAACTGCCGTTATGTCGAGCACCGTGTATACACCACGCATTTCCGTGATATACCGCTGAGCCTGGTAATTCATAGATGCATGCCAGTCTCGGAGACGCCTTCGGTATCGCGCAAGTCTATACCTGCTCATCTGGAGGTCGCCGTTTTGAACTTCACATGAATGAATTTTTCACCGACGAGGTATAGATGCAAGAGTGCGTTTTACCTTGTTAGTTAAAATTAAATTAAATTGTAAAATCCTATTATAGCAGAATTTTTTAAACTCTTCTGTGGAGGATTTGACAAATTATAGATAAATATGGCATGAAATACCACCGAATAGTAATATTCTTGCTTTTAAATAATAGGTTGTTCGATATTTTTTAATGAGAAAAGTCATCAGCTCCACAACAGATTTTTCCAAAACACAATTTTCCTAACTTACCTAGCATTTTATGGCCACATTACCAAATGTAAGTACACTCACTCAATAGCATTTTGTAACATGCTTAGATTCTTCCGCCTGGCATTGATGCATGCATGCTCTTCCCAATATTTTGTTTCCACCGTCCATTATTTTTCTCCATTTTACCGCACCTTGCTCACCCATAAACCACTTCGCCCCTTCTCTCGCGGCCCTCACAGTCCTGTAGCCATTTAGTGCGTCCATCCACTATTTCTTCCTCCTTGCATTTGTCAAACCGTCATCATTAGTGGTCATCAATCCAAATCCAATCCAAAGTTTGATTTTCTGTAGATCTGTTATTCAATTCAATGTTTTCCACTAATTATTGTCTTACCACCGCAGCTCTCCACTCACGTTCCTTATTTTTTAATCTAGGTATTCCATATTTTTTCCGATCACCATAATCAGCAGTCATCCAGCCAGGATATTGGTTGACTACAGCTCTTTTCTCACATCTTCAATCACCTCTCTCACTCCGACGCAGTCTTTTAGACTGTCTTCGTGATGGGTCTCATGATTTCCATTTTTGGTCCTCCTTTGGCATTTTGCGCATTCATTTCCTTTTCTTTATTATTATAATTACGTTATTGTTTTAGGAATCCTGTTGTGTTGCGTGTCCACAGCGCCTGTCTCTTACTCTCAGAGTTTTCATTATATTTATTTTCTGTCCCCAACTCTTCGTAGGACAACTGCTCGTCCATTTGGTCTTCAACATTCTTCGGTAACACCATATATCCACTCTTCCCATTCCCTTTTGTTCTGCAGCTGTTACTGTCCAGGCATCACTGCCCAATTAGAGAATAAATAAATAAATGAAATAAATTTTAATTCATTTCAAAACATTTTTATTTACAAATTTGGAAAATATATCATAGAAAAATAATCATTTAGTTTTCCCTTAAAGTACACCTGTTTTTGGGCTACTGTCAGTTTTACCATGAAATATGTACATATAGTCTTAACATTTTGGCTTTTGAGCACACTTAGGTATTTAAACTATTCCATTACATAAAAAACAATTTCAGTATAAATAAGATACATTCACGAATATTACTTATTAGAAGTTCAATATCACTAAGACCTGATAACATACAAAAAACATATCATTTAAACAATTGAATGCATATAAAAATTTTAAATACATAGAGATAAATTTATGTTCAGTATATGACCTACAACCTCCAGATTACTAAATGAAAGTTCAACGTCACGTTCACATAATAACCAGTATTTTACCCCAGGAAAAATCCCCTGGTGTTTTTTTTAATTGATGTTATCTGGGAGGGAATAATTATTTTTATTTCTATATAGAGACACCTTTGAAAAAGGCGTTATATTTGGTAAGTTTTTTAGAACTTTGTAGAAGTATGGATAAAGGATTGGTAGTATAGTTAACTCCATAAACAATGGGAAAGTATGGAAGAATCTGGTTTTCTGCTTAACAGTTCGCAACATTCTCTTTTGTAAGTACAATAATAGGTTAATTGTATTTTCATATGCTCCTCCCCAGCATCGTATGTCATAAGCTAATTTTGACTCCCACAGAGCTGAATAAACAACCTTGAGAAAAGAAAGAGAACATTTTTTGCGCATAAAATACAATTTTGTAAGACAGTTCTATAAAGTTAATGTGAGATTGTTGACAAGTGTCCATCATAATTTATTATCAATATTAAACCCTAAGTATTTAAAATCTGAAATACCATCTACCCAGATGCAGTTTGGACGATTATTCCTTAAAATTCAAGGGAATGACACACGATACTCCAGCTTACTCTATATCTACTGCAGAGGTCGTATATCATGTACCCTGATTTTTTACTTGGAATTGTCAATTCTGATCGAGCCAATTCCTGAGTAATGTCATATCTTTTTCCCTTTTTTCTCAAACAATTTCCAATTCCAGGATTTATCATGGTAGTTTAAAGCAATAGCTTCTGCTTAAGCTGTCACATTCTAGCGAAATTTTTGAAACAACAAATCGTTTATACGTACTAGAAAATGAATGGGTCCCAGAACCGAGCCTTGCGGAACACCAGCCCTTATAACTTTACATTTCCTGTAGCAGTTGCTTACTCTTACACTTTTGAGAATGCAAAAATAAATAATTTTAAACCACTGCAGTACAATGCCCCTGATTCCAGTTTGATTTAGTTTATCTAGGAGGAGAACATGGTCAAGCGTATCAAAAGCCTCTAAATGCCAAGAAATTGGGTTGACGTACGCTGGTTAAGTTTAAACGCATTAATAATACTTTGAAAGTGATGCATTACAGCATCTTCAGTTCCCCAGTTACTCCTAAATCCAAACTGTTTTGGGCTAATAAAATGAATTTTATGAAGAAAGTTAATAAGCCTTTTTTGATTAGTTTTTCAAATTTTTTGAACATATTAAGAGGAAGGATATTGGACGATAGTATACCACATTAATACGACTTCCCTTTTTGTGAATACTAATAATAACAGCTTTTTTTTAGAACTGGAGGAAACTCCTCTTGATACACTCACATTGTACACAGCACAGGGCTGTAACATCAATAAGCCGTATGAAGATATCGGCAGTTATGCCATTGAATCCCGGGGATTTACTCGTGAAGAGAGATAAAACTAGAGCAAAATTTTCATTTTCAGTCACTGGTTCCAAATATAGCAATATTCTAGTGCTACTTTATGAGTATGGTTTTATAGGTGAGTCATTGGTTTATTCATATAAGTTTCCCTTACGTATGCTGACATTAAACGTTATTAAATTATGTTGCTAATTTTAAAGGATGTGTAATGACTTTGCCGTCTACTTCTAAAGAAGGGTCAGAAATGTGTGAAGTACTTTGTCCAGTAATTTCTTTCACCAGACCCCACTGAATTTTCGTATCACCTTTAAGTTTTCAAACTTTCTCATGTAGTGACCGTTACAAGCCAGTCACAACAAGAGCCTTGGATGTTTCTTAAAAATCTTAAATTGAAAGGTCATAAAATTAGAATATAACCTTCCTTTTTTAAGCAATAGATATTTTTTCCTAATATCCTTGAGGAGAGCATTAGTCATTGATGGTTTTATTATATTTTAATCTTCTTTCAGGGTACTTGAGAATTTAGCTGTATTAACAACTGAATATATCGAGTACAAAATAATAGAAAAGGCACTTGAAGCATTGTGCTCGTTGTACAATAAAATCCGATCTATTGTTCTAGCCACATCACGTAACACATCGTAATTTATATTTACAAGAGTTTCATCTTTGACACAATCAGCTCGGGACATATTTTCTCTTTTTCTTGAAAGATTAAATGTGAGCATAGAATGATCAGTTAACTTCTGCTAACACTGTACATCTAAATGTATGTACTATACAACTAACAAATACGTAGCCGATGCACGTTGATGAAAATATGTTAATTCCTGTTGGTTGATTAATGAAACTCGTAACATCATATGAGTGCATCAAAGTAAATTTATAATCACAACCATTATTTGCAACAAGCAAAATAATATTCTAGTGCCCAACTATTATCATATTTCATACACTGTTATTCAACAGTGGTTGTAACTCCTGTAGAAATCCAGATACGGTAAAATTCTGGTCTCAATAAATACTAAATCAAACTCAATCACAAGGTTTTTCTTTGTCAGATATACGTTGTCTCAAGATTGGCTAATAGCTGATTTTGGAATACACAGAAAACTTCATCTAAATGATTTATCACGCCTTTAGCGAGGATAGTTTAGACAAAATATTAATAATTGATTAATGTCAGTAAAAATTATTTAAGATTTCATTCCATTACTGTGCATTTGTTTTCAAATAAACCCATATTCATCCAAAAACGCTTATCTACATGTTCTCATTAATAACCTCTCCTTTCAAATGTTCGTCATTGTTTACTCTATTCGTTACGTTATTCCGTTGAACTAGAAGGAGCGCTGAAAGAAGTAAAATAATTAATTTGGCTATAAAAATTAGACAAAACACAACAACCTATGCTGATGACGGCATGATAATGGCAGAACTGAAAACTGAAAGGATAAAAATACTCACTAAAGAAACCTTGTAACTATGTAATGAAATCAATAACACATCAACGTAACCCATGTATAGTGGACGCAGCCATGAGGTATATAGCACAAACATTGTTTAGAAGTTTTGAAATAATTGAAGGGATCGCATATTTTGGGAATATTAATACCTCACAAAATAGAGAGTACACACGTATAAGACTAAAATAAATGCAGCAATTAAAAGTTCACACGCCATAAAAATTGGTCAGTACATTTAACTATTAACGCCCCATACAAAAATCAAGTCCGCCGACCCGCCATCAGAGTCCGGGGTACGCACAGTCACAGTCACACAGTTTCACTCATAAACACATATTTGTACACCTAACTCTGCTTCAAGAATTTCCTCCATACTGACCTATCCTTGCAAACCTCTTTTGCATCATTTACTCCCATACACTGCTTCACACACACCCTCTTGTTTTTAAGACTCATAATATTCCTCCTAAGAATTTCTTCAACCACATTCAACCACAACTTTCTCGTCCTACCTCAACCTCTCGCACCATTCATTTCACTCTTATATATCTGTTTTGTTATTCGACTCTCATCCATTCTCTCAACATGGCCAAACCGAGAAAGCACACTCCTTTCATATATGTCCATACTTTTTCCGCAAACACTCCTCAGATAATTCATACCCACGGCGTATAGTCTACTCTTATGTCTATCCTGGCATACCCTTGTTTCACTACCATACAGCAAAATGGGGAGAAGAACACTATTGTACACGGCGATTTTTGCTTCCTTAGACAGTCACTCATACTTTGATATGCTCCACATGCTACCTACAACTTTCCTTCAAGTATTTGCACGTCTCCTTTTCTTCTCATTTATCCGTCCATCTTTTGTAAACATCTTACCTAAGTACACAAAATCATCCACTTGCTCAATTACTTCACCATTCGCCCTCATCATACAGTATATCTCCCCATTCTCCTTATCAAAAACTACTACTTTAGTCTTGCACGCATTTACCTTAAATTCCATTCTCTCTGTTGATTCACAAAACTAATCTAGGAGCTTCTGTAATATCTGTTGGCCCTCTGCGATAAAAACAGTATTAGCAGCATATAGTAGAACTCACACGTTTGCATTTCCAATCAAAACACCGTCGTTTTCACTGCATGCATTTATAACATATTTATCCATAAATACATTAACAGCCATGGTGACATTACGCATCCTTGCTTTACGACCTGTTTTATTGCAAACCAATTACTTAGAACCCCATTGACTCTCACACATGCCTTACAATTATCATGCATCGTCATCATAACATTCAATAACTGCTCATTCACTCCATAGTCCTTCAAAACCTTCCACAACTTCTTTCTATTTACCCTGTCATATGCTTTCTCTAAATCAACAAACGCACACTCACCTTCTTTCGGATGCCCATACATTTTTCTATGACTTGCTGATACGCAAAAAGCTGGTCACTAAATCCTCTCCCAGGCATAGATCCACATTGCACACCCTATATTCCTTCAGAAGTAATATTCCTCACTCTTTCGATTAACATTTTGCTGAACACTTTTCCCGGGATACTCAATAAACAAATGGCCCGATAATTATTATATTCGGTCTTTTCTCCCTTCCCTTTGTACAATGGAATGATGATTGCATTCTTCCAATCCACTGGAACAACAAATGCCTGTAAGGATAAATTATATAGTTCACACAGCCGACAAACGAGTAAATTGCACCCACACTTCAGCATTTCACTGGATACCCCAATTATGCCTGCAGCCTTCCCATTTTTCAGTACTCTCAATGCCGTTATGACCTCATTCTCACTGATCTCCTTTTCCATCATCACATTCTCGCATACTACCTCACAAGGCCCATCCTCAGCGCCTGCAACATTGTTGCATAATTATTCAAAATACTCCCTCCAGCAGTCCCTGATATTGATCTCGTCCCACATGATCTCTCCACTTTTGTTATTTACCGCATTCATTCCCCTACCTTCACCAATCTTTGCCCTTTTAACCCACTTCCAAAAGAGCTTATTATTGCCTTCACAATCGCTCTGCATCTTGCTATCTTCATCCGCACGCATTCTTTCCTTGATCTCTTTCACAACGATTTTGCATTCATTCTTTTTATTTCTAAAAATCTCACAAGCCTAGTACGCTCTTCCTCAGATTTGGCAGCTATCATATTCTTGTACGCCTCTTTCTTTTCCCTGACTGCAATTTTCACCTCTTCGTTCCATCAAGCATCAACTTTAATTCTTCCTACCACTCCTTTTCCACATACACTTACAGCACATTCTTCAATCCTTCCTTTTAAACACTACCACGCACCATTCATATTCTAGTTTCTGATGTACTCGTCCCGTTCTCTCTGCTTCAAGGATAGAGCACCCTGAAGCTTGCAACCATATTGCATTCTTACCTCACACTCTAGTAACCACTCCACTTTTAATCTCAACTGCTTACGCGCAACATTCTTCCTTGGCTCCCACTTTCTGCCCAGATTCACATTGGAGAGTACCAAATAGTGGTCTGTTCCACATTCTGTACCCCTCATTACTCCAGTGTCCCACACTAACTCCCTCAATTTCTCATCATACACTACGAAATCAATCATGCTTTTACAATCGCCCCTTTGCCAAGTATACATATGTATTCTATTATGTTTAAACCATATATTTGACACAAACAATCCTTTTTCCCAGCCGTTATCATTCACTCGAGGGACACCAAATGGCCCAACCACTCTATCAGATGCATCCCGCCTCACACCTACCCAGCCATTCATGTCACCTAGTACAATTATTCTCTCACAAGATTCATCTTTCACGCTGTCACTCTCTTCATCCCCTGGTGCATAGAACGCCACAATCACAACTCTCCTAATATCTACTTTCATGCGAACCCAGAGCAATCTAGGAGATACTAACTCGTAGTTCCTTACTAGTAACTTAGCTCTCTCATTACGAATGAGTCCTACACTTTGACTGCCGAATACATTATCGTCAGATCCTGACCACAGTGCCAGACCACCGCCATCTACAGTAACAACATCCCGCCCCTTCGCATCGTTTTACATACTCACGAAACATCCAGTCGTCTCACTTTCATTTCATTCAACAGCTCATGCTCCTTTCCATACACTCCTCTCACATTCCAAGTACCGAGAGTCCAGTTCGTTTCCAGTCCGTATCTTGATGGGCCAAACTTATTCAGCTTCCGCCGCCCATCGCGGCTTCAGCTGTCCGAGGCAACATTTTGACGTTTAGCAGTAAGTAATAGAGTATGCAAGGTTACCAGCCTTTGCAGTATCCACACCACGTGCAGCTTTCCCTGCTAACGTGTACAGCGCTCTACCGGTCAGTTTTGGCACATTTTCGCCAGTATGCCACAAGAGAAACAAAAGCATAGTAATACCCTAGGCCCGCTTTCACTATTATACTCAAGCTAGGATCCCTTCTTAAAGGACTACCTTAAGAGCCAGCATACCGTTGCCCGCGACCCACCACTAGGAGGTGTATGCGGTGTACTGACACACCGGGAGACAAATAATTAATAATATGGAATAATTACTCACTCAAAATAAATAATAATATGGAATATTATGTCTTGAGAAAAATATTAGGGCCAGCAAAGGAAGAAAACGTTGGCAGGATTAAGTACAATAAATCTCCTTACCGGATACAGTGACAGAGGTGAGACTTGGAAAGTAGAGATGAGAGGGCCAAGCAATGAAACATGATAACGACCGTTTAGAAAATAAATAGTGAGAGAATACGATACGGAAGACCTAAAAAAGCGTTGGAAGGGCCAAAAGAAGGCAGACGTGGACAAATAGAGAGCCGTTGAGGAAGATGCTTAACACCAGACGAATATGATCCAGACGGTTGACGAAGTCAAGAAACCACTTGAGTATAAATGGCCAAAGGAGTAAGTATCCAAGTATTTAATCAAGCGTAGACCTTGAATGTGATAAATTATTTTTGCGTAATTTAAAACATAGACTAAAGCCAAATAATGAAGATGAGACTGGTTAATTACTGTTTCAGATTTACCTTTTTTAACTCTGTTTACGCTCAATACTTTTGCGTCCCTTACCGTTAAGTCAATTCTCTTTCATTCTCTTGTCGCTTGCCCAGCATCCCACCCTCTGCCACAGTCTTCAGCATATCCTTTCCCTTAATTACCTAAAACACACATCTACTCGTCCTTTTCCCAATTTTCTGTGGCTGCCTCCTCTACTCGCCCAACTATCCAATCATTTCGTCCTATACCATTCTCACCAACCCCTATTTGCACTCCCCTATTTTCCTCCGCATCCAATCCATATCCATCCTCCATTCTCAACGCCAGGATTTCTGCTCCAGAAAATGCTACGTTCCAAATCTGTCTTCACTGGCCTCTCACAGTTCCTTTCACCCTTTTGAGGGGTTCACGTCTTTAGCATTTCCATAATATCTCACGTATATTTTGGTGACGCATTTTTCCTTCGAATATGTCTACCAATATGCCCAATTTCATCCGGGACTCTATCCGAAATACGAAAGTGTTCGACCTGCCATAGTTTCTGCCCTCTTTCTTTTATGATTAAGCTTCCTACTTTGCCAAAAAATTATTGTGCCAATATTTTCAAAGAATTTTCCTCTAGCATAACGCAAAGCTACAAAAAGCATTTTTAAGGGTGAAATGATAATAATAATTCGATTGACTACTTCATTGCGCACGAATCGCGTTCAAACTCTTCCAAATTCCAAGAGGTGATTACTATGAGTAGGACTCGGCAGGCCCAGAATGGTACCCGGAAAAGGCTCGAGATCAGGCCTCTAAATTAGTAATCACAAATTAATAAGTTTGATTGAGATACGTTAGACTGCATCGCGATTCCAAAGCCTCAGAAATTTCAACATTTTCTAAACGTGGATAGGCTTGGAGGAGGAAAGAGTTAAGTGATAAACATTACTTCTCCGATACTACTTAAAGAAACGTTGCCATTTTTCCCTCACCATGGCAATGTAAGGACATATCTGCAGGAGTCATACCGAAACATGTGCGATGGAAATTTTCTTGCACTCCTCTTCTTTCTTAACTATAAGCAGTAGCGCTCCCGAGGTCGAAAAAGCGGGTCTACGCCTGGAAGCTCTGCACCATCGAGGGCAAAATTGATACATGTCAAGTCGAAATTCTTCATGAATGAATTCATTATTTCATTACAACGGCCTTTACTGCATTGATATCCATTTCAAAATGAAAGACAATGGTTACTTTCCACACTAAAAGTTACCATTGTCTTTCATTTTAAAATAGATATCAACATCAATTACTTCCACAAAGTTGAGCCTGATACGCTTTTATATATGCCTTCACTGCACCTCAGCCGCGTGATTAATTTTCTAAAACCAAAGGTGGGTTGATAAAGACAGTCGATTCCCGGAGAAACTTGGCTGTGAGGTCACGTTTCTTGAACTGCCGCCGAGTGAGGGGGAAAAATTTCCCGAGAAACCTTTTGCCGGCGAGTCTCTTTGCTATCCATCCGCCGCACAAAAGGACGGAGTTTCGCGGGGTGGGGAAAGGAGAATGAGCCGAGAGAATCATCTTTGACTATGCACTCCACAGATTCCGAGCATGAATCCGAGGCGAGAGGTGCGCATGAGGACGCGGCCATAGCAGCGCGGGCACAATGGAGCGAGGGAAAGGGAGCGGCAGATCCCGCACACTCTCCCCCCACCTCCACCACACACTCGGAGAGTACTCCCCGAGTTGTGAGTGAACGGAAAAGTGGTGGCGAGAAGTGGCGGAGGTGTATTATCCACTCTTTGGAGTGCGAGCGTGGGAGAGAAAAAAGAGGGGTTTCGCCAGATAAAAAAGGAAGAAACCGATGGTGTGGGAGAAGGAAAATGTTTCCTCCCGGCCGAGAAAAAAGGCGAGGGAACTTCATAAGCGGGTTGCGATTTTGGAGCGGAGAGAGGAGGTCGGGGAGCGTTGGGTAGACACGCACTATAACGAGTGAGATCGGGCGGACGGAGAGCGCTAAAAAGTCGGGTCTTGCGAAGGAAATTGATTCAGCGGTGGGAGGGCGACACTCCCACATGCACAGCATCCCCGTTAGTATTTTATTACTGAGATTTCGTTACCCCGGTCGATCTTTTTTAAATAAGGCGAGCAATAATTGTATTCATGCATGTGCTACCTATTAATTTTAGCGAGAAATAGCATTCCAAACCACCCGAACGTTGGGACATACGGGTTATATGGTATGAGGAATCATCTATTGCAAGTTCCATAACCGCAAAAAATCTATCTTATGCGCAGAAAAAGGCATAGATTTACAAAGACGTAATTTTTATGTAACTTTCTAATGTATTTTTTCAAACTCACACTTATTATTTTACTAATTTATTATATTTGAAGAATGATTTGGTTATTTCCCGGCGTATAATATTTATAAAGTCTCAGTCGGTTTCCCACTAGGTTAGGTATTGAATGGCCGAGGCGACGTTTCGATGACTGTCCCCGCAATCGTTCGCCCTGCCTTCATCTACATCTACATACTACCCCGCGAGCCGCCGTATGGGCGTGTGGCAGGGGGTGGTAGGTCACCAGCCGTGTATAGATGTAAAATTTTTGGAGGTGAAATGGTGACATGTACTATAGGAGTATATTTAGAGGAGATCAGTTTATATTGTGGTCGCTTATTGTGCGCGGAAAGAGCGAGTTTTTGTACCTATCTGTTCGGCAGAGTACCTTTCTTATTTTATCGCATCTGTCAGACCTAGAAATGTGGTGAGGCGTCATGATATTCTCTGAGTCGCTCTGAAACACACCAGTTCTGAATTTATCAAGCAGCCTAAGTCTAGTGTGCAGCCTCCGAGTCTCAAGGGGCTCCCATATTAATCCCTCTAACAGTTGTGTGACACTATATGTTCGTGCGTAGCAGTTTTTAACGAAGCGTGCTGCTTTTCTTTGTATTTCATCAATTATTTTGGTTAAATCTTCATGATCATGACTGCGATGCCATATCCCTTGGACGGAGAGAAAACCGTGAAACAACCGTCAGACAACCAAATAAATGAATAAATTATTGGCAATAAACATAGATTATAAAAACAGATTTTAATAGATTCAATGAATATGATATGAATGAAAATAAATGGGAAAAAGGTGAAATAGCTTAAATTCAGCTAATTTTAATTTCTTAGGAAACCCTGGAATCCATTTTTTTAAACGTATATAATGAGTTAAAAACTCTTACAAAATACCAAAAATACACACATTTACAACCCGAGTTAAGATAAGTGATCGTTATATTATGGTTAATTAGTGCATTGCAACTCTCAATTTATACCGGGAAACCAAAGGCGGTGTATGTCGGGAGGGGATGGGTGGATGATGGGAGAGAGAGGAGGTCATGGCATCGGTGAATGGGCAGTGACTCGGATCGGAAGCTGCAGAGGACTGCGAGGTTCGGGAAAGAGGCGGGAATTGATCAGTGTGACTCCATATGAATATATGACATGCAAACTGAGAGAAGCAATGAAAGCTGACGATCACTTGTTGAAACCCAGGTCGCGAGTGAGCATTTTAAAGGTATATTTGTAAGTTTTTAAGTCATTTAACGTTTGAAGTCATTTAACGTGTGATGATGATTTAACGTTTAAGCCATTTAACGTTTTAAGTCACGACGTTTGATGATGGAATACCGCACAGTAAAAAGTTAACCTGGTTTTCAATGCGATCTGAATTTAAACGCAGTGTGGTTAACGGTAGTGGTCTATATTTACGGCTCAGCTCGCGTGAGAATCACACACCTACATTGATTTGCAAGGACTCGATGCTGAAAATCAGTGCGCTTAGGTGAGGAAAGCAAGGTCCTTATACCCAGGTCATGACACGCACTTGTCTAATGTAATCCACCATCTTGGATCGAATTTTTGGCGGGGTTCAAATTTTGCATGCAGATGAATGGGTGTTATCGGTACAAAGATCCATAAATATTTCCTTGAATAATTTAGCCTATGCTATGAAACTTTTTGAGTTGATAAACAATGCTAAGAGGATCCGTTTAGAAATTCAGGCCCGAGACCTCCCATTTGACTCCAGGAAAGTCTTAAACAATGCTTCCGACTCCGCAATTGAACGCTGGTAATCGGCACAAAGATCCACGAATACTTTTTGAGTTGATAATCAATGCTAAGCGGGTTTAGAACTTGTTAGGATTTCCGTCCTAAAATCTCCCATTCGACTCCAGGAAAGTGGTAAACAATGATTCCGACAGCATAATTCAAACGTGGCCATAGGGACAAAGATCCACGTATATTTTCCAGAATAATTTTAATAATGTCATGAAAATGTTTGAGCTGGCAGACAATATCAAGCGATTTTAGAATTCATTTGGACTTTTGGTCTGACGCCCGCTGTTCGACTCCAGGAAAGTGGTAAACAATGGTTCCGACTCCATAATTCAAACTTGGGCATAGGCAACTTGATCCACAATTATTTCCATTTACAAATGAGATAAAGCATTACATCGTTTGCCGATAATAGGAAAAACGGCTCCAGTGGGCTTCAAGTTTGTTGTTGCCCATTTTGTGGTGGAAAAGTATCTATATATTCCTTCCGATGGTGTCATTTGTACACAACAGCAATTAGTATTAGTATGTATCCATTTTGGCTTCATATATCAGGAGGAAACCAGCTCAAAATTAGTAAATTACCTGAAATACTAAAGGACGGTGTCCCCTTCTTGCCTGGAACGTTTTTGAGCAAAATTTACTCGTTAAGCTCTTATTTTGTCAAAAATTGACGCTTAATTATAATTAAGCACCATATTAGTGATTAATCAGCGTGCTTACATTATTACTGTGCGCCAAAATACGCTGAGGAAGGTTATCCTAAAATACGAGGTGAGATATAGTTCTTGTTTCGTCGTGAAGAATATGTTATCTTTAATGAACAAAAAATATACCTCTTAGAGCTTACCTAGTCCCATTATAATTTAAAGATCAAATTCAATGTTATGTTTAAAAGAGAATTTGTGACATTGATCAAGGCTAAACACTTTTGGTTACTCAATGAAGAGTAACAGTGCTACGAAACATCGAGCCCGATCCAAAATGAAGAAATCAGAGTGCATTATGGGATCGTGTCATGACCTGGGTATGAGGACCTTGGAGGAAAGCAGGTACCGCTGTCGGCGTCTAGCGGTAAAAATGGGGAAATGACTCTGCCTGTCTGATTCAAGCCGTTTCCGGTTTCGCATTAGTGTGTTAGCGTGGTTCGACATCAAAGTTGGTGTGCCCATACCATCGTTCGCCATCGTCGCCAATTCGTGACACTACGAGAAAGTTTATCAGCTCCCTTATTTTTAATAAAAGTGTTGGTTAGAACTAAAAAAAGGCTAGTAAGTTCAAGTTGACGTTACGGTGCATCTGCTGACGATATCGGCGTGTGGTTTTAATTGGGGGCTTCCACGTTGCCCATTATAAATTTTATGGTAAGTAAATAGAATACATTCGGGACGATGAATTTAATCGTGTGAGAATGTGATAACCTCCGCTATGTTTACCAGCAGAATAACACATATTAGTAAGAACCACTGTGTGCAAGAGCGAGAACAGGATGGCAGTAAAATTTTTGATAATGCTGTGGAGAGAATTGTGCCTAATGGAGGACCTGCTCATGTACGAGAGGATTCAGTGGAACAGGAACAACAAGACAATTTGTGAACATGATAACATGCTGAAGCTCAATTTTTGCTAGCACTCCGTGCGCGAAATGTTACTGTTCCAATTGTAAAATGTGTCATTGACACTTTTAAAAATCCTGTGAATGCTAATTAGAGAAAAAAAAATATATATATACACCTCTTGTATCTATGTGAATTTTTTTGCTGCCAAATACTCTAATACGTGCAGTTTCTAAAACTTTGGTCGCATAACTATAGGTAGTGAATGTTGATGAAAAATGATTACTGTCAGACCAGGGCTGTCTTAAATTCAACATGGTTCTATCTCACTGTTAGACCAGGGCTCTCTTAGCATTAGCATTAATTCAGCATGGGTCTATCTTACAACCAGTACCACTTGGTCTTGATTTTCAGCTCTGCTTCTACCTTATTCTTAGACTAGGAAATGGCTGTGAAATTAAACTGACACTGCCTTAAAAATGTTGCCTCTGAAAATCAGTTCTCTTTTCTGTCTTAAAATCAAATCGACTTTTTACTGTGCATAAAATGAGTATTATTTACCGTTTTTGTTTCATTTTGGCCATTTTATCTCTGAAATATTACTAGTAAAAAATGTACGAAATATATAAGTTTAAGAAAAAACAATACCTCTTTTTTCTTGAGCAATACAAAGGCATTTTTTAATTGTTTAAATTACTTATTATAGCTTTCAATGGTACAATGAAAAACTTACAGTACTATACTAATAAGCAACAATGCCTCATTTCTTTCTCTCCCATTCTTCTCCAGGATAATTCAGTTTCGAGTACATTCTAAATGGAAATCATGTTCCAATCCACGGTAAGAGGTGTGCTACCCGCACCCAACTTTCTCCATAGTTAGCGTGTGTCGTCACAATCTGGGCCGTTTAATCAACTTCAGGATCGTGAAAAGGCTGGTATGACAAAAGGGATCACTTTGTCCACTATAGTGAGGTTTTGAACGTCGCAAAAAATCGTGGGGGCAAATTTGAATTAATATGTAAATGACTCCGCTACAATTAATGAAGTAAATTTCTAGAAAGTTCCGACCTGACCTAATGAAATTACCTTAGCTAGTAAAATTTCGGTTCCGAGCATTTTCACGAGATCTGCCAAGTTGCTCAAGGTAACCAGAAAGCTCTTACATAGCTACTTCTAATGTAAATCTTTCAAGCATGGTCAGGGAGTATAGATTAAAATAATTCGAAGCATTTTTTTGAGATAACTGAAAAATCTCTGTGGGCTTGATGAGAGGGCGTCTAATGGGTTCTTCTCTTGAATTTACACCATCGTGTAGAGTAGCTACTATTTTCTTTTTCAATCTACTGCTATTGATTAATCGTAGCCGATGAATCAAAATTCATGATACAACACATGAATACGCATCAAATGCCAGCATGGACACAAAAAACACCAATGGTCGTTATGCTCAGAGAATGTCAAGAAATTTCAAGGACTACGTTGGATAAACTAGAGAGACTCAGAGGTTACTTGATAGAACCAAAATGACGACGAAAATTAAAAAGCTTCATCACAATAAAGCAGTACAAAGCCTTTGCCACTCAACGGAAATCAGTAACAGCACCTGATACCAATAACTGCATACCCTTTTGGAGGATCCTTCCAATATATGTATTGCAGAGTTCTAAGATTATCAATATATTCATCTCGTGACTGTGTCTTCTATAAATACTTTAGATTTTAATTGAAATATTTTAAAGATAACAACTTCATATAACGACTCACTTATTTACAGGTACTTCCTAAAAATGTAAGTACCTGTAACACAGTGCTGGTAAGACCTAATTTACATATGAGGCAGCGAGAAGCAAAGGGATGTAAGTGACAATAGAATATAATTTGGAGTTAACTAGTGCAAATGGTAGGGGAAACTCTAATCAGTTTGGTGGCAAAGAGATGTTAGTGATCTACTCGACAGTTGTTGCTAGCTAGCGTGATTTAGATAAACTATTTGATGAAAGGTCCTTTTTGTTTGGTAGCAGAAGGATGCAGGTTCATTTACATATTTTTTGCTCCTGAACAGACTGGTGTTGTTACTTTTGGGGAGTACTGCCTCATGCTGTTTTCAACATTGTTTCACACAGTTTTTAGTGAATTTACTGAGGTTTACAGAAATTTTGAGTAACGTTTGAAGACATGGACTACCGTCCTGAAAATGAAAGTACAGGCAAGAAAATTTTTTAATAATTGTGAATATTTACGAAGCTGTTTCAACCGTAACCTGAAAATTATTTAAAGAAAATTTAAATCAATAATATGTTCATTTTGAAAACCATTTTAGATTATTAATATTTTTTAATTAAAGCCCAAAAATATGTTTTATAGCTATTTTATTGTGTGCTTTAATAATTTTTAGTTTCTTGTAGTTAGGCCTAGGCCTGATGTCCATTAACCCAACCAATAATTATTTAAAGTATCATCTTAACCACACGTTAGTAATTATTATTTATTAGATCTCGGGATGCATATTACAGTGTTTTGACTTTCAAAAGGACACTGTATTATTAGGCCTAAAAAGTCTTTGGGTTTTCAGATCCTTCGGATGACACTGACGATGATAAAAATTTCGAGCCTGAAAATCATTCACCAGAATCGTCATCATCAATTGAAGAATTCAATTGAAGAAGAAGGAGATGAAGGAGGAAGACTAAAACAAAAGAGGACTAGAAAGTTGATCAGGTGTGAAAATAAATGGAAAAGAGCAAAAATCCTGCATGACTCGGGTAAGAAATATATAGGCTCAAGGGGAGTCGTAAAGCCAGCTAAATCGATCAAGGAGTATGATCATAACTGCAGGTATTTCTGTAAGATGGTATTGATGGAAGAAGCCAATTTCAATCGCTTTGATTCAAGAAGGAAGAACCACTGACCATTTTCTAGAAGACGTCACTTAACGAGGATGTTGCATTTGAAAAATATTCCATGGTCAAACCCAAAGCTGGTCGACCACCAACAACATTTACATTGAAATCACTTCACGAAGTACCCCCAAAAATAATAAAAACTAAGTACAAAGATCTACAAACTCTTCTGCAGTTTTTGCCTCCAATTTACCATGGCTTTTATCTCAACTTGAAGCATGGAGCCAAGGAAAAAATAACTTGGAAAACGCCCGAAAAAAGGGAACAGTAAAAAGTCAACATACAAGCAAACTGAAAAGGGCCGGGATTAGGTTGTACATCTGCGTCAACAATCGGCGATGAAAAAATCTGGAATTAAATAACCTGGACAAGATATACGATACAGATTAAAATGTAAAAAGATGAACTGTTATGTGTTCTACTGTGTAACTATAGTAAACCGGGGGCGGAAGTTGTAATCCCGCGGCGTGAGCCGAATCACCTGTGTAACTATAGTAATGGGTTGTCGGGACCTATTGAGGAGTGGGTTGTACTCACACATTTGACCAAAATTGGTCCGTTTTGACCCTCCATTGGGTCCGGTGATCCTCACTCCAATGACGTAAGTCGGCAGACCGCACGGCGGCAACCCAAAAAGCGAATCAGAGGGATACCTAATCCCAAATATTTGGGCAACAGGCTCTCTCGGTACGCAGAGATGTGCGGTAGGCTCTAGCGAAAGCGGAGCCGACGGTTACTCGTCTCAGTTGTTTGGGGGAACCAAACTAAAACGAGCACTTCGGGGAGGCGGAGGCCCTTGAGGTCCTTTTGACCTCAATCCGCCTCATTGGTGTCGGTCTCGAAGGGGCAGTGGTTTCGCTAACCTTCCCTACCCATCCTTTCCTCCCACCTCTTCCATTGTCCTCGGTAATAAGCGAAAGCTTGCAAACCGGGGGCGGAAGTTGTAATCCCGCGGCGTGAGCCTAATCGCCTGTGTAACTATAGTAACGACTTAATCACATTCTTTCTAAGTTTGTAATAAAAATGTTCAAAAAGGTAGTCTACTTTTGATTACCCTGCGATAATCAACAGAGTATGCCGATTACTTTGTAGAAAAGGGGTGTAAGTTACAAAGTTGGAAGCAAAAGGGTGTAAGTGTTTGCAAGGTATTTTTCAAATAAATTCTATTTAATATTAAATTACCAGAAAGACATGAAACTGCATATTTAAAATAAACCATATATGTAGAAAACAATTGTAAAGAAAAAACTAGTGGGAGCCAACTCTAGAATTTTCCATATACACTGAACTTTAAACTAGTTTTACTAAAAATTTTACTTTTGTCACTTACACCCCTTTGCTTCTCGCTGCCTCATATATGGCTTCAATTTTCGATTCAGTTTTGGCTTTCAAACCACAGGAAGTTCCGAACTCCAAAAGTCCAGTCTCAAATTTGTTATTATTGATGTCTGGCACTTGGTTTATTAGCAGCATAAAAAGGGGTAAGTGATATTCTCTATGTCATTCTGAAGCACACCTGTTCTGAGTTTCTCTCAAGCAAACTAAGCCTAGCGCGCAGCCTCCGAGTCTCTAGCAGCTCCCAATCTAATCCATCTAAAAGCTGAGAGACACTATATATCCTCCCGTAGCAGTATTTAACGACGCGCAGCTTTCCTTTGCATTTTATTTATTATTTTCTCAAATATTTCTGTCCATGGTCCCAAATGCTCGCGGTGTATTCAAGGTGCGGCCAACCACAGCATGTGATGCATAAAGGATCGACCGTCTCTTTGGTCTCTCAGAACACTGGAACCGTGAGAGCAAACTAAAGTTACTGATAATTTACGGCCAGATGCTTAATAAATAAAAGTTTCAACGACAGCTTCAAGAAAAATATCAGTCAATCATCATATGCAGTACGAATTACCAGTATAAATAGCTTAGCCACAGCTTTTACAAGATGGTTTATTACTATACCTTTAATGACTGATGGCACAGCAATACAGTCGCTGATGCACCAGATGCAGATTCTAGGTTGGGAAATGGTAGGTCTCCAAAACGCAGGTTTGAAAGTCTCTAAAATGTTTGGAAAACCTCTTCGGACCTTGGCTGAAAAAGTGTCCTTGACAATTTCGTTTACTGCAAAAGGCACATCTTCTTCTCTCCTTCATTCGGCAATCGTGGGGCAGTTGACGACGAAGTGCTTGATCTCTCGAAGGGAAGGTCGCCCCTTGGAATTCTCAACAACACTCTCACACATAAACCAGTTTTCCTGATACTGGATACGATTTTCTCTAATTCAAATGGCAAAACAACCAATAATTAACGCTAATACGACCAATATCTATCAAGACTCTTTAATCAAATCAACCCTGGGTGTCTAAGAAAGAGAACGCAAGAAATAAGTAAGAGTTGCGGTTTTCAACAGAGTCAGAAAATTGAAATTGCTTGGAAATGAAACTGACTTGACTGCTAGTGCTGTAGAGTGTGCTTTGGTTTACAAATGTTTAGTAGGGTAATCGTTACGATGGAGAAAAGCAAAATTTTAGTGCATGGAAACCTTTTTGATATTCTGGCATCGAAATCTTTGGGCGCTACTTTTATAAGCGTAGAGTATTATCAATATTTATAAAATATTCATAGTATACATTATTAAATGTAATTTAGTTATAATATTGATTTACAATATATAAAACCCGAAGGATAATGAGTAAAATAGTGAATAGCCGCGAAAGTTAAAGGACACGGTGAACTAACTTGCTTGTTGCCTAGCTAGTAGGGGGCGACCAACGAATTTTTTTACAACCATCATTTAGGTAATATGAACTCCAATATATTGATGTTTTATTATTGAAAAATTCCCTTAAAGAACGGTTATACCTATTGTACGTAATATAATTACACTTTATATATGATTGTAGAGGAAGAAAAACATTTTTTAAACAACTTTGAAAAACATTTTTTAAAATTGGAAGTTCAGCACCCATTCAGCACGGACTTCCGGGAGTTGACGGACACAAAACTTCGTATACGTTATTATTGCACCAAAGGGAAAACATGAAGCTCCAAGAGCATAATTTTTCGACGAATGGGAATGTTATCCCACGCTAAAGACAATAAGTTTTGATTTTTCAGTCCTCTAAAAATAGATGGTTTATCACGATAAATATGTTCACTGCTTCGCACTAATAAATTCAGACTTATATCAACGTATCACTTTTTATGAGGTAGAGAACCGTTTTGAAATAGACCCATAATGTGGCGTAATTGGTCAAGTCAAAAGTGATCTAGCCGCCGTCCCTCGCACAATAATGACAGCGGCTTAATCGTATACTTAAAATTGCCTTAAAATGTCAGCCTTCTATGAAGGTCTCGCTATTCAAGAAAATTGTCCATTTTGCTCTGGTGTTTATCAAGTCACTGAGTTGGTCATAAAAATCTTGCATTATTGCTTTTGCACGTAATAAACTAATGTCTACATGGATTTTTCCCTGTTAAGTGACACAATATTTTTTTAAATATGACTGCTCGTACTGGTCATGGCTTATTAGACTATAGAAAACATCCGCTGTTGAAGAAGGATATCATAGACAACTGAAGTACTCGAAGTTATCACTGTTTATTACGCTTGATCACAAATAATCCCAGATAAATTATTACATAAATGTAAAGATTACTTAGAGAGTAGTTAAAAAGTAAAATTACATTTTTAAAAAGCTACAATTGCAATAAAAAGTAAGTCCTACTAGTAGTCCTGCTACTAGTTCCACTAGTAGTAATACTTTTCGGTAGACGGACTATCTGCGATTAATTACTTTCCATCACTGATACTATAACTTAAAGGTAAAATTACATTAATAAATAACATGAAAACGTCAGTTAAATGTAAAGAAAACGATAATCGGAGTAATTGTAATCAATTCCCTCCCATTACTGATACTATACTACCGAGGAAAATTTATGTTTAAGAAGTACCAACTACTAGTAAAATAAAGTCTAATGTAATCATTATTAGCCATCGGATTACTTGCAATCATTACTTCAGAACTTGCTCTAGTACTAAGTAGGCATATCTGTATTCAAACACGTTCTCGGTATATCCCGGGATTCCCCCGTACCCAGAGAATAGAACCAATTTCATCCCGGGATAAGCATAAAAAAGGCCGGGAAGTGAGGAACTTCACTCCCCGTTTCCTTCTCACTCGCCACAAAAAGCAGCGGAGAAGGTGGGAAAGGTGCTCCGCGTGCCTCTCCACCACCCTCGCTTTGTCTCGGAGCGCGGCAGTGGTGGCGGCACTCGTCTCACTTCCCCCGGCCGCCCGCGCCACTTTAGCCGCCTCTCAAATCCATGCACGTGAGTCGCGAGTCTTTTCGTGCTCACGGCGTAACCCTTCTTTGGACAATGAGAGGGGTGACGCGCGGCGAAGGCAGGCAAGCATACTTGCGGTGGGAGGAGGTCGGGTAAACTAGGAGCGTAAGGGATGGAGAAAGAAGACTGGAGGGGGTTGAATGGAGGGAGAGAGTGGCTCGGTTCGAGATGCACCCCCGTCCGAGAGTATTCGACGTACCCCATTTGCGACCCTCGTCGAGATCACTCCGGGGAAGAAAGAGCGAAGCCCTGCGTGTGCCTCTCTCTCTCTCGTACCCACCACCCGCCGAGGTGGAATTACGATCGAATCTTCTTGACGTGACAGGTATGGACGGTTGTTTCCAGTCCTTTTGGCATCTTTCAATCAAATGGGAGATGGGGACGACTGACGGGAGTATCAAAGATGGTTGTCGATGGTTCTTTTTAGTGGAGTTGTTATTTGGAGTGGATTGCAAAGTAGTTGTTAAGTAAAGAATCCTTTTTATGGATTAAATCAATTGTTCCCGGCGTAGAAACTATCACCCCCTGGGGAAGGTGCTATAATCTAAGGGGGTTAAAAAAACATGGGGGCGGCAAGGGGGCTGGACGTAGGGCCGTGATCAAACTGTAATGATCCGGAGATACGACATATAAAGAGGAATCTAGAATCGAGTGTTTGCTTCTAAAATTCCCGTGAGTATTGAGAAAGTTAGGACTTGTTACTCGGATTAGATTTTAACACAGGAAGTTTAATACAAGTAATTAGATACAATCATCGAAACTAAGTATTCCCAGAATGCATGTCATTATGTGACGGTCACAAATGCCACGGTTTTAAACGAGTCTGACCTGTGACCTGTTTGGAGAGGGGGAGCTTGGGGTAAAAGGCGGAATCGGAGTCCGCTAGTAGAGTAGTCTCCTGATTTCCTTCCGCAAACGTCCAGAAGATAAAGCAAGGTCAGTTGACTTTCCATCTTAGTGAAACGCTCTGGTCCCATATCTTGCTATCACAAATCAGTTTCACCAATACATTAGAGAACACTTCTGTGGACACCTTATTTAACTCAACTACCCCATACATCTATGAGTATTGTCTATTACCATTACACGTATGGGAATATTGTCCCACGACCATAACAAAACGTTATAGAACATTCATGTTCGAGGGTGAATAAACTATTTAACTATTTTATTTCAAATAAACACTGATTCAATTCAATCTTTCTAGTTGTAGCAGTTAATTATTTGTCCCAAATCGCGCATTTTATCCCCAAGGGAATGACATCACAAAAGTAAATAGGAATTCCTAATCACTATTAGAGAAAAACAATTACGGTATGTAATTATGCAGAGAGCATTAATTTACTTCATAAAGACCAGGAAACTGCTTGAAAGGTTACCAGAAGAAGAATGGCGGAACCGCTTCACTACAGGTAAAGTAGAGGTAAATATTACGTTACCCTCCATTGCAGTTACAAAAACCATTAAAATATATCAAATATGTTTGAATGAGATCGTAATTCATTTAATATAAAGCCTATTAGGTCCTAACTGACAGATCCGTTCACTTATTTACAGGCAGCCCAGTCTAGAGGTGATGAAACACGAAGTTTCGAGAATATATTCCTACTATACAGTGTGGAGGCAGTTAGAAAATCATCATCATTATCAGTCAGTAATCCGAAGATTGGTTTGACGCAGCTCTCCACTCAATTCTCCTATCAGCTAGTCTTTTAACACTTACACGTTCTTCTGTTTTACATCCTTCATCACCTGCTCACTGTATCTCATCTGAGGCCTTCGTCTGCCATTCTTCCCTTCCACCAGTCCCTTAACGATTATTCTCATCAGACCATCGTGTCTCATGATGTGGCCGATTAAGTTGTCTCGTTTTCTTCCCAAGGTTTTCACAAGACTTCTCTCCAACTCTTCTTAAAACTTCCACGTTACTCACACGATCTATCCATTTGATCTTCATCATTCTTCTGTAACACCACATTTTGAAAGCTTCCAATCTTGATTTTTCTGCTGCTGTCATCGTCCATGCCTCACCACCATAAAGAAGCATGCTCCAAATGTAAGTCCTAATGGATTGCTTCCTTACTTCAACGCTTATATTTCCAGCTGTTAACACTTTGACTGCGGTTTTTAAAAGTTGTATTTACCCAAAATGCGGATTTTTTTTCTCGTCACTTGAGACTTCTCTTTTTGAAGAATGCCCTCTTCGCTTGTGCTATTCTGCTGACAATTACTTTCTTGCTTCGTACATCGCTGGTCACTCGGCTACCTAGGTAGCAGAACTCTTTCACCAACTCAAGTTTCTGAAATCAATTAGAAAATATTTTGTCGAAAAAGAATTTTTGAAGCTGTTTTTACCCCATAATCGTTAACTTTAATTCCCATAGTAAAATTTCTACTTTGATTCGGCGCAGCTGTCTCTTCCTTTACTTTTTCAAATAAGTCCCACCCATCATATTGAATGGAAATTTTTATCATTGGATGAATTAGAGAATGCAGAATTTGTTCTCTCGGGTTTCTTTGATTTTGTTTTTGCCTCGAAATGTATTTTCAGCACTCTTAATTCAGGTGAACCTTTGATCTAAAATGTTGCTGTATTTCAAAGTCTTTACGACGTATAGTCACTGTAGTATTTCATAAATCGTGTCCTGACACCATCTCAGCCACTTGACCTTTGGCTCGCTGGGTAGCATAAAGAAGGACACGATTTTACAGGAAATCACGGTACCTTTCATCTGGTACACGGTACTGGGAGAAAATTACGCTTTTAGTAAATTTATTGAAAGGAATAAAGGGAAAATAAAGCTAATCATAAAGCAACAGGCAGTTTTATCCTGTACCATCCAAACCCGACGTATTTTAGTGAACTTGACTGTGACATAATGCCTAGGGTACATTGAAAAATGAAATATTCCGAAACTCAGTAACCACAGAGTTCATCGACGATGATCACAGCTTTCGGATGCTGATATGCAGTACGACTATACTCTCCAAAGCCCTCCCGTCCCTGCAGGCCACAAAATCATAAAACCGACTAAGCATCCAGTCCTAGACCGAAGCATTCCTTCATCCAACACGCGGCGTTATAATAACCTGAGCGCTTCTGTGGAGAGTCACCATTTCTTTGATCTCTCTCTCTCTCTCCTATGAGTACCGTTCTGATACGACCCAAAATTATCTGGATACATCGACATACTGAAGCAATTAACCCATTTTAATAGCTTTTGTTTTTTGTGGGTTTATTTTTAGTAAATTAGTCTTAGCCCAATCGCAAATATAGCTAAAGTCTTGGTTTAATTTTTCAATTGCATTATCGATCTGTGTTGGATGACAGTCAAGGTAGATTTATAGGTCATCCGCATAAAAATGATAATTCAAGTGAATGACTGAAAATGGTAAATCTCTAATGAATAATGAAAAAAAGAGGACCAAGAATTGAGCCCTGAGGCACACCACATAATGCTACCGAAAAACTAGACAGTTTGTCTTCATCTCCTTTTACAGCTTGAGTTCTCTGAAGCTGTAATAGCCCTTCGTCCCTTTTATTAATAATTTGTTTGATTTCCGGAGTAGTCCATGGTATCGGATTTTGCTTCGGCTCAAATATGTTTAGAGGAGCATGAATATCTAACAACTTATTTAATTTAGACGTTAGAAAAGACACCTTGGTATCAAAGAAATTAGTATTCATAAATTCCAACCATGGTATGTTGTCAAAATCCACTTGAAAATTAGGGAGATTGAATCTACTTAAATCGCGGTAGCAAATTAACTTTCATTTGCAATTAGGTACTTTGAGATTCAGTTTTCAGCTATTATGTACTTTAAGAGTTCAGTTATGAAGGGAGTTATTAAAAGGTAATCTGTCTTCTAGAGCAAACGGCAATAACTAACACTTGTTTGACTCTTTATTCTCCGAAATGGAATGTCGTGATCAGTATGTATGCTAGGCATGAATGATACGAAAACGGTCATGTAGCAAATGAAATTTCGGGGTATTACAAATTTGATTTTTCATTCATAAAGAAAATAATATCCAGTGATTGTCCAGTGTCGTGATCAGTATGTATGCTGGGCATACATACTGATCACGACACTGGACAATCACTGGATATTATTTTCTTTATGAATGAAAAATAAAATTTGTAATACCCCGAAATTTCATTTGCTACATGACCGTTTTCATTGTTATAATTTCATTAACCAAGGAACCGGAATATTACAGTTTTCTATTCATTCATGACGAATTCATTCCATTAAGTATAGCCATAGGCAGCTGAAGTCTTTAGGAGAGGTAAACGATAACTTAGGTCATTTTTTGGTTTTATTATTGATGGGTCGATCGATTATTGAAGGATGATTAGGGAATGGAAGAGAAAAACTCCGAGTCCACACTATCCTACTCTAACTTACTCCTCTGATACAGGAATTCGTAATACCCCATCCGCATTCCTATTCAGAGTGACGGAGAGTTTTTACCTGCAAACACTTTTAAAGATGTTAAAGTAGCATTATTTTTATTAAAACTGGATACATTTGTGAACAGATTTTGCATAAGATTTCCATTATGGCATCTGTCAATGCTAAAAGTCGAAATGCTGAAGTTTGAGATGCGCTATCTCGATAAGCTATGATACCATTGCAACCAGAAAAAATGCACATTTAACATTATCTATGTGCACTTTCACAGGCAGAAATGAATAAGTTTTCAAACATGAATTTGATTTTTTTTTATGGGGCTACCATTGAAAAAGTCAGTTTTTCCGTAGCCGAAAAAACGCTAACATATTCAAGGCGTTTGAAGGGAGAATTGTGAGTAATTGAGTGCACATTTCAATATTTTTTTGAAGTAAGTGGGAAAGAAATTCTTGGACTACTTAACTAATTTTTAATACGTGGGAAATAACAATACATTTCTAAATTTAAATTACGCAAAAACTATTCTTTAATATTTTTGTCTCAATTAAAGAATTGTTATCACTTGGGTTTACGGCGCGGAATACGAGATTTAAGAAAAAACCCTGCATAAATACTTGATTTTTATTCGATATGCTACCATAAAATTTAATTGGAACGAATATAGGAAAGTGCAAGTTATATTATTACGTTTCGAAGAAAATCTGTGCGTGAGTCATCGAATTTTTTCTAAATACATGTCAAGTGCCGTGAGGCTTCGTGTTTAAATAGCATTAATTTTCTAAGAAACCAAATCGGTAACATGCAATTTTTTATTAATCTATACATGTTACTAACTTGAACGCATGTGAAAAGTCTCACACAAATGTTTGCATAAGTAAACAATTGCTCAAGCCACCGTAACGCAAGTAAGGAGCTGAAAATAAACAGCGCGACCGCGGACTCATCGTTTTCTTGGCTTCAAAAATCGCTATTTTGTTCAATCGTCGCCTTAAAAAATTATTTTAAAATCGCCTCTCACAATACGTAAAAATAAATAGCCTACATGCGGTTCATTTCGTTTAGATGGAATCATTGGTCACCGTGATATAACGTCTCAAACAAGAATATTGCCACCTTTTGCGTGAAGAGTTGGAAAAACGTCTGCTCTCACCGCGTTAACGAAGAATAAAGCAAACTCCCAGGTATTCTCCGGTGGCATGGCGTCGCGGAGCGCATGCCCTCGGCCCAGCCACCCACCGGTTGCCAAAGGGGCGATTCGCCATCGTGGACCGCCCGCACCGACTCCCCAATTGTTTGCGCCGGGGGAAGAGTGAGAAAGAGTTGAGGCAAGCGCAATCTTGCAAGCTCGGATGCTAAAAGCGCGCCAGCGTGACGGAGGAGGAAGAGTGGACAGATCGGGCGGAGCGAACGAACACGTAGGAGAGACCGTGTTTGCTCCGTTGGGAGCGACGCCCATTAACACGGCCGATTAACTGCGACGCCATTCTCCCACCTCATGGGAAACCGATGTACCGAGCTCTTCCGGAGACCTCTCAGCATTCTCAAACACGGCCACACGTTTTATCGCACTTGCCCGTGCAAATTCATATTTTTTTCGAACGAGGATGAGGAGGCGAGGGGGTGGAAAAAAATCTGCCCGAGCTCTCGTCTCTCCCCACCACCCGCGACACGAAACAGTCTCTCCTCCACTGCCGACGGGGGGCAACTTCCTTCGAATCCATTGGCCCCGATGAGGACGGCGGCGAATCCACGAGAAGCAAAGGGACCGTCTCCCCCTTCCCCGTGCCCACCTCAGCACCCCGCCGTCGCCTCAAATGGGAGGGAGGAGCGGAGAATTTTCCCCGGCCGAGGCGAAATGTGTGGAACCCATAAGAAGGGAAAAAAATAATTAAACCCAAAGCTGCTCGCGATGAGCACGCTCCGATCTTAAGCCTCCTCCTCCCACTCCTCCACCTCCCTTCCTTTGCATGCGGTCGCACGTCCCCACCCCTCGGTCGCACCACCTCTTCCTCCAACATCCCCCACCCCCCACCCGGCAAACTCCCCGCTACCGATTCAGCAAACTCAAATCAGCATCAGCAGATTCCCGGCCGCGTTTGTCCCGCGTGAAAATCCTTTCCCCGCCCCCGTAGGCCCTCCCTCATCGAACTGCCCCGTAAGCCAACGGGTGAGGCGTGAAGGAGGGGCGAGGGGTATTCCTCGTCGGCTCCGAACAAAGTAGGGAGGGGGGTCGGGAGAGGAGATGGGGGGTGCCCGTGTTCGGGTCAGATAAAACGAAGGCCGTGAGATAGCCATCTCCGCTTAAGAGGAGGACTCGTCCATATTGGTGGCTGACCGTGTGAGGCATGACGGGTGTCTGATAGCGCCAGAAATTCATCGGCATCTTACTTCATTCGAGCAAATATGGTGTCAAAAAAAGGAGCTCCGCTAAAGTGTTTTTGGACGTGTGGATCGCTACGATACGGTATACCCCTCGCCTAATCTTCCCTAATGGTTGCTAGCGTTCCATTTTCGGGAAATACAGAAAGCCTTACAGTGCAATGTTTCCAACAATAAGGAGTCCGGTATCAGTGCGGTCGCCTCTTCCGTTCGTAATCAGGTTGTGGGCGGGTCGGAAGTTGGACTCGACCGGAGTCATTGTCTTTCACTCGGGGCCAAAAGGGAACTTTGGAGAGCGTCATCCGATAAGAATAGCGCACTGCAAAATCATGATCCAAATTTATGGTTCAAATCAATTTGAAGAGCGCTGATCTCAAGCATGTGCAAATGGTTAACTACTAACCTCATTTTTAGATAGAATACATCCGTCAAATATCTAACTCCCATTCATAGTCATTCTAATTTCGATAGATTTCATACTTTTTTATAAAACATCAAAATGGACGCATGCATCCTGGAAAATATTGAGCTACATTTAATAAATAAGCACAGAGTCCATTCGAAGTTACGAAGAAAGATCACCTGCCAAGATCACTCCATCCAGATGGTCTTCAGTTAAAATATAAGATGCATGTGCTTCCCACCATCTTCACATAATAACTTAGAGGTACAAATAGAAGTAGTTTATAAGTAAGAGATGGTAAATCTAATGAAATGGTATAATACAATGTGTCATACACTGCTGCGAATGAAAGCTACACTCTAGGGTTCGGTTGCTTAAGAAATTCAGAACTGATATTTTTCAGAGCGACACAAAATATTATCATGACGCCTCACTACATCTCTAGGTCTGGCAGATGCGATAAAATAAGAGAGATACACTGCCGAACAGATAGGTACAAAAACTCGTTCTTTCCGCGCACAATTAGCGACCAAAATAGAAACTGAGCTCCTCCAAATACGCTCTCATAGGACATGTCACCATTTCATCTCCAAAACACACCTTTACGCGGCAGGTGACCGACCACCCCCTGCCACACGCCCATGTGGCGGCTCGCATGGTATTATGTAGATGTAGATGTAGACAGCTGCCTAAGAATCCCAGAAAATAAATATAGCCCAAGCTGTATCAGGTAAAAACACCCAAACATTGAGAAAATAACTGTATCAAAAGCAGAAAAAATTCCACAAGAATCTCCGAAGATTCTACACAAGGCTCAGGCAGCACACTTTTAAAGTGAATAAACGTGTAAACATTTTATGACTTACAATTTCAAATATTAAATTAGCACTCAGGTGAATAATAATTATTCCTCTTTTTTAGCAGGAGAACCTCGTAGTCAAAACCTGCATATAGATGTTTAGATTTGCATAAATAAAATAGAAAAAAATGGTTGTCATATTGACATAATATATGGTATTGGTTAAGTAACATCAAGCGTCTGAGATCGGTTTCCACTGTGAATTTGTTTACCAAATCAATCATAAAAAGGAGGCCTCGTGGCATTATGAATTACTATGAATTATGAAAAATTAAACCCAAGTGGACAATTTATCCAATATGAGCAGCGTAGTATATAATTTCGTGAGAACAAAACTCTGCCGAAATCTAACTAATTTAGTCTAAAGGGATTTTTCTCATTGGATGTAACGGACTGCGCGACATCCTCTACTAAATGGCAATAATCAGTAAATAATTTCTGCTTTGCAGTTAATGCTTATGCATCATATTAATGGCATGTATGAATAAAAACTTCAAAGCAAGAAAGATTTATTCATGAGTCTCAACGCCGAGGAATACTCTTAATAATTCCGTTTCTCGTGGAATTGTACAACAATTATATGCTTCATCATATGTGTCATATTTTATTATCAACAAAAGGTACCAACGATCTGCTAATAAGGGTAAAAGAAATTCTTCCAATGGAACACTAGCCAGCAAACTTTCTAAGTTTTCCCTAGTTGAAAATATATAATAGTATAAATGACAGAGTCGGCACTCTTTTCAAGTGTCCTTAAGGTAAGGGCAGTTATAGTTTTTAGATTCTCCGGCAGGCGACGCAATCATCATGGAATGGTTGAAACTCCTCCGGATACAATGGCAAAAAATGCCTTCACGTCTGCAGCAAGAGAAAGGAAAGATAAGATGCGCTTTGGAACGGAAAATATTGAATGAGTGAGGATGATTACATTTCTTGGGTTTAGGTGACACATGACGGAAAGAGAGCTTGGACCTCTTAATGTATCCTCTCTCCAGTGTGAGTGGGTAGAATATAGCCAAAGACGGAGCAAAGGTCCAAGTAATTGACCGAATACAGTATTTATCCATTGTACGTGCAGAGAATGTTTAATGCAAGAATTTTTATATTCAAGCGATTTACGAAATTACTTCTGGTTCATTATAAAAGAAAACAGCGGAGCATTCTTTAATACTTGCGAATAAAAAATCATATATCAAAACATATAAAAATTTTCTGTTGTACCATTCAGGAGTACCCACTTTGAGAAAGGTAGAATGCTTTGATTATAAGAAATATGGAAGTTAATCTGCGAAAAATTTTTAAGCTTAGTTTCATGGTAGACCCAACAGATGGTAGCAAGCCAGGGAAATTGATGAACTGAAAGATGATAGAGATATGGAGATGAGGAGAAACAGTAGAGCATGACATATTGGCCATGTTACAACGATTGTGAAAGGGAAAATATAAAAGTGAACACGGAGAGTGGTTCGCATGCGTTCAGTTTAAAATGAATCATCAAATGTTACAGCATTTTAGATGCTATCATGGCTGCAGCATGGCTTTAGTTCGCAGAGCACACAAATCCATTGTAACAGGATCAGAGTTAATTAGCCACTCCACATGTTCCTTTGTCACGGAAAAAAATTATTCTTTAATAATTCTTTCAAAAAATTCTATATAAATTGGAAATAACACTATATAAATGGAATAAAAATTCTTGGATATCAACCTCCTTTCCTAAATAATTATTTATTTCCTAAATAATTAATAAAAAATTTTCCTTGACACTAAGTAGATTTGGTGGTGTAACTGGCATTTAGAAGCGAGTCTGGCTTAAATTTACTGATCTGGATTCAAATTTTGGTCAATTCAAATGATTTTTTACAGTGAATCGCCAAATATTTTTTAAATGTTTAATAAAATACAAAACATCAAATTCAACGGACCACAAAAATCCTCACAGGTTGATATGATACATAACAAATATTCGGAAATATCCTGGTCTGTACTGGGAAACAGGAAATATGCTTACCTCGTGGAACATAATGACAGAGGAGAATATGAAATAGTCGGCCGAGGATTAAGAAGGATATTGAAGGTAAGAGAAAAATACCAGAGGTTACTACAAGAAAAAGAAAAAAATAGATGCAATAAAGAATTTAAAAATTACGTACATAGTGAAGGATATTCAGTTTTCTTTATTGTATGCATTAACTCGTATGCAATTTACTCACTAATAAGACAAAGTAACATTATAGAGGCAGTTATTTTTTTTAAATCTTGAAAATGAAACAAGCAAACACGAAAAAACGGAAGACTGAATGCCAGTGAACGAGAAATGGATGAGAATTGAACGAGGTATACCAAATCAAATTATTGAAAGGAATTAGTGAATGAGAGAAAATGAGCGTGATGAGTTAGAAAAATGGAGAGAACATTTTGGGTCAGTTGAAGTCATTATATGATAGAAGTCATCATCGATAGAAAAAACATATTCCAATAGAAAAATTTAAGAATTATATGGATGCATACAGACCACTACGCTATCCAGGCTTCCTAATCCTCCTGCCAATTTATAAGGATACGTATGAACTAGATGTTAAGCCCTTGCGGTCCATCAAAGATGGCAACGCAAGGGAGAAAGGGCTTCAAGAAAGCTACAGCATGAAGACTGTATCCCACGCCAGCGCAAAAACCGCGTTTAGCTCTGTATACCAAGTATGCAGGCTTTCCGGGAATACATCGGTGAAATATGATGAAACTGCCATGAGAAAAAATTGGCTTGGACCGGGATTCGAATGTATCGTTCAAAATTGCCATGGGTAGCATCGTGGTCTGCGTATTGGCCCGGAAAGCCAAAGGACCGTGGATCCAATTCCAGTCCAGGCCAATTGTTTCTAATGGCAATTTCATCGTGAATCAAATGAGATTCACCAATGCCCATTATCGGCAAGTATGTAATAATGAAAGAAAATAGAAAGGGAAATAATTGAATATTGACGTAAGCACTTTAGAGTACAAAGTAGTGGTGTACTTTTGTACTACACTACTAATTAGTGTAGAAAAACAACTCTACGAAGATATTGAATGATTTAAGGTCAAATATTACTTATAGTCTTGATGGCAGAGAGCATCCTTGACAACTATCATGAAGCAATACAATCACTTAGGAAAAACGCCGGGCATTGGAGGATTTTTAAACTCATTGATGTTGAAAATTAGCTGGTCAGAGAGGAATACGATAAATTCAAAGAGTACAAGAAAATATTCATGACAGGGAAACTATGAATAAAGAGATGCTTAAGTGGGTTTGAGCGTTGAACGTTGTTCGACCGCCGAATGCTAAGGAAGAAGGTCCCTCTTGAAAAATTATGACAAGATTTTGGAAAAAATAGCTGAAAATAAAAGAGAAAATAGTTAATAAATGCGCAATGACGTACTTGAGTTTAACTACGATGCATGAGTTTTTAGAAAAGTTATTTCTTTATTTCAGTCTGATTTGCAGCTGGAGTAAAGTAAAGACAGCATAAAAAAAACTACATCTAAAAAATTCAGTAATAGTGCGGTGATAGTACCACAGGGATCTCTACGAGACTTTGGAGTCATTTTCGGATGGAATGCGAATAAGTCTCAGAAACTCCACATGGATGTCGATTCAACAATACCGCGCAATAACAAAGTCTTACCAATAAAAGGGAAACAAACTATGACGTTTGACATTGTATTACAGAATTTACAACGGTTAAACGCATAACCACCACCGGTCGCCGCAAAGTCTCACGATATATCTCCCATTACTCGAGCAATTTAAGCGAGAGCACCGAGGCGTAGACGTAACTCCATATTATCATTCACATTACGTAACATCACGCAGCGGTCGTACACACCGATATGTCTGACTGTATACTTCGAATCGAACGCACCCCCAAAACCAATTCAAATGCAAACTTATGGCAGCCGGGCTGCGGGCTAGCGGCAAATCTCGATCTGCCGTCGCCATATCCGCTCTTCAGCGCGACCCGCAAGCGAGGCCGGGGGGGGGGGGGTGGAGGCAACCGCGGACTATAAGTCACCATCAACCCTCCCACCCCAACCGACGACAACTCGTAATTGCGAAAGTTCCCTCCATCGATTTCGGCTGGTGCGTTCGGACGTGGCGCGTGGCACAGTGGGTCGGTGTTGATCACGGCCATCCTTTGGCAAGTCAGAGTGACGAGGTACTCTGAATCAGACCGGAAGAGGACGGCCACGGGAGCGGAAACAAGTCGGCGAGGCGTGTCTCTCCGGATCCGCATGGACACGCATGTACCAGCGATGGGCGGATCGTGCATTGAATAGACCCCGCGGTGAGATCCAGATGGATAGTGAATGAAACGCTTGTGGGAGGGCGGACGGGCGGCATAATATGCATCTCAATGCCACCAGTGCATACGTTCGCTCCACTTCATTCCTCCGCGGCCTCCACAACGTAGTGCTCGTTCGTCGATTAGCCAGTGGGAGTGACTATATTAGTGCTGCTGAAAGGTGAGATGATTTTATCGAAGGCTCTATGCAGATGAGCTTATAATTTCAGGTGAAGGCATTTGCTTTTTTCAGGCTGTCATAGTAATATAACGGTGGACAAGGGTTACAAGGCTGATTCACGCTCATAAAGGAGTCATATTTGCGGCAGGTGCATGGGGCAGTCCTCATTTTTGGCAAGTAGATGAGGGACCTAAGAAGAATACAATGGCTAAATGAGCAAATAAATTTCTACCTTTCACTCTACAATTATAAATTATCGACCTGTTTCATTGCACTGGTGTAAACTTTGGGAAACATTTGCTCTAATTACGTTGCTGCGCGATTGAATCGGATTACTAAAAAAATTAATGTAAAAGTTATAACTTCATTTTACTGAATCAGTCGTCATAAATTTTCACCAAGTGAAACCTCAGAATGTTGAAATCATGATGATCAATGATTTTGCATAAATAATTTGTTCATCATCCAACCCCGGGCTAACTTGTACATGACACAACTAATCGCTGAATTAGAACCTCTAGCATATTTCAACTGTGCTTAAGAGAATGTTGAAGGCTTCCTTCCGCACTCAAACGCACATGAAGCGCGTAATTACGAGTAGTGTGTACAATGGTAAGCCAACTAGCTAAAATCGTATTATTTTACTCATTCTGAGGATCGACTATCTTCATACTACGAAGACATAGACATATTTTTGGGCCGCGTGGCGTACATAATTACCATGATAAAAAAATAATTTATCTGCTCCTCACAGAAAAAAGACACAAATGAAAGGTGGAAAATTTAGAAGCCTCAGTGAACAAAAACAGTGACCTTTTATTTTGTATATTACTTATTTTACAAACTTCTACATGGTACTTGTGTTTTTTATGTCAAGACAGACAAATTATTAATATCATTAAAGGTGTGACGCTAAAACTGTACCAATAAATTTTCATTGAAACACATGAACAAAAACATTTTTTATCATGAATTATTCTATATAAAACTAACTCTTTATTACTTTTCGAATGAAATCTCCACAAATTTATCCTCAACATAATTCAGCGTTGGGATAAGTGGCTATTGAAATTTCCGGCAATCGTTAAAATTGTTTCATTTTTTAAAGACTACCATTATCCTGCCATTTTTTTATTTGTGTAGTTTATAAACATTTCACTACTTTACAAATAATAAAATAGTACGTATCTATTCTAATTTTGACTAAAGAGGTCTAGTTAAGTAGTCTATAAAGAATGTATATTATATGAAATTAATTTCGCTGAATCACTCAAAAATATTATTCCTGTAGCAATATTGTAGGAAAATTCAACAAACATGAATTTATTTTGATATAATAATATCTTTATTGATATGTAAACTGATCGTATGGATGTTGAATTCATAAGAAAATTGAAGAGTATATGGAAAACTTCACCACAAAAATTAAAAAAACAGTAAAGTTAAAAAAATGTTCTGTGCAATTTTTTGTTATGTAAGGTTCGGTTTAAATACATTTTTCAGTAAAATCCCCGCCCACTTCCTCATAGTTTCAATAATTACCGCATCAGAACTCTTGTTAAAATTGAGGTTGCTTCTTCACAGACACCGTGTAGCTATGTCAAACGCAACCTTACTCATCCACAGTAAGAGCTATATTAATTATTCAGAAAATTATTCACTTGCACTGAAGTATGACAATGGGGGTAGGATTTGGGTCAACGTGCACCTAAGGATCCATTGAATTCATATATAAACAATATTATGAGTATTATTTGATGTGAGTAGAAACTGTATGAGTAGAAACTTGTGCCGATGTGCTAATGCCGGTAACAACTGTGTCAGTTAGTAAAGGATGTGCATTAGTTATCGGGCTAGAGATGAATTATAAGTGAACTGAATCTGCGAGTTTGCAAATAATATAATCGTACAAGTCAAATTAGAGCGCCAGAATTTTTTAAGTTGAGACCTATTTGTACAGTACTAATGCTACTAACCTTAGGAGTGAGGGCAAATCCCATCTTAAACAAATAATATTTGTATGCTCAGCCTTTTTAAGTACGACGTGATATATCTTCCCCTGAGCAACGTGAACACCAAGTAACAGTATTAAGATTTTAAGATTTATTTATACCACATATTTTAATATAAGATTTATTTATACCACAGATTGTACTTAGAACATTACCAGAGTAATGTCTGTATCAGACGCAAAGTGTGCTACGCTGTGCATACAATAATAATAAATATCCCTCAAGCCTTTTTAAATAGTTGGGTAGGCAACACACAGGCTCCATGAAGATTTTCTCGACTCCCATCTCTGCGTGTATGTGATGCTGTATACCTTAAAATTAAGATCTAAAACTGGTTGACATTTCAATATAGGTATATGGCAGGTTATAAGGCAGGATAACCAAAAATCCGAGTCTGCGCCCGAATCCTCTGAGAGGCTTAGACTTGCAGCTCTTGAACACATCTCCGATTCATGAGAAGTACTTTTCCGCACAATTAAGAGATGATTTAATTACACGTATTTTTCCTGTAAATGACTTCAAAAACAAAGCATTCTAAAATGGCTTTATATTTGCATTTTATCATTTATGAAAATCTCTCGGACACCCCACTTCCAAGATTAAGATTTAGTCTAGTTATAATGATGTCCATAGTTAATTAGAAAAACATCAGCACTTTCAAATTATAGTATCATAGGTCTTGTAACTTGCATTAAACACATAGTGACAATCGTTGCATAGGGAAAAAGTTTCAAACATGAAGGCACTTCCTAGCGTAATATGCGGCAGCGAGAACTGAACGATGACAAAAGCAAATGAACATAGATCACCACAATCTAAAGTGAAATTTTTAAGAAGAGCTGCTGGCGAAAAAACAAAAGACAGAAAAAGCAATATGGGCAATTGGAAAGAACTAGATGTACCTTGAATCAACAAAGCAAGAGGATCACACAGAAACAGATTGAGATAACACATAGACATAACGCACGAGGGAAGAGTACCAACAAAGTAGAGGACTTGTGAAGGTAGAGCCTGAAGGTCTCTTCAACGTTCACGAAAGTGATGGATAGACCAAGGATGAAGAAGGTCGTTAAAGCCTAAATGCCCAGGAATAGCACAAAGAAGAATATACATCATTAGGACTCTATGTTCGAAGAAAATGAGTGCTCCAAGAGGAGGTGTAAAACAGTGTCTTTTAATATATTATATATGAAAAGAAAATTATCGCTTCCCATCCCATTAAAGAGGTGATGAAAGTAAATACGTATTTTCTTCTATGTATAAGAACTCTGTCTGATTTTTTTACCACCTACAGATATAATTGCGATTCAAAATGGCGAAATCATTAACGGGTGTTACGATTTTCTTTCATCCTTGTTTTATGCCACCCACATGACGGAAAGCTCAGGTGGGTCACGGATACTCATGATGGCACAGGAAAAATAATAGCGGCAAGTGAAGTCATGCATACGAAAGAACCTCGACTCTATCAGCATAGCCACATCACTTCTTTAAAAAAATACAATTTATGCAACACTTTCACCTAGCCTGTGACAATTACCTCGCCCAACATTACTAACATTTTCAGCATATTTTCTTCAAAATACGTTCTTATTGTAAAATGCAGAAGGATAGATATTTAACCCTATAATGCCAATTTTAAGCAGAGATGAGATTTGTAGCCCATCCTCCAGGGTCGGTTTACTCAAGTTTGAGGTTACGCATGGACTTAGAGTGCGATAAAAATCCTGAAGCAACATGAAGAGTTTTGTTCAGCCAATGTATTTCTATTCTGATCATCACTCTCTGTAGTAAATTGTCTTAGGCAAACTCCGAGACAAGATGAGTCCAATACAGGAATTTTAAAGTTACTTAGGTAATAGGAGGCGCATCATATCCTACGTTATATATATATATATATATATATATATATATATATATATATATATATATATATATATATATATATATATATATATATATATATATATATATATATATATATATATATTGGTTAGAAATATGATTTACATGGCCAAGAAAGTAGAGAAAAGGCTGACTTTATTACTTCATCAAAACCCTCTGAGGCTAGTCCGTAAAAAAGAGTGATAGTCAGTATAAAATAGTCAGTAATAGTCAGTCAGTCACCAGGACCAGGCTTTTACCAAGTGGTGATAAATATAAAATAATTCAAAACTTTCCTAATTTCTGATGGACACCATTCAATTTAACACTGTATTTCGAAAAATCATGCAAAATAATAACCCAAACAGTAAATATTTCATTTTTTACAAATTAGTTGGAACAACACAAAATGAAGAAGATAGAATCCAAGAATTCCAAGGAAAAATTCACGTCATTCCTTGTCATTTTCATAACATACAACGATATGTCTTCATCAGCTTAAGCTACTGAAACGGGCCTATCAGTAGAACTTTACGAGATTCACTCGCAGCCGACGACTTAGCGAGCCCATTCCGAAGAAGACACTTAAAGGTCCACGACAGTCACTGCCGCATGTGATTTCATTCAATGAGGAAACACTGGAAGCTCTCCACCGAGATCACGACTAGTTTGACGCCAGATTTTCCATCAGCCCCCGAAAAATGCCAGCCGACTCAGAGTAAACGGGGGCTAATGACCCACGCCGCGCATTCACGCCCCCGGTCCAAACAACGCCATGCCGAGAAACAGCCTGCAAGAGGAGGAGGCGAGAGGGTCGGGCAAAGCCGATAGGTCAGAGAGTGCGGGTAAATTATATCGAGGACGGCGGACGGGGGAAAGGTCGAGAAGGACGATGGTAGCATCTCCGGGGCCACTCCCACACACCACCTCTGCATAGGACCATTAGGACGCAAGAGGTCGCGGGTGAGGTGCCGGGGCGAAAGGAGGCGAGCGAGGGGCGGAGAGAGAGAAGGAGAGCAGATGTGTTGGTGGCGTTAATTACGGCCTCCGCTGATGAAGAGAAACTGCTTCGGGGACCAGGCCTCTCACATCGTAAACCTGTCGTCCCTACGGTGTGTGCCCCTCCCGCTCCTCCTCTTGGCAGGCAGGCGCTTCCATTTCCAAAGCTGCCTCCCAGAGGCGCCCTTCCGCCCGTGAGGCAAGTGAGGGAGTAAGAGGACCGACTCCTCTCGACCTCCCCTCACCCCAAAACGCATTTACAACCCGCACAAACCCCTCACCGCCAGGAGTTCTCCCCGAAAACGTCCCCTTTCAAGCCCCCTCTTCCACACGGAGGGGGGAAGAGAGGGTGGTGAATTCGGTAGGATGGAGTAGAGAAAGCCTTGATGGCCCGCTCCGGCGTAAATTGCCATCTCGCGTGGAAGTGCCCATTGCAATGGATATGCCAAGGGAGCAGTGGCGAGACTCGGTAACCGGGGTTTACTGCGGCAGAGGCGTAATGCACGGCGGGCCCCAACCTCTCCGGGGCATCCGATCCCACCTCCTTCCTCCCACCTCTCTCTCTCTCTCCAACCTTCCCCCGGAACCCACCCACTCCCCCCCCACCTACGCCACCACCGTGGGCAGTAAAGCGGCCGTTAAAAAAGGGATGATCCCTCGGTTCCGCGGGCGGTGTGTGTGGGCCCCTCGGGGGAGCGGCGAGGAGAGACGGTGGCTGGCGAGGAGGGTGTAGGGGGGAGACCGAAGGGGGGGAAAGGGTGAAAGAGAAGGCAGGAGGGCGACTGGTGACGGAGGTGTGAGAGAGTTTTAAAAGGGGTCGTAATTTCCGAGGGGCGATAAATCCGAAAACTGTGAATATCACACCCTCGAGGAAGAGGAGTCTGGATGCGACAAAAGACTTCTCCTTTGCGGCGGCGGAGAAATGATCGAAGGAGAGGAAGGGTGTTCCGGGGCGTTTGGGGGGGGGGAAGTGATGCGGATCGGGAAGGGTGCCGAGCGGGAGGAAAGAAGATGTGAGCGCGGGCTTTGAGGTTCGCAAAACCCGGTTCACTCCCGCTCGATCGCGGTTTCCCGGGACGGGACGAAGAAGATCGTCCCGTATATTCGACTGTAATAACCTTGGGTGCTCTTTGCCCATGTCTGCCACTAAAGTGTTTTGGCGAAGTTTCTCGTATACTCTTCCATGTATATTAATCTTCTGTATTTTATAGTATGTAATCTTGAAAATCTTGTAATGATTCTGAAAACAAGCTATTGACTAGTGTGGATTGAGATGTAACATAGTTTTTTAACATGTAGTTATCCAATCACTACGATAGTTTATTTTCTGTCATGTCCTAATACATGAGTAAATTTATTTTATGTAACCTCACCATAGTTTTTCTATCTGGGTAATCTAAAGCTCTCTATTCACTTACCCCTCTTTCCCAGAGTATATTTGGAGGTAATTACATTTAATTTTAAACATTATTATTTCAAAACAACCTGTTTTTAATAGCGATTAAAGAATTAGGGTGGCCTCAAATTGCCGACATAAATGCATGAAAGTCATTTTGGGAAACACGCATTTCATAGAGGACAGTGAAATTCCTTGACTGCTCGTCCCCAGTATCAATGCGGAGCCACGTCTAAAGAGGCAATATCACCAGCAAAAATAAATGCGACACTGCACAGAGAGAAACAATTTGCGATTAATTTAAATGCAATTAGAAAGCAGCGAGATCCGTTAAAGAATGCTACAAGCGAATAGACAGCGTGTCAAAACTGAAGGAAGGATAAGTTGGGAGCTGCTAGACTCAGTGGCTGCCCTATAGGCTAATATTACTTCAAAATTTCAGGCCATGCGAGTTTGAGAAAGACACGGGGGACAAGGTGAAAGGACGGGGGGGATTTATTTTCAACCCCCAACTATATCTCTAGGTATATTAAAAAAAAGATACACTGTCGAGTATCGATAGACACAAAAATTCTTTCGTTGCAAGCCATATTAGTGACTATAACTAAACCAGATTGTGACACCAAGACCTTCCGCTTGGATCAGCAATTCATCTTTGTCCTATCCCTTCCTTTACCTCTTCCTTTTTCTAATGTTTATATATCTGGTGTCCTTATACCCCCTGTCATACGCCTCTTTTCTGGCTCATAAGCTAGTATTTTGATACATACTGCTTGACCTCAAGTAGGGCTTCACCATTACGGAACAAGGCAGTTGACGGTCGTATGAGTATCCCACGCTCGACGTCAGACATGGAACTCCAGTTGACTATATTACTCAAATATAACAAGCTCAGAATGAGACTCAGTATACTGGCCAATCTCACAGCAGGAGGTGGCATGAGACTCGTCCGCTCCCGCAGTGAAAGCGTGGTATGGCTCTCGCAGAAGTTCCTGGCGCAGATCTTCGCAGGCAATCAAGCGACGTAGAATTGGAGGGGTGGAGGGAAATGATATGGTGGAAGACAGGAAGGCAACGGGAGAGTGAGTCATCCTGACTGAATGATGTGGGGAGGGCATTTCAAGAGAAGTAGTTCACCCGTCATACGGTACGTTACATCGTAGACACCTTAGCGTCTTTTGTTAATAGCAGGCTAATGCCAAAGCCAGGCTTCTCTCCACCCTACCTCCCTTTCCCTTGAAAGTCTTCTCTTACCAACGAGGCCACCCATCCTCTGTGGCGTAGCTAACCTCAGACGTCTCACGTTTCCCCAATTAACCAACCATAGATTCAATAAGAGATGAGAGTCTCCACGCATGAAAGGAAATAATTTCTTTTGTAAAAATATACCATCTCACATAAATATTGCGCAAAATTTATCCATCAATTTAATAATGGTGAAGAAATATTTTGGAAACTGTTTCACAATCTTTATATCTATCGGCATGCTCTCTTACGTAAATTCGAAAATTTGCTCCTTAAACTCATGTTTTAGGAGTATGAAATTAAAAACTTAACCATTAAATATTGCAAAATTAGTGACCGAAAGACTCCAGTATTCTCTTGTTCTATCAAACCGTGAGGTTCCATCCATTCTCTTCTAAAATCTAGGGAATCATCCAACGGATCTTCTTTCTATACACCTCCCAACCTCCTTCACCGCCGTGCCAACCGGAAAATCTTTCCCCTTGCCCAGCCGTCAACCTCACCACCCCTCCCTTTTCTTTCCCCATTCGGCCCAGCCGTCGGCTCACTTACGGACCTCTCCGCCATAGGCTCGGATACACAGCATCCTCTCTCCGCCACCCCCATCTCTCCTAATCTCGCCTTCCTCCTCCGCCCTTCCGCCTAACTCCTCATCTCCATTATCTCCCGCACTCGTTCCCATGGCGAGAGCGGAGGCACGTCTTCATTCCACCTCGCCTTTCCCACCCGCTCTCCATTTCCCTCTCTCCCACAAGCCCAATCCGCGAGCCATTTCTCCCTCGGAGCGGGCCCTATTTCCTCATTTCCCTACGTCCTGACCGCCCCCTCCCACACACCCCTCTCTCCCGCCACTCACCTTGGGCAAGTTGAGGCTCGCTCGTCTACCGTCGCGGGAGCCCCTTCCGTGGTAGTGCTGGGCCATCGAAACGAGAGTTATATCTCTCGCAAAAGTTCCTGGCGCAGATTCGTGCGTCAAGGAGGGGGAGCAAAGGCGGTGATGGGAAAAGACGAAGGGGAAGTTCGGATGGGAGCGAGAGCGTGAGAAACCGAATTTCTTCGCGAAATGTATACGAGGCACACGCGCGTGTTGGAATGAGCTCTTGAAGTTAAATGGAGTTCCACGTGTATTTACGAACGGAAGGATACCTATCAGATCGTTTACTGATGTGTTCGTCCACCTCGGAAGTCTAATTGTTTAGGACTATTTGATGCCTATTCATGTATATATATACCTCTACTTGTGATATCGCCACAGCAGACGTTGGACCGCATTGACACGAGAAACGTGTGATCAAGCGCTTTCGCTGTATTCTGTTAAATATACTAGTTTCCCGAAATGCTTGTGTTCTATCTTCATTATACTTGATGCTCCGAGAATTTACCCTATATTCCAACACGCGCAAGTCTCATCGGTAAGTAATTAAAATCACCCATCGCGATGACATTGCCAGATATCATATTTTGAGACCGTTTTTTTGAGGCGAGTCGAAAAGAAATGGCAGGTAGCGCTGAGCCATCCGAACTTTGGCAGCGGTTAAGTCGGAGGCAATCTGGAAGGTTTTCTGACGCTCTACTTATAACTACCTTTCTCCCCGTTTCGTAGCCCATGACCTCAATCATTATAGCTCTCGTTAAATGTTCCTAATGCAGATGTTTACGTAGATGAGGGATAGGGGGAGCGAAGGGGGTAGAGGAAAAGACGAGGTACGCACATGCAAGCCTCATAGGCAAGTGGTCAAAGCCATATATCTAGATAACTTCGCTAGATATCCTAATTCGAGGTCTCAACGTGAAATAACTAGAAACGGGAGAGCATGTTTTGGCGAGTTAACCCTACTTTTTGAAGATCTTTCATTCGCAGCAATTAGAATGCCTATGCACTTACAACCTTCCTCCCTGTTTCATAGGATTTTGAAAGTTCCGTAGCCCTTACCTCAAAATTGCTCTCTCCGCAGTGCCAGGAACTTCCAGAACCGTATATGGCTGTAGCTAACGGAAAAACGAGCTTTTGAGTGCTTTTAAGCCACAAAAAAAACAAATTAGCAAACGTTATAGCACATGGGAAAACAACCGCGCATTCAATTCAACGATTTGAACGATCTATGCCGAGGTGTTTAGAAAATAGCGGGACGACAATCAACTTCCGAAAAGAATGGCCAAACTCGTCCCTTGAGAGGTTAATCTCCGAATTAAAATTTGTTCAAATAATCTTCGTAATTAGTTGAGACATTGAAATATTCCTGTAATGAATATTTCCCAGCCATCATAAGTTTCGCCTGCTAGCGCACTCGCTAGCATAGGCAAGCTACCGAAGGCACACGTAATGGTAAATGTAGTTGAAACACGCTCTGCCCTGAACGGATTCAAACAGTCTACCGCAGATACGTGGTTGGGAAGCGCCCTTCGGATTTGTCCACGGTTGATTACTGTATCCACCGAAATGCACAGCGTGGCCACGATGGTCCTGTGTTGCAGGCGATCAGATTTTGGCGACCACGGCCTTTATACATGCATCCGGCTAAAGCCGCTCAAACTTAATTTATTATGTGCCACTGGGATAGTAGTAGAAATACGAAGTTACAAACACAACCCTATGTGTATTCCTGCGGTTAGTCGCTAAACTCCGACGATCACGGGTATTTAAGTAAAAAATGGCAATAAAGAAATATTTCGGAACATATTGGATGAGTATACAAGTAAATGAATCTTTGTAAACAAATTATGCGAAAAATTCTAACTTTTTGGAGTTTATTTGACTCGTGTATAATATATATAGAAGCAAGCAAGGATGCTTATTGAAAGTGGGTTTCTTAAACTGCTAACCTATCGATATCACTATAATTTTACGGCGTCTTATATGTGTTATAGGGTCTCATTTCGCATCGCTTGATGCTCGTTATCTGGACGAGGGTTTCTAATTCAACTGGGTACTGAAGATCCCGTTTCGGCGCATTGTTTGTGCGTGCAGGAAGTAAGCTACTGTCCTACGGCTTCTCGTCATGCGCCAAAATCCGACAAAAGGTACGACTAACTTGGTTGCCTCCGAAGTACACCAGCTCTCGCTAAAGCTTCTGGCGTTAAGAAGAGGGCAAGTTTGATGCGCGGGCTACGCAACTTTCAAATATCTACCAATCGGAAAGGAAATATGAACGAGAGGCATTGTGATGATGCTAATAGTTTCCTGAGAAAAGAAGTAAGACCTGATCAAAGAATAAAGAGAGAGTATTGTAAATAAGTATAAAAGAAATGCGATTCGGTCATCAAAGATAGTGTGACAAAGCTATTGATTCAAACCCTGCCGTAGAATACCGTAAGCACCCGTCATCATTGAAGAGACTCGATTCCCAGTCTCTCTGATAAAAATTTTTCACCACTGCACTGCAGACGATATTGGCACTTGGGCTACGGAAATTCCAAAATACTGCGAAACGGGGGAGAAAGGTTGTTTAGTGTGGAGGGTCAGGAAACTTATCAAGTTGCCGCTAATAAAAGCAACGAATTCGAGAATTTGGATTACTCACCGCTACGTGCCTTCCCAATGCGGCTTATTCCATAATGGGTCCTCAAGATAGGGTCCCAAATTAAATCATAGAGATGGGTGTTTAATCACTTGCCTTGCGCGTGTGTGCCTCGTGCCTTTTATAAAACAATAGAAAGAGAGCATTAGGGAAAGATAAATGGCAGAAAAACCAAAGAAAAGTTAACTAACGCTGATAGGAAGAGAAGAGCAAACCACCCATGAGGAAGAAATAAAAAATGAAAAATTGAGAGCTGTTACAAAATACAAATAATCAGAGAAATCTTTACATAAAATGGGAAAATCATTCAAGAAACAGCATAGATGAAACAAGCCAGCAATCTATGCTACCAGCGTGACTAAATTATTCATTGAAAAAAGAGAAAGACGCAATTTTATGTATAGGAATATAAAAACAATATATGCGCCTATCCCAACGTACGTTGGCCTAGTTGGTTACAACTAGAACAGAATGAAGAATAAATTCAGTAAAAATGTGGAGAATGACAAATAAGACTAGATGAGACCTGTATATAAAATCAAGGATAAGATATCTACTTAGGAGGAGCCACTGATGGAAAAATTGAAGGTAATCAGATAAAATGGCATGGAAACCTCAGTAGAATGGACAAGCATCCCCAGAAAAGTACTAGAGGGTACATTAGATGAAAGGAGATGTAGAGAAAGACCAAGAGACTAGTTGATAGGTAGAATTAAAATGTTGGGACGCAGAAGAGGGAAGACAGAAAGGGAGATGAAGTTATTGGAGAAGGACCAGGAGAGGTGGAAGGAGTTTGTAGAGGTCCCGACACCAAAGGCCTTAGGGAAAAGAGGAAGAAGAAGAGGTGAGATCGGTTAAGAACTTAGATAGTTTATTTAGTTTGTTATCTTGAATGTTGGAAAAGTTGAGGCTGAAACGATAGAGTTTATCGCTACAAAAACCAGGGTTCGAAGACGGGCCCTCAGGGAGAGATGGGAAGCCATTTCTCTCTGGGCACCCCATCAACGCATTGACAAAAGCGTCAAGACCGGGAGGGGTGCGAGGTGAGTGTAGGGATTTAAGTAGAGGAAATGGGAATAAGGAATAGGAAGCGTTGGAAGTTGGAAATGTGTTTGAGGAAGCGGTAAAGACGCTGGATCTAGGATTTCTCGAAACTGTGCCGAGAAAATGTCTTCGTATTCGTGGGCCCAGTAGGTGGAATCTTACTTTTGAAACGCCTACATTACCTTGGTCAATCATTTTCAGATAAGTTGCATTAAACCAAATCCACAACGTAATGCACAAGTGAGGGAATACACGGTCAGGTGCCAGGGTGCCGACCCATATACACCAAAGAGATGAAATCGCCAGGTAATCAAACGTTTGACTTTACCGAGATTCGAACCCAGATTTTTCTTATGGATTGGATTGGATATTTGGGGAGGCAACCGACAGCTAAGGTCATTTGCGCCATAGGGGATAGACAAGGGAGGAAGGGTGGAGAGAAACCCGGCGTCGGCATTAGCCTGCTCTTAACGAAAGGCGCCAATGGGACCACGGTTTAACGTCTCATCTGACAGACGGAGTATTGTACTGGACGTGCCCTCCACAAGACAATCAAGTGGGGATCGGGTTTCCTATGAAAAATATCTTCCCCTGCAGGAATTTGAACCCTGGCCGCTTGTATGGTTAGCCAGTACTCTAGCCACCACACCAACCCGATTTCCCCCTCTATCTTATGCCGAACAGGAGTGTTTTTAAACTACCCACAAAAAGAGCTATAATATGTACACACCATTTCCATCCAAGAATGTTTAGCACCCAAGAAGGTAACGGGGTAGGTGCCACTGAAATATCTCCGCCGCTGCCAGGATTCGAAGCTGGGACTCGGGGGACGGAGGAGGGGTGGATGATGGGAATCATTGCCCTCGGCACATCACGCGGACCTGAAGAGAGGCGCCGGTAGTGTAGGTGCGCGCAGAGTGAGTGGGTGCGGGGATAAAAGTCGAGGAATTGAGGGTGAGGAATGGGAGGCGTCGAGAGTTGGAGAGGTGGGGGAGCGCGGTGGCGGCGGGGGCAGCAAAGGGACGGGTGGGGCGGGAAGATAAATGAGGCCGGGGGCGGGCGAAGGAGCGAGGATGGATGGGCAGAGCAAATGGGGAAGGAAAGAGGCGGAAAGGATAAAGAGGGCCCGCGGGAGGGGAGACGGGTGCGGCTGGGAAATGAGTGATGACGCAGGGACGTGGAGTGATCGGTGGGTGGGAGGGGAGGGAGGGAGTGGGTGGGTGGTAGGAGAAGGTGGGGGGGTTGCTTCGGCACCCTAGCGATGGCCCTGGGTTCCAATCCAGGCGATGGCAGACATTTCCTTCGGATGGTTCGAGCGAGATTTTTCCCTAATCATAATGGGGCCCATACTTGACACATATTTTGTATCTCTGCAACAGCAAGAAGTAAAATGGAAATAAAAATGCCACAAAAATATAATATAATGTGACTGAAGTTCTAAATGATTAAATAAATATAACTATTTTGGTCTTTAACTAACGCTATTTTAACGCCGTACGCTGAAAAAACCTTAGCAACAGAAGTTTATGCGATACTGAAAAAAATACAGAGTAATTGATTTAGTTTTATAAGTGGTGGAGAAAACAAAAAAAATTCACGCTGTTGATTTTTTGACGATATTTAAACATTAAAAATACCGTATTATTTTAAAAAAGGTCACTCTGGTGTGCAAGCAATTGCCATATCCGATGGAAAAATGATTTCTATTTTTTTGGCAAATATCTCGAAAAGGAGTTCATTAAGTGTCTCATGACTTGGTATCCTTGGAAAGTTGAGATTCTTCCACTAAAATGAGGCCAAAAAAATCCTATGGAATATGATATTTCGCTATAACTACCTTTAGGTGGCTCTGGCTTGACTATGAGAGTCAAGGCGAATAACAAGTTGCACATTTCTATTTATTCAGTTTAAAAAATCTTAACTTGGCAGACGGAATGGGTTACCTTTTGAAAACCAAAATTAGGTAGCAAAATATTCAGATTACACCAGACTAAATTTTTAATTACAACATTTGTCCAGCCATTGGCGCCAACTGCAGCGCCATTTGCATGGAACTACCGCAATTTGACTTCAATTACGGGGGTAATTCGCTAATTAATTTATAAATGGTGGTAAGACGCCTATACATAATTTTTATTCGATTTTCCAGGACTTTCTGCTCCATATTTAGTTAAAACTTTGAATATGCATTCTCGTTCAAATTGACGTAATTCTGCTGTAATCTACGTAGTCTCCTGAAGAGCCTATATATCAATTTCCATGTTTTAAAATGAATTAGAGTAAAACCAGGGCGAAAACTCTATTTTACTCTCATCTCACTCTATAAAGCCCACTTCCAAGACGCTGTATTCCAGTTATCAGAAAATCCGAAATAAGTAACCCTGAGGCCGGAGCCACCTTAAGAGGTGTCCTCATCTCAACTTGGGAGCTGAAATATTGCAGGATGAAATGTGCACGGAGAACTTTTCCACTGACGAAGACGCTCATCCGACGATAAACCTTAAGCCTCGGACCTAATTATTGTGGGTTCTTCGATTCGGACTTGGTTCACCAGTAAAGAATTACTTAATCAATTTTTTCAACCATGGGGATGAAATTGGCGATGAAAAAAATATTTGATTTGATCAGGATTCGAATCAGAATTTTCAATTTTGGGCCAGGTCTCTGGTAAACTATAGTTACAGACTGACAGGAGTTAAGTTAGCCTGAGTCAATTAAAACTATAGACTACCACTGAAAAGTAATTGGGAGATCCAGGTTTGAGTTCTGGTCGAGTTAAATGATTTTTTTCCTTATAAATTCCATCCCTTTGTCGTATATCCTGGCAACCGTGAGCGTGACAGCGAACCAAGTCATCTGTGCATATCGCAGTATTATTGGTTCACCTCAATATGAGCGAAATCGTTAATCACAGGCATGTAAGTCATCAAAATGTTAATTAGACCTTGTGGACTCATGTAAGCGACGAAAATCTTATGAGATAGCCTCGAACAATCCATAATTCCGTTTCTATACCACTCATACACATCTATCATATACATCTCAACCTCTCTAAGTGACGACGCCTCCCAGGTTGGTTATGTGAACAGATTACATGGTTCCTAACCCCCCCAAATAAATTGGGTTGATTCTAAGTTGTAAAGGATAATAAAATTAATGGTTGAAGGCGTAACTTTATGGAAGATTTTCGCTGACATGGCGAATAGATTTCTTAGTAAATTCCACACTTAAAAGTTTATTTCCGACATAGGTTTATACTGTACAGCGATCATTTTCAAGATCTTTTGAAAATGATTGCTGTGCAGTCATAACCTAGGTCAGTAATAAACTTTTAAATGTAGAATCAACTGAGACATTTTTTGTCGTTTCTGTGGAGGAGAGTTTTCTGTGTATCAAGTGAAATCCCGATCCCTACAAGGGTGTTACGTAGAGAGCACTTCTAGTGAGTGCTCTTACCGTCGCATGAGACGTTGAAACTGAGGTCCCTTTGTTGCCTTTCGTTAAGGTGGTTGGAGCAATTTTCGTTTGCGTTCAGATTAGCAATAACAATGCATAAGTGTTCTTATTATTAATATGAATGGATAAAAGTGAAAAAACGCATGTAACTGATATCACATTTTGGAAATTTCATGATATTTTAACACGAATCCTTGTGGCACTACATACCGAAAAAATTCTTTTATATGTGTAAATATTTTCTCTTAAACGAGAAAGAATACGTTTCACATCATTATAATAGTTGCTAACGAATACAAGGGACACATTTCGTGTAAAAAAATACGTATTTTTTACTGATCTTCCCTTAAATTTCGAATACCGCGCCGAAAATACCAGTTATAACATGTTTTAGTTTAGGAGAAAATTGAAACGTAATACATCATTTCCACTGCTGCAAGTATGATGGGTACCAGCACATGAACAAACACTCTAAAACTAAATGTGGTACACAATTTTTTCCAGTTATCTTAAAAATTATTAAAATAAATATACACTCAACGAACCAGGATTTCCGCTCCAGCCACCTTAAGTGGGTTGGATATTATTCCAAAAAACACGTTTGTATTCCGCTCGGGTTTCCATCACCACGGTTGATTACTACCAAATAAAAAACATCCATTTTTCAGCTGGTGGCACAAAAATGATGGGAAAATGGAAGCTTGTTCATAAAGATGATACTAATCATATCTGAACAAATTTGCCATATTTTGCAACAAAAAAAAACATATTTGTGTGGAAATGACCTCCCCTCCACCACCTGCATTACTTCTCCATTTTGCTCTTGGGCCGATCACCATTTGCATTTTCAAAAGACGGTGTATAAGAGTAGAATGATTCCCGACACCGGGTTTCCCTCCATCCACTCTCCATCCCACTGAAAAATCCTTTCCTCCCCCTTTATGCCCATCCATCGCTCGTTTTTGGCGTTAACGTCGTCGGCCATCGGTCGCCACCTCAAATCACCAACCAACGTGGGCGGAAGGGGCCGGGATGAAAGTGCGACGGGCGAGGGTGGCGCAGGAGGGGGAAAGGCGTGAGTGCGTGGGGGCGTGACGGGGGCACACGAAGACCGCGCACATGTAAAAGGGATAAGGATGGTGCGGCGGCCGGATAAATTCCTTCTTAATCAAACGGCCAAGGTTCGAGAGCCGGCAGGGGCGGAGATATTGTCCCACCTCTCTTGCGGAGAGCACTTCATGGAAAATGTTCCATTCATCACACGGGACATTAAAGTCTAGACTTCGTTCCATGATTTTTCAGGAGTAGGTCAATATTGGGTCTCTCTAATAGTGACATGACTAAATAGAGAGAACTCTTAGTATTTTCCACACTTAAAACTTTAATTCCCGACCCAGGTTTCGACTGCCTTGCAATCATTTTCAAAGGTCAAGACGTTTGAAAATGATTGCAAAGGTCTTGACCTTTGAAAATGATTGCAAGGCAGTCGAAACCTGGGTCGGGAATTATAGTTTTAAGTGTGGAAAATACTAAGAGTTCTCTCTATTTAGTCATGTCAGTAGTGTCATTCCACAAAGTTGCGCCTTCAACCATTAAGTTTTCTCTCTAATAGATTAAGCATACTATTCTTTGGTCCAACTTGGTTATATCTTCATCAATATTGTTTTGTACTGAAAACCAATGCCAATTATTTCTACAATCGATGGTGCACGCGTCAAATATCCGTAAGTCAACCCGACAGGAAATGCGAAATCTCAGTTAACATCTCTTTATCTAATAGGCTACGTCGATTACCTTGAAGCTAAAGAGACATAATACTGTGCCTTTTTGGCGCAACTGGCTCACACTCGCACTCACCTTCCGTGCCAACTAACAGAAAACTTTTTTACATTTTACTAAGCCAATCTTGTTTAATTCAAATAAAGTTCAATTCCTTTAAGGACTCGAGCAGATATACCCGAATGAAATGTATCGAGGAATTTTTTCAAATTGAAGTTAGAAGGGTGCAATGGTCAGTACATTTCTCTAGTCCTTTCATTGCATCTTCGAGCAGACCTTAACAATCCGTTTCAATTTATATAAAGTAATAGCGCTCTCTTGAAAAGTAATTCCAACCTTCCACACGATAATTTATTCTTAACTTTTTCTGATTTCCCACCTATCCTTAATGGTGCAAATGACCTCAGTTGGTCGGCCACCTCCGCTTATGGCAACATCCGCTATTACGGGCGAGTAATGAAAGACATGCGATCTTCCGGGTCTCGAACCGCGGGCCGTGAGAGGCCGGCAAACCGGTTGTAGGAGGCTGGGAAGTCTGCGGCGTGGAGCGCGCGTTTACAGCCGTCGACTAAAGAGGCGAGACACAGGAGTGAGATAAGGGAGCCTCACGATGGATTTCTGATTGATGGTCTGCCCCTGTCACTTCGCGCCACTCTTCCTCAAGCCCTTTGCCGCCCCCACTCCTGCCCCCGCCCTGACACCGCCGAGCCCCCGCGGCCTCCGCCCCTACCCACCCTGTATTCCTTGTAAGAAGTGGGTTTTAGATGCGGCGTGAGGTGCACCGATTTCTTCCGCTCGCCAGAGCATTATTGATGATGGTGCTCCAGCACCCTCGCGAGATTTTACGGGATAGGAACAATATATTTGGGGGGATTTATTTCTCACGCAAAAAGCGTGAGGCTGTGTGACGGCGCTCTGAAGGCTCAGTTAACGCGAATTCCTGCGGGGAATAAGTTTCGTCCGGCATGATATGCGAGCGGTTTTGTTAGCTTGCCCGCCACGTTTTCCTGCTTATCTATTTTGGTGGCGTCATGCGTGTGACCCAAGATGGCCACCGGTCATTTGACATCTTGGACACGAGAGCACCGGTCGGACTCGCAAAGAATAATAAAATCCTCGATCCTCCCTACGCGAAAGACGTGTTATTTTCCGCAGCAATTCATGCAAATATACAAAATAATATGAAACATATTCACAACAATACACAACTCTTTCAACAGAATGACATGTCTATTAACTAATCTCATTTTCATACGATAAAATCTCGACGATTGCAGAGAAGTTGGAGGGAAAAACATATGAAATATTTAATTCATCACAAAATCCTGCAAAAATTTTACGACCGATAACTAATACGTTATAATGATTTACCATAGATACGAGTTCCATTTTCCCAAAACCACTTCGTTTACCCGTTCGTACTATAAAATCGTTTTAATGCATAACATATAGCTATACCTAATACTTTGCGAGAAAAAGGGATACTTCGTACGGTCTGAAATGGTTCCAACATCTATGTTTTCAGATATATTGGAAAATATTTTTCACCGGGTCCTAGAGGCCTCACTAACAAGGTATTTAGGTTTCCAAACCTCATGTAATAGAGCAATACCTAATCCTTTATGAATTATAAACGCAGTGAACTCATGCGCTCCGATTCCCCAGTGTTAATGCTCAAATTTCTCTAAAATGCAATACAAAACTGACGTGGATTTTGACTCGGATCACTTAATGGGAGGTGAGGTGAGCTTAAAGAAATATAACAAACTTATTTAGGTACAAGGAGAACTTTTCAGATGTTTTCCTAAGGTAGGCCAAGTGCCTAGAGTCATCTTGCCTTCATTGCAGCATCGGATACAAATAATTTTTCGACTACTGTGGGTCCTACATGGAAAAATAAATTTGACCATAATATAGCACAGAGTGGGCAAGTATCGAAGTTTTGAGATAATAAAATACATCATAGGTGAAATATGTCAAGCTTGCACGAGGTACATAGGGTGAATGAACGACAGGCACGCTGAGAATGTGGGATAAGTTTCTTTAATGGAATCCTCAGACACATGCAACGATAGGAAGGCAAATGGTTAGAATAATCAGTGGAAGACAAATGTTAAACGCCTAATAAAAAATAAACCTCAAATATTTAATATAAAAAATGCCATGGTTGAAGAAATGCAGACATTTTGAGGGTTGAGTATGTGACATGAGGGGTGGTAAAGTCTCATGCGTCCGGGTGGTGCTTTGAGGGCGGAGCTCTGGAAGGGCGGATGTGAGGAAGGTTTGCCGTCCTTGGAAGTGAGAAATGCGGACGTTTAGGGAAACGAATGGGGCGGTGTGGGGAAGCCCAAGGGGGGCGGCGATGACGTGAAGGCAGGAAAAGGGCCGCTGTTTCGGATGAGAGAGACTCAAGCATCAATCGCAGACGTGGACCCTTCAGCCTTCACCCCTCCCCTCACTTGAAACCACATCTTCTTCATTCTCTCACCCTGAGGCGAGGTGGTGTCCTGTTTACAGCTTGCGGGAAGCGGCAAGGAGTAAATACGTAGAGCAGTTTGATAGAAAAAAATTAGTAATAGTATTGGTAAGGAAACAAACTTGCGAGACATAAAAATGTGGGTTCACAGCTATGAATAGAGATTAATGACAGTTTGAGCGAGACATAACTTTTCAGAAAACTCCATGAATTTAGCCTCCTTATAAAAAAAGATATAACATATTTCCAATGAGAATAAATAAGCCACTTATCATTTGACTATTTGAAGCCTTTGCCAGTAAAACACCAGCCATTTTCCATGGGAAATGGTATGTTTACTGTGCTTCATAGAGACTCCATTCTTAAAATGAGCAATTAATAACGCGTTGATTTCGTCAGAAATGAAGAGCGTGTAATTCGTGTGCAATCTCAAGTGTCTTTTTTTATAAATCAACTTGTTATTCACAGAAGTAATTTTCACAGATTAGTGAAAAAATCTTCAGTTTTGAAGGCGATTTCAACACCCGGCGAGAAAAAAGAGTAAAGTTAACATCTTTTACATGCATGTGATGGTAGCAATCAATAGCAATTTACTGAGAACTTTAGTAAAGTTTTTAATACCAAAGTTTTTACGTTATTAATATGAGTGTCAGGATAGACATAAGAGTAGACTAAACGCCGTGGGTGTGAGTTATCTGAGGAGGGTTTGCGGAAAAAGTAGGATGGATAGGGCCAGGAATGAGTGGGTAATAAATGAATGTGGGTTAGTTGCTCCAGTAATGGACATACATGAAAGGAGTGTGCTTCGCTGATAAGGCCATGTTGAAAGAATAGATGAGAGTCAATTAATGAAACAGATATATAAGAGTGAATTGAATGGTGCGAGAGGTAGAGGTAGGCAGAGAAAGTTGTGGTTGAATGTGGTTGAGGAAATTCTTAGGAGGAGGAATATAATGAGTCTTAAAAACAGGGGAGCGTGTTTGAACCAGTGTATGGTAGTAAATGAGGCAAAAGAGGTTTGCAAGAATAGATCAGTATGGAGGAAATTATTGAAGCAGAGTTAGGTGTACAAACGTGCATTTATGAGTGAAACTTTGTGACTGTGCCTACCCCGGAAAGGAGCGGCGTGATTGTTGTGTGTATATATAGATATAGGAGAATATTGTACCCCATAAAATACGAACCACCCTCGTACAAACACTAATTTTCCCACATCTAGATTACTGCTCCTCACTGCTGACAAATCTCGGAGAAGAAAACACCACGGGGTCCCAGTACCATCAGTAACAATTATAGGCGTTTATAAAAAAGTTAAGACCCACCAGTCAATTACCCTCATTGACGAAGACTACTAATAAGGAGAGTTTAATTTAGTAACAGAAATATTTATAGGTGGCTACGATAAAAAGAAATAAGAATTGACCACCTCCGGAAAAATAAGGAAGCTACTAAGGGCACCGGTAGAGCAAAAGACAGACGATATGAAAGAGCATATAGGAAAACGAAACTAGGAGGCACTCACTAATGAAAATCATTACATAGGAGAGAGCTGTAAGAGAGGCGGGATAAAATAATCAACGACGCCTTAAAGAGGTCCATACAGGATCTCTTTGGTGCCTCTAACTGCTCATTGACATTCCTCTGACGAACGCCGCCATGCGTTGCCAGGCCTATACCTGCTATCCATGAAAGGAGCAACGGACAATATGTCGTGGATTTAGAAGAAAAACTACTAAGAAAATATTTAACCCATGGAGAGAAATACGGCACATTTTAGGCATTGCAAAATATGAATAATACACGAGGGAATGAGCAGGTTTGCATGCAAATAATGAGAGGAAGTGGAGTGGGAAAAACGAGAGGGACAATAAAGACTAGGATCATTCTGCCTTTACTCGAATTTGTGATCCAAAAAGATCAGTGTCCATCAAAGAAGCTGCCCATTGATGAAGTCCAGGAAATTGACTTCGAGATCAAGAGCATCCTCGCAAAAGATAAACATATCTTGACAAGAATCATGAGGGAGGCCTAGGAAATCAGAAAACACAAGAATGGATTCAAAAAACCAAGGACAAAAGATTAGCACACCATGGCATCAAGTTCTTTCAAAAGAATGAAAACCATTCAAAACGTCGTATACTCTGTTCTTTCATTACATGAAAGCAAATAGAAGTTCGATACACAAAAAAGTCATCATGAATCAACCATGAGGTCTCCGGCGAAGGAGAAGAAACCTCGATTAATTAAAATAATGACTTACGGAAACAGACTAAAAGATACCCCGGAAAAGAGACCATTTGCTTTGAGTACTGTGCACGAAATGTTTTAAATATTTAATATTTGATTTTGATTACAACACAGAATCTAAACATCAAATAAATTTCTGCATCCATGAGCACGTACGATCTGTCGACCCGAGCAAATTTACTTTTATGAAATTCAAAAATTCCTGAAAATTCCAAAGTACGTCCTCTCCCTTTACAACACTATTAGTAGCATGTATCTTTGACTTTTTCATCCGAGGACCATCCTATTATACGCTTATCAAAAACTAGTTACTTCAACGCTGTGCCGCATATGTGTGCTCCCCACGATATATCAGAAGATAAGGTAATCCCAAGATATTTTACTGTATCTGAAGATTTTATGTTTTCTCCAACCACAGTATAGGTATGGCATTCGTGTGTTGATTTTTTCAGGAAGTGAACTGTGATGCATTTACTAAGATTTAATTCTAGCCCACTCTCCTGGCACCACGAATGAACGTGGTTAAGGTCTAATAGCAGAACTTCTAAGTCCGCGTCTTCGATCATTTCACGGTAGATAACTGTATCATCTGTAAATTATCTTAATTTACTGCTAACTCGAGAAGTTGGGTCATTAATATAAATAATGAATAAAAGAGGGTCGATCACGATTCCTTGATGAACAACGGATGTGAATCCAACCATATCAGAGCTAAAAACCATTAGTTACTGACTAGCTTTTTTTTTGTTTTCGATCACTGAGTAAGTCCATTATCCAATTCATTAATTTTTATTAATTCCACGTGAATGAAGTTTATGTATGAGTTTTTTGAGGTGAACCTTGTCGAATGCCTTCTTGAAATAAAGGAATATCGGGTCGACTTGCTTTTTCGATTCACCTGATTGTAGGATATAATGAAGTAAGAGCGCAATATGTGTTTTGCAGCACCTGCCCTTATGGAAGCCATGCTGACTGCTATGTAAAAAGTTACGACTATCCAGGAATGTCATAATATTGCTAACGAAAATGTGTTAGAGGATGTTGCATTAAAGTGATGTTAACGATATAGATTGGCAATTGCCTGGGTCATTTCTCTTTCCTATTTTTAAATATCGGTGTGACGTTGGCTACTTTCAATTCTTGGGGCACCTTGCTTTCGGATAATGATTTGCTAAACATAATTTCAAAGAATGGTGCAAACTGTGGCGCTAATTCCTTGAGCACGCGTTTTCTTCTGAACCTGGGGACTTGTTACTTTAAATCGAACGCAGTTGTTTGATTATTCCATCACACTGAATTTTTATTTTAGCCATCAATTCATTTAATTCAGGAATATCTAAATCATTATTGTTTGAAGGGGAAGGCTGCGAAGAACTAACGTACAAATTATACAGTTTATTGATTGTTCTGGGAAAGGAGTTACGCAAATAATAATCAAGAGAGTGAGGAAGATTACTATAGACAGAATATGAGATGAACAGTGTGGGTTTAGGCCTCGGGGAGGATGTGGTGATGTTTACACATCAGCAAGTGCTGGAGAAACGTATGATTGCCAGTAAGAGAGAATAATGTGCATTTGTAGATTTAGAGATGGAATATAACGGAGAGAACATAAATAAGCTGTGGCAGGCTCTGAAGAGAGTACATACATGATGAAGGAGCAGTTATTGAATGTTATGTAGGTGATGTATGATTAAAGTAAGGCAAGTATGAGAGTAGATGGGGTCTTGGGCGACTTGTTTGAAATATGTAAGGATGTAATGCAGAGATGCGTAATATCACCCCAGTCATTTATTTTATTGGTCAATATTTTTACGGAAAATGCATAATAGATGCATAAGTGAAAACGCTCTTATAGCTGGAAATATATATGTGCGAGTTGTATTGTACGCAGATGACGCAGTGTTGCTTTTCGAGAGCTAGCTAGAACTACAGGGGCTCCAGGACAACTTTTATAAAGAAACAACGAGAAGGGATTTCAGGTTAAATAGACCAAAGCTGTAGTTTTTCATTGGGAGGGTGGTCCAAATGATTGTAGAATGATGGTTGGCGATGAATTAACTGAACGAGTAGACGATGATTTTGTTCATCATGGCAGAATGTTCGCGAAAGGCGAATGGATAAACAAAGAGTTGTAATGGGTGAAAATGCCAGAAAAAAGTCGCAGTGGAAATGTGGAACATATTTTGGAATTACGTCTGCCTGGGGAAGCAAAAATCGCAGTATACCAAAGATTTCTCCTTCCGAGTCAGTTTTATAGGGCAAACAGCAACAATTAAATTCTTTGACTTAGCCGACCCCGAAAGGGAATGATAACGTAATGAGTGTGTGTATGTATTGGGAGCTTTCGATTCACACGATAGCGCCAATCAGCTCGCAACACACTAGCAGACTTGGCTTACATGCATCACTGGCCCAGAGAATTAGGTAGCATACCTATTAACAGATCGGGAGCAAAGGTGACGGGCGCTAAACAACAACATAACATTGAAAATCACAGCTTCTATGGTTGTTTTTGTTTTCATTTTCTGTAAAGACATCAAAAATGGATATTGCATAGTTTTCAAGTACTTTAGTGGACAAATCTTACATTAGTGAACGCTAATTAGCAACGGATTGGATAGCGAAACAAAATATTTGGCCTTTACTTTTGGGCAATATTTCCAGAGCGTTTCGCCAGTTTCGCCATCGTTCCATTCTACGTCGCTCTCGTGCGCTAATGCGCGCTGAAATTTTCCGATCTACCTACTATACCATGAATGGAAAGCTATATTTGTAGCATTCCAAAATTGCTCGCCAAATATTCTTCTCGGTGGTGTAAATCAAGCTGAGCTTCCTCGTGGGATTTTTGCCTAATTTCTGGCGTGGAAGAACTTCCGCCCAAATGCGGTATCCAACCGGTATTCTTTTGGGCAACGTTATCTTCTTCTTCTTCTTGAAACTATGGACGCATAATACACCAACAAACATACACACCTATGACACCCACGAATTTCTCGCGACAAATTCTCCCGATATCTCCTCCGACATATTCTGGAATGGCTCAAAACATATGAAGTACGTAAATTAACTTCTCCAAGTTCAAAACTCACCGCTTTTTCCTCTTATCCAGGCTGCTCGACTTACTATACTTCCACTTCGCTTACGTTTTCCGCCGCCGAATCACACCATACCCCAACCAACCCCAAATACTCAGCCATGGTCTACATTATAGACAATCTCAGGTAGGTAGTCTAGGATGGAAATATTCGAGGGACAGCGCCTGGTATCAAAATTGGTCTGCTCCGAGGATACCGTTTGAGAGTTTCATCCTTGTCCTTGTAGGTTTCAAATCAGGAATCACTGTCATCTTGGAAGTGTTTTTCGCAAACGACACTACCTGTGGGCTCCCAGTTATGCCTCAGAATGCTCCTTAACCAAGCCATACTCGCTTTGGCATCTATTGGAAATCTGAATACTGATACGAAGTGTTACTGAATTCATAGTTGCTTTTACAGCCAGGTACAAAACATTTGTACGGCATTCTCATCTAAAATTTCATAAGAATGAAAAAGGAACATTACTATTCAAAATTAAACAAAGAAGAAACGAATTGAAAGAAGAAACATTGACTGAAGGAAAAGAATGCACAAACTGATTTATCTCTTTCAGGAGGCTGATATACACATCAAAAATATATACTGCATATTCAAGCAATATATTTTTTACCATATCAGGTCTTCCACGTCCTTTTCCACGTCTATCCTTTCAGCTGGTTAGAGAAGATGGTTTTCTAGGGAAGTTTTAGAATATCATACTCTGCAGAAAACAGATTTCATAGTCGGAAGGGTTTTATGGACATGCATCGAATTGGTCTGGGTTACTCGAGGGGTTTTTTAGTGTAACCTTGGTTTCCTTTAATTACAATGACACAAGATGGTCAAATGGTATCTCTTTCTTACTGCACGGGGTGTGCAAGAGGAAAAAGTTCAAGTGACAAGGAAGAAAAAAGAAAGCATTGTTCCTAAGTTTCTTTTCCAGAAGTGGGTGAAAAGGGAGGGTGCACAAGATTTAAAGCGCTAGAAGCGAGAGTAAAATAAAGGCCTGGGCAAACATGCTTGTTGATAATTGCAACACATCTGTCCTAGTTGGCTGGAAATTTTAAAAATTACGATAATGTCCACTTCATGACTTTTAATTTCTGTACTACGATGTAATTGTTGAAAAGACAGATTTTGAACAGCCAATAATGCTTCAAAATACCTCTACCACAATAACTGGACCATCATTAATTCACCCTCAAGTAACTCACGATTCCTCTCGCCACAGAGCAGGGAGAACTTTAAAAATCCGGCCGGCACGCTACATTACCAGATTTCAGTACTTCGGCCTTCTATGAAGGCGGCCGTGGCTCAGCGTTAGTCACCAACCTTGACCTCCCTTAGTTATATAAAAGATATTCTCTGCTGTCGGGTCAAATTGGTCGCCAGGGCATATTCGGCGCAGTATAAAAGAGGCCTTTTTTAAAGTGGCATTCGACAACCAAGGATCATGGCAATTATGAAATGTTGACGTCCGTCTTCGTATAGTTCTAAATGCAGTATTGAATACGAGGGGATTGCGGCGTGACACCATGATCTCCGTCTTCATTTCTTTTTCAAGTTTCATAGCTTGAACTTAGTATTTGAGAACCTTCAATGAGAGACTAAATTTGCAAAAAAATAAGTAAAATACAAATAAAAGTCTTACATTTCCTAAAAAACTCCTACGAGCGAATAGAAAGTGCTACACAGCAGACAGCTAACAAACTGCATTTAAGTACTGTGATGATACAATAATCAATGTTAACAATTACGATAAATAATTAATTACGCGTATACTAAAAAATTTTCTTGAGAGAGGGCTGTTTGTGAGCGTCAAATCCGGAAACCAAAATGTAACCAACTTTCCGATGACATAGAGCTCTGAACCTTTGACTATAGACTCATCTTTGGTGAACTTATAATAATCAATACAATATATTGCGAGATATAATTAATCACGAGTTTACTTAAAGGTTTTTCTTGAGAATAAGCTCTTTGTCTGCATCAAATCTGGTAACCAATATTAAACCAATTTCCCGATGTCTTAGAACTCTGAAAATTTGTCCAGAGAACTTGTTCTCTCTTTCCGCCCTCAATTGGTCGAAACATCGGAGAGATTGATAATCGTCAGAAGCAAAAAATAGTGGACTGTATTTAAATTAATATCTGGCCTCGTGCAATGCGTGACTTACCCACAGTCGTCCACTCTGCCTCGTAGTACTCGGACGGGTCGTCGTCGAGACACTCTCTCTTTCGTAGCACTTGGGCGACTGATTCATCGCCCACGACCGAAGAATAGCAATGCCACAAAACAGAAAAACTTCCAACAGATGTCGGTTTAATAGAAAGCCACGCATTACTCTCTGGTGGCCATTAAACAGACAAATTAGTGGCGCGAATACCAAACAGACCCACTTCCGTCGACAACATATTAATCGGTCAATTCCGACACAAATTGATTAACTACGAGTTCATATTCGAGATGAATCGTCAATTGCGGTTTCCCCCTTCTCCTTGAAGCAGTTGTTCTCCTCGATTGTTCCTCTCGTTCATGGACAGATTCCTTTTCATTTTTTACTTAATATATTTTATGCATTTCTTATTACTCATTGAATCGAATAATACATTTATCGATAAACTTTACAGCATGCATGTAAGAAATGTCTACCACTACACCTCAATGAATGCAATAATTGGCACAGTGTTTTTGTCGAAACTTAAGGAGATAGCTATTATCTACCTATGTCGTATCCCGCTCGTCTTCGAAGGGGATATTGGCGACAGTAACCGTCTTCCCGGAGGGAGGGAACAGCTCAGGAAATGACACTCGTAGATTATTCCTAATACAGAGGGATTTATTAACCCTTCAGTACAACCCTTTCGCACAGCCCCCTGGCTGTGCCTCTCTCGGCCTCCACCCAGACACACTGCATCCTCTCATCTCCGCACTATATTTTCTTGTTTCGCCACAGAGGTCAGTTCCCTTGTCGCGTCTCCCAGTAATCGTGTCTCACAGGTCCATTCACGGTCACAGGTGTGTCTCCCACTCCCAGGGGTCGCAAGTCGACCCCCCGCTTCGTTTCGGCCAAGCGTCCACTCATTGCACAAAACTCCCTCATCGCAGCATGGAGTCATCGCCAACGCTCTGATGCATGCGTCATGGTACATCTATAAGAACATAACAATTTGATTTTTGCCATTATATTTATGTGATTACTAAACTTGAAATTTAAATAAAATTGAAATCTAGCACCCAAAGGTTTTCTTTGTAGTTGCACGCAAAATCGGGTATTTGCTGAAAAACTTCAATTTTTGACTTCAATGAGCATTTTGTTAAACAGGTGTTTCGGGTCTCCCCGCCGGGCTAATAACCTCCCTCTCGGCCTCAAGCTCTAGCTTATTGCCATGTATAGCAAGTTGTGGGAAAAGGGTAAAGGAAAGGGAAGGGTTAGCGAAGCACAACCACTGGGAGGCCGACACCATGAGGCGGATTGACGTCAAAAGGACGAAAATGGGCCCCCGCCTCCCCCCAGTCCTCGTAGCTGTTGGGTTCCCCCAAAAACGTTGGACGAGTCGCCGTCAGTCTTGCTTATGCGAAAAGTTACCGCAAATATGTTGAGAGCGGGCGAAGCCCATTACCCAAATTCTTGGGATAGGGTATCCGCCGACTCCCTTTAATAGTGGACGTAGTGCGGTCTGTCGGAGTTCGTCATCGGATCGGGGCCCTACCGGACCAATAAATGGTCTTTTAGGACCAATTATGGTCAATTGTAAGAACCTTCTCCTCAGAAGTCCCCGCCCACCGATAAACTAAAAATGAATAAATTTTATTAAACAATAAAACCTTTTTCCTTCTCCTGGTTTTTCCTGTATTATTTTTCTAATTATTTTAATTTTTTCCTGCGCCGTTCCACTGGCATTTATTCTATAGCATATATACAACCAAGTGAGTGCAATTGCATGGATCTGATTTTCAGCTATGATCGTAATCATATGCTACATAGCGAGTGGTAATTGTTCATACGTATATGCTATCTAGTAATTTTCTCTAAAACTGGTAACCCAATCAACCCTTATTCAAGTATTTTACTGTACGTGGAATAGATTGATATGGAGCCCACAGAGAGTTTAAATTAAATAATACAAAGAGAGTTTTAAATCAAATAATTTTCCAATTTGTTTTTTAAATAATAAATGAATTTAGAGTACCGAGCGTACCTCGGTACTACACAGAACGTTTGACGTTTATTTAGTTTCAGTTCTACAGCAATAAGAATACGAATGTTATTATCTCTTTAACTGATAGTGCGAGAATACAAATGACATTAGCTATCGGCATTACTGAGAGAAATGATAGATCTTATATTTTAAAGAGTTCATGGTTAAGAGAATTGTACACTAAGATAGAAATCAATGAGGTAAAAAGACTTGTCATGTCACTTTTCCTCAGCATGATACCTTGATCTTTGATAGCCACCATTATAATGATGAGAAATGTCTGATTGTGCGTTTAGGAGAAAATCTGTACATACTTAAGTAATAGAATTATTTGGAAATACATGTGAAGAGCCATGAGACTACGTGTTAAAATAACATTAAATTGACAACAAACCAAATCGGTATCATGTCATTTTTTTCACCTCTATCTATACATTTTAGCATCAAGTATACGCACGCAAAGTCTCACGCAAATCTGTCTCTAAACGGAAGATGGTTCGAACAACCTTAAGGAGCGCGAGGGAGGGGGGAGAGGTTAACGTCGGGGAAGGGGGGGGATTGTTTGGATGAAAGAGAGCGGGCGGGTGCAAGCGAGAGGGAGAACAATGGAGGGCGCATTGATATGTGGTGCGGTAGATACGTCTGAAGGTGATGGGTCTGCGGGGGTCGGGGGGAGATGATGGTGAGGTGTTTAGGAAGTGAAGTCGGAAGTAACATGAATGGAAGAAAGATGGGGGGGCAGAGGAAGGGATATCAGCGAGGGCGAAGGGAAGGGGGAAATGGTTTCTGGGGTGGGAGAGAAGGGAGGGACGAGGAGGGAGGGCGGCCACTAGCTTCACCGTGGGGGGGGGAGGGGGTTGGAAGATGGGATGGGGGAGGGAAGGTTCGGAACGGGGGGGGACGTACTGGGGGAGCCGGGAGAAAAGAGCGAGTAATTGTTTCCGGTGCTGATGGATAGCGCCTGAGTCGTGGAGTGAGCCACTGGACGTGACCTGCCGCCCTGTGAGGGGGCTGCGGTGTAGGGGTGTCGGGGGCGGTCCCTCGACGGGGAGGGACAGGGCGGCGAGGGGGGATGGGGTGGAGAAGATGGCGAGAGGGGGGAGGAGGAGTCGGGAAGAGGGATTAACCCGACTCGATAGGGACGCAGGGAATGGGAAATGGAACGGATGGGTGCGGGAGATCATCATGCGGAAACAATCGCATAGAAAATTGCATCGCGTCGCGGGTCCCAAATAATATAGGGCGGCTCGGACAGTCACCACGGTTGCATGTGGAGCACAGTCTCGTCAATTTTATTAGGACTTCGGACAAGTAATGTAGACGTGCGTTATGGACAGAACATATTATTCGTGCTTCTAATACATTTTCTTGAAATCGCTGTCCAAGTTTTAAACAATATGTTTGGAAAATAACCATGGTTCTGAGAGATTTCACAAAGGACAAGTTTCACTATAGTTCCTTTGACTCACGTCACACTCAGCCAGCTTAAGGTAGTACGAGCGAAAAATCATTTCACTTAAAAATCAATGAATTTGGTCTCATTTTAAAGAAAAATATCTCACCTATCCAATGACACCAAAAATTCAACCCCTTACCGCATTACTTTCGGAGATATTTGCTAAAAAAATACCAGCCCTTTTACATGGGAAATGGTACGTGTATGCACTCCAGAGAGATATTATTTACAAAATGAGGTATTTCTAACACTTTGATGTCGTCAAAAACTAAAAGTGTGTAGTTTGTATGTTTTCTCATCTATATTTGAAAATTAATCATATTGTCACCGCAGTCGGTTCTTGGGTATCACAGAAAACCTTCCGTATTGAAGGTTTTCTGTTTCCGAATTCCGTATTGAGTTTCAAACGCACCGCGCGAAAAAAAATGAGTCAAATTAAAGACTTATTTAGATATTTTCATTTAATTACTTGCAATTTCTGTCACATGAAACTGCTTTATTACACCATTAATAATGCAATATTTATTTGATGTGTCCTACAGCTGGTGTGGTTAACATGTATAATTCGAATATGGTCTCTATTATGACTAGGGAACTATCTCGCTCGAACGACCTTAAAGCAAGCCGCGAGATTGTTTCAACAGATTCAGGCGATATATCGTGGAAGTTCGTCATATTATAACAGAAACAACAATTGTACTTTTTGAAAGGTGAGCTCACCTTTCAGTTTCTTTTATTCCCCCAGGATTTACTGGATTCCCCCTCCAACCCTTGGTTTTTCATGATGTTTCCTTGGTTTTTTCCGTTTACCTGCCACTTCCCCCACCGTATTTTTGTTCCCTACCCCTCCCCCCTCCTCAAACATGTCAAATGTATAAGTGTGATGTGCACTCTACTAAATGTCTTGTACCTGATGATGGGTCTGTAAGCTGAAATGCGTCGTACGCATTAAAATATCTTGTGGAAAAGTGCAATTGTTGTTTTTGTTATAATATGACGAACTTCCGCGATATGTCGCCTGAATCTGTTGAAATAATCTTGTGGCTTGCTTTAAGCTGGCTGAGTGTGATGTGAGTCAAAGGAAAAATAGTGAAACTTGTCCTTTGCGCAATCTTTCAGAACCATGGTTATTTTCCAAACTTATCATTTAAAACTTGGAGAGCGATTTCAAGAAAATGCATTAGAAGCACGAATCCTATGCTCTGTACATAACGCTCGTCTACATTACTTGGCCGCAGTCCTAATGAACTTGACGAGAATAAAGAAAGAGCAGGGTTGCATTTTGCGATTAAAGGAAATTATGTAAACAGAATTATATACAGGTGTCTTTCTAATAGGACGTGACCTTCCGCCCTGGTGCAATGCATTGTCAATCACCACATTTTAAAAGTCAAGTAATCGGAATTGCATTCTCTAAGAGCAGTTTCTGCCATATATTTTAAAGCAAACAGCACTTTTGATATTGCTTTTAGCTCCACTTGCATTACATATAATTTTCAAAGGAAATTACAAAACTCTCTCAACCCAGGTTCATACATAATCAATGGTTTGCGAGTTAACTTTGTGGAAGTTGTACTCCTTGAGCCTGGCGTCACCACCTGCTTGTTCCTTCTCTTGCAGTTTTGCTCAATCACCTCATCAAAACTTATTCACTTCTCATCCCCCTTCTTTTAACCACCCCCTTTCCTTGAGGTTTCTATATAAACTGTGCCGTTCCATGACATTTTGCATTATAATCTTCATAATGGCCTGAAATGGCCGAAACTGATCGAATTGCTTTTAATATATTGGTGAAAAAGAACAGTGTTTTCATTTTATAGAAAACCAGCTTCACATGTTTGGAAAATATTTACATTCCTGGGTTTGCCATTTCTCACCAACCAACGAGGTAATAATACCTAAACCTAGAATCTCTCGTCATGTTTTTCTTTCATTAACAGCCGCCCACCATTTCTAGGTACCCAGAAGTCTGATGACGCTGATCGCTCCATTAATTCATCGTTTTCTAGAAGCCTTCCTTAATTATTCCCTCCCTCTTGCTGTACCGTCAATATTCTCTCGGGAATGTCGGCAATATCCATTCTAATAACACCCTAGTGGGGTGGATCGATTAGCACCAGTTTTTGAATTTTCAAATGCCATTTGGCAGAAAAGTTGACAATTTTCCGAATATCAGGCGGAGTGCGGAAATATACGGCGATAGAACCAGTAATTTGTCGAGTTAAAATAGTATCTCACCATTTGAAGGCAACCTTTCCCCAGCCCAACGGAATGTGGGTAGCATAGATGTGTTAATACATCCAGCTCCTTAAGCAACTGAGCCAAATTATATCCCCTTCATCGCCAGCTCATGATTGTATCGGTCAAAGTTGAGTGGAGTGTGTAAGAAGACAGCACATTCTCGAAGTTCGAGTATAATGGAGATAGAAACAGCCATTTATGGAAACGAGTATATTTAACAGAGTATAGGGAAGGCGCCTGATCACGAGAGCGAGAGTTGTGTGACGGCGTGAGTCGTGGGCGCCTGGGCGAGAGTCGTGTGACGGCGAAGTGGATTGAGTAACATGAGGACTGCGATTTGAGTCATGCCGCTCGAGTGGTTAAGTGCGAACAATTTTCCCCCTTGGGAACTGAGGATTTAGCTCACTCCATTGTTATTCACCCCTGAGACAATTGATTCGTGAGGTCACCCATTTAACGGGGAGGTTTGAAAAAGGGAATGATACTAACGCCCTTAGAAGAGTATTTCGCCGGTGTGGAGTATTTCACCTTTTTGACTCGGCAGAATGCAAAAATTTGGCGGCTTTAAACTCCTCTCACAGCACTAGAAATACACTAACCTGCCACTTAAGGTAGTCAGAGTGAGATAGTTCCCTAGTCATAATAGAGACCGTATTCGAATTATACGTTTTAATTTGACCAGCCGTAGGGAACATCAGTTAAATATTCCAAAATTAATGGTGCAATAATATAGTTTTATGATATAGAAATTGTAAGTAATTACATGAAAATATCTGAGTAAGTCTTTAACTTGACTCATTTTTTTCGAGCGGTGCATTTAAAACTCCTTCAAAACGGAAGGTTTTTTGTGATACCCAAGAACCGACTGACTGAACCGACTGCGGTGACAATATGATTAATTTTCAAATATAGATGAGAAAACATACAAACTACACACTGTTAGTTTTTTGACGACATCTAAATGTTAGAAAGACCTCATTTTGTGAATAATGTCTCTCTGGAGTGCATGCACGTACCATTTCCCAAGTAAAGGGACTGGTATTTTCTGGCAAATATCTCGGAAAGTTATGTAGGAAGGGGTAGAATTTTTTTGTGTCATTAGAAGGGTGAGATATTTTTGTTTAAAATGAGACCAAATTCATTGATTTCAAAGTAAAATGATCTTTCGCTCGGACTACCTTAAAGGTTTAAATATAAAAATTTCAGTTAGACAGAAGGTGAAAGAAGGGGATGGACAACTCATAAAACGTACCATCACAATAGAGAGGTGAAGGAGAATGATTGCCCATTTCAAGCGGAAAAAATCGTCTAGACCGGGAATCGAGCCACGCACCTTCCTATATCTCGACGGAGTCACGAACAACTACACTACCTAGAATTCAAAGAACCGGAAAGAGGATTATCCGAAAAAAACACCCTTTGAAAGAAAAAATATAGATGTAGTATTAGGTAAATATCTGTATTTAAAGAATAGTTTCGAATTACAATAAAATAAAAACTCTCTAAACAGCGAGCTACGTTATTATTCCAAGACAAATAGTCCAGATCCACCCCTTCCTATTCCATCAAAACACCCCTCTCGCCTGCTAGCCTGTGACTGGAGACTGGATCCAAGGATCAATTGGAGAGGAAATAATAATTGCACTTATTTTTGTTACCATTATTGACGATGGGAGTCAATTCTTTCACGGATACCATAAAATGCTTCCCATCGCTTCATCAATTTTGAGTGTGTACGTTGAATTCAGTTCAATTATCAGTGCTGAAGTACGCGACGTATAAAGGGCCTATGGATGTGAAAGACGAAGAAAGCAGGCTAGTAGAATAAATTTGGATGAGTCAGGATATGGGTTGGATGTCTTATTGACACATGTTGAAGGGGTGGACAGGGGGAGAATCCTTGGCAAGCTTGGGATTGAGAAAAATGAATTTTGGGCAGTAGCCACACGGAGGGAAAGAGGAATTCTGGAATATAGGTATTTTTACGCATACAGCGTCATAGATTATCCCTGAGACCGGAAAAAGTAGACCAAAATCTTCACCAATCAAATTTTATTGATGGAGCACCTTGATCGATCCTTTCAAAAATCTTAAAGGACTAGAATAAACAATTGTCAGAAAAAAGTCTGAAACATCAGAGCTTCTATTTGGTACCGTAAATTTTCCTCTAGGGATAAAAATGTTTTAATGATTTAACTCCCATGTAAAATATTGACACATAAAATCTATCAACGAGTGATGTCACACGGTAAAATCAACATATTTAGGCCAACGGGTTGACTTTCTCCTACCTTACCTTACCCACACATGTAATGGGCAGAGAAAACGCAAACAGCTGCTAAACAGTTGCAAATAAACCATCAAACCAATATTCCGGCTAAACCAACAGATCGAACTCAATCTCTGCTGAGATGGAACGAGCTTGATTATCAGATAGTTAGGTGAGCATTTTTTTGTAATCATTCCATCGATTATATAACGCTTCCCAAGGATATTTGCATTTAATTTCTTTCGCGAAGAATGAGCCAGAAGGGCCAGAATCCCCTTTCTGGTACCCAGCGTGCCATTAAGGTACTGTGTTTACTCTGGGGTAATGAACATCCTTGATCTCAGATTCAAAAGCTCTCGGTAAGGGGTTGAGCGAATGCAAACAGTTGAAAATCAGTCGTGTTACTGGATACTAAACGACATTTTGAAGACTTACACAATTACGATAACATTAGCGGCTACTTTTTCAGCGCTGTTCACATGTTGCCCGATGAATTTTTTCGAGGTATTGGGCAAAATAAGATTTAAAAAACTAGGTACAAGAAAAAACACACAGACACATGAATTATGATCACGTCGTTCTTCATAAATTTCAACATAATTTTTCTTGCTAACATGAAGGCAATGCAGTACGAAGACGTACTTAAAACATTCCAAATTTCTGGGGTAAATGACTGAATGCAACGGATATACGAAAATGGTTGACAAAGGAAACGGTGGGAGGCTTAAGCTCGGTGGAAGTTATCCATCATGGAAGAATTGAAATTAACTTTGTCAACTTCACTCGCAATATCTTTAGATTGAATCAAATTTGCCATGAAAGTGCAGTTACTAATCAAATGTTTCATAGGTGCATTTATACATACAAGTGAAGCTAACAAAATTATTTTCATTCCTCCGTGTTAGTCAATCATTTTCAACTTACATGACTGATGATAATAATTATGTTCTAATGTCTCTAATGCTTATGCACCTTTGACGTATCTGAATAGTAACTGCTCTTGGAAGGAAATTTTATTCGATAGAGTGATATATTTTTATTATTTGAGGCCATCTCACTTAAATAAATATGACTACTCTACAAATCAAACCTAATTACTAAAGTAGTTTACCTCAGAAAGGACGACTGTCTTTACCAGGAATTTAAAAAAGTTGACGCAGGAAATAAATAATTATATTTGTGTGATTCCGAAATGAAAGTTCTAAAATATTCAAAACTCGATAGATTATAAACAGCCACACAGGGAGCTTCTCTCACTTTATACCGCAATCGTTCAGCCAACGATCAAAGACATATTTCTGACGTTCAAAGACATGTTGATCAATTCAAAACCTGTGAACATTATTAAAAAAAACAATGAGATTCAGTGATATCTTGAAGATCTATTTATCATCGTGCTTGAGAAACTTTTAAAATACTAAATACAAAGCCAAAATAGCCCCCGAATCGTTTTTCGTACTTTTGTTGACTATGAAGACAGAATTGAAATGGGTTAGCCAAAGTAATCTAAACAGAATTACTGATATTTTTTCATTTACCTGATGCAGGGGGTCAAAGTATATAAATTTTATCTTATCATAATAATTGACTTAAGAATACAATGACGGATCATATTTGGGCAAAAAGTAAAACAAAAACCGCTGCCAGTTCCAAAGTCACATTGAAAGATGACCACGCACGCGGTGCTCCGTTACGCCAAGAATGTTTGACGACGGAAGATCACACAAGAGGCGTGCCATAACTGTTAAACACACTTTTACGTTATTATTGACCATTAAAAAAATATTAAATAATGCTAAATTAAGTAGCGTCCAAGAAAGAGACTTCACGCGCTTCTAACAATCATTCTACCACTCATTCAGAGACAGACAATACACTAATACATCACGGGAACCATTTGCTAGAGTTTATTCATGCCGTCAAATTGAACATGATAAAAAATTGCAAACTCGTAAAAAAATAAAATTAACTACTGATCCAAGAAGAAATTGAAAGAAAATAAAATTAAGATAGCCTAAAAAACGTTACATATCGTTATTAGTTATTTGCGGCATCCATGTTGGCTACTACGGCCAAAGGTAGGCATACTTTTCTTCTTCAAATTCAAACCCATGCCATTGCGAGAGGAAATGGTGAGCAATTACAATTTTCAGCACAATCATTTTCCATTTGGCGTCCAAGCGAACCCAGCGAGGTGAGCATATGCACACTGCAGAGCATTAAAAGAAATGGCGGATTGGTGCCGACTCGGCATACTTGCTCCCCTCCAGCTCCAGCGTAGAAAGAAAAGGCTACGCAGGATGAGGGAGAGTGGAATGGAGGTGACAAGAGTTTGAGAGTAGCAGGAGATAAACACGGAGAGAGCAAAGAGAGGGAGGTGGTGGTTAATGGCAGAGGTGAAAGGGGGTGGAGGGGGGAAGCGGTGAGAGGAGGGGGTGCGTGGGGGAGCGCTGAGGGTTGGGTGGGGCCATGAAAGTGGCGAGAGGGCGATAGCTGGAGAGTTGGGACTCTAAAGGGGTGGGTGCTGGAGACGCGAGCGAGGCGAGGGTGGGGGCGGGAAATGTTGGGAGGAATAAGGAGAAGGGGAAGGGGTGCGGTTGGGAAAAAGAAGGGGAAATAAAATGCGTTTGAAATGAGGAGTAAGTAGACGTGAGGAAGGATATTTGCAGAGAGGAGTTGGAGGGTGAGGTTAGAGAGAGCCACACTGTCTAACGGCTGTACATTAGTCTAAAGCAGAAAGAAGACGTCTGTCCCCCCACCCTCTCACCTATATACCGTCACATTTATCATGAGCTCGAAGCAATATGCGTTCTTATTCCGCGTAAAGTGAAGGAAGTCTTCTTTTCAGTTATTTACCACACTGTCTCCCACCTAAGCTAACGTGAGAATTGCGTATCTCGCGGTAGTTTTACTTGCTAAACATTTGTTTTTTCAAATTATATGAGAGAAGTAGGAGATGATGTAGGCTAATGGTAAAACAAAGTTATCAGAAAAGTTTTATACGGCAGATCTCAGAATAAAAATTCACACTGGTTAGAAAGAACGAGATTTGAGTGAAACCAATGACATCTGAAAATAAATGACTGTAAGCAGTGTAGTAATTTTGACAGGTACTTTACGATGACTAGTTTTTAATTAATGGAATTCGATCTTAGGATAGTTTCCCTACTCATCTAGAGGGGTCCGCGTTTTGGATAACGAGGGCGTAAAAGAAGGAGCCGCAAACCCAGCCAAGGAGGCCTCATTCTCCCGTCCAGCTCCGGAAGAGTACATTCCTCATTCGTTCCGATGCACCTATCCCCCATCCCCGTGCCCCCATCCAAAACCATTCTACCTGACAAGGCGCGCACTTCCGTCATTTCTTTCCGCCCGCACGCCGGAACGCCTTGCCTGCCGCTCCAAAAAGAACACCATTTACAACGCGTCTTCATGTCGCTCCGATATGCCTCACACGCACATCCCTTGCCTTCCGATCCCACTCTCACCCTCGACCACCAAATCTCACCTTCATGCAGTTTGAGCGACATTCTCCTCTTGCCATTTTCAAGATCATTTCTTATTCAATATCAATTCAAGAATCTTTAAGAAGCTTTTTACTAGGTAAAATATTAGCCATTCATTTCACTTAATTGTTCCATACTGTGCGCTGAAAACGCCTTCATAACCGAAGGATTTTCCTTTGAATACGCAGAATGTATCACGGTGAGTGATTAATTTATTTTTTTCAATGGTTGAGAAAGTATACGAGCTACACACCATTATATTCCTGACACGATCTATGCTCAAAAAGTTCTAAATGTTTTAAATAAACCATATCTGGAGCGCTTAAGCATAACATATCTCATGGAAAATGGCTTCTACTATTTTGGAAATTTTTTCAAAAGTTGAGCGGTTGGTGGCTAAAATTTCCATAGCATTAAAAGATTAGTTCATTCAATCATGACGACGCCTAATTTAATGAATTTAATGCGAATTGATATATTGCTCCAACTACCTATTTTTCTATCTTATTGGCTTTTCAACTATTCCATGCTGAAATGATGGGGGATATTTACATGTTGGTTTAGCCGGAAGCTATGCAGTATTTAGAAAGAAATCATTCATTTGTTGCTCAATGAGAAAATACCCTAGCTAAAGCAAACAATCGCTTGAGAAAAAAATGTGATGTGGAAGATAATGAATTGAAAATATTCAAACGTAAATTGGTCAAATGGCATATAAATGGCTAGAAAAATCATGCTCGAGGATACACTAAGAGGTAAAGAAAATATAAGAGTAGAATTCTTCGATAATATCAATAACAGATAAATTAGGAATAGAAAAAGTGACTTCGGAGTACACTGAGCTGATAGGGAATTACAACGCAAAACAAAACTTTTTAAGTTTTACAAGTAAAACCTTATCATGCATTGAGCCTATATCATCTCAAACCTATAACATGCGAAGTTCAAATCATAGTTCCCCCAATTTCGAATGTTCAATTGATTCAGCATGTGTTTACTCAACAGAAGGGTAGAGAAGTTGATTCATTGGCTGGAATCGTTATAGCAAAATTTGAGAGCTCGTGTCAAAACATACAGACAAAAAAGCACAAGGTTCAGAAGGAGCTGGCTCAGCCGTAGTATTCGAGGCTCATCCAGAGCAGTTATGATGATTCATTAATATCCAGGAAAGTACTCGTGAAATTGCGGTGGCTGAGGCTCGAGTTTAGATTTTAGGGTTTAAGATTAGACCATGGATAACACCATTTTATCTATATATTTGGATAAATATTTTATTTATTTAGCAAAAACTGCGTTCTTTAGGATAGGCCAGTGGCAGTTATTAAAAAGGTCATTTTTATGGAATCCATTTGAAAACGAATGAATCAAAATATAGTTTTCATAATAGAGGAAAATTGTGCAGATTGTTTGATCTTAACAGCACAATAAACAAGTACAGAGAAATAAACTTCACTCATGAATCTAAGATACTAAGGCAGTATTCAGCTCATATGGCCCTGTGTAGAACTCTGCAAGTACGGCGTTCAACGTCGTAAAATAATTCCACACTAATTTAGAAGGGCCAGTTTCTTCCTCTTTTCCGACAGAGGTCTCCCAAAAAACACATCGCAATAAGAAAAGCACCCAACTTCATGGTAGATAGACGAGCCTAAGGAGGCTTTTTCGAGATCCAAACCCGATACCTCTGGTTAGAGGCAAAAGTTGTGCCCTTTTGGGTATAAGACTGTTGCTACTTGCACTTGTTGTGATATTTGTTGCTCTCATTCGGGTTATTTCACTTGTTGTGATACTAGTAATAACCTAATCACTTATGGGATAGAAATTATTCCTGGATACATTCGATATTCAAGAAGATTGATAATCTCTTCAACGGATCTTGAAAATTTTTCAGCTATTAGTCCATGAGACTGTTAATATCACTATACACCATACTAATAAGAGTAATGAATGATTATGGCCAAGAAGACATTTTTGGGAAAATGAGAAAAAAGTTCTTTCCGCTACCCTTTCTTCCAATATCGGTAAATGTTACACATTTCCACGGGGAGGATTGCAGATATAATGGGTTTTTATATCCACTCATCATCCAATAATATGCCCCGTTTAGGCTTAACTTTACGGCACATCTTATGAAACATTCAAGTGAACTATTATAAAACCATTTTGGCACTTAGAAGATAACGCATATGAGTAAAACGCGAATGCGTTGGTGGCCAAATGGTAGCGTGTTCGAGGGTCGCAGATTCAAGACCAAGTGACGGAAAAAATTTCCTGGCTGAGAAATCCAACTTTCTCGACATACCCAAACTGACACCACTACTGAGAGGCAGAAGTCTCAGCAGGAAGCATTGATGGCGCAAATCAAGAAGATGGGACCAATATCTACAATATCAGTTTCGGCCAAGAGTAAAGTTTGCGGATTTGGCCGGGGTACTGCAATGTGAAAGGCAACGGGAAAATCACCGAAATAACCTTCCTAGAAGATGCAGCCTTACGTTCCAAATAAATATGTCATGATAATATAATATTTCAAAGGTAAATTTTCCGGATAAGGACAGCTGGGAGGGATACATCAGACAGATTCAGGACTGAGACGTAGAACGTGAGGTCTTTAGACGTTAACGGGAAGCCGGATGATGCGCAGATGGAAAGGCTGTGAGTAGATATACTGCGCATCAGCGAGAACAAGTGGGTACTACGCATATAATGTAGCAAATATATCAATTATTGTACTCGGAGGACGGCGAGAGGATTACAGGTGACGGCATCATAACGCGGAACGAATGTAGCAAATGAGTCACGTAACTGTGGCAATAGAGTGAGAGGATTCTAATGGTAAAGCCGGAAGGCGAGCCAATAGAACAGTGATTTAACAGGTATACATGCCGACGTCTATCTATGCGGAAGAAGACATAAGAGAAGTGCACGAGAAAATTGAAGAAGTGCTCGGAGTAGTGAAGGGGAAAGAGGACCTAATCTTAATGGTAGGAGAGGAAAAATAAGGAAGAAATTTAGGATATTTCGTACTAGGCAAAAGGAATGCCAAATGAAAAGACTGGTGGAGTTGTACAACGAGAAGAATATGGTAGTGGCTAACACTCTCTTTGAGCAGCATAGGCGTTGGAGATACAGTAGACCCTCGCTTTACGATATTAATCTGTTCCGGAGGACCGATCGTAAAGCGAATTCCATCGTATGTTGAATCGGCATTATTTCCGGCCGAGGAATCGGGTTAAAGAGCATCAGTGCCAATCCATTCAGTGTACGCGACAGAGCCAATGCATATGAAATATCCTGGATTAAAATTATTTAAAATATTATAAAACCAATATTTAAAACACTATCGATATTTCAAACAAAATCGGAGAAATTTAAAATTTTAAAAAGCGCGCACAAAATCAGCTCAGCGTAAGTCGAATCCATCTAAAGTCGAACCCATCGTAAAGCGGGGGTCTACTGTATAAATAATTGATGGCAAAAAATATTGCCAGATACCAAATAGACTACATACAAGTCAGGGATAGATACAAAACCAAGTCCAGTATTGCCAGAGCTATACCTACCGGTAAAGAGGTTATACATAGAACACGGCAGAGGATATTGCCAGATACCAAATTCACTACACACATATCAGAGTCACAAGAACCAAGTATATCAGAGTGAGACCATTCCCGGAGAGGACATAAACAGTGACCATAACGTATTAGTTATAAAGAGCCGCCTCCGGTACAAGAAAATCACGAAGAGAAAGCATCAACCAAGATGGGACTTGAAAATACTGGCTGAAGAAGGAAACCGAGAAAGATTCGCCACGGTCGTCGACAATAAACTTGAAAATGAAGGATAATTTGGCACCAAAGAAAAATCGGTTGAGCTGAAGAGGACAATCGCAGAAGTTGCAAGAGAGAAACTAGTAAGCACAGGGCCGACTAGAAGAAGCCATGGATAACGATTGAGATCAGGAAAGTAATGGAAAAAAGAAGAAAACACAAGAACCCCAGAAACGAAGGTAAGACTACCCTCTACACGAAGCCAAGGCAATCGAGAATGCAAGGAGGCTAGAGAGGATTGGATCGAAGGCTGCCGCGGGGAAGTTAACGAAAACATGAAGAAAGGAAACGCCGAAACAGCAAAAACAGTGTAAAGAAACACTTCGCACGGAGAAAAACTAGAAGAAACAACTTCAGTGATGCGAATGAAATATACTAATAGAGGGTACAGACAATGAAAATAGATGGGAGTAATACATCGAAGAACTTTACCAATGGGTGAGGCCGCTGGAAAACCGGAGCAAACACGAGCGCGAGGTTGATGAGGAAGACCAGATCACTCATTCGCCAAGGAACGAATTCAATATAACAGTAAGAGACCCCAAGAAAGACAAAGCACCTAAAGTAGGCAACATCAACGGAGAAATCATCAAAGCGCTCGAAAGAAAAGGAAACGACAACCCGTGCGAAATAATCAAAGACGGCAACCAAAGCGGAAGACTTCAATAGGACTTTCAAAGGAGTGTAATGACTGCGATACCGAAGAAGACAAGAAATGAGAGATGTGAGGAGTACCAAACCTTGATTTTAGTGCCACATGCATTCAAAATTTTACACGGATAATAAGCCAAAGGATGGAATGGAGAAGTGAAGACGACTTATCGGAAAACCATTTTTGACATCGGAAGAACAGAAGTACCAGGGAGGCCATACTCTGCCTAAGAGTAATGGCAGAGAAAACAATGTATGTGAACAAGCCATCGTATGTCGCATTCGTTGATCTCGAGAAAGCTTTCGAGAATGTTATGAGAAACACGATATTCAGGCTGTTAGAAAAACTCGGAATGGATGACAGCATCGGAAGAACAATCCGCCAAGTATACAACAAGAAAGTCGTCACAATGCAAATGAGAGACACAAGACAAGGAGAAGGTTAAAGGAACGAAGGATTAAGACAAGAATGCAGTCTCTCACCAGCACTGTTCAGATGTATGTACTTTGAGGAGGCAGTTAAAGAAGCACAAGAGACTCGACTGAACGCAATTAAGATTAACGGAGAAGATATATACATGCTAAGCTTAGCAGATGATATCGCAGTCATAGCGGGAAATCGCGGTGATTTTCAAAGGTCACTAAAAGCAATGGAACAAGTTCCCCAAGAATATGACATGGAAATAAATGATGTGAAGACTAATATTATAGTGTTCGGAAGAGAAAAGCTGAATGCAGAAGTCAGAAAGTAAGAGAAGTATTATTATTTAAGGAATAGTTTAGGGCTGCCACTATCTAATCTTAGGAACGATTGGTAACTATGATGGGAAATATAGGAGGAATATTAAAAATATGTACTAGTAATTTACCATTTTTATCCTTTGCTCTGGGAACACTTTTAACTTTTTGAAGGACTTTGACTCATTTAACTTCCATTTTACACGGTTTTCGTTCGTTGAATTCCATAGATAGTACACCCAAGGGCAGTGACAGTGAGTATAGAAGGCATACCTTGGAGCATAACACCAATGGACCATCGACAAACGTACGAAACTGAAAACCAAAAATCCCTGATTTTTCACAGAATTAGTAGTGACTAATGTAAATAATATTAATATCTGTTCATTCCAGTACACCTTATTTTTAATGCAGTTCATTACTCTGGATAGAGTCTACCCGAGCTGCTTTTTTCGTCTTCTTGGAAAGGTGAGAGATTTAGTCACGAAAGGATTCCAGAGCTACAATATAGTAAAAATTAATGCACCATATTCCAAGTTCTCAATTTCGAACTATATTAAGCAGATTATTTTAAAACAAATACCTCAATAGCTTTTAACAAGGTTACATGGGTGTAGCAAGCATTTAATTACAAGAATATGAAAAGTTAAATAAGTACTTCAATCACTCTATGAAAGAAGTAGAAATGAAGACCTATGAACCCTTGCAGGTTAAATGGCGGTAGATATACCTCAAGTATATATTGCTTTTGAAGAAAATAATCAATAGCACTATAAAGGTATTATTGAGTAAATTATTCCATATTTTGAGAGAATATACCCGAAAAAGTTTCTGTATTGCTTCCTTGGCTTTCAGTTTTTACCGATAAGTAATTAGCGTCTTTGAGGCAATCACCGAGCATTATATCCTTACCATTTAGGCTTACTGATCTAGGTCGGTCGTTATATTCAAAAGACCCTAACTGGCATGACATGCATAACATTTAATTGATTTTCCATCCAATTATCAAGACAATTACGCTCCAGATTACAGTAAATCCGTCACGGATTACTACGGATCCTCGAAGCTTAAAAAATTGTGAGGCTAAAGTGGGCTGAAAAGTCGGGGCCAATAGGATAAAACCACTGATCTCCTCAATTTAAACAACAAGCTGACTCACTAATGACGCTATTTTCCAATCAGCTCAGATTGCAGCGTACCAGTCGACTCAGATTGCTGAGCGAAACCTGTACCGGTGAACACCAGGTGATTTATAGAATGACCTTTTTGGAACGTAATTTCATGATTGAAAACGAGGGCTATACTCATAGAAAATCAAGTAGGATTCACGAGGACTTTACAGAGAAAAATAAAACCTTGTTGACTGCTTCTAGAAAGTTATGAGATAACATTTTTAAAAACTCTACAATTTAGACAGAACTATTGAAGATGGTGTAAATCACGGTACCAAAGGAATTTCACAAAATCTCCTGGTATATTCGAGTCAGGAATAGTAGTCAGATCTAATCAATGTATGTACTAACATACAGATTTTGCCACTTGGTAGGGGCCGCGAGATATAATCCTTAAAGAAGTACTGCAATAAATCAACAACTTGTAGTACTAGAGTAATTGGTACAAGGTGAGTGATGAAGATGAAAACACAAACACGCCCAAGCAGAGATACGAACACGCAAACTCGGAGTAAATTGCCGATTTGTCAAGAATAGCCAGCAAAGGAGGTAATAGGGGTTTAGTATGGGGTTTAAATTGATTTTAAGAGGAGGCTGTAGGGGTTTAAGAAAGTGCGTTATCATATAATTATTGCCATTGGTACATATAACACGAGCAATTCAAGCATATGGTTGCTCAACCAGTTCCATAAAAGTTCCTTTCAAAAACCTAGCTGATTATCACATCTTAAAGTCGTCAATTCTTTAAGGTTATCTGGGAGGAGAGAATAAGTTGAATATGTGAGAGCACAAAAAATGTAAACTTAAATCGTCCACTCTATATGCGGAAATAAATTACCCTGTATCTGACATGAAAAACATGTCAAGCAAAAAAAACGAAAGAAAATCGATTTAAAAAATCAGACAAAGAGTGTTTTAAGCCAACAGGTCCAAAAGGTCTCAAAGGAAGGTCAAATTTACCAAGCAGAAAGGTGGATGTGTCCCTGATTGAGAAAACGCTATGAACTCAATTGATATTACACTTAGATCCTTGGACATTGGCACACAGTTTTGCGATAAAACAAACGAACTTCTTATTTGAGAAGTCAGATATCAGTCGTTCCTCAAAGGCAACAACAACTCAGCGAGGAGCTTAGTTCATCGTTGCGAGAGATAGGATGAAGAACCCGAACCAATAGGTGAGTACCCTTAGATCAGAGAACTTTTCGGCTAATGGAGCAGCGAAGAACTCCCCCGGGGCGCACAAGCTTGAGTAATTAAGTTTCCTCTTAGGTGAGCGGTCATGCCTTTGACGCATGTTCATCAACTCCATCTTACACATGGCTTGGTAATTTCCCAACAAGAAGGGCTACTTAAAGTGATGTTCTCATTGTCAGCCGAAGAGAACCTTAAATCAAGGTATCCGCTTGATAGAAGGCAAGCCGTGAGGCAGACATCTTTCACGTGTATTTCTCCACCTCTGAATTGAGCGGGCAGCCTCCTCATCTCCGATAGTTTTCCACGCGAAGTGGTCTCAAGCCGCGCCCACGAGAGATATTGCCGACACCATCTGCCGCATAGCCGCAAGGTTGCAAATGGTGCATGCACGCTCCCCGGACCCATGAACCAAAACGGCGCAAGGCTAAAATTACATCATCATTAAGTTTTTGCTCGCGTACGCCTTTACACGCCGTGTTAAACACGTGCCTAGCGATGGCATCATTTGAGTGAGTTCGTTGGGCATCGGGTAAGCTGGGCCTCCCTTATTCGCCATGCTTGAATGAATGTAGTCGTCATTTGTATGGTTTACCACCCGGGTGCACGAGCGATAAATGAGACTTGATCTACCCAAAGGTGGGAAATTAAACTTGAAGTGAGTATAAAAACAAATCCAATACCTTACGGTCAACATTTTGACCAGATTTTTGACAGTCTTTGACCATTATTTTGAGTTAACAAATTACCAAAGAGGTTGAAGTACCGTGTTATAAGAAGAGCTAGATGAAAACATTGATTTTAAGCCATTAATTGATGAACTAAAACTTCTTGATTGAAATCACATTTTCTTTAATTCTTACCATCAAATCTTAGACATTATACTCAAACCGTTGGGCCAAGTTGTTTATTACACAGTTTGACTGTAGGCCATCGCCTAAGTTAGCAACCTTTATTGCACATTCCCGAGTATCTGCACATGATAAAGTAAAGTTGAATGCAAAACACTGATTGTTGTTTTAAGATTTTGTCAGAATTTTCCGGAGGTCGTGAAACTGATACCATTCGGTTCAATTCGCAAATTCTATTTTTTTTTGCCGAAATTAGGTGCAAAATATTTCTTTGTACAGCCACCCCAGTATTCATCCGATATTGTATTAATATTCATTATATTCGCTGCAGAAGTTGAATAGTCCATTTTGTTCCTTGGCGATTAATTTTTTTTAGTTCTCTCAGTATTTCCAGAGATTGATTGCGAGGTAATAAGATTTTATTCAGTTACCCAAATAATACACAAAAAATCAATTTAATTGGCTTGAAAAAAAGTGTAAATAAAGCTCGAAGTGGTTTTTTAGCTGAAATGTAAAATGTTCACCCTTAAAAGCAACACACTGACTGTCTCTGACTTCCACCGACCGGAATTCTCAACCGTCTGGAGTAAACAGCGATTACTCTTCGTTATCTCCACTCATTCCCTGTCGATTTTTAATTAATATTTAATAAATTCAAAGGTTATCCAGAGGTATTTTTCCTCTTAAAAATTATTATCAAACGCTGATATCTCTTGCTTGGGTTTCGTTCATCATCAAAGTATACCTCGATGGAAGTAAAAACCGAAGTTCGATGACCCCGTTAATATTCTGGTCAGCATTACATTTCAACATACAAAAAATAAAAATAGGCTCCTTTAAAATGAAGCCAAGCTCCAATTACTGCGATGCACATGATGCATTTGAAATGTATTATCGAGGTACAACTGTGCCATTAAGACCAACATGCAAACAAAGCTTTTTATCGAAGTTGCTGAAAAGGAATAGTTTCTCATTTCAAATTCATACAATAAAAATGCACTTCACTTCCCATGATAATCATGACAAAGTTCCCAGGCATCGTTGACAAAGTCTGAGACATCAGACCGGAGATGGACGTATGCCAACACCTGCTGCATGAGAATGATTTCCGAAAGTTTATCACTGCAAAACTGAAATTAAAATTTGAAACCCAATATTTCCCAGATAATAGAGATCATTGAATCATAAATATTTTACCCCAACTGTCTATTCAATTCTTCTTCTTGCTTCCTCCTCCGTTAAATTTGAGCGCAACTCAAGACAGATAGAGCGCCAATGGGAGGAACATAATTACAAGCGTAAATTTTCACTAAAGACGCAGTATGGCACTCTTTGAAAGTATCTCACCAATTGTTAAAGAAACAAGGAGTTTTAAAGCTGATTGTAGGAAATTTCTCCGAGGAAAAGATGAAAGGTTGATATTAATTCGTCCTGGTTTGTACACATCTCAAATATGCCACGAGAATTCGAAATCCAGCACAGAAAAATTTAATCCGCGAAGTAAATAAAATACAATGGAAATCCGCGTACATCGTTTAAAAACTACTTCAAGCAAACTGAGAGAATCACACAGGTGATGGAAAAAATAGTTCGGGAATCGTAAGACCAGGAGGCTACACGCTAGGCTTAGATTTCTTGAAAAACTCCGGTCCGGTGAGTTTCATCACGACACGGAGGATTTTATTGTACTCCGCAGTACATATCAAGAACTGCATGGAATGACAAAATATGAGCTACCAAATTGATAGGTAAGAAAATTCCTTCTTCCCACGTGCTTGACTTCTTCTGTTTCCTACGGACAATACTTCCGTATTGACCGTCGCAAAAACAGCTTGGCCCTAATTTCGGACACACTGCCAACACCCGATTCACTTCTCCCCTCTACCCACTCTTTTTGGATTGGATTGGATATTAAGGAAGGCGACCGACAGCTCAGGTCATTTGTGCCATGAGGGACAGGTAAGGGAGGAGGGATGGATAGAAACCCGGCATTGGCATTAGCCTGTTGTTAACGACAGGCGCCAAGGGGACCACGGTTTAACATCTCATCCGACAGACGGAGTACTGCACTTGAAGTGCCCGCCACAGGACACTCAAGTAGGGATCAGGTTTCCTCGGAAAAACTTTCCTCCTCCGCAGGGGTTTAAACTCTGACGGTTCGAATGGTTAGCCATTTCTCTATCCACCACACCAACCCGATCCCACCTTCTTTTTACTTACCCCCTCTTTTCCAAGTCTGGTGTCTTAACACCCTCTGCCACACCCAGCTATGGCTGCTCGCTCTGTGGTATTTATATTTCGATGTACTGATTCATTCACCTTGGACTACGAATAAAGATTCTATGATTCTGGATTCTATGATTGCCATAGACCTCTAACACAAACAAGCCGCAGGAAAGCGATAAACTCACTAAATCTGGAAGAGTTGAGTTACGCAAAATGCTGCTCGGTCAGTCAACCGCTCCTTCAAGTCGGAATCGGCCCATCAATCCTCTCGTCTCTGAAGGGCCTTTCTCGCCTCCCCCGCACCGCCGTTCCTTAGCTTCACGACACCCTCACGAGCCACCTCAACTAATTCTTCAAGTCTTTTGGAATCTCTTTTGAATCCACCTCCGCATGATGTCTCTGATGCCCACTTCATCACCTCATGTCAACCTTTCTCTTTATCCCGCGGGGAAATTGCTTGAGTTGCCGCGCCCGGCGCCTTTCGTACCCCCCGCATGCCGAAACAGAAAATCACTCGGGCTACCTCTTAAAACGCGCTTAAAAGCCCAGGGATACCCATTTAATCCGAGCCCTGCTTCTAAATCCTCAAGAGAATCGCAGGATGAACTTGGTCATAATTTACGTGAGCGCTCAAAGAGAATGTTTCCAATTGCATCGGATTCAAATGATTACAGGAGTCATTGAAGACGAGCAAAGCGATGAGGGAATGTAATTACCTCCTAAGTCCAAAGGGGAACTCAGGCCAATTTCATGCCCGTAAGTTGTCTATAATTTCTTCCGACACAGATCAAGCCTACTCAGAGTATTCACATTCAAGAAAGGATGGGATGTAGGAAACTTTTCCAGTTGAAGTATTTAGTGCCTATCCAAATTCTCCTCTAAGAATAAGCTTAACCATGGCTGGGCAGTGGTAAAATAAGAAAAACTAAAGAATCATAATGCAATTTTTAAAAAATTTGGACACCTTCCCGTAAAAATTATATTGGAATTCGCGTTTTCTCTTCTCTCTCTCTCTTACTCCGCTTTGTCTGCACCTCAGTCGGCAACGACAATCCTCCAGTTTTGTTTTTCGTCTTAGTCACACCCGCGGACACTCAATCTTTCTATCAATTGTGTGGCTTGTCTCTTTGCCTTCTATTTTCTCTCCAATTATCATTTCCCCCCCCCCCCCCCGGGTCTTGTTTACAATCGATCCCAAACGGTGCAAATGACCCAGCCAACCGATTCAGCGAGCCTTAAAAATAGAACAATCCTTTCTCCTAGATTGTTTGTATGTTTCCAGCATTGGTATAACTATAAAATGAATACCCGTTTTTTCGTGAAAAAATTACAGAACTTCAAAAGCTATTCTGTACGAGGGTGATGGCGGAAAATAATGAAAGTAAATGATGTCTCTTACTACAGTGTAATCCGAGCAAAGGAATCATTTATAAAAAAAATCAATGCATGCCGTTATTTAAGGCTAGGAATAAAATATGCGAGAAATCACTTGTGTAGCAATGTAAAAACATGGCTTTTCTGAAGATATTTATTTCAATTTATAATTATATAATTATATTTCAAACACTTGAAAATCTCAATATACAAATAAACATTCTAGAGATGTTGCCTTCCTCGCATGAAGGGGCTATACCACAATGGTCACCCAAAGGTAATCAGTAATAAGTGGGCTAAAAACGAGAATTGAACATTCCCTACGTAAAAATTCAATCGGGAAAGCCTACACTGATTCCATTTTCGTAAAATCAATATCAAGCGATTACGTGTAACTATTTTAAGTTCGATGTACACACAATCCCGCTGGGGTTGTAACATAGTATTAAATTTCGCAGGGAACCCTGTTGCACTCCATCAGCGATTCCAATAGACATGAATGACGGATCATACAGCAGTGCGGATTGCAGCATTCATTTTCACATATTTACTATGTTTATTCGAAAATAAATCGAATATTTTCCCAGTGCTTTAATGAAAAGGAGTCATCGAAATCATGAAATAGATATTGTAATTTAGCATTAGGGTACGCCAGGTCTATTGACGGGCGGTAACAGCAAGAAGGCGGGAATTTCAGGGGAAAAGATCAGGTGACCATAAACAAGGCTCCGCGAGGAACACCACTCAATTTCTCTCGAAAAGCTCGAGCTCTCTCCGAGGCACACTTCGCTCCGAAACCCGACTCAACTCCCACCATTCCTCTCTCTCACTCGTCTCCACCAACGTACGCAAATGCTCACTCGAGCCACGCTCAACTAAAGCACCCCCTTCCCTCCTACCCCTCCCCCCCCAACGCTCCACACGTTCCCATCCTTTTACACTCCCAGCACCTCAGTCCCGTAAAATCTCAAACTCATTCCATCACGCCTCTCCCCACCGCACCCACTCCTCCCCACATAAATCTTCTTCACTTTCCCCATTACTCTCCCTTAACCCCTTTCCTTTCTCGCTCCTCCGCCCCCTCGAGCCCCCACCCAACCTCCGCCCCCCCCCCCAATCGACCCCCAAGCCCTCCCCCCACGCAACTCCCGTCCCCACCCCACCTCTTTTCCCGCTGACCTCCGTCTCAACCTCTCACCCAAACTGTTCATCTTCCTTCCGCCACTCTTTCGCAAGGGAAGACTGCGGCTCCCTGGCGGCTCCGTTGCAACACCACCGTGTGACTCCAAGCCAATTCAATGCTTTTTGAGACCACTGACATTAGTAGTTGATTAGGATATTAAGGTGGATCTGACCTATATGAGTTAAAAAAATACTGTATTGGCCATTTTTTATTTTAATATTCTACCGGTAAAATATAGGTCATGTTGCAGGTCAGAGAAACTCCTCCCGGGTTTCAACACTTTCAAAGTCCTATCCATCTCTAGCATTTCCTTTTTCGCCACAGCATACGATCTTTCCTTCTTCATCCCGTCCATTAAAAATGTTCCCTTTCTTTCCCTTCCCCGCTAACCCAATATTCTTCCCTCTATAACACTCTTCAGCAACCCATCGCCCTTTATTACATCCTTCAGCCATCTACCCTGCCTATCCCGGATTTCATTCAGAAGTTTCCTTTTCTCGCCCACTATCTCAAGCACTCCCTCGTTAATCTTCCTCTTCGTCCACCTAACCAAGGTTTCACCTAACCTTCGCCATCCTTCTCCACACGCGCATCTCAAACACCAGCAGCCTATTCACGTCCTCCTTTCTGAGAGTCCACGTTTCGGCGCCATACAACGCCATGCTCCATGCTCAAGCTCTTCATTCACATCCTTTCCCAAGGTCCCCGTAATCAGTACTCTTCTGTTACTGGACACATCCCTATCTATCACTTTCTCCTCCTTATGTCTTAGCTACTATGCTCATTTTCTTCTGGCGTACTACCTAGTTAATTAAAATGCCCACTGGCTCTAATTTGTCATCCCACTTTTATTATCAGCCTAGCTCTTCTGTCCTAGAAAATCTCGTAACTTTTGTTTTCTTATTATTTATAATCAGTTGGAATTTCCCGCACAGAATTTCTTAAGTATCTACTTAAGCTTGTAATCCCTTCGAGTATGCGCTAAACAGCGCCAAATCGTCCACGAACCTAACAGATTTTATCAGCTACCCTCCTACCTTTATTCCCGCGTCTATTTTTAACCATGCCAAATTTACCATTTTTCACCATGAATGTTAAAAAGCAAAGGTAACAACGGACATTCTTGCTTGCTTGACTCCGCGTCCTACTGCTGCCTATCATGATTTACCGTCAGCCTCCCTCACTGGTGCCCTTTGGGCCACATATAAGTTTAGGATTAGCCTCCTGTCTCACCCGTCTCCCCATTATACCTTGCATCTGAATTAGTTTTTCCCAATTCACCCTTTCAAACGCCTTTTTGAAATCCACAAAGTAAGGGCACATCCTGGATATAACCTATTTTCTTTCTGTCAGTGTTCTCATCACCGCAATTGCGTCCCCAGTTGACATTCCCCTCCGGAACCCAATCTGCTCATGACCGAAGTAGTCATTTTCCCTACTTTTCAACCAATTATTAATTATTCTAAGCAAACTTTGGCTGCGTGTGATCTCAAGCTGGTTGTTCTGGATTCCTCGCATTCTGAAGCTTTTTTCTTCTTCGAGACAGAAATCATTACAATTTTCACGAGGTCCTCAGGCCACACTCCTTCTTCGGAGATCCTGCGAATAAGTTGGAAACAATTGTCTTCCATTATTGCCTAAATTCCTAAGTAACTCCGATGATACGTCACCTACTTCCACTGCTTTTTTGGATTCATCCAGTCATCATAACGCGCTCACTTACTCTTCTCTCGGCATCATTTCAATTTCCTCGCATTGCCCTTTACACCAGTTTTCCTTCGTCCGATTGGTTGTTCTCCGGAGATAATTATTTAATTCCTTGTACTCCCTCTTGCCTAGAACGGTGTTGAAAATTTTCCACTTCTCTCTCTCCTCCATTTTCGCTCCCTTTACTTCCGTAGCCCACTGTTTCTTGACCCCCTCGTTTCCACTGATTCGATTGATTCTTCCGCCGCTCTTACTCTGCCTGTTTTTATAATCTCCCACTCTTCCTCGATCGTCCTCATATCCTTTGCTTCACTTATATTCCTTTCCACAATCCTTGGTATTCCCTCCTTTTTTCCACTTTCAACGCTTCCAAGTTCCATCTTTTTATCCAACTTCTTTTATTAAGCCTTTTAAATATAACACAACATTTTATTATTACTAAACTATGATCTGAGTCTGCATCAGCCTCCGGGTAGCTACACGAGAGTTTGACACTGTTTCTGAATCATTGCTTAAGCAATGTGTCATTAATTTTATATCTTCCAGTTCCTCCCAGCATGGTCCATGTGTACCTCAGCCTGAGATGTTTAACCCATGTGTTTGTTATTACTAATTTCATTCTCCTACAGAAATCAGTTACCTTCTAATCTCAATCATTTCTCGTTCCTAATCCATACCCTCCCACTTCAAAGCCATCTCTCCATTCCCCCATCTTTGCATTCCAGTCGCCAATTACTATCCAGTTTTTCCTTCCCAGGACTACTCTGATTATCTCCTCTAGCTGTTCATACACCCCGTCCACCTCTTCCTCCCTATGATTACTTGTTGACATGTACGCCTGGACCGATACTAAATTTGTAGGGCGTGCTTTTATTTCTACCACTAGTATCCTGACGCTCACCCGTTCAATTTGTACTATCCCATCATCTCCATCACCAATTTTGCGTTCAATACAAATTCTACCCCAAGTTGTCTCTCATCCCTACAACTATAGATTATCCTGTAAGTACCACTCCAACAGTCCCCGCTGTCCCTCATTCTCACCTCACAGAGCCCCAATGAATCTATATTCCCATCCTACATTTTATGTTTTATATTTTCTAGCTTCCCAGCCCACATCATTGTCCTAACGTTCTAAATTCTTAATTTAATCGGTACTTTCCACCTCCTCTTTTTCTTTTTCTTCTTATCCCTCGAGGATTTCGAGTGATGACGGCCGCGTGGGCCTTCCCCCCCTCTCCGCTGCCAAGTATCTACGACACCCGCCCTAGAGAGCGGCGTCTCGTACTTGCTAGGATTCATTTTTCTTTGAATGACATTCATATAATAGCTCTCCTAGGCTTTCTATACCGCTACACAGAAATTAAGGATCCCCAAGCTCTTCAGTCATATCTCTCAACGATTGTTCTTCCAGTGGTCACGTATTGCTCTCCTATTTGGGCGATGTCTGATCCATCTAATCTAGCAATCCTTAATAATGTGACGCATTTCTTTGCAAGAATAGTGAAGTGCAAAGCCCCCTACATGCGCGACATGTCCACCAATGCCATTCTATCTTCTCTCTCCATTTACTATCTTCCATGTCTCCACCTTAAAACTGACCTAAAATTTATTTACATCATCCTTAACTCCATCACCACATCTCTAGGTCTGACAGATGCGATAAAATAAGAGAGATACACTGCCGAACAGATAGGTGCAAGAAATCGTTCTTTCCGCGAACAATAAGCGACCACAATAAAAACTGAGCTCCACTAAATACACTCCTATAATATATATCACCATTCCATCTCCAAAAACTTACACCTTTACACGGCTGGTGACCTAACACCCCCTGCTACACGCCCATGCGGAAGCTTGCAGGGTATAATGTAGATGTAGATCACTGACTGTCCTGAACTCCTTTCTTTTATAAATTTACGAGTACCCTCCCGGCCTACGCGCACCCGTTCTCTATTCCATTTAACAGTTCCCAGATTATCGCTCTCTCAACGCTCACTTTTTTTCCGCCTCCCCTCTATGCTATATTCCCTTCCTGAGAGCTTTGATCCGTTTTCTCTATCTCCTAGCGCATTTGCAAACCTGGACCTCTCTCATCTCTCTACAAATTATTAGCACTACCTCTTTATTCAGTTTCTATCAGATATGTTGTTATTTTCTTTGTTATGTTTTGTGTATTCGTTTCTTATATGTTCTGTTATTTGGGCCACTTTAAATTGTCAATAGTGCTGTACGTGGACATTTTTCAAATGAATAAATAAAAGTATTTGATAGTTGAGGGGGACTCTCATCCTACTTTCCAGCAATGTTTTTAACGTAACTCAATCACGGGACTACCTTTAGTCCGGCTCATACTCTTCCACCTATCTGGCATGGGTGACCCCAGCGGGAACAATCGTAATTGCCCCCACCAGTCCACTTCTAGGGGTCATTAGAAAGCGCAGGCCCTTACGCCACGTCAAGGTTTTCGTCCGAGAAAAACATTTTCATTTATTTGGTTGAAACAATTTCTGCTTTCTATGTAGACATGTGTTACCTACTGACCAAAAATAAAAGTACAACTATGCAGATTATTCCACATATATATTGTTTGAATTCCCGCATTTATCCAGCCATAGGAGGCGACCACAGCGCAATTTGCACGGTGCGATCGAATTCTGACTTCAATTACTGCAGCATATGGCTAATTTATTTCAATGTAATAAGATCCCAACATTCTATTTTATTAAATTTCCCAGAACTTATTGATCTCTATAAAGTTCTAAATTAGCCAATAAATCTAATTTTCCCCCACCATAGAAGACCAATTTTCTGTCTCAGTTTAAAAAACGTACTTCATAGACATTGTAAATGAGGCGTCAGAATTTCTGAAATCAGTGACCCTGAGTCTTGAGACGTCTTAATTCCCAAATGACAATCAAAATTATCCCCAAAAAATATAGGAGAAAGTAAAAAAATAATAAGCTCACTCAAATTCAAAGCAATACTCTGAGATAAATGTTTTCAGGATTTTATTTTGCTGGATTTCACCTAATCCGTTACTATTTCCAGATATTTGTCACTATTGTGAATTAAATAGCCCTAATGAAGAAAAATATTTGCAAAGCGTAGGCTCGGAGGTAGTGACATCTATTGTTTCTTAACCAAGACTTATCTTCTCTCTAGAGAAGTTATTCTTTATTAATAAAAAATGGTATGAGAAAAGACCACCTTTTTGCTTGAATTGTTTTAAAATACTCCTATCTATAGTAAAATTGGCATGCTATTAATGGGTGAATTAAATCTGAAAAATAATTAGTTTCATCGACGAAGATATTTCAAGCAAATACTCATTCTTTGTATTGGTGCGTTAATCAGAGCCCTTTCTATTCAATTTTTGCATTTTCACTCCAACTGCTGCAGACATTTGTTTCTGTCTCAAAAAATAATTGTAAAGGTGCCTATATTTTATTATTGTTTTCACTGGAGAAATGACTTAACCATGAAAAAAGTTTAGGTATGAAATATGCAGATTATTCGACAAGTACCTTTTTAAATTAACACACGCCTCAGCCATAAGAGCCAATTAGAGCGTCATTATGATTGAGTAGTGGCATTTTGACTTTAATGACAGTAGTAATTGACTAATTACTCAAAAATCAATTTGAACGAATGCCTAAATTTTACTATCATTCAATTATCTCATATAATTTGCTTTTATAAGCATTTTTTCGCGGAAACGGCATTTGCGAATTTGGTAGAGAATTACTGTTTTCCCCGTGTTTCAAATATTTTTGTATCAAGCATCTTGTTACTTTAAGTACAGTTTTTGTGCAAAAGTGTCACAAAAATATAGGATTTCGTTGTTCTGATCAAACTGAGGATACGCTCATCGATAAGAAGCTTGATTATAAATTATATGACATGCAACTCGTTTCACGGTGGAATCATTATTGTCCAGGCTCCTGCACCCGAACGCCAAAGAACTGCCAATCCCTTCCTCAAAATCCCACAGAAAACTCGATTTCTTTATAATTTGAGAGAATTGATCCAAAATATAGCTCATTTTCGCCACGACGCGAAACAAAAAGTCGATGGGTATCATCATCGCAAAAATCTCCTTATGGTATCCTGATAGAAGGTGAGAAAAAAACAGCCAAATGGCCAATCAAGGTGAGAGCGAATTGGCAAGAAAATATAAGTTAAAGACAAATCCAACCGTCAATGAAAGCAAAGGACCAGAACCAGATGAACGTAGACAGGAAGTTTCAACTTCGTAAACATGGACGTGATACCCTCCCTGGTCATGGTCTTCTGGTTAATCAAAACGCATGCATAGGAGTCAACATTATTCTGTGTTCATTGACAATTTGAATTTATCAATAATCTTGACGGCTATTCGTCTGATTTAGGGATTTTCACTACACCGTGGGGTTCGTTTTCTCTTTTTTATGACCGCGATTTTTCGGTGTTTTTTAAAGACTTTTGATCCCCATTTGGGAACCACGTGGTGGGAACTTCAAGAATAGCAGTACATATTTGTCATTCCGTCAGATGGAACGTAAAATTCGGAATCAGATTGTGCAATTCCTCCTGGGAAAACATTCTGCCGGCGGATTTCTCTCCATCATTTCTTAATTCCGCAAATAGTTTTCCTTCACTCTATGCCTAATAAACATAAAAAATTGCATCAGTCTCCTTCATTATCACTTAAACTATTGCCAGCATTTTGCACGGACGGCATATGCAGAATGCGCTTAATGTGTTTCCTAGTCTGCTTCAACTTACGGAGTACTTACCTTATGCTTGAGGAATTACCAGCAAGCTATGTTTCTCAATCGTCTAATTCTACCAAAATTATTGTTAATGCACGTTATTATTTTAATTGGATTTCTGTTTTCTTTAACCTTTCACAATTTAGAGGAGTGAAAGCCAAAAATTTCAAATTACAATAGTTTTACAATGGTGTTTCGCGAAAACAGCAATTTTTTTGCATAAAATGAAAATTATATGGGTTTTCGATGGCGTTTTTTGTTTGGCTAAACAATGAAAAAATTATAAATATAATGCAGAGCAGTACATCGTTAACGATTATACATAAACTTTATACACATGAATTATACATTTACCTACATTATATTTACGTATACACATAAGCAATATACACATGTATTATACATACGTACATATAAAGTATATTTGGCCATTATACAGAAATGTTAACATTATATTTTATTAAAAATAACCAATTCCAACAATAATGCATTATTCCAAATTCTATTGAAAGTAAAAATAAAAAATAAGATAATAATAACATGCATAAAACTAAGAACATTTCATTATACACATACAGGACACAAACACTCGTACATTCTCATCTACATCCGACCTTGCTTCGCCCGAAGATGCATCTTCTGATTCCGATGAAGGTGCCGATTGTGTCTGCTCTGGTGCAAGCAACATCTGAATGGCCTTAGGAGAGAAAGCTTTTGGTCTATTAGGACGTTTGACAGTCAGGCTAGAAGTAATAGGGTCGGAATTTGCCATCATTTGTGCAAACAAGTCCTCCATGTTGTTCTTCCTGGAGCACTTGCACGTGAAGTCTTCCCCGAACCTTTTCAAGAATTTTTTGCAAGCTTCTTGTGCTTCCTCGGACATGTATCCAATTGGCACCACGGACTTTTGTATTATATGCTTCCCGTACAACAATATTTTGTGCACGGTTGATAGCATGTTGTACCAGGGATACAAGCCAACAAAAATCCGTGCGGTCTCAAGAGTATACTCTTCAAATATATACACGTATATTCTTTGCCCGGAAGAAAGCACCTGCAAAACAATGTGGAATGTTTGAATGAGCTCTAAATTGAGGCCGGTGATAGAGGCGGAAATCGCAGACTTCGCGAAGAAGCGGCGAGCAGTATTCCCGTCATTACTGCTACCATATGCTTGTTTTGGCCGGTCAACAATTAAACTCAGCTGCGTTTTAAAATCTTCTTGAATAGCCCTTTTACGCTCTTCCACGCATTCTCTGAGTTTCACATCTCGGATATGCCATTTCTTAACTTCCAGCCGGTAAGCGACGTGCAAACAGCATTCAAGAAGTCGACTTGCAATTGTGTGTTCGGTTGTTTCCTTCTTGAACTCTATCTTCAGAGGAAGGCAAAATCGAGGAGATCCAGGTCTGTTGTTCTGCCAAACAATTGTTTGGACAAAAATTTAAATTCATTCAAATTAACTTAATTATCCAAATACATGTTAATTAAGATTAATTCTTATATGATGGCTTACCCCCTAGGAAGCCCACTGAAGCCATTATGACTCTTCTCTTACTTTTGGGTTTTCTGTGTTTGTGGGTATTGTTGTCTCAAAGTTGCAACCAAATTAAAAACAACTATCTTAACATTTTCTACCAATTTGAGTTTGCGGAAAAAAATGTTGCAAATAACATGACAGTGTAATTTTTCTTAATTTGACAATACTTAGCTGTCTTACATGAATGGCTCAGAATGTAAGATAATGGCTCGCTGTGTCGCAAGGGATTACATGCCGTCCGTCGGATCGGTGCGCCGGTGCAGATGGGTTCATCAGTGCTCGCGACGCGCCGTCTCGCCACGGCGGCAGGCGGATAGAGAGGTCGCTCGCTTATTTCATTAATTACTCACGTTGGCACGCTTATGCTATGGTTTTTTTTGGGGATTTGATAGCTGAGACCATCAGCTACATTAATATATTAATCTAGATGCAGAATTATGCGCGATTATATTACTTTTTACAATGTGTTTAAAACTTTTTCCGATAATTTGTACATAATTTTTTCGATACATATTATTTAATAATAATAACAATAATAATAATAGTAAGTATTATTATTATTATTCTCGGGCTTTCGGGGTATTAAACTCGGAGCGGGAACGTTACCAAAGTAACGATACAAGTATTAGGATATTTATACTTTGAAAATGTATTTGAAATGCACTACCACTTATGCGTCGATTCTATTTTTCCAAATTGAAATTGATGTATAGGAGATAATATACCTTGCAAAATCAGGTAGAGTTTTAAAAGAGACAGTGATTTCAAAGTGGAGATCGTGGCTTAACGTTCGAGTAGCGCACCTGTCACTTTAACATTGAAATACAGACGCAGGCACATACTTACCTGCATTTCGCTTGCGGCTCTCGACGGCTGAGGGAAAGTCTAGCCGAACTAGCAGAAAGGAATCGTCAAAAAATAATTTTTTTCAATTTTCCCCACGTTTTAGGCATTTGGCCCCACTGTGCTCTACCTCATTTTTTCATCAGTGCGCCTCATAATTCCCTCCAGATTCAATAGTTTCTTATTTGTTCCATCTTCACCCCGATTTACGGAAGCTTCATTTTTATTCGATTGTTGTGCCTCAAATTACCATTTGCGAAACACACTTATCAGTTACATTATTATAAAAGCCAAACCAAATTTGTGAAGGATTTCATGCAGTCCGAATTAATGCTATTGACGTGGAACTCTATTCCCAGGTTTAGCTAAATGTAGGAGTCGGAGGGGTCGCTACAATTTGGCGGAGTTAACAGGGATAGCAGATGTTTAGATGGTTACCTTCCAAGAGCGTTTTGAGACCATCTCCAGTGTGGAAATTATAATAAGGGTTTATGGGGTATTATAACAGAAACTACAATTGCACTTTTCCACAAGATATATATGGAAATATCTTTTTGCACTTTTCCTGAATATCCTCTGGAAAAGTACAATTGTTGTTTCTGTTATAATATGATGAACTTCCACGATATCTCGCCTGAATCTGTTGAAATTATTCGGGTCTATGGGGTATTTAAAACGAATTTTGTTTTAAAGTGGGAGGATGCCGAATGCTGCGCGAATATTATCCTGAAAATGAAAATTAAATAAATGCCATTCCGTCATCTGGTTGGTACATTAATCACATATATTGAATATTTGTTGATAAAATAATTCAAACTCAGTAAACCTTGAGAAAATTGACCGGGAAAGTTGTCAAGTCTTGTAATTGCAATTTCACTTCGAAACGTCGGTGCCAAAAACCACCATCACCCGGTTGGAAACTCGAGAGCTACACATTATAAGCATTCGCCGGGAAAGCCTTAATCTTACACTTGTTATTACAGTTTTATCAAGGTTTGACGTAAGTTCTCTTTGAAGAAATTGTTTGAGATGATCTTGGCTTTGTTGAGTTCAATGCCAAAAGGCAGAGAGAGTTTAAAAGGCAAAGCAGGCGAAAGCACCATTTTTGGCAATTTATTTCTTTAGAGTAGGTATAACGACGGTATATGTTAAACTGTAAAAGAGTCATTAGCACAGATAAAAATGAAGTTGAGCTTGGTATGGTTGTCACGGGAATGATATCATGTGAGCTCGTTCATACGTCCGACTATGACTGTTTCTCACTCACATAGTAGACTATGGCCTATAAATATTTATACCATACTGTAAATTACACAATCGAGTTCTTCTTTCAATTTCGAGCCAAGTAACTGTAAAATAAACATGTCAGAATGAGCCCAATCATAATCGTATCCACAGTTGACTCAAATTTAGCCTAGTCAATTCGTATTTTACACAAAGTATCAGCGCATATAAGAAACATACTTGGTAACCTCGATGACCAATAAAAAGCAAATATAATTACCAACTATATTTTTATTTTTTTGGCGATTTATAAGATATTTGAGATAAACGCACTGAGTCACTTGAATACTCTTTTTCCTCATAAAAGGGATATTCCCGAACGCTATATTTCCAAACGTCGAGATCCCAGAGCAACACAATCAAAGAACATGACCAATTTTTCCCCTATCCCCGTTCTTTTGCATTGTTTTAATACCATCCGGGTGTTCACCTTACGTTCGAAGGATAAAGAAGACCTGCTCTCTGGTCCAAACCAATCACATCTCCGCGTGTGCCATCCCAGCTTTTCCCTCCCCAGTCTCCAGTGAAGCAAAACATGCCACCTCGTGTATCAATGCGACATGGAGAGAGAACTTCCTCCGACTCTGCTCGGAGGAAGGTTTTTGACGGCAGGAGCCTATCAAATCGCTTGATTGTTTGGCCTGGATGAGTGAAGACGCCGTAAATACGGCAGGAGGATAGGGCGAGGCGATTACTGGAGGTTTCGCGTGGAGGAGGGCCGTGTGAGAGGTGGCCGAATCACAGCCCCTGCCGGTGGCTCCAACGGCAAAAGCGGCACGAGGCATGCGGGCGAAAGGTGAAGCGGGAGGGAGGGTGGGGCGTTAAAGAGTGGAGAACCAGCCCCTCGTTTTAATATATCGTCCAGAGGCCACTACGATGCCGGGAGATATTTGGCGAAGGGCTGAGCTTCTGTGGGAGGAGGATGTGCACTAGGTTTTCTTTGCTATGACCACCCTGGAGTGTAATATTGCCGAGAGCGTGAGCGTTCGGTAAAAGGGTGGGGGGGTATAATAGGAAGTTATTTCACTTGCCTCTCTTCTCCTTGTGCGCCAGGCACCCGAGTAAAAAGGTTGAGATGCTTTGCTTGGGTGGTAAATTCCTGTTGGCCTCTGACTTTCGTTTCATTTTCTTCCCCCACGTGACAACCCTCCCTCCCCTCTTAAGTTATCGCAACTTCCACAAATGAAAAAGAGTGGTAACGGAGCCCGGGGAAGAAAACATATTAACCCCCCCCCCCTCTTCCCGATTGGACGTGGATACGGTAACATGCTTTTTATCCGAACTCGTTTTTCACTATCATCGGTCTATGGTTACGATTAGTCAAATCATCAACGGGCTCGGAGTTCTGTTTTCCTGAAAAGGCGTAAATTCTGATTCTTGAAAGATTCATTTTTAAATATACCATCTCATGATATGAGATCTTCGATGCACTAAGATTTGTGTCCCGGGCGTCAAGCGGTACATACCAAAGTTTTGCTGAAAGAAACTGAGTACTTACTCGGCAAATGATAGCGGATTCCACCGCATCCCCTTTTACGAATCTCAAAGTCGTTAATGAAATAGATCTCACTATGTATTACCATTTCCTTCCCCCACCAAGTATGGCTAGATATTTTAACACGAGAGGGTTCTCAGAAGTTATCTATTATCTTTCGCGATATGCAACTGGTGCTTCGTTAGATAGTTTCACAGTTTTTCTGCTATTACGGCAAACTTTGCTACTTGAGGGAGCTAACAACATGTAATAAAAAATGCGTTAAAAATTTCAATTTTTCCCATAGAATAAAAATTCATGCATTAAGATTCAAATTTCATACACTCAGTGTAACTAAGGATATTTTTTTTAATGTTTCATCTCCTATGTGTAATGCATAGTGAAGACAAGATTAAGACGAATCATGGTGTAATTTCTTTTCGTCATTGGTGATGAGATCTTTCTACAGCGGACATCATTGCCCCGTGCTTTATTTAAAGTATTTCTAAAGTTATTATTTTCGAGGAATTGATCGTTATTGTTTCACTTAATTTTGAATTACCTTAGGTAATTTACGATAAAAAATGCAACAATAGACTAAAAGCAATGTAAATGATGAATAACTCCGTTCATCGGTATGGAATGGCCGTTACGGTGAAAATTTCAACAAACTTTCTGTCCCTTAAATGGAAGAACACCCTATCAAATTTTTTTTTATATGCATAATAAAACAAGGTATGTCAAGTAAAAAAATGAATTCGAAAAAATGCGACAAACAGAAAATTTTAACTATAAAATGTTTATTTTTGAAAGTTTTAAACAAACAATAGTTAAATTTTTATTTTTCATTCAAATTTAGTTAAAGCAAAATTATACCTCTCTATACGTTGACTTTTCCCTAAGATATATGATTACGAAAATCTAATGGCAGTAACAATCGACATTTTGAAAAACAGCCTTTATTCAGCTGTTTTTCAAAATTTTCGCAAAACGCTTGAAATGGTATTCATTATTCCACTAGGTAAATGTTTTCTCAAATTTTCGTCAAAATCTTAGAGGTCAAGGGTTAACTTTGGACCGAAGTAGTATGGAATGATCCATTTACGTTACAACCTCTATCCCAAAGAAATTCATCAAACGAATAAAATACGGCATATACCGACCATTAGATTATGTTTGTGCTGAGCTTTAACTGTCCTCATGTAAGCGCTGAGCATAAATAGCCCGTCAAAATTGTGAGTTAGAATAGACCAGAAAGAACTAACTTGACGTTGCCACCAAAAGTAGCTGTCTTTGGTGGGCTCCTGAGCCTTACGAGAAATTACTAGGAAATTTTCCAGCAGGGTAACAGGGTCACAGAGCATTATATTTCTTGCTCACAAATGGTCACTTTTTGCACACAATTTTGCTAATTTGAACTTTTCATTCTTTGAATGGGTCTGAAGACTTATCTTGCTTTCCGTAAGATGCTCAAAGGATTTTAAAAAACTGCCCCTGGAGCGATAGTGAAGAGAATTTGGTTTCATTTGTAAATCTGCCCGTAAACACTAATTAGGCGTTGACGATATCCCTGGAATTCCCATCTACAATCGGATTTTAAAATACTTATCCCTATAACTTATATTCAACAAATCATCAGGTCCATTTTGGCATTATTTCCTGACGACATTATACTCAACGTAGGCAAAATCCAAGTTTACTCACGTTTAAACCGCATCATTTGGTAACATGCCCCGCTACCCCTGAAGCCTTCCCGTTTCGCCTCGTATTACACTATTATTGTGATTTTCCACTCTGCATTTCTTCCCTGGCTTTCAAACTCCCTGCTCTTCGCATTATTCCTCCATGTCAGGTCTAATTTCATTCAATCCCTATTAGGAGTTTTCTGATGGTGCTTCTGTTTCTGAGTGCATGGATATCGAGTACAAGGACCAGTAGGCTTTCGAACAGCTATTCCGACTCCGGCCACGGTAACACCTGCAGTGGGCTGTTTTCATTGGTTTCCAGATTTCAGTTCTTCATTAACAATCAATAATGAGGTGAACCAGTGGTAGCTTGAACGATTTCCAAAGTGAGGATCACAGACTCGAGACCTGCGGAGAAGTGACGGAAAATATTTTCCTGACTGAGAGGCAGGAGTAACAGCAGAGTGTATTGATGGCGCAGATCAAGAAGATCGGTCTGCAATACTCTAAATATGGAAACCACCTCAGTAGTCTCCATAAAGGTTGCAGCCTTGCATTCTCACAATATATGACATGAAGCATTCCAAAGAAAACAAAAAGTAGTTATTGATGGTTTTAGCTATGATATGGTCGAAGTCACATCCGGTGTTCCTCAGGGAAGTGTGATCGGCCCTCTTTTATTCAATATCTATATTAACGACCTAAGTTCTAGAGATAGCAGTAAAATAAGATTATTTGCAGATGATACAGATATCTACCGTGAAATGAACGAAGACACGGGCTTTGAAGCTCTGTCATCGGACCATAACAACGTTCATTCGTGATGCCAGGAGTGGGGGGTTAGAATTAAATATCAGCAAATGCACCACAGTCCACTTCCTGCGAAAGTCATCACAAAAATTCCATACCTATACTGTGGGTAGAGTAAACATAAAATCTTCAGATACAGTCAAATATCTTGGAATTATCTTAACTTCTGATATATCGTGGGGATTACACATATAAAACATATGTGGCGCAGCATTGAAGAAACTAAGTTTTTTTAAACGTAAAATAGGAAGGTCCTCGGATAAAAATTTCAAAGAGAGATGCTACTTCGCTCTGGTTAGGCCACACCTCAAATACGCCGCGAACATTTTGGACCCTGGTCAAATAGATTTAACCAAAAAAATTTAAAAAATACAAAGGAAAGCAGCGCGCTTCGTTAAAAACTGCTACGGGCGTACATATAGTGTCTCACAACTTTTAGAGGGATTAAGGTGGGAGCCCCTTGAGACTCGGAGGCTACACGCTAGGCTTAGGTTGCTTGATAAATTCAGAACTGGTATTTTTCAGAGCGGCATAGAGAATATTATCATGACTCCTCACTACATCTCAAGGTCTGACAGACGCGATAAAATAAGAGAGATACACCGCCGAACAAATAGGTACAAGAACTCGTTCTTTCCGCGAACAATAAGCGATCACAATAAAAATTAAGCTCACTGAATACACTCCTATAATTTATGTCACCATTTCATCTCAAAAAAACTTAAACCTTTACACGGCTGGTGACCTAACACCCCCCGCTACATGCCCATGCGGTGGCTCGCGGGGTATTATGTAGATGTAGATTCCTTCCGGTAGAATATTCTGGAGGAAAAAAGTCCCCTAATCGGATCTCCGGGTGGGGACTACTGGGAGGAGTATATCAGTCAGAATGAAAAAATATAGTTTGAATAGGCTAATAATGATATTTGAGAAGAGAAATCTATATCTATACCGATGAAGGCAAGTTTTGCTGGACAGATTTAGCGGCTTCTCTTACCCAATCGCAGGAACGTTATTCTTTGTACAGATTCTGCCAAGCAGTTCAAAATTTTCCATCCAACTTCACAGGCTACGGGGAGGAAAACCATGCTCTGAACGTTTAGAGCTCTTCCATACGGGACGTGGTCTAGCCTCCATGTCACATTGTCATCAACTTGGGATTTTTTTCATTTACTTCTTCCATGGGCGCTAAAACCCTCCATGGATATCGGCTTCTTCAACAGCTACTGTCCAGCTTCCTCTATATCTGGCTAGTTCTCTCCATTCCTCGTACATCTTGAATGACATCATCCATCCATCTTTTCCTGCGTCTTCCTCTCTTGTGCTTCACCTATTTCCACTTCAAAGTACATGTTGAATAGTACTGATAGAGGTTACATCCATTACTTACGTTAATTTAATCTAATGTTTGTCTCCCGTCCCTCATTCGCATTGTGACGACTTTCTTCTTGTATAATTGGTGGATAATTCTTCTGTCCTTGTAATCCATTCTGAGTTTTTCCAGCAGCCTGAACATTATGTTCCAACATTCTCGAAGGCTTTATCCACACCCGAAAGTTCATACAATAGCTTGCTCACATGCATTTTTTGTGTGCCATTACTTATAGGCAGAAAAAGGCCTCCCTGGTATCTCTGTTCGTCCAAAATCCAAAATGGTTTTCCAGCTTCACCATCAGAATCCTCTCGCTGTACTGCCAGACTGACTTCACCATTCCGTCCCAGTCTACCTTCAGTACGTTGTCCACATGTGCAATCCTCTTCTCCTACATAAATAATTAGATGTGATTCACCGGTTAAGGATGGTTAAGATGAACGAAGGGAAGCCTCTATGAAGCTTTTACTGGTCCTTTACACCTTACACGATTTTGTTCTTCACCTCGGCGAATGTTCTTCCTTTTTTCCCATGCATGAAGCGTCTTCTTTCCCCTTTCCTCGCTAACCCAAATATATTTATCATAGTAAAGGTCGTAGGCTTTCCCGGCGAATAATAACAAAATAAATATTTACATGTTAAAAAGAAAGAAACTTTCAATTGTACTGAGTGCTAAAGAACTGTTTTGGGACCAGTCCTAATCCTTATGCATGAAAATAAGAGGGTTATAGCGGAAAAATCAAACTCATACCATTTAGATCGAGGAATAGATAGGATCAGGTGTTAATAATTCATATTGATGGAGTCAATATACGATTTTCCATGGAAGTAATCATGATAAATGTATAAAAACAAGAGTATACGCGTAAAAATTTAAATAAATAGGTTTAAATTTGGAGAAATTTTAAAGGAAAGGCTCCTATTTGTATCTAAATTAACTAACTACTAAAATGTTAATTGCCAGGAAGAATTAGCATGCAATGATCTCAATGGCATCTGATTACTATGCTCTTATCAAATTAATAATGCAGTACAGTATGGACTTATCAGATATTATGGTTTGTACCAATTAATATTCAATTAATAGGATCATGTCATAATTATGTGTGCTATTTTGCGCTCACTTAAAACTAAAGATTCCGTTCCCATCCCCCAATGATTATAAATTTCACATTTCTGGCACTAACCTTCATGAAAGATATAAAGTGTTTTCTCCGATCGAGGAGTTCACAAAAATGAACCTAGTCGAAGTATTTGAGAATGAATAGTGTAATTTTCAAAACACAGCTAAATATAAAGGCATTTTCGTTTTCATGCAATGCAATAAAAACTTATGTGCCTTGACAGAAAGAAATATTTTATTCTGAACATGGAGCCGAATTTCTTAGAACACTGAATTAATGGTTATTTAGTAATGGTACATTGAACACAATGGTACATTGAATTATGGTACATTGAATTATGGTACAAAATATATTTTCATTAAACGATCAAAAAACATCACAGTGTAGGTCCATGATCGAGCCGCTGAGGGCAAAATTTGTGTAATTCACGTTTGGCCATATATTATTTTGGCGCGCAGAAGTATTTTTCCACCTGTATTCTATTTTTTCACAAGTGATGTAAATTTCTCTTTAGTATTGCTCACTCGAAATAGCTGTTGGAGTTAACTTTTTTATTTGTATAATTTTAAGCATCACATTTCGCAATGTGCCTCATTTTCATGCCTATTTCCTCTCATCCGCTCAACTTATGAGTCACTAAATTATAAATTTTCTTTTTGCACATGGCTTCACTCAGTTTCATAGTTTCATTTGCTAAGACACTTCCCTGTTTCCGACTAAGAATCAGTCAATATTTAACTCACAGAAATGAATTCTTGGCGGTAACAAAACATTTCATTTATATGAAAATTGATAGTAATGAACGTTGACGAGAAAAATGATGTTCGTCGTCGAGGCATATTGAATTAAGCACTACAACTATAGGTACGTACGAGGGCTACCAAATGATAGCTTCTCAACGAATTCAATGTAAAATTCTCTCTCTCTCTTTAAGGGGTCAAAATCACTCATTTCCTTAATATAACGATGATTATTCAAAGAGAAAACATCTACATCTATATAATACCCCGCGAGCCGCCGCATGGGCGTGTGGCAGGGGGTGTTAGGTCACCAGCCGTGTAAAGGTGTAAGTTTTTTTGAGATGAAATGGTGACATAAACTATAGGAGTGTATTTAGTGAGCTTAATTTTTATTGTGATCGCTTATAGTTCGCGGAAAGAACGAGTTTTTGTACCTATCTGTTCGGCAGTGTATCTCTCTTATTTTATCGCGTCTGTTAAACCTATAGATGTAGTGAGGAGTCATGATAATATTCTCTATGCCGCCCTGAAAAATATCAGTTCTGAATTTATCAAGCAACCTAAGCCTAGCGTGTAGCCTCCGAGTCTCAAAGGGATCCCACCTTAATCCCTCTAAAAGTTGTGAGACACTATATGTACGCTCGTAGCAGTTTTTAACGAAGCGCGCTGCTTTCCTTTGTATGTTTTAAATTTTTTTGGTTAAATCTATTTGACTAGGGTCCAAAATGTTTGCGGCGTATTTGAGGTGTGGCCTAACCAGAGCGAAGTGGCATCTCTCTTTTACTTTTTCATCTGAGGACCTTCCTATTATATATTTAACAAAACCTAGTTTCTTTAATGCTGCGCCACATGTTTTGTATGTGTAATCCCCACGATATATCAGATGTTAAGGTTCTTTCAAGATATTTTACCAAGTATCCAAGAAAAGTGATAATTATACATAATAATAACACAAATATGATAAATAAATTTAAATTTCAAAGTGTGTTCTCAGAATGTTGCAAGGAACACAAGTTCACCGAGGGTAGCGAGGAGAGCAATCGGCCTCTGAACAAAGACGGAAAAATTACGCCTCCGTACAAACCCCGTTTTCAACCTCGATCACAGCAAAGTCTACCACCAATCGACATCAAAAAATGCCCGTATCGAGTCCCTCTTTGCACGGCCCGGTTCCCTCCGAGAATGCAGAGAGCGGTGGAAGAAGACGACGGACCAGTGGTGGCAATGAAAGCGGGGGGAGGTGAAGAAGGGAAGCGGAGGGAAGGGAGCGGAAGTTAAGACGAAGTGTAGGAGGCACGTCGAGGGTGCCCAGGGCTAACTAAGCTGTCAGAAGCTTCTCCCGCCCTCTCTATATTCTCATTTATGCCGCAGACCTCGAGCGAGAGAGTGGGAGGTCGAGCTGACCAAGTGGATATGACAGCCTCGCTTCTCCATCACGCCTACCCGCCCCCCCTCGAGACCCCCCGCTCTTTTATCCACGGACTTAATTTTTGCTCCTTAAGGAACCTCCTCCACCCTGCCGCCAACGTCTTGCCTCCAGGCGACCCCTTTCCCTCTCCCCCGTCGTCTCATCTCCTTCCCTTACAGCCCTTTCCTTCCCTTCCAGCTCTTTCGCACACCCACTCGCCCTCTCCAAAGCTCGATCCGAGCTCGCAAGAGGCCCCTCCGCTCTCCCCCCCCGCGGAATGTGCTCGCCGCGATGCCTCAATGAGAGAGAAATAGAGGAGAATAGTTGTTCGGGATTTTCTCCATCGAATGTCTTGCGTAAGAGGTTTCCATTGAGGAGAAAAATTGCCTGGGCCGAGGGTGGAAATGTCCGGCGACAATGGGAGTGGATCCCAGCGCTCTATGGAGCTAATTACTCGAAGAAGCGTGCGAATGCGGCAAAAAAAATGAGGATTTATTTTCATTTTTTATAAAATGGATTTGCCCGGTCCCCAGGAGGTAAAAGGGTGCATTACAGAGATCAATTCAAAAACCTGATTCGTTTGGTCTGCTAACTTGAGAGTACTAATTCCAATTTGCTCTAGAGAGGAGTGAATTAATTTTTTTTCGAGAAAGAGTTCTAGGTGTTGGAAAATCTCCACCAGAAATGCTCACACATATTCAGGAGTTCAAATATTTTGTACATTTTGCTTTATAAATTAGGAAAATTCGTGGTGCCTCAGTTGGGTATGGAGAAAGAACTTTGCGATGAGGCTGGGGGAGTATTTAAGTACGTATAAACTTGTCAATTACGTGGCAAAATATTCTCACTTCGAAAAATTGAGCAAAACATTTCCTCTTTTGGCGTGATTTTCTGATAAATATTCTCAACACGAAAGCAAAGAATAGAATCACTTGCAAGTAGAAACATCGTACATATCTTTCTATCTAACTTATGATTTCTAATCCGTCAGCATCAAATTTCGCATCGGTAACATACAGGCTTCGTCAGCCAATAATAGGCCCAGGTGGAAAGAGAAACTATGCTTTATTGGCCTAGGCTAGCGCAAAACTTTGCCAAAAAACTTATTGATGATTGTAACAAAGGGGAAATTAGACTTAGTTGGCCATAAATTTTCATCTAATTGGTATAATAAATAATGGTAACCATCAAGTACTATAAATCTATCCAAAACTTTCAAGACTATAATCGATCGAATGTATATGACTGGATGGAAGAAGTTCCACCGAGAAAGTTACAAATATATTTTGATAGTCGTAAATGGACAATTGCACCTATCGGCCGCAGGGGTCAGAATGATAGAGCAATGGCCTGTCAATCATAAGGTTATGATTGAAATCGCACCGAGGTTATGAGCCTTGCGTTCACCCATAGGCCAAGGTATTGAATCAGACGATGTGATTAAACCTTGCCAATCAGCGCAGCTAAAACCCAAGTCGAATAGAGATACTTATCATTACATGCAAAAATGCGATGATTCCGTTTTTTCCTGCGTGAGCTGAAGGGGTGAGAGTGATGCCCTTTGGACTTTATGAGAGACGAGAATCGTGACATGTGCTTAGGAAACGATTGCAGCAGCTGGTGTTTTGCTAGTAACAGAAAATGTGAGAAGAGTTCATCCGCGTAATTAGTGAAGCGGGAGGATGATATTGATCCAGAATGGAGAAAGAACCAACTGATGCAAAAGACAGCGACAATGGGGTCCGACACCCCGGGTCTCCGATTGGTAAATAGAAGAAGAAGAACTAGCAGAGAAAGTGCTAAACTCAGTATGAGGAAAGGAACGATTACAACGATTGAAACGATTGGAAGTGAAAAATGTGGAAGCAGTACAGGGCAGATTGATTCCAACGATCAGGCCCAGGTTCAAATCCCAGTGATTTCGGAAAATCCGGATCCCAGTTCCGGTGCCAAGTGGGCAGCACTTCTAGTGCAACCACCGTCATTCGAATGGGACGTTAAAATTTGGACCCCTTGGTGTATACCTCAAGTTAACCTTGTACGGAAGCAAGGTTATTCTCTGCCCTTTTTCCATTTCCCAAATAATTTTACCGATACCAACCTATTCATATATCCTTAACGATGTAAATGACCTCCGTTTTCGTTCACGTGCTGCAATTACTGCAAGCAGATTCCAGAAAGATAAACATTATGGAAGATATACGCAGTTTCAGGCTAAACTACGAGAATAATTCGGTGGTAGCAAGAAGTAGGCGCTCACGGAGGATGCAGAGAGAAAAAACCAAACATGTACTAACTAGACCAGGGATGACGAGGCTTATGGTGATTGGGTGCCAGGGAACATATATGTATAAAGATTGTACTCATGACTTGAGTGCCAACCCATAGTGTGAGACAGAGGTAATAATAATTTTTTGCTATTGGAGACATGGGTAGTTTTCAAATTAAATTTCCATTATGTTTTAAAGGTACTCACAACTATTTGTTTTGAAGTATAAATATTATATCTGAGTGTAAAAAAGTAATTATACAAATAAATACCATAGAAAATCTCTATCAGTCATGTATTACATCATTAGTCATTGCAGAATAACATTTTATAATCATAAAATTATAATTTATACTTACTCTTACTCCTGTAGCCACACAAACCAATGATAGTTTTTAGCCTCGCCAACGATTCGCCTCCACTTTGGTCTATCTTCGGTAGTCTCATTCCCTGCTCTTAGTCTTCTCAGATCCTTTATCCACGTGGTGTCCCCATCAGAGTCTGGGTCTTCCCATAGGCCTTCTCCCGTCAGGTTTACCATTCCAGTCTTATTTAATCATACTGTTATTGCCCCTTCTTAATACGTGGTTCAGCCATCTTCAACGTTTGTTTTTTTTACAATGACTGTAATATCAGGGTCGGTATGACTTCTCCCAGTGCTTTGTTTATTCTTATCCTCCAACTCTCTCCTTCACAAATTGGTCCAAATATCTTCCTTACGACTTTATTTTCGAAAGCTATGACTTTTCCAAATTTCTGAATTATAATTTTTACGAAAAAAAAATGAAAAATATTTTTAGAATTAAATTATAATGCCAAATATTAGTCGTCTAATTCAGTATATCCATGGATATTAATTCTGTTCTTGAGCAAAAGGAGGCGATTCCTACATCTACATATTACCCTGCGAGCTGCCGTATGGGCGTGTGGCAGGGGGTGTTAGGTCACCTGCCGTGTAAAGGTGTAAGTTTTTGGAGATGAAACGGTGACATGTATCATAGGAGTGTATTTAGTGGAGCTCAATTTTCATTGTGGTCGCTTATTGTGCGCGGAAAGTGTGTGAGTCTATTCGCTTACATCGAGAAAAGCACTACATTTGATGGATGACGAGCATCATGAATATCATTACCCTAGCTAAGATGTCGTTCGTCGTGAATAAGTCATGGTGAATTTACGGTAGGAGAAAAAATAAAAAAATATGTATGGGTGTCGACAGATTCCGAGTTAGGAAGATGCGGCTAAATCTATGCAACATACAGGGAAAAAAGCAGGCATAATCAAATGGAAAAATTTGTGTCAATGAGGAAATAATTTATATTTTATTTATCACCATTAAGTTTTAATAAGCTTCTTGTTTCATGAGGCCTGAGGGGGAGAGAGGCACTGCCCTTCTCTGCCACGTACATTCCCTGACAACGCCCTCGCATGTCATCTGTGCTAGAAGGGTAACACTCAATGGGTTATAGTCACTGGAGAAGCGTTCTACAGTTTTCTACATCTACATACTGCCACGCGAGTCGCCGTATGGGCGTGTAGCAGGGAATGTTAGGTCACCAGCCGTGTAAAAATTTAAGGTTTTGGCAGGTGAAATGGTGACGTGAATTATGGGGGTGTATTTAGTGGAGCTCAGTTTTTATTGTGGTTGCTTATTGTGCGCGGAAGGAACGAGTTTTTACACCTATCTGTTCGGCAGTGTATTTCTCTTATTTTATCACTTCTGTTAGACCTAAAAATGTAGTGAGGCGTCATGATGATATTCTCTGTGTCGCTCTGAAACACACTAATTCTGAATTTCTCAAGCAACCGCCTAGCGTGTAGCCTCTGAGTCTCTAGGGGCTCCAAACTTCATCCCACCAAAAGTTGTGAGACACTATATGTTCGCTCGTAGCAGCTTTTAACGAAGCATGCAGCTTTCATTTGTACTTTATTAATTTTTTTGGTTAAATCTTTATGACCAGGATTCCAAATGCTCGCGGCGTATTCGAGGTGTGGCCTAACCAGAGCGAAGAAGCGTCTTAAAGAGGAAGGAAAATACAGTGGTATTGGAGACGAATATCGAAGACCAAAAAATAAAAAAAAGATAGGCTAGGAAGCAGAAAGAAGATAAGATGAGGAAATGGAGCTATTGAAACATGATGGAGACAATTTTGAAATGGAAGGCACGGTGATGTAGAAGAACTAAGTACCCAGAACACGGCTAAACGTCATATATTTATGAGGAACGAAATAAAAAGTAAAAAAAAATCTAAAGATGAAGTAATGCATCCATTACTTCATCAGATTTTTTAAATTTTTATTTCGTATTTTCGTACTTAGGTTAAGGTTAGAGCCCCTTCGGCGATATACGTATAGATGGGTAGTGGAAAAAGTTCCCACTATGCAATACAATAAGCAATGATTAGGGAGGGACAATAAAACGGACCACATCTACATCTACGTCATACCCTCCAAGCCACCCAAAGGGTGTGTGGCAGGGGGTGCTTCCACACCAGGCATCCATGAACTATACGGCAGAACACCGAGACTACATTGAAACCAGCGTACCACACATGCAACGCGCCAATCAACAATCTACTAACCAAGAAACATTCCATCGTCTATTGTTCCAACATGCAAGGGGTACAAGGACTACTACTACAGATTCAAAATATCATGCATAAATAAGAACATCAATATTTACATCATGCATAAATAAGCACGTAGAGAATGTAAAGAGAAATATCCAAAATCTAGCTAATCTCTTTATTCGCACAATTCATGACGATGATCAGATCTGTTATGGTCCAAAATGGTACGCGGAAAAAATGACATTTGTTACCTATCGGTTCTATAATCTATCTCTCTAATTTTATTGGCGCGATCTAATCTGCCGTAGTACGAGGGGGCTAATAGTGTTTTTTACGTCGTCAGAGAAATGTTTTAACTGAAATTTAGCTAAGAGGTTAAGCCTATAATTCAATCTACGCTGCGATATCGATTCCCATCCCAATTCTTCTAACAATCCAGACACACTAGTAAACTTATCATAACATCGTTTCACAAATCTAGCTCCTCAAGTCGGGAAGGATGCCCATGTTCTCCATCTTCAGCGAAAGTCACGAGTAATATAATGTAATTTTTGCCAGCGATCAGTACGGAAGGAATAATTCTATACTGAGTGGACAGTGTCGCGTAATCATGGAATATGAGACATGTGGTAATTCGGAACATGGAATTCTTATCCCTTTGCAACCAATGAGCTCGAATGACTCTACTTCTCACACTCTAGTTACTTCATAATGTCAATCACCCTTACCCCGCACGTCACCACGAGTGTCACACGAGAGAAAGAGCTTGTCTCGAGAGTTTTCGGCGCGGTGCATTAAAACTCGAGGTGAGAGCTAATTTAACTTTCGAGGGGGAGAGAAGGAACCACGAGAGAGCGAGCGAACAATTTATTTTATTTTTTTTTCAAAATTTTCTCCGTTCCGACGCGACCCAAACAATTTGCGCCGCCATTCCTTGACGAGACAGCGCGTTATTCCATCCCGCATCATCACGGCTCATCCGAATGAATTTCGGAAGAGTGTAACCCGATGATGAAGCACACCCACCACCTCTACGAGCGCGCACACAGTCCCGGCGACCAAACGCACACCCTCCCCCGACCACCCGGCACATTGTCGAAGGGATACTTCCTTGAGTGAACGCCGGAGAAGTGAAAAATGAACAAAACCCGAGCCGTAGCCGTCAGAACCCCGAACCCTCAAAAAATATATATAAAAATAATAAATATAGCCCTCGCACACCATCCCCAGAAGACAAGAACTTCCCCGTGCATCAAGGCTGCGGGTATAAAAGCGCTATTGAGTGTCATTTCAAAAATGGAGTCGTGAGGAGGGGAGGGGGAAGGCGGTGGGAGGGCGAAAGAGCGCAATATGAGTTATCGTGAAACATTTCCGTCACATCCAATCCATAGCACTCATCACACGACTCACGACACTTTTTCGGCTTTTTCGCATTAATGCAAATTCGACGTCATTCCACGTGAAGGGTGACGGGGAAAAAGGGAACGCTTCGGGGGCGAGGGGTGGGGGCTGGGGGGGGCGGTGTCGCGTGGGAGGAGAGGAGGCGGCGTCGAGAGACGGAGGGCGTCCCGAAAAAACGACCCTCGCGAAAGAGAAGGGAAAGCGGACCGCGAGCCTCGTCTCCGATGGAGTGGGAGCGAGGTTCGCTTCGCGCGGGGATCGGGTTCGTGGAGGACAGGGGGCGGGGGGGAGCCGCGTCCGGGGGTGGGGGGCGCGTCCGGGGGCGTCGGGCACACGCAAACAGAAACCATTCCGCTCCCAGTTAGTCCCGAAGCACTCGCGGTTGTTTTCCGGGGAAAACGGTCCCCAAAACCGATCCCGGGCTCCATCGGCCCTCCTACGACTCTCTCCCGAGGTCCCCCAAAAGGGGAAGCAATTCGAGACGAAGGCTTAAGGGTGTGAAAGAAGGGTATTTTATAAGAGGCGGGAGGGGTGGAGGCGTGTGGAGGGAGGGTTTCGTGGGCTCCGGGATGGTATAGGGACGAACGGACGCCCGGAAGATTCCGCGGGAAAGAAGCCCGGGATGGGAGGAAGTGTTGGGAGGATTTTTTTAGTCGGCGGAGGCGGGTTTGCAAAGTGGAGGCGAAGTCGGGGGTGGGGCCGAGGGCGTGGAGGGGGGGGGTAGCAAGGTGGGAGGATGATGTGAGGCGAGGGGGCCCCCGCCTCGACGAGAGTAGATATTTGTCGCCGGAATGGAATTTCAAACTGTGCGGGCCCCGGAGTGGTGTAAAAATACCACCGTCCGAGTAACGCGTCGTGAGAGAATGGTGTGTGGCAGGGGGCCGGGGCGGAATGGTATCGGATGTGGTGTGGCCGGGAGGAGGAGGAGGAGGAGGCTGCTGCACCCCAGAGAGGGGGTGGGGGCGTGGAGAGGGGGCCGGGAAATGCGATAAACGGGGGAAGATGCTTACGGGTGGAGCACGCAGGCGGGTGGCGGTGGCGAAAACGGCGGGGATGGCATGGGAAATGTAAGTTAGGGATATGAAGAAATGGGTAGTTGGGAAGTAAGGGGAGCCGACGTAGGCTGGAGTTTTTCGAGAGTGGGGAGATTAAAGAGCCTCTTCCGAGGAGGGGGGGGACGGGCGTGTGGCGGCGGGTGTTGCGAGCACCGTCAGCGAGCATACTCGCCTCTTGCACACGCCGCGAAATTGGTCTGCCATGCTCCCCGTAACTATACGTCTTTTCTTCTGAAGGAGAGTCCTTCATTTCAACACTCTGCCCTTCGGTTTCATTTACTTTTTAACCAATTTAGAGATATGGTGTTATGCATAAAACTTGAAGTTATTTTGGACTAATCCTCTGAGCCAAAATGCTTTTTCCACGCTGAAAAATGTATTTTTTCAATGTTTACCATCATTTCCGAGGGGTAAGATGGCATACATGGCTTCATAATCTCATTCTTGTTCGAGTAAAGCCGACTTATCATAAAAATTTAAAAAATCAACTTCTTCCTTTATTTTTATCGAAATACCTAAGTGTATAAATAAGAATATTACAATGCATATTTACAATACAACGGTTGGAAAATCAATGTTTCCCAACCGCAATATTGTCCAAAAAGGGTAATATACCATTTGGTGTAATCTTTTTCTTGGATATCCATTTTATAATTAAATAATAAAAAAGCACGTTTTCAATATAATAAACATTCCGTATACATATCCGTTATTGTCATTTTCCTTATAACTGATGAACTCGCTTCACGTTCGCATATAACCTGGAAATGTCACAATAAATACTGAAAATATGGTCCATTCAAGCATGCGAGGAGTTTGGGAATAGAATATGCGATGAAAGAAAGATGCGAAAAATTCCTTGGGAATATAATGACTTTAATTGCAAAGTATCTCCCTTTTCCCCAAACCCTCCCCTCTCCATGCTTAGTACTCACTTCCACAAGCCCTGACGTCGGCTCAAAAACTGGGTGCAGGGAACACTCCGAAGCGTACCCTAGGATGTTTATATGCGACACTTTCAGACTGGTTGGTTACTTGTAAAAGGCGACAGACAGCTGATGTCATTTGCACCATCAAAGATAATTGGCAGGATAGATGGGGAAACGATTATTTGAGAATGGAGGAAGGGTGGAGAGAACCCTAGCGTGGGCGTTTGTCAACTCTTTAACGATAGGCGCCAAGAGGAACACAGTTTAACGTCCCATACGACGCACGTGGTACGACCCTTTTTAAGTTTTCTCCACATGGCATGCAAGTAAGGATAGGAATTACACGAAGAATTATTCTCCGCTGCCGGGATTTGAACTCGGGGTGGGAAGCCAGCACATCAACCCAATCCCCCGATACCTTCGATCTTCACTCGGCGGCTATTTTTAGTACTCCTGGCATATACTAAGTCTTTCATTTACTATCATCCTCATACCACCCTGCGAGACGTCATAAGTCCGTTAGGCAAGAGGTGCTGAGCTCCGTTTCCACGACAGTCGCATGGAGTACGGTTCGAGGCACCTGTAACGCCAAATTTCCCCATGAATGCACGTAACTATAACATGTAGTTCTAACCAGGGATGTTAAGCGAAATCGGAACCAAGCATATAGTTTCGTTCCGGAACGAAAACGAACGAACGAAAATATAGGCTTCCTTTTTTACTATAGTTTCGGTTCTGAATGAAACTATATCTACAGCTTGACTTTAGTTTCGTTAACGGAACGAAAGTAGAATTTTGAACGAAATATTAAGTTCCGGAACCGTTCCTTCTTTTGAATAGTTTCAGTTCAAGTGAAGTGGCAGATTGACTTTCGGTTCCCACTCATGATTCAGGGCCCGATCGGGTCTTATCTCAGGGAATCATCGACATTACTTGCACAGCAACAGCGTAAATGATGGGAATCCTTATGGTACAGGGTTCTAGCGCCACCATCCCTGGCGCTAGCGTCACAGTGGAGTAAACGGGAATATAAAGCGAGATAGCTAGAAAAGGAGCGCAATGAGGATGATGGCGAGATGCCTCCGTGCTTGATAAACGGAGTAGGGTGTCACCTGTTTTAGTAACCATTCAATAGGTATCATGGATGCGGGAATAGCAACTCTGTGCAAATTTCAACACTTGTTTCTCAATTGCTCGCAGCAATTCCTGGAGAGAGAAGCAGAGAGTTAATGTCAGCAATGCCAAAGGAGTCGAAATAAATGTAGGGTTGTTATGCCGGCGCACTGGTACCAACGTCAGTGCTGGCAACATCTATTAAGGTAGTCCGAGCGAGAGTGTTCCGAGCGAGAATAGAGACCATATTCGAATTAAACCTTTTGACTTCACCAGCTGTAGGACTCATCAATTAAATATTGCATTATAATTGGTGCAATAATATGGTTTTACATGACAAAAATTGTAAGTAATCAAATGAAAATATCTAAATAACTCTTTCACTTGACTCATTTTATTTCGCGCGGTGCGTTTGAAACTCCTTCGAAACGGAAGGTTATCTGTGATACCCAAGAACCTACTGCGGTGACAACATGATTTATTTTCAAATATAGTAGAGAAAACATACAAACTACACGCTGCTAGTTTTTTTACGACATCTAAGTGTTAGAAATACCTCATTTTGTAAATTATCTCTCTCTGGAGCGCATTTACGTACCATTGGCGGCCCCGGTGGCGGCGGGGTAAAGTCCTCACATGCCAACCTGAGGGTCGCGGGTTCGAGTCCCGCCTGGGTAAAATTTTTTCTGCCCAGGATATGGGTGTTTGTGTCTCGTACGTTGTTACTGTTGTTCACCCGACGTAAACTGGCCCATTGTGCTGTATTCGGGGTAATAAAGATAAATAAAATAAATAAATAAATAAATTTCCCACGTAAAAGGGCTGGTATTTTTTGGCAAATATCTCCGAAAGTAATGTGGTACGGGGTTGAATTTTTGGTGTCATTAGAAGGGTGATATATTTTTTTTAATGAGACCAAATTCATTGATTTCTAAGTAAAATAATATTCCGCTCGTACTACCTTAATAGGGGAGGGAATGTGGAAGAGGAAATTTGAAAGAGTGATTGGAGGGTGAGGTGCATGCCGAGGGTCTTTTATTGCCCGGCCTTGCAAGCCTGTGTTTTTCTTGATGAACCGATAATGAAGGCAATTTATCGCTCAGAAACCGTCACGAAGCAGTGATGAGTTAGTATGGTAAGTTAATGTCATAGTTGGAGGTCGGCCCGCTGAGATGTAATGAACGTGCCTGAGAATTTTTTTAAAACATGATAAATCAAAGCTTGGGTTGGCTAACTTATTATTTAGAGCGCTAAAAGGCATGATAAGATTCAACATTCTTCAGCGGAGCAAGAGCGTTGGTAATTCCCACCACTAATCTCAGTTATATTGACCAAACTTCAAATACTGGAAAGTCAGAAGGCACTTTTTACTATTTTACCTCTTTTAGAAATTTTAGAATGCATTCCTTTACCTCACTCTATCATACGTTTCGATTGAATTACGAGAGTCGTAAGAGCTTTGATGGCTTCTATTAGTGATGTGAATAGCATTAAGTGTAGAATAGAATGATTTTTTTGAACCTGATCTTTACCAGAGAGCTAAATTTTCCATTAACTCCGAAGAAACTCCATGGAATCAAGCGAGTTAAGCCTTGTAGAAAGATAACTCATGAACGCTGTTCATTCATTTGCCATGGGTCTAACCATTTTACGTTCGAAATTTCAGTTCACGAAAATAATAAAATGGAGAATGCATGGAAAGTAGACGGGAAGAAATTTTCCAGAAGACCGTATTATCACCACCAAGCGTCATCATGTCTTATCCTTATCCTGCCCATTCTTATAATTATTAACCAGGCCTATTTGAGCGGCAGTGCCTCTATGGTGGAAAAAATGCGTAAATGAGCTACCAGTCACCCGTAGTCCAATGGCCTTACAAATTTACAGGACAAACCTCTTGCCATGACTGCCTTATGCGAGGCGCTTAAAGATAGGAATCGGTAGCATTTCGGAAAGCTCTGTATCTTGACCACGGAATGTGAAATGCTCAACAGTTCAGGGATACAACTACATTAGTGCTTATTTTGGTTGAAATGGTTGATGACCCCAAACAGCAAGGAAGCTGACGACAATAGGTGACGTCTTAAATAACCACTCAAAGATTAAAAACGTCACTTCATGGATCCGATAAACTTATCCTCGCAAAACCAAATTTAAGACTTTTATTTCTCCAACGAAATCTAAGAGGCGATAACCGCTCATGTTAATCTTATGTAGCATTTCACGCTGAGCTTCTTATTACAACTTAGTCCAAAAAAGGACAAATAATGAAACGGGTATAAGAAGTATAAATGTCTTCAGACCAGTTGGTCAGGCCAGTACAATATTTTCCTCTCCAAACTCGTCCGAGGAGACCCCACAAGTTATAAAAACCGAGACCCGTGATGGGTCGTAAAACAGATAGGGGGGAACAGCATACTTTACGTCTTGAAAAGAAATTTCTCCATCTCAAGACGACAGTCCCATCGGTAGCAAACCCTAATCCCAGTCTCATGCTCTCTGCCACGATAATTCCACATCTGAACGACAAAAAACAGCCCCCATAAAACGCTTGGTAAGGACGTCTACCATTCCCGCTGAGACAACCCGCAAAATGAGGACGTGGAACGCTGTAGTGAAGTTCACACGGATGTAAGAAATACGCGATGACTTCATACTTTTAATCTCACAAGTAAACACAATGAAAATGATGATTTCGGAGAGTTACACGGTGATTCAGTGAGAAATTCGCGGAGAGATCCGGGGATGAAAGAAAATTTTTCGGTCATATAGGCATACAAAATTTAACTTCAGTTTACGAAATCCATCTCAATATCAAGGAATAAATACTTTATTATCATTGATTTTAAATTGCATGAATTTTGAGAATCATACAATTTTTAATAAAAGTATTGTTGAAATAGATGTGCGGGAACCCTCTTGAGTTCACTCGGTTTTCAAATCCAACATGAGAATGGTATTTTGACGCATCAAAATATTTCTTTTCTCCAATAATCACGGCAGTATACCTTGTTCAAGTATATTGCTAATTAAGCTAATTAGAAACATTATTGGCGTATTTGTGAGATGCAAGGAGGGCAGCCAGATTCGATTTGAATAGAGCTTAAAATCACATAAAAGTGTTTGCTAATATAAGCACGCACCAAATTACGCTCAGGGAAATTACTAGATCATCCATACTTATTTCTACAATATAATGGCCAAGGCGATTTTCTTCGACGCCTGTCATGCAAATAAAACTTATATCTGCTTCTATTTTACTTAATAAATTTTAGAGACACCTCATCATTGGGAACGTTTCACTGGAGCTGTTCGATGCTCTTTCCCAATTAGCCTCAAGTACACTTAGACTCGAAGGCTGAACTAGTCGAAGCCTCATTCACTTACCGCCAATGATATCCTAGGACCACGGTCAAACTGATCAGGGTTTCAAAAGTTGATAAGGTGATTCTACTGATAGCCTCCACACCAAAACCTCCGTAAACTTGGAGCTAATGCTTAAAACAATGAATTCGGAATGCAGACCGAAGAGATCCGTCCTTCGGGCCTCTCCAAGGGAGAAGGCACGCGCCTATCCCCATCTTCCACAGTCGGTGGAAGACCTCCGACAAAAACCCCCACTCTGGCCATCTTACGACGCGAGTACCCACACAAGAAGCACTTCCCGACGCCGCCATCAATATTTCCTTACATCGTAAACCGACCCCATCGCGTCGCATCCCCACACCACTATCCCCACCCTCCTCCCCCACCCCCTCCCTCCTCCCCACCCCCTCCATCCCCCATTTCCATAGACAAGGGGACGAGGAAGAAGGGCTTTAAAACGGACGTCGGGGTCGGGGACGGAGAGAGAGGCCGTCCCGGGGGAGGCAGAGGGATGCTATTCCCCCCCCCCCCTTCTCGCCCAACCCCCGCACCCCTCTCCCTCCCCGCGACGCCACCGAGGAGCCGCAGAAGCGAGACTTCCAAAAAGGCGGCGTATTTTCGCCACCCTCTCGATGGCACTCCACACCCCCAACGTCATTTCTCCCATTCGCCCTTCCCCCCCTCCAGCACCCCCCGCCACACACACTCGATCTCTAAACCACTCTCGACGAGCGGAGGCCACGATGGCACGCGAGGGTACCCTTAGCCATCGCATTGAGGCCAAGTGCCTTCGACGGTGAGGATGGCGAGAGAGGAATGGGAAAAACCACCCTTCCCTCCGAGCCTCCCTTGTCATCCGTCCGGCCTTTTTCCGAGCGGAATGAAGAAAGTTCGGATGCCATTAGACTCTCCACCTCACCTGGGGGGGGGGGGGTCGGTGGTGCGGTGGTGGGTCATCCGAGGAGTGCCATCGTAAAGACGCTCTCAAAGAACGCGCGGTGGCCGAAGGCGAAGTGGCCGAGGCAAATGAAAACATATAAAAAGACTATTTGGCTCGATCGAGCCCGATAAAATATTCCTTGACGCTGTAAATATTTCATGCGCGCCAATACTTCCCATCGCCTTGCTGCATTTTAAAACGGCCAATCGTTTGGGAACGGGTCTCCGTGAGATATTAACAATCAGCACTTAGATATACTAGAGTCCAATTTTATCTTAACATTTACAAGTTTATGAAGCCTTTAAGTCAAACGAGATACATAGTCGCAAAAAAATACACTTTTACGGTGACTTCCGGATGCATAATTTTCCAAGCGTTCGCGGACCTCTAATCAATATGATCATACCGGGGGGTTGTGTTTGAACCGCTCGAGATAATTCCGTACTCGTAACTAAGGAGTCCCGTGGAAGAATCACGAAAGGTTCGAGATTTTGGTGTACTTGAAACATTTGTAAAAATCTCACACAGACTTCCCAATCGAGTTTTTATCGCGGTAATATTCTTAATAGATTTTATTTTCCGATTGACGACACAATAGCAACATATAAATAATTTAATATATCCATCCGACTGAGTAAAACTTGCCATAATTTCCAACCGCTCGTTGATGTACCACGTGACTCCTTAGTTACGTGATTGAGATTATCTCGAGCGGTTCAAACACAACCCCCAAGGGCATACCAGACCATACTTCCAGGGCTAATACGCGGATATCATAATCGAAATTGGAAACAAATCATCCGACAGCAAAATACCGGTATTTTTCCACTCGTCAACGGCTTGCACAAGGATCGAACAAGATTTAGAGCTTCGAAATTTGTGAGTGAAATTACATGTTCCTTTACCCCGAACGCTACGGAGCAAGAAAGAAAGCGATCAACCTTGTCAGCTTTGTCATTTTTTTATCGCCGTGGAGAAAGGTACGTTTCTTTCACTTGAAGTTCTGTTGAATCCAGCTGGATGATGGAAATGTACTGTTCTGTTGAATCCAGCCGGATGATGGAAATGTACTCGAAACTCCGGATGTGGGACGTCTGGAGAAGTACGTTAAATGTGGTTCGGAATAGCCTACATTCGTCACACAGAGCAGCATCTTCGCGAAAATAGTTTTACACATACTTCGCGCTATGATTGTTTTTAAAGTTGAAAGGATTTGAAACTTAGCGGCTGCGAGATACATCGTGGCCCCTAAGCGAATGCGAATGACAGTAGGAGAGAATTAATGTTCTGAAGCAATGAAAATGTGCAGTTGTAAATTAATGATGCGGATGTATATAAGTGGTCAATTAAGCCAATGTATGAGGAATAAGGTTTTTGCATTCTCTTCTTGAAGGGAAATTCCTGGTCTCACTGGATATTCTATCGCTACATTATGGTTAAATAATTTGGTTTTAGAGCTTACCATTCAAACCTACCTACTCAGTACATGAACGCAAGGAATTTAAGATGAAGATAAAATATTTCACTCTTGCATGGAATGTAAAAACAACCTCTAATGAATTCTTCGCCCAAGTGTACATTGGCGTCATATACTTAACGCCTGGCTATTCATTTCGTGGTTGCTATCACTCCAATGCTTATCACTAAGGTATGTTTAAGTTTTTACAGCATTTGAAATGATTTTTATACCAAGAATACCAAGGAAAACAGTTGTTCCTTTGAGTATGCTACTTGATATCATTAGACCAATGACGAAAAATTGCTGTTTCAAGCATTATTTGCAGTAAATACCCAATAAGAGGTAGTAAATGAGCTTAAACTAGTCTCCCATGGTTTAAACACTCACTGTACTCAGCATAGAGTGTAACGAAACATGCGACAAAAGTAGCCCACCGAAAATGGAAAAATGATGTTTGATTGTACTTTAGGACTGATAGCTATTACCTATTCTACACTTAATTCACTCTCCACGCACTCCACCCAATCCTTTGACTCCACTGCCAGGCTTTGAGTGGTGGGTTGAGTCCCTTAACTGCCTAGATTAATTTACATATAAAAACTGTTCATATTCTTGGGAATGATAATTGAGGTGATTTTCTATTGTCTCTCTCAATAGCGCTCCCTGCCATCCACCACCACTTTTGAGTCCACCCCGCAAGGGGGAGTTGCCCTCATTTGCATCCAACTCACTCAAGAGCTAAACACACCCTAGACTGCTAAACCCAATAAAAGACTATACCCTGGCTCTCCCGTAAATTGCCGTCACTAGTTCAGCTCCAGAGGTAGCGTAAACCACAGTACGTTTGTGGTCATCTGTATCAACATACATACATGCTAATCACGCCATTCACTTCCGGGGTAGGCAAAGTCAAAGAATTTTGTCATTGCCGTTAGTTCTAGAAAACTGGCTGCTTTATAATCTACATTCACCTACTACCCTGCGAGCCGTCGCATGGGTGTGTGGCAGGGGTTGTTAGGTCACCAGCCGTGTAAAGATGTAAAGTTTTGGGAGGTGAGATGGTGACGTAAATATTGGGGGTGTATTTAGTGGAGCTCAGTTTTTATTGTGGTCGCTTATTGTGCGAAGAAGAAACGAGATTTTGAACTTATCTGTTCGGTAGTGTATCTCTCTTATTTTATCACCTCTGTCACACCTAAAAATGTAGTGAGGTGTCATGATTATATTCTCGGTGTCGCTCTGAAATTTGAATTCAGTTTTGTCTGTTCTGAATTTCTCAAGCAACCTAAGCCTAGCGTGTAGCCCCCGAGTCTCTAGGGGCTCCCACCTTAATCCCTCTAAAAGTTGTGAGACACTATATATTCGCTCGTAGCAGTTTTCAGTGTGTTGATTATCTTTGTATTTGATTAAATCTTTTGGTTAAAACCTTAAGACCAGAGTTCCAAATGCTCGCGGCGTATTCTTAGTGTGGCCTAACCAGAGCGAAGTAACATCTCTCTTTGATCTTTTCATCCGAGAATCATCCCATATTACGTTTAACAAAACCTAGTTTCTTCAATGCTGCGCCACATATGTTTTGTATGTGTAATCCCCACGATATATCAGAAGTTAAGATAATTCCAAGGTATTTGACTGTATCTGAAGCTTTTATGTTTACTCTACCAACAGTGTAGGTATGGCATTTGTGTGATGACTTTCGCAGGAAGTGGACTCTGGTGCAGTAACTGATATTTAATTCTAACCCCCACTCCTGGCACCGCGAATGAACGTATTTACGGTCCGATGACAAAACTTCTAAGTCCGCGTCTTCGATTATTTCACGGGAGATATCTGTATCATCTGTAAATTATCTTAATTTACTGCTAACTTGAGAATTTAGGTCATTAATATAAATAATGAATAAAAGAGGGCCGATCACGCTTCCATGAGGATCACTGGGTGTGACTTCGTCCATATCAGAGCTAATACCATCAATAACTACTATTTTTTCGATCACTGAGAAAGTCACTTATACAATTCACTATTTATTATTAACTCCGCATGAATGCGATTTATCTATGGGTTTTATGTGAGGACCCTTGTCGAATGCCTTCTTGAAATCAAGGAATATCGGGTCGACTTGCCTTTTCGATCCACCTGATTTTAGGATACCATGAAGGAAGAGCGCAAGCTGGGTTGAATGCCCTGCCCTTACGGGCCCTTGCAGGCCCTGCCCTTACGGAAGCCATACCGACTGCTATGTTATAATTTACGATTATCCAGGAATGTCATAATATTGCTGACGACAATGTGTTCGAGGATCTTGCATAAAAGTAATGTTATCGATATAGGCTGGTAATTTCCTGGGTCACTTCTATTTCCTTTTTGAAACATCGAATTGACGGTGGTATCAATAATAATCTCATCGACAATGTCTTATCCTCTCATGCCACTTCTGCTTCACTTGCACTCGTGTCATGCTTCATACTCGCTCTCTTATTCTAGAGAGTCCGTTTATTCTCCTCCTTAGAGTCTATTCTACCACATACAAAAATTACATTTATATTTTTTAATACTAAAAAACAGATAGCGTCAGCCTTTTTCTTGAACACTAAAGACATATAGTCTCTAAAACAAAAAATAATGTAAAAAGAAACAATGATATGAAATAATGTCACCACGCAGCCATCATCGCAGACTTCGGTGTCTACCTCCTTCTCCTAACACTCTTCTGTCATTCGTCTGTTACGTTATTTAATTCTGTCTCATCCTCTCACCATGGCATAAGACAAAAATAAATCACGCCCATTTCACATCTGTCTTCTACTGAAGCCTCCAACCCACGTTTTTTCGTTACCCAATCATTTCTAACCCTACCCATCCTCCTTTTCCCGACCGCACTTCTCAGGTACCCCATTCCCACTGCTCATCACATATTTCGGTGCTTAACCTGACATATTCAGGTTTCGCTGTCATATAATAACATCAGGAGGAGAATACTTTTTAAGTACATAGTGCTTTTCGCATCCCTAGTCATCCATTCATTCTTAGATATGCTCCGCCCACTCCACCCACGACTTTTCGACCGACATTCGCATTCCACAGCAAATACTTCAAGGCGCTTGAAGAAGATAAAATGGGAGAGGGTGCCAGAACAAAGGGTGTATTCGCAGAGGGGGAAGAGGGAAATTACCTCCACCAAGAGGTCATTCATTTGTTTGAACAATCCACCAGCTGATTGGTAGGTTTTGGACGGTAAAATTTTCCTAACCTCCTAATTTCTGGCATGTCGTTCCTATTACCCTCCTACAAGTAGGGATTGGAATCATTCCGAAAAAGTCGAATTTAGACTTTGAAAGAGGACTAGTCCAAGTGACTAGTCTAAGTACTAGCAAGAAAGCGGAATAAGCTCAAGTTCTATAAAGTAAGTTAACGTGCTTCTATTTCGCAAAAGTAATCCGAAAAGATGTTATTTCATAATGTTTAATTAAATTTGAACATGTTGTGACTGCACTGTGACAAAAGAGTGATGGCCTAGACTAGATTCAATACATCTAGCTCAAACTCAGTCATGTTTAAAATAAAAAACAAAAACAATTGTGGCAACAAACAAAGAGTCAAAAGATCGTTTGTGCATTGCCCCCTCATCGCAGAGAACATTGCCTACTCTTCCCTCAACTGAAGGGGGATAGAGTCACGGAATAGTCGCCTTTGTATTGCACTTCCCCTGTGGTGAGCCCATTTTTCTAAAATATATTTCCCACTTTGAAAAAGAATCTTTCACATGGCACCGATGTTATCAAGATTGGAAGGAACTTCATTAACACTTTGTGGGGATTAGAAAATTCTGACTTGATTCTCTTCCACTCCTGGACTGGTTTCGCTGACTACTCTTAACTTCCCGGTGAACAAGAGGATGTAAGTCCCATGAATAAGTTTACTCTTGCGCACTATTTTCGATATCGAATGCCACACAATGGGACAGAAAACCACGTACCGACGTCGAAACGCAAAAAGAAGCCCACACTTGTCACTTGCCTTTTCGCGCTGAACATGAAATACTGAAAAGCGAACATACACCTTAAAGCTGTTGAGTTTAATAAAAGCCGGTGGTATCCCTTCTTCCAGCTCTTTTCACTCATCTTCTCCACTACTACGAACCCCTGGCCCTGCATTCAATGAAAATGAGCTCATCCGGACAATTCTCACGATCACACATAAGCTACTATTTTCACTCGTGATATCGATAAGCTACTATTTTCACCCGAGTTGGTGCTTGTATGAATAAGTTAAGGCCTAAATTACTCGGCAAAGCTATGCGCAACTGTTTTCTTCATTGAAGGGGAGAAATGGTTCAACGATCTTGATGTAGTATGATTGATACAGGAGAGGAGTGCTGAGGTTTTTATAACTTTTTGCTACCATATTCTGATACACAACGAACTTAAAAAGAAAGGCCATAAGAAATGTTACGATTTTTTCGTCGATTTCTAATGAAGACACTAAGTTACGAACTAGAAAACTGATAAAATTAACCAGCATTCCTTAAAATTATTCAACACTTCAACTGGGATAATTGTATGACTCCCTCAGAAATAGCCCTTCTAGAATTGGTAGTATCAGATATCAAATCAGTTTATAGATTGAGATGTGAGTGTGACGCGGTGTATGTGGGCCAGACAGGCCGAAAATTTCAAAAAGAGTGAAAGAACACCAAGCCTGTGTCAAAAACAAGAAGACGACGTCGCAATTTGCGAAACACTTATTAGAACTGAATCACAAGAGTGACTTTAAATTTGAAATTTTGCATTTGGAAAATAAGGGTTACAGATTGGACGCTTTAGAGCAGTTGGAAATTTTAAACAGTGTATTCCGAAAAGAAAATATTGTTAACGACCTTTTGCACACCTCGCACTCCCCCATTCTAAACCTCCCACTATCCCACCCCCTCAGACCTCCCAACCCTCCTTAAGCTTCCTCCCTCCTCCTCCCCTCCCCTCTTCTCCCTTCACCTTTGATTGGTATCAGTGTTTGTGTCAGTACAGAGCTTTCCCCCTCCTTACCTCAGTTTATCCTATTGGGTTCCCTTCTTCTCCTCTACCCTTTCCTTCGTCCATTGCGGTTCCCTCCCCTACCCCTCACCCTCTCCCTTCACCTTCGATTGGTCATGTTGTCCTACAGAGTTCTTCCTTTCCCTTCCTACCTTCAATACCCAAGTAATTGCATCCAAAAGGGTTCTCTTCTTCTCCTCTATCCTTTCCTTCGTCCAAATGGGTTCCCTTCCCTCCCCTACCCCCCTCCACAATTAACCTCTGGCCCTTTCCCAAACATACTTCCACCTTCCATCCTCACCCCTCCCACATCACCGCCCCCACCTAAGTTGATTTGTAAATATATGTGATGGAATTGAAGAGTCATTACCGGAAGATGACGTCGAACGTCGAAACCCGGGTCGTTACAAATAAAAATATGTGGAAAAACAAAGTCAAGTGTTATAATTACAATGCCCTTCTAGAAGTTTGAGAATGCTGCCACTTTCCCTCCTAGCCATGCTCAATCTTCTAGAAAATAACAAATAGAGTTTTCATGCGCTTAAGTATTTTTATAAAAAATTTTTTTATAAAAAAAATCACTGGAGAAAACGGTCAATAAATTAATCGCTTCGAATATCGAATATCGAATTCGCAGTCGTAAAAAAGTCGATAGTCGATGACTTAAGTCGATCGAAGTTGATCGAATTTGAAAATTAAAAGTCGACCTCAAATAGTCGACTTTCGGAGTAAAAAGTCAACGTTCGACTATAGTTTACTCCGAATTTCCAATCCCTTCCAATAGGTGCTCTACCATTGGATCTCTCTTTATATATTCCCATCTTCTCCCTCTTTTTATTTCGTCCAGAATCCCTATCCTTTTCCTCCCCCTTCCACGCCGCCGCAGTATTCTGCCTCTCACCTCCTCTCCTCTCCAACCAAACCCGATACCTACCACCTCGTTCGTCCGTCTCGCCACCCAGCTCACCTCCTCCATCCATCTCCACACCCACATCCCAAACGCCTCAAGTCTACGTGCCTCCACCCTTCGCAATGATCAAGTCTCCGACCCATATGGCTCCATATTAGAGTTTTTCCCAGCTTTATCTTTACGTCTCTTCTCAGACCCCCCTCATTAATTGCCTCCTCTTTGAAAAGGCTTATTTATCGAGGGAGATAATTAAGCCTTTTCCATGTGGCAATTCTAAACCTCATGTTCCTACCACTTTCTCCAGGTCTCTTCTGCAATATACAACCCAGATACCTTAACTTCTCGAATTGCTCCAATTTTTTGACCTCCCACCCTTGTATTTACTCCGATGGAGATCATTTTTTGAAACCCGGGTCATGTTACTTCCTATCCCGAGGTAATGCAGGAGTTTTTTTTGTGAATTAGTTGACATATGGAATTCCACGAAGTTCTGAAGTTCATTTTTTAGCTCAGTAGAGTTTCATTTATTAGCTCAGTCCTCATGCAGGTGATGTGTACTTCAGTGTTGAGTATTACATTAGCCTACCGGTCGAAAGTAGGTTTCGTTGAAAGACAGAGAAAATTCTCACGATTTTTACGAAAGCAAGGAAATCTCCACCTCACCCGAGGTTTTCTACGTGTACCCACGCCTTACCCGAGTTCAAAGAAATGGAGTCATGTAAAATGTCCTGGGAAATGGGTCTACAAGGCCAGGAATCGAACCGTGGTGTTTAAGATTATCAGACTAACGTGCAGACCACCCATACCGTTTAGAGAGGGATTCTGCGGATTGATCTGACGATTAAGTAGATAATAAACCTATCCCTAGAACAAGAATTCCATTTCCTTCTCCTATTTTCAGCTAATTCATTGGCTCCCAGCGTAGTGAATTTTCGCATGCACATACCACTCCGCGAGCTGCCGTTAGCAAATGAGGCATTGGATGTTCGGAAACCAGCCATAATTAGGAAGGATTGAGTAAAAATGTTAAAGCGATGAAAAGATATAAGTAAGGAGCGTTTTGGAAGAAATCGTGCCTCGTCATATTTTCGCCGTAATCACTAGTAGTTCGCGAGAGGAAGGAATTCGTGGTCCTATCTGCATAGCAAAATATCCTCTCGAGTAGCGGCTTTTATCAGAACCACAGATGCAGTGCAGATGTAAAATAGCATCCGACATGTCGACCAAAAACTCTTCAGTTAAGAGTTTTTGTCGCTGCTATCGCCTAGAATTTTGTATAATTGGTTACATCCAGGTTTATTACACATCTCAACACAGCCCTACTAATAGCTTTATCGCGCATAATGCTCGCTTTTATCAGTTTTGAACAAAACTGAATCGAGAAAACTGTCATATTGAGGTAGACCTAAGCGTCGTGCACTAGTTTATTGTACTTTTGCTATTGTAAGACAATGTCGAAAGATGAAACCGCGATTATCAGAGGTGATATTTAAAACGTAAACAACAATAAAGTGCATATCAAAACGCACGAAGGACACAGCTCTGAAATGTCACTGAGCCACAATGGCATTCACTATGGCACCACTTGGTCGTAAGCACTACTTTATCACTCAAAATATCGAAAGTCAAACTACTGTATATACTAAAAGCGCATTCACTGCGTGAGTAGCTATTTATTACTCGCGAGTTGTTCTTGACTATAGTTTCTGATCTCGAAAAGATTAAACCTAGAGTACTTTTAATTACTCCGTTACTACGCATGTAATTCTGGGATTAGCGTTTCTATGTAGCAGTACCGAAAGATCTGGGGGTAATGGAATGGCCCCAGTTCCATAAAATATGCTGAGAAAAGGTTTCGCAGCTCCGCTATGATATTATAGGGTGCACCGAATCAGCGCATCGGACCGCTACGGCTGAAATTAAGTCCTAATCAAATTTTGGAGAATTAATACAATTTGCCTTCCCTTTTCACGTTTTAATAAGTCATTAACTAAACGTCCGGCGAAATCGCTTGCCTTTCGTACGTGTTTGCGAGTTTCGACAGCTCGGATATTAAAACGGAAACAGTTCACAAAACGTGAAATTGCCAAGTTATGTCCTCAAATATGACGAAACTTATTTTACAACGTTGTATTCTCGGAAGTTCATGCTCTACTTCTCTGACGCACGAAATTTTCCTAGGATTTGAAATTTAACTGTGTAAATGAAAGATGATCTTAAAAAATGATCGTTAATGAAAAGTAAATTAATGACTAGTGTCAAACCCTATTTTAGAGCAAACTTGAGGCATTTACGTCGCAAAAAAACGTACGAAAAGTTATTTCGGATACACGCCGCAATTTTTTTCGAATTAGTCAACGGTATAGTGCACACAATTATTCACCTAAGATTCTGGGAAGCGAGTGCGGGGGTAGGAGAAAATGGTGGCATGCAAGAGGGAAGGGAGTCGAGAGGAAGAATGGTAGTTCCTTACCCATTACCTCAATAAATAACGTATTATCTCAAGTTCAATGTGTAAAAAGTAGCATGGAAAGTTATAATTATGATGTTATTTTTTAACAGCGGACACTTTGTTCTATGGATAGCTATAATATAAATGAAATTACAAAATAATGTGAATAAATAATCGTTTCATAATGAAACTAGCTCACATTCTAAAGGTTTATTAGTGAAAAATTGAAGTTCAATCAAGGTTGATCAAGGTTTTGACATGATTCGCACACAATCCTATTCAACTCTCTTATGGTACAAATTTGTTAACCCTGATTTAATTTTCAAATACTATTAGAATTGCCCTTAACGTCGTCCAATTTCACGTTTCGTTAAGCCATCACCTAAACGTCCAGCGAAATAGCTAGCCTCCTTCAAGTTTACATGTCCCGGTGCCTCCGGTGATGAAAACAGATACAGGTCATAACTAGATAGGATACAAAAAGTGAAATTTCCTAGTTATGTCAGCACATATGACGACATTTTATTTACTTTTGGCGAGTCGCATTCTATCTATTCAAACGATGAAATGTTCCATTAAGAGGAAGCTAAGATTAATTGAGTACATTAGAGGCATTTATTTTAATTCACAGCGTTAACAGAGAGAAAGAAAATTTAAGTCTGGTTCACAGCCCAACACGGAAAACTTTTAGGGATTTATATCTCCGGATAGGGAATGGCTAAATGGGAAAATAAATCAAGTGTGATAAATAGCCATCAACGAATACCACCTGGAATTTCAGATCACATCGATGCAACGAACGACTGGTATACCTTAAATTAGAAATAAGAAGAACGGGTTTGGATGCTTTAGGTTTCAGAATATTGAAATGGCCCTAAGGCTTCTGCAGCGACGCCGAATTATTTTCCCTATCTACGAATGTAATCTCAGGTGAGGGAATTGTACCTAGGAAAAAAGAGTGGTGTCCTAGTGAGGTATATCTTAAATACAGTAAAAGTATATGTAGACAATAGAGGCAAACCGAAGGACATAGTTGAGTCCAAATTAAACGAACGTGTAGGAAATTTTCTGGACGCAGAAGTTGAAGACGTTTGCGGTGTGATAGAAGAATGTCAAGGAATATGAAAGATGATGATAGCTTAACAATTCTTGAAAACTGGAATGCAGTAGCAGTGGAGGGCCAAGAAGAAGAAAACCAGTCGGTAAAAATGGGTGGGCGAAGCGGAACGATGGGGTAAAGAGACTAATTGAGCTCTGCCTACAAAATGGACTTGTAGTTACAAAAATAATTGATATCCACCGACCGGAAAGAATTCACACGTGAAAAATATCGGGGGGCAGAAAAAAGTTTCAAGTTGGTAACTTTCCAGTGGAACAGCGAGTAAAATTCATAACATATACCTCTCGAGAGCTGATATCGACAGTGACATCGATTTTACATGGTGAAATTCCAACTGTAGTTTGAGAAAGTAAAAGCATCCATGAGGAACATCAGGCAGTAAAACTAATTGAAGAAAACCGTAAGTAGATTGTAGTTTGGCCTATCAAAGCACTTTAGGCAAAGGCAAAGTAGAGCAGGGAAACTTCTCTGAAAAGTAAAGAACCTAATTAAGTTGACAATGCATAAAAAAAGAAACGCAGCAATAGAGAAAGCGGGTGGACAAAAACAGGAAAGCGAAAACCAAGAATTACACAGGGTGTACCTATCACAGCAGATGAAAGAACAAGTCGTAACATTATTAACACGGAAAAAATCCAGCTGGTGCATCAAAGAAGAAGAAATCTGATCGGCCGTAAAGCAAGAAAGACCAGAGAAGAGTGAGTGAAAACACTAAATGAAGAGGTGGAAAACAATCTCTTCCATTAAAAATTTTAATCTGCTTATAAAACTGTAAGAATTAACTTTTGAGAACTTCCCATCAAAGTTGGAGTCATTCGTAGGGAAGGTAATCAAACCCTCAGAGAAAATGAGGATAAATCGAATAAATGTAAGTAGCTGGAGAAATGTTACAACACCAAAGCTTTACATAGCGGGACACTGAAGGATGAAGACATTTTGGGTATTGAAGAATAAGGATATCCCATACTAAGGAGATTTTGGTCGGCGGCGGCGTGTGGGGGAAATAGAGCCGACGGCGGCGGCGTGACGGCGCGGCGCGGCGTGTTTACGTCATATCGTATACGAGAGGAAAATAGTGAATAACTGGAAAATCTCAGAGCATTTTATTACAACTGGCAAAAATGTAAAGGACTATCTTAAATACTTCGTCGTCAAGGGGTTAATTTACAACCATAACTACTTTGAAGGATTTTATGTACGTGTTCCGTAGTAACTCAATGTATGAAATCCAAAATGTTAATTTCTCTCGTAATTTATGGAACCATCTCATAAAAATGCATTCATCTTTTCTGTAAACATAGGAAGGTGCTCAAATTGTTTTTGTACATCGCCAATTTTCCTATTGATAGACGCTACATTGACTCTATTCGTGCTTTGCCGACAGCAAATATGATACGCGAGGAATCTCCCGAAGAGAGTGACAGTGACAATGAGGAACAGCATGACTCAGTGCATTACACCAAGGTACATGAGCCTAGGAAGATGTGCGTTTTGCTAATGAGAAAGAATGGGAAAAGGAGAACAATCAGTGAAATATTTTCAAAATGTATTTGCAGAGAGCACACCGTCGACACTTTCCTTGGTTTCTCTGAAGCTGGAGATAGGGAAAATGACGATGAGGAAGAACAACACGGTTTGTAGAATGATAAATTATTTCTAAAGCCGGTACGGTATCCCACGGTAAATTTTGTTGTAAATTTATTCATGAATAATTCATGAATACTCTCAGAGTTACACTGCGCAAGTGCACGCAAATATTCGGTGGATTTCTGTAAATACGACAACTCTATAAATTCTTCATGTAAATCGGTCACTGATAGGCTTTTCTGCGCGCATGCACTTTGACCACCACCATCACGTTCTCGCTGTATCTCGAACCTCGAATGTTATACTATTATTTGATAAATAGGTAATTTTTTGACGTTGGAACTCGCTTCTCGACATACTCTTGCCGTTTTGCTTTAAATTAAGAAAGGGATTTGTAGACTATGCGAGATATATTATGGTCAAAATTAACGATAAAATATTTTTTATCGACGAGAGGGAAATCCCTTCCTTCGTATTTTCTAAACAGAAAATAAAGAAATTACTTCGTAATTAGCTTTATTTGCGGTTACTTGGACATAAATTAATATTCAGGTATTAATATATAAAATTGGTACCGTGCATGATATTTATCAAGCGTCAATTTTTTGCTGAGTACATTTGTTGCTTCACTCAGAGACTTTCAGAGCGAGAGGATTATACCTGATTTCTTTATAATTTCCGATATCTGAACGAACTACCTCCAAAAATATGAAGTTCGACCAAATCCAAGCAAATTTTATTAGTTTTCGCGTGTAGATACAACCATTAGGAGTAATATTAAGAATGATACGCGTAAAAATAACTAGAATCTGAGGAAAGTATCAGTAGGCCATATCATGAGTTGATAACCCCACGTCATGTTCTCCGAAATCTTTCTTAATGAATGGTAGTCTCTAGAATAGTAGCGCGCTCGCCTTGCGTGAGAAGGATCGTGGTCTCGATTCTCCATTTCAGAACTTTTAAGTGAGCCAACTTTTTTGAGTTGCTACATTTTTTCAATTTCAATAATTGTAATATTTTTTACACAGTGATGGATGGTCTTATCAGATCGTTATTTCTACCTCTAGTTTCGGACTTTTCCTACAGTTAAGATAGTTTCGGCGAATCTGGCTGGGGAACTGCTACATATGGATTCTGACGAGTTCCGTCGAGAGCAAACATGCTTGTTCTTGCAATTCCTTCGGTTCATACGTATGGCTAAAGTAAATCTAGGGTAATTACAGCAATATGAGTGTGCTATTCCATATCATGCCTTCGAGGTCCCGCAAAAGTATCTTCTCTGCTTCTCCTTTTCGTACAGAGAATACATTATTTATGGTAGCACAAAAAGTTCACTTCTCGGCTGTCAGCCGATCAGTGCCAAATTCATGAATTTTTCCTGCTCGTGAAACATGAGGTCCAACAGTTCACGAAACTCTCTTCATGAATATGGAATTCATGGATAAATTAACGAAAAAAATTACCGTGGGACACCGGCTTAATTCATTTAAATTATAAACATGTTCCCCTTTCTACTTTTAATTCTTCCTTCTGAAGAACTATTGTTCCAATTTCCACTGTGATAAATTTATTCCGACCGGTTTCGCTTTTTACAGCATCTTCAGATTACTTAGATATGTTCCGATTCCACTCCATCAAGCCTGAAACCACGGAGGCTGTGAGAGTATTGAGAAATGGGAAGGTTGCAGGCGTTAATGGGATATCCAGTGAGATGATGAAGTGTGGATGTAATTTACTCATTTTACGGCTATGTGAACTAAATAATTTATGCTTACAGGCTTCTGTTATTCCAGTGGATTGGAAAAATGCAATCATCGTTCCATTGTATAAAGGGAAGGGAAGAAAGACCGAATATAATAATTATCGGGCCACTAGTTTATTGAGCACTTCGGGAAAAGGGTTCAGAAAAATTTTAATCAAAAGAGTGAGGAATATTACTTCTGAAAGAATATGGGATTTATGCCTGGGAGAGGATGTAGTGACCAGCTTTTCGCGCTTCAGCAAGGGATAGAAAAATATATGGGCGTCCGAAAGAAAGTGTATTGCGTGTTTGTTGATTTAGAGAAGGCATATGACAGGGTAAATAGAAAGAAGTTGAGGAAGGTTTTGAAGGGTTATGGAGTGAATGGATAGTTATTGAATGTAATGATGGCGATGTACGATAATAGTAAGGCAAGTGTGAGAGTTAACGGGATTCTGAGTGATTGGTTTACAATAAAACAGGGTGTAAAGCAAGGATGCGTAATGTCACCATGGCTGTTTAATGTATTTATGAATAAATATGTTAGAGATGCATGTAGTGAAACGACGATGTTTTGACTGGAAATGTAAACGTGCGAGTTCTACTATATGCGGATGATGCTGTTATGATCTCCGAGAGCCAACAGGGATAACAGAACCTCCTGGATAAGTTTTGTGAAGCATCAGAGAAAATGGAATTGAGGGTAAATGCGTGCAAGACCAAAGTAGTAGTTCTTGATGAGTAGAATGGGGAGAATAACTGTATGATGAGGGCCTATGGTGAAGTAATTGGATAAAGTGATGATTTTTTGTGCTTACGTAAGATGTTTTTGAAAGATGAACGGATTGATGAGGAGATAACGAGAAGTGTGGATGCTGGAAGGAAAGTTGTAGGTAGTATGTGGAGCATATCACGGAATGAGTGCCTGTCTAAGGAAGCAAAAATCGCCGAGTACAAAAGTGTACTTTTCCCCACTTTGTTGTATGGTAGTGAAATATGGGTATTTCATAATGGACATAAGAGGAGACTAAACGCCGTGGGTATGAGTTATCTGAGGAGTATTTGCGGCAAAAGTAGGATGAATAGGGTCAGGAGTGAGTGGGTAATAAATGAATGTGGGTCAGATGATCCAGGAATGGACATATATGAGAGAAGTGTGCTTCGTTGGTTTGGCCATGTTGAGAGAATGGATGAGAGTCGAAAAGCGAAGCAGATATATAAGAGTGAAATGAATGGTGCGAGAGGTAGAGGTAGGCCGAGAAAGTTGTTGAATGTGGTTGAGGAAATTCTTTGGAGGGGGAATATTAGGAGTCTTAAAAATAGGAGGGCGTGTATGAAGCAGTGTTACGGGGGTAAATGAAGAAAAAGAGGTTTTTAAGGATAGGTCAGTATGAAGGAAATTATTGAAGCAGAGTTAGATTTACAAATATGTATTTATGAGTGGAACTTAGTGACTCTGCCTACCCCGGAACGGAACGGCATGAATGCTATGTATGTATGTGTATGTATGTTTATATCCTAAATCTGTTTTTTATTGACCCACAATCTTCACACCTCATTATTTGACCACTGTACTTTGAGTGTTCTGTATTTTCCGGTACCATTGATCTCACTTCGTTATCTCTGTCTTGCCCGGTTTGTCTTATATTATCCCCTAGCTTTTTTGGTAGTGTTTTAATGCCTCCCCTTCTCTTGACATGTTCATCAACAAGCGCCACCGACCTCTGCCTAAGATACGTCCGCCTTTTTTTCAATTTCGGGTTTTTGTTTCCATGGCATACGATGTAGGAATTTACCCCAGCAACATTTAGCATAGCGTACAAAATTATTATCAGCCAACGTCTCGTAATTCTTGAAACATTGTATGTTGCACATAACTGATTCAATGTATCTACTCCTGATTTTGTCATGTTATAAAAAGTTATCATTTCTGGCTTTCTTTCTTCTCCTGTACATTCATCTATTTTTTATCATGATGCATAGTCGAGATCATGAGAATATTCTTGTTCTTTCTTGGAATATATGACGTCAAAGTACAACCCTGGTGGAAAGCAAATAACCTTGATATTTCTGGCCGATTTTTTGCTTGCACGAAGCAGGGAGGTAAATCTTGTGTATTTTTGCGAATAGTACCAACCATGGTAATTTCGCATCTCATGAGATCATCTGCCAAACCGAAACTGGTGAACCAATTGCCTATTGCCATGTTTCGACCAGTCCCGCTAATAGGGGAGCATAACCTCTTCACAACATCAGAAGGACTGTTGCAGAGCGAATAAGGTCCATAGGGTTATTTTCCAGTATAAATTTCTAAGTTTAGACATAAAAATCCCGAGCATCTACCAATGCAAAAATTTTAACCCGTACTTATTTGGCTTACTTGGGATGTATTTCCGGAATGCTCAACGACCTCTAAAACCCTCAAGTTTCTCATCAACAGTAGTTTATTCACCAAGAGTGTAAGCACTTTTGCAATTGCCGACAAGTGTCCCAAATATCTCACGAATCGGAGCTAGCCTATCAATTTTTTTTGTCTTCCCTGGTGCTCCTCTCGTCAAAGCGTAGGCATTTTAGCAAAAAATTATAACTTTTTCTTGACATAACAACTGCAAACATCTATATCCCTGTCTTATCAGAATCCCTAATGACAGCAGAGTTTAGACGATTCATTTTACGAACACCAGCTAAATATAGAATGCCAAATAATGCCCTAATTTCTAAAATATGTCTCCTTAGGATCTCGATCTCGACTATAGCGATCTCGAACGGATTGAATTTTAACATTTGTATTTTCTACAATGGTTCTCAGCATCTTACTATCAAAAAATCATTGCCAACAAGACATAACAGAATCAGCATTTTTAGCTTGACCTCTTACCCCAGGATACCCCAGTAATACAATTTTATGCGCTCTTGTTCTAACCTATTTCGGTGGTGCATAGGTCACCCCTTTAAGTTACTTTATCTTTACCTAGTAGTTGAGTAGAAGAACTGGTCTCAGAGTCACTATAATTGTCCTCACTGCTTTCAATTTCCTGTTCAGTCTCAGAGCTGCCTTCCCTTTGCTCAACGTTATCCTCCTGATTTTCCAATTCCGCATCAGATGACTCCAGTTCAGATGATTCTAAACATTGAGTAAGTAGCCGCGTGATCTCATCAACGTCTATTGGTTTATTTGGATCGTACTTCGTTTTCTTCGTCATTACTAAAAGATGAAAAAATGCCTAAATATTGGGAATTTTTGCTATATATTCGCTCTATATGTCGCTATAATACTCTAGATAGCTCGTTGAAAGTCATAAAATTTTACAATAATGAAATTAAAAGATGCAAAAAAATGGCACTTTTCTAATTACAAGTATGATTGATCAATGAGGGTTTTACACGAAATGATACTTACAGTTTTCCGGCGGAAACTTTAGCGCGGTTGAAATTATAGCGGAAAGAGTACCTCTAACTTCTGCATCACACTCCAATCTGATTGATCGTGTCCTTCAAAATATTTGGCAGGGTTGTGAGGTGAATACAAAGGCCTTTAAAACTGGCTACAATGACATACATTGTGTCAACAAACAAGGGTCAACTTGGCTTCATATTCTCTAATCAACATCACTGCACAGAACACATAAATGCAGGGCAGAGGAAGGATCTGTAATTGTTTAAACAAATTACGACAGCTGGCTTGTTTCCAAGCATTGAAAATGAATCTAATGATTTTTGTAATTTAAAAATACGGACTACCTTAGGGGAGAGACCCCAGGCTAATATGCCATACTTAGGTCTACTATAAATATAAGCATAGTAGATCGTTTTAGCTGTTAAAATATTTGTTGGCTGAATCATTCTTCTTATTAAACAACAGCCGGAGGCCACAGAAGATGATATGTAATTTATGTGAGAATCCCAGTCAAGGTTTTCATTGATAACAAGACCCAGAAACTTGGTGTCATTTACCCGCCTAAGACTTTAATCTACAAATTTAATATAAAGGCTGTAGTTAATTATTTTCCGTGGAGGATGGTAAAAGATATACGTAGACTTGGTTGTATTTATATTCACTTTGTTAGCAGGGCACCAATTCTCCATGTCATTGATAGCGTTTTGAGCAACAGCTGCAATATTACCGTTGTGTTTTAAAAGATGATTTGTATCATCAGTATACATGAAGACATTTCCATTCAAGGATGATGGAAGGTCATTAATATATAGTAAAAACAACAAGGGCTCAAGAATGGAGCCTTGAGGAACACCCTTCACCCTCCTGGAAAGATGAAGTATATTTTATCATATTATCACTTGTGATAGTAACTGTTTGTGTTTTTATTGACAGAAAAGATCTAATCAGATTATCTGCAATTCCTCTTATTCCATAGAGATGAATTTTCTTCAAAAGAATCTCAAAGTTGACTGAAATGAAAGCCTTCGCCAGGTCATAGAAAATACCCATAGCATTGAGATGATGGTCGAGGCCCTCAAGAACAGCATCTATAAATTTATAAATGGCGGATTCAGCGGAAGAGCCATATATTAATCCAAATTGGGATTTGGTTAGGATATTGTTGCTCATTAAGGAAAACATTATCCTCCTTGACATGATAGTTTTGAAATGGGTCGATAATTTTCCATAGATTGACAATCTCCTGTTTGTGTAAGGGAATCACAACTGCCATTCTTAATTTATCCGGAAATATACCAGTGCAGAGAGAGGCATTGACCAAATGTGTGATAGGAGTGAGAAGATATTTTTTGCAGTTGCCCTTCAGAAGGGAACAGGAAACCTCATCCCACCCCGCTGAATGTTTAGAATTAATTTTGTTGATAACCAACTCGATTTCCTTCTCAGTAGTTGGATAAAGATATATGTTATTTAATACAGAATGAATATGGGGATGGTTATCAGAGATAGGATGGAAGGGAGCTGGTTTTTTAAGGGGTTAAGAAAATTCTTGTTGAAGTTGTCAGCTATCATCTCAGGATCCGAAACTAGAACATTGTTGAGGAGAATTGCATAAGCTGATTTATTCTTCCAGGATTTTCCATAGATATTATTGATAATGTTCCAGGCTGTTTTAGATCTATTATTTGAGGAAGAGCAGTGGGATTCAAATTCGGCGAACGTAATGTCCAGGGAAGGATTCTGATTTCTGGACAAGTGTCCAAATATTCCCTCACAATTGAGTATTTGCATGGGTCAGAATTTGGTGGCGAATGAATTATTAGTGAATCCTTACATTATGCATAAGTCAATCCTGCAGTCAAACTTTATTCTATCGTGTTTTAGAAATAACATAAGCCATAAAAGTTTCACTTTTTGCTCATCGATATCCAGCAAGGCTAAACGCGCGCTGATTGGCTATCGGATTCTGACGTCATCTCCCTTACTTCCCCGGTTCGTGTTCACGATTTTGCCATGGCAGGAGTGAAAATCAGACATTATTTCTTGAAAATCTAAGGGAATTGCTTCGTCTTCGGACCAATTTTCGTTAAAATGGAGGTAGGATACTCCAAGGCATCATCTAACAACCTACAACACGGTGGATGCGTTGATGGTGGGAGATTTTATGAAGCGAAACCCACTCTTCGTGAGCTCCGAGCAGCGAGATGTAAAAATGTCCCGGTAAGAATATCTCCCGAGCAACTACTCTTTTTATTTTGCGCATTTCATGCAAATAACATGAAATTCACGCAAAATTATATTATTTCACAGTTCACAGGAGAAATTCCATTCAATGGTAGCTTTAGTGACGAGGCACCTTCCCTCTCTTCCTCGGTTACGATGTCGTGGTCCATATGGGCGGTCTTGATCCATGGCCGACTCTTGTGAATTGGCAGAGTCCTGCAGAATTTCAAAACTTTTTCTCTTCCCCACCACGGGTCTGTCTCAAGAGGCATGACTACTCTTAGATTAGCATTCAAATATATGTGGAGTAACTCCTTTTTATTCTTAAAAGCACTCCTATAAAATTTCCAATGCATGCAATTTTCAGCATTCTCTTCTAACTAGAAAGAGTAGGAAGATATTAATGCAGTATATCTATATTTCAACACTAATCACAGCAGCTACTAATGCGGTCGGGTGAGTCCTAAAATTGCAATTTATAACACCACGGCTCCAATTATACGCTATTTCTACAACTAGAATTTTGGCACTAAATAGCGGTTCCAACTATGGAGGAGTACATCTCTGAAATAATATAGTCTTACGAGCAATACCTAATTTGGGTTGTAATGCACTATAGTAGCATTTTCTGCTGTTTCCAAAAAGTGTGCAAATACTCAATTTAGGCCTTATGTACAGGACTATTGTCCTGGGCAAACACAACTTCTACTTCCGGGACTACTTGGCGAGCGTAGGGCATTAAGTTTTCCCGAAGGATATCCACATACCCTCTGGCTGTCATTCGGCGAGAGGTCCGAATAAACGGTCCAGACCCTTATGCAGTCACTGCACCCAAAAACCCAATGCTGATTCGACCAGACCTGTCGCTCCTGATCATATTTTGGGTTTGGCACCTGTAAAAAGAGCACTATTTTATAGCAATTTGTTGCTTTAAAAGAATTAGAGATATCCAGAGGAGTACTAAATTAAGGAAAGAGGACGAAAGAAATAGTCTCTTTTTAATACTAACCTTTAGCCTCTAAGACGCCACAGTTCCACTCTGCCATCCTCGTCACTTTTGAAGGTCTTCTCATCAGCGAAGATGGTGAGATCCCAGAAGGCCTGGTCCATATGCACGTAAGCCGTAGTGAAGGAGAGTCGGGATTGCATCTGCTGGTCATTAAGGTGGGGCTTACATTAAGGCACGGCTTATAATGGCGTATTCCACCCTCGATGGCCCGACTCCGGTAGGTCGAATAGTTTCACCCATCCCCGAATTCTTGTGGAGGTGAGACCAACCCACGTTTCATAATGGGATGCCCCTCCACATGGCCTCTTATCTCCAAGTCTCGTTCAGCGGTCATGCATCGGGGCACGCCGGCTCTTGGCCTGTTTTTAAAATCGACATCTCCTTCTCTACTTCTCTTCACCCACCTATACAGGCAATTCCGGTGAACTCCGAACTCGCGGGCAACTGAACGCCTAGCTGCCTCGATTCCGACCATTTGTCCTCTTACGGCAGGGGAAGTCTCTGACAAAGGAGGACGTTCTGTCTGTTGCTTGTTGTATATTCAGATTTGTGTCATGAGATGGCCATGGTGACAACCAGAGAGGTAAATATTTAGAGAACAACAAGGAACATTGTTGAGAGAGAGAGAGAGACTGAGATGAAAGATTGGAAAAAATATAAGTAAGAAAAATATATTAAAACAATTGACACAAAAGAACATCGTTTACTTAGCTTCTATTGTTAAGAAAACACTACTTGCGATAGGAGTAACCCAGGAATTAAGCAATTGGGTTGGCAAAAATATTATTAACGATATTAGTATACCCCTCAATAGTAACACTGACAAAGATTCACATTCGACCTCCATTGAAACAAATATTCGAACATTTTAAACAGAATAGAATTGTTTTATTCATTTTTCTTCTTCAAATTTTCCTTTACATTAACGAATTATTCTCTACCTAATGACAAACTGTGGAATTAGACTAGTGAGTTCAGTCTTGACGAGTCAACCTACACGATTGTGGTTCGAGTCTCATGGCGGTTGCTATATTTATTTTTTGAATGATACGACCTTTTACGGGAATATCTTCTTTTAAATAAACTATGCCGGCATTTGGGATTGATGCTCACTAAATAATTTCGTCCGAACGTCCTCAGTATGGTTTAAAATATTTAGGATTAATAAGTGATTGATACCAAATGAACTTTCGTAACTGCGTACGGTTAACAAATAAATAAAATAAATCAAGTTAAGTATATTCAAGAAGACAAAATATGCAGTTTAGAAATTAGAGGGTATAATCTTGCTATTTACTTATTACTTTGGGATATTCATTGCTATATTCGAAACTTCCATCGACTAGATGGGTGGTACTCTACACAGATGACACATGAAATTGAAGTCTCTTGAAGTTTGCGAATTGAACATTCAGTGCACACTTATCAAAGCTTAATTCTTCCATTCCCTCAGGTCTATGTATAACTGACACTCTTCATGGAAACTCGGTGCAGAACGAGTAGGAATAATGCGCTTTATTCGCACGAGTCATTTCAGCAGCGGAACATTCCCGTGGATTTCGGCTGGAAGGAAAATATCGGTAGCAAAAGCAAGGAAATGCAAATCTGTCCTTGAGCGTTTCTTTCATAGACCCTTCGATTGGGGCGACAAGTAACCTCCATTCAACCCCGGCACTCGGACATCCCCACATTTTTCTCGACTACATAAACCTTACCCAATATATGGAACCAACCCATATCGCTTAGCAGCCATGTAGTACCAACATAAATACTTATTTCTCCACATGGCCACGAATGGCGCGACCGAGCTTGCCCACAGACATTTACAAATGCCTGTACACAGTACAATAATAAAATAATGACTCTAGGCCGGATTGGACTTTATCGCACTCCATCTCTGATGTGTAATAAACTTCCTGGCTGTATCAAATGCACCACATTATATGATTTTTTAAAGCAGAGGCAAAGAAGTTTTTTTTCGAAATAGTTCCTGCTTTAGTATCAAAGAATATTAGGAAGATATATATTTAGGTACACATTTGCTAAAATTGAGTAACAAGTCTTGCAAAAGGTTTACACGAGTATTTTTATGCATGCAGATGCAGCAATGGACGTTCCACATGCCAAGTTTAAATAACATGACAAACTGAATGATAAATTTGAAAAAAATCCAATTTTAACCTCAACGTCCAAGCAGATTATTTTACGGAATAGTTTCAAGAAGCCCAAAATTTGCGACCTAAACAGCGGAACTTAAATGTCAGATGACATTAAGAGGAGAAGAATCCATTCGCGATAAATCTTCAGCAAATACAATAAGTGGGATGCCGCTTTTCTTCTTTCCCTGAAAAAAATAGAGCCGCCTGTAGTCCTAAATCTCGAGTCCACTCAAGGAAGATGAAAAGAGCTCCAAATCCGCACTCCTATTTCATGGCAAGGGAACAATTCTCGGCCATAGAAATGTTGTCAGAAAGGGATTAAAAAACGTCCCATCAGAGGCAAAAGTTTTAATTTTATCGCGGTAAAAATACTTTGCGTCAAACAGAATTACCATTAAAGCATGAAAAAATACCTTCTCCATCCCAGGCTATTAATTACGAGTGAAAATATGACCATTGATTTGATTAGTAGTAATGAGAAAATAATGGTGAGGTAATAAATATGGTTGGCACCCGGGCAATCGCTTATCCCTCCGTCTTCGCCAATTTAATCGGCTTTTCACCAGATTAAATCGATTTCAAATGCCACGGGTGGGTAGGCAAGGGAATGGGGGGGCAGAGAACAACGCTTCTCTGAGATTGCGGCAGATGGTGCTTTAGTCTATCGTCACGCATGCGTTATGACATGGAATGAATCAAGTCCTTAGTCGGCTGGAATATATGAGATTTGCAGTGTCACTTTTCTAGCCATCGACAAAACGAGGAAATCTGCTTCTTGCCACGGACGCTTGACTTTTTCCCATCGCGTGTCCACGGGGAACATATATTCCACGAGTCTCTTGTAATGGGACACTCATATTTCCTCCTCGCTTGTACCGGGCTTACCGACTTCCTGATGCCGTTAGCTATCGACATCTTTCACGAAAGATCGACGGAGATAAGGAAAACGACAGTTATGGCGGTGATCAAAGAGGAAAAAGAGACGTAAGTTTACAGCGGCTGACCATAGCATTACGACAAGATTACATGACAGAGGAGGTTAATTTACCTCTTTTATGAAATCAACGTCAAAACTAAGACTTTTAGACATGTAACAACCACAAACATTTCGTAGAAGCAAAGTTACCTTAATCATCCGATTGCGTTATCGAATGTCCAACAGCATTATCCATTCCTCGCGAAGAATGTCATTAGGTCTTTTTCGTCATATAGTAAATCTTACCGAGATTTCGCCAGTCATATGATTGTAAAAACTAATGAGCGGTGCTGAGCAATTTTCCCATAGAAGTTCACATAGAGTATTGTTGCCATATATTATAAAGTTAATTGAGCACGAAGGCAGCCGGCATAAAATTGTAAAATCTAGCGCCCATACAAACCACAGGTCTATGACTTCTAAATTTTACAATTAAACGCTTGCTTCGTTAGATTTTACATAACCATATAATGATAACTAGAGGGAGTGGGACAATACGTAGCCACCAAAGAAATACAACACTTCAAAGGACTTAAGCCAAAGAAACATCCTCACCTATAAGAAGACCCCGAGGGAAATTGACGATCGGAAACAACACAGTCAGTCGTGCGAACAGCAGAAGGGGATGAATTGGTCAAAATGTAAGCATTACTGGGAGGAATTTCCGCATTTTGCTCAGCCAAGTTACGAGACGGGCAAAAACTCGACAGTTAACCATTGAGATCTCAATTGATGGCATTTGTTTCCGGGGGCTCCATGAGGCTGATTCATTCCATGAAAACGCTCTGGCCTCGAGGTAATTACGAGGCAGTAAAATTTTATCGTGAGACAAAAATAATGGTGCTAGAAGACGAGTGAAACGGCAGAGCGTTATGACCCGGACAACCCGAGGGAGCTGCGAGTGCGGTAAGATTTAAAGCAGGCATTTATTGAAAAACAAAACGGTTGAGATATAAGTTCCATGGAAATAAGAAAATGGACGAGGCGTGGGACATAAAAACACAAGAGAGGAACATGGCCAGAATCGAAATGAATCCGATGAAAGCATAGCAAAGGGGTGTGCAGAGACGGCCACAAATCTAAGCTATTTCGCTATCAAAACAGTTTCGAGCCAACACGTGACCACATAATTTGTTTTCCCTAAATACTCTCGGGAAAACGGGTTGAGGCACTCACAACTTACTTTCGCAATGGCATTAAAATATGAACGACAGTGCTTTTCATAACTTTTTCTCTCTGAAAGTATTTCGTATTGTAACAAATTTAAATGCACTTAAATTGAAGATCACACTGATTCAATTCATCATAGCAGAAGGAAATTGATACATCACATTGCGAAGACATCAAACTTTCATGATAAACAATTTCTAACTCTGATCTAGTTTCATGTTTAATTATACTGCCAAGGTTATACATTCATGTTTACTCATACAAGATTACACTTTTTTTTCGAATCCTCTAATAAGCTTGAAAACCTTGGAAGCTTGGAAAAAAACCAAATCCAGGACCTTGGTAATTCGTTGAATTCTTTGTCAGTCGATAAAATAATTGTAATAATAGTAAATATTGTTCATCATTTCCATTACAGCAACTATCAAGGATTAGGCTACAATAAAACCAACTCAAAGACCAAGTTTTCATCGTCTCGGTTTCATTTTTAAGTCATTTTCAGGGCTAAAGAAGAACGTAACAGGGGGTTTACCATAACACCAGGCGCAACATTTGGAATATAAAAAACAAGCATACCGATATTCCGAATGGTCCATATCATGTTATGGTAAACTCACAGTTACATATCTGTAGTGTCCATGAGGATGAATAAAAAAAAACAAAATCGAAACGCTAGCGACTTGGTATTAGAGTCACTTTACTTAACTTCGGGCGAAACTTTCGACAGTTGTAAGGATGCAAAAGATTTAAAACTGAGTGAAGGTTTAACACTTTCTCTGAAGGAGAAAATGCAAACCATAAATAAAATTTCCCGCATCACATCACGTAAAATAATATCATTCTACGAGAGTCATATTCTAAATGTGTCGGCAGCAACAACGATGTCTCAGGGGAAATAAAACTTCAAAATACTTAAGAGTGAGAGCATGATCAAAAAGTTCATCATCGCGGCAGTTCTGTTCATTACTAATCTTTGTTTTAGTACAATCACAGAGCGTTCCCTCTAACATCGATGTAACCGCGAAACCAAGTGCGTTTCTACGTTTTACAAAATTGCTCCATGAATCCTGAAATCATGAAATTTATAAACAAGCTCCACAACTCCGTAGCTACAAATGCATCCCGAAGACTGCTCATCGCCGGATGCCGGAACACCAAGTTGGTATTCGAGCAAAACGTAATTGCAAGGAAGATTTACTGGACAAGGAAAACTGCTCACGAAGTTTTTTAGTCCCCGATTTAGATGTTCCTGCGTTGAGTTCCGCCATTCTCATTACTTCCCGGCTAAAAGTTTTAGATTTATTCCGAACGCATTACTGAATGAAACCGTCTCCCTCCGCCCCTACTCCCTTAAAACCCTCCAAACACACATACTCTGCGCAGGGGTACGTTTCCTCAATCCTAAAATCACTCTAATTGGCCTCGTTTAGCTAATGGACGCGGTGTGCTCTTCCCTCCAGCGGAGTCCCGAGTTCCATTCCCTATCTCCCTCTCTGCGACTGCCACCCCTGTCTCCCGCCCCTCCTCCTCCCTCCCTCCCGTAATAAACACATTGGGCGAGGGTTGGACCATCCATCAACACTCATTAATGTCATCTCACCGCTCATATCAAATGCAATAGGACGTAAAAATTGGACGATATTTCCCCTCTGAATTATGGCCACGGGGATGGATTTTTGATGTAAGCCCCGCGTTGAAACACTCGGTCAAGAGGGAATCGAATGCATCGACAGCAGCCTCATGGTGAGCGTAATAATGCATCATTCCCAGATTCATGAGCTAATATTTTATTATATTCCCCGCACCACAAATCGACTCGATCGAAAAGATTTTAGACACAGCGGTGAGCCGAGTGAAATGGACGCATTTGAGTGAAATGATGAGTGCCCAGCAACTGATTCCGTGATGCCACTCTTCCGATTACTGTTTTTGCTCCCGTTTTTCGGCCGCGTGCGAACATGCATTGGCCGTGCGGAAATGACCATTTTTGGCGAAACGAAATCCCAGAGATAAATGACTAGAATAAACCGCCAAAAATCTTGATATAAATATCTACATCTACACAATACCCTTCGAGCCGCCGCATGGGAGTGTGGCAGGGGGTATTAGGTCACCATCCGTGTAAAGGTGTAAGTTTTTGGAGATGGAATGGTGACGTATATTATAGGAGTTTATTTAGTGGAGCTCAATTTTCATTGTGATCGCTTATTGTTCGAGGAAAGAACGAATTCTTGTACCTGTCTGTTCGGCAGTGTATCTCTCTTACTTGATCGCATCTGTCAGACCTAGAGATGTAGTGAGGAGTCATGATACTATTCTCTATGTCGCTCTGAAAAATATCAGTTCTGAATCTATCAAGCAAGCTAAGCCTAGCGTGTCGCCTTCGAGTCTCTATGGGCTCCCACCTTAATTCCTCTAAAAGTTGTGAGACACTATGTGTACGCTCGTAGCAGTTTTTAACGAAGCGCGCTGCTTTCCTTTGTACTTTATTAATGTTTTTGGTTAAGTCTTTTTGACTAGGATCCCAAATGCTGAAGGCGTATTCGAGATGTGGCCTAACCAAAGCGAAGTAGCATCTCTGTTTGACTTTTTCATCCGAGGACCTTCCTATTATACGTTTAACAAAACCTAGTTTCTTTAATGCAGCGTCACATATGCTCTGTATGCGCAATCCCCATATCATCACCGAAATAATCACTGAAACTTCGAAAAACTGCACTTTCGCGTTGTGCTTCGAGGAATGCACGAGCACGAAGAGCGTCTAATATCTCAGAGGGATACGATAAGAGCGGATATTAATGAGGAAGCGCATGTTTCTCAACGCTTTCCCACCGCTCCCCAAATTGTAACGAGAAACTGACTCGTGAACATTCATTTACATCCCCATCTTTTCGTTGATTTTTCCCTCTTTCGAAGGTTAATTTAGAGCGACTTTAAGGGACTGCTCTATCGGAGGCGAAAACCGCTGAAGCAACCTTTCCCAAAATGTCACTTCCTCATTGACGACGGGGGTCGGAGATGGGCTGGGGTATCGGGAAGCCCACGAGGAGACACGGAAGTTATAATGTGCGGGGAAGAGGGGTGAAATCGTTTCTCTTCCCCCCCCCCACCCCCGATTCCCCCCCTCCTTGGCAATCCCTACACTTCCTACCCCCCCACACACACACACGCCATCCCACTCCCTCTCGGGAATGCTTCATAAACTTGGGTGAAACAAATGCCATAATGTTCACAATAAGTGCGGACACTTTCAATATTTCATTCGAGTTGCGGTCCCGGCGAGGAGGGGGGTGGGGGAGCAGGGTGGAATGGGGGGGGAGAGAGAAGAGAGAAAAGACGAAAAGGACGGTAATGGTTGCCCCCACCCCTCCCCCGCCCACCCCACTCCATTGCAGCCTCGTTATTCACCGTTCCTCGCTTCCCCCCACTCCATGTGCCTTCCCCACCTCCCTCCAAAACCGTCCCCCCCACCCCCTGCCCCGTCCCCCTTCCTACCCTCTCGCTTTCTCTCTCCAGAGAAGATAAATAACCTCTCAGTAATTGCGTGCAGAGCGATACCATATTTCATACACGCCATAAGCCATAACTTAGAAGGCAATTACCGTGAGTACGTCGTTTATCACGAGGGGGCGGCGGGGAGATCCATGGCAGGAGGGTGGAAACCCCCCCCCCGTCTCCCCCGACAGCGAGGGGTGGGAGGCCGTGGGCGGCGGGGGAGGAGGCAGGGGGGACCCGACGGGCCGGGCGTCGGAGGGGGCGTGGGGGTGGAGATCCCTGGAGAGAATGGGGGGGGCAAGGCTGCCGAGGCGGAGCGGCTCGGTCGGGGTGTGGTGGCGTGGTGTGGGAGGGGAGGAGACGGGGGAGGGAGAGGGAGACGGGGGGAGTGGGAGACGGGGAGGCCGACGGAGAAGAATTATTGTGCCGAAAATCTGGAGGTTAGGTTGGCGTGAAGGTGGTTCGTGCCTCTTTCGGTCACCGCCTGTCTGAGCCCCATCGCTATCCAGTGTGACATGGGTCGATACAAGTGGTCGGGAGTGGGACGGAGAGGGAGGAGGGTGATAAAGAAGGGAAATGGGCAGGGGGGGTAGGGAGAGGGAGGGAGGAGGGAAGAGGAGCGGAATGGAGTGGGAGATAAGAGATCCATTGCAGTTACGTCTCTACTCGAGCCGAGTAGGACATTCTTTATGAGACTTTCCTCTTTTCAGTCTTCGACCCGGGCAGTGGCGGTGGGGGGGGGGGGGCGAGCGGAGAGGGGAGGAACCCGGCAAACGTCCATAGAGCTAGATTGAATGCGGTGGTTCTGAAATGACGCGGGCAATTAAAAGCAGGAACCACTTCACAAAGGAATAATTTGTATTGTGGAGTAAAGAAAAGAGAAAGGCTGTCAGCCAGTCCATCCGTCTATGCTCCTATGACTCCGAGAATATTTTATCATTCTTTCTGCTCAAAGAATGACCGCCCGACGACCATTATCAAGATAACCCACTGGGGGTAGGATTTGAAAGTGCTCACATTAATTTCTCTCGAAAAGCTATATCTATAGTGACTGGCAGAAAAAGTGACTTGGCTAATGGAGGAATATCGTAATAGGATGTAACGAAACTACATTCCAGAAATGGTTATAAATCGCTGTTGGCTATCGCTTCAGAATGAAGTCTTGCTTCACTCTAAGTAGTGGCCATCTGTATTAAATGAAAGGTTGTGTACTCTTTTGATTTATAAGGACTAAATGGAGTAGCACTAAGCGTCGATGTGGTGTCATTCTAACGTTTAAGAATTCGTTATGACTGAGTAACAAGCTTCGTAAAGCACTGTCTGAGCCAAATAGAAATCGAAATATCACTGACATGAAAGAATATGATAGAAAATAATTAATTAATAAACTAATAATGTATCATAGCTATGTTGATTGTAATTGTTAAATTAAATTACTCCGGTGGTATAATGAATTTGAACTATACTTCAGTTTTAAGAGCCACTTTTACGCGTCAAACTGATGCACCCAGGAGCACACGTTCTGATTATTCTAGTAAATATAACTCAAAAAACCTTCACCCGGAACAAGGTTTCTATGCCTGGTTTCCTGCCTGTTTCTATCCCCACAAAATGATGCATATTATGGGGATAACATACTGCTCATTTTCAGAGAACTAACGTTTACAATAAATTGAGGTGACTTTTTGTAGCGTGTTCCACCGATTCTGCAATAAGCAACTCATTTTAAATGCCTTAAGTGAAAGATTGAGCGTCACGCTCGAGGCACTGCTGGGTAATGACACGGACTGTAATATATATCAAAAGGAAAAGGTGGGCGTAAAGAAATACCGCTCCGCAAGACGGCATCGCCATTCTAAGTTAACAGGAAATTCTTAATCCGCATAATTTATACACAGTCAAGCTCGTATGAAATATTGCCACACCGAAGTCTTTCGGGCTCTTTCGACGACTTAACTTTTTATCATTCTCAATTCCCGGCAGCAACCGCACTCACTTAGCTTCCAACCCATTCCTCAAGCAGTCCCGAGCCAATAAATGTTCCGGCTGACACTTTAATCCTTAAGAATGACGCCCCTGGCGATAAATAATCGAAACGCCTGAACAGTCGAAGACAACAAGCTGCTTCCCGGACCACCGCCGAAAGACGTCTTGCCGCTTCGTGCGGGAGGGGTCGGTGGGATGTGGGAGGCTCCGTGGGGCGAGTGGGCGGGCGGCTAAGTGCGATTGGGAGGGGTAGAAAAGCAGCACCTCCTCAACCCCGTGCCACCCTCCCCCACCCCCACTGCCCAGCGGCCGACATCGAGGCGCAGTTAAAGAGGTTACGCCGCCAGATGAATACAACTATCATTATCATAACATTTATTGTGTCGGATTAATATGCACTTTTAACATTGATGCGTTATGCAAAGTGACTAATTGAGTTCAAGAGGCAGTGTATGATGAAATGATTTTTCACTTTGTAATCACTTCATATTTTTGCCGGCCATCCTGTTTGGACATCTTTAATGTTATTATCAATGATCAATTAATGTCAAAATCATCATCGGCGAAACTAAAACAATGTGGAATGATCAAATTAAGAGATCATTTCGAGTGATTTAATTCTACACAGTTAAGTCTGAAGCAATGACTTGTGTGCATTATAAAACCTTTTTTAGAATACCGTATCATTAAACTAAAACCAATCGTAGGTGACTGGTCAGTATTATGAGAAGTCAGTAAGTCTCAGTGGCAAAAAGTAATTAGCCCACAATATCTATTATAAAGCAAACACATATGTAATGTGGTGAAAAATTAAACTGAATGTGTGTTCAAAGGAAATGAAGGCATTTTACCGAAAGTAATCACATATTACACAATTATACAGAAAATATTCGCCCAGACGTCATGCATGAAGGGATATGTAGGCTCCAATAGGAAAAAACTCCTGGGTTTAATATGCACGATCAGGGTTAATAATCGGTACACGAGAGAGGTTTCCTTTTAAACATGGCCGGCACAAAGATTTAATTTACCAGGGAAAATTATTCCATACATAAAAACGTGAAACGGCAAAATATTTTTGGAATATGGATATCCAAAACTGACATTGAGGGGCACACGGGTAGTTCGCATCCATTCTGATTTTGGAGAAATGTGTGAAATTTAACCGCTGGGTCAAGGAAAATTTTAAATTCTCTATATTTAGGCAATCTTGAAAAAAAATCGCGCCTTCTATGAGCCAACACAATCCAGTCTGATAGCATTAATCTTTTCGAAAATTATTTTGAATATTAATGGACTATATGGCAATAATAGGTTAAGAGGATAGAAAAAAATTATTGTCTTTACGATATGCAAATGAAATTTTCGCGAAAATTTTATACAATTCTCAGATAGCTACCGGAAATTAATGAATATGCAATTGGTGCTTGAATGCATCAACCCATGTAAGAATTTGAGGTACAGTGGCAGATCACTTATCCGGATTATTACTGTTTTAAATAATTATGATTTAGTATTTTCAATAATAGAAGAATCCAAGCAACCGCATTATTATCATTATAAAGGTTTTTCAACACGAATCATTGATATAACTACGTTCAAAAATTAATTTTTCTTCACCCTAACAGAGTATCCTCTCGGGGTATATTAGCTTGGCTTGTCAGTTTCATTGCAAAATATTTTTAATTGATTAGACAGTCTACTTGATTTTGCCGCTAGAATATTTTATATTGGATACAATTTTTTTTTAATTTCAGTTTGTAGTACATACTTTTCTACCGCAAATCATTTAGGGATGTATGTACTTCCAGTTGCCATTGTCCTCTTTTGAATATGAGCCATTTAAAACCAGAATTACGATATATTTAATCTGGAGGCAAGCTCCCAGACATTCCGAATCACAGATCTCCTGCTGTATTCGCAAAAAACTGTAATGGCTGAAGTCAAAATGCGTTCGTTAAAAAGAAGTGGCGCTGCATTCGGCTCCTGGAAAAATATTTATTTAAAAATATGTCTGTCCACCAAACTGAAAATATTTTACACAACTTTTGCTTTTTAGTCTGGAGAAGATTGTCAGCCACAAAGTAGAATTTTTTACATGAGTCCAATGCTTGAGTCAAAACAAATGAGAAGTTCAAAATTTAACAAAATGTTTAATTTTTCATGAAGGCCGAAGCAGTCGCAATGGAACCTCCTAAGAGAATAATTATGGAATAAGAACGAAAATTAAATTATACCAATGGGTAAATAGAGGATATCAAATCCGTGGGCGTGAGTAGTAAGATTCGGCGAACAGTACAAGTAGAGGATTTCTTTGGTTTAATTTCACACACATCAGTTTGGTTTTGAATATGTACGCGACAAACGCGATATAAATACGTCACATTCGGGGTAATATCTAAGGGATTCTAAGCGCGTGCTAAAGGATGAAAAGGGATGCTAAGCAGCGATACATAGCGCGTAAAATTGCACTGGGAGGATAGTTACGAAAACTTACGTAGACTAGATCACGGCCTTCCGAGTACTCCACAATTCCAACCTTCAACCTCCATGCGCTCACATTTTAAACTCACTGGAGGCAACTCACTGAAGATGAAAATGTATTTTTCCATTTTATTATAGGGTGAGTACAAGATAATTTTCAAAATTAATATTATTTCTGAATAATGGGACTTTATACACGAGCATGCGCAAGATTGTTGTATACCTAGTGCCTCATCTTCTGCGGCATGACCCAAAAAAGCCGCCATGGAAATATTTTCTGATATAATGAACGGCATGACTCCCATGTCTCATTTATGAAATTGTTATTTTTTGAAAATGGTAATCTTGACAAAAGTCAATAAATCGTATTCCTAAAAGAAAAACTATCATCGACTTTGAACCCTTTCTTACGCATTCGAAGGGTAGCGTAAAATTATAAATGAGACTATAGTTCTGTGATGTTATTCACCAAAGACTTATATTTGCAATTCCATGGACTGGAGAAATATAATTTTTCGTAGTTACGGTTACCGATCGAATACTTGAGTCTTAAAGAGCTGGGAACAAGAAAGATACATTGAGGTAAATATCTAAATAAATTTGCACTAAGTTACTATGAGTGGAGCCCTCATTTATAAAATATATTTCGATTTTCATACAAAGACCTACATCGAATAATTGAGCATTTTATTTCTCGCATAAACTATTTTGTAGCGTCAAATTTAAACCTCAAAATGAATATTGTTCACCCAAATCAAAGACAGTTTCAATAACAGCAGGAAAAACGTAACATCAAAAAGTTAGTCATAAAAGCGATGCTAGTATAAATAATCAGAGTATGCTAGTATAAATAAATCAGCAGACGTACAAGGATTAACACAGATTAAGTTACTTCAGACAATGTAAATGAAGATATTACCCAGAAAATACACATTTATAGAAAATATTTATCTCAGAGTATAATTAAGCGGGAACTACCTCAAGGCTTACGAATACTTGTGACTGTAATAAAGTTTACACCATTGATAAAATGAATAGAGAACATATTACTTAATATCTTAAAAAAAAACTTCTTAAACATTGATTTTGGCTACGAAAGGAAGTAAAAAATAAAAATTATGGGTCAAAAGAAAGGGTGCCATTACCTTTTGATATGAAAATATTTTAACGCTATTGAAGGAAAAATGCCATTGAGTAACGATGCACGTAAATATATCTGCTATTTAGACGTAAAAACCATGATGTTTTTACACTACCAGTCATATATCACTAATAAAGGCAACATAGAGTGATTCGCTTATTTAATGCCTCTACAAGAAATCTCCCAATTATATTGTGAAACGTGGCGAACAAAAGTGCCACAACACTGACAGCAGTCATATGAGAGCATTATAACACAGCGAAAATTTTTCTAAAGTTTGCAGATTACATTTTAAGCCGAGAACAATATGGCCATATGCCGCCGTATCGAAGCCCTTTGGGCGTATCGGGCGAATAATGCTCGCCTCAGGTACTCCGATCGATCGGAAATAATAAATGTTTCTCTCCCCTGATGAATGTAGGCTTCCATTGGAGACGTTTCATTTAGAGCGGCAAGCGTGAGAGCAAAAATATTGCCGCGGCATAAATCTACGGGCTTTGATCTACAAGAAGCTGTTTTTAAAAATCCAATAAATTCAAAAAGGCCCCTTTTTTAGCCATCGATCCAAACTTCTGTCGGGTAAAAAATATGGGACACGCCGTTTTCCGTTTAATTAGAAATGGAAAGGAAGACGCATGTTTTTATTCCAGGACAGCTCGCTATAAATCAACAGACAGCCGAAATATCTTCGAGGTTTCAAGTCATGATTAGGCTCTGGGCGGACATGACAAACCTTTCGAGGAGACACTGCTGTAGCGACATCGTTTTATTTGGTTGAAAATATTTGGATCAAATATATTGTAAAATGCATTTGATGTATCATCCAATGAAATTGCCTGTAATCCAAATCAATGAAAAGTTTTATGGACGTCCATATTTATAAACTGAAATATCCATGTTCTCCATGGAAAAATCTTTGTGCTGAGGAGAGGGTGGAGAGACGCTATAACATTATTTTCTGGCGCTCGTGAACAAAATAGCGCACACATCTTGCGGACACTCTTTCATAGAGAAAAAGTATAAAGGGTAATATTCGTATGTACCCACTAAATATGAAATTCGTCTCGTAACTGAAGTTAGTTGTGTGAGTTGAGACGCGTTGCATGTACATTAAACTCAGCGGAAAAGTGCGATTCAATTTGTTTTCATGACGACGAATTTCCAACATATTAAGCCTGAATCCGTTGAAATAGTTTAATTCGTGATATATCACAAGTTATGAGTTAAGCTCAGATTTCCGATGGCTATACATGGTCTCTTAAATCCTGTATACTCTGCTGGTCTTCAAGACACAAGAGTTTTGGCCAATTTACAAAATAAAAAGGACATCGGAGAATTGTTTTTTAACTAAATGGTTTGCAATATTTTACAATTATATTCAAAAGAATGGGTGTTAATCTGGCTTCATAAAATATCTTCAAAAATAGCACGCATATAAAATGTTCTCAAATCCACGAATTGTTTAATACACATTTGAAAATAAAATACTTCAACACTTTTTTCTTTCCCGGCTGATAATATCATACGAATAGTTTAGAAAAAACTGGATGTATTTTAATATGTGCTTTTATAGAAAATTATATAAAGAAATATCTACAAAATTCCTATGTTCAGTGTAGTGTGCCTATTTCTCCTCGCATGTTACATGTAGCATACTCTTGTGAGGCTCCGGCTTATTTACAGCTACAGACATCGTGAGTAACTACAAATGATGACATCGCCATCAGATAAAAATTAATTCAGAAGGAACTGCGAGCCCAGAATAAGCAGAAGTAAATATGCGAAACGTCCGTAAAATAGCAATACACAAATTCACAATACACAATTCACAAATAATTGGACTTAGGACTTCAGAAATAAATAATAAATAGAGGTCGAAAGAAGAAATCATCTGGATATTATAATGCTCCGATCCAAAACATCATTTCCATCAAACTTCACACAAAAATCAATTCTATTTAATGTACACACCATAATGAAGTTATTATATTGGTTATACACACAACATGAAATATTTTGGACATACAATGGTGGCGCCATATAATACACAGCAGATTAAAGAATACGGTGAAAAAAGTGCTGGTGAAGGCTTCCGCGGGGCTTAGATAGAGGTTGATTCCTTTTTTTGGGTTTTCCGCCGCGTTGATTCATGTTGATTTTGAGGACAATGTTTCGCCGGCTGTCCTACTGGCTTCCTCAGGTCCATGTAACAATTCGGTTCGGGAGGCGCCGTATTATGTAGGGTCGTTGTCGCGCCTTTTTTGTGGTCCCCTTCTCTGATTGGTCGGAATCGTTTCTTCTTGGAAAAATGCTTTCCAAGCAGCGGAGATTGGGTAACCGTCGTTTCTGTTGAAGTTTCTGTTGAACTTCAACAGAAACGACGGTTACCCAATCTCCGCTGCTTGGAAAGCACTTTTCCAAGAAGAAACGATTCCGACCAATCAGAGAAGGGGACCACAAAAAAGGCGCGACAACGACCCTACATAAGACGGCGCCTCCCGAACCGAATCGTGAGGAATGCATGCCGTGGAAAAACAAGGCACCGGGCGACGACGGGAAAACCACACTACATATTAAAAAAGCCCCCGCTTGTGCCCCACTCCTGATGACAATCTTCAATGCCTTACTCTGCATAGGATACTACCCTGATTCTTGGAAAAGGATTACCATGGTATTGATACTTAAACCAGGAAAGGGCAAGGAAAAAGCAGAGAACTACCGGCCCATCAGTCTCACTAGTACCATCGGCAAATGGTTCGAAAGAAGATGAAAGATTTCAGGTTTTCCCGGTGAATAGTATGTAGGAAGGATTCTCGGGATTCCATCCGGGTTCGAAAGAATACTAACCAGAAGGATGAGCACCGTGTTCGAGGCCAATAGTGTCCTGCCCCAACACCAATATGGCTTTCGACCACGTAGATGCACCACCGACCCTCTGGTACTCCTGACCAGCTCCGCCACGGAAGCCATCAACAGAAACAGATATGCCGCAGCACTGTTCCTGGATATCGAGCGAGCATTCGACAGTGAATGGCATGATGGGCTGATGTGCAAAATGGCAAAACTCCCAGGGGTGGGTGCAAACCTGCTGCGCATCATAAACTGCTTCATCAGGGACAGAAACGCCAGGGTAAGAGTGGCCTCAAACCACTCTGCGCTCTTTCCCCTCAAAGCAGGTGTCCCCCAGGGCACAACGCTATCCCCCCTGCTGTTCACCCTGTACTGCCACGATATGCCGATTGACGGCAGAGCAAGAGGTGTGGTCACTCTATGCCACTATGCAGACGACACCGAGATATGGTGCGCAGGAAATTCCGCCCGGACGGCCACAAATAACCTCCAGAAGATGGCAAAAAGATTGGAGAAATGATTCACCATATGGAGAATGCGACCCAACGCAAGCAAGTCGCAACTCCTCATCGCCAAGCCAATGCACGAAGCAAACACGATGGTTGCAGATTAAAGCTATGGGACCAATGGATAAAGGACTCAGATACAGCAACGTACCTCGGGGCACTAATCGACCGGCACTTCACTTTCAGGAAGCACGTGAGGAACGTGGTCGCAAGGTGTAACAGGCGAAGTAACCTAATCAGGGCAGTCCGCGCAGGGGGGCGGGGAGTCTCTGCGAGGTGCGGCCTACTCCTATACAGGTCGTTCATACGGCCAGTCATGGAGTACGCCGAGCTGGCCATCCTCCCGCTTCGACAAACATTAAAGTCGTACGCCACCCTGGAGCGAAGGATTCTCCGGCAGACCTTCGACCTGCACCCGTTGACCCGTTCCCGTACTGCATATGACCTAACTAATGTTGAATCTCTGCTCCACAGGATGTGCCGCCTACGCTGCGACGGGACGAGGAGGATAGCTGAAAACAACAAGATACTTCTGGACACCATCATTAGCACAGCAGGTGGTCCACTACCGAGAAAGCCAAAGATGAAGCTGTACTGCACTCCGAGATTCATCTCCGACCACCTACATCTCTACCACCCGGATGTCACGCTGCCTCCTAATATCATCCGACCAACGGTTCCCGCACCCGCGCAGCTAACAATCACCCCAGGTTTTCCCTACGTCCCAAGAAATCAAGAAAGAAGAGAAAGAAGAAGGAAGAACCAGCGTCCTCCACAATGGCCCCCCCAGCAACCTTCGCCCCAAGTGACTCCCCCCACCTCCGCAGTGATACCCAGTTCATTCCATATTTATTTATTACCCCAGTGATACCCAGTGACTTTATTTATTTATTTATTTATTTTTTATGACTAGAGACATATATTTAGTGTTGAAAAGTTTCAGTGTTTCATAGTTTATGCCTGTTATTACCTGACCAATGATCACCATTAATTACCAGATACATATATATTTATACAGAGACATATTCAGTGTTAAATTTTACAAAATTTACGGTTAGTTTTTGTTTGTCCTTGTTTTTTGTTTTTGTTAAGTTTGTTGCCTGGCGGTGGTTTTAGCGGGTTTCCCACCATCCTAGGGCGAATGCCGGGCCAATATTTTCCCGCACCAGCGTAAAATATCCAGTGAATACCCTGAAGAGGCGATAGCCTAAAGCAGGGCTCACACCGTTGTTTTTGTTCTTGATATTTTGTATTGTTTGGTGTGAAAATAAACCTATTTTGACTTGACTTGAACCGAATTGTTACATGGACCTGAGGAAGCCAGCAGGACAGCCGGCGAAATATTGTCCTCAACATCAACATGAACCAACGGTGAAAATTATGAATGCTTCTACTTAGCTATTTGTGGTTCTGAAATATCCTGGTAATGTGCTATGAGGAGTTTCTGCGGGTAGCTCTTTGGAATTTGAAAGAGCCAGCCTTATGAATGCCTTTGAAATGTTTAGGTAGATTATTATATATTTGAGTTACGTTGTGGTGAGGGATTTTATGTGATAGGCGAAGATCATTTCTATATAAAATATTTTTTATTTTGGCAGGTAAAATATTTCCGTTCGTAATTGTCGAGGAGATAAAATTGTGATACGTTTTATGAATATGGTAACTATTAGTGTTGGTACGCAAGGGAGGGTGAGAATATGGAACCGAACTAAGGTGGCCTCGCAAGAAACTCGGTTATTTAACATACAATGACCCAAATGGCTCTTTTTGGTAACTTAAAGAAATACACAGTTGTTGTGGCTGTAGGTACCTCAGAAGAGTTTCATGTGCATAAAATGTGAAAAGAAATAGGCAAAGCACACAGAGAATAGGAGTTTTGTCGATAGTGCTTCATTTAGGTTTCTAAGCAAGCACACCTTGGAATATGTTTTTTATTAAATAATTATTAGCACAATTTTTTCAGCTTAGAGATAAAGGTATTTGCAAGAACTTTGTTTTCTCCCAGTCAGGAAGAGGAGTGTTTTTGTCAATATACTCAGTAGGAATTTCAATCCTTTTCTTGCATGGGAGAAAAAGAAGATAGGATACTTCTTTTTGATTTTATTGCAACCTTTTGTAGATATTCAGTGCACAATATCTATAATTCTTGCAACGCGGATTCTAATTTACATGCATACATACCAATCACGCCGTTCCCTTCCGGGGTAGGCAGAGTCACCAAGTTTCACTCATAAATACATATTTGTACACCTAACTCTGCTTCAATAATTTCCTCCATACTGACCTATCCTTGCAAAAATCTTTTGCCTCACTTACCCCCATACACTGCTTCATACACGCCCTTCTGTTTTTAAGACTCCTAATATTCCTCCGAAGAATTTCCTCAACCGCATTCAACCACAACTTTCTCGGCCTACCTCTACCTCTCACACCATTCATTTCAGTCTTATATATCTGTTTCGTTATTCGACTGTCATCCATTCTCTCAACATGGCCAAACCAACGAAGCACACTACTTTCATATGTCCTTTACTGGAGCATTTAACCCACATTCATTCATTACCCACTTATTCCTGACCCTATTCATCCTACTTTTGCCGCAAACACTCCTCAGGTAACTCATACCCTCAGCGCTCAGTCTACTCTTATGTCTATCTTGACATACCCATGTTTCACTACCATACAAAAAAGTGGGGAGAAGTACACTCTTGTACACGGCGATTTTCGCTTCCTTCCGTGATATGCTCCACATGCTACCTACAACTTTCCTCCCAGGATTCGCGCGTCTCTTTATCTCCTCATCTATTCGTCCATCTTTCGTGAACATCTTACCTTCTTCTTCTTCAGGGTTCAACCCTGGGGTTGGTTTGCAGCAGAACGCCATTCCTCTCTTCTGTCTGATTTTCTCTTCATTTCTGTGTACGTGGTGCAACCCATATCATTCACAATCTGCTGCATGAATGACATCCTTGGTCGTCCCCGGCGATTCCTTCCCTCTATAGCTCCTTCTGCTATTGTTATAACGATGTTGTCGTGTCTTACAATGTGCCCTACGACTTCGTCTCTTCTCGTTTGGATATGCCTCCACAGAGATCTGGTTTCCTGAACTCTTTTCAGTACCTCTTCATTCGTGACTCTATCTTTCCAGCTGAGCTTCAACATCCTTCTGTAGAGCCACATCTCCAGGGCTTCTAGCCGCCTTCTCTCTTGTTTTCTCATTACCCATGTTTCGCTCCCGTATAGGGCCACACTCCAAACAAATGCTTCTTACCTAAGTACATCTTACCTAACTACATCTTACATTTTCCCTAAGTACACAAAACCATCCACTTCTTAAATTACTTCACCATTGGCCCTCATGATACAGTTATTCTCCTCATTCTTCTTATCAAAAACTACTACTTTAATCTTGCACGCATTTACCCTCATTTCCATTCTCTCTGTTGATTCACAACACTTATTCAGGAGCTTCTGTAATCCCTGTTGGCTCTCTGAGATCAAAATAGCATCATCCGTATATAGTAGAACTCGCACGTTCACATTTCCAATCAAAACACCGTCGTTTTTATTACACGCATCTCCAACACATTTATCCATAAATACATTAACAGCCATGGTGACATTACGCATCCTTGCTTTACGCCCTGTTTTATTGCAAACCAATCACTCAGAACCCCGTTAACTCTCACACTTGTCTTACTATTATCTTATATCGCCCTCATGACATTTAATAACTGCCCACTCACTCCATAGTCCTTCAAACTTCCACAACTTCTTTCTATTTACCCTGTCATATGCCTTCTCTAAATCAACAAACGCGCAATACACTTTCTTTCGGACGCCCATATATTTTTCTATCACTTGCTGAAGCGCGAAAAGCTGGTCACTACATCCTCTCCCAGGCATAAACCCACACTGCACACCGCATATTCTGTCAGAAGTAATATTCCTCACTCTTTCAATTGAAATTTTTCTGAACACTTTTCCCGGAATGCTCAATAAACTAATGGCCCGATATTCGGTCTTTCCTCCCTTCCATTTGTAAAACGGAACGATGATTGCATTCTTCAAATCTACTGGAACAACAGAGGCCTGTAAGCATAAATTTTATTGTTCACAGCCGACAAATGAGTAAATTACACCCACACTTCAACATCTCACTGGATATCTCATCTACGCCTGCAGCCTTCCCATTTTTCAATACTCTCAATGCCGTTCTGACCTCATTCTCATTGATCTCCTTTTCCATAATCACATTCTCGCATACTACTTTGCAAGGCTCATTCTCAGTGCCTGCAACATTATTGTACAATTCTTCAAAATACTCCCTCCAGCAGTCCCTAATATTCCTTTTATCCCACACGATCTCTCCACTTTTGTTCCTAACAGCATTCATTCACCTGCCTTCACCACTCTTAGCCCTTTTTGCCCACTTCCAAAACAGCTTTTTATTACCTTCAAAATTGCTCTGCATCTTCTTAGCTTCATTCGCACGCATTCTTTCCTGCTCTCTTTTACAACAATTTTGCTTTCATCCTTTTTCTTTCTGTAAATCGCACATGCCTTAGTGCGCTCTTCCTCACAATTGGCAGCAATCATATTCTTGTAAAATTGGCGCCAAGCTTCGCTGAATGGAATGTGAAACTTTAATTTTTATGAAGCTAGTTAGTGAATGTTATATAAGAAAGTGAAACGTATACAACATCCGTTAGTACATTTCTACCATCTTTTGATAGCACGACGCGTGTCACCGATTTACGCCTACGTCAGGTACAGAATGTTGAGGAATATGCAGTTTTTTCGTCCACATTCTGTACCTGAAGACGCCGTAAATCAGCGACACGCGCCGTGCCATCAAAAGATTGTGGAAAAGTACTAAGTTTATTTTTTAATTATGGATACGAACGGTTGATTTCATTTCACCATAGACATTCTCGTATACTGAAGCCTCGTATTTGTTGACATCAAAATTTCTCGGTGTTTGGGCACGATGATTCATCATTTTCATGAGTCCCATACATTTCATCTTAACATACGATGCTGCCTCGAATACTTCGCGGAGAGATGAATACAGTTTGGTACATACATTTGGTACACCTATCTCGTTGAATAGAAATACTGAGTACATTTCCGCGCCAAAAGTAAGGCTTACATTTATTTCGACATAACGTTTGGAAAGTCACAGTAGAGGAAACTAAAGATAACCTTTATCAATGACGAGATACATGCCAGATGGTCAGCATCTGCTGAGATGGATTTTTTTTCGACCCTCTATTATTTGAGAAATACCAGGTCAGCAGTATTTTTAAAGATACCCCCGTTATTTCAAATCTCCCTCCTATTTCAAGAAGGGATATCGTTTGATATACCTCCCGTCCTAACCTAGGAGAGGATTGATTGACGAGATGCATACTACGTAGATGGTCAGCATGAATGGATAAATGCTTCTTTTGACATGGTATAATTCCGATGATACGATGTTAGCACAATTTATCCCCCCCCCCGTATATGCCGAAGAGAATCACTTATTTCACACCACTGACTCGTGAAATTACCACCTCATTAATAAAAGGTTTCATTGAGTTTCACCTGTTTGACTGGGTCAAACCTTACAATAGAAATTTAGCCCACTGATGTAGAGCTCTGAAAATGTGTTCATAGACCCTCTATCATGATAATACAGTCATCAATTTAATTAATGACGATAATAGATAAATTACGCCTTAACTTTAAGGTTTTCTTGAGTATGAGCTGTTTATCTGTGTCAAATCTTTTAACCAAAATTCAACCAACCTCCCGATTAGTAAGAGCTCTGAAATTACGTCCATACATCCACTTACGGTGACAATACAGAAACCGATTAATACCGACACTAATTAAATAATTACGCACTCATATCAGAGAGATGAACCGTTAATGGCAGAACCCCTTTTCTCCACGATCAAGTGGTTCTCCTCCATTGCTGCTCTCGATCACGGACTGATCCGTTCCAGGGACCGCTCGTCCGCTCAAAAAGAAAGGCGTAGCGTTACAAACACTCCCAAAAACAATTAAATACGTAAAGAAATAACAGAATCGTAAATTCCCTTTCATCACTTGGCATATGTAAAATGGAATCATTAGTCTAACTGGTGGAACCTTGGGTTTAATAAATTTTATGGCTTTTATTTTGAATAGCGATAGTAGATAGGAGGTGTTGTATACTACAGAATAAATTATTGAATTTGTAAGTTCCCTCTAGCAGGTCGGATATTTCTCTGATGTTTATGCTTAGAAAGACATTTTTCACTATATTTGCCTGAAGTAATGATTCTTTATAATCTTCCAGGATATTTGGTTATATTGCTTGGCATAGAAATGTATTCATTATTATGACTAACTTTTTCTTTCTTTATTCTCCGTTTATATTTTTTTCACTTTGAGTTTTTACTCCGCTGTAAATAGTACTTCATCCATCTGTTTTATTACTGTGTGACGGTTCCCAGGTTGAGACCCGAAAGTTCGGCGCTCCGGTGCGATCTTCGAGGGTTCAATGTTGCTGAATTTTTGTAAAATCTTGTATACAGGGAAAGAGTAGTGAAACTATTGCGTAAAAAATCCATGCTAATAGCAATGCAAATTTTCAACTTATGGATACACTTACTTATATTTATACTTATATGGCACATTTTGAATGTTGGCCAGCTTTTTCTATTTGAGCCGACCGTACGGCACACAGTGGCCAGAAATGGAAAAAAAGCTGAACTTACATCCAAAATGGCTTTTTTTAAGATAAAGACTTGAAACTTAGTATATATACTCAGAATATATTGCTGACAATGGAAGCCATTCAACATTACTTTACGTGAAATTTTGCCTGAAAACGGTGTCCGCCATTTTTTGACGTAATAACCCACAAATATTCACAAAAATCTCTGAAGCTTAAGTAAAGTACAGATTAAAAACCATTTGATAGATGGTAATATCCTTTATTCCATAAAATTCCTTCAAAAATCATTCCTAAAAATCACTTCTCCACCAGGCGTAACTTTCAAGATTTTCGAAGAAAAATGAAAACGGGCGTTATCTTATAAATTATATCATATTTAAGCCTCCGTTTCTAAGTAACAGCTAAAACCTAAGGGAAATGGCTTCCATAATCAGTAATCAATTCTGAGTACATATGCCATATATGATGCTGAGTGTATAATAATTTCTAGTCTTTACCTAAAAAACAAAGCCATTTCGGACTTGAGTCCGGCTTTTTTAGATTTCCGGCCACTGTGATCACTCCAACGTACATTTCAGTTTTTGACAGTGGCGGTTGTTTGCTGGGATCAAAGGGGCTTGCTCGTTTAGGTCCCTAGGGTACTGTACCTGGTGGAAGAAACACTCCAGGAAAAAGAAATATCAAAACAGTTGCTCAATTTCAGAGGCAGAACACCCGCTGACTTTCCCTGCCTGAAAAGAGCCAATGAGGCCCATAAAGAAAGATGTAATTATGGGTGCTAAGCCATTCGTCAAATTTTGAGTAAATGGTCTTCAAAATGGATTTTCATGTTAATGGTATCTTAATAGAATAACAATCGCTCATATAATATAATCCATCACTGCTTATAGTACTTCAACAATCAGCTTCATTCTACAGAATTATATTTCCATATAATATACTATCCTGAAAGTCAGTACAAGGGTGGGAGGCAAAAAGAGACATCATGCACAAGCCATTAAAAATACGTTGGGATATATCTGACGAGACTTGATGTTCCTGTATCTGTATCCATTTTCCCTATATTCATTTTTTGATCGGAGAACAATATTGTTGGCATTTTGAATGAATAGAGTAAACTTTGTTTTTCCACAATGAATATAATAACTTACGACCATGGTTTTCGACGATTAACGTCATCATTAGGTGAAGATACATTTTGGTGCAACAACATATATACTAGAGAGAGTGGGGAGGGAACTGTAGAGGTGTGGGGGGAGGAAGGTGGAGGGTGGAAGGGAGTGGTTGAGTAGGGTTGGGTGGGGGCTTCCCACCAACCTACTCAACCACTTCCCTCATACTCAGCAACCTGGCTGGTGGATGCCACCAAAAATATGTGTCGTAGGAGGGCTAACCTTCCAGGCTGTGGAGGCTGATAATTTGATCAAGAGGAAGAGAGTTATGGTGTGGGTACCTGGACTTGCCAAATGGGACTACGAAACTCTCATGGAGAGAATCCGTAGGGCTAACGGGGGCTGCAGACAGCCTTCTGAAGAGTATACGGTGCTAGGCTTCCCATAGTACCCGATTCTACTGGGATAGGATGAGGTCTTGGCGGACTATATCTCCGAACCGAACTTCTATGTCATTCTGGACCTGCATAGGCTAGAGGTGACTTTGTAAGGTAAGGCAGGTGGACGATAAGGCCGCAAGGACGATAGGGCCGCAAAACTTTCCTTTGAGGCGAAAGCTGACGAGGTCACCAAGGAGGCGGGTAAGCCATAACCATGGCGGGCTTCCCCATTCTACAAGCCAACCCCCAACACTGCAAGCTGCCTCAGGGGTCCTCCAAAGGATCCTGTCGGAAGGTAAGGTTAAGATTGCTCTGATTCAAGAACCCTGGGCCTTTCAGGGTAAAGTAAGAGATCTGAGTGTATCAATGGGTTAATTATTCTTTCGTACCACCGTTGAAAGGCCTAGAACCTATATCAATATTAATGGGCTAAATGCTATGCATTTATCAGAATTTGCCACCATGGACCAGATGGCAGTTCTGCTAACCTTTGGGCTGATGGAAATAGGAAGAGGGTAGTTATCTGATCATCATGCTATCTACTCTACGACGTGTCAGACCCACTACCTACTGAATTGGAGAGACTGGTGAGTCCCTGTAAAGGTAAGAACTGGAACCTCCTCGTCGTATGCGACGCTATCTCACACCACACCATGTGAGAGAGTGAGGAACTTACGACAGAGAAGAAGCACTTTTAGAATACCTTATGTCTATTGAGTTTCAGATACTCAACAAAGGATCGATCCCCATCTTCGCAAACAGCGTGAGGGAGGAAGTGATCGCCATTACACTATGCACTAATACCTTGGAGCACTGAATAGATGGATGGGGATATCGCGGGGAGATAAAATTATCAGATCACTGACACATTCTATGCAACTCACTTGTAGTGTTTGATAAAGATACAACATGTAGAAATTCTAAAACCACGAACCTATATCGAGAGAAGCTAAAAGATGCCCTATCAAAGGCACCTCCAAGCAAATTCAGGAAATTGGATGAAATGGATGCAAACGTAGAAGTTATACAGGGGTGCATCATCTCATCCTATGAGGCTAACTGCCCCATCAAAACAAGGAAATAGGGGAGTAGTCTACCCTGGAGGGAAGTAGAGCTTGAAGGCCTCCACAAAGAGACCAGGAAGCTCTTCAATAAAGCAAAGAAGGCCGCAATGATTCGGGATTGGGAAAGTTATACGGATGCCAAACGAAAGTACAAAGCGACCATCAAGCGCTCGAAAAGGGAATCTTAATGTTATAAGAACTTTTGTGGAAACAGAATAATTTCCACGACTCGCAAGTTTCCAAAATATTTTGTCAAAAGGTCCAGAAGCAGGAGTAGGTTCTCCGTTGCTTCCCTTGGGAGACTTTTACGTCTTCCTACAAGGAAGCACTAAAGCTATTGCTGGAGACCCACTCTCCAGGCTTCAAAGAGATAGAAGAAAGGCAAATTTGGAGGCCTCCCATCCGCTCAGCTAGAACAGAATGGTGACTAGCCTATAGCACAGGTGTTCCCAACCGGTGGTACGCGTACCACTGGTGGTACGCGGGAACGTTCCAGGTGGTACGCGAGGGTGATACGAGCGATTACTAGCAATAGGCCAGTAAGGGCCTCTGCGTGCGTGAGCACGCAAACTTTACTCTGCTGCCCGTCTGCCGGGCGAGTATTTATGAGCAAACAATGGGCAATTAAAAGTTTCAGCGTGTACAAATCCGCAGGAGAGGATGGAATCTTCCCTGCTCTATTACAAGAGGGACAGAAAATGCAGCTACTTCCCATCGTTAAGATATTTCGCTCCTGTCTAGCTTATGGAATATTCCTAAGGGCTGAAGAATCACCAAAGTATTATTTATACCTAAGCCAGGAAAGACAGACAACACTAAAGCCAACTCCTTTAGAGAAATCAGCCTAATGTCCTTCTTATTGAAAACATTGGAAAAGATAATTTACAGGCATATAAGGGATGGGCCTTTGACAGAACATCCCTTACACCCTTATTAATACGCTTATCAAACGGGAAAATCTTCTGAGACCGCACTCCAAAGTCTAGTCAGTAGAATTAAGGGTGTGCTCGAGCATGGGATGTATGTACGGCTTAGGGGCTTTTATAGACATCGAGTGGGCCTTGAATAACACCTCATTTGACCAATCTGCACGCAGCTAGCAGGCACAGCATCCATTCCCACATTGTGTCCTAAATTATACAAACGCTAGAACTGAAAACTGTTGGGGCCATTGTGAGAGAGACCCTAATGAAGGTGTATGTAACTCGAGGCTGCGCTCAGGGCGGAGTCTTGTCACTGCTCCTATGGAATATGGTGGTCGAGAGTCTCCTCCCTAATTTCAATAAGACTGGAGAATACACTCAAGGATGCGCAGATGATGTAGCTATAGTTATCACTGGTACCTTGATACAGTACCCGGACTTATGCAAAAAGCCCTAGACAAGTCGATGAGATGGTGTGATGAATCAGGGTTTACTGTCAACCCGGAAAAGACCAGCCTTATTCTCATTATCAATAAAAGGAAAAGAGAGGGCCTTCAACTACCTTATTGCAAGGTAAATATCTTTGGCCTTCACTAACAGGTAAATATCTAGGAGTCATTCTAGACTTCAAGCTCAACATGAGAGAATATCTTGAGGAAAAATCAAGAAAAGCCTGTGCCTCCCTGTGGGCGTGCCGGAGGGCCCTCGGCAAAACATGGAGACTTCAACCAAACCCCATATTTTGGCTATTAACTGCAGTAGTGAAACCTAGTTTTCTTCTTTGCTCCATTCTATGGTGGAAGAGGACGAGGCAAAGAGTTGCCAAGGACAAAATAAACCATTTTCAGAGGATGGCCTGTTTCGGCATCGCAGGGGCTATGAAAACTATCCCCGCCCTGGAGCTAGAAACTATCCTGAATCTTGCGCCACTCCACGTGGAAGCGAAAACTTAGGCAAGGATGGCGGCTTATCGTCCTAAATTTTTAGGACAGTTGAACAACTAAGGTAACCTCAGCGGTCACAGACAAGTGTGGACAGAGCTAAGAAGATCCAATCCTATCATTGAGATGGAATCCGACACATTGATAACAACGTATATCCATTCACCCCAAATCTTCATGATCCATTTTCCAAATAGGGACAGTGGGCCACAGAGGAAGGGAAAGAACTTCATGCAGGAGCCTACGCATGGTACACAGATGACTTCAGGAAGGAAAGAAGTGCAAGAGCTGGGGTCTATAGTGATAAACCGGCTAGGAGCCTTTCAATCCCTCTATATCCACATTATATCAAGCAGAGGTCTATACCGTAATGATTTGTGATTACGAAATTAAAGAAGATGGACGGCACGATAGACCTATCCATATATGCACCGACAGTCAATCGGCCTTGAAAGGCCTTATCTCTACATGGTACCAATCATGGCAGCTTCAGTAGTGTTGAGAAGTATTCAACACGATAGGCAAATGCGGCAAAGTAGAACTTTTCTTGGTATCTGGACACATAGGCATAACTGGAAACGAGAATTCTGATGAACATGTAAAAGCAGGATCTAACAGTAATTCGATTCGCCTTGAACCAATCATACCCATTGCGCCATCAGTAGGGGGAATTGAGATTAGAACATGGAGTCTTACTCCGCTAATCTAACTCTATCATTTCTCCCGCGCAGTTTCTAAAATCAGGGAGTTTCTCTTTTCAGCTTCTCACAGTATTTGGCACGATTCTCGAGTCTAACTTTTCCGCAATACATCTAAATATATTGGTGTACATTCCGCCCAAGACCCATTACTTACTTGAAGACTATTTCACGAGAATTTTTTCCATCATACCCTTTACTGACACTAGTTAGTTAAATGAAACACCGAAGGCACTGTATTTCCTCCAAGCTAAAGACACAAATATTTTACATTGCCGCGCTTGAGAGAACAATTTTTTGAGAGAATTAATAGTAAGTTAACAGTCCCTCCTTTAAGAAATGCAAACTAAACTGAAGAATCGAAACTCGGCTAAACGCCAAACTTAGAGCACCGATGCGCTGAAAATCTCGTCTAACAGTACTTTTATCATTGTCGAAATCCCTCGAGGAAAGAGCATGGCTGGCAAATGAAAATCAACTGCCCCTTTCCTTAATTGACACCAACTACTAAGAAAAGGAGTAGCAGAGGAACTATTGCATCTAAATGAGTCAGTACACTACAAGTACATACATTATGGAAATAATAGTCCTGTACATTGGCGTCTATCATTTTTCGCCGACAGAGAGAAAATTAAGGTTGCACTTCCTTTTCATCTCTTTTATTCCTCGTCACATTGAAGCCCTGAAGAAGTCCTTTCGTTTACTTTTGTTTCCAATATTGAAGGATTGTGATAAATATATCCAATCAGTGGAGCTCGGCTAGTATCATTCAAAGTCGTTCGTTTCTGGGAGCCAAAGTGGTCAAGTTAGTATTTACCGCCCTTTAGTTAGGTACCGTCGGTGTTTTCCTCCGGAAAACGGCACTTGGGGTTTTTATTTTTTATTTATTATATTTTAGAATTGATTTTTAATAATTAATGAGTTGCCCCATTCCAGCTTTCACCGTCTCATATCATAGAGGATGTAGGATTCCATCATCCGCAACGATGTGTTCAAAGATTGTAACCACCAAGAAGGATACTTGCTGGTAGTTGATAAAATCAAGCACATTTCTGCTTTGAAAAATGAAGGAAAAATAAATTACCCACTACTCCTGGAAAAATATTTCGATGTCAGGAGCTGATCTAACACCAAGCAAGAATTTCCTCGGGTTCAGGCTATTGATTTTCCTTTACCCTAGTATGTTCTCCTTGTTTCTTTTTTCCAATTATCGTAATCATTATTGAAATCTGAGAAAAGATTAATGTGAGAGTGAAGGCGGAAGTTGTGATGGATGAAAATGAAGGTAGATGAAGTAGTACTTAGAATTAAGGAGAGGGAAGGATAATTTTGGCTTAGATTAGGATGAGGTAATTTAGGCACTTGGAAGAGGTAATTAGGAACAAAGTGTTACTTATGACCGTGCTAGAGAGATAGAGAAATTTTTAGCAATCACGCCTTTCAAAAAAATGGTGAGGTAAAATACACAAGTCACTTCTCATTGAATGCGACAAGGGAATACATATAAATAAAGATGTGAAGTAACTCTATAAAATCATGATGCAACGGTAATAGGTATCTAATAAAACTTCGTTGGTGCCGTAAAATAGATGAGACCTAAGGATACAATTAGCGGAATGAATGCATTTGTGATTTTGGTAGTAATAGCAAAACTTAGGAAGACGATGATCAAAAAGGCGTCCAGAATTCGAAATGAAATGGATGCGGATCAAGAGACAGGAGAGGAAACAGGAAAGTGCTTCGAGCGTAGAGAGTTGATTAATGAGCATAAAGATGGGAGAGGGGCGGGAGACATAGTCGAAGGGACTGGCGAGAGAAATTCATTCGCAGAAGTTTCAAAAGGGACGGCAGAGTGATATCTTAAATTTTATGGGATGAAATGGCATGGGAAGTGGATGGCAATAAAGAGATATATTGGATTTGACTAATATATCACCAGAAAGGAGGCGTAAACATTGCATGTGATAAGTATGGAAAGTGTAAGAAAAAGCAGTATTTCAAAGCCCAAAAGTGCAAAATTAGAGACAACTCATTTTTCGTATACTGGCTAAGAAATATTAGGCAATCTATTCTGGAAGAAACCAGACGCTAAGAACACTCGAACACGCCGTCACTATATACTGGATAAACAATAAACCGTCCCATAAATAAACATATAATCAGCATAAAGTAAGCATAGATTCCCAGAAGTCAAAATTAGCAAATCATTATCGGAAGATGTACCCCATGACTGGAAAATAGCCGATGTTACACCAATATTTAAATAATATTAGGTATTTCTCGACTATATCGTGAACATTACTTTAATACAATATAGTCGAACACATCATAGTTGGCAGTATAATTATAATGACATTACGACATTCCTGGAAAATAAAAACTTCTTCCACGATGGTCATCCGGAAGGGTAGATTGTGAAACATAGCTTGCATTCTTCCTTCATGGCATCATAAATTAAGAAGAATCGAAAAAGCAAGATGACGCGATATTCTTGGGTTTTTAAAAGCATTTGACAAAGTTCCTCACAAAATACCCATGTTCAAATTACAATCATGTATTGTGAAATAGAGGCTGGTGTCATGTGAGGGTATGGGATACGTGCATTTCTAAGTGATTGCAAGCAAAATGTAGTCGTTGACGGTATTAGCCCTGATATGGTTAGAGTGGCATCTGGCATCCCACAGGAAAGCGTTTTTTTTTTAATTTTTATATAAATGACCTAAGATCACGAGTTAGCAGTACATTTAGATTATATGCAGACGATGCGGTCATCAACCGCTAAAGTGGCGAGGATGCGGGATGAAGTTCTATCATCGGGCCCTTACAAAATGTACTCTTGGAGCTAGGGGTGAACTAAATCTTAGTACATGCACTGCTGTACACTTTTTGCGGAAGTCATCACACGAATGTCATATCTAAACTGTGAGTAGAGTAAACATAAAATCTTCATATAAAGTGAAATACTTTGAATTTACCTTTACTTCAGACATCTCGTGGAGTACACATACTAAAAATATGCGGTACAGCCTTAAAGAAGCTAGGATTTATCAAGCGTTCAAAGTGAAGTTCTTCAGATGAAAAAGTGAAAGAGAAATGCGAATCTGGTTCCGCCATACTTCGAATACGTTACGAGCATTTGGATTAAAGAAAATTAAACACAAAGATTAAATATAAAAAATATTAGAATAAAAGAAAATCTGCGCGCTTCTTTAAAATTGTTTCGATGCGAATCTGGTTCCGCCATACTTCGAATACGTTACGAGCATTTGGATTAAAGAAAATTAAACACAAAGATTAAATATAAAAAATATTAGAATAAAAGGAAATCTGCGCGCTTCTTTAAAATTGTTTCGAGTGAGCATATAGTGACCCCTACCTATTCGAGGGATTCGGTGGGGAGCCTATAGAGACTCGGAGACTGCAGAGAATTTCTTCAGAATTTTATAACAAGTGTGTTTTGGTGTGACAAAAGCATTATCGTTCGGACACTGCATTACATCGCTAGGTCCGATAAAAGCTAAAAAACAAGAGATGTATAGCCGATTAGATAAGTACAAAAAAGCATTCCTTTCACACACAGAAAGTGACCATAGTACAGCAGTGACACAGAGTTCCACTCCAAACAGTTAATACTTCCATAATAAAGTACACCATTACACCTCCCTATAACCACCTTTACACGACTGGTGTCCAAATTCTCCGGCCACACGCCACTGTAGGGCAGTGCATTTCTCAGATAACAACTTCATTCCCACGTAACACTTCTTTTTGACAACCTCAGTAATTTTCCTGACGCATTCCCTCCTTAATCTTCCTCGGTGGCAGTTCCTTTTCATTTCTTCTTCCATCATTGTTATCAAGAAACGAATTTCGTGAGTGAGTATAGCACTTCTCTTTCATTTTTCATCTGAAGACCTACACACTATACGCTTGATAAATCCTAGCTTCTTTAAGGCTGTGCTGCATATGTTTAGTATGTGTAATTAAGTGTGGGATAGTAAGTGGCAAGAGGGTACGTTGTAAACAATGACCTTCAATACTGATATCGAATAGCCATAAATGAAATAAATAATAAGTTAAAGACAGGAATGCAAGCGCAGAAAAATACGGCGATACAAGCCCGTAGTCTCAGGCGTGACTTGGTGGAATTTGAAGGATCGTAGGCTTTCTCGGTGAATGATATTGGTGAAAATTTCTCAGGAAACTCAGAAATTGCTGAAGATTTCTCAGAAAGGGTTAGGCTTTCCATGGCCGACGCGGTGTTTCAACGAGCCACTCCACGGTGTCCCATTTTGCATCGAGGTCTGAAAGTCATGGGACTAAGGGTCTCAGGCGGTGACATTTGATGAGAAAATGACGTCTACAAAAATTTCCGAAATCGGATTATATTTAGGAGTCACGCACGCAGCTTTTCGTTTAACATGGGGACTCCCATAAGCGCGCGCAGCCCGTTTTAAAAGCCCGCCCTCCCGGGCCTCCGCGCCGCCCCCCACCATTTATTCTCTCACCTATCAAAGGTTCTGATAAGTAGGCCGAATACAGTAATAAGTCATCATAAAAGGCTATACTAATCATAGGTTGGTTACTTTTTGAGAAGGGTTTTAAACCACTTCGGCGAGCGTTCCTGGCGTTCCTCTCATCTAGGAGTATTTTAAGGCTAGATTGACAAAGGACGAGTAGCAAACACAGCATTTATTCCAAAGAGTATCCAGGCAGCGAAAAATTATGCCAAAGATGACCAAAAAGGCATTCACAGTCTTCAATACAAATATTTTGTGAGCAAAATGCAATCAAAATTCTCAAAAAGAGTGATATTAGAATTTAGTTCTCGTCCCGACCACGGCGCTTCTTACTTCCATTATATAGGTAAATGTTCTCAATAAAAGGCTTTGCTCTTTACATAATTGTCTCATCTCCCGCTCGGATGGCTATGTCCTTTATATTTCAGCTTTCTGACTTATTATTCACTAAATGTGCATTTACAGATCGCAATTGTATCTTTAAACGATCTAAATTGTCGCAAACTAATTGTAAGCCATCAAAACACTTAAAGGTGTGAAAAACAAATAAGGAGCTTATAACCCGAGCTCCTCCTTTCACAGTTCTTGAAGACACATTCATGGTGTTGGGATTGATGTCATTGGGGAAGAATGTTAATTTAACATGAATAGAATAAAGCTTTTGCTATATCTTTCGTAATCTTACCACTCCCGGGTACCCCAGCTTAGTTACTAAGGTAGCCCTGTCGGAGAGGGACGCCGCCTACCCTAAAGGGACGTGCACCGCCCTCTTCCTAGAATCAAAATAAGCAATCTAGCTGATAATGCGAAGCGCTGTGATGTCAGAAAGGACGCTACCGAACCAGCAACGTCAGAGGGCAAAGGACGCTACTATCTTACCCCGCCCACTACACCCGAACAGTATTTAAAGGCCAGTGTCGGGGGTAAGAGGGCAGTTGGCCGGTTATCGATGGGTGACCGATGAGTGACAGTTGGCTTCGGCCCAGTTACGGCTCCGTGACTACGCTCGCTGTCTTACCGCTGTCGCAGCCGGTTATCGAAAGGTGACCGTTTGGAGAGAGGCCCGGTCTGTTTGGAGAGAGTTTTTGGAGAGAGACCCGGTTTGGAGAGAGGCCTTCGGCCCGGTAACGGTTACGTGTCTCCGTCCTGCTGATTGTGCTCGCTGCCCGAAGCCTCCTTCCACCCCCAATTCCTACACGAGCCAGGATTTCTTCAGGCATAATAATGTAAGTCTACATATTAAAAAATATCGATCCTTTTATGATCCGGCCTTCTTCAATCCTCTGATCGATACGCACTATGTCACCCATGCTACAGACCCAAGGTTCGTCATCACTGAGGGCTTTATTACTGCCGTGGATTTTTTAATCATGGAACTCCACTATTTCCTCACCAGCCATTCGAGATTATCTTCGCGGAGATCTCGTTTCTTCTCGCCAAAAAGCCATGTGGTCTCGATTTAGGTATCGAATTTCCGACCCCGGGTCGTTTCGAAAACGAAACGATACTGGAGATGATACAGAAAAGTCTGAGGGTCGCGGCACCACTACTTGGGCGCCTCTCCAAATAACTTACTGTTCAATGAAACATCTACACTCAAGAAAAGTGAACAAGTCTCGTCTCATCCCCGAATAATCATCAGTAGATGAATTCTAATATAAAAAAGTACTTGATTGCTGGATTAATCCCACTAAGCCCGCTCTAAGAGTTTGGTGGGAGTGTAATACTTTTGGAGCTGAGACTTTCAAAAAAATAGAGCAAACAGAGCTGAGAGTAACACTACAAGGGTAGTCATTCTTTTTCGGTAATGCGGATTTCTTTAGAGACAACCCTTAAATTTGTGTGTGTGTATGTGAGTTAGAAAATGAAGTGTGTACACGCATCATAGGTTTTTTGACGTTCTCTAAGGAACCCCGTTCTGCCTATCGCCTTTTCAGGCTATCAACAGTTGAGGCAGGTGGCTTAGCGTTGCTTCCAACGTCACCAACTTACTTTCGTGCCGGTGGTTGGCAGTTGGCCCATCCCGTTGATGAGATTGGTCGCATGTACTTGTCCCAGGCCGTGGGCTATTCTGTGGCAAGTGGTGCAAGGCGAGTTGTTTTCTTCTTTTCAGTTCCCACGAAGAAATTTTGCACTGCGTCCATGAGTCGCTCTTGGAAAAAGGGTTCCTCTACTACGACGTGTAGTGCGTCGCTCCGATGCTCCTATTCGCCGCAGGATTCAAGAGGCGTGATTTCGGCATCTTCTCGCACATTCCTGGCCAGACAGGAGAGACATAGAGGAAACGCGGGTGGATGATGGCTCGGTATTGGCGAAGGCAGTGATTGGTGGAGATTTCTTTGAAAGTTAGAAGGGGAGAGAGGCTGGTGTCAGTTCGGAGTTAGAAGATAAGGGAGGTAAGGTCAGGGCAAAGGTGAGTCTGGATTCGAGCTACATCCCAAAGTATGTCACTGTGGAGGTACAAGGGATGTTTATGGCCTTGAGTTTCAGTGGGGGTGCTGCTGTCTCTAGCTTTATTTGACTGAACAGGATCGCCTTGGCCTTCGACGGATTTCGAGTGATTCGTCATTTGTCGCACCACTCGGACACCGGACTCGGTTTGTTGCTGCATTAGCATCTTTGGTGACGATTAGCGGCTGCTGAAGTTGTGGCGGTGTCAGTGGTGAGGTGGTTTCCAGTTCTTGGCGGTCAGTGGGTGCTCATGCTAGCAGAGATTGGAGTGAAGGTGGACTCCAGGTAGTCCGCAGTATACTCTACTTTCGCTGCGTCGCTGCAGGCGTATCCGGAAGGCATTTGCAGTAGTGGAATGCGGAAGAGGGGGGTCCAGAGAGCAGGTGCCACCTTCGAGATGTTGCCGCCTTCCATACTCAGTGACCTGAGTTTGGAATCCCAGGATTGTTGCCGAAAGGCGAGTACTTCTGCTACCGTTTTAGGTCTTGAAGATCATTGTTGGTGCCCGGATCACGGGTGAGTGGAATGAAGGTCAAAGGGTCTTTGTGGTTTTTTTTTTCAGGGAAGAGGATCGCTGCAGCATCATCGTCGTCAGCAGTGTCCATCAGTGGAGAGGAGGAAGGAAGGGAGGTGGCGAGTGTCTGACGGAAGTTCATCCAATCGGCCTTGCTGATGTCCTGGTGCATTGGTGGTGGCAGGAGTAGTGGTTGAGGTTCGATTTGGCAGAGAATTAGGAGATGATCACTCTCCAGGGCAGGAATGGAGACGGAGAAGTTACTGTCAGTCATCAGAAAGATGTCTAGAACATCTTCCGCCCCCTTTGATAGCAATTTGTCGGCTGCGGTTAGCCCAGCTCTTGGATTTCCATGCTATCCAGCCAGGCTCGCAGCTTGTATCCGTTATTCTTGGTAGTCATAGAGTGCCAGGACTGGTGTTGAAGTCGCCTCCCACCAGCGATTAACACCCTGTAGCAAAGAGAGCTGCATACTGCTCCTCGGGAAAGCCTGCTTCTGGGCGCTGGTACAATTCTGTCACCTGGAAATCACCTGAAAGGGATTGCAGGTTTACGGAGGTTGATTCTAGGGGCAGGGTGTTGGGAACGGAATTTTGTGGCCTTGAAAGTCGTCGCCGAGGAGGACTGCGCTCCGACCAGCCGGTTGAAATTTGGGTGCTCTCAGTATTCGGTCATTCAGGAAAGCTAGAACCCCGGGAGACGCCAGCGCTTCTCAGGGTGTCCTTTGTCTCCGTGATCAAAGCGATGTCCACTCTTCGGCAACGAAAAAAAGGCTAGTATCTCTCCAGAATTCCAGTAGAGGCCTCCAATGGTATTCCACAGTGCTACAATAAGGCGGGGCGCCAGCTTTCGATAATTTGTTCCTTGCTTTTCTGCGATGTAGGCGAACATCATAGTCAAGACATTCGTCTGCTTTTAGTACTGTCGTTGTGTTTGGATGGTGATGAGGAGAAGTTGTCTTAAGGTAGAGACACGGTTAGACTGTTGAGGTTTAGATCAGGTGGATGAGTAGTAGAGGGTGCGGGTGGTGCAGAATGCTGTGGAGGAGGGAGGTCCAGTCGTTTCCTGGGCGAGTATCTTGGGATGGTTCAGGTTGGCCAACGCCTCAAGGGCTTTGGCCTTCAAGGGCTGGCGGTGGTGCTCGGTCCTATTGCTGTTCATTTTGCCGTTGAGGCTCATCTTTGGCGGGTCCTGGACGTCCTTAGGCATTCTAGGTGGCGCTTGTGCACAGGAAATTTCCACGACTTTGCTGAGTGATCACCACGACAATTGCAGTAGGTGGCCGGTGGTCCCTCGGTCTCGAACACTTATTGCCATAGTGGTTCCCAGCGCATCTTCAGCAGCGCGGCTTGGCGGTATAGTACTTGCTGGAGTGGCCAAACTGGTTACACTTGAAGTATATCTGCGGCCGGTGGTGTTTGAAGGGAGCCAGGCGTAGATAAACCAATTCGACCTTCTTCAGGGTGCAATTTATCATCGGTGGCCATTCCGCTGTTGCCTTCACGGTGCAAATCTCGTTACTCCCGGATCCTGGTAAGGAGGGTTTTGATGTTAGTTACGTAATTAACGTCGTTCTCCAATAGCTCTTGGAGATATTCCAGGTCGAATTTCGCCTCTACGCTGCGGATGAAGATTAAGGGGGTCTCCTCTTCCGGTAGCAGCCAAGAAGCAGTCGGGTTCCACCTTCTCTTGGGCGAGCAGATTGGTGACCATGTTTTACTTGCCCTGGATTTCGAGCTGCAGCCCAGTTTGTCTCGGCGAATGTCGACCGAGAGGTTGCCTTTAATGACCTACTTAAGAAGTTGTATGTATTTCTTGTGGTCGGAAATGCTGTAGATTACGATGGCCGGTGGCCTGGAATTTTCTGGTGGTCTCCAGCGCTCTTTGTCTTTGGGTGCGGTGATGGCATCTCATATGAGTGAGGCAGCTACACCGGCAGGGTTTTACGCGCTCTCTTGTGCAATTGGGGCGAACTGATTGTAGGTGATGATGGGTTGTTTGACGGGAACTATCGGCGGCGTACTGGATCCCCTCATGCGGCTTTTTTGCAGGATGCAAGCTCCTATAACTGACAGTGTGATGGAGAGGGAGGAGGTAGGTTCCGGTAGGTCCATGGCTTCCTCGGAGGCCATGAAGTCTGCCTGAGGGGAGGTGGGGCCATCAACAATGGTGACCATGGTGTGCTGTCGTTTCGTTTGCTGTAGAGGGTGGATCTTAGCACTGAGAATGGCAGAGCTGATGGCTCTGCGAAGGACCGCTCTGATGGTCCTTTATAAGGCTAATGAGGTGGTGTCGTCGCTTGTGCGGTTGAGGCTCATTTGGCTGGATCGGTGATCCAGTGATGAATCTTCGAGAGTCCTTGGAGGACTCGCTCAGGAACGAAGGTGGAGACATCTCCAGGAAGCTGTGAGTTGCTTTACGGGATTGGGTGCCATAATCAGAGGAAAGCAAGGTCAGTGGCAGAGGACAGTAGGGTCGGGATAGTAGTGGAGTCCAGTAGAGCAGGGTCGTATCCAAAGGCAGCAAAGATCCATTTCAGCAAGATAGTCCTCTTTACTGAAAAACTATGTAAAGTATCATTGCGATTGGAGAAGGGGAAAACGTGCAGCATTGCACCGAAGTTTCTCCAGTTTTTTCCTATTTTTAGGTAGCTCCTGACGATTACGGAGCACTCGTCATTTTAAATTACTTTTATTAAATTACTACCGACTCATCATACATTAAACATGTTTCTTGTGGAATATTTTCTATTTCTGCCAAGTAGTTTAGGAGATACGGCTCGAGAGTGAGTGCATGCCACCCAAGGCTATTTGTTGTTGCCTTCTCACGGTTGTGCCTTCTCACGTCTACGCTGGAATCTACGAAATGTATTGCCGCGTGTCGAGTTTAGCGTCATAGTATTAGTTTAAGAAGTTGAACTTAAATTTTTTGTTTGACACTATAGATTATGTAACTTATACACTTTATCACTTCCATTTTGGAGCAAAAAAATCAGAAACCTGAGAAGTACTCCGGTAAGTTTGTACCGGAGTTTCATCAATTTCGCCACACAGCTACTCATTAGTACTTCAAGTGTATAATACTCAGCGAAATCACTGTATTCCAAATAATGACTTCTTATTCCTCAGTGGTTTTGATCATGAAGAATAATACACCTAGAGCTCTAACATATACTTTGTTCAATCAAATCGGAAAGCCACAAAAAGATTATTCTCTCCTAGAAGGCTGCCCTTCCTGAGAGATAATAGAACTCTTGGCATTCTTCTCCGGGTTGACCGTTTTGTTGTTGTTTGAGACCCTTGACAGAAGTTATGTCTTAAAAAGATATAAATGCCTAAGTGGCATACGTTACATTGTCCGGTATTATGCAAGGTTTAACTAAAACCATAGAGTAAATATAATATAGAGCGCTCACCGCACGCCCAAAAACAGTATATAATATTGAAGTAGTTCCGACAGGAAAACCTAGATGGCGATGGAAGAATTTTTTCACGAGGAAGTAGAATTAATAATAATAATGATTTATTTGTCCAAAGATCACATTTTCACATGATATAAGACACGTCAAGATGATGTATGTACAATCAAAATACAATAACAAAAACATGAATGAAATGGCAAGAATGTCATGTTAAGTACAAGGAGCACAATACAGATAATCATTCATATTTACATATTAAAAAGTCAGATAAATTTGTCATGTAAATATTCATTTACAGAGTAAAGCAATTTCTCCTGAAGGAAACTTTGAACATTACGTTTAAAAGCACACAATGATTTTATGTTTTTTATCCTATTGGGAAGTTGGTTAAATAGTTTGATGCCTTTTTCTTTAGGGCCAGAGCTGGATGCACTAGTCCTAACACTAGCTTGATGGAGATCTTTTGATCTTCGAGTCTCATGGCAATGGAAATCAGCATTTATAGAGAATTTGGACAGATTTTGTTGAACATATATCACAGAGTACAAGATATATACACTAGGGAAAGGAAGAATGTTTAAGTTTGCAAAGATGGGTCCGGATGGGAGAAATATGGCGTTTTAGACATAACCCTGGCTAATCTTTTCTGTAATTTGAAAATTTTCAATGCATGCATGGATGAACCCCAAAGTATTATGTTATATGTCATGCGAGAGAAAAAGATACCATAATAGAGGATTAATAGGACATCTAAACTAACCGACTACGTAAAGTTCTCATAAGATAACAAACCGAGCTAAGTTTTTTCATGAGAGTGTCAATATGAAGTTCCCAAGAGAGGTTGTCACTGAGGTGCACAATAGAAATTTAGTTAAGTCAACCTGCTCAATAGTATTATTGTTGAACTTAACAATAAAGTTATTTTCAAATTTTTTATGAGAAAATATTACTAACTGAGATTTTTGGGTGTTAAGGCAGAGGTGATTTTCTTTACACCAGGTATAGAATTTATTTGAAATAGCATTGGCATTATCAATCAATGTAGGGTAAGTAGATAATGAGAGAAGGAAGTTAGTGTCATCAGCATAGAGAAGTAAATTTGAACTAGTTGTGTCAGTGATATGATGAGCCAAATCATTTATATAGATTAAGAACAAAATAGGACCAAGTATTGTACCTTGAGGAACCCCTAGTGAACTGTGAGCTACATTTGAGTGGTAGTATGTACCACTAGCAAAGAGAGAGACAAAATTAGTTCGACTAAAAAGGTAAGATTCTAGCCATTTGAAAGGTATACCTCTAATACCCAGGGTGCAAATTTTTTTGAGGACGCGATGTTGATTAACCAAATCAAAAGCCTTAGAGAAGTCAAAAAAGATACCCATGGTTTTCTGCTTGTTGTCAAGTGAGGTGAGGATGAAGTGTATAGCTTCATAAATTGCTGTGGTTGTAGATCTACCCTTCCTAAAACCATGCTGGTTTGGAATGAGTAGTGAATTTTTTCAAAGAAGGAAACAAGCCTAGTGGCGAAAACCATTTCAAACACCTTAGCCAGTGTGCTCTGCAATGAAATGGGTCGATAATTATTAATGTCATTAGGACTTTCTTTATTTTTATAAATAGGTACTATTTTAGAGTGCTTCAGAGCAGAGGGGAAAACACCTTGTGATAATGATTCATTAATTAAATCATAACTTCCTATTGACTTATCAACTAATTTTGTTACATCTGGTAGAATGTGCTTTGAAGATTTCTTGGCATAAGTGTTTCTAATTTCCCAGGAGATTTTGGATTTATTGCTGGAAGAGGGAATTTTATTGTCATTATATGTTTTTTTGCCTGTGTTAGGCTCTTTTTGTAATATTTTTTAAATATTTTGTATTCCTCAATGGCTTTAACAAAGCTGGAGAATCTGCTAGCTATTCCAAGGGCTTTGAGATAGGAAGACATATGTATAATTTCCTTAGTAATCCATGGTTTTCTTTCATGTTTACGTCTATCCTTGGTAATAACTAGGGGGAAAGTAATATTAAATCAGTGCAAAAGATGATCATGAAAGATTTGAAAACTTTCATCAATAGTCATCGGTTGATAAACAGTATGCCAATCAATGGACGCAATCTTATTTTAAAAATAACACACATTGTAGTCACAAAAATCTCGTTTGTAAACGATACTAATATTAGGAGAGGAGTGGAATTGGAATTTTGACAACAGAGGAAAATGATCAGATATAGCACAATCAAGGACAGCAGTGTCAAAATACATTACATCAACATTAGATATGACATTATCTATCAAAGATATGGTATTACTTGTAATACGAGTAGGTTCAGAGCAGACCCCAAGATGGAGGTTATAAGAGTTTAGTAAACACATAAAAGCTTTTTTGTCTGCACTGTCTTTTAGTTGGTCACACTTAAAATCACCGGTAATTACTAAAAAGGGATCATTTTTGTTTTTGTGCAATTTGTCCATTAGGTGATCAAATTTATCCAAAAAACACCAAAATTACCAAGTGGTGACCTATAAAATGATAATACATGCAAGTCGAGACCAACACTTTGGGATATACAGCAGACACTGCATTCAAAAGTTCGTTCTTCAATCAATTCTTGATAAGAAACAGTCACGGAACTGAGGTCAATGGATTCACTCACATAAATCAAAACTCCACCATTTTTAAAAGATGTCCGACAGAAAGCGTCCACTATACAATACCCTAGAAGGCAAGTTAAGTTTAATTCTGATGGCTTTAGCCAATGCTCATTTACGCAAATCACGTCCGGTCGATGAGCGTTCGTGAGAGCTTCAAGTTCGATTGGTTTATTTCGAATGCCCTGAATATTGAGATGAAGCACAGTTAGTTGACGTCATAATAACTTACCGTCACTGTTAGTAGCTTTGTTAGCACTATTGACGTCTACAGTCTTTTTAATCATGATAAATCTGTTCACAATGACGTCCTTAGGCCATAAAGAAGAATCTTTCAGCTTCGTGAATTCATTATTGTCGACATAGATTTTGAAAGAGCCAAAGGAACTTTTGCCATTTTCAATTTGATCACACGATATGCAGTTTTGCGCCTTCTACAAGCCAGAAAATAAATATAGCGCTATACGGCATAAATAAATGTGTCCTAAAGTAGAATGAGACGCAAAGTTTAGTGATAACAATAGTTAGTCGATTTTGTTCATAATAATAGCAATAAAAAATATGTCCTTTAATTGCGGCTAGTAACTTGGCTCCTCCAAGTTTCCTTACTGGCCGTGAGGGAAGAATTTTTTGCTTCAAGAGACGATATACATCCTGCTGACGTTCATCGCTACGACGAACGATCAAGATATCGAATGAAATAGATTTCTCATAGTCTGCTTCGGACAATTATACTTAATTTAGGAAAAGCTTTCGGTGAATTACTTCACCTTAGTGAAGTGCAAATGTTATTTATAACGTTAAGATTTAATACGAAGTTCTTGACGAAGTGATAAGCTATTACTTTGCTGGAAAAATACATTAAAATCGGAATGCGCGAATGGACCTCTAAACTGAAAAACAATGCATTTTTTGCCTTTCGCTGTCGTGGGAACAGGGGTGGTCGGTGACCTTGACTTGTTTTCTTGACAGCGAGATGAGTAATGACCCATTCAATTATTACGTCAGATATGAAAGGGGGGAGGGGGTTGGGATCTTCCGGCTCTTCTTAATTTTTCTTACGTATGGGGGCCGAGATCATCTAATGTAAGATTTTGTCCTCTGCTGAGACCTTAGCTTGTATCACAATTGTGATAATCGTCGTCTCGTTGATGACAACACGCATCGTCGTTTGAGGAAAGGTTTTTATAAGCGTGAGACGGAATACATTTAGATGAGGTTCTGAAAGGTAAAACAAACAGCGGTTGCTACTGGGTCTGGGTTCACTCATAACTTAAGTCTTAAATGCTTGCCGTCGGGAGATATGACTTCCTTCTCCCTGGGGCCGAAAAACGAAAAATCCAATTTTATATTTTGCGCGGTGAGCATTTATCTAACATCACATGGCGTATTATTAGCATGTTCCGGTTGAGAGTTATTTCGGCACCAGAAAACTACGGCAATTATCTTTTGATAGTTGAAAAGTTTTTCAAAGACCAAATTCTGCGATCGCCAGTAGCATGAGTTGATCTGCGCACTCGTCATTTTTTTATCATGTTAGTACTAGATCATTTTATAAATATTGGGATCAATTTTTAATTGTTCATGAAGAAATAAAAAAATGGTAATGTTGCCTGTGTAGTGTTAGCTAAGGTAAACATTACAAATTTTATAATGAAATTTATTGTATTGATGGATATAACGCTTATTGGAACTTACGGGAACATAGATGAAGTGGAGGTGTTGTAATATTTCAGGAAACACGCTTAATTATAATGAAAAGACTAATAAAAAGGAAAAGGCACGTTATCCTGAGGTAGTTGGTGGTACAATTGATTTTGGTGGAAACAGTATTGAAATTATAGGAATGTATAGACCAACTCATAAGATTACTCTGGAGTTTATTGCTGAAGTAATGTAACTTCAATGTGATATGAGTAATAATTTCTAAATATTAGGTGATATGAAATAAATTTCTTTCATAAATGATTACAAGGATACAATGTTATCGCTTGGTTACCTAAACTTAATCAAGGGTTAGACTAGGGAGGAAGTGGTTGTCGGTGAAATAAGAAAATCCTTCATCGATCATATTTAATTGAAAGAAAATTGTGTTAACCTGAAAATCTTTACATTGATAACTAAAATTGCTGATCATTATATAACTGGTTCAAGTTTTTAATTTATTTGCTCTTATTCACTTAGCGTTGCCCCCAATGTAATTCAGAGCAGAATTAGTTATATTAACAATGGAATGGTTGGCAAATATATGTCTGAGGTTAATTTTAAAAAGCTTAGCGAGCTATGTTGTTCTAATATGATGTATGATAATTTGGTGAAGATATTTGCTGAAGTGTATGCAAAAGCAACTGATACAAAAATCAAAGCTGAATTTGCCCCAAGAAAGAGCCGCATGAGTAAGGGTTTGCTGATGTTAATTACCATATGCTGATTAACCATAGGGATATGCTGTGTAAAAAATGGAAAAATTTCCCCTCCAACAGCGATTATGAAAAGGAATACAAGAGATACATAAATAAAATTACCTGGGATATAAGAAGCCTTAGAGCACTTTTTATGATATTGCGTTACTCAGAGTAAAAAATAAGTCTAGGAAAATCTGGAATAAAATTAAATCTGTAACTGGGCAAAGTAAACCACATAATATTTATAACTTTTTAAAAATAAATATAGTAAGTTTGAACTAGCGCAATCATTTTTTAATAAATTTGCAAATGACTCTTTTTTGTGAAACATGACTGTCCCATTAAACTCTGCCATAATTCTTCTTTTAGCTTGCCAAATTCAATTTATATACCTGATGTAATTAATGAAAGTATACGTAATATTCTCTTAAATTTACCAAATAAGGGACCAAGTAGGGATAAAGTTAGGATATGTGACTTGAAGCAAACATTTTTGGATATAATTGTCCTGATCAGGCTTATTAATCATAGCTTATTAACATGTGTGATTCCTAGTGTTATGAAAGAAGCTGCTGTTAAACCTGTATTTAAAGGTGGACTACATAATGATTTGAATAATTAGTGGCTGATTTCTATTATTTCCTGCATTGATAAAATATTGGAAAAATATATAGCTACATATTAACAAGTTTTCTAGAACAGAGTAATATTTAACAAGGAAACAATTTGGTTTTGTGTTGGTAAGGTTGAGGCACAAAAGAAGCATTACAGGAATTGTTTGACATTATGAATTATAACTTAGACAAACATCTGATTGTGTTGGTAAAAATTATTGCTTTTATTTAAGTCTTTGAAACTATTGACATCGATATAATGATAAATTAGCAGGAAAATTGTGGCATATGAGGAAATATCCTTAACTGGTTTAAAAAGTACTTATGAGGTCTCTCCATGATGGTTTTGACTGATGATATCATGAGTGGATCAGGTTACCCATCATGTGGTGAACTAAAAGGCTCTATTTTGAGTCTGATTCTCTTTACAGTTTACATTAATAATATTTGTGCACATATTAAAAATTGTGAAAGAATTTTGTATTTTGATGATATCGTCCTTATAATGAATTATTCTAAATTTGATACTGCTGCAAAATGCATGCAGGAAGATTTTCATACTGTAAACCCTTTGTCACAAGATAACATGTCACATATTAATGGGCAGAATCAAAAGTTATGTATATTTCTAGTAATGCCGTTAAAGCAAGAAAATTACAATTATAACATCACTCGCACGAATTTTTGTATTAAGCTGGATAATTGTGAATATAGAAAGCTAAGTCAAGTGTCTAACTATACTTATCTAGGCATTATTGAGGATAAAAATTTTAAGTTTAGGCTTCATTCAAATAAAGTCAACTCCAAGGGTAGAAAACTAATTAAACAGTTTTATAAAATTAGAAGTTTATTTCTAATTAATGTAAAGATGATGGTATATTATGCTCTAGTGGAGAGTTCTGGTTATAGAGAGAGAGAATTAGGTATAACCTTTTAGTGTGGGGAGGAGCTACAAAGACAAGTCTATTACCAATACTGAAAAATCAAAAAAGGATATTGAAACTGATGGATAATAATTACAGAGTACTTTGCAATAAAACAAATGTGTTCAGCGCATTGTGCAAAATCTATAGTATTCCGCCAGTGGATAAGATGTACATATACTTGTTGGCAGTTGACTTTTATTGTTGCCTAAATTTTAGAACCAAAAATGAAGACAAGCACATTATGGAAAGAAGAAAGACTAAACTTTACAATGTATCTTTTGCTGTAGTAAATACGATGATAGCTTAGTATAATTGTGCCAAAGGTACTAAATATTCTTCCGGTACACCTTAAAAATATAAAAAACAATATCAAATGTTCAAAAGGAAATTAAACGATGGTTAATAACTAAAATTCATCCACAAAACTGTATCTTTAATAGTAGTATATGATATGTACATCTAGAAATATCTGTTTTAAAATGTATGTAAAAATTTTTCATACTGTTAATATAAAGATTTTAAACATTTTAATGTATTTTGCATTGTCTTGGCTTATATGTAATTATCTAAATTGGCACCTACAGAAGAGCCTTTGGCTCTGGAGAACCAGGATTATTATAAATTAAATATTAAATAAATAAATAAAGTAAAAATAAATACATTACACGACAGCTCATGACACGCCAATCAACGCGTAAACACTTTGATTCCTCTCGAAACATGCCTCTGGTCTACCAGAATGTGACATAATTATAGTTGTGGCAACTATAATATTTTATCGCGACATGAAATTTATCTGCGGAGGAAATGGTGAATGTTAAAATGGAAACAAAAATGCCAACAGAACATAACTAAAAGGATCTAATTAAATAAATGTGTTGGCCCAATGACTACAACAAATGATCAGGCTCCAGGGGTTCCTTTTCATAGAATCAAAATTTAAATTTAGGCAATGGCAATAAAATAGCGAGGAAAAAATACGATAATTTTTAGGTAGAGTGCGTGAGACCCTAAAGAATAGTTTATTGTAATTCCTACATTAGGAGACACAACTATGAGTGTAGTCAATCGCAGGAATCCAACAAATGTTTCCAACAGTAATGGAATAAACTCAATTTGTAGCAGTAGTTGATAACCTGTCTAAAATCGCACATACTATACCTTAGGAAAATTTATAACAAGAGAAGAAAAGTCGGACCACCTTTTGAGTAAAAAGAGTTATGGTGTAGTCAAATACTGTGTTTACCATATAATGACAAGAAAAAAGCTGGGAAGGTAACGAGAAGGATAATGGTGGAAGCGCTCCAGAGCAGATAAACTAGCGGTAAAACTGCTTAGTGTTCATTTACATAACTCTGAAGAGACTCAGAGTAAATATTTCGTTCTTCTCAGTTGCAGTTAAGAAAACACGTATTTAAATACATAAAATGTATTGTGATGAGATAGAAGCCTATGAAATATTCTTGTAAAGTCAAATGTCCTACCTGACCGCTCTGTTCACTCATCTGTAGGCAGCCCAGTCTTGGGATGATAGAAAGTGAAATTTTGAGGATAAATTTCTGTCATAAAGTCGCACGTAGAATAGATATTTGCGAAAATCAATTCCGCCGTTTTTGTAACTGATCACTGTTACATTCACACCCGACAAAATTTCTGCTCTGATTTGGTGGCGGTGTTTCATCTTTCTCTTTTTTAAATAAGTTTCATTCATGATATGGTATGGATATTTTTAAAAATGGATGGATTAGAGAATTTAGAATATTTCCTCTCAGATCTCTTGTGTTTGTTTTTGCCTCAAAAATGCGTTTTCAACTCCTTGAGTTTCAGATAACCTTTGGTTTAAATATTGCTGCTTCCAAAGGTTTTAGAACGTATGATCTCAATTTACAGGGAAATTTTCAACACTGCTTATGCCACACTTACTCTCTGGAAAAGAGACACTATTTAATAGAGAACTTCCATCTTATGAGCTAGAGCACTCGAGAATTAAGCGTATGGAAACAAGGAGTAAAATGTTGTTGCTATTTATGAGACCATTTAGAGTTCCTTAAGCTAAATATTGTTGGCTCCTGTTCGGAGTAGTTTATCACGCAATAATGTGGCATATATCTGAGCAAAGTTTAATTCTGCTTGAAAATTTTTCCCTAAACTACAGAGGAAGAAACGTGTACAATTAAACTATTCGTGACTTGTTCATACTTTCCTGCCCTTGCGTGTTAACGGCGTCGAAATGTGTTTGAGCTGCTGGATGAGACTCTTTGTTCAGAGGAATTCAAAGGAATATAGAAAAACCAGCTGTTTTTACACGTACTGTAGCACTAAAAAAATCTCGAATGAAATTTCAGAATCTTGCCTCACAAGATAGAAAAAATACTCTAGTGAAAGCTATGGAGTAAGGCATCAGAGGTTATCCTGAAGCATGTGATACATTGCATGTTCCTAAATGATATGAAAATATGAAGATGAATCAATACCCATCACGCCGTTCCCTTTCGGGGTAGGCACAGTCAAAATGTTTCACTCATTAATACATAATTGTACACCTAATTCTGCTTCAAAAATTTCCTCCATACTGACCTATCCTTGCAAACCTCTTTTGCCTCATTTACCTCCATACACTGTTTCATACACGCCCTCCTGTTTTATAAGACTCCTAATATTCCTCTTCCTTAGAATTTCCTCAACCACAACTTTCTCGGCCTACCTCTACCTCTCACACCATTCATTCTACTCTCATACATCAAGATATTCATTCTACTCCCATATATCAAGATGAATTATCATTTATTATAAAATCAAAATCTTTCTGTTTAGTAGTTTTAAAATTTTTCCTCAAATGAATCAATACCTAAAGGCGCTAACTTCTTCGGACCTAGTTGAGTGAAGTGGTCTGGAATAAACAGGGACTAAGTTGGAGAAGTAACTAACTGATGTCCACACTTCGGCAGAAAGTAGCGAGAAATTGATGTAGCAATTTCATTAAATATAAAAACGATTTGATTCATTAATTTATAAGAAAAAATATTGTTGTAAATACGTGAATAGTATAATTATAATAGTAATGTGTTGAAAGCCGTGTGTGACCACCAACTGTAAATTTCCAGACTGCTAAGCTGTAATTTCTGAGGAGTTAAATGTTCAGGCTATTTAGATAAAATGCTGAGAAGACATAACATGAGACGCGGTAGTTGACGTTGATATCAGCGTAGACGCAAGAGCGCGCCCGTCGACTTGGGTCGCTCGCTCACCGTAGGGGCCATAAATCGGAAACTACAATGCGAAAATAGAAATTATTCATCAAGAAACATGTCAAATGTACGATGTGTCGGCAGCAATTACAGAAAAGCAATTTATAGGGACGAGTACAGCGTAGTCGTCAGGAATTAGCTAAAAACAGGTAAAAATGGCGAAATTTCAAAACCTTAGGTGCGATGCGGCATGTTTCCCCCTTCTCCGATCACAATAATAGTTTACGAACTTTATTTAATAACCGAATGGCACAAGCTTAGATATCTTAAGATCCTCTAATGGGCAATGTGCTACAATTTCTCTTCGTATGAACACAAGAAGTTTATTATTAATATATTTCTTAGTTTTTAGTTACTTAAAATAATATTATCGCCTCACGGCGTTGAAAAATCCCACGACAAGCGCGAAAATTTCATCTTCAATTCCCTTATAAGGCTGAGCACATGTTCAATTTCTTGAAATACGAACAATGGTTATTGCCCTCGATGCAAGATCCTCACATATCCTTAAGAATGAAATTATAATTATATTGAAAAAAATAAAATTGCAAAATTCGTTAATGTACAAATGCCACATTAAGAAATTCACACTGAATAATGCTCTTAATAATCGTCATAAATAATATTCATTCCCAATATGTCATATAAAAGCAAGGGGAGGAATTTCGATAGCATTTTGTCAGAGTTTCTCACAAATGACGCGTGCCAATACGGGTTGCCGAATGAATTGCAAAAATAAAGAAAGAGCACTGAGCGTGCTGGATACATCGCGCTCATCCCCTAACGCACCTACAACTTCAGGGAGTGTCTCAGTAATCCTTTCAATCAAAATCATTTCCGCCAAGTCTTGGAACAATAATCCCATTGCCCTCGTATCGAGCCAGTGTTTCCTCCCGACTCCCCAGTCCCGATGATGAAGAGAGCCGAAACAGCTTAGCGCTCGTGTTGGAAGTCTTTATGAAAGAATTCGCATAAGCGATGGAAACAATTTAAGGCGGCGAGAGTAGAGGGAAAAAGGGAGGGTCGCGCCTTATGGTGGCGACGGGTGGTGCCGGAGCGATATAAGAAAGCAACCCTGAGCCGCGAGATTCCGCGGAAAGGAATTCTGCCGCTCCATCCCACTCCCGTGCGAGCTTTGCCCTTTAATCAATCACTCCCGATACTGCGAGGAACCGTCTCCCCCACCCAAGGGAATCGACAGCCAATTTTCGACGGATTTGCTCGCTCCTCCGGGATCGCCGAGGTCTGCTTTGCACGCTTTTCAAAGCTGTAAAAGCATCCCCGAGCCCACATCAGACATCCTACTACAGTCCCATCCGGTGAAATCCCCGGGAATCAAGTCATCGTCATGGGTCGAGTGGCGTTTAGTCCTTATATATCCAGATCCCTTGCATCTCCCCGTTTACTTTTTTCACTCTTTCGTGGTCGTTATTTCTGGCGAATAACCTCTCGCTAAGGGTCAACTGCACTACAATGCACGTCGACAATCGTTTTCATGAATCTATCTCGTTTTCTTTTATCTTCTCACTTTAGTAATTTTGTCTCCAGGCTAATGCGGAGGAACTTGTAGATGACAAAAGAATTCTTTTTAGTTTTCCACAGTGATAAATATTTACAAATTTTACACCGTTCGATGATAAACTTTCAGATTCCCATTAAAAATCTTCAACAGTAGAGAACGGAAAAAAGTCCTCTTCCGTTCTTTCTATACATCTCGATTCTTAATCACCATCAACCTTAGATGATAAGTGTTCTTCATTACTTTTTACTTCCCAAAACCTCGTATTTCCGCCGTCTGGAAAAGTATTCACTTTGCAGTTGAAATACCTCTCAAACACCAATGTATATACAGATAACTCGAATACCATGGTACGGCTACGTTCATGGAAACTTAGTAAATGAAAAATGAGTTCTTACAGATTATGAAATTTGAAGAAAAGTTGCATGATGTATAATCAAAGGCACGGAAATGAAGAATAGAGTCAGGTTAACGAGATAGGGCACAATGATATTGTGGTCCTGGACACCAAATATACTGGCTTAACATTCATAGGATTCCAGAAGTGTTGGGTTTTGGGAAATTGAACGGCTAACTTTATACTTAGTAGGTTAACCTTATGCTTCATTGTAGGACGCAAATATGAGCGAGGCAGGATCCGAACTTTGGAATGTAAGGAGAGCGCGTTGGCGACAGCGGCCAGAGTGAGAGGCGAGATCCTAAATCCATCTTTCAAGATCTTAAAGCAGGGAAACTTCACTAAGTATGGATGGTGATAAATTAAGCTTGAACAACTGGACGGGGTCACGCGGAGAAGCAGCAATAGGTGAAATGATGCTAGGCATATACATGTTGAATAGAATTGCTGTGAAACATTGTTCTCACAAGCTCCAGGATATTTTATAGGAATATTTGCATATAACTTTCCTAATTACATTTCGCATGGTCTCGTCGATATTTTTGATCTATCGGTCTTTGTCAAGTGCCTTTGATGAAACATATGCAAAGAAAGAGGTAAAATATACCGAAGGATGATATAATTTCAGAACTGGAGATTTTCCATTTATTGCTCTTTCGGATATTGCTGAACCTTTTCTAAAAGTGACGAGTTTCTCATGAATTTTGAATGACCTTTTATTAACCTCGCTATCAATAAAGCTCAAAAAACAAGAATTTCAAGAATCCTCTTTTTAACTCAATCCATTTTAGCCTGTAAGAGCTCGCATCTCTTGTGCAGGGTACAAATTGAATCGTAGACAATTTAGTTAATGTTAGGGTATTTTCAGCCTCGACTACGATATTTTTACCTACATTACGTCTTAATTAGATTACCACCATTTGTAGCATTTCATGTTGATATTTCATAACTGGGACGAAACCACTTGGAGCCACGCTCACAAGTATTTACACATACACAAGAACTCACGTTCCAGATCACAGCTGCATTAACATGAAATTAGGAGTTTGACAAAAATCCCATCAATTTCACACTGGGACAGTGTTTATAATATTATTTGCAACAAAAAGAGAATCACGAGATCGAAGAAACTTTGAATTATTATTATTGTACTTGTTCTTATTTCACCTCAAAGTTTTAAATAGCTTTCCCTTTTTGAGAATTAATTACAACCGTAAGCTAAGGAAGAATTGAGACGAAAAGCATCAGTAAGACTGTACCTATTCCTTATAAATTCTGAAACAAATAAGGCCAAAAACGAAGGAGAAATAAATAAGGTCAATAACAAAGGAGATTATTATATTATGATGCTAGGAGCTGAACAGGGAGACATTTGTGCCTTAAATATAATTGCAAAGCACCAGATGCCAACTGCATCAGCAAGTTTGGCCCTCCACCACCAGCCCTAGTGCCTGTATCTGAGCATCCATGCGAAAAAACAAGCCAATGCGTCACAAGGAAGCACCAGGTCTAAGAGCAAGTAGAATCATCGTCGTGCCACGCTCCCATCCACGAGCCCTCGACGGATTACAGCCTCCGCAGCAGGATACATTGTCACTCAACGGCATTAGAATACGTCGCGGCGAATTACTCAGTCATTTTTCTTTCCCGTTTAACAAAATACTTCCGCTGCTTATTTAAAAAAAAAGAGTCGTTGGTCTCTGTGGAGGAAATGGGTCAACTGCTGCAGGAGATTAGCGCAACCATTGGCGCGCCATGGGCAGACCGTGAGGTGGAAGGGCTTTGTTCATCGGGAGGAGACACTTTGTTCCCCGGGAGCCAGGCAAGCACTGCGTAGGAAGAGACGAGAAACAATGGAGGAAGGCGAGGCAATGTCAAGGAGCCAGACCTGCAGTTAATCACTCAAAAGGAGCGCACGGAGATGATGCGGTGGTGTTTTATCAACGGGGATTGATAAACCGAGCATGAGTATTCGCCCCCTGGGGATCCATCATCTGAGGATACCTACTTGGCGGAGATCTCGCAGGGTGATGGATGCAGATGATAAACCTCAAGAAATTAAAGAGGTATGGCAAACAATACGTGGAAACGTAAAGTTACATGTGTCCTGAAGGTATTCCACCGGTTTCGCCAGGTCACAGTGTCACAAATCAGATGTCTGACCTTGATAAGTTTGTTTTATTCTTCTAGAGAAAGTAAATGACAGCGTAAACATTATGGAGAGAAAATACGGTTGTAATATTTTTTAAAGAAGCATGGCCAAAATGAGCTCTCATATGTGTTCTAATTTACGACTCCGACAGTCAGCAAGCACTTTTATCGTTTGTTACACTATACCTGCATGGAGGATTTTGTACAACTGCATCCTAGAATAACTGAAGGTCAATGCGATGATAATCGTTGTAAGTAAAATATTTAGCTAGGATATGAGCAGAAATTATAGAAATGTATGCACTAATGGCAGATTAAAATTCCATTTAGCAGAAGTAAATTCTTAAAAGATGTCTTACAATGTATTAGGAATTGACATAATGGAGTAGTGAACGAAATATATTTTAGCCACTAATCATTACAAAAACAAGTTTCAGTTTTTAATAAAAACAGTTTCACAGACCTTAAAAGTACCGTAACATTTTGACTATGATTTGTATTACCGTAAGGGCTCCAGGACTTTTAAAGGTGGGATTTCATGTCAAAGGCACTCAGACTACATAACTGGTTACTAACTATAAACGCCAATTGGAAACAGCATTATTCACGCCTAATTTTTCTCATAAACTGTAGCTGAAATTCTCAATATTTTTTGTTAGAAGTGATTGGTAATTTTTGTATTTACCACCTGAACATATTTTCGCGAAAATTCCTCCCTCCTCAGAACGGTCGTGTTCAGAATTGAGTATGCAAACAATCGTTAAAATCTCCAACGATTGTATTTTGCTCTTCACAGCATGACAGACGACTACATATACAATTATAAGACAACTTACGATATAACATGATTGCTTCTGAATATTATTTTTCAGTACTTTAGAGACATAGCCACTTTAATTGAGTCACACCTCAGCTAAACACTCGGCCGCATAACTGTATAAGATCTGTCATAAAAAGTACTTTTAAAAGTCTTCCGTTTCAGCAATTATATAAAATGTAAATAACGTACCTTTGAAGGTTTAAATATAATTTTACAGCACCACCCTGAAGTACATGATATCATGCCCGAATTGAGCTAATGAAGCAGTTTACATCTATACGATGCTAAGTCCCGAAATTTACTTTAAAATATAAATGTCATGTCAAGAGATTAAAGAAGGGCTAAAAAATATTACAGGTTTACACGCAAAGGACCTGTACGGCTTCAAATGTGGGACTAAGGCCTCGGGTATATGTGGGGGTGAACCATTATGGGAGCATTTCATTTTGACCGACGGAGTTTGGCTGCGTAATGAGCCATTGTGGTGCACTTCACAAGACCTTCCCCACATCACATCAAAGAAAAATGATGGGCGTACCCATCAAAAGACTGGATGTGATTTAGATGCGGACGAAGAAAGCAAGTCAGTCAGTTTCCTCCATACGGTGAGCGGGGTTTGACTCGTAGACTTCCAGGATGACAATAAGAATACATCAAGTTGAAGTCACTCGCGGCAGCCGCATCGTAAGACTCCAGCAGCTCTATTCAGGTGGGAGGAGAACAATAAAGTGGCCAGGCTGTTTCGCATGGTGAGGAAGTGCACTCACCTGCGAGCTCATGGCTGCGTGATCGAGGCCCGCCTACGCCACGGCCTATGCCAACGCTATTCCTTGGACGACGAGACAGACGAGCGCTGGCGGTGATAAATCAACGGGCGAGTTGACGTGCTTAAAGCAGCTCGAGGAAAGCAAAAGAAATAAGGGAAACAAATGGGCAAGCCAAAGCGGGTTGCTGCCATCATTCTTGAAACGTACTTCATCATTTCTTCGAATGCTTGGGTTCTATTCGTGATGAAGATTGCTAGTCATTGCTTCTGTCCCAATTCAGTCGCTCGTTCTCTACAAAAGAGTTATACTATCACATATCTTTTGAAATACACACCAATTACGGCACATTCTGCAGTGAAAAACTGGCAACAGAGTGAAACTAAATTGTACATAAGACTTCCGATCTATTCGTGATGAAGACCGGTAACCACTGCTGCCGTCCCATTATAGTTGTCCACACATTACAACCGTGTAAAATAGATTACGATTGTTTTCTTTTATCATATCTCCAGTCAAAATTCTACTCAAATGACTACACAATGCGAAACGGTAAACTGACAACAAAGCACGAATGAAACGAAAGGCTTCATCAAAAATCCTCATTCTTTATTCATGGAATTAAATACTGCCTACGACAGAGCTAACAGGATAAAACTCTACAGAGTAATGGCACGTATTGGAATTCCAGCAAAATTAGTACGGCTGGTGAAAGCTACTATGATAATTAGCCAAAGCTGCCTAATGATACAAAATGACATGTCTATTGTTTTTCCATGAGAGACTGGTCTAAGACAAGGGGACCTGTTGGATGTTTAATATAGTTCTATATGAGGTAGTCTGGGATTCTGAAACAAGAACTAAAGGAACTATCAATGGCAAGTCTCTGCAGACATTAGCTTAGCTGACGATATTTGTTTCACCTGTCGAACGATAACTTCAATACAGGAAGAACTTCTAGCCCTTGATAATGCTACAATAAAGATGGAGCTGATGATTAATGACGGAAAAGCAAAATGTATGAACGCAGATGGAATGAATTAGAATGGATCAATAAAAATTAGCAGCAGGAGATTTTTAAAATAGAACATTTTAAATACCTTGGAGTGATGATAACAGCCTATAATGACACAAACCAAAGGTGTATTAAATATTATTACAGGGAGACAGAGCCTTGATCGGTACACCGACAGTAATAATAATTATTTTAAAAAAATAAATCATGTTATTTAATTCAATAGTATAACTTTTTTTATATTTTATCCAGAATAAAAAATGTCATAAATAATGGCTGAAATTTTTCCTCGAAAATAAAAAGTTGCGAGAGTGACAGTCCATTTTGCTTTCCTGCACTTTAATTTTATGACTGCATGCATTATTATTCCACGTTTAGCACCAGTTTGAGCCAGATGCGAACTATAGTTTCATACTGTTATACATGGAATTCATACATGGAAATATATGGAAAAGGTTACCAAAACAAAACCAATAGCTTGATAGATTTTCGGCTATTCTATGGAATTCAATAACTAGAGTCATTTACCTGTAGGATAGAGGTAATACCGAACAAAAATATTTTATGTAAATATGGTTCTAACTTAATGAAGAAATGACGAGGAAAACCTCCAAGTCAATGAGATACTTTCGTTATAAATGCTGATAACATCATTAGAGTTGTTTACACGACAGCTCGTTGCCATAAAGTCTCGCTGTGATAAGAGTCTTGTTTTTATGTAAATAGATATATTCTTCGGCAATAATTCCCAACGTAATTGGTAATTTCTAAGCCCCAGCTCTTTTATGATAGTGAAATTGGCTCAATGAATTTTCTCATTCATGAGATTAGGCGTAAAACGCCCGGACCAAATTTACATGTTTATGACCACTGCTCAGGTTGCCAAGGAAAAATGCTGTTGTTGAAATTGGAGAAAATTTTGCAATTCTGTAATTGAAAGCGTAAATTTTAAGCAAAAACGAAGTGTATAACAAAATCGATTGCAAGAATTAAATACTTCACTCTTTATACTATCCGATACAGAAATTTTAAACCTCATATCTTAATGGCAAGTACTTTAAAAAAGCAAAGTAACGAACCTCTGCATTGATTCCGATTAAAATAGGGGCCCATTTTTGGGGCCTTGGGGTCCTTGTAGCCCTGTGGCCTTCGGTCTAATGGATTCCTCGCACACAGAAACCTGTACGCACCGACTTTCAAGAGATTCGGTTCAGCAGTTTTGGATGAATGGATTTTTAGGGAGGCGACCGATAGCTAAGGCCATTTGCGCCATATAAATAGGTAAGGGAGGAAGGGTGGATGGAAACCCGGCGTCGGTATTAGCTTTCCCTTAACGAAAGGCGCCAAGGGGACCGACAGACGGAGTACTGTATTTGAAGAGCCATCCACAAGGCACTCAAGTAGGAATCGGGTTTCCTCTGAAAAACATTCTCCTCAGCAGGGATATGAACCCTGGCCGTCCATATGGTTAGCCAGTACTCTAGCCACCACACTAACCCGATCCCTGTTCGGTAGTTTTCGAGAAAATACTTAAATACCTATATATAAAAATATACGTAAACATGTATACAAGAATTTCTCGTTTTACAGTATAAGATATAAGCTTTCACATATGTTTTCATGGCCTAAAGAAACGTGGGAAGCCGTACCATATCAAGACAAGCCAAAGTATTAATGTATGAAACATTTGATCGGCACACTCATGGTATAGTAGAATGGGTTATAACAATGGCCACAGGAGTACTATACTGAGATGTGAAAGAAATATCTCAAATGATACATTGTACGGTGAAGGCGATACAATCATTAGCTGGTTCAGTTGTTTAGTAAACTCGATGAAGTACCGCACATCAAGTTAGACAGATTACGCAGGGCTGGCCATGTAATTAGAATGGATGATTCTGAAGCCCCAACTGAGTATTGACGCTACAGCGAAAGAGGGAAGGAGGTAGAGGAAAATCTAGATTCCGATGGCTTGATCAAGTGGACAGTGGCACCAAGCAGGGTACCCCAGTATTTATGGGCAGCTGCTTAAGGTGGAGATGAATACCCCATAAACGCAAAAATATACATAAAAAACCGACGAAATGTTTTCCATGAAGAGCTTTACAATTGCATTTTACATTGAAGAAATACTTTTCCCGCCCGATGAATATACACTTAGTTGCGAAGTATCTAGGGCCCTTGGGATACGGATTCCCAGTCAATAAAAGCAAAGAAACTTTTACAAGTTTAACAAGTACTCCACAATGATCATTTTGGAGGAGGGAACCATTACTTTTCTCATTCATAACAAATAATTAGCACCTTACCATTCAACTATGCAGCCCGTATTCGTACTTTCTTTTGAAAACCAAGCAGTGCTATTAAACATGAAGATAATACAGGAATATCTATGGATTATTAACTTTGTATTTATATCTCATATTCCCAATAATTATGCACACAAACATACTCTAGGAATTGACGTATTTATTTCACACTGTAAGCTGAAAACGCCTGAATGGCCGAAGTATAATTTCCATATTTCATATAAAATATTACTATTTTAATTCATATTCATTATTCATTTGCAGTCGTAAAAATATAATACTCTCACTTTCATTTTAAAAAATTACAAAATAACGCTTGATTTATATGACAACGTATAAATGAAAGAATAATAAAACACACGATAAATATATATGATGCCACGCAAATTGATAACGATGCAAAGGAGGCAGAAATAAGTGAGTCATATGTAGGATGCGCAATATAATCCAAAGTCAATTATGAGAGTGCAAGGTTCAGCCTGGGGTTAATAACAAACTGAAAGTTAATTCTCCTGTCCTCACACGTATAATCGAATCCGTCTTTCGGCAATGAAAATGCCAACGTTTTTCACGCAACCATTACAGATTCCAAGTGTATCATTATAAACCTAAGTTCAAGAGAAAATGTAGCGTGGAAACTGTGACCGCAGAATTATTGCAAATTTAAGCTACTATTTAGAGAATGTGTCGAGTAGTGTGCAAATTAACCAGTGCTTTTAAAGACAGACTCCAGACTTCCCTACGCTGGGCACGAAGGGTGGGTGGAAAGAGAGGAAGACGGGACACTTGCGGGTTCGACTTGAAGGTAGTTGACGCGCCCATCTTTACTGATTGTGAGATTGCAGTGGTCAAGGGTTGGTCGGGTGGAGTGGTCAGAGGCGCTCGGATGTCGTTTAGGAGTCGGGCATAATTAGGGCCCTTCATCACCATGGGAAAATCCGTCGATGCACTCCGGAGTTCGGTGGGTGACAAGTCAACCGATTAGTTCGATCTTGAGTCTCCTGCGCGAAAGGCTGCATTTCTCGAGGAGTATTTTTCGTAGAATTATTATTTACTTGTGTGAAGTGATTGTGATACGTAAGATAGCAGCAAAGGGAAAGTGCATCATTGAGGATCATCAACAGCATCGGATAGTGTGACCGTTCATCCACAACATCGGATTCTGTGACGAGGAAAGAAGGTCACAAGTGCAACACACCAGGGCTCGCTTGAAAATTCAAGATTTTTGAGTCACTACCAAAATAACCATCTTGAACGTTAGTACACTAATCATTTTTACACATTCGCTCAATGAAAAGCTATCACACTGAGGAAGCTCTAGTAAAGATGCTGTATGTGTTGCGTATTTCCCAATTAGCTTTTAACCGAATCGTTGAATTCTGGTGGAAAAGGACTTCGGAGTAACTTTAATAAGTAACAAATTTCAAAGCGGACTTTTTTATATCTTTCGCAATTAAACATTTTGGTGAATACGGATGTATTTTCAAAATATAGTTAAAACAATTACAATCTCATCAAAGAAAATAAAATTTCAGGATAGATATACAATACATACCGGTTGTATTGTGTTGGTTTGGGTAATACATACAGGTTGATATCTCCTTAAGTATAAATTTGTGTGTCCGAAAATGCTGCATGTGGTTCAAGTTAACTTTTCCCTGGCAGTAAGCACTTCCCGATACTGATAGATAATTGCGAGTCCTTTGTCAGAAAAGATGTATATGACGTGAGATGAAGAATCATTGCTCTATATTGTAAAAAAGCTTCCGATCTCCATCTTACATAGGAAATAGAATGAGAAAACAAATTAGGTCCGGTGGTAATGAGGACCGGAGCGCATTTACGAATTAACTTTCAAAATAAAATTTTCGATGGAGCTTCCAAATAAATACGGATCCTTTCCGGAGACATTTTTAACATGCAATTTACTCTATTTCAACACCGTAACCAGGAAAAGCTGAGGAAATGGAATAAATATTTATGGTAATGTTGAAGGCCAAAGGGGAGAAGAGCTGTGTCAATGAGAGATGGGAGGCCATCAAAAGCAGTAAGAAAGAACAGCATAATGCCCCGTTTATATTACTAGAGTTAGAACGATAGTTAATATGGCGGCTTAGCTAACTTGCGTTTACACGGCATTCGTTAACCAGAGTTATCGTGCTGGTGGAGAGTTAAGAAGGTGATATGTATAGCCCACAGCCCAACAAACATCGGAAGACGCTTTTCATTTGTTCAAGAGCTGTGAGCTATATTCTCGAGACTTGTGTGGGCGAGAAAAATGATTGAATATGCAAATGTTTCGCACAGCTAGACTTCTCATTCATTAGTATTTAACTATGCACTTATCATTTCAATTCTAGACATTACTTTATACATCGAAAGATGAAAATTGAGAGAATTAATTTGCTTAATTGAACGGCGTGTCACTATGCTTTACTTTACCATGAAGAGACCCCGAGAATATTACGTTATTATGCCGTTTGCACTATTTTTTTATAGATAAAAACAAATCAAGATGTTATCTTGACGTTCAATATTTATAATTAACTTTCATTTCGAGTCCTTGCCTCAATATATGCAGCGGAATAAACGACTTTTTCTTCCAAGTTCTGCTCATGACCCGTCCTCGCTTGCGCATTTAAGGTCACAGTTGAGCTTAAAATACGGTTTATCATTCACTCATGCATTTAAATACATCAAACAACTTGGCACTAACGCATGGATATGGAATATGACAAGATAAATTCTCGTAATATATTGTACGCTTCAAGTAAAAGCGACAAGTGGACTGGATCAATTAACCACTACTTCAATTAACTTGCTTTTACACGCGTTAAAAATGATAGTGACCAGCGCCAACCCTAGAAACTTTAGCGTAGTTTAAAAGTTGAGTACGGTTTGCGCCAACTTGCGTTTACACGGTGAACTTTTACCAGAGTTAGCGTTAATATGGTTAGAAAGCTAGTAATGTAAACAGGGCATAAGAGGCAGTTGATGTAAAGAAAGGAAAAAATAAGGAAAGAATGGATCGCAGGAGAGACATTGAACAAAATGGAGGAAAGAAGATAGAAAAGTGTTAACACAAGAGAAGGAAAGCGAAAATACAGGGGAATTAATGATGGACTCAGAAGAGAAACAAATGTGGCCAAATAAAAATGAATGAGTGGTAAGTGCAGTGAGATAGAACAATCAGATAATGAAGTAGAATGGTATGTGATGTATAAAAAAATAAGAAACCTAACGGTTAATGGAAAAGTAAAACGTAGTAGAAGAAGTCGGTAGATGAAAAATATGGGGAAAATATTAGGGAACCAGAGAAGGTGATGAGCAGGAGGAATGGATATGTTGAACGGTTGTTTCGGTGGGAGAAAAGACCCACGGAAAGTGGATTGGAGCTAGAGGAAGAAAACTAGGTGGTAGGTGATGAAAAAGGGTATGAAATACATGAAAGCGAAGTAGAAGCATCGAAAAAGATTTTGAGAAACTGGAAAGCAACAGGATTTGACGAAATATCAGTTGAACTATTGAAAGCACTCAAAAGAAAGGACAGAAAAAATTAACAAATTTTAATTTTAGTAATGTAATTTACAAAAAGGGCGATAGCCTACAGACTTCAAAGAAACTTATAGTTTCTATAGAAACGAAGAAAAATGCTAAAAATGTGAGGAATACAGAACAATAATCCAAGGAGTCTAAAATACTCTTAACAGCGATCAATAGACGATTATATGGGAAGCTAAACACTGATGGGAGAAGAAAAGCATAGATTCAGACGAGGTGTTGGAGCAAGAGATCCAATAGATCTGTTGAGAGTGTTTGGTAAAAGAAAAAGGGTAAAGAGCAAAAAGTACATGTTGTATACATAGACTGATGGAAAGATTTTGATCGAGTTAGATGGGATAAACTAATGATAATTCTGAAAAATGATGAAATTGATAGGAGGGAAAGAAGTCTGATAAAAGGCTTGTATCTCAGGAGAAAAGTCAGAGCAAAAATAGGTCGGTCGACGGACGGACGAACGGATGAACGAAACGAATAGAAGGATGCTGCATGTCACCAACCCTATTTAACATATTTTGGAAGAGATAATAACAAAATGCTTTGATAGAAGCAAAAGAGTGAAAATTGGAGGGAATTGAGTGGAATGTATTAGGTTTGCAGATGATATGACTGTAGTGACAGATAGTAAACGAAAAGTCACAGGTATGTTAGCAGACCTGAACGTCAAATTTAAGGAATGTTAATAAGCCATAAGAAGACTACGAGTATGATATCTCGAGGTAAAGTTGGAATAATCAGAATCATATTGAAAGGTTAAGCGATTGAACATGTAGAGAACTTTAGGTATTGGGGAAGTGTCATAGCTGATGACATGTCCTGTTCCAAGAAAATCAAATCAAGAATAGCTTGGGCAAAAGGATTTAATAAAAAGAAGAAACTAACGTGTTGATATTTGAAAAAGGAACTGAGAAAGAAATTGGCAAAATGTTACATCTGGAGTGTGGTATTGTAAGGAGCAGAGACATGGACTTAACGGAAAGATGAAGTATATAATAGAGGCCTTGGAAAAGTGGACCTGTGTGGGGACGGAAGGAATTAGATGGGAGGATAGAGTGAGGAATTAGTCGTTGGGGAGGATTCGATAAGAAAGACAATTGGTAAAGAAAATCAAGAAATGAAAGACGGATTAGTTAGAACATAGTATGAAAAATGAGAGCTAGCTGAAGATTGTGTTAATGGGAATGATGGAAGGAAAGAGAGAGCGAGAAAGAAAGAGGTACACGATGTTGAACACATTTAAGAATGGAGGAAAGTATGGGGAAACCAAGAGACTGGCACAAGACAGACAGGTATGAAGGTCAACAATGAGTGAACCTGCTACGCAGCAGAACAGCCCAAGGTGATGAACACCGTAAGATCGGCGTCTCATTAACATTTATACCTTCAGAGTATGCCCCTGCCTCTGTTATTAGGGTAGAATGCATGGGTAAATCCGTATTTCCTAACAGTTGCTATGCCCTTAGTTAAAATTTAATGCGATAGTGAATGCTCGAAAAGATATACATATCTCATGCATTTGCGAGGAGCTTACTCTTACGAATTTTATAGAAATATTCCCAAATATTACGTTGACACAGCTTAGATAGTTATGGTGAAAATGACAATATAGTCATAATTATCTCGAAATTTAAAAAAACTAAGCGATTGTTATAAGTTCCTATGATAGTTATCATTATATCAGACAATTACAGAAAGTTATCCGGCAGTTTCTCATTATATTTCTAGCGTACACATACAGTAAAATGTCGCAATTATCACACTTTAGCTAGCTAATCAGCGAATCGAGACATACTGTTATAAAATTTTGGGAAAAAAACATTTACACTCTACTTAGGAGAATTCACTTTAAGTCACAATTTCACCCACAATACATGAGAAAATATTCCTGATTACCCTGTAGTACCTATAGTACCTGTAATACCTATAGTGCATGTTGGTTATAAGTCATCCCTTACCAAGCACCTATGAGGTGGCTTGCAGAATGATATTTAGATGTGTAGATGTGAGAGTCTAACGTTTATCGCAAGAGCCGGAAAAGGTTTATTTTTTTCCAAACCCTCACATATATGATGAATTTTAGCTCGTTTTTTGGAAAACTATAATTGGCTTGCTAATTTTCATGGAAGTTATACTAAAAGGGTACTAAGAGATTGGAATTCTGACGGGTCATTCTACTCTTTTCATTGCTAATATTATAATGCCCTGAGAGTGCTTATTTACCTCAATATGTATCTTGATTTAAGCAATTACTTATTATTAATGGTACGCCTTACATTTTGCCATTTTCCATTACGGTCTTATCCAGTTTCTTCCTCATGTATTAATATGTATTACATGTACGTATAGTTCTCTGTCAAATTCTTTATCTTCTGTTGTGTCATCATTATTGGTCGTTCAGTCCTATAATTAGTTGATTGCAGCCCTCCATCCTTCCCTATCTTATGCCAGTTCCCTTACTTTCCGGGAAATACTTTCTTCTTTAATTTTCCTATGTAACTATCCCTTCTCTCCCTCCTCTCCGAACTTTTCCCTCCATTTTTCCTTCGATTATATTCTTCACAAGCTCATTGTGTCTCGAGGAGTGCCCAGTCATTTCTGTGTAATATTCCCTTCTTCTTCTGCTCTTCTGTGTAATCCATCATTTCTTATTCTGTCCATCCATTTCATCTTCAGCATCTTCCTCCAACACCAGATTTCAAAGACTTCTAATCTGTTCTGGTCAGCAATTCCAATGGCCCATGCTTGCAATCCATGGAGTGCCTCGCTCCACACGAATGTTTCCCGTACTATGGCATTGGTGAAGGAATCCAATCGCCATAATTTCTCTCCTCTCGGTGAGACTTCAGCATACAGCTTCTCTCTCCTGCATACTACAATATTCGCCTTCGTCTAATCTATGGTCAGGTTCTACACTTTGAAAACTTGGCCCAAGGCGTTTAGTAACCTTTGAAGATCATCACGATCCTGCAATAACTGCGATATCGTCAGCGAAGGCGAGCTTGTTCCTTTCTTCTCCGTTAATCTTAATATCGTGCTAAATTATCTTTCCCATTCAAAGTATATCCAGGTACTTTTATTCTTCGAGTTGAAGGCACAGTATTATATGCACTCCACTCCGTTCAAGTGTGAATAAATAAGAGCTAAAAACGATTCCAATCGCACGTGAGGTGAACCCAAAAAAATATTTATTAGCTATCAGGAACTTAAAATACGCATTAATCTGCGATAAAACGTACACCATTCAACACGATCTATAATTTCTTGCTTTTCTTCATTATTTTTATGATACGTCTGCATGCCCTAAACCACGATTTCTATTCCTGTCTAAGGGCAAAGTTATCAGAACATTCCATTGCCTTCCGCGATAGAAAAAGCGCAAATCCCTGGCAAGAGCCAACACGCGTCACTACTTGCATGTGTTTTCTTTGAAAACTCCTCATATTCTAAATGCTTGGCTCCTGGCGCTGCGTGGGATAGAAGCATTATTCGTCTCTCAGGCATGGGATTGTTGAAATATTTAGGTAAGGCGCTAAAGGTGGGGTCGTTTTATTCTATAATATATTGATTCTATATTGATTGATTGTATGATTCTATAATATTGATTCTATGATATGATATGATAAGTATATTTTGGGCAAATCACTTCGATATCCATTACCGATCGATTATAATCCAAGGAGAAAGGAAGAGTGACGGAGGTTATAAAACATATCTGAACTCCTTTTGGATTCTTTTAATGATATAGTGCATTAATGACTCGTGAGGCATAAAGAGCTATAACTGAACTGTCAAGTGAATAACTGAACAAACTCTATTGCCAGCAGCATTCATTGCGTACGTTTACCTGACTGGCTTTCCCAAGTCCATGAACCGTCAGCGCAATGAAGCGAGCAGTCTCAGAATGCATAACGATGGTAATCAAAGAGAAGGAAAACTCTTCGGCCCTTGGTAGAGGGGGATAGAGGAGAGATAGAGCGAAACTGAAAGCTTACTTTATTTCAGTGATTAGATTTGGCAGAGAGCTTAGCCATTCAAAGATATCGGAAGCAGGTCAACAAATTTCTTAAGTCGTTAATCGTCAATGTATTACTAACTCTCTCCAAAGATGTTATCTTCTCCGTTAACTTTATATCGTGCTAAATTATCATTCCCATTCAAAGTATTTCTAGGTACTTTTATTCTTCGAGTTGAAGGCACAGTTTTAAATGCACTCCACTCCGTTCAAGTGTGAATAAATAAGAGCTAAAAACGATTCCAATCGCATGTGAGGCTAACAGTAACAAAGTTGAAAGTAAGAATTAGAGCTAATGAAAGCATTTGCAAATGGAGTGAGATGTGGTATGCAAGAGAAATGAACTCTACTGACCATTGGAGTTATATACTTAAGATATCTAATTTTACATTCGGATGCTTTAAATAAGATATAACAAAAGAAAATATGTTTATTATCCAGGCTACTGTCTACTTGATGATGTCACGAAATTTTGTCTTCGTCTAAACTCTGTCCTAAAAGTTTCTACAAATATATGCTAGTACTATTGAGCTTCTAATGGCACTTAGAAGAAGAACGAATTGGCGAGGTCATTTACTTTCGAGTTTCGAATTCGAGTTTCACCACTGTATTATTAATCTAATTTTTGAATTTCAAAATTGTATTAATTTGAAAAATTGTACTTCATTATCTCAGGGGCTAAGAGTAGCCCACGATAATAAACGTTGTTATTATTATTATTATTTACGATCAGTCCAACAGGAGCTCAGTCTACGATGGAGATAATGGGGGAAATAAAAATGTTGCGCTCAAATCATATACGGTTATAGATATAATTTGGTATCGGAAAAAAACGTGTGTTAGGTGAAAAACTTAATTGATAAAATCATCGGACTTAAGTATAAATGAACCGACAAGGGGAATGAGAGACTTGCAATAAATAATGTTGTGCCGAAGCTCGCGAAAAAATTAGAGATATCAAGTGAAAAACAAGCAAATCAACAGATGAGCGACTTTCCATAGAGATACACAACGCGGCTATAGGGTAAATCATTCAGTTATGGCCACCCAACATTTATTGGCCATTTGGTGTTTCAAAGATCATTTTAATACTACAGCTACACATAATTGACCGTAATCACGTCCAATGACAGAGATTCCTGTCCCAACAGCTTTCTTGAAATTACCACCATGTATCACATTGTTTAGTACGACAAGATTTTTCTCAGAAAGTGTTTTTACCAAGGAGTTTCTTTTAATTAATACAAGGAAAGAAGAAATGTTAAGGCATCACTGAGTCTCTTTCTTTCACAAAAAGAAATTTTATATTATGGTCGAAGATAAATTAAGGCTACAGCTCAAGTAATTATTAGTGATTAATGTAGCTTGCAGTATCAAATAATTCAAACAGACTCTGCCCAATAACCAATCCTTATATCTGGCTTCATTTTCAGTAACTTCATTTCCACCCACGCCAATAACCATATTATAAATAATTTTTGCAACAACGCCATTTTTACCGTTATTTTTCTTCTTGGTTATAGTTTTTCATTAGCTTTGCTCCAATTTTTTTCTGAATAGCCACACGACCAACAACTGTTTGCTTAAATGTTTTAGCACCTAGATGGCTTAAACGTTGTCGATAATTACCCCCATGCAATGGATATCGCACTGCGAGAAAATCGACCTGATGGGAAGTCGGAAAAACATACAGGGTGGATAGCAAGAATGGAGATCGAACTGCTATTCTGACAGGGTCTTATCGAACCGTGGCACGACCGCGTACTAATTTTCGCCTGCAAGAACGAAATCCTCGGTATATTAAAAATGTGGCACTGTCTAACGAAGTCATATGTCTCGCTGAAAACAAACGAAAAATCTTAGCAGTAATGCACATACACGACGAGATCGTCAGAATGACATTACCAGCGAACGGCGATGAGCAGTGGGCTAATCGATAAGTTTTTGCCAGAGGACAAGTTGATTCTCCCTCAATTCTCACCTTAACAACAATGGAGTAAGTACTATAAGCAATTATAAATATATCAGAGCACTACGGGAGGAAGGGGAGGCTTAATGCGAGAAATGTCGTAAATACAACGCTGAATTTCTCTAAATGAGTAAATATTCATTCGCCAGAATACTCAGAGGAGTGAGCGGTATCAGCGAAATATTTTTTTTGCTTTTGCAAATGACTATGAACGTATTAATTTCGCACTTCACGTTACTACCACATAATTTAGATATCATAATTTGTACCCATGGCTAAAGTTTTTAAGGATTGAATTGGCTTTTATTCTTACTTTTACTGGATTTTCTTTATTTCACTTTTTATTGTACGTTATAATTATGAATATGATTTACTTATAATGATTCCTAAGTCTGAAACTCAGTAATTTTCCAATAAAGGTGAAAAATATTGATGCACAACGCTTACTTAAGCAGAGTAAAATTCTTACCTATTTACAGTTTTCTGTTACTACTGTTTTGAAATATAATTCTTATTTGAGTGCTATTTATCAATCAAGAATGGAAATCTATCCTCTTAGCAGTAAAAAACTAATATCTAATTGCTCTGCCAGAGCAATTCCTTGTTTAAAAATCACCGGAAAGCGCACATACTTCACCTATATTTGCATTATTCAGAGCTAAAGTCAACACATCAGCATGACCCCGTAAGTTTCAAAAGCTCGCTTCAAATCCTTTAAATCATCCATCGACTAAATAAATTACACCGATAGAACTCATCTGTAAATAGCGTTACCATAATATCACAGAATTGCCATCATAATCACCGTGAAAATAAAATATCTTCTCCATCCTCATTCAATAACTTTGAGGCCTCAACAGTAAAGCCAACAACATTGGCCCATAACAATGAATGGACGAAAGGTTCTCAAACGTACCTAAAACATCGATATAATGTCAACTAGTCAGGAACCACATCATCCCCAGAGCGTGATAAAATTTTTCCTTTTCTTAAAACCTTACTATTGTTAACAATTTACGCATTTTTGGCCTTTATGGTCTTTTATGTACAGCTATAGATACTAAACTTTCATATCGATTTACGTGTGAACATATTCACCCTAACGAGGACTTGTTTATTATTCGTCACGGAGAAGAATTCCTTCTCCTCTTCCAGCACTAATTCAAGCTAAGCAAAAGAGCTTCTTAATTCACGTAGCAATGGACTGAAGCAGGCTAATTATTCCTCCAGAGATTTCAACAAAAAATATTTCTTACCCTGGTATCCTATCTCACAATATCTGCAACATGGCAATGGAATATAATCTAGGCCGAATGTCTGCGGACTATATTAATAAAATTAATCTATACTGAATATGCAAAATACTGTTTTACTGGCACCGAATGATTTGTGTTAATCATCGCTTTTAATGCTATGTTATACATTCGCGTCCAAAATGCTCGCAATAATCATACCAGAACGGAACTATGAACTTAGAAGTGACGCTTTCAACATTTCCTCAGCGAATTATGTTTCCTCTCGTGTCAATAATATCTGTAGAGCTAATATGCTTTTAATAGTCAACGATGTTTCTCGAAATCTTTTGTGGATATTCTCCATCTGATACGCAAAAACTTTCATGTTGTATTTCAGGTAGCATGAGATCTCTGCTACACTTTTGTGTGTCTATAAAATATTGTTATGAATAAATATTTTGTTAATTACTAAGCTGTGAGACTTTATTTTCCGATAGGAGTTATGTCAACATATTGTTATCCATTTTCTCCACTATTTTACGCAATTATCCACAGAATGTCTGGGTTTTTCTCTCTTCATGCACGAAAAGAGTCATCAATGCACTTTTTACACATATTTGTCCACAAATAGGGGAGTCATACTCGAAAGTACTCGGCAATAATGTCCGCCGACATGTTGGATTAGTAAAAATCACAAATAACCTCAAAAGCTGTAAATAGCAAAGGTATTTGCTTGTATCAAATTTCAAAATTCCCTTCCTATTCCCAGGAAGGAGTAATGGGTACACTTGAGTAATCTCCCTACACTTGTCCACCACTACCAAAAGAGTGCTTCCATCACAGAGAAACTTTCTTCCGAATCGTGATTCAAGGTTTATATTTACCCACAAAGTATTAACCTCACGAACGCAAACCAAATCCTACCGGTTGCCTTGCGTTAATCCCGAAAATACCCATATTAGTAGATTGGGACGGAGGCATACATCCGACAGTTTAGCCACGGGAATCAAGCAAACATTCTCAAATTAATTACACGGTATAATCGCAATCCAAAACGTGTCAGCCTACCCGTGACCATCCCGTATATTAAAAGGTTTACCCAAAGTTTGGCTGAAACCCTGACTGCCCCACGACTGCTAAGCGGTGCCAAAAAACCAAGCTCGTGTGAGTTATTATCTTAATATCTATCCATTTGGCGGTGGCAAAGAGATTTGAAACCCCACCCTCCATATACCATTCGACACCCTGCCATTTCCCTCTCCCCCCCTCCCCCGTCTCCCTCTCTCATTCCCTCCAGTCCACATTATATCAAACTTCCTGGAGACACCCCATCCGAGTTTAGCCATTCAACGGCAATTAGCGTCGTTAATTTCAAAATCCGTCAACGTCACGCGGGGAGAGTAACCCGGAAATTAATTGGACGGTTATCTTTTGCAAGCGGGAGGGAGGAGGGGGAGATAGCCGCGAGGGTTGGGCTGGGGTGGGAGTAGGGATGGGGAGAGGGGGGGAAATCGGCCGCTGATGCGAGCACACGGGAGGCGGGATGATGGCGGTGAAAGTGGGGTAACTTCTTCGAGGATCTCCCTCGCTTCCCCATCGTGCCGGAGCCGACTTTCCCGGAGGCTTGCCGGAGCGGGATATCCCCTTCGGATGGGGAGTATTCCTCGGCTGTATCGCCAGGGTCACTCGGCGCTCATCGTTCCCTCATCTCGAGGTGGGGATGGCTTCGTGGGGCGAGAACGGTGGGGGCGGGGGGGGGGGAGGGGGGCGCTCCGTTCGACGGCCCTAGACGAGGGTTGAAGTTACAGCCCACGTACAATCTCCCCGCAGATTTACCACAAAAGCTGTGGATCCACCGACTGAATCTACGATTGTATATGAGGCTTCGATTCATATGCTTGTAAACTTGTGAAGTCAACTCCTGATGGTAGGGTGAAAAGTAATCCTTTCACAGCCTTACGAATTTCATTTTATACGATCATGTCATGTGTTCACGTAACTGTTTCTCGCAATGAATTTTAAACAGATGCGTTAAAGATTGCAAAGGAAATAGGGTCGAATGGTGAAATTCCTTTCGATGGCTACATGCTTCCTACTGTCGGTGCAAAACTTATGTAGACTCGAGTTTGGACACTGATTAAAAATGAGCCGTGGTACCCACATAAATGCGAGTGACACCAAATTTTAGCTTGTTTTATTTTAAGTTTAACTTTGGTTACCGATTATTTTTATAATTCTACTCTCAATTATTTATTCCGGTGAGAACAAAAAAAGTGCCGCTTTTTTGCCGTTTTCGAACGGAGCGCTCTATTTGACATTTAATTGTGAAGAAACTTGAAGTTTGATCGTAAGGAACCTATAGTATTATGTAGTAAAAACATATTGAAATGTATCTTTAAACGTTCAGTTCTTTCTATTGAGTAATAAAAAAAGTTATTAATAAGTTTATGAAACGACTTTTTTTAGGTTATGAAAAGTCGTAGATGCAAGATCTTGATCTTGTTGTGAAGCTCTTTACAGCAGTATTTAATAACAATTGCCATCATAAACTCACATCGTGATATCAATTTTTAACGAGTTAATAAACAACCGAGTATTTTAATGGGCTCAAGCCAGCGGTAAGGAGGCCGTTTTCGCTATAGGGGTGGTGAAAGTTTGCGCTGTTGCAATTTGCAGGTTGCGGGTCGTCCATGAATTGGAATCTCTTGGGGCGCTTTGAAGAAATTCAGTCCATGGAGAAAAGGCACTTGTGAGTAAAAGGTGATGGAAAATGGTTAGATACTAAAAAGAGCACAATTGCTACCTGAAATAAAATTCATGAAAAGAGCGTGTGCTGCGATTGTTTTTGCCCTTCGAGGCAATGCACAGAAGGAGCGTATGAGTAATGGGTTAGGATGGTAATTGTTATTAAATACTGCTGTAAAGAGCTTCAAAACAAGATCAAGATCTTGCTTCTAATACTTTTCATAACCTATAAAAAGTTGTTCCATAAACTTGTTAACAATTTTTTTATTGCACAATTGGAAGAACGTTTTAAGATACATTTCAATATGTTTTCCCTACACAACACTACAGGTTTCTAACGATTAAACTTCAAGTTTCTTCGCAATTAAATGTCAAAGAGAGCGCTCCGTTCGAAAACGGCAAAAAACCGACACTTTTTTTTATTCTCAATGGAATAAAAAATTGAGAGTATAATTATTTGAAAAATCGGTAACCACAGTTAAACGTAAAATAAAACAAGCTATAATTTGGTGTCACTCGCATTCATGCGAGTACCACGGCTCATTTTTAATAAGTGTCCCAACTCGAGTATACATAATTTTTGCACCGACAGTAGTGCTGCTCCTGACCCAAGCCTTCTGTGGAATTAGGCCCAGAGGTATGAAAACAAATATAATAGCTCAAGTGAAATAAGTACACGAGGCACTCGTCTTCCGCGAGCCACCACAGAGGCATATGGAAACCCGAAGGGCGATTGGGGAAGAATAGAGGTAAATAATGGGGTGGAGGATGAAAGTGGATTGTATGTTCACATTGTCATAGGCCCGGTTTTAGAATGCCTAATTTACCTTCGTCGTATGATGATGTAGCCCTTTCTTTTACTCAATGCTTAGGGTTCGGCGAATGCATTACATAAGATAGCTGGTCAGTTGACAAGCTCATTATCGATGGGAGAACGAATCTTCGGGTTCCATAACGATAAAATATTTCACTATAGATTATAAAACCAGGCCTTGGTATATCACGCTGTATCCATCATATCCCATTGCGATGCGCGTAAAGAAGAAATTTTTGTACCTATCAGCTAGGCAGTGTGCCTTCCATGTTTCGTTGCTTCTTTAGATACAATGCAGAGTTGAAATGATATCCCCGTGTCACCTGAAGTTTTCAAGTCATTTTAACCTTGAGAGTTGCCTCCAAATCTTTAGTGGCTCCCAATCTCTGTACGTTTGTGTAGTCGTAAAAACATTAATACAGACTGTTTTAGATCGGTATCAAGCCTATATTGCAGCATATATTTGTAGCATTTCGTCCCTCAACAAGTTTTAGCAGAGACATGACGAAAAAATATGTTAATATATACCACACTTTAAATGTTTATTGCCAACCAAGGATTCGACTTCACAGCAAGACCTTGATGATGATTGCTGTGCAGTTATAAAATGAAAACTCGAAGCTTTCACGTGGTGGAAGAACGTCATGATAATCAAGACAAAATTTGTGACTTCCACAATTTATTGACCTGATGATGGCGTGACAGCCGAAGCCGGTCGAAAGTTATCAATAAATTGTGGAAGTCACAAATTTTGTCTTGACTATCATGCTGTGCAGTTGAAACCTGGGTCGGCAATAAACATTTAAAGTGTGGAATATACTAAGATATTTTTTCGTCACATCTGTGACTATATTCTACAAATTTACGTCTTCAACCATTAATATTCTAAGTTTTAGCAGATTTTTGCTAATGTCGCAGTTAAACTTATTTAATTAGGTGCAAAGCAATGCTTGTAGGTGCATTCGCACCCTATGCTACACACTCTTGAGTTGGCTCGTAGGGTATCGTGTAGATGAAGATGAACCCAGTAGTAACATCAGTTATGATACACTCTCGGTTCGCACGTTGCAGTTTTTCGCGAAACGTGAGGCTTTCCTTTGAATCTCTATTTATTTCGCGGATTGAATCGTTTTGTGCAGGGACCCAAATGCTGGCGGCGTTAATCGAGATATGACCTGACCAGAGAAAAACGGCGACCCTCTAACGCTTTTTCATCCTTCCAACGTCCTAATATTTGCATCATTAATCCTAGTTTCTTTGAGGCAGCACCGTTAACGAATATGTGTTTCCCCCACGCAAGTCTCGATTGGCGGACGGAGCCCTTATTTTGCATCTCTGACCTACTCAGTTAGGCAAACAGTGAATTAATAAGTTGTATATTTCTTAATGGGTTTTCTTTGTTACCAATTGACTTGGAGGCCTTCATTTACCTTTGTCGATCGGTTTTAAGACCGTTACACCAGTGGCAGTCTACCTCATGGACTGATGAATGTATGAACGTGCGGTGATAATTGCGTCGAGCAATGCGAAGAATAGCTATAACGACTGTACGGATGGATGAACGAGAGATAGGAAAATAGCCTCTGCTTTAGACTCATGCCTACATTCTCGCAATTGTTGTGCATTGAACTGCGCAATAAATCCCCTCGTATGAAACGATATTTACGGAATCAATCTGTGGAAATTCAACATTTACCGTGAAGGAGGAAAGGCATAATATCCTTGAATCCACAGTAATACTACCAGAGGGGTTTTAAATTAACATATTAAGACTAATATGAATTCGCAAATCAGCTACCGTTACTCCGCATAAATTATTTTCAGCAGATTAATCGAAAAAACACTCGTAAGATAAATCAAAAAAGCACTCATAAGATTAAACCAAACTTCACACCCCCGTACTTTTCTCAGATTAAAAATGGCGACCTAGCGTATCTGGGGATCTGATGCGAGGAGATAACGGCAAAGGTCTCACATCCGCCCTCCGACACTACGAGAAAGACACATGGCCATTCGACTGACAGGTCGTGCGAGGCTGACGTCACCCAGGGAAGTTTTCGGTGGTAATGTCAGGCAGAGCGACGTCATTGTTAACGGGAAGAAAATTTTGCGCGTACGTGAGTGGGTCTGCGATTATGTCGGTGGACGTTTTCGTGCTAATTTTCTTTCTCGAGTGAGGGTTGGTACGGGGTAAATTTATGGAAGCTTTCAACTATCTCTGGTGCGCTACTCATCTAGCAATATAACAGCCAACTTGCCTTCGATCCTTTGAAGACCCTGAGCACTTCATAACAGATTTGGAGTGAAGTTGATCCAAGCTAAACACCATAAGAGCTTCGATGATCGCCAACACTAAAGTTTAATATTCAGAGTCACCCTCCCTTGACCTCTTCTCACCACCCTCCACTTTCTAATCCTTCCTTACTAACCAGGTCTGCAAATTAGTCCCATTTACCCTGTTAACACATCGCTAAGTCCCCGTCCACTGTCTCGTGTTCTTCTGTATCTATTCTATTTTCCGTTATTATGTCATTTATTATGTTATATTTTGTTAATGCTTATAATTTGTTTGTTTGGTAGTCATCCAATGTTAAAAGCCTTTGTGCCGTCTTTGGAACTTTTTCAAATAAATAAATAATACATAAAATACGAATTATGTCAAGTCATTATTATCTCTGTAGTAAACGATAAAGCGTTTTTAAATGCCTATGTCGAACGAATTCAATACCATGGTGCACAAACATTCTTCCGTGACAGTCGTGCATCCACAGAATGCTCCCAGATGGCAAATTACCAAACGTTTCGCCGGCGCTCACGTTTCCAATCATCAACATTCGCGTTCGCTGATGTGATCCGATGAGTGCTAACTTGAACACCTTGATGGAGAGCTCCGATTCTTTAGCTTGCAAATCAGTGTAGAGAGCGTCAAAGTTAAATAATCGAGTCTCCATTTGAACGCGGCGTGGGTGGCCGCCTCCAAAGCCTTCCCCACTCCACCGAATCTTCCCACCGCAATGCTTCGTCCCTCGCCTTTCCTTCCCGACACTCCATCCGCGCGGCACATCCTCTTCGCGCCGAAAACGGCCGCCACCGCGATAATCGAGCCGAGGAGGCATCATCATCATCGAAATATCGTCCCGGCAGAATCCTTGCGAGGGAGAGAGACGCTAGCTATAAACCCCCTTTTGCTCCGGGGGGGGAGGGGGGGGGGTTAGAGAGCATAGGGGAGAAACCAACTCGCACCCCATGCCACCCATCCCCGAATGGATTTAGATAACGCGAGGGGTTGGGGAGGCAGGCGGACGTCAAAGGGTGAGAGAGGGGAAGAAGGATCCACCCACGCACGCTCTCTCCGTTCAACAAGTCGGGGGCCGGGAGGGGCGGCGCTCTTTGGGAGGAGGGGGCTCACACCACCGCCCCCCCCCCACACGCCGCGATGCCTCCCCCCTCCACCGCACACCCTCCACAAGCCCTCCCGCCAGTCATTTATCATGGGCCGTCATACGGCTCCTCGCCTGCCGACACCGCGCTGTGCTCGCCTCATCGGGGGGACAAGCCGGGGCGCCATCCGTCACTGTCGGCCCAGGAGATGGAGTTGTTTGTGTGTCCGCGTTAACACCGCTCTGAGGTCGACATACGATGGCAGTGGGATGGCAGGAGGGTAGGCTGCCGGGAGGAGTGGGGTGAGACGGGAGGTTGAAAGGTAAGGGCTGCCAACCGTCTTCCGCTGGGAATGAGGACGTTCGGGTCAAAACAAATGACGGTGATAAACCGTATTTTCTTTTTGAACAATTAGAAAAACCTGTTATAAGTATGCTTCCCGAAAGCAATACCCACCCCAATATCATGACCAATATTAAACCTTAAGGTAGTCTGAGCGAGATAGTTCCCTAATCATAATAGAGACCATATTCGATATATACGTTTTAATTTCACCAACTGAGAGACACACGAATTAAATATTGCATTATAAATGGCGCAATAATATAGTTTTATATGACAGAAATTGTCAGTAATTTAATGAAAATATCTAAATAAATCTTTAACTTGGCTCATTTTTTTCAGGCGGTACGTTTGAAACTCCATCAAAACGAAGGTTTTTTGTGATTCCGAAGAATTTACTGCGGTGACAATATGATTAATTTTCAAATATTGTTGAGAAAACATGCAAACTACACGTTAGTTTTTACTACTTTACTTTAGTTTAGTTAGTACTACTGTTAGTTTTTTTACGACATTTAAGTGTTAGAAATACCTCATTTTGTAAATAATGTCTCTCTGGAGTGCATGCAAGCACCATTTCCCAGGTAAAATGGCTGGTATTTTTTGGCAAATATCTCCAAAAGTAATGTGGTAAGGGGTAGAATTTTTTGTTTCGTTGTATAGGTGAGATATTTTTCTTCAAAATGAGACCAAATTCATTGATTTATAAGTAAAATTATATTTAGCTCGGACTTCCTTAACTCTCTTGCCGTCTGTCAACTTTTACCTCCCAGTTTCCGGTCCCCTTAAGAAATCCACTCCCGTGCCTCTCTATTCTTAATCACTTCCCCTCTCCACCATCCCATCTTACCTCACCTCTCCAGCATTTTTAAGCATGACTGATGAGAAGTAAAAATATGCTGTCTAGAAAATGAGGCTATAGCGTCTTAACCGCGGTCAACCACCTGAACTAGCGATTGGAGATACCATATATTCTTTTCCCACCCCAGTACCATAGAAGAAACGTGGACTTTCGACGGCCTCCATCCCTATTACACTATGCCCGAGCACTGCCATATACCCTATACTATTTGGTGCGCAGGTTCCAAATAGGTGTAGATTTTGATTATCAAGAGCTCCGACAGCAGTGCAACGTCGAACTCCAGTCGACAGCGCATTTCCTGGTACCCAGTCCAACGCCGAGTATTACTCTACATTTTTACTTTGTACTATGACTCTCTCATTTTATTTGATGAAAGAATGTAAAACAGATCCTTCTGCAGTGGATTTACACGACAAGAGCGAGCATCGTTGGTTTGACCAGGTAGAGAGGATGGATGGGAGTTCAACTACTAAGCAGATAAATGATATGGAAGTGAAAAGTCTGCGAGGAAGGAGTGGACCGAGATATTCATTAGTGAAAGTTGTGGGAGGGAGGGCACTAAAGAAGCGGAATCTAAGGAGTCTTACATTAGAATGGGAGAGAGATTGTGTGAAGCAGAGGCTGAAGGCAAGGAGACGAAGGTAAGGATGGAACGGCATGGAGGGAATCTTTTAATAAGTAGGAAATATTTAATAAGTCTTTCCTTGGCTTTAATTTTTTGATTCTGTGCAAACTGTAGGACTGGATAATGTTTAAACATTTTCATTCATTAACAACAATATATGCGTTTTAAAAATTTTGCTTGCCATATTGTATCTTTATCAACTCTCGCAACCTTTGGTGAGAAGTTAATGCTGTAGAATTCGCAGTTTTTCCTAGGCTGAGTAACAAAGTTCAGGAAGTTGACAAAACTGCTAAGTTTAGGTAGTGCGGGGTCGATTATTGCAGTAACGTGTCTCCATTTTTGGTTATATTATATAATAAAAAAATATTGACAAAATTAAAATAAAATTATCTTAAAACAGGGTGGATAAAGTATTGCACTAGCATTTCCACGGATATAAATCAAGATATAAATTCTCAAAGTATAGCGGCACATCATTTTAACGCCGACCCTCGTGGCGAACGAGGGCGTAGTCCAATCTTTGAAGTTAAATATCTCCGTTGTTTATGCATTGCCCACAACCAAACTTGATTTTTGAGGTAAGACAAAAGACTAATGTGTCAAATTATAAAAAAATTCAAATTTCAAAATGGCTGTGTTTTGGTTGTTAAAATTTAAACATTTTAAGTTTAAACAATTTCAATAAAATTTATTTTATTTACAAAACTGATAACACATTGTTGTTTTACGTTCTTTTCACTCAAAATAAGATGCCAACGGTTTCTCTAGCTATTTTTGTTAAGGAGATATAGCAAAAACAAAAAAGGTCTAAGCGCAAAATGGTCGAAACTCTGATCGTCTCTAGATCTGCCAAAAATTTTTTTCAGAATGCGCTTCTCCACTTTTTCATTTAAGGCCATATGGAACCCACACAAAAAGTTTTGTTCGAAACGGAGACACCAAGGGTCAACTCACCGCTGATCTGACGTGGAATGACCCAGGTACATGATTAGATATGGGCAAATCCGTTCCTTTTTGGGAGCTCGTTCACTCTGGACGGGTCCTTTATGGGACCCGTCCAAATATGTTCCATTTTGATTGGTAGTCATGTATATTATTATCAATATGTTTTGGGTATTAAACGAATGTAAATATAAAAAAACTAGAGGTACTTCATACATCGTAATGACAGCATTTCAACATTTGGGATCATAAATCATTGGGACCATAATTTGGGAAATAAACGGTAGAAGATAATATTACATTTATCAACATTTTACATGATGTTGAATAAAAAGGTTTCACATATGAGCCATACGGAATTTATTTCTAAAGCTAACTCTATCTAGGAGAAAACGAAAAAGTATAGAATAAGAAGTAGGTTTTGGCCAAAAAATGCAGTGCAAAGCTATTAAATAAACTGCAATATGAGCCCTACAAGTTGAGAAGCAACTGATCCAGTGTTTGTTTCCGTGCGTGCAGTCACATTTTCTATACCGTCCGTGCAGCAACTGCGCTGTAGTTATTTCTGCCGAACAACACGCCGCGCGGCGGCCGAAGGTTGGTTGAGCAAGATCTCCACAAGCTTCAGAGTACCAATGCCATAATGCAAATGAGGAGGTGGAGAATGAAATCTTGACCAAAGCTGGTCCTAACAACTTTATCTGGCTTGGCGCAACAAGGAATTTCAGTTGTTTATTTTGGCCTCAGCTGCGACCGTGGCCGAGTAGAGCGAGCCGACTACTTCCGATACCAAAAAAGCACCGCTAATTAGACCCCTAGTATACGCAGATGAATTTTTGGGGTCTCATAAAGAACACCTTATCTCATAAAGATGTGAGCGAAGGAGACAATGGAAAGAAGGACCGAAAGGAGTGACGGATCCGACGGACCGAAAGGAGTGAAACATCCGATGGACCGAAAGGAAAGACGGACCGAAAGGAACGAGGGACCTACGGACCAAAAGGAAGAAAAGTACCGAAAGGACCATAGAAGTCGGTCCTCGGTCCTTCCGTTCAATCCATGGACCCTTAACTTCAAGAAACGACCCACCTATATACATGATACGTCGAAATATAGGGTCTACTGCAGCAATACGCAGTGTCACTCATCCTCATTCATACTCATTTGTTGTCAACTCTCAGTTGATCTCAGGGCCCATATTGACCCCTATCAATGCCATATCAACCGCTAGACGTCTATATCGAATACGAACTGGGAACCACCGCTTGAATCGAAGACAGAAATCCTGAGTAGAACGTAACAACCGCGCCTGAGGCGGAACTCGAAACGGTGACCTTCAACATGCTGGGACAGTCCGTTGCAATCACGATTTCCATGCCTATCGCGGCCAACTCCATCACAGGGACCAACCAATTCAAGCAATGGTGAGAGGGTTTTACATTTTCGAAACCAAAATTCGGAACCTGATGAAATTTCAACAAGACAGTTACACATTGTAAAATTAGATGCCCTGAAAAAATGAGACGGTGACGCCGGAACTAGTCGAGGGGCTGAAGGAAATGTGAGGGAGGGTGCTCCGGTTATATTGCTGCGGCGAAACATGGTGCTAGTTCCGAAGATGGCCCTTACGAGTGGAAGAGTCCATTCGAAACGAACTGGCTTCGCACGGGAGAGTAAGGTGGTCTCAAGCGCATGGTACTATGTTCCCAACGTCGCAAATCTTCATTGCCAACTTAAAATGCTCAATATTTGATTCAAATCAACACTAACTCTCCAGAGGACTTAATCCAATTTGCTAAGATGTGCATCTTTGATGGGTTGCGAACATTATCGATACATTATCATCCAGATTTATTTGTATCGTAAATAATATCTTGTAATGCATTGCTAACGATCCCCTGTTAGCTCAAGATAGATGACGTTATGTTGGCAGCATTGCCGATCGTGTGCAGTCCTCTATCCCTCGCTACATAAACCGACCGCATCCGCACGACACTTTCACTTCTTAACGTTGCGGCTCGATCAGGCGACCACCACCAAGTTTGGCTTTAACTATAAGAGATGGGGGAACGTACAGAAAGACGTGAGACATGAAGAGAGGCGGGAGAAGAGGCGTACAAAAGAACGTAAGGCGGGACTAAAATGAATCGAACCCAGGGCGCCTGCGTGCAGAGAAACCAGGATATCTCATACGTCGACGCGTGTGACAACGTATACGGATCAATTCGGGTAGCTCATCAGAGAACAGTTGTTGAGCAGAGAAAAATCTTCCCAGAAGCAACTCCAAAGGATAAATTTCTGGGATGGATAGCAGAATGGAGGGCAAATCGTGAATTCGTGTGGAAATAAAAAAGGTTGATAGTTAATGTGCGTTCGACCATATTCTTCAGTGTCTGTTCAATTATTTCTCCAGTAGCCGCTTCCAAAGTCAGGTAATTGGTATGGAAGCGTACAGGTATCACAAGCTGTGCTCAAGACAAAAATGTCATCAAGAGACAAAATATTATCAATTTAACTATAGCAAAACAAAATTTTAATGTGATAATTTCGGAAAATTCTTTTTCCTCAAATAACTCAGCCAGCCTAGTCCAATTTCAAGGATTTCTCTTTTCCCAATGAAAGTTTCCATGATAGTAATCAAGGTGGAATATGATTTAATAATATGTATCAAACACTATAGATATACTTTGGATAGAAATGAACCAGAAAAATATACTTAGCCTAGGACAGAAAACAATTAGTTAACCATGGGCAAGTATACAGTGAAGAATGTTATGGACAGATACACTCTGAACGCCTGATCCCGCTAACTGAACCATTGATCATAACCCTGGGCTAATATTCCTAATAAATTGAGTACAACGTTACACATGTAGCCTCAGTCTTTCATATGAATAATATTTTCAAATAAAAAAATACACCATTTCAAAAGAAATTTTAAATCACGCCTGGATTGAGAGAACTACATATCTTTCCATTTGTCTATTCTTAAGGAACAACTATTATCAACGAGTCTGCATCACCAGCGCTCTGGTGTCATCAGCCAAACTAGCGACCTCTACTTCCATCAGAATGGCAGCAGATGAAGGTTCTTTTCCCTTGAGAATAACATTTTGCATGAACATTCAATTATCATAATGCATGAGAATTTATTTAAGAGCCTGGAACCATTGATCTCATTTTCATGTACATCTACATACTACCCCGCCAGCCACTGCATGGGCGTGTGGCAGGGGGTGGTAGGTCACCAGCCGTGTAAAGATGTAAAAGTTTTGGAGGTGAATTTGTGACGTTTCCTATGAGAGTGTAATTGGAGGAGCTCAGTTTTTATTGTGGTCTATTATTGTGCGCGGAAAGAACGAGTTTTTGTACCTATCTGTTCGGCAGAGTATCTCTCTTATTTTATCGCATCTGTCAGACCTAAAAATGTAGTGAGGCGTCATGATAATATTCTCAGTGTCGAATTCTTCATCGCTCCTTCCATTCCATTCCATCAAAACATTATCTTCCCATCATTAAAACATTTTGTCAATGTGATTAGTAGTATGTTGTAACACCTCGACGGTGGAAAACGATATCGGCCGAAGAATAGAAATTGGGGAGTGTTTACGAGCTCATAAGTAGAATATTAGAGCAGAATGATATGTAATATATTCATAATAACACTGGATGACGATGCTTTTGGTTAAAGGTAGCTAATACAACCGCCTATAATGAGGATTCGTCAAAGAAACGAAGTGGAGTCAATACTGAGGACAGATGTTTTTGTTACCTGCTGTTTTGTTGACTGCTGTAAGTTCATCTTTATCATCGAAAATTGACTTTTCCGGGCAACAGTTTCGCTGACTTTCTAAACAGGATCTTCAGGTAGAAGAAAGTTCTGGGGATTATTTGAGGTACGTTTGCACAGAGGAAGGCCTCTGTTCTAAATTTGAGTATTAACTAATCAGACATTGGGAGACGAAAAAGCGTCGCAGTAGCTTGAAAAACGGTGAAACAGGACGAAATTTTCAACTTGGACACTCTTTGAAGGAAGAAAAATATTTTGACTACTTTTAAATATTACAAAAAAAACTGATAGCCAAACTAATAAAAGGGATTGCAAGGTAATTCAGTTCGCAAATATGTCATTCAATTCATCCGTAACCTACAACGCCATTACAAACAATATTATTCAGCCGAAGGGGCAACGGCTAAATAATTGTTTGTGGAAATTTTTACTCTGCAAAAGAGTACGAAGGAGAGATTGTGAAATTACTGTAGATAAAACCTAGATTCAAGGTAACAACAGAGCGTTAACTTTGACGCCACTTTAACCTAAGCGAAAACCATAAGCATCTTGGTATGAAAGATTTGGTGCTTTCGGGACGAATCAGTGGAATAAATTTTCCTCTGGTCTTCATCCGGGTGAGCAGTTTCATTTTTTCCAACGTTTCGAGGTTCGACACGGCCCTCGTCATTAGGGTGCTCACGCCTTGCTGAGTCCAATATATATATATATATATATATATATATATATATATATATATATATATATATATATATATATATATATATATATATATAGCGGTGATGTTATCAGGCGTTCAGTGATTGGTCAGAGTTTTTGCCCTAATTATCCCCAGTACGTTCCACTCCTTTTAGGATTGGCAGCTACGTCTTGAAGGAAAACCTCGCGTCACGATTAAAATTGTTTATCTATCCAGAGCTTCCTTCATCAATCTGTCCCAACAGCTGGAGGAACGGTTCAGCAACTTCGCAGCATCGAAGTTAATGTCATGGCTACATGTGATGCGATGCTCAGCTGCGACCGATTTCTCCGGTTGTCCGGCGCCTTAAGTGCCGTCGATGCTCCTTAAGACGCGCCTCAATTGTTCGCCCTGTCTCCCAGATCGCCTTGTCACACCGACAGGAAAAATAGAAGGCTCCAGGTGTCTTACGCCCAATCGGGTCTTTTGCTCGTACGACCAAATCCCTGCCTTCGGCCGCGGGCTTGTGTATGGTCATCATTTTGTGTCTCCTCAGTACTTTGGAGATCCTGCCGGGAAGATCCAGTGAGAGAGGCCCTCGGCATCGGATTTCTTGACGTCGGACCTCGAAACGTTAGGGAAAATGGAACGACTCACCCGAGAAAACTTCATTCGGCATCTTGCTATTTTCCGCGAAAGGCAAAAATGCATGGATTTAGACTCAGTTTGATGTAACACTCTCCTAATAAGAGAATTCCGAGTGTTTATTTATTCCTGGACAAGTTCCTGGACTTAAAAATGCGTTTATCTTCAGCTAGTGACTCCACTGAGGTAACGGTCGCGCATTTCATGCAATAATTTCAATGTTCATAGAAATAATGAGGACTATAGGGATATATTTAACTTCCTGTTTGAAGATGACGCGATTTTCCTGAATTGATCGAATGCATCGCATCCACATTGACAACCAAGGCAAACAATTACAACTTACCACCTTTCATACATGAAGCATGGTTTCTATACAAATTCCCACGACCACTGTAATAAATACGAAGCCAACCAATTGATTACCTCGATTCGACTCCATGGTTCAACCATCGATCAACGATATCAAGATGGAAATGGCCAATGAATTTTCAAAGTTCTCATCGGTCCATAGACTGAAGTCTCGCAGTATACGTTTTAATTGCAAATAAGACAAAATAAGTTCGGAATTTAGTTTCCCTAAATGCTCGAGATATTCTAACATCCATTGCAGTCACTGTATCCTACACTTTAGGTAACCCAGGTTGAATTGCATATTTTACGAGACTCGGCAGGTGGGTTTCAAAACATATAATGTAGATTAGGGACCCTTCCATTAAATAATTGCTACTCAAAAACCTAATTCATTCGTACAAATTTGGGACACACTCAAAGTTACGAAAGCAAAAAAATTCCTACTTTTCATACATAATACCTTTTAAATAATAATTAAATTTAATTAATTTTTAAATAATATTAACATAAAATTCACTTTAAACATAGTAAATACTAAGGAAAAACTTAGAACAAATGTATTTTGATGTGAAAATATTTGCCAGGTTCATTTTCAACATTGTAATGTATATTGCTACAAACACGAGATAAATCCTATTAATCCATTTTTCTGGGTGGATATTTTTTTAAATTGTAGCTTTTGGAATTAAGCATGCGCAATTTATTATAAGCTCTTCGTGCAAAAATGTGAATTCCGAAAATGCACCAGTGTTTCATCATACACTTCAATGAAAGCGGAATAGAGCCGTGAAGACGGCATCTCAATTTAAGAGCTAGGTGTGAGGTACAGTACTTTGGATTCCATATCTCCCTTTGATTTGCGAGCACCGAGACTACGACTCCGACAAAATATGGGTCACCCAACTTACACAGGATGACATAACCCTTACGGGGTACAATTCCGGGGCCAATCCAACTAATATAACCCAAAAACTACAAAGCTACCAACGGAGTTCATTGGTAAGCGGCCACAAACTACTACCACCTTTGACAAATTGACTTGGTGATTTCCTACCTTTATTCCGGTTTTACATAGCCTTTGTCAGAAAGGAAATAGAACGTGATGAATTCAAAGCTACCACAAAATTACCAAGAATTCTTGGATGCTATAGCCGAGTTAAATTAAGGTGTTTTCCTGTTTTTAGAGACATGAGTCCACCACATGACGTGACACTCAAGAAGCAGCGATCTATTATCTTGGGCTCAAGCCCAAAAATATGTCAAGAACATGTCAGATCAAAGGCACCTTCAAGACATGACAGGCAGGCGGGCTTGTTTTATCTACTAAGAACGGCACTATCACTTTTAAGAGGTGGCTGCGTATTTTTTCTGAGGAGAGTAAAACAGTTTTTTAAGACCAACCATTGAATTTTTGACGTAGCATTTGGGAGAGAAGAAACCGCTTGCTTTACTCAAAATGCTTCTTGCGACTTATTCTCTTTTGGAAAAGAGGAAATAGAATTGTCATTCCGTTGAACGCGGTGCAGTGGAAAAATATGGGTTTGAGTGGAAATTTCTCCTTCAGTGATAGATTTTGTTTTTGACAGATAGTCGATAAATGCCAACTAGGCGATATGAATTTTTGTTTCTCGTGAAAGAATATGCCATGAATAATGGGGTCAGGGCCAAAATTAAATAAAAATATTCTAAGCATCTCCTGAAAGAAACTGAATAAATGAATGCCCTCGATGGCGCTCAAATTTAAAATTCCGAAAAAGTGATAAACTACTTCAAACCTAACAAACAATAGGCCTTAGAACAAATATGTATCCGCAAATGCTCATTAACCAGCCATTGTTAGCTTAGCTTAGAACCCATCCGCATCACTCTCAAATAACGACAGAACGCGACTAAGTAAACGTCATTTATTCTAATCCTGAAAGTATTCCAATGTAGTTATATTCTCTTGAAAGCTTTGCTCAGTATTACGTCGCAAAATTACAGTACTCACCCGAAAACAATTCGTCTGCGATGTTTAGGAACTTATTTCATCAATTTGTTCTGTATTTATTTCGAATCGGTCGGCACGGGCCAAAGGATGTTAACTTCTTTCTCGTGAATGGCATCTGTGACCGGGTTGCATCCATTATGTACACTATCTTAAATGTGGGAAAAATTACTTATATGAATAATTACTTATCAATAACGCTTGGCATATCTCTCGCTTTCTATGACAAAATAATAGATGATAAGTACATTTAAAGTTACTAGAAGGCGGAATATATGTACCCATGAGGATAGTTCATGTCCAGAAGACTCATATAAACACATAATTCGAGAAACATTGACAGGGAATACAACATGGAAATACCGGTAAACTAGAAAAGACAGGTCCACTGATAATATTAACACTTTTTTCAATTCAATGTTCAATATATGTCGGCCCCGGTGGCGGCGGGGTAAGGTCCTCGCCTGCTAACCCGAGGGTTCGCGGGTTCGAGTCCCGCCTGGGTAGAATATTATCTGCCCAGGACATGGGCATCTGTGTAAGTAAACTGGGTTGGGGAAAGAGGGGACGGCCCTGTCCCATCCAACCCAGGATAAATAAAATAAATACAAGTAATATATAAACCTCAGTTATTCAATGATAATTAGTTTACATGGAGGGATTAGACCAAATTCAATATGTTAGTTTTCCCTTGCCGGCGTTTCGGATCCTCGATCCAAGAACACATTGTCGTTAGCAATATCATGACATTCCTGGATAATCGTATATTCTTACATCAGCATGGTTTCCGTAAGGGCAGTGCTGCGAAACACAGTTTGCGCTCTTCCTTCATGACATCTTTAAATCAGGTGAAACGAAAAATCAAGTCAACGCTATATTCCTTGACTTCAAGAAGGCATATGATAAGCTTCCTCGCAAATAATTCATTCAGAAGCTGTACTCATACGGAGTTAATAAAAAAAATGTGAACCGAATAAGGGACTTTATCAGAGATCGAAAACAAAAAGTAGTAATTTATGGTTTTAGCTCTGATGTGGTTGGAGTCACACCGGGTGTTCCTCAAGGAAGCGTGATCGGCCCTCTTTTATTCATCATTTATATTAATGACCTAAGTCCTCGAGTTAGCATTAAATTAAGGTTATCTGCATACAATGCAGTTATCTACCATAAAATAAATGAAGACGCGGAATTAGAAGTTCTGTCATCGTACCTTAACAACGTACACTCGCGATGCCAGGAGTGGGGACAAGAATTAAATCTTAGTAAATGCACCGCACTTCACTCCTTGCAAAAGTCATCACACAAATGCCATACCTATACTGTGGGTAGAGTAAAGATAAAATCTTCAGATACAGTAAAATATCTTGGAATTAACTTAACTTCAGATATATCGTGGGGAACACATAAAAAACATATGCGGTACCGATTAAAGAAACTAGGTTTTGTTAAGCGTATAATAGGAAGGTCCTCGGATGAAAAAGTCGAAAAGAGATGCTACTTCGCTCTGGTTAGGCAACACCTCGAATACGCCGCGAGCATTTGGGACCCTGGTGATAAATATTTAACCAAAACATTAATAAAATACAAAGAAAAGCTGCACGCTTCGTTAAAAACTGATACTAGCGAACATGTAGTGTTTCAAATCTTTTAGAGGGATGAGGGTGGGAGCCCATAGAGACTCGGAAGCTGCACACTAAGCTTAGTTTGCTTGAGAAATTCAGAACTGGTGTGTTTCAGAGCTACAAAGAGAATATTATCATGATGTCACACCAATACTCTAGGTCTGACGGAAACGATAAAATAAGAGAGATATATTGCCAAACAGATAGGTACAAAAACTCATTCTTTCCGCGCAAAATAAACGATCACAAAACTGATTTCAACTAAATACACACTCATAATACACTTTATCATTTCTCCTCCCAAAATCTTATCCCTTACATCTTTACACGGCCGGTGTCCTAAAACACCTTGCCACAAGCAAGTAGATGGGTACGTAAATGTAGAATATGCTTTGTTCCCTCATCAGGACTAAAATATTAACACACAGGGCATGAAGGTTAGTATTTTTCATTGTTAGTATATTGTTGTGATCTCACTCGATAAAGATGTCACCATTTCACATAGCCGGTAATAAACAAATACCTCGAAATAAACAAATAATAATCAATTTTTGAACCCTATTTTATTCATTGATATATTTTCTTGGCAGAGAATTATAGTCGAGATTTATTATGTAGGCATAAACAATTTTTTTCTTTAATCAAAGAAGTAAAACCACGAATCTTTGAGACTAATACTTTCGAGCGCAATAAACGGGATCGAAAAAGGCGTGTAAATACAGTAAAAACTAATAGCAAAATTGGTTCCTCTGATAAACCAATACACATGATACCCATCGTTGTATGGAAACAGAGAGCCATTTGGTAGCAGAATGGAGACTGATTTGGACGTGAGGAAAGGGAGAAGCATGAGATTCGAGTCCTCGAATAATGAAGCTTGCAGGTAGTATAAAGAACAAGACTCAAGATGCCGTAGTAGATTGTAAATATTATTTTTGTATAAATTTTTGTGTTAAGTTTTCGAAATTTATCGAATGCTACTGGAAGCAATAAATAATAATAATAATAATTAAAGCTAATCACGGCATCCATACCTGGAGCCGCGAAATTCTTCTTGCAGGAAAAAGCGTGCTTCACGTCACTTTCCGTGACTGAAAGGGGTCCATCCACATTGTGTAGGTGGCGGTCGCAGAACTCTTTAAAGAGTGCGAGTTTCTCCATTGAATGGCTTTGACGTTTCGTATATGTCCTTCCAGAAACGCTCGACCTCATGAACGGGTGGCGCGGATCCAACAACAGGCGGAGGAGGCCGAAAGACACGGGACGGCTGAAGGAGAAAGGTGGAATTCTCCCTTACGCCTCTACTCCTTTGCAGGAGTTTTTTCTTGGCCGTGGTAAGCGCCCGTACCCTATCGACCTCGAGCTGCTTAATAGTAAGAAGCACGTTTTTGTTCAGTGTGTGATGGTTGAACCTGAGGCTGCGCGCAATGCGCCCAACTTTAGATGTAAAGGTTCACCCAGCAGTTATGTACTCAGTCACACACTGAATCCTCGACGCCTGCTGTCGCGCCAGCGTGATCTTGGCATCCAGCTTTTTCAGCTTTGTTGCTGCCTTATCCTCCCGAGAGGAGTCCTTTCGGGAGGTTACCATAACCTTGGCCGCAGCGTAGACCACGCAATTCACCGTCCAGAGATCTGACGCCTCTGTCAGGATCTCGTCGATGAGTCCATTCATTTGGGGCATGTGGGTACCCCGCAGAGAGATCTTTCGATGGATGCCTCTCTGCCTAGTGTGTCCTTTGTCATAGTCAATTGTGCTTCTTAACCGCGATCGTAATAGTTCAGAGTCAGTCTGACCAACATCCTCCCTCTTTGTAGGAGATACCAACAAACGTGCGGTACTCACGTCAGCAGGTGGAGGTGCTGCCTGTGACGGAGAGGAAGGTTCGGCTGGTGGTGTATAACTCTGAACCTGCGGTTGGTGGATATTTTTCTTTTTCCGCAGGTGGTTGGCCTGGTCGCGCAAGTTCTGCTGCGACAGGTGGTCGTGTTCCGGATACATCTCACACCACAAAGAGTGCATCCTGGCCATGCCCCTGCGTTCGGGCTCACTGGCAGCATAACATGCGAGGAGGTCGCCCCTTAAAGCTTCCGTCCACTCCATGCGAGCTCCCATCCGAGTACTTCTTTTTCCTTGGCCACACCCAACTCTACTGGGGCCCCCATCCGAGAGGGGCCGGTTGTGGGTGGCCTTATCTGAGTTCCTTCTTGGAACCAGATAAAACTGCATGGCGGGTGGTTGGCCCGCCACATAGACGTCCACCATTAGCCGGCAAAGCCGTTGCCAGGTACACCACGAGGAGGCTGGTGGTCCGCTTTCGTACCCTTACCTGGTGGAAGAAGTTCACTGCTACCCACAAACATCTGGCCAGAATCTTCACGTCCCTCATCACAGGTAGAGAACCATTTCCACCTTGGCTGACTGAGGGACGCACCGCTCTTATTCCAAAAAAGGGAGACCTGTCCAATCCGAAGAATTATCGCCCTATAACCTGTCTAAACACTGTATACAAGGCGTTCACCACGATCTTGAGCGACCTTATCCTCCGGCAGATCCAGCCTGTGTGGGAGGAGGAGTACAAGCAAAGGGGGTGCAAACGAGGAAACGCGGGATGCAAGGACAACCTGCTCATTGACAGGTGCATATGTCAGGATGCCGCCCGACATAAGCGAAACCTATCAATGGCCTGGGTGGACTATCGCAAGGCTTTCGACACCACTTCGCATGAGCTTCTCATCGCCATGCTGAAGTTGATGAAAGTCCACCCAGAGGTTGTGTCCTGCATCCAACGCCTGTTACCACTCTGGAGAACCCACTTCGTTTTGACATCGGGCAAGCGGACCGTCTCCACTGAGTTAGTAACATACCACCGTGGCTTTTTTCAAGGCGACAGCTTGAGCCCCCTCCTGTTCTGTATTTCCCTCCTCCCCCTCTCCTTCAAGCTGAGACGAGGCCGAGGATACATGTGCGGCGTTCCTGGTGACAGGAAGCACAAGGTCACCCATTTGTTTTACATGGATGACCTTAAACTGTACGCTTCCAACGCCAAAGACCTGCGCGTTGCACTGGACACCGTACATCAATACAGTGAGGCTATAGGGATGGAATTCGGATTGGACAAGTGTGCATCCATCCACCTGGCGAAAGGAAGAATATCGGAGGACAAGGAAGACTCGCAACTAGTTGACGGGAACGTCGTTCGTCATCTGCAAGATGACAAATGCTAAGAATACCTCGGCGTCCCCCAGCGTAGAATGCAGGAGGTAGCAGCAGTGAAGGAAAGACTCACCGCCAAGTTCAGACATACTCAGAAAAATCTGGAGTTCTGAGCTGTCTAGCAAGAACAAGGTTCTTGCCACGAACATGTTCGCGGTTCCGACACTGCTGTACACCTTAGGATGCATGAAATGGAATGTCAACGAGTTGCAAAACCTCGACCGGGGAACGAGGAAGATGCTGACCATCTATAGAAGTCTTCATCCGAAATCTTCCGTCGCCAGATTGTATCTCCCTCGCAGTGTAGGCGGTAGAGGTCTGTTGAGCCTGCAGTGTCTACATAACAGAGTTGTCTTGGGTACAGTTTGCAGTGTGTTCAACAGCACGGACCCCCTGCTCACTCTCGTAAGGGAGCACGAAGGTGCTGGGTTGGGGGCGTTCCTCTTCCAGGCGGCAAAGAGGGCAGCGGACGAAACCGGTCTGGACTTTGACCTGTCATCCGACGGTAACGACAGTGGCACGTCAATCGTGTCACTGAGGACAGACGTCTTAAAGCTCGAGGTTAAAAAGACTTACCAGAAGACCTTGCTCAAGACACATACCGATAAGCCCATGCATGGATGTTTCTACTGAAACATGGAAAAACATGGGCTATCGAAGGAGCTGACATTTGCCTTCTTTCGTTCCGCGGGTCGCAGGTCCGAAACAGAGGGTTTAGTTCTCGCATGCCAGGATGGTGTCATCAACACTCTCGTGTACCGCCAAATTATATTCAAGGAGGAGGTGGCGGACACGAGATGCAGAGCGTGCCGAGCCAAGCCGGAGACTTTGAGTTACCTTCTCTCCGGCTGCAGTTATTACGCGCAGTCAGCGCATTTAGCTCCGCACAACGCAGCTCTGCGGGTGTTGTATTTCCACCTCCGACATCATTACGGCATCGACGAAGTTTATGTGCTGCCCTATGCCCCTGGAGATATTGAGTCCGTCGTGGAGAACGACAAAATAAAAATCTGGTGGAATTACTCATTCCCCACCACCAGGCAGTTGGAGGCGAACAAGCCTGACATCGTTCTCCTCGACCGCCTATCGCGTTCCATGCTCGTAATTGAGTTTTCGGCTCCGGCCGATACGAACTTGGACGCGAAAGCGGCGGAAAAACGGACGAAATATCAAGACCTGCTGTTCGAACTTCGGCAGATGTACCCGGGACTCTCTGTAAAACTAGTAGTCCTAGTCATAGGTGTGCTCGGTGGAATCAAGGGCTTGCTGATACAGAGCATCAAGTGTATTCCTGCTTGCGTGGCACAGGCGGAATCACTTGCAGCCCGCATGCAGAAGGCCGTCCTCTTGGGGTCGCTCTGTCTGCTTCGTGCGCACGACCCGAACGCAGCGTAGCCACTGATCCGATGGGTTTCGGAAGTGGCTACGAACTCTGCACCGCCCCTCTCGAGTTCTCGGCCATTATGACGGCAACGAAACCCGATGCTTGCCGAGGACTCGGAACGGGAAAGTTACCAAAGTAACGAAACATAATAATAATAATAATTTCTTTAACACTTACAGGTTTCCCCCATTACAAGTGTTTTAATATATCATTAGACGAACACAAACACCCATGTCCTGGGCATGGAATAATCTTACCCAGGCGGGACTCGAACCCGCGACCCTCGGGTTAGAATGCGAGGACTTTACCCCGCCGACACCGAGGCCGAATAAGGTAATGCTATATTAGATGAATACAAGCCATATCCAGAATCTCCACTCAAGATATAATTTTAAGCAGGAAAGCTGATGGAGAACGGAGACGCTTAGTAACTGGAATTCAGAGTGTGCAGTATTATGTGACAACTGTCATAGAGTAAGTATCCACTCACGCTATATGTCTACTCTATACAAGGGCCTCCGTTTCATAATTAAGATGACGTAACGTAATAGAAAGTAGAGCATGCGAATGTCCGAAAGTGAGGGAGAATTCAGATTAACTCAGTTAATAAGTCAAAGTCGCATAAATAAAGTCACAATAAAGAGACAATACAAAGCAATAAGCACCTAAAAGACAATGATAGTACGGAAATGTATGGATACGAAACAAGATACGTAGAAAGAAGATATAATTGGGGCAATGAGTAAAAGTAGCAATAGAAAAATTTCGACAGGTGACAACAAAACTTTAGAGGTACGGAAAACAGACTTAAATACATAACAACTGCAATGAGAACTAATATTGAGCGTTAAATGACTTGGGAGGAGTGATCTCAGCTTATAAAAGATAGCAATATTTTGTGAATATGATGCCAACTGTTCTGCACTTCTGTTCCGGCGTCTTGTACACTGTAATAGGGTGTGGAAGAAATCTAGGCTGGGTTCCCAGCTCTCTACCGCCTACCTGAAAATTAAAGAAACTTAATTCTTGAAAATAAGAACGTGATGAAAGAGACAACACAGAGTTTATAATGACATTTTTGTGAATATGATGCCAACTGTTCTGCACTTCTGTTCCGGCGTCTTGTACTCTGTAATAGGGTGTGGGAGAAATCTAGGCTGGGTTCCCAGCTCTCTACCGCCGACCTGAAAATTAAAGAAACTTAATTCTTGAAAATAAGAACGTGATGAAAGAGACAACGTTTATAATGACATTTTTATTGGCACATTGAACACGAGTAATTTGCAAATTTAAAAAAAGACAAATTACAACAGTAGAGCAGAGGAGCCAAACTTCCAGGAGACAAAACTCATTTCTCTTTCTCATGTTTTAGTCGTGAAAAACCAACCAGATATAAAACTTTAAGAACATTTACAGCTCGCGGAACAAAGGCAGATAAGAAACAATTTAATAATGGCTGTGAATTTAGGCTTTCTAAAAATTTAAATATTACGCTCATTACATACTTATAGTATTGAGTATAGAGGTAAATGAGCCATATATATGAGCAACTAATGTCTATGTTTTCATAATCCTCACCCTCTTTCCCAGCCACTTCCTTTCAGAGTTTGTTTCTCCCCTATTCGCAAATGTCCACTTTTCTATCCAACGACCTCCCTGAACAGTAGAAACGTATTATTTGTAGGTATTTGAGCAAGAAAAACTAAATGACCTTCCATTAAGAATTTATAAAATATATCAAAAAGTAGATTGAAAACAAAGCGCGTACGATGCGAAATTAACCGTTCAAAAATGAAGCCTTCGCCCCAAATCTGGTGATTGAAGGTACTGTTTTCCAAACCACTACATCATTTGCTACGAATAGACGGAAATGATGGTCCATCTGGACATTGTTGTGTGGATGCGTTATTATTATTTGAATTCTCCTAATTTGAAAGGAGGTACAAGAATTGTGGCCGTAGGAAAGAATTTCGACAGAATGAAATAAAAGAATGGGAACCACTCCTTTGTTTTGGCTACGTGAAGCCTATCGATGGTCAGGAATAATGATTCTAATGCCCAGAGGAAATAATGGAGCAAATAAACATTCCCCTCGTAGAAAAGGTACAAATTTCAGCGTCACTTTGCGGCGTTTCCCTTCAGTCACACGATGATTAGGCGATAATGGGGGAATGATAAATGAATCTCGGGATGAGAGCACCGTCGCGACGTCCCTTTTTACACCATCGATGGAAGTTTTGAACGCCAGCCATTTTGCTCCTGATGAGTATGGAGGGTATATGGTGCATAATACTGAATGCACTCCCCTTTTCTACATTGAAATGATCGAATACCAAATATTCCACCCTTTATTTTCATCACGTACACTCAATGAGACTGCACTTGTTGCCCACGGGAATGATAAACTTTAGGTGTAATAAAAATAACTTGGCAAATAATCATTTATCTTATGGCTATTATTACTTTCCGTAGATTACGGCTAGGCTCATTATCTTACCTAGACAGCGCCTGCGGTTTCATTCAAATAATCTCTTTTCTTTCCATAATCGCTGGCTAATTTACCAAGAGAAAGAATTTCCTCACATAGGCAAAATGTTTCGTACCCGCTTAGCCTCGGATGAGAAAATATAGCTAAAAAATTGCACATTATACTTTGGAAGGCAGTACAAGATAGGTAATAAAAATAATTTTAAAAAAATTGTTAATGTCAATTCCCGGAAAATGAATGCCTAAACTTCCATATCGCCGTATAACATGCTCCCAAAATTAGGGATTTCACTAAAATCCTAACGCGGGAAAATACCATTACGGAATCAGAGTGTTATGTTCGTAATATTCTACATTATTACACAAAGTACAAGATTTACGCATAGGTTTCCTGCGCGTTTTTTTACATTGAAAACGAGAAAAACTAATAGCTCTGGCTGAACCAATAACATATGATGTGATGACCAATAAGCAGCTGCACGATGGCACCAGAAATTGATGGCTTTCCCTCGCAAGTACTCGAACCATGCCCCGGAAAATGCCGGAATCGCAAACTATACACCTTCCAGGAAATAAAGTATTATTTGCTCTTGATTCACGTTTCCTTCGCCGCCATGGTTCCCGGCACCTTTCACGAAGGCCCCTCGAAGCCAGCTGCGCCGCCTTCAAATGAGGCCGCCAATCCCTCCTTCCTTCTTCCCCCCTCCCCCCACCTCCGAGAGAGAGCCAACGTGATTTATCACACCATGAAATCATCATTCACAGCCGGTTTACAAAAGAGTGCGTATCACTAACCTTCGATTAAGAATGAGCAAAAAGATGTATCGAGAGCGCGCAGCGGAGAAAAATGATCTTGCATTTTGAAGGGGACGCCGGGAGAAATTTCCGAGCGAAATATTAAGGGAATCATTTTCCTCGGAAATGTGTTTCAGCTCTCGAGAAGGGGAGGGCGGGAAGGAGAGGGGGAGATGATGTTTTTTCGAGTGGGCAGTGGGATGAGACCATGCGGGGGAGGGGAGGGAAGGGAAGGCAGAGGAGGAGGTGCAGTAGAAGAGTAGAGGTAGAAGGAAGTGACGGCAGGGGTGGAGAGGCGAAGGGTGGTGGGCGAGAAAGACGAGATGGCTGCAAAGAGAAGAGTATCGTTTGCCGGGCCATCCGTCTGGAGGAATGATGATGAATGCGCCGGCGAAGGCCCTGTCGGATGGAGATGGATGGGTATGGTGGCAGATAGCGAAGGCGGGGGGGAAGGGGGAATGGGGGGGGGAAAGAGAGAGAAATGAGCGAGTGAAGAGGGAGGCTGGTGCCGAGGAGGAAGGTCGAGGAAGCACCAAAGAAGAGAGAGGAGGCTGCGATGGACGGGGAGAGAGGGCACCGTGGAACACGTGTAGGTGCGGCCCCCGGATCCCTCCTCTTATTTCCCCCCCTCTCCCCCCTCCCGGTTGCCGCTGGAAGTCATCTGTTCCCATCCGCGGCCTCCCGACCTCCAAGCCACCCGCCTCACCGCCATCATCCCTCGTCACTTGTCGGCTCGGGATGAAAGCAAGTGTTTGTTTCACCCTTTCAATCGACGGGGCCGCCCCCTTTGAAAAAATACAACCCCCCCCCACCCGCCGCCACCCCAAACCACACGGCGTCGCCGACGTCGAGAGAGCATCGCAGTCGGGGTTTCCCGCCTCCGGCACCAGATTCACGGAAATCACTCGCAGTGGAGTCGCACGACCCGCCCGAGAGCCGCGCTCGGCTCTTGGGGAGAGCGCTTTTGCGCCGGATACGGCTACTCCTCCCCAAAGGTCGTTTTATGCGAAGCACTTCATAACGCATTATGACCCATGCATGGATTTGCATTGACCACAGCGTTGTATCAAGTGGTGGATTAATAATAATAATAATAATAATAAAAAAGAAATTGAAAAGCTGGGAATCCAAAAACATCTAACTAACCTCGGGCAAAAAGCGGTTTTACTACTGACTTGCCAGATTGTGAGGTCCCTGGGCCGGGAATGATCGGACACTGTAGGATAGGATGAATTCTCTTCCTTAAAATCCGAGTCTAATCCTAATATATATTTAGGATAGGTTAAAGTTTCCAGCTGGTGAAAACCAGCTGAGAAAGTGTGATAAGTCTAAAATAATAATAATAAGGCGTCTTTATTGGGGCGAGATTGAGACTAAAGCAGTCCCTTCTTCCATCTAACCCTTCGTCAGATAAATACGTGAAATAAGTGTGAAGAAAGATATATACATTGGTGGGAAAAACGTAAGGAAGTGAATATCCTTGACTAAAAAACCCACTGCAGGAAAACACCCACAGTGTGAAAAACCTGCGAAAACCTACAGACAGATTAAGCTAATGTAACACATGTAATGGATTGCTATAACGCTCACGGAATTGCATAAATGACAGGTGGGAAAGTATTCTCAGCTATAATTTCTTGCCCGCGTTCTCGCAATATCGGCTCGTCAAATAGAGAAATGACTTGCCCATGTAAAACGGCCTTAATAAAAGGCTTTCATTTTCGCATCACAGCAAAAAATTGTCTTTCAAAAGAAAGGTCTTCCCTCGAGTCCTGATGAGGGAAAGATACAATGTACAGACATCGATAACCCATTGAATTACGAAGAGAATAGATGGCGCACGAGAGTAAGGAAACCATTTAACTGCGCAATCGACCATCTTCTTCGATAAGCTGAGCAATTAAACGGTTGAAAATATAGGTATTAGTCCCGCTATTGGGCGATAGCGTGATGATTTATCTAGAAAAATACAAAATGGAAATCATTTTCTAAATTATTACAGCATTTATTGACAAGCGTCGTGCAATCGCTATGTTAGGCTGATCATTTTTCACAACAAAACAGATTTTACCATCGTGTGTCAAGACCCCATCTACTCTCCCTTTTAAAGTATTCCACAACCAAATCTCATAATAGTATCACATCTGGCAAGCATGAATAGTCACAAATATTACACAATAGGTCAAGATATACGTCAAGATTTGGAATGATTTTTTTTTCGATAAAAACAAACTACTGATTATGCTGAAACATTAAAACAAAATGTGATAATACAATTGAGTAAGTGCACGGTGGTACCAGAACTTACTTGCTCGCCCTTCGATGGAGATCACCAACAGATACATTGACGAAGGGCGTGAGAAGGCAATTTTTTAAGTTCAGTGTCTCACGTAGTGCTGCCTAAATTCTTTTCCAGATGTAGTCGGATCTTCAAATGGAAGTTATTTGAAGAAATCATTAGTAAGAATCCTTCATCTGAATGTGGAAGAGTAGGTACTTGTTTCCAATTACTAACTATAATCTGACTTTTCTCCTGCCCTTATTACCCATCTCCGACAAAACTAATCGAGCGATCCCAATGATTGTAAGAATATTCTTATCCTGGAATAGACAGATGATAATTAGATGATACAAAGTGTAAATGTAGGCATAATCACTGCATCATTTACATACGACGTATTTCTTATCGAGAGATAAGGCATATATTCTTGATCCACCGTACAAAATAACCATTAAGATTGAGGATATTTATTCCTTTTACAAGGAGGCCAATATTAGCAAGGGCTGTTTGGTCACAAGTAATATCTCCTATCGCTGAATAGTTGAGCCATTGTACAGCTTTACAATTTCCCCATAAATAAACGAAATAAATTGCCAAGCTAGCTTATCAGTATTGCCAGCGTAATCTTTGTCATATAATCTCGTATCGGAATCGTTAAGTGAAAATCTATACCACAAAATTGTCAAAAGAGACGAAAAACAAATGGTAATAAGCATAAATACGAATATACATTTCGCTGGTTCTATTTGTGGTCGTCGGGTACACAAAAATCTACGCTACATCTTAAATTGGCTACAGTCGCATTTGTTTGGAAAAGCCAACTTTTTAGGACGTATAGTTGTTCCATGTCACTTAATATGTATATTATTGGTGATTCAATTCTTTAGTGATAAACAGGAAACGTGATGGTAGAGCCTTTTGTGTAAACCATGACTTATACAAAGGGATTTTTACTCATGGTGAAACAATTTACATCGGTGCCTTTGTATGTATGTCTGCTCCCATTGATTTATGAGTCATCATCTACATCTACGTACTACCCCGCGAGCCATCGCATAGGCGTGTGGCAGTTGTCGGAACACCAGCCGTGTAAAGGGTAAAGTTTTGGGAGGAGAAGTGGTGAAGTGTATTATGGGAGTATTTTCAGTAGAGCTCAGTTTTCATTATGGTTACTTATTGTGCGTGGAAAGGTTGAATTTTTTACCCATCTGTTCGGCAATGTATCCCCCTTATTTTACTGCATCTGTCAGGACCTGTGTGACCACATAATAATATTCCCGGGGTTTCTCTGAAAAACACCTTGAGCAGTTTTTAACGAAGCCATTACCTTTCCTTTGTATTATATTCATTTTTTTGGTAAAATCTTTCTGTCCAGAGTCACGTATTCTCTGACTTGACTTTATCCGAAGACTTATGTTTACTCCACCCATAGTTAGATATGGCGCTTGTGTGGTAACTTTCGCAATAAATATACTGTGGTGCCTTTCTAAGATTTAGTTCGATCCCCCACTCCTGGCACCACGAATAAACGTTGTTAAGGTCCGATGATAGAATCATCATTGTTCGTTCAGTACTAATATTGGTTTACTGCAGCCCTCCACCCTTCCTTATCTAGTGCTAGTTCCCTTACTTCCTCGTAGCTCTACCTATGTAAGTACTTTCCTCTTTATTTGGTCCATGAACTTATTCTTGGGTCTTCTTCTGAGGACTTTTGCCTCTATTCTTCCTTCAATTATGTTCTTCACAAACCCATTGTGTCTCAGGGTGTTTCCAATCCATCTCGTTCTTCTTTCCTGCATGGTGTTCCATATGGCCCTTTCCTTTTCTACTCTTCTGCACACTTCGTCATTTCATATTTTGCGCATCCTTTTATCTTCAGCATCCTTCTTCAGTACCAGGTTCCGAAGTCTGCTATTGTTTTTCTGATAAGCTTTTTCAATAGTCCATGCTTCTGATCCGTAGAGTGCTACGCTCCACACGAATGTTTTCAAATACTCTTTCCTGGTTTGTACTTCTATCTTCTTTGACCAAGGCATTTGTCTTTTTCCCATGAACGCCTCCTTAGCTTGGGCTTGATGTCTGTACTTCTTCCGTCCCATGTGATGATACATCCGAGATAGGTGAAGGAATCCACTTGCTGCAATTTCACTCTACTCAGTGTGACATTTGCATTCAGCTTCTCTCTTCCGCATACTAGGCTTCTGGTCTTCGTCTTATTTATTTTCATGTTGTATTCTAGGAAATCTTGGTCCAAAGCGTTTAGTCACATATGAAGATCTTCGCAATGTCCAGCAATGACTGCGATATCGCCTGCGAAGAGGAGTATGTTAATTCTTCTCCGTTAATCTTAATTCCGTTCACTCCAATTTCTTGTGCATCTATAATTGCCCCCTCCAAGTACACGTTGAAGATAGATAGCTGGTGAGAGGATGCATCCCTGTGTTACTCCTTTGTTAATTTTAGCTCTTATTTGTCTCCCGTTATGCATTCGCATTGTGACGACTATCTACTCGCGCAGTTGGTAGTATATTCATCAGCCGTCGTAATCCAATGAGTAGAAAGATAAATCCGTGAAACAAGCAACGATTGAGACCGCATTTTTTCGGATGTCATTCTTTTCTGATTCATTTTCTGTTCCACACCAAAGAGCAGCAATAAATTAAGTAAACTCTGATTTTGAAGCCTATCGATTCGACTTAAAGGATTCTAGTGTATTTTAATTGCAGCGGTCCATTCGCTTGAAGCACTCATCTTTACTCACGAAGCACATATCAAATCGCTTCAAAAATAAAAAAGAAACCGAGGATTTTTCATGAATAAATCAATAATCGCATTTACTTCTTTCAAATATTAGATATCTCATCCCCCTATTAATACACGGCGCGCTTCAATACCATGAGTTGTTACAATCACACGTAGAACCACATTATGAAATTAGAAAAGGACTGTTTTAAGTAAAATTCCGACATGAAATATTGACCAGGAGCAGCAAAACACCCCTTGTTTTGGTGGTAAAATTTCCACATTGTTTGGGCGTATAGAAAGTACAGATTTTAGGAGCACTCTATGGAAATATTTACTCGATAATTTGAGTCCAAACTTTCGAGATTTTTAGAGCCTATAATATATCTATGGAGCAAAAATGACCGACGAAGACTCCTGGCAGGGCCTAAATTATTCTAGAAACATTTCCTTTTTTATTCATTTAATAAGAGTAGTGTTCATCCAACATGATAAACATAAAAATAGGGTAAACTCATACACAGCTAAATCCTTAAATAAAGTACGATAGTCGAGGAGGGCTGAATATTACATAAAATTATACATAATAATAGCGTTGGGAACAAAAAGTGATCATTTTTTCCAAGGAACTATTTTACAATTGTGATAAAATTGACAGTGTATCCCCGCAAAACTTTTCTTTTGACAAGGTCATATTTAGCTCTTTACAATATATATTGTATGAAGAACTTAGTCTATTTCATGGTGCGTTCTTTCCATGAATAGTCTTTACATCTCTAATGTAAATAGTCCTTTTCTGCTTTCCTTTCTTTGTTGGGACTATATAATTTAAGTTCCCAACTAATTCTACACAATTTAACATTAAATAGTATCAATCTGATATCCTATGTCCATTTCAGTTATCACACAATCTGTGAATACTAATAAATTTGTAACCACGGATCCATTAGCCATAAATCCGTGTTGAACATCGCTCATATGGATTTTTAACTGAAATTTGATATGGTTGTATATTATTAACTCAAATAATTAGGAAAAAATTGTCAAATACGTCACAGGGCGATGTATTCGAGGTTATCTCCTGTTTAACGGTATTTTAATTATAAATCGAAATTTTTAAAATATACCCGACTGGCTCAATTGGTTTATCAATCAAACTGGTTTAATAAAACTTCCGGTCACACACATTATGATGTCCAATACTATAACTGAATTCATGGAAAATATAGGAAATTCTCGTTTTCTGCACTAAAATTTATCAAGGCTAAAAAGATAATTGCTGATCATATCACTTAATCTTCAAACACTCCTCCAAACCCGCGAAAAGTCATTCTGACTGTGCTACTGCTAAACTCAGCATTACTAATGAGCGATTTTAGAGAAAAGCATACAACAATTTTCACATCGATATGAACGTTATCTGTCTGGATAAGCTTAGCCAATGACATGAAGCAAAAGAATCAATTTCTTTCTCATGCACGAATGTCTACTGACTTAATGTGGGATATACTTAATCACCGAACGTAATAATCCTTTCAGGTCTCACTAATATCTAATTTATCCTTCGGTATCCATTATATTCTACTCTTCGGGAATATTTTATACCCCCGTTTAGCCGTTAATGGTGACGTTAAATTACGAGTATCGTCAATTTGCGAATTGAGTGCCGTGAAACTTTCACTCGGGTGCACAGAAGAAATATAATTTTTTCGTATTCATTGGTTGAGAGGGCGGCGAAAGCGACAATGCCGATTTAATGACTTCACCCTTCAGTGCGGTCACCCATTTCACAAACGAGAGTCAGGTCGCTGGGTTTCCCACAACAAGGATGATTTATTTTTTTAAATGAAAGAAAATCAAATATTTAGCTGTATTTTTCTCACTAACGTATTTAACATAATGTATTAAACGCATGACATAATTCTTTAAATGTCTCACTATAATTTTCATCAATATATAATGCTCTTATCGAGGTCATTATCTAGCAGTTTATCTATGTCATTCGAATTGGATATATCACCGGTTATTTCTCCTCTTCCCTCCGTAACCTCTGAAAATAGTAATGTTAGTTCCTTTCCCTTCCATATGCCACATCGAAAACTAACATTTACATGTTTTATTACCCAGTGGTGGAATAATAATAATTTCAACAATCGCAAATTGCCTAATAAAAAATAAAGACGCAGTGTACACCAAACTGTAATATCCAAAAGTGTTGTGAATGATATAGATGCTCATATTTACCTTTTACTATTAACAGGAAATCTGGCCTCCACAGCAGAAGAAACTCGTCTTCAGAAACCAACAGAATTTTCCCACACAAAAACTCATAACACTTAAAACATAAGTTAACTCTAGCGAGAGAACGACTCATCGGCTGAGAAAGATTTTCAGATCACCGAGAGAAGTCTATCGCAGGGTGTGATAGAGGTGGTCAAAACGGAATGCAGGCACACAGCCACATATATCACATTACTTCGAAAGACGCCGGTTGGCCTGGAACTAAAAGTCTACAGGAGGCTGAACTACGTGTTCGCATTTCATTCCTGCACAGTTTGGCAGTTGGAAAGCCTCAAAGCCATGGTGCATACCTTGTTTTCATGCAGAAAAAAATAATGAGTGTAAGTTACGAAAGTTCTCTCATCTTCCGAGGAGAGCCATGACGTAAGGCGACGTATTTATTGCGTCTGGACTCTCAGAGGAAGCCGTGAGACAACGGCTAAAAGAGGGACAAACCTAGTCACACCATTACAGACAGTGGGAGCTGGACACCCAGATCTGTAACAAACGTCTTTTTTAACAATAGAAAAGAATAGAATGAGTCCATTATTACCCTCAATAAACTGAAAACAGTTTAAAACTCAGCTAATTGAGATATGGATGTGATAATGTGGACGAAATAAAAATATATAGCATTTTTCAATTCCTCAGGGTGCTAAACACCAAGGCAACCGAACTCAAGGGTTAGTTTATTTGTGTCCCATTTTAAGACTTTCGGCCCACTCTCAACCTTAAACCTTAAGACATTATTAGAAGATATGCATTGCAAAACATTCCCAAAATTATTCTGCACACTGTATAACCTCAATTGATCAAAAAATAGGAGGCAGAACCATTTCGTTTAACTCGTTTTTTCGGATAATCGATGGCTGATAGTTAAAGGTTACTTTGGTGATAATACATACAACTGTTGTTTTTTAATGTCACTTTAATTACATTGTATGAATAAAAACCGTCAATCACGAAAAACCTATTTCCTCAAGTGATTGAAAATTTTCTTAAGCATTTTTCCTCACGTTGTTTTCGAGCAGCCTTGTCTCTCCTCTTCTTGATTAGGATTATAATACATCAGCGAGCGCTGAACTATTTGATTGCTCAACAAATCGGTGAGCAGTCTAAAGAAACCCTCGTTGTAATTCTTGCTACCTAAAGGAACCATTATATGCTACAGTATGCAAATTACAAATTTAAAATGTATTCTCCAGCTCTTCGCTCTACTCTTCTACATGGCGCAGCTTGCTGTCTAACCGACTATGCAGTGCTCGTTGATGGTTTCAGTTAATCCAAGTTTCCGTTCAGCGAGATTCCATAAAATTGGGTCCTACTGTATTGTAATTAATAACTTTGATTACCTAATGGACCTGATGACGAGACATGATCAAGTTCCGAAAATTCACAAAGTGTGTTTCAACACTTTTTTTCGTTTCGGTCGGCTCCTGTCCTGTCTGCATTTAATGTGCATCGCCAAATGGCTGCCTTTAATCTCTATATGATCTATGCAAGCTGATGGAGGGTTTTCGACCCGAAAGCTTCCCAAAAGCGGTGGACACCAGTGTCGTCATGGCTCATCTACCAGTGAGTGTCCACTGATTTACCAATCTATTCTTCCCAATCTCAACGCCATATTGCTAGCGTTTATGCTTTTATTTATTTTATTGTCCACTATGCAGGGAGACATTTAATTATCATATATTTATAAAAACTCCAAGTGAGGAATGACATCTGTGATCATCATTCTGCCCATTTAGAGCTCTCTCCCTCTTGATCACTTCGAATCACTTGGCCTCCACGCGGCTTCCCTCCTTTCAAAGATCTGCCAACGCAAGCACCAGTCTCTTGGAAGAACATTAGTGTCGACGAAGAAGGAGGAAATCTCTCCCCGCCGGGATGCGAAATGAACTCTTTTGCCTCTAAGCCCATGAAATCCACTCTTCCCAGAGCATGAGTCATCTCAGGTCCAAGCGGATTGAGAGATGTTTCTCTCTCTCTCTCTCTCTCTCTCTTCAGAAGTGTATGTACACGCCTCTTCGTCCCGACGTGGAAGGAGGAGGAGGCCTCGGGATTCAAGAGAGGGAGGGGATTAGATGGAAACGCTGGATTCCACGGAACGATAAATGCTCAGTCGACAGATGAATACTTCGCGAGTAAAGAATGAGCAAACCTCAGCCCTGGCGGCAAAAAGGAGAAAAACTCCTCGCCCTCCCTCTCTTCCTCCTCCCGCGAACCCTTCCCTCTAATCACCCCGCCGTGCTCATTGCAGTGTGATACGAAAGGGAACGGATGGTGTCTACCATATATCCATCTTTATGAGTTCCCGGAGGGTCTGCGGTCCTTCCCTGTAGTGGAATGAGGGAGAAGCAAAAGGGAGGTGGAATGGAAACCGGCACAAGGAAGATATTTCGGATTGGGAGGCGGCGGATGAAATGACAAAACGCGCGAGACTGTCGGTTTACGAAACCAAGGCAGCGGGCCGCCCCTTCCCCCCATCGCCGAATCGACTCGCAGATGAAATAGGCGTGTTCGATGGTTGGCATTTCGTTCGGCAGAAAACCCCCACCTCCTCCTCACTCAACCGTCGGGCGGCGAGATGAAACCGAGGGCGAACAAAGACTTTTGCGGCCCCGCCGTTCTCCCGCGTAATATGCCTCCCACCCACGAAGAGCATCCGGGGGTGGTGGAGGAGGAGTCGCGGGGGGGGGGAGGGAATCCTCCGGCCTCGCTACGATCCCTCCTCGGTCATCTTTAACCTCCCGGCCACGTCACCGTGGGTCTTAATCACCCTTCGTTCACACCAGAAGTAGGGGAGGGCGGATCTTGAGATCCTGCTTCAATCGTCCACGCCCAAAACCGCTCCCGAATCCTCCTCTTTCAGCCTCGGCATCCGGCGGCGAGTGATGCGCGCGCCAATTTCAAACGACCGGGTCGCTACGGTAGCTTGAGTACGGGCTCCCCATCCGGGCATATATGGCAACATATCGGCATAATCTGCAACAGCATCAACGTTTTTCAAACAAAAACGAAGTAACAGGTGCAAATGACAACAGTTATTGGTCGTCTCCACAAACGAAAATCAATAATTAAAAATGGAACTGTGAGACTCATTTAACACAGGGCAGAAAGTAGTAATGTGTAAAAATAAGCATAAAATATAAATAAAAAGCATATGAAGATATAAATATTACTCGGTATATATGAACCATTTTTACATCCCTCCAATGATAGCGAACCGAAATTCTCATTCCTTCAGTTCATATTAATGAATAACCTCGAGAATACCCCAATATACCCGCAGATACAACAGCCTTGGTCATACGAAACAGGGGCCGGGTTAAGTCCTAGCCTCTCGTTCAGAGGATCTGAGTTTGATTTCCGGTTGTGAAAGAAATTTTTCACAGGGATCCCGATCGTTACCTTTAAGTGCTACGTGGGAAACGCTTAAAGTGCAGTAGGTACTCCGTCCATCGAATGAGACGTAAAACAGTGGCCTCTTTGGCTCCTTTCGTAAAGAGTAGGCTATTGCCAGCGCCGTGTTTCCCACCATATTTGGTCGCTTCCCTAAATAATTTTTCCCTCACCGACCCAAACACCTGTCCTCAATGGCGCAAACTATCTCAGTTGTCCGTCGAAAGAGGTGAGCGAGAGAAATTTTAAGTTGATTTAATGGTAACTTTTACAAAAACCACAACTTAAAAAACACACACACGACCCGGGTTTCGACGCTTGAGCGTCATCTTCAGGTGCTTTTTCGGGTTTTCAAAGTCTTATATATAGCTTGGTAGGAGGGGGGGGTGAGTGATTAGGGTGGTGTGTATGCGTGTTGGTCAGGAACAGTGATTGGCGGGGAGTTAAGCGGGGGAGGGGGGAGGGAAATTCGGGAGGCGGCTGTGAGGATGGGAGATGAGGACGGGTACAAATACTCATTTAAAATCTTCGAATCAGGGTCGTGTAAAGTCTTTAAAATTTCGAGCTGCTCAAGTGAGTCAAGCACACGTCTGTGGTTTGCAAAACATAAAATATCAAGATTAAAATCACTGTGGTGGTCATGGTTTAAAAGGTGTTTGGAAAAATTGCTCTTGAGTTCACAATTATTAAAATAGGCTGATTGGTGCTCTTTGACTCTAACATTAAAGTTGGGGGCAGTTTGCCCCACATATACACCTTGGCAGTCACCACACTTTAAAGCATATATGCCACTTCTCTTCTTAGGATTGAACGGGTCTAGACCCGTTAAAAAAAACACACAAAGTTAAAAAAGAACTTGTATTATTTATTCGTGAAATTTTAAGTTCCAGGTTCGTGGATGACATCGTATATATATCTACGTTTTCGTCTAAAATCTTCAAAATATTAGCTGCAAGTGTTTACATATCCGAGAATGTAACACAATGACCCTGTATTAAGCTCCATGGTCCCCCCGACGCTTTCTGATTTTCTCACATCCCCGTGAATTCCCGTCAGCATTCCAGTTTCTTACTCAACAACTCGAACTAATCTTTTCTTGAAGCTCTCCAATTTCCGTCAATCAATCTTGTTCTTTTCTCTCATCCACCAAAGAAAAGTTACTCAACCATAAGTCAACTCTTGCAACCGCTGGCTTGTCTTTTTTCTGTTGACACTCTACTTGTGTACCTACCTTTTTCGCCTACAATACCATTTAAGTTTTAATAATATTTGGTAAAAATAGCCCTAAGATCAGTGGTTTTCCACTTCTCTGGTCTAGTATTCTTGAACTCCTAACCTAACCCAAATCCCTTCCCTGAACACAAGATGGTCGTTTTCAATATATTTAGGATTCCTTCGCTGACAGCACATCTATCCGGGGAAATACTAAGATCGGGCATGACACAAGTGTAAGTTTCGCGCAAATTCAGTGCTTAGGAACCTTGACTAGATGCTATGACCCATCACAGCTTGGAATTCTCCAATCGGAACAAGTTGGAATTCTCCAAAGCGCTCAACGATCTCAGAGCGTGCATCATCATCGCTCAGCCCCCGAACCCCTCATGGTAAGGCCTCTCCCCAAAGTCTTACCGCCCTTAAACCTCCTTGGAACCCCACCAACTCTCCCAAGGGTTCTCCTTGTCCGCCACCCTATCCCCCTCACATCTCCGGGATATCGGTAATATTGCTAATTCCAGATTTACAAAGACTATCGGCCTCTTTCATCCGAGTTGCTCCGTTAAGTCTTTGAGGCCATTGATGCGGCAACGGGCGGCCATGGCTAAGAGGCCGGCGCGATTGCCGCACCGCCTCACATCCCCGAGCCACGCTTTGTGGGGCCAGTGAGGTGTGAAGCCTCTCCCCCACCTCCTCGCCATCATCCTTCCCCCGACCCTTCTTCTTCCCTCCCCCATCAACCGCCTCCCACCCCACCTCCCCACCCCCGGGTGTCAGCCACAGTCGGCGAGAGACCCAAGGGGGCGTGCGCTGCACGAGTGTAGTATACACTCAAGAGAATGGGAAAGGTATAAGAGAAGAGCTGGATGGAGAGAGAATTGAAACGAATCCACCGCAAGCAGCGCGATCGAAGGTTTTAATTCCGAAAGGCTTTCTTCCCGCGACCCCTCTCATTCACGCACGCAAAAATCCGAGGCAACAATCCTCCACCCGTGCCCCCTCCCCCCCTTGCACCCCGCCTCCGCTCCGCCACTTGATGAGCTGCGGCCGGGTGATTGGGCACCCCTGCGGCGGCGGCGTGGAAGACACGGGGGAGCGACGCGAGGGATGAGGTCGGGGGTCGCCGAGGAAGTCTCTCTCGAGAGGTGGGAGAGAAGGGTGGCGGGGAACGAGGGCGGCCTTCGAGAGGGAGCGGGAACGGGAGGAGCGGCGGACGGAGCGAATATCGAGGCGGCGGTGCGAGGGACGAGAGAGTCTTCGGAGAGGAAACGAAGGAGTCGGGGGAAAGGAGATGTGGAGGGCGTGGAAGAGGGGCCGGGGTGATTATTCCGTCGGCTGGCCTGGGGCTATCCTTTGGCGGGGGGTAAAGCCTTCGTGAAGCGATGGGGGTATAAAGGAAGCGGCTGGAAGGGCCCCCGGGGGGGGGGGGGAGGGAAAATGCGAGTGGGATAAAGGGTGAGGTTGGAGAAAAATTGCGGAGAGATTGAGTCTCGACCCCGCGCTGTGGAAACATACCCTAGGGACTTGAACGGAGAGCAAAGGGTAGGGGCGTGGCCGATATTACACCGCAGTTTAGAAATACATGGGGGTCGTCGAGGTGGGGAGGGGTAAGAAAACGACTACTTGTGGGATGGGGGATAGTAAATAGGGTGGGTTTAAGCCTCCCGAGCTGAGAAATCACGCGACGAGATGTGTGCGCCTTCCGGTGCACCGCACTCCTCTCCGTTATCGCTTTCTATTTCGGAGACGGAATGGCTCTGCCGCACAGCGAGGCGAATATCGGTAAATCCTCCTCATCGCTCGACTTATTCGTTCCGTTCCTTTCCACGGATCTGGTCTGAAAAGATGACACGTATACTTAATCCTGTAACCTGGGATTAACCTTCTGGCTTGACGAAGTCGGTTGAAACTAATGACGAACTGTGCTGACACCTGATGGCCCGATATAGAATAGAGCTCGGAACAGGTTCATCTCAGGGAAAACGTCACTCAAATAAATTGTTCATGCTTTTTTTACAAAATTTCAATGGCAAGAAACCAAATTCAAGAAATAATCAGAGGATCAGAAAGGAAGGTGATCGAAAAAGAGTTTTTGTACAAAAAGCCTTGATGGTATCGAGACTGCAGTCGAATTTATATTTTCTCGCGCAGCATTTGGTTCAACGCACAAGATATTTCTCTGGAAAAATGAGACAGGGCACGTAACATGTTCCGATCTCCTCTATGGTAGTATTTAATGTGATGGAACTTTGATATATTCGTGTTTTCCATCAACCATATTAACGCGAAGGGTAGGCAATTCCATTAATACGACCCTCGTGCTATTGAGTGAAACCCATCTAAGCTCAATGTAAATGCGGTGCCGTAAGGGTAAATTATTAAGGTAAAAATGTACTTTAGTCTATCACTACATCACTTTTTACTTGACATCGAGATTCCAGCGTGCCGTGTACGCGTTGGGTCCACTAGGATTAAATTTTCACGCACAGCAGATGACATAAGTAGAGAGTTGCAAGGAACTAAGACTAGGAAACGAAAATCGCAGTATGCAAAATTTTGCCCATCAAACTTTCCAATTTGTGCAAGAAGTGCGTGCCCCGTTGGCTTGGCGCTATTGAGGATACGGATTAGAGTGAAATAATTGAACAGATTTGTAATACAGGAGTGAATGATGTGATAGGAAGGAGTAGACTCAGAAAGTCATGGTTATCTAAATTTGGTGAAAGGGACTCTGAGAAGGTGTTCTATTGGGAGTCTAAAGAACAAGAAAGTAGGAGTGAAACGATGAATAAAGTTAACAGTGGCAAAGGCAGTATGGGATACATTATTGAAACAACCATTTTCATACCACCGATAGTTCTCTAACTCTCAACACCGTAACTCTTTTGACTATGCCTCTAGCGAAATGGCGTATAATGGCGTGATAAATTTGCACGTGAAATATCAAAACTAGAAACATTCACCGGGTTTAATTTTGCATAAGTAGACCTAAAACTACTGGCCGCCATTGAAATGAATTTTTATCTTGAGCCACACAGCAATCAAATAGGCAATGCACAATTGATTTTGAGCATCCAGTGAAAATTGTCTTAACTTTCTACGATTGCTTCTCGGTAGTAAGCAGGGGCCTCTCCGTTATTGGTTGATTTCAAAGCTCATAATTTGCTGATAAAGACAATCTCCGAGCATCGCACAAAAATGCATCTATAATGTTTTCCTTTCACTACAAGTTAACAATTATTAATATCAGCCCGTTTGGTTCAAATTATGAGCTTTGCTGCAACAGAAAACAATGAAAATGATGATTTCGTCCAAAAAAAAAGATTAGTTCCATCATAAAGAAGAATATGGCACAAATTTTTTGAGGAGAGACGACGACGAAGTAAGCAGGACAAGCCAAAGGGGCAAAAGCCAATTTTCTTTTTCAGTATTCTACCGGTTAAGGTAGGTTTTGCTGAATGTCAGAGAATCTCCTCCCAGTCCTCTACACATGCAGGGGCCCATCCCCATCCAATGTATCCTTTTTCGCCTCAGCATACGATCTTCCCTTCTTCATCACGTCCATGAAACCTATTCTCTTTCTTGCCCTTCCCCGCTTGCCCAACACCCTTCCCGGTATAACACTCTTCAGCAACCTATCGCCCTTTGTAACACTCTCCAGTTATCTACCCTGCCTATCCCGGATTTCATTCAGAAGTTTCCTTTCATCGACCATCATCTCAATCACTCCCTCGTTAATCTTCCATTCCTTCCACCTAACCTTCTCCATCCTTCTCCACACCCACATCTCACATGCCTTCAGCCTATTTTCGTCCTCCTTTCTGAGGGTCCACATTTCTGCCACATACAACGCTGATCTCCATATCAAGCTCTTCGCCAGTCTCTTCTTCACATCCTTACCCAATGTTCTCGTCATCAGCTCCCTTCTATTACTTAACGCCTCCTTAGCTAGCCCATTCTCTTCCGTATGTCTTTGCTACCACATCTGTTTTCCTCCAGCGTGCTAACTCCAGGGTCCAAGTAAGTTAATTGCTCTACTTGTTCGAGTTTGTGTCCTCCAACTTTAATCACAAACCTAGCTTTCTTTTTCCTAGAGAATTTCATTACTATTGTTTTCTTATGATTTATCTCCATTCCGAATATCCTAAACAGTAGCATCTACCAAATCTTACAGTCCCTTCGAGGACCCAATAACCAATGCCTGATCGTCCGTGAATCTAACCGAATTTATCAGATGCTCTCCTACTTTGATTCCAACCTCAAGCTCTTCCCATGCCTGTCTTACCATTTCCTCAGCATAAATGTTGAAAAGCAATGGCGACAACGGGCACACTTGCCTTACCCCGCGACCTATAGGTGCCCACCCACCCAGCCACCCTCAACTGTGCCCTTTGGTTCATATATAAGTTTCGGATAAGTCTCCTGTCTCGCCAATCTATTCTCGTTTTCCCGGGTATTTCCGTTAATCTACAATTTACCCTGTCACAATCTTTTTTAAATCAATAAATCATGCAAAAACGTCATGGTTATACTCTATGTTTTTTTCTATAAGTGTTCCCATCACCGCTATCGCACCCCTAGTTGACCTTCCCTTCCAGAACCAAAACTGGTCATCATCCAAAAAGTTATTGCCCTTACTCTCCCACCTCCTCTTGATTATTCGAAGTAAAACTTTGGCTGCGTGTGAAATCAAACTGATTGTTCCATAGTTCACGCATTCTTACGTATTCTTCTTTTTCGGGAGAGGAATAAAGACTGTTATCACGAGTTAACTTTCTCTACTCCACAGTCGAGAATCATTGGTGAGAGGTTACCTTCATCTAAGCTTCCCTCCTCCTCTATACCTAAATTAGTTGGTCTACTCTCGCTGTCATACAGCTCCTCCCTATATTCTCGCCATCTTTCTTGAATATCTTCCTGCTCGATTAATATTCTACGTCTCTTGCCCTTAATCTTTGCCCACGCCTACTTCCCGATAGCAATTTTTCCTAGCGTATAACACACCCACTTCCCCTTCTTTTTGCAGTTTCTCCATTTCCTCACATTGCCTTTTCCACCAATTTTCCTTCGCTCGAATGTTTATTCACCGCAGTTGATTATTTAGCTCCTTGTATTTCGCCTTACCAATGTCGGTGTTAGCGTTTTGGCAATTCCTTCTCTCCTCCATTTTCCTAATCATTTCTTCCGTAACCCACTGCTTTGTTACTCTCCTCATTTCCGCTCTTCCTATTTTTTCCTTCCTATATAGCGGTTTCTCAGCCGCTCTTACAATGCCTGTTTTAATATTCTCCCATTTATCTCTATTTTACCTATTTTCTTGGCTTCGTCTACATACCTTTCCACTCTTTCTTGGTATTCCCTCCTTTTCTCCCCTTTCAGCGCTTCCAAGTTCCACCTCTTCATCCTTCTACTTTTATTAAGCTTTTTGAATCTAACGTTACAATTCATCGTTACCAAATTATGAACCGAGTCTGCACCAGCCCTGGAGAGCTCCGCAAGTTCTTCACGCTGTTTCTGAATCTTTGCTTAGCCAACATACAGTCAATTTGACATCTCCCAGTGTCTTCCGGCATTTTCCATATCCACCTCCTCCTACGATGTGTTTAAACCAAGTGTTTGTAACTACTAATTTATTTCTCCTACAAAATTCTACTGCCTTCTCACCGCGATCATTTCTCGTTCCTAATCCTAACCCTTCCACTTCATACCCATCTCTCCCTTCCCTCAACCACTGCGTTCCAGTCGCTCATTACTATTAGATTTTTCTTGCCAAGGACTTCTCAGATTATCTCCTCTAGCTGTTCATACACACCATCCACCTCTTCCACCCTATGATTGCTTGTGGGCATGTACACCTGAACCAATACGAAATTTGTAGAGCGTGCTTTTATTTCTACCACTAGTAACCCTGTCGCTCAACTATTCACTACTTACTACCCTCATCCCCAATTTTGCGTTCAATAGCATAGCTACCCCAAGTTGACTCTCAACTCAACCACTTTAGATTTCCCGGTAACTATCACTCCAGTAGTCTCCGCTGTCCTTCCATCTTATTTCGCACAGCCCCAAGGCATCTATATTCCCTCTATCCATTTCCCGATAAATATTTTCAACCTTCCCTGCCCTCACCATGGTCCTAACGTTCCAGTTCCCTATTTTCATCGGTACTTCCCTTCTCCTCTTCTATTTCTTCTTGTCTCCCAATGTCCTTGTATCCTGTGATGACTGTGTAGTGCAAGGATTTCGTGAGATGACGACCTCAGGGGCCTTGCCTCCCCCGATGCCGAGCCAGACACCCGCCCCAGTGTGCGACGTCCCGTAGTTGCTAGGATTTATGTCTCTTTGTGCGGCATTAATTTTTCAGGGTGGTAAAATAGTTGGGAGGGGACTCCCACCCCCACTTCCCAACAGTGTTTTTCACGTGACACCATCACTGGACTACCTTTCGTCTTGCTCCTACCCTTCGACCTATCTGGCATGGGTGGCACTACCGGGAGTATTACTAATAGCTCCAGCCAGTCCAGCTCTAGGGTTTATTGGAACGCGCAAACCCTTCTACCACGTCAAGGTTGTAGTCCACGGGAAAGGGCAAAAGTCAATACGTGGTTGGAATTCCACATTTGTGGATTTGCGATAAAATCTCATTCCCAAGCAGCTCATTGAGAATGTATTCTCCCCCTAAGACCAGCATATGCTTACCACAGAATTGAGAGGTCGTAGATTTCCCTCACTATAACGAGCTCGGATATAATAAGGAATAAATATGATATTTTATACAATGAAAAACACTACACCTATTCGTGCGAATATAATTTCTGTGAAATAGTTATCTTTTCTAGTGATGGGTGGAATCCAAAGTTTATCGAATCCGAATCCCGAATTCGAATCTCGCACACCGATTCTCGATTCCGAATCCTGCTTTCCCTCATTTATATTTCCCAATTACTTACCATTACAAATACAGAGATATCTATTCACATACTTTTAAGTAAACTCAAATACACTTTTACATATTCTTGTAAATCTATGAACCTATAATTTATTCCATGTTTTCTGTTAATCTAAAATCTAACTATTTAGCTTTAAAAAAACAACAAAACTTAACAGAAATTTGTTTCACAACATTCAATCACTTTCTCAGTCATGAATTAAGAGAGATAGTTAAGTGAACACTACTGAATTGTTTTACTCAGTCTTGTTCATTCTTAGTTATTTTCCAATCAGGTCTTTCAAAACATTTCCACGTATTTTATTAAAAATAGTGGGCTTTTGCCGTTTTCTGGTTAAAACGGAAACATTTTACACTCATTACTACAGTCCGCTAGTGACTCTAGAGATACAGCCACAGGATATAGTATCAAAACATAGCAGAAAATGATGCGACAATGTTTCAAACCCTGACTCCAGGTAAGGTCGATCTAATGGTCATATTTCAAACATAATGACCTTTTCGTGACGAGGAGAGATTTTCCTCGCACAATTTGGCTTCATGAATATCAATTTCCACATCTTAGCGCTTTTTAATCTACCTATGTTAACATTTTTTGGTGCTAAGAACCCAATAATTCCTTAATTTATCCTTTTAAGAGGACTAGCTAAATTTTCCATACTTTCGCAGCGCTAAGCCACATCACGATGGAGCAAAAAAAACGGATTCGAAAATATTTCACGGCGTAATAAAAGCGATATATTATAAAGCGTTCCATGCTGGGTAAACAAAACTTAGTTTTTCAATAGAAAAAGAAATACTTTTGTTCCATCGGTTGAAAAAATAAAAACAACGGACGCCATAATGATCTGCGGCGCGCGCGCGTCGGCATACAAAATGCTCCGTAAGATTATGAAGGCGATGTTGCGCACGCGCTATGTGGCGATTTTTATATGAAATCTGACGCGATTGATAAAAAAATCTTCGCTGACGTCAACAGTTTATAATCTGCTGACATCAACAGTTTACACTTCGCTGTTCGACAGTTTATAAAAAACGTGGCATAATATCAAGACGCTTCATGGAACCTTAGGGCTACGCGTCCACAAATGTTATCATTTTTAGATTCAATCGCCCTCATATTTTAGGAAAGAAGGCAGGCCTTTTAGGAAATAGTTTCAAAAACCACGAAACATATTGGTAGTGCAACCCATTTAGTATTCAAACCTAAACTAAGATTATGCGACAAAATTCTGTCAGCTTGCCGTACGCATTGGTCCCAAAGCTTCTCATGAAAGATTTTATCGCAATAAATTTGAATTTTCAATCCTCGGCATTGAAATGATACCAACCTCCGCTCCAACCTCTCGCTAAAATCTCTGATAGACTTATTAGGTTATATAGCATCGATTTATCAAGCAGCGCCACGTGGAAACAGACACTTGGGGAATTTTTGGAGGGCTATAGCATATTTCTCCTTCACTTTGACAATAAGGCAGGCGCGGTAGGACAAGCGCGTTTCAATTACCCTCGCAGTGCCGTACTGGTGGGAGCCTCAAAAATAGTTCTTTTAAACCAACCATGCCAAATATTCCGACGGGTAGGAGCCAGAGTAGGAAAATAATGAGGGCAAGAAAGCCATAAAATATCAAACAGGAGATGAACAAAGGGAAATACCTGGTTTGTGGCAGTTGTGGCAGCGCAAGGCGAGATGGAAGTTCAGCGGAGGCTATCGAATAGACAGTTAAAGGTTAATTAACAGAGGAGAAGATGAAAGGAAACGTAAATTTACCATTACATAAAATGCAAATCAGACTTCCTTACGTTTCAATTAACACCTATATATCAATTTCCATACTCTAAATCCGGACTTTCGGACATTTGTCAGTGAACAATAATTTTGAACATCGCGCGATGATGCCTCAGATTGTGATGGTTGGCGAGCGAGGAGCACAGACAGCGGCGCTCTCAGTCATCCAAGGACGGTATAATTTGTAGGATCTTCGCAACATAATAGTACATTTGGCTTCATCTGAGTCATAGACATTCCGCACTAGATCGCGCTCTTCGAAACCGATGCGCTCTTCAAATTCCGATGATTTTCAGGAAGGGCGTCAAACGTACATAATGTGGAGTTATCAATTACTCTGTAATAAAAGACTTACGCTGCTAAATCCCTCGTGTGAACTAATTAAACAACTATTCGCAACAATTCGGCCATAACTGTAATCCACTCGCAAAGTCCTTCCCACCGGCAGGTTAAGACACATTCTGCCAGAGCACATCGTTCCGTTCTATTGATTCAACATCGTTTATGCGCTGAAGAGCACTGATGTGTTCTGACCCGCGCTATCTTCTACGCCTTTAATGGAAAGCTCACGGCGCAAGGCACGAAGCATCTTTTGATTTTCGTTTCTTTTGTATCTTCTATAAAAAAATGCAAAATTTTTTCCTTCTTTGATGGTTATATTTTAATTAGATCAAGTTAATGTGTCCAAAAATTAAACGTAGTTATGCTTCTTATTTCATGGCTTTTCGCTTTAAAGAAGGTATATATTACCTATCGGAGAACTGATGACTTTAGCTCGGTAAAAGAACAAATGTACATGTATTTTGTGTCGAGGTTTCACTTAGTGCATAAAGAAACTTTTTTGAACTTTAATTTAGACGAATCAGCATAATTGTAAACGTAATTACGTACTGTTTGAAATATCACACATGTATTACTAAGCATTTTTCATTGAAAATATGGTTCCCACGCAAAAAATAAAGTTTGAAGACACATTTTTAACCAGTAAAGGAACGTAATCCCTAGTTCGTTAGGGACTCAACTGCTCGACTTTCGTACATGTCACAGAAACGCGTTGTGTACGAGAGCCTAGGACCCAATCTGCATACCAAACGCATGCCTTGGATTTGGTTTTTTGTGACTGGACCATCCGAAAAAATCAGTGAAAGCGGAACACAGCCTCGGTATGGACCAATGTTTTTCGTTTGACGAAGCTAAAATACTTAGTCGATCCAATTGGGACCGCTTGACGAAGAAGAAGATCCGGATGAACTCAAACTATTTGAACCGCGACAATGGCTGCGCGCTGAGCAAGGCGTGGAAAGTTGCGCACCGCAAAATGAAGGAGGAAAGGGAAAATTGACGCCCGAAAATTATATGTCACTATACCTGAGTCTCAGAATTTTATAAGGACGCAGAAATATCCCATGGACATAGCCCTGAATAGGCGGTAGCTGTCGAAACGTCGGCAAACAATATCTCACTTGGTGGATGAAACGAGAAGACTTCACCAACAGACATTCGGTTGGAAAATCTCTACAGGCTCAGATGCAAATGATAAACACCGAGATACAGGGAGAGATGAAATATAATGAAGGGAATGATTAAGAAATGGCCAAGTTTAGCCATGGCGTTAAAAATTAGTGCAATTTTTCGGTGCGGATACGACTTGGACCGTAGCGAAAAGGTCATGGAAAAATAAAGAGGGCGAAGGAGTGGAACGAGGGAGCATAGAACAGGACACAAAAGGAAGAAGACCAGTGGATATGACCATAAGAGAGGATAAGGATATAGAAACATAGGAGGAGAGATGGGAGAATCTAAAAACATAGTAAGAGCGGCAGAGAGAACATTTGGATTAAAGGAAACGAGATGTATGAGTAATCCACAAAGAATATAACCAATTGGTAATCAGAGGAGAGACGGAAATGGAAAGACTTCAACGCCGAATAAGAATGGATGAGGCTTAGGGAATTAAATAATGACCTCGAGGGAGAGACCAGTTGGGTGAAGAAAAATTGGTGGAAAAAACGATAAGACGAATCAGAAAAGCTTCACTAAGAGGGGAACATGGGTGGGGTCTATGATACTGTGAAAACTTTATCGGGTATTAATTATGAGTGGGTAAACGACTCCGAAAATAAAGGACAAGACAAAGAAAAGACATGGGCGGTATGGAAAAGAAATGTATTTGAAACACGTATTTTCGATACCTAATTATTTTCTAACGTGTATCGAAAGTAATTTTCGTGAGAGTATTCTGTATCTAAAATACGACAGTGAAGACGTTTGTATTCTGAAAATACCTTAGAATACAAAATACAGGCTTTTTTCTTAGTTGCCACAAATAAATATTGTCTTTTAGCCATTAGTGAGCATAGCCAAAGAGAGGGCATGTATAGCCATAACGAATGAATTGCCGATTACTTCACTTCTGAAAAGCCCATTCACTCCGCAACTCTCTCCTAATAAACTTAATAGCTCGAGCTCTCTCTTGGTGTTTTTGACAAGTTGCAGCGGATGGATGGCGAGATAAGGCTTGTGACGTCATTCACCTGTATACAAGGTGGTAGGCCCGATGGGCGTGGCCACAAACAGATGCACAGTGGTATTGGGGTGGTAGAGACCACGGCCGGCCCATGCCAAGCAAGTGGAATAAGAGGCATTGACTACGGTAACTAACGTGGCTCTGGCTCTGACGATGTGAGTCAACACGAATACTAGCTAACATATTTTCATTTATTCAGCTTCAAAAATCCTGCTTTCACTGACGAAGAGGGTTTCCAATTGAAAACCAAAATTAGCGTACAAAGTATGCGGATTATTTCAAGAATATATTTTTAACTACCACATCTGTGAATCTCACATTTAAAAAAAACAGCACGCTTCGTTGAAAAACTGTTACAATCGTACATACCGTGTCTCACAACTTTTAGAGGGATTAAGGTGGGAGCCCCTAAAGACTCGGAGGCTGCATGCTAGACTAAGTTTGCTTGAGAAATTCAGAACTGGTGTGATTCAGAGCGACACAGGGAATATTATTATGACGCCTCACCTCATTTCCAGGTCTGACAGAAGCGATAAAATACGAGAGATGCACTGCTGTGCAGATAGGCACAAAAACTCGTTCTTTCCGCGCACAATAAGCGACCACAATAAAAACTGAGCGCCTCTAAATACACTCCCATAATGCACGTCACCATTTCTCCTCCCAAAACCTTATCCCTTCCACCTTTACTCGGCTGGTGACCTAACACCCCCTGCCACAAGCCCATGCGACGGCTCGCAGGGTAGTATGTAGGTGTAGATCTGCCCAGCCACTGAAGCTGACTGCAGCGCCAATTTGTATGGAATTATTTTTTTTTATTTTTCATTTATTATATTCACATTTTGACTTTAATTACGGCAGTAATTCGCCGATAATTTCGCCGGTAAGATGCCTACATTACATTTTAATTATATTTCCCAGGGATTTTCGCTTCTTATAAACAGTTTTGATTGAAAGCTTCAACATGATGTCTCGTTCAAATTGACGTTTTTTCTGCTATAATTTGAGCTATTCTCATTAGGGCCTATGTTAGACTCTCCACTTTCACGGCTGAATTACATTAAAAACTAGCCCGAAATCCCTATTTCATTCTCACCTCAAGATTGTCATCTCATAAAACACACTTCAAAGATACTACGTACAAGTTTTCAGAAAATCTGGAATTAGTGACCCCGAAGCCAGAGCCACGTTAAGGGGAAATATCTAGAGGTGGTTGATGAAATGATGGGCGGAGATCGTGGAAGATGATTGGAGAAGTCTGAAAAAAGGAATTGTAGAGGTGGCAAATGCAACGGCAGGCGTAGTAAGTACAACAAAAATTAGAAAACCGAGGGTCATGAAGGAAATGATAATGGAGATGCAGCAGAGAAGGAAATGGAAGACCGTGAACTCAGTGCTCAGCGGAAGGGAATATCGGGAATTAAACAACCGGCTCCGAAGAGATACTAAGTAAGTAGGAGAACCATGGTGGAGAGAACAGAACGAATCGTTGGAAATTTTTAAAAAAGAGGAAAGATCAGATGCTGTCAATAGGAAAGTAAAGCAACTGACGGAGGGTAGTAAGAAAACGAGCATGGCAACAACGACAGACAAGACAGAAAAGTTGATAGTAGAGCCAAAAGAGATCTAAGAAAGGTGGCAGGAATAAGTCCAAGAGCTCTATGGTAAGCAAATAAGGCCCAGTAGGTGGGGTATAGAAAGGGAAGACGACATTGACAGAGATATTTTCTGACCAGGGGAGTTATTCTAGATGGCCTCGGAATTGCCGAGCCTCGACTGTGACGAAGTTTTAACGTCACAACTACGAAATTTTCAAATAGCATCATTCAAAAGTCGATAGTTGCCGGGGGCTCGGACGTCACATTCACGGGATTTCCTCGGTTCGACCGTGTCGAGTGCTTACTGAACAACAATAGATATCCCTGACAGAGAAATTGAAAGATCACTAAGAGACATGAATAGGAATACGGTGGTGACAATAGATAACATACCGGTCGAGTTTATAAAGAGTATGGGTAAGAACAGAAGAGGAAAACTTATTGCGCTAACATGTAAGGTGGAGTGTGACAGGAGGACTTCACGAAGACAACACTTATTCCGACACCTGAAGAAAAGAAAGGCAAAACTTGCGAAGACTCCAGGAATCTAAGCTTAATATCCCACGCGGTCAAAGTACTCCATAGAATTATAAATAGAAGACTGGAGGGCAGGGCTGATGAAAACCTGGGTGACGACAAGTTCAGCTTTCGGAGAGGGACGAGAACACGGGACGCAATAGGAGAGGTGACGATTCTAGTAGAAAGAAATTCTGAACATAGGCAGAACGTTTTTGCTTGCCTTGTAGGTTTCAAGGTGTTTCATATGGCAGACTGGACGTAATCAATGGAAATGCTGAAGAATTTAAGGGTCGATGAGAGGGACAGACGTTTCGTCCGGAATCTTCAAATGAACCAGCGGGCTCAGGTTTGGGTAGCCGATGGAGATTCGGGATGGGCCGTGAAAAGATGAAGAGTGCGGAACGGGTGCCTGCTATCGCTGTTGCTTTTTAGCGTGCATTCAGAAGAAATGGTGAGAGAGGCATGGGGAGAGATAGAGGTAGGAATGAAGGTAGCACGGGATCTGATAAAGTCGGTGAGATATGCAGATGATCAAGCATTGGTTTGTTAGACAGCCAAGGGGTTACAGCCAATGATGAATTCATTTAAGGTGCAGGGTGGGAGGTATGGGGTGAAGATGTTGCGTTATAAGTCGAAAAAGATGAGATTCTCGAGGAACAATAAGGCGGGGATGAATATAAGGGTAAGAGGGAACAAAATAGATCAAGTCGAGCAGTTTACGCATCTGGGTAGTATTTTGGAGGATAATGAGTTACATAAAACGTAGAATTTCCATGGATAAAGAAGCATTTTCAAGGAGGGGGTAATTGATGAGGGGGGTGTCTGAGTAGAGACGTAAAGAAAAGGATGGCCAAAACTCTTTTTATGTGGAGCGAGGCGCTTAATGGGTCGGAGACTTGGTATTTGCGAGGGGGGGACGTACTCAGGCTTGAGGCATTTGAGATGTCGGTGTGGAGAAGGATGGAGAAGGTGAGCCGGGTGGCGAGAAGGACGAACGAGGTCGGTATCGGATATGGTTGGAGAGGAGAGGACGTCAGAGGTCGAGTGGTGAAGGTCGGAAGAGGCAGATAGATGGATGGGTGACCTACTGAAAAGAGAGGGAACGTTGAAGAGGGTAATAGAGGAAAGAAAACTGGTAAGGCGTGGAAGAGGAAGGAAGAGGGTTGGAATTCAGAACGAAATAAGAGGGAGATATCATTAGGATTTTAAGAATCTAATGACTGGTCACGCATAGAACGGAAAATGTAACGACTTGCCATTAACTAGGGAGCTAGGATAAATACTGTCCAAAAACCTGCCAGTCAGCTGGCACAATGCTTAAATGAATGGTATAATTTAATTTTCAGCCTTCTTTCCACATGGGCATTTTGCCATTTCACCGAAGTTAGCCCAAGGCCATTATCAATTCAGTGTTTGTCATAATCAATATATGCTATTAATTCAAAAGTCCGTATTTCGGATGTCATGTAAGGTCAACTCATGATTTCAGGAAAATCATCCCAACACCTCACTGATCCAAAAATAAGCTTTTCTATATAGATGCCAATACAAGGCAAATATACTTCCACTGATCAATTTTAAGAATTTAATTTACATCATTTTTCATTCAATAGTAATAAAAGATTTTAACTTTTTCAATATTTCGAGGAATTAAGTTTGTATTTTACAAATGTATTTAGTAATGACTTATGTATTTTGCATCAAAAATACACTTTCAAAGTATTTTGATATTTGAAATGGAAATACAATTTTAAGGTAGTCACAGCCAATGATGAATTCATTTGAGGTGCAGGGTGGGAGGTCTCATCTTTTGTATATAAAATACAACTGGAAAGTATTTTTCCCATCTCTGACAGTGAAAATACTAATCTAGCAGGAAGAGATTCAAGAATGGCGATAAGAATACCTGGAATAACGTAACAACTGTATGACCGAAACAATACACCTGTGAACATAGATACAGAGAGAAAAATATCAGTGGATAAGGTTAAATTCGAACCTGGGATACCACTCCTCGGTCAGTGACATTGAGAGGGCACTGCGGGAGGTGAAGCAAAGATTAGGTGTGAGAGTAGATCAAGTTCCTGCTGAGTTATTAAATAACCTAGGAAATAATGGATGAAAAACGATTTTTCGACATTTTTTCCGACATTTCCTAGATTATAATAGATTTTTCGAACTGTTTCGTAGATGTGTGATGAAAAACGATTTTTCGACATTTTTTCCGACATTTCCTAGATTATAATAGATTTTTCGAACTGTTTCGTAGGATATATCATGAGGTGCTACTTAGGAGCCATCAGGAGGGACTACTACTACTACAGAACTGAATAAAGTCAAGGCCTTCGCGGTAAGTAAATTTGCCCGAAAATTGAGAATATATCGGGAGATATCAAAGTGTCGAAAAGTATTTCATTTCTTTATTCGGCGCTGTTAATAATAGAGCACTAAACGCCCCAAAAGTGGCTCTCGAGGGCTTCCGTATTCCACTCGCCGTCGAATTCCCATACCCTCGCCTAAAGGCCTAAAATATTTTCGATACAGGTTAAGACCGGGAGAGTATGATGGCCGAGGTAATACAACAATCCTGGGATTTTTCTTGAACAAAACTGCACCGAGCACACCGGAGTGTGGAAGAGGCAGTTGTCCTGTGTGTAAACCATTTCTTCCCCCTCCAGCGCTACTTTCCCGGTTCTCAAGACTGGTGAGGACTGTGTAACCCCAAATAATGCCCCGTTATACTCTTAAGCTGTGGCCGCACTGCAGGAGGGTTGCGGGTAGCATGGAGGCCAATGGTTGGAAGCCACTTATGCTTTGGGCTCGCGCGATTTTTTGGATAATTTTGATTCCTTAAAAATCATCGCTGAAAGTCACTCGAAAGACGAAGATTTTTATAGTCTTATAGCAATGATTACGTAAAATTATGTAATTTGTTGCAATTGTTAGAATTTTAGAAACTTTAAAACATAGGGGAGGTGGTCAAGTTCCCCCACCGGATCCTCCGCTGTGCAATCGAGCTTCGCGGTCCGTCGAGGGTGGAGCGTAGAGTAGGGATTAGGCGGGTCGGAAGGACCGAGAGGCTGAAAGAGAGACGATCGGTAGCTTCCCAGGAACTAGGACATAACCGCAGCCCCCCTCCATGTCCAAGAGCGCGGAGGGTAGAGGTAGAATCCAACACGACTGGTTCCCTCGCTACACACCTACTGACTCGCTCGGTGGGCTGGGTAGGTCGGAGTGTTCAGTGCCGCCGCCTCCAGATGGAGGCTTGCGACGGAAAGTTGCTACGCGGGTTTCTTAGTGGCTCGCCATCCACATCCCTCCAGGCAAGCCACCGGCACTCCTGCCGCCCCCTTCCAGCTTTTCAAAGGAACTTCTATCAGAAATAGGTTAGAGGCAAACTTTCCGCAATGACTGGAGGCTCAAGTCACTCCATCTCAGCGGCAAGAGTAAATGGTCGCATTCCAATGGATGGGTTCAAGTATGATTTCATTCGAGGATTCTCTACCTTCGAGTGCGCTAAAAACACGATATCCAGCGGATAAGCAAATTAGAAAAAATAATTGAGATAGTGCAGAAGAACTAGTTTGGTCATAGGCTTGTGCGATGAGTCGATAAATCGAGATGATCGAAGATAATATAAGTCATCACAATGCGATGAAGCGCGTCGATGACGATCTATGTCATCGATCATCGGCGTCGAATTATCTGCGTTGGGTTGCCCATCCGCCCATACTCATCCGTGCCGTACCGGCGGCGGCGGGTGCTGAACTGTTTCCTCGCCCGTCTCTCCCTCCTGATTCAAATACGCAATGCCCACCCAGACCCTGCTGGTCAGCACCAGTGTCCAGTCCAGACAAGTCTTGTTGAAGCTTGTTTCCCAGCTCCAGTCGCCCTACGCAGCTATTATTCAGCTGGTCCTAAGCTTGCGCGACGACTGACAAAGCCATCCAGGACTGGAGAAAAAAGTTTATCGCAATGCTTCAATTTCGCTGGTTGTCATCAATCATCGATCGTGTACTATCGTTGATGGTTGTCGATGATCAATGATTATCGACGAGTATCAATGATCAATGACTAAAGGTGATCGGTACAGAATGTCTTGTTTAGCAGTTTGGAGCGGCTCTCAATAATAAATGGAATTGGATCGAACCAAATGGAAAGGATGAGACCGATTTCTTAAAGAGAGCGAAACAAAATCGGCATTGTATTAACAGTGGGCTGAACTTAACTCCCGTACCAAATTCAAAGAGGTGCGAGGTACCTATATGTTTCATCATATTTCACCAACATAAAGAGAACCAATACGAGTTGAAATTAATTACTTTCAATTTTCGAATTTATACATTTTAAAGCCCCTGTTGCAACAGAGCAATCCGGAAAAATTTGTTGAATTTCACAATATTTTATGATCTGGAGTCTGGAGTACCACAAATTCATCGGTGATATAGGCATACCTGTGCTTTCCTTATCTCTGAAATAAACTCCCCCGGGACACCAATTTTACAAACTCCTCGGAAGGTTTTATCAGCAATTTAGGACTGAGTTATGATGAGGCATATTTATATTACAACCCCAAGCAAGATGTGCTGAACATCTAATAATTTTTTTGTATAAGTACCACAGCTAGATTTTCCGAATGTATTTAAACTTCAATATATGACAACAAAAAATGGGGCAAGCTCCTTATTTTGGGAGGAGATAGGACTGCAATCCCACCAACTACATGCGCAAAGTAACATGAACCTCAAATGAAAATTGTTGAGTAAGCCTTGTGGGTTGAAATAGGTAATCCGAATAAGTTTTTATATCATAAAGTAAAATTTTAGTTAATTCACGGGAGTAATTATGTTACATATAACTTTGTGCCAGTGCAGATAATAAAACACTGTGAAGTTTGAGATAACATTTTTCAAGAGTGCTAAACAGCAATATATTATATAAGAATGTAAAAAATGTCTAAGTCGTATTAGGTGGAATCAGTGGAATGTCGCATTGACTGTGCAAGGTAACTCAGTCACCCTAGCACACGTCTTTCTCGATTTACATTTATATCGTATCACCATTTATTTTATCAGAGTAATTTTTATTCCCTAAAACAATATAATATATTCCAGCTTCTCCTCATAGCTAAGTATACACTGTAATGTATTCCGGTATCGTCATATACGTTTCTGTGTATTGTCAAGTTGCCACGCTTAGCCTTTCACTAAATTGATTAAAGATGTATGAAGTCGGCAGTCAGCACCAAAACTTTCCCTTCATTGAAAGATTTGTATATACATACCATGTCTTAGTTTGCGATTCAACACTATATTTCGGTGAATGCTCATTCACTATAGATGCAACTCAGATAATTGGACGCCGATGAATCCATTGACTCGTCACCGTCGATAATCGATGCCGATAATTGAAACCCAACCATTTCGATGAATTTTTGCCATGACCATCGATAGATAAAATTGGTCCTCGTACAAACCTAAGACTGGATAGAGACAGGACCCATTTGAAACGTGTACTCGGCCCATGCGGCACAAGCGAAAGCGACCGATAGAGAATTAGGGCGGGAAGAGGTCGGGAGGTAAAGTAATGTTACCCGCTATCGCATTTGCCTTTAAACGTGCAAGCCAATGAAATAGTAAGAGAGGCATGGGATGAGCTAGACGTTGGGCTTTAATTGGAACAGCTGACGGTGAGATTCGCTAACGACTAGGTGTCCGTCAAACAACGGGAGGTTAGCAGAAAAAATGGAAGATGCACTCCATTTCAACCTGCCTTAACACGTAGATCACCTCAAGCAATACAAATCCAGGAGCACGTTTGCCGCTTGTTCCAGCAGAAGTTCCCTGCATTGCACCAAGTACTTTGTAGTTGAGTTGGCGTTATGTAGAAAACTCTGGTTCCACCATCCCAGCGCTGCCTTCTGGCTGTTGTGTCAGTAAGACGACAACATTGCCCAAAAAAGCCTACCCTTTCCATGCCACGGAAACGATTGAAAATAGAAATCCACTTCAGGCCTAGTACGACGAAAAGAACGGAAACGGTTACTACCCCATTTACACGCCTGTTTCTGTTTAAATTACCTAGTAAGGGCCTTAAATGACAAAAATCATTGCTAATAGCCTCACATGGGAGGGCATGTCAAAATTCGCTCCAACGTTTATCGTCACTCCTGCTTTAGTGGAGTATATGTCACACGTGAATCACATTTCGACTGAAAAAAACAGGAGTTTCATCGCAGTACGTACATAATGCAAAAATTGCTCTTCGACAAAATACCACACCTAGCGATGGGATCTCTCTAACGATATAAAGACTTCCAATAGCCCCCTCTTCTGCCTCTCCACGTGGATGAGCCTGATCTTGCCACTGAGCAGAATCTACCGGTGGCACCCACGGGACCCCAAACCTTGCCCTAACGTAACCGGCCCCGGTGGCGCCGGGGTAAAGTCCTCGCCTGCTAAACCGAGGGTCGCGGGTTCGAGTCCCGCCTGGGTGGGTTTTTCACCACCCAGGGCATGGATGTATATCAAGTTCTGTAGGTCCGGTCCCTGGAAAACCTGATGACAGGCTCAGCAGCCTATCGGGATTCCGGGTACATACGGGCCAACAGAATCGTCCGGCAGAAAAAAAAAACCCTTCACACCTAACCCGAGCCAGCAGAGGTATCGGACGCCATGATTTTATCCTCTCCCACCCTCAGTCAGAATGACATACCTGTTTTAAGGTCTCACTTTCTCACCCACACCCAGGGTCACCACATCCAACTACTCTGGGATATCAGTGGTTACACAGGAACCTAAAATGGTAAAATTTCTAGAGAGAAAATTGTAGTCACCCCCCAAATTTGAAATCCACCATTCCTTCACAAGCCTCTTTCTTGGTCCTGAAATCACCCAATAGAGATATTCTGTATCCACCTTTTAAGACGTGACGGTGACCATCGACATCTAAATTCCCTCAATCTGACCCCAAACCTAAGTCAAAAAGAATCAACTTTCCTCTGACACCTTTGCCACAATCCCAAGAGGAAGAAATGAGATCCATTGAGGAAGTTCAAGGTAGGGTGGATCACATCGATGAAGCCATGCAACAACTGGGTGTAGTTCTTACCAACCACTAGTAGAGGACTTAAATGTGGCACTTAAGGCAGAAATACAAGACTAAATTCAGCAGGTCCAATGAAGGGCCCTCCAATTCTGACATCATTGCACTATCTTCCACCTACTTCAAAACCCCACATCTCCACCTCATTCTGATAACTCATAAAAATGGAATCTCTAGGTGCTCAATCAACTCCAACATGAACTCCCTGACTAAAAAGGGGAATTTCTGACTTCATGGAACTTCACTAGCAACCTCTCGCCACGCAACTCCCTTCCTTCATTAGAGACTCATGTCACTTCATGGACATCCTAATGAAAGCCAAAATATCCTGGGACTGAAGTTTTATCATGACTACGGTGGATGTAGCCTCACTACACACCTCTATTCCTTATCAAGAAGGCCTATTGTCCACATCCCACTCTATCACAGAGCCCTGGGTTAATTGATGGTTATTTTCATCTTAGGCAATTTCGTGATGGTTAATAAATCATTCTCATCATTTGGATCCACCATAAGAAGTCCCTGATGAACTTCCTCAATTTCCTATACAACTTCTCCTCTATCCACCCTTCACCAACAAGTCTATACACATTACTACAGCTTTCACCACGCTAAGCACTCCATTCTATTATCCCTATCGCTCATCACAGCAGCATTGGCAATAGAAAATTAAAACATGGAATGAATAGGAAAGTCAAGAAGCATTACAAAATTCTTTCATCATAAAAATTTCACAAAATGCTAATCAATTAAGAGATTTTGTTTCTATCAACTAATTACAGGGAAAGATGGAGGGCTGCAGGTAACCAATCTTAGGATTGAACAACTCATGATGATGATACTAATTTCAACCCACAAATCAATGACACCTTAATCCCCAAACCACATTTTTTATCTGGTGTTGAAAACTCATCAAGGCCAATATCAATTATTTATTCTCCATTCAGAATCAAATGGAATCAGCAAATCCCTAGTTAACATGCCTAAAACTACTCTCCATAAGCCCACCAAACCTAGCAAATCCTTTTCCAAAGCTGAGCTTTGATCAAGTTGCTCTCCCAGCCACCCAGCAACGCCAAAAGCCTTGCTGTAAAACCTTTCAACCAATTTCCTCCTCTCCCACTGCCACATGTACAACAATGGGCTCGTGCAACACCCCCAACTTGCTAGTCCCAAAATGTCCCAGTCCAACAGCCTCAAATGAACTGTCATCCATTTAACATCATCCTCAGTCAGTGATCCATGCCCAAAGCACTGATAAATTTAAACAGGAGATTATGGGTTCCAAGAGTGTTCCAGCTTCCACTAGGGGGCCTAGTGAAAGCTGGAACACTCACGGTACTCTTGATGTGATATCACACCATCAGCACCAGCATAAAGGCAACCATGATGTGATATCTCATCATGCCACACCCAAAGGGTTAATGATAAATGCTCTTAACCAACACAGTTAACCCTTCAAGGTAACATATGCCACATCCAGCACATACCTCTGGATTCCTCTCGGCTCATTTACCAATGTCTAATGTGCCAACTTCAAAACAAAAATAAAAAGGAAATTTCAGAAAAAACTACTCCAAAGACAGTTAACTGCAAGCCATAGTTAAATCCTAAATTGTATTGAGATATATATATATAGGGCGATACAATATGATGGTCCAACACCTTGCTAAGTGACCTGGAGAATTTACACTGCAGAATTACAAGCAAATAAGACTCATTTGCTCAACTTTCAAATTCATCTCATTTGCTGTGATGTGCAGCAAGCAGGTAGTAAGTTGCCAGAAAGCTTTCTGCCATATTGCTCCATAGTCTGGATACACATGACCTTTTAACTAACATGAAAAATCGGAAAATGTCATTATATTTCAGGCGGTTTGAGTTCATGCGATTCCTGGAAAGAAATGAGCAGAATCGATAGCAACCCTCAACAACAAAAAGTCTTTTTACCTTACCAAGATGCTGTGTTTGAGAGCACACTGCTATACGATTAGCAAAGTTCCACATGGAAAAACTGGACACATTTCTGATCCTGCAGTGCTTTGAAAGTCATTCATCAGGAATGTTCTGCAGTTTGAAGAGACGGTAATGAGATTGAGAAAAAGTCACTTTGCCATGATTCACTCCTATTTACCAATGGATTTTTTTCCAACTTCCTAGGAACTTTCTCCTGACTTGTAATTGAGATTTAAAAGGTGACTTTTTTGTGAACTTTGGAAAATATTTGCGCAAACTTATTGTCAGTCCCCTTTCCCTATTACAAACTTCTGTGGAGTCATGGGCAAAAGACCAAGTACATATGCTAGATTATCCCTTCTGCTGGAGTGAATGGCAAAGAATATCGGAGGAAAAAGATCTCCTGGTGCGATTTTCAACTCTTGATTTTCTTAATGGATGCACAAGCATTCAACAATTAAGTGACATCACTAGAATTCAACGGCTGAAGATTCCCGGTACTGAGCTGAACCAATCCTAAGTAAGCAAGCTGAAACAAACATCCAGAAGCAAAGTCAAAAAAGTAAAACTTCACCATCGGGCTGGGCTGATCAAAGGTGTCCAGGTAAACTGCAGTATACAGGTTAACTGGTGCTCACCTTCTATTCTCCGATGGTGTATACCCAAAGCATTAATCAGATAAAATGGGACAGATTATGGGTCACATACAATTGCCAGTTACTTTGTGAAAAGAACTCATTCAGTGGTATTCAAAAGGAGAGTTAAAAGAATAACTCTAACTTACTTTTTGTTTATTTTGTTTTCATGAGGCTTAGCATACACTTTATGACAGCTTTGGTCCGATCACAACAATGAGCAATTGACAATGAGAGATGGCAGAGGAAAAAAATTACTAATGTTTCCTCAGAAAGGTTAAACAAGAAATAATAAATTAACGGAAGAATTGTAACCACACACAGAACCACCACAACAGACGAAATTAAGGCATTGTTGTAAATATAAGATATTGGACCACCATTAGCTCAGAGAACATAACCACCACTGAAACACAAAATGTAATGAGAAATCAAAAGCTTTTATTGGTAAATGGCCTTGCATTGCTTAAGAACACAAATTACAGATTCAAGAAATTTGTGAACGAAGATCACTGGGTTACAATGCAAGTTTTGGAGTCAATTGTATCGTTTTTTTATGTTGGACAAAATGAAGGCATTATCAACAAAAATAATCACAACTCAAGATTTTACATGAGACAAATAACATTCAGGTGACATATGCAAGACACTATGACAATAACCATAAACATAATTTAGAAAATAATGGAAATAAAAACTTTGGAAGTGAAAGATTTACATACTTGACAAAACCATTGGATGTGACATAATTACACACATTTGACAACCAAAGAAGTACTAATGAATGTTAAAAATCCATAAGCACCCCAGTCATCAACAACAGACCATAAAACCCATCAAAATTAAAATAGTCATGCTTATCAACTAAGTTTCACATTCTTTCTTAATATCACGGGCATTCTTCGGTCATGAGTCACAAAAAATTTAGAAGATCATCTTCTAAAAAATTACCCTCCTTGAGCGCGCACACAAAATAAACACTGGGCATGCATGTCACATGCACAATTCCACTGCAAGTAGCAGGTACCTTGTTTCACTAAACCTATGTGAAGAGGGCTGATTGGTCGTGGCAAATAGAACAAGCCTTGTTGACAAGATGAGCTCGTAGCCAACCTTTTGCTTTTAATCATCCCCTTGCTCTTTGGATAATATAACAAAATCAGAGGGAATGCTGGGAGAACAGGAAGGGAACAATGGGTACACATTACTATAAACGTTTGTACGAGTGTTAATAACCACAATTTTGCCCTTCTATACAATAGGTTATGGGAGATGAATATATTTAAATACTGCCACATTTATAACCACCGACAAATGGGAGATTGGATATAATTCGCGGATCACAAATAATTTACAGCTATGAAACATGTGAAATAAATAACTCACAACTTTAGAAAACATATTAATAAGACCATTTCTTTGAACTTCTGCACATGTAATTAAAATACTATTCCTCATCATCAAAATTATGCACTTTATGGTTTAGGACCTCTTCACTCAAGATCTTATGCCCATCACTGGCCTTATTTCAGTTTACTTAAATCACAAATGGCATCTACACTCAGCCCCTGGGAATAGCCCTTTTTTAGCAAAATTACTATCATTAATACTCCCGAGGGCTTATGTCATTATCCTTTGTCTGGCATACAATTACATTTAGGACATTCAGTAAATTTCTATAAATATAAAAAACGTACCTATTTTACGTAAACTTGAACTAATAAATCTTGTGGTGGGAATTACATTACGGGGTAGTAGTTCTTCCAGGGGGAGTGTGATATATTTAAACAAAAGAGCTATCACAATCTCCCACTGTTTGTGTGTCCAGTAAGGCAGAGTCACATTTTCTGAGGTAGTTGATGACTCTTTCTGTGGCAGCAATACCACGACTGCTCACTACAGCCTGAAAAGAAAGAAAATTAAATTGAGACGGAAACAATGCTGAAAAATGTAAAAATTCTCATTAAATCATAAAATTCAAACTGAAGTAAAAACATTATATCTCAATTGAATCAGTGTCCATGACCAATCATATCATTTGTTTTTGGAAACACACTTGAAAAATTCAAAGAGCAATTCTTAAACAAGGAGTCACCTTTTCGGAAATAACATTTGGTTGCCATCACTCTATTTTCACTGCCTAATATTCATGTAACTGTTAATACGCTTGCAAGTTTCACCATGAAGACAGCAAAAAGTCAAGGCATCATTAGAAATATTTTACTAATAAAATATGCATGAGCCAATATATTGGTTCTCAGCACCTCTTACTGGAGAAGCTGAAGCAAATATATATATATTTGCTTGATATGTTATGAGTTAAATTTTAAGTGTTTGTCAAAGTATAACCCCCTCTACATATAAGCCACCCCAACCAAATTTTCCACTGCCTTTGCCAGGAATAGAGCATTATGATTTGGAATGTATATCCTGTCAAATATGGAATTTCTGAGAATCTTAAAAAATGCAGTCTTTTCTTCACTGTCAAGCAAGAAATGGCATTGACAACAATGAAAAAATTGAAATTACAACTATTGAATAGAAAAAAATAGGCTGCGTGTAGACATTTGTTTCATTACAATCAGCCAGGTGATTCTCCTTATATTTGGCCTCAAAGTAAAATCACTGTTGTACAATTGGTTGCAGTCAACCAATCTTAGGATTGAATGACCAATGAATGAATGAATGGTTTCATTTTTAGTTTATTCCCAAAGTTTTTTCTTATCTGAAGGATAAGGGATTACCTCAGAAAGCAGTGCTGCTGTGCTGCAACAGTGCCCTTCCCCATCCCAATTAGAGAACACTAACATCTGATTGTGGTTTAATTGTCACTAAGTTTTCACCCCAAACATCTTTTATATACTTCAACCCATAGATCAAGGGGTCATTGCCTCAATGAAAAGATTTCACTGAGTTTATCTTCTCAGAACACTAGCCAGTGAAAATGACAATTGATTGAACTTTAAGAAAAAAAAAGACAATATTGGATACAATCCATGGTGAGCCACTGGCCTGGTCCTCAGTGAAATCTGTCACACTTGTTCTTAACTAGAGGAATCTTTTGAAAGATGAAAGTGAACTGGGCTTCCAACATGCAACAGATTGCAAAATTGTTTATGCTGCCAGGGGTCAAGGTCAATCATAGGAGAAAGGGAGTGGGGAGATAGGAAGAATGAATGCACAAGTCACATTCAGAAGCTTAACTATGTGGATGGTTTGCTGCAGTATAATGAGCAATGGGAATTCAAGTATGGTGACATTATCACCGTTTAAAAAATCCATATCCAGGTGAAGAAAACTCTGAATGAGTCCACAAAACTAACTAAAACAATGGACTATGTGCATCAATACAAATAACACATGTATTTACACATGTTATGAAAATTTTTAAGATAGAAAAGTGTAAGCTTGGATTATCCGTGTTTTCGGGTTATCTCTGCATCCTCTCGCCACCATTAGCACAGATAATCCAGAGTGCACTGTACATCAAAAGCAAATTTTCATCCATGGAACTTTAGAATCATTAACATTAGAACCAGTAACTTTTTGGATAGGGTAGAATAACATCATGCTTTCCGCATTTGAAATAAAAGTACCCTGATGTCAATGACCACAGTAAATGGAAAGATTATTCACGTAACTTTTAAATGACAATGTATTGATCATAACTCCTAAATGCAGTTCACTTCAAGGTCATGAAACATCTCTGTGGTTATATTTTCTTCGCTTAAAGGGCTTTGTTTGGGATCAATGAAATAATACTAGTAAAATACTATACACACAACAACAGAGACTAAGACAACTTTCAGAAGCAATTATCCAGTAGAGTTCAAACGAACCAAATCACTGAGAAGGCAGAGTACATTATTGTACAGAGGTAGTATTAGATAAAGCATGAGTCAGCATGAAGCATGAGTCACGAAAGCATGACTAATGAAAGCATGAGTCACCTCAGAGTAGAAAACTAAGGCAGCCTTTTTATGGGAAAAAATTAATTATATTACTGTAAAAAAGTATTTACATAAATTATAACGAATCGTCAACATTATCTTAAGAAAAGTGAATGTAATCCTTTACTGTTCTTAAGATAAATCATATGTGATAAAATCAAGCTACATTGATTAAAATATATACTCACCGAAGCTGTTAAGTTCATGAAGTTAAAGAATTTTTCCAAGACAACAAGCATGGCCTGGAAATTACCCTCCGGCAGATACTGTCGAACAAAATCCTCATACTCCTAAAATGAAGAAAGATACAAATTGATGTCTGGCTTACAACATTAAAAGGTATTTCATGGAAATCAAGAGGATTTATGTCAAATAAGTTGATACAACCATAACTGGACACAACTGTTCCTACTGGCTAGCAATGGCTTGCTCCAATTTATAACCTTAAATTTACAGAAACCAACTACTAATGTAAAGGCTATTTACCCTATGATCAAATGATTAAAAGTAGTGATGGGTAGTTTCAAAGAACTAGGGACCTAGCCACGCAGTAGCAGAGCACTCGGTGCAATATCGAGGGATCTGGGTTCAATTCCCAGTCCAGGCGAATGATTTTTCCACTGTAAATTTCACACAGTTAGTGATGGGTGGTTTCCTTTTTTTTAGGGCTCTGGTTCAGTTCTTTGTCTATGATCATAGTTCTAGTATTTTCCATCTATTATATAATTTACAATCATATTGGTTAATTTTCTATGGTAAGCTGATTCTTTTACCAATCAATGACAAGTAGAAAACATATTAAAAGATATTACAGCTAGAACAGTATGCACCTATAACAACAAACAAGTACAACAACACAAGAATATGAAAAAATTAACACAAGATTTTATTTAACTGCTAAGAATCACGGCACACTAATTCTATAGCAAGGGTTACTTTCACACTGAAGGATGATACAAAGTAGAGAAAAGGAAAATAATTTAGCAATCAGCTTCCAGTAAATCCAAAGAACATTTGCTCATTTCAGCAAAATACTCATTTGGTTTTAATTTTCAATTGTTACTGCTTTAAAATGTGTAGTACATTTCACATTCAGCCAGGGTAGATGCAGCTTATTCTATATGTTACCTGAATCCAATCAGAAAGAGATCCAACTATTTGAAACAACAGATATACCTGAGGGGATACCAAAATACTTCATTTCTTACTAAATATTTTCCTATTTTGTAAAAAATAAATGGAAGCAATTAAATTTAATTATTATAAATTTTATTATTTATTTTGAGAAGCTAACATGCACAATAAAAGAGAATTAAAAGGAGGTTCAACTACATTATAAAACAGGAAAACAAAAGAGCTCTGAGCTGTCATTCTGTAACTCCGAACTGATAGGTACGGGAGCCTTTTCGTCGGGTAGGACATCACACAGACTACCGTGGTATTCTCTATGAAACCAATCGGTACACCGAGGAACTTCCATCGGTAGATCCTACCCACATGCTCAAGCTGTCAGTACTGTGGGGAATTAGTCGGTTTGCTTGAGAGACACTCTTACAAATGGACAACGTATTCAGATTTTTGTCTGAAATAGGTTTATTTGATGCTTGTAATAGGGGTATATAAGTATATAATTTGTTCACAGGATTAAGAGAGCTATTGTAAGTAATGCACAAGTTGAAGTTAAGGTAACAAAAGTGACAGCCTATAAGAAAAACCTCAAAACAACTTGGATTCCGATGTGTAGCATTGTAAAGATCTCTTGGCTCCTCAAAATTTTTTCTGTTTAATGCAATCAAGCACATATACAGGCCAATATTTAGACTATGAAGCATGTTAGATTACCTTAACATCATATGCCCTAATAATTCCCAAAAAATCCTCCATGACGAATATCAATAATTATTTCAGAATAATAAATATTCTCAAATTTGACATTTTACTTGTATGGGCTAATTTTGCTTATTCAGCCACGCATGAAACCCACTTATACACACTTATAGTATGCAGTTTATTATTTTAGAAAATAGGCTATATCGCGCCACTGTGCTTTTATTGACGACTATTGGACATAAGTCCCCACTTTCACACCTAAGCAAATACAGTTTGAAGCATCTTTTAAACTGTAGTCAATTATCACTATGCTGAAATTCAATTTGGATTGATATGTAAATACTGGAAAGAGTATAACTCACTCAAACGACAAATTTTGCAGTTAAAAAATGATTAACGTTCCTGCACAGTGTAACATGCTAATAATTGGGTATGAGAGTTGTAAAGGAGTGAAGCAAGCACCAGCAAAACTTACAGGCTCCTAACAATAATTAATATGTATTTGTGCTTACAATGACATAATTTTACAACAGCAAAGCAAAGAAGTGTTCAACAATATGCTTAACGGCTCCTACACTTCATTTTCTCTCACCATAGTTTTTAATACTACTCATTGAAGTCATTTTACATTCAACTTCATTCCACAAAGACACTTAATGAATGTTTCATGGCACCAGTGCACAGCAATACCATTACTATACACACGAATAAAGCATCTACCTGCGAATATGTCATCATTATACTCACCAATATGGACAACATGGCCATTCTAAATTCATGATAATACTGTTCAATTAATTTCAACTATTAATTCTAACCATCTTCCGAAGGTAGTATTATACTCCACACGGAGGCCACTTCTGTGGCTAGATAGACGAAATACATACAACACGGCAAAATGTCTGCTTTCCATCACACACGTTAATATGCACATACATACAATCATAACAGACTAATTTTTGTTGCACCCTACTACATCTCTTTGGAAAACTTTATATTCATAAATAAGCTACTTGCAATGTACTTTAAATATAAAGCACTTATTTTATTGCACAAATATACATTGTCATGCATTAAATTCACAGAACTTTATTTTCCTCCACCTTTTGACATTAATGGATGACTTGATGTTGTTTTAGTTGATAACCCTAAGAGCACTAGGCGACTAGGCAGCTTTATTTAGTCATTTGTTTATTCTATTGTCTCCATTGGTTGAAATGTGCCATGTGACTCTCAGCTTTTGGAACACTCGGAAAAGTTAGGGAAGAGTTAAGGGAGGAGCGAAGGGAGGAGTTATCAAACCAACTGGAACAGCGCGACTAGCTACAGAATCTCTCGAGAAAGCTCCATTGGTGCGAGGATCCTGTAGGTACAGAATCCATGCCGTCAGTAGGCTACCAATTGGTGCGGAACCGACAAAATACCGAATGACCCTCCTGAATAGCCTATAATTGGAAAGAGAAGGCTGTGAATTCTAACTGGGTCAATAATATGATAGAAAATCAATCAACAGATAAATATCCTTAGTTGCCAGAAGGGATGGACAAACCCACTCATTTTTCGGAACTCGTTCACTCTGGATGGGTCCTTTCTTGGGACCCATCCCTGTTCACTCGCTCACCATCCCTTTTTTTCATCAGTAGTCATGTATTTCTATCATCAATATGTTCTTGATGTTTAAAGCAAGTAAAAATGAAAAAATGACTAGAAATATTTGGTACACCATAATGATGCCATTAAAGAATATTGGATGAAATAAAAGATAGAAGATAATATTACCAACTTTTTACATGATAATTCATGATAAGGTTTTATTTATTAACCGTAAGGAATTTATTTCTGAAGCTATCAAGGAAAGAAAGAAAAATCATTTTAAAAGATAAAATCATTGATGGTGATGTTAAAATTATGCATATTAACGCTATTAAAAAAACTGTGACATCAACACTCCCAAGATGAGAAGCAACTAATCCAGGGATTGTTTCCATGGATGCCGCCACATTTTCTGTACCGTGCATGTAACAATTGTGCTTTAGCCATGCATGTAGCTTCTGCCAAGTGAGATGCCGAGTGGCGGCCGATGGTTAATTCTGGCAAGGACTACAAAAGCTTCACAGCACTAAGGCCAGAATGCAACCAAGGAGGTGGAGAATGAAACATTTAACCTAAGTTGGTCCAAACATCTTCATCTAACAGAGACTTGTTTCAAACAAAATAAAGTAAAACATACAACTACAGTCCAGGATCTCAAATCTGGAAATCTTGGGACTACATGACATCAGAGTCTCCAGCACCAGGAATAAACACATTTGTCTGTCAAAGCAATTGAACAAAAGGAAGCTATGAATTTTGTTTTTAAAATCCATTTCTGAGTCGGCAACCAAGCAATCAATCACGCACGATCTATTCCTTCCATGACCCTGGAGACTCAACAAGATGAGCAGTCCCAATTGGTAATGAAAGGGGTGAAAAGGGATGAAAAAAAGGTGTAACCCCTTCGACCAAGGCAATGGCCAAGCCTCCTGTCCTTCGCAAATGGCCATGTAGTGGCTATAGGAATGCTACAAGGAGGCTGCCTTTTGTTTCCATTCACACGCTAAGTCTTGAGAGGAACCATGGCAACGTCCTCCTCTCGCTCTCCCCCACCTCACCTCCCTGGTGTCAAAGGCCCCTACTCCCTGCAGCAAAGCCTTTCAAACCATTCCAAGCAACCACGAAGGGCCAGTCGCAAAGATATTTGAAAAGGATAAGAGCTCTCACCCACGACAAATGAGAAAATTGTCTCTCATATGTATATCATTCAAGCAATTTGGATCAGTAAGATGATTAGATATTACATAAGCATTGATATCACTGGTATCAATCATGCTATAAAATTTGTGACGCCACCACCTTTTGTACTGATGTAAAATAACATATTTTTTCATTTTTAGGACAGTATGATAGAATGATTGAATCTTTCTAAAATTCAATCTGAATATTGATCACACAGAGCTGATTCAGAAAATGGAAAATTTAATGCAAACCTTATTCTCCATCACCACATAGCCGAGCAGAAGAGCAACATACGCTGCAATCAAAGTCTCTTCCATGTGTCTTCCAGCTTTTTGGAGCACTGAAAATGAAATTATAAAAAACATCACCAACCCCATCCATTCAATGAAATATTTTACACTTCATATTCACTAAGTTTCAAAGAGCAGAAGATACTTTGCTTTGTAAGCCCTCTTATGGTTACTACTAAATTTTAAAAGGATTTCACTGAGGTTCTCCTTGTTGTTTCAAAAGACCAGGTACTCATTTTTTCATAGATAAAATTAGTTGACTAAGGACACTAATTTTTTAACCAGTATGGCTTTGATATTTTGGGTTCTACATTCTAAGGACTAAAACCGGTGCTTAAAAAGGTGCCATTTAGGGATGTGATAGCAACTCAAAATTTGGGTTGACTTTAAAACAGCTTAACTCTAGTGCATTACCACATTTTATAAAAGTTGAGTCGATAACAAATATGAAGTTGCTTGAAAAATGATAGAGCATATTTGCACGAATCTAAGACTATACTCTTTCCTTTCTGTACTTCCAGAGAAAAGTGGGTTCATCTTACAGTCATAAGCAAAAACCACAACTTCAATCAGAATGCATAATCTAAATAATTATGCCCATCAGTGTACTTAAGTACAGAGTGAAATTCAGTTTGGGATACAATTTCATCAACATTATCTCACTTACAAAATGCTTGTATTACTGGTCACAATTCACATAAATTTCATAATAAATAGCATCAGCAACATTGCAGAATAAGCTGCAACAATTTCACAACATTGGATTCTGAACAACGTAATGAGCGTGTATTCTTCTAAGCATATGAGCGTGTCTTCTGCTCACCGATGATTACATAGATTAAGTCTGTAATGATCACAATCTCATGGATACAATATACCTATATTAGATTGTAAAGAGCATTAATGCCTTCTCGCTTGCATTTCCTACTTATTACTGTCACCAAAAGATATATCCTAGACGGGAGATTGCCAATCTGTCACGGAGGCTATGAAGCCAACTGCGAGCATTTAAACCCATTGGCCTGGCCAGTATAATGAGTTTGGAAAGTGATGATCTTCTAGTCATACTTTTTCATACAAGGTAGGTAGGTTTTCATACAACCTTCCTATTAAACACTTTAAAAAAAACCTAGTTTCTTAAATTCCATGCCACAAATGTTTTGTATGTGTGTTCCCCATGCTATACCAGAAGTTCAGGTAATTCCAAGATATTTAACTTTACCTGAAGACCTTACGTTTACTCCACCCACAGAATGCATACTGCAACTGAACTGTTTTCTGTGATTCTGTGTGTTATCTCTTCAATGTTCTCTGAAACTACTGAGAAACAAGTTTTTAATTGAAGATCTCACAGTTATCTTGAGAGCGTGTGTTGGAATTATTTTTGATATGTACACAGCATTTATTTATTTGTGCTTCCCATACGTTTTTTTTTTGGCAATGCGGATCTACGCTACAAGGATTTACTCGGAGGCTATTATTGGGTCTATGCTTTCGATTCCTACTGAATGAACTACTCTCTAGCCTTAAAAAATACCTTCAATGCTGGAAAATGAATTATGAAAATAAATGAAATTAGGATATTAATCTTGAATTAAAGAATGCTTGACGAATTCTATTTTCTCTAACAAACAAAATATAGCAATCAATGTTTAAAGTATAGATCAACTTGAAATCGACAAGTTGAAAATTGGTGTTCGCACATCGCTAGGCAAATCGTTTTGCAAGTAACAATTTGCGTGGAATGAAAATCAATGGATGAATTGGCACTAACTTCCACATGGTAAAAGGCAGAGGACAACACAATACAACACAAGAAATACATGAGCAATGTATTCTAAGATTAAGCTTTAGTAGTTACTAACATTTTGCCACAGTTTCTTCAATAAACTCCTCAGGAGTTTTTGCACTTTTGTCGGTTTCACAAGTATCTTCTTTCTTGCCATCCAAAATTGCATCAGTTTTTGCTTCTTCCACTCTAGCAAATGCTTCCTTCTCACAAAATAAAAATATTAGGGCTTCCACAGCAGTTCTAGGCTTGCCTGTAAAATTAGAAAAGCCAATTCAATGAATAAGTTCATGAAAACAATGGAGAACATAATTCATCATGGAAGAAAATTGTTAAAAACGAACTGGGAAAGCCATTTGCCAAATTAAAATAGCCTCACACAGCAGTTAAACCATAAATTGATACATATTAATGACGTAAATGAGAAATACAAAATCATGGCACAAACAAATATAATTAGCTCATTTTTACCCATATTTTAAGGAAGCATTGTTTACTTTTCTCAAAGAAGTTTCAACTATAAAAAAACACACAGGAATACCTCCACTTATGTCTTTTATTGGTTACATGAGGCTTGACACGGGGATGAAAGTGATCCCCCCATAAACTACTAAGATATCCACTACTTTATCCTCTTATTCATCTACATCTACGTAATACCCTGTGAGCCACCACGAGGGTGTGTGGCAGGGGGTGAAGACCACCAAACACGCACTATTGCCATGCAAGTGGGATATATAAGGTAGACATGCTAGAAAATAGTGTCTACAAAAATAATTTTTTTTTGTAATAACTCATTGTTTTAACAGGTTAACTCATAGACAACGATATTTATTCATTTATTTATTTTCACTGTCCCTAATACAGCACGTTAGGCCATATTACGTTGGATGAACACCAGTAACAACGGACGAAACACATACACCCATGTCCGGGGCAGATAATATTCTACCCAGGCGTGACTCGAACCCGCGACCCTCGAGATAGCAGGCGAGGACTTTACCCCGCTGCCACCGGGGCCGATTATTAAAGCATTATAGAGGACAATAGTAAATACATTACAATTATAAGCTTGTTGGTGCAAGCAATTAGGCAGAGTGGAAATGGTAAATGATCCTTCACTTTCAACCCAAGGATATGATGCCCATCACAGAAGGAATGCAGAAGTGCCCCTATATCCAGGATCTGGATGAAGCTTCGGATGCAGCCCAGAAACTTTGGACTGTATGGAAACAAGACAACACGCAAATGGTTGGAATTGTACAGAATCGAAAAATGGCAGATTTGGTGCTGACATTCACCAATGCCAAGGACATCTGGGAAAAGCTGGTCAGCATATATGAGCAGAACAGCATACAGTGCCTGCACCTGCTGCTGACAGGAATCTTCAAGATACAGCAAGACCTGGGGGTGGACATAGCTGCAAATGGCACAAAGGTGTACAGAGCGTTTGCCGACATGAATACTAAGCTACGTCAACAAGGATCAAACAATATATCAATAGGGTTGATGCACAGAAAAGTTCTTGCAACTTGGGGGCAACTAGGGGCTCAGGAGGTTCAGCAACATTAGGGAGTCCCTTGATGACAGAAAGGGAATGGCCAACAGGTTGCTTGAGAAGTTGTGTATGATCACAAAATGGACAGTGTCATCACCTGGGGCACCTTCTTCATCCACAAAGCATCCAAGAAAGGATATTAGCCAAGACAGTGAGTGGCAAATCACATGGGTCAAAGAAGTCAACAAATGACAAAGATGACACAGTGTTTTTACAGTGGTTCGAGTGGCCACCTGAAAAAGAACTGCTGGAAGCTGAAAAGGGTAATAGTGCAAAGACAGGTATTACAAATTTTTTAGGGCTCCAACTGATGGTGAGCATGGTATTGTATTCACCAAAATAAGGGGCTTGAGCTTTGCAGACACATGGATTTGTGCTTTGGAAGCCTCGAAATATTTGACATCAAATACGCAGTAGTAAGCTACTCTACACCAATTTTTGACCCCAATGCATATATCTTCAGCAAACTAATCAGATTTTCGCAAATTGGTTCTTGTTGCGTCAATATGTAAGTATTGATTTGTGAAAACTGACAATGTGGTAACCAAGAAAATGTCTGATACACGTTGGACATTTGTACAATTTATTTATAGTAGAGAGAGCAGCAATACACAGTTGTGATGTATATACGTGAAGTCATTGTGTTACACTTAGGCAGAACAGTCAGGTAGCAGCCACTCGTATGTAGAAAACAGATGCATATACAATGACCATTCATGTATTATTCCCACAAGGCCAAGGTTAATTCATATCACAATGATGTCAGATATACTTCAGCTTTCGAATGAAAGACTAGGCCATCAAGATATGCACCAGATAAGAAAGGTGCTTGAGTGAAAGAACATTAGTGTGAGCATTAAAGAAACAGGAGTCTGTGATGGAAGTGTCCAAGGAAAGACCCATTGTAAGCCTTTTAAGCAATGTTTAGATAGGCCAATAACCATAGGTAAAATTAATGCAGATGATAATGGATCAATGTCAGAGGCGACTTTCCAGGGAGAGTGGTATTTCGTGTGTTACAAAGACAACTTAAGAAAGTGCCATCAAATATTTTTCATCAAACAAGTGAAGTTGCTACATGTTTGCAATCTTCTATCAATGAAGTAACAGCAACTAGACACACTGTAAATTATTCTGGTTTTAGCATCCGATGGTAGCTAACAATTTGACTTTGATAAAGGTTATGAGGTCATAATTAACTTTGAAAATAGCAACTGTGTTAAAGTTGTTCCTTGTAGATTCCCAAAAACAAATGAAGGATGGAGAGTACATCTTTGGCTCATTGCCACAACACAGTTTGCCGGAAAAATAGGGAGATGGGCACCTCCAATGGTAGCACTGACTGGATTCATGAAAACATAGAAAACATACTGAAAAGGCAATGTTCTGGTCAGATGACAAAAAAGCTAAGTGCAACATTGTACAGTGCATCACAGATCATCATGAACAAATTTTCAAGGACACGAAAGCCGCTAGAGAGATGATGCATTCCTTCCAGAATTTTTTTTAACATAAAACTCTTTTTACGAAACTTTTTATCCTAAAAAAGCTCTTGAAATTAAAGTTAGGCAAAGAAGATTTGCAGGATCACTTCACGAAGGTGGAAGGTCTTCTACGAGAGCTGAATGGGCATCATTGGACAAAAGCAACAAGCCCTGTTACCAGCTGCTACCCATGCTGGAGGAGTAGGATACTGTCACCACTGTAATTGAAACCATATCAATTGGCATTACCCTAGAGTTCATCAGAAGAAGACTCCTTGATGCATAGCTGAAAATGAAGAACGAAGTGTCACAAGGAAATGGAAAGGACAATGTGGATAATTTTACATTCACAGCAAGTAAGTCCATGGGATGTTTCATTTGTGGAGACCCAAAACACTACAAGATTAACTGCTCAAAGAGACAGGTACCCTTTAGAAGCAGAGGAAGGTTCTGAGGATCAATCAGAGGCCAAGGTCACAGTGGTAGAAAAGAAGAGAAGGTAAATGTATCCTAAGTTCTTGAAGAAGGATGTGAGGCTGGTGAAATGGACATGACATTTGCAGCCATCGACAAGATGGTTGCAGCCATTACAAAGGCAAGATCGGATTATGCTAGTTTTGTACTTGACAACGGTGGAACTGAACATTTAACAATGGAGTGTGTCACCAGCATAATGACTGATGCTGAGACACTAAAACAAAAAGTATCTACAAAAATAGCCAATGGTGAGACTTAAATAGCATTTCAGAGAGGGAAGTTAAAGCTCAGATACAACACTTTCAATGCATCTTTCTGTACTCTTATTGTCCCAGGGTTAAAACAATCTACTCTTGGTGATAAAAATAAGCAATGCAAACTGTAGTCATGTTTCGAAAGAAGAAAGCAGTGACAGCAAGTGAAAATTCATTCAAAATGGAATGTAATTTTGATGGTGATTTGTTTGCTGCTACATTCAAAACAATTTTACCAGAGATACCTTGTAATGCAGCACACATCACCAATTCTTGGCACTGGAGACTTGGGCTCGTAAATTATCACGCTTTGAAGAAGATGAATTTTCCATACAGTGAAGATGTATGCAGTGTATGTCGTGAAGGATAGGCTGAGAGGTTACTTTCAAAGAGACATCAAATCCAAGCTCTCGCAGAGTTTAGAATTTATACCAGGTGAAATCTGTAGACCAATCCAGAAACTAACTCTAAGAGGTGAGAGATACTTTTAGACTGTTATTGACAATTTGTCCCGCATCAAGACAAACTATCTTCTAAAGACGAAGGATGAAGCATGCAAAAATTTGATGTTACATATTCATGAAATTGAAGCAGATAGATTCAAATGAGCTCATATAAGGAGTGATAATGGAGGCACAACTTGCATAAACTTGAATATTTTTGCAAGCAGAAGGGAATATATCTACAGCTATATCTACCTTACAACAGCCAACAGAACGGTGAAAGATCAAACAAAACTTTGCTCAACATTGTTCATGCCACGTTTGCAGAAACAAATCTTCTAAGATACTTTCGGGGAGAAGCAACACAATGTTCAGCCTATCAACTCAACAGATGACCAACCTCAGCCTTCAACAGAGACATTCCAAGTAAGGTGTATCTTGGAAAAATTAATCTATTCAAATGCAAGAGTACTTGGTTGTAGAGCATGGGCCTTTAAACTACCCAAATCCAGTGACAAATTGGAAACGAGAGCAAGAGAAGTCCATATGATGGGATACAGCAAATGTGGCTATCATGTATGAGACCCAAATACAGATGAGATTTTTGTTTCTTGAGATATATATGATTAAATGAATCAATTTTGTGCACCATGGAGAGGAAACTAACCCAAAACAAGATGAAAAACCAGAAGTAGAGGAGAGACAAAGAAATAGGCGATATGGTAGCAAGCAAAAAGAGGAGAAACCAGAAAGAAGACTGCCCAAGAAATTTAAAGATTATGGACTCTACACTGCATTCTGTCTTAGCACGGATGATCCACAAGACTACAAAGAAGCAATTAATAATGGTTGGCAAGAAGCATAGAAAATAAGTATGTGCTCATGAAGAACACAGGACGTGAACATCAGTTGTTCTCCCAGTGAATGCAATGGCTATTGATATTTGCTGGGATAATGAGACAAAACAAGGTTTGAAAAAGGCTACACTGATGGCAAGAGGTTACCAAGAGGAGACTTTACCAAATGTTTATTCTCCAGTTGCAAGAATGCCCACAATTAGAATGATGTTCTCATATGCTCTTCAAAATAACTGGAATATTATGCACCTTAATGTTCCAACAGCCTTTTTGAAAGGTAATCTCAATAGTGATGCTTACATAAAAATTCCTAATGGCATTAGTTTATGCACTGAGAATGCTCTTAAGTTAAACAGAGCACTTAATGGTCTTTGAGAGGCACCCAGGAAGTGGAATGAGAGGTTTCATGATTTTATCAAATAAAATGGACTAATGCAATCAGTTAATGACTATTTTTTTATTTTGGTGACCAAGTTTGGCTCATAATTTGTGAGGATGACATTTTGATAACTGGAGATAACCGTGTGAATGTGATTCAGTCCCTTAAGTCAAGAGTCTAATGCATAAGATCTAGGTGAACTCAAACAATTTCATGGAAATGAAATATTTCAAATGGAAGATAAACTTCAGATTTTACAGAGTGCATATACTGAAAAGATGGTTTCTAGGTTTAAAATGACTAATTATAAGGGAACAGCTACCCCCATTGAACCTAATTTCAAGTAGACATGTGTGCAAACAAATTAATGTGCTTTATAGAGAGTTAATTGGTTCTTTGATGTTGCTAAAATTAGTAGCCCAGATATTGTTTATGCTACTTCATTATTGAGCAGATTTTTAGACAAACCAAGAGCACAGTGGAAAGCAGATATCAGTTCTCAGATACCTCAAAAATACAAAAAACAGTTCTGACATACACTAAAATATCAGTTGAGAATGCTAAGCGTGCTGTTCGTTATTCCAATGATGATATGGGTGGTGATCATTCAGATCGCAAAAGTGTGAGTGGTTCTCTCGAGTTCTTTAATGATAATTTAGTATGCTGGTGTTCAAAGACGCAGTCATCTGTAGCACTGTCAACAGCAGAGGCCTAGTAAATCGCCTGTGCAGCAACAGCTTCACACATGATAAACATTGGCAATGTGTTACTAGATATTTGTTCTGGAAATTGTCCACTACAAATGAGTTTGTGTTGAAAATCGGTCAATAATTAGTTAACTGAGAGTTAAGAATCAAAATCAAAAGATCCAAACACACAGATAGTAGGGCTCATTTTATAAAAGATATAAAATCAAATTAAGTTTGTGAGGAGTGATGAAAACATTGTACACATACTGACAAAATCATTAACTCAAGGCAAGTTTAACAAATTTCGTCACATGCTTAAATTGTATTGATTTTAAGTGACTGTTTATTGAAAATTGAAATCTTTGTTGAATTTTTTGGCAGAACTTTGAAGAACTAATTGTTGAGAGTTAATTTGCTTAGTTGAATTATTATTTTTAATTACTTATTTGTTGTGTTTCAGGGATCACAGGAAGTGAAAATTAAATTCTTGTTCTATTTTTTATGATAATATGGCATACTGTATTGTGTTATACAATATTTTAGGCAGTCAGCTCATTTAATAATTTTAATTGTGCAAGCCTAATATTAGTTGAAAAAGTTATGTCTTAAAGGGGAGAAATAGAGTTCATAGTTGTCCCGAAAGATGTCCCCTATATACAACTACCAGTATGAACTCATCTACTTTGTGTCTAATAAAGTTGGTCATGTTCTTATTTTTCACCTGAAAAGTACTTCTTTAAATTATCCCCAGTTCCACCCCAAGTTATGACACTCCATGGACCCCCTAACTAGCTAGGTCACTGGTTTTCATGGGCCAGGAAATAAGGACATAAAAGGCTGTAATATCCCATTGCTAAACAGGAAAAAATCATATTGTCCAGAAAATAAACATGGACTTCAGTTTCAGGATATGAAACCACTGGAATTTAAATTCATTGGCTCCTCATTAAAATGCATGATAAATGAAGGATACATCATACAAAAATAAAGAGACATTGACTAATAATACACAATGCATGCCTTACATCTCTAACAACACACCTGAGAATATTCTTTCAGGATCACAAGGAGCCTGAGAGGCAATGAGCAACTTCCTATTGAGGGGGCTGTGCTCAACAAGATTTATAAGGAGAGCCAATGCCTGAAATACAAAAATCACAGACACACTATCAAAAACACTGGAATTATATCCATGAACAAAACAGAAATCACACCTCCAGAGAGATCTAAGTCACACTACAAAACAAAGTCCTATCCTTTAAATGAAGACAGAATATACAATTAACATCACATAATTCCATAAAAGTTGAAAACCCAAATCGTCCATCTCTTTTAAGAAAAGAATCAATCACCAAAAGCTTAGACTATTAATAATAAAAATAATTTGAATTGAAAGCATATCATACAAAAACGCTATGATGAAGATATTTGAGGCACACCCGATAAGCATAGAAGTCATGTATAAAAGATTCACAGCCTGTGTAGTGTGGTCCCTTAGAAAAGAAAAGGATAGACCACACACACACACACCTGAGTGCTTAATAATTCAATGAAATTTAGCACAGAGCATTTTACATAGTACATACGAAGGTATCCTAGATCAGGGGTGGCAAACCTATGGCATGCATGCCCAAAGTGACACGCGGAGCAACTATTTCGGCACGCAGAGCTGGGAGGGCGCTATGAGATACCTCTATCTCATTCGATGGGTTCGCAGGCAAGTCGAGCGAGTATACTCGTATTTCATTAACTTTGGCACTCAATCACCAAAAGGTTCACCACCCCTGTCAATGATCCCTGGATTTGGAAATGTTATGTAAGAGGGAAAGTGGAACTCACCCTTTAATTTGACACGTAAATTACTTCTGATAGAACATGGCCAATAAAATCAACGTCACAGCTCAGAGCTAAATATTTCAACAAACTCAAATGCACCTACTTTTTGAGACAAAGATATTTCACTAAACTTAAGTTAAGATACATTTATCATCAATTGAAAATCTTCATCAAACATACTAAAAAAACTGTCTGTATTACTCACCAATACAAGGATTTCAAATTTCTTATCCTCTGGCACGAAGTTAGGAACTTGAAGTAAGCAATGTAGACTTGCTTCCATTATTCCCTCTCTTTCTCCAGCCAGTGTGCTCCCATATGCTGTAAGAGGCAAACAGTTGTCCTCAGCCAAGGTGTCTCATATGTACTACATAATGCATCAAAATAAATATGTATATATCTTGCATTGCCCATTGATCATTGCAAGCTGTCATTAAACATTCTTTAGCCATGTGCATTCACATTTCTGTTCCAAGCAGTTGGGTTGAATAATTAGTTTACATTGATGAGAAAATCAGCTCAATAACCCTACCTACCTAGCTAACCAAAGCTTAAAACCATATTATACATGCAGCAATGAAATTTGCAGGTAACCCTGAGTAAAAACAGTTTCAACAGTCATAATTTGTGGAATTTTAATAACAATCAGGAATGAAAAATAAAGGTCTCAATTTATGACTATCGAAATCAATCTAAAAGAGACAATTGAACAAAACCTTATTCATTAATAGGAAATTCAGGGTCGATACTGAATGCTAAACTGATTATGAGCTAAACTGAGGATGAGCTAAACTGAGGATGAGCTAAAATGAATACTAAATGCATAGTGACTGCAATAAAATCTCAGCAAACAAGGGACAGCTGTACTCCTGACCAAGTTGCAATTAAGGCACACTGGAAATTAAACAACCCCTTGGATTTTCAATATGTATATTCCAATATATATCACATTCATCAGGTCCCCTTAAAACACACTGGGTGTTGATATATTGTCTAATACAAAAAGCTTTCGTTTAAACTTCATTGTACATAAACTCAGTAGTGCTGTATTTCATTTTTTTTCTTCACGTAGTATTTAATTGTGAGAAAGTATAATTATAAAATAAGAACTAGGTTACACAAATAAAAAAAATTTCTTTTAAATAGCAAAAAGTTTTCAAAAATTGCAGAGCGCTTCCTAAGAGTGAAAAAGTAATTGACCATGAGAGCAAAACGATTAATTGTTAGGAGATCTAATAGCATCACATTCCTTTTTTATGCATTAAAGTAAATAGAATCTCTCTCCTTTTGACAGCAGAAACTCAAAATAACATAAACAAATGGAAAGAAAAAATCAGCACTTCACACCATCAAATTTCATGAGAACAATTACTTCATCATCATGAGTAGCTGTTTTTATTGAACGATTATGTGCTTCTGCTTCATATTTGCATGATCAAGTTGTAATTCTAGAAAGCATCTTTAAATGAACACCCATGCCTACACAGCATGTAGTTTGATAAAAATACATACAACTAACATGTCATTCTTTTTTCCATTGATTTAGAGATTAGGTGGTCAACATCTTCGAATATTCTTGTAGTTTAAAGTCTATGACTCTAGAGTGAGATGAAATTTAGTTCCAAATGCTGTCTCTCTATCAAAATGTGAGTAGAAGGCTTATCTAATTTTGGCATAGATAAAAATCACTATAAAATACACCTTTATTTCCATGTATTACAGAATACTTCTCATTGTCACAAACCACAAAGCCGATGGTGCACAATGCCAGTACTCTCAGGATTAAGAAGGGAGATTTAAGTAGTCTCCTCAGAATCAAAACCTTTAAATCATAAAGCAAGAACTTTGAAATTTGAAAAAACAATATGCTAATAAGGATTGGAGTATCATTGCACAACATTTTAACAACAAACAAACAAGCAGCTTTCACATAACAGTCCCAAACTTGACTATTGCTTTTTGGAGTTTAAAATAGGATATTTTTCTCTTTAATACCAGGAAAATAACTTTTAGTCTTACTGTGAAACCTTGATTTTACGTAGTTGGAGGGACCAACAAATGGACACTGTAAAAATCAAAGAGTGTAACACCAAGAGTTGGCAAAGAAGTGACACCAATGCAAGATATGTACATATTTATTTTGGCTGTTTCTTACGTTGTATTTCAAATAAGCCCTAACATTCACAATTTGAAGATAGAAATGAGGAATAAGCAAAAAAAATTTCTTATTACCTTTATGAACTTCATTTGGATGAGAGTAGTCACTTAGTATAACAAAGATCACTTCGTATTATTTATTGATTTTAAGAAGGCATATGATAGTGTTATAAGATCAAAACTTTGGCTAATACTTAGAGTAGCATCCCAGAAAACATTGTAAGACTAATTAAAATATGTGAGGAAGGTCCAAGAGGTAAAGTGAGAATTGAACGGGAATATACAGATACCTTTGACATCAGCACAGGGGTACGACAAGGAGATGGACTGTCTCCACTTTTGTTCGACTTTGCCCTTGAAAAAGCTTTGAAGACAACAAAAGCCTTACCAAGAGGTGCAAACACTGAAGGACGAATCTAGCATTGCAATGTACTAGCATTTGCAGACGATGTAGCCTTAATAGCTGATAATTAAACACCTAAAAGCACTAGCTGAAGTCTTCTTAGAAGAAGCAGGCAAAGTTGGTTTATAGGTAAACGAAGGGACAACTAAATATATAAAAATAGCAAGAGAGGCAGAGCCAATCAACTCAATGCTGGAAGTCAGGGGTCACAAATTTGCAGCAAATGAAGAATTCAAGTATCTGGGAGTTAATATCACCAGTCGAAATAAGATGGACAAGGAAATACAAGTAAGATTAAATGCAGCCAATAGGTGTAACTGGAGTTTGTCAAAACTGTTGAAGAGCAGGCTTCTGTCAAGAAATACAAAAATTAGGATATACCTAGCGATTATCCAGCTGTTCTCTTGTATGGGTCAGAAGTGTGGACACTGACAAAGTACACACAGAAAAGTTGTTAACTTTTGAAAACAAGATATTAAGAAGAATATATGGACCAACTCTTGAAGCAGTAACATGGAGAATAAAGAAAAACATAGAACTCGGAGATTTATACAGAAGACCTGATATTGTGGCCGTGGTTAGAAGCAGATGGATAAGATAGCTTGGTCATGTCAGAAGAAGAGAAGAGGATACTGCCATACGAAGAGTGTGGAGGGGACACCTAGAAGGAAGACGCTCACCAGGAAGGACAAGAATAAGATGGGATGATCAAGTAGCCAATGATGAGAGGAAACTGTGGTGACATTGAGATGGTGGAAAACAAAAAAGTCTGGAGGCAACTCATAGACGAGGCCAAAAATCAGCTTGGATTTGAGTGGCACCTGGAGTAAGTAAGTAGTCACTTATTTTAATTTTCTGCATCCAACAATCAAAGTTATTATGGTCTCTTCATAATTCAGGTTTTCAATGCAGCCCTCTCAACCATGACGCTTCATTCCTTTTGTGTTCATTTTTGTCTAGGAGAGCTTTCAAAAATAGATCAGTCTTATCCATGTCGTACATGCAAAGGTGGTCCTTATAATTCAAAAATAGAATTCCTTAAGGAATATCTCATAAATTTGTTTCATCAGTTAAGAAAATAAAGTATGAGGACTACTACTGTTATTGGATAAGGGAGAGACATTCTGAATTGCGCCAAATGTAAATAATTTTTGCCTCTTTTCCTGTATTTCCTGAAAATTAAGGAGCACTCTGCATTTGACTGCTTATATGTTATCACTGATACCAATCAGACACAGCCCCAAGAGCGAGCACATCACCCAAGTCACCGAGTATGCCTCAGGAATCCTTCCATCAGCAGGGTCACATTCTATGTTTTCTCACTTCTACTTTTAATGGAATAAGCTGCTTCCCTTAGCATTATATTGACTTGGAGTGACTACAGCATCTATATGTGCAGGGTCCCAAAGTGCTCATGACGTGTCATATCAACTTTTGGAATATGAATTTACTACCTTTGCTACTAGGGGAGTTGAAATAATGGAAATTAAATAATGACAATATTATGGAAGTCTTTGGGCAGCACCAAAACTTTCCATTTGCAATACTCTCTCAAAATTTAGGCAGCATTTCTCTTAGGCATGGTGAAGCTCATAGGTAGGCATCTTCACTTTTACGCATCCTGCAACTCTTTTCTTACATTTTTTTCTTCCTCTTTTATTTGATTAAAGTAATCAATTCTCACCCAGACCCCTCTACAATAATTAGTTTGTCAGCATGTGGACTGATGTACCTAGCCCCCAAATCTGAGTGACTTGCTTCCTGCTACCTTAATCCCAATTCACCTGTCTTATGCCATCACTATCAGAGATGCACAACTTAATGTATGCAGTGAATTTAGCCATTATTGCTCTTTCAAACCCTATATAATTCTGGAAAATTGCATTCAGCTATGAGCAATTGTGAGCAAGTTCTTGTGGAATACTTATACATAGCATACATTTTTTTGGCATGTAAGCCCAGTAAAAATGACTGAAAAGAATGAAACATGGGTGTTAAAATGTAAAAACAAAAAGAATTAAGCAAACACTCATATGTGCTAAGTGAACACAATGTACTAGTTAAAGGGAGTTCTAACGTCCATTGAGCCAGGAAGCTAACGCACTAATTTTGATGCATGGGATTAAATTAGAAATAAAGAAGCTGTAAGGAGAATTTTTAAGCACAAAGTTTGATTTCCTCAGTTTGAAGATACAGCATCTGAAACTAGGACATCTACTTCTTTTCTAGACTAGGTATTTTGGCTAACTCCTTCATCCAGCAGCTGGGATTCCCTTCATGAGTTTGTACACCATGGTTTTTTTAACTTTCCTATAAAGATGGGCAGTACTGTATCCATGCCTGTCCTATTCACAACTGCCCCTCAGGCAGTCGGACACTGTCACTCTCATTTGCTTTTTTCCTTCATGGAATCTATGTCCTTTTGAACCAAGAGTTGTCATGGGGATAGGGTAAAAGACAGCTCAGCTTTATCAACATTATAACAATTTTGGGGCTATATTTGTCCATTAGGCCATTTGTCCAAATGATTAAGTTCATTTTCAAATTCTGACAACTTAATACCAAATAATCTTTCCCTTGAAAATGATACCCCTCTTCCACTTCTCCAGCATTTAAACATGGTTGATGAAGGTTGCTTATAGCATTGACAATGGTACACCCAAATTTTCCATCACAGCAATTTCACTAGCTCTTCTGGTTCAACTTCATACTTCAACACACATACAAAACAAAAGCGGCACAGCATTAAAGAAACTACATATTGTTAAATGTATAATAGGAAGGTTCTAGGATGAAAAAGTAAAAGAGAGATGCTACTTCGCTCTGGTTTGGCCACACCTCGAATATGCCGCGAGCATTTTGGACCCTGGTCATAAAGATTTAACCAAAAAAATTAACAAAATACAAAGAAAAGTAGCACGCTTCATTAAAAACTGCTACCAACAAACATATACTGTTACACAACTTTTAGAGGGATTAAGGCGGGAGCCCCTAGAGACTCAGAGGCTGCACGCTAGGCTTAGGCTGCTTGATAAATTCAGAACTGATATTTTTCAGTGCGACACAGAGAATATAATCATGACGCCTGACTACAGTTATAGGTCTGACAGGTGCGATAAAATAAGAGATACTCTGCCGAACAGATAGGTACAAAAACTCATTCTTTCCACGCACAATAAGCAACCACAATAGAAACTGAGCTCCTCCAAATACACACTCATAGGATATGTCACCATTTCACCTCCAAAACTTTTACATCTTTACACGGCTGGTGACCTTCCACCCCCTGTCACACGCCCAAGTGGCAGCTCATGGGGTAGTATGATAATAATAATAATTTAGTATGTAGATGTAGATGAACTTCCTGAATTATTTTCACATTCTCCAACAATATTTAACTTCTCTTTCTCTTTAGCTATGATGCCTGTGCACCACAGATGAAAATTCTTCCACAGGCATCATCATGCTTTTACTTTAAGACTCATAATTGCTACTAAGAGCCAATCAGTTTGTGCAGGCCATTGGAATAGGATTAATACTTAGTCTAAGTAGTGACTAACTTACTGATTGTTGCATTCTACATAATTATTCCAACTGCAGAAGAAGGATAATTTTTGTTGAAAATAAGATGATCGCCATGATGAGTACAACATTATTTCCCAAAAATCTTTGCATTTATTCTAAACGGGAATCCTTTATCTCCATTCAAGACTATCATATTGTTGTAGCATAATCTGTAGTATGATATCACTTTGGACATCCTCACTAACTCATGCACTTTCCACAGTGCCACCAGTGACATCATCATACAGGATGAGGAATGGAGGGGAAGGCAAACATCTCTCCGAGGCTGCGGCAGAAGCCAGAATAATTAGGGCATTTTTGAACAATGTATACAGCCCCCTTAAGAGGGCTTCACAGCCATGTTAACACTCAGAACCCATGGTCCCTTCACCCCTAAACAAAGATCCCAGCAACTTTTAATGCTGCTTCCACATTGGATTGGTGCCAACCAAATTCCATTCCTGATTTCCCCGAAGGACATCAGCCTATAACTCCTGGGATAGATAAAAGTGCTAACAATCACAGTAAAATACTGATGAGGCTTTCTGTTCCCCTCTAATGAGGTGAGTTTTGGTGTACCATAAGATACTTCCACTCTACCCTGGTCTCATTTATATATTTACTTTCATTCTGCAGAAACGCAGTTGAGAAACTAACTTACAGGATATTTTTTTCAACCAATGGGTTGGAGTAAAATGGAAGCTAAGTTCACAGTTACAAGATATACACATGGGTGCTCGAGTGTTTTTTCACATTGATTTTGCATGCACAACGAGTGGGATAACCTTCTAAATTTAAATGCATCAAAACGAGTGGTCCCATGAATCAAGTGAACTTGTATTTACTTTGATTTATATGGTAGTTTGCAACAGAGGAAGGGAAAGGAAGTGGAAAAGGAAGGAACCAATAAAGAAGTGGAAAGCCCTGCTCAATGACTTCATCCAAATATTCCAAGAGGACAGGAAATTAAAGCTGATTCTTCCAAGACAATTTCTATCATCTGAAATAATAACACCAAGGAGCACAGTTATGAATAATCAGATAGACATGAAAGAAAATAATGTCTTTGGGCAATGAATCAACAGATCATATGTAGTAGCATCTTCTCTGATTCCAATAGAAAATTTTCAGGATCACACAGGCATAATACAATATCTTCACTAAGAAGACTTAGCATGGTAAAAACTGAGAGAAAAGTATGGCAGGGGTCATGAGGAGAAAATGCAGGTTACAGCAATTGATCTTTCATGTGTGAGTCTAACCATATTTGATTAGTTTTACGTTGTTTTCTGGCTATTTGGCAGGTAAGTCTGGACTTGAACTAAGCCAATGCTCAAGCTGGACTGGTTGGCTTTGGGTCACACCTAGGGGCACATGCGGGACAAACCAAAATTAATGGTCAATATTAGTAATGGCTTCATCTTTCCAAATGGCATAGCAGGAATAGTACACCATTTATATTTATGTCCAAGAAATGTTCATGAAAAATATGACAACAGATTTCTCATACAGGCAAATATTTTATTAACATTTAATATTAATAATGTTTCAGTATTCATGAAAACTCAATCATAACGCCTACCTTCCTCCAATCAACTCTGTGATGTAGCCAGGGTGGAGAGAGGGGTCCATGGGATCTGAACTCTTCATCCCATAAACTACAAATCTATTTAAATGAAGGGTACTAATGGAAGAAGTTATATTAACTTAAAAATGTTGATTTCATTTATTCTTTAGTCTGAACCACTTTTTCAATTAATGTATTGGTGATTCTCAAGCATAAAAAATCCTCCCCCCCCAACCCCCTTCCCCAAACTTCGGCTCCAAATTAAGGCCTCCCCAAAGCAGAAGAATGGCTACATCACTGAGTCAACTGGTTAATTTTTAAGAATCCATTCATGTATAGAGATGGGCCATTCTGAAAATTACCATAATTTTCAGTAATATTCACCTCTGTCTCTGGTGTTTCATTAATCATGGATGAAAGGTTCATATAGTTTTCCCTTCAGCATAGAGGATTCCAGATATCAATCAATATAATTGGGGTGATACATAACCATCACATTCTTATTAGTACTTTACAATGGATTTTATGCAGAGTCCAAGCATACCAGCTTGCAGTACCATACTAGCCTGGTCAAGGGTGGTGATTGTTAAAGAGAGGTGAAGAGGGCATTGGCACCTTAATAACTAATGAAAAGGGGAAGAAATACGCCTTTGTCATTTCAGTCTTGGGGCTTTTTGCTACTGAGATCGATTGCTCTTTCAGTGACCATAAATTAACAGAACCTCCCTCCATAGATTGACTCCAGCTGATGCAGTTGTTATGTGGTGGATGGCTATTGCATCCACACTTTGGACAGAGTGACAGCTATTAGCTTTGAAGGAAAATCAACAGGTCAGAAAGTGAAGATATGATATATGCTCACCAAGTAAAATGTTACCATAAAATGAAGTAGTAACTCTGAAGAGTGATATGTGCACCATGAGATATCCCACCATCTAGCAAAGAGGATCAAGAAAGTAAAATGAGAAATACTGTTGATTCTTCATAATTTTTTGCAGCATGGACTCCATGCCTATGACTGAATAATGATGAGTGACCATCAGCATACATGGTAATGCAAACGTGAATATTTGCCAAAAGAGAAGGATATTTACTAATACTCAGGACTCGGAAATAAAGATATAAAACAGAATCCATGAAGTTAGTAGTGAGTCTTGACTGACTTAGTTCGTCACGAAACAATAAGTGTGTGGTGTGTCAGGAAGCAAAGAAGGCAGGCAATTCCAGATTTGGTGATGAGAAGTCCTCATGTTTTTGTTTCATCTCATTGTTCAGTTCAATCATCATTGGTCATTCAATCCTCAGATTGGTTGACTGCAGCCCTCCACACTTCCCTATCTAATGCTAGTTTCCTTACTTACTGGTATCTCTTCCTATGTACTTTCCTCTTTATTTGGCCCATGAACTTATTCCTGTCTTCTTCTGGGGACTTTTCCCTCCATTTTACCTTCAATCATGTTCCTCACAAACCCATGTGTCTCAGACTCTCTGACACACAATGGGTTTGTGAGGAACATAATTGATCCAATCCATCTCACTCTTCTTTTGTGAGTGCTGTTCTATATGGTCCTTTCCTCATCTACTCTCCATACACTTCATCATTTCTTATTTTTTCAGTCCATTTTATCTTCAGCATCCTCCTCCAGCACCAGGTTTCAAAGGCTGCTAGTCTGTTCTGGTCAGCTTTTCCGATGGTCCATGCTTCCGATCCGTAGAGTACTACACTCCACACAAATGTTTTCACACACTGCTTCCTGGTTTGTAGCCCTATCTTCTTCAAGCACAGCAGTCGTCTTATTCCCATGAATTCCTTTTTGACTCGGACTATTCTCTGTTTGATGTCCATTGTACCTACTTATTGTATATACTTCTTCTGTCTCACATGATAGTACTTCTGAGATAATTTAGTTCAATATGCAGAATATAGGTCATTTTTCTCACAGAAATTTTCATCAACAAAATTTAAAAACATTAGTAAATATCAATCAGTAAATTTACAGAGATTTACCATCCCAATGTAACCCACAGTTTATCAGGAAATTAGAGTTTTGAACTGGTTATACAATATTTTTACGAGATAATTGGCCTTGAGGGTAGCATTAATGTTGCCAAGTGGAATTATGAAGTGTAAATCTAATTGGTAAGTCCTATTACAAAACTTATAACATCAATCTTAATTATTTCTGAGCAAATATTCTCAGGGGCTAATGGAAACATAGATGCATATGGTTTTATCCAGCCAGTAAGCAGAAATATTGATCCTAAATAAGGAGTAATGCCACCAGATGGTGCATTTATCATCCTCAAAGATGGACTCACTACCAACGAAACAATAAGTGCGTGGTGTGTCAGGAAGCAAAGAAGGCAGGCAATTCCAGATTTGGTGATGAGAAGTCCTCATGTTTTCGTTTCATCTCATTGTTCAGTTCAATCATCATTGGTCATTCAATCCTCAGATTGGTTGACTGCAGCCCTCCACACTTCCCTATCTAATGCTAGTTTACTTACTTACTGGTATCTCTTCCTATGTACTTTCCTCTTTATTTGGCCCATGAACTTATTCCTGTCTTCTTCTGGGGACTTTTCCCTCCATTTTACCTTCAATCATGTTCCTCACAAACCCATGTGTCTCAGACTCTCTGACACACAATGGGTTTGTGAGGAACATAATTGATCCAATCCATCTCACTCTTCTTTTGTGAGTGCTGTTCTATATGGTCCTTTCCTCATCTACTCTCCATACACTTCATCATTTCTTATTTTTTCAGTCCATTTTATCTTCAGCATCCTCCTCCAGCACCAGGTTTCAAAGGCTGCTAGTCTGTTCTGGTCAGCTTTTCCGATGGTCCATGCTTCCGATCCGTAGAGTACTACACTCCACACAAATGTTTTCACACACTGCTTCCTGGTTTGCAGCCCTATCTTCTTCAAGCACAGCAGTCGTCTTATTCCCATGAATTCCTTTTTGACTCGGACTATTCTCTGTTTGATGTCCATTGTACCTACTTATTGTATATACTTCTTCTGTCTCACATGATAGTACTTCTGAGATAATTTAGTTCAATATGCAGAATATAGGTCATTTTTCTCACAGAAATTTTCATCCACAAAATTTAAAAACATTAGTAAATATCAATCAGTAAATTTACAGAGATTTACCATCCCAATGTAACCCACAGTTTATCAGGAAATTAGAGTTTTGAACTGGTTATACAATATTTTTACGAGATAATTGGCCTTGAGGGTAGCATTAATGTTGCCAAGTGGAATTATGAAGTGTAAATCTAATTGGTAAGTCCTATTACAAAACTTATAACATCAATCTTAATTATTTCTGAGCAAATATTCTCAGGGGCTAATGGAAACATAGATGCATATGGTTTTATCCAGCCAGTAAGCAGAAATATTGATCCTAAATAAGGAGTAATGCCACCAGATGGTGCATTTATCATCCTCAAAGATGGACTCACTACCAACGAAACAATAAGTGCGTGGTGTGTCAGGAAGCAAAGAAGGCAGGCAATTCCAGATTTGGTGATGAGAAGTCCTCATGTTTTCGTTTCATCTCATTGTTCAGTTCAATCATCATTGGTCATTCAATCCTCAGATTGGTTGACTGCAGCCCTCCACACTTCCCTATCTAATGCTAGTTTACTTACTTACTGGTATCTCTTCCTATGTACTTTCCTCTTTATTTGGCCCATGAACTTATTCCTGTCTTCTTCTGGGGACTTTTCCCTCCATTTTACCTTCAATCATGTTCCTCACAAACCCATGTGTCTCAGACTCTCTGACACACAATGGGTTTGTGAGGAACATAATTGATCCAATCCATCTCACTCTTCTTTTGTGAGTGCTGTTCTATATGGTCCTTTCCTCATCTACTCTCCATACACTTCATCATTTCTTATTTTTTCAGTCCATTTTATCTTCAGCATCCTCCTCCAGCACCAGGTTTCAAAGGCTGCTAGTCTGTTCTGGTCAGCTTTTCCGATGGTCCATGCTTCCGATCCGTAGAGTACTACACTCCACACAAATGTTTTCACACACTGCTTCCTGGTTTGCAGCCCTATCTTCTTCAAGCACAGCAGTCGTCTTATTCCCATGAATTCCTTTTTGACTCGGACTATTCTCTGTTTGATGTCCATTGTACCTACTTATTGTATATACTTCTTCTGTCTCACATGATAGTACTTCTGAGATAATTTAGTTCAATATGCAGAATATAGGTCATTTTTCTCACAGAAATTTTCATCCACAAAATTTAAAAACATTAGTAAATATCAATCAGTAAATTTACAGAGATTTACCATCCCAATGTAACCCACAGTTTATCAGGAAATTAGAGTTTTGAACTGGTTATACAATATTTTTACGAGATAATTGGCCTTGAGGGTAGCATTAATGTTGCCAAGTGGAATTATGAAGTGTAAATCTAATTGGTAAGTCCTATTACAAAACTTATAACATCAATCTTAATTATTTCTGAGCAAATATTCTCAGGGGCTAATGGAAACATAGATGCATATGGTTTTATCCAGCCAGTAAGCAGAAATATTGATCCTAAATAAGGAGTAATGCCACCAGATGGTGCATTTATCATCCTCAAAGATGGACTCACTACCAACGAAACAATAAGTGCGTGGTGTGTCAGGAAGCAAAGAAGGCAGGCAATTCCAGATTTGGTGATGAGAAGTCCTCATGTTTTCGTTTCATCTCATTGTTCAGTTCAATCATCATTGGTCATTCAATCCTCAGATTGGTTGACTGCAGCCCTCCACACTTCCCTATCTAATGCTAGTTTACTTACTTACTGGTATCTCTTCCTATGTACTTTCCTCTTTATTTGGCCCATGAACTTATTCCTGTCTTCTTCTGGGGACTTTTCCCTCCATTTTACCTTCAATCATGTTCCTCACAAACCCATGTGTCTCAGACTCTCTGACACACAATGGGTTTGTGAGGAACATAATTGATCCAATCCATCTCACTCTTCTTTTGTGAGTGCTGTTCTATATGGTCCTTTCCTCATCTACTCTCCATACACTTCATCATTTCTTATTTTTTCAGTCCATTTTATCTTCAGCATCCTCCTCCAGCACCAGGTTTCAAAGGCTGCTAGTCTGTTCTGGTCAGCTTTTCCGATGGTCCATGCTTCCGATCCGTAGAGTACTACACTCCACACAAATGTTTTCACACACTGCTTCCTGGTTTGCAGCCCTATCTTCTTCAAGCACAGCAGTCGTCTTATTCCCATGAATTCCTTTTTGACTCGGACTATTCTCTGTTTGATGTCCATTGTACCTACTTATTGTATATACTTCTTCTGTCTCACATGATAGTACTTCTGAGATAATTTAGTTCAATATGCAGAATATAGGTCATTTTTCTCACAGAAATTTTCATCCACAAAATTTAAAAACATTAGTAAATATCAATCAGTAAATTTACAGAGATTTACCATCCCAATGTAACCCACAGTTTATCAGGAAATTAGTGTTTTGAATTGGTTATACAATATTTTTACGAGATAATTGGCCTTGAGGGTAGCATTAATGTTGCCAAGTGGAATTATGAAGGGTTAATCTAATTGGTAAGTCCTATTACAAAACTTATAACATCAATCTTAATTATTTCTGAGCAAATATTCTCAGGGGCTAATGGAAACATAGATGCATATGGTTTTATCCAGCCAGTAAGCAGAAATATTGATCCTAAATAAGGAGTAATGCCACCAGATGGTGCATTTATCATCCTCAAAGATGGACTCACTACCAACGAAACAATAAGTGCGTGGTGTGTCAGGAAGCAAAGAAGGCAGGCAATTCCAGATTTGGTGATGAGAAGTCCTCATGTTTTCGTTTCATCTCATTGTTCAGTTCAATCATCATTGGTCATTCAATCCTCAGATTGGTTGACTGCAGCCCTCCACACTTCCCTATCTAATGCTAGTTTACTTACTTACTGGTATCTCTTCCTATGTACTTTCCTCTTTATTTGGCCCATGAACTTATTCCTGTCTTCTTCTGGGGACTTTTCCCTCCATTTTACCTTCAATCATGTTCCTCACAAACCCATGTGTCTCAGACTCTCTGACACACAATGGGTTTGTGAGGAACATAATTGATCCAATCCATCTCACTCTTCTTTTGTGAGTGCTGTTCTATATGGTCCTTTCCTCATCTACTCTCCATACACTTCATCATTTCTTATTTTTTCAGTCCATTTTATCTTCAGCATCCTCCTCCAGCACCAGGTTTCAAAGGCTGCTAGTCTGTTCTGGTCAGCTTTTCTGATGGTCCATGCTTCCGATCCGTAGAGTAGTATGATGGGAGGTATTGAGTCCAAGATGGACTCAATACCTCTAGGAGCAAAGGCCAGCACAGGTATTTCGTCGATAATGCCAAAATCATGTTGGAGCTGCAAGTATAACATTGCAGAGCTGCTTTGTGCTGAACTATATATGCTGAATTGGAGTAATAACTACAACCTGAGAGGAGGTAGCTCAAAGTCTTCGGCTCGGCTCAGCACACCCTAAATCTCATGTCCACAACCTCTGTCTTGAATATAATGCGGAGGTACTCAAGTGTTTTTATGACAACATCCTGGCATACATGGATGAAACATTGTGCCTCAGACTTTGGATAGGCAAAGGAAGACAACTTTGGCTCCTTCAATAGCCCATGCTTTTTCATGTTTCGATAGAAATATCCATGCATGGGTTTTTCGGCATTAGCTTGGAGTAAGGTTTTCTGCTTGACATTTTTAATATCATGCTTGAGGACATCTACCTTAAATAACATCATCACCAATGCCAATAGTGGTATCATCTGCTGCCCTTTTTGCTGCCAAGAGAAGGACCCCAACTCCTGCTCTCTCATGCTCCCATATGAGACTGAGCAGGTGGTCTCTGCTGTTGAGCATTCAGCCTGCTGTTCCCAGGTCAACTCTATTGCGGAGATATTCCAGTCTCATTATACCTCTACAACCCACACTGCGAGGGAGATACAATATGGAGATGGAAGATTTTGGTTGAAGACGTCTACAGATGGTCATCAACTTCTTTGTTCCCCTGTCCAGGGTCTGCAACTTGTTGACATTGCCATGAACATGTTCGTGGCAAGAACCTTATTTTTGCCAGACAGCTCAGAACTCCAGATTTTTCGGAGAGTCAGCCAGTACTTGGAAATTACTTTTTTCTTCACAGTCGTAACCTCCAGCATTTGGCATTGGGGACACCGAGGAATTCATAGCCGTCATTGTACTTGAGGTGACAAATGATGCTCTCATCAACGAGTTCCACTGCAAATCTTCCCTCGTCCAAAAATCTTCCTCTCGTCAGGTGGATGGATGTGAACATATCAAATCCATATGCCATTCCTAGTCTCACTGTATTCCAGAATGGTATCCAGGGCAGTGCGAAGGTCTTTCACAATGGAAACATAGAGCTTCAGGTCATCTATGTAAAATAAATGGGTGACCTTATGCTCCCTATCACCTGGCACACTGCAAATGTATCCTCTAACTAGTCACAGCCTTAGATAGAGTTCAGAGGGAAATAAAGAACAGTAAGGGGCTCAAGCTATCACCTTGGAAAATGCCATAGCGGTAAATTACTGACTCTATTATTAATATTGCCACTATATGGATAGGCTCTTCTGCAGGTGCTGCCTGACATATGTAAAATAAGAGATGTAAAGTGAAAAGCTTCACTTATGATGAGAAGTGTCTGCATAAAATTATGATTGCATCAGAATCCTTGACAGCCTCAAAATTCTCCCTCTTTCCAAACAATTTGGTTACCTTTGAAAAGTACGGATTTTTTAATGGAATCAATCAATAGGTAAATATTCAAACATGGCGGGTGAATTTTTTGGAGAAATTGCCATGAGAAAAATTCGGCTTGGACCGGGAATCGAACCATGGACCTTCGGTTTGCCGGACCAATGCACAGACCACTACACTATCCAGGCTTCCTAATTCCGGGTCCGGCAAACTGAAGGTCCATGGTTTGATTCCCGGTCTATGCCAAATTTTTCTCATGCCAATTTCTTCAATAAATAGGTAACAATGGTTTTTCATGAGGTGGTATCATATCATTGGTGGAGTCTAAAAATATCTGATACGTAGGTAGTACAGTACACAAAATTCACTACTTTTGACTCGATTGATTAACATGTAGGAACAGTGAGGCATTTGAATGCCACTATCAGCAACCAAAAATAAAGTTATGAGAAAAATAGGGCTGAAAGTACTGAAAGAGGTGATCAGTTGTTATTACAAATTACTTAAAACAACTAAAGAAATTTTGCAGTGAACACGGTGCTTTTGTAATAGCTCATAAAGATCAGTAGTACTTCAGGTCAATGTGCTCTGGCAGCTAAGATCATTTCACACTTACTTTCTGACACCAGCAGACAGGGAAAATTGTACCAGGAACAGATAGGTGAAGGTGACATACAGGCAAGTTGCCCCGCTGAGCTCAACCTGAGCCATTTAGCATTTGATAATTCATTATAATTTCAGGAAAATCAAAAAAATTAACTACTTAAACGTCATTTTTAATTGAATCATAATGAAGTTGTTTTGGTCCAGGCAGGACATAAGAGAGAGACTAAAGATTAAAAGAAACACTACACTCATAATGTTTCAAAACTCTCTTCATAGAAGATAAAAAGCTAATTTCTGAAGTTCAAAAAAAAGGAGGAAAAGCAGCAGACGGAGACAGGTAAAAACTTATGCAAGTGAAGCATTCTGCAGAACACTATGCAACTCGAATTAACAAAGTCTGGCAATGCCTGCAGGGTGGCCCACATTGAAGGACAAACACACACAAGCAGTCTGGTGTGACATCACCAACGAGTACACAGCCATTATTGATTACGTAAAAATTGACATGAGAAAATGATCCGCCTGGACTGGGAATCAAGCCATGGACCTTTGGTTTTCCAGGAGGCCATTGGGGAGACCACTAAGCCATCCAGGACCGCTAATTCATGAGGCAATCTTGGAAGACACAAGGGAACTAGAGTTGAGCCCTTGCGGTACATCAAGGATGGCAATGCAAGGCATAGGATGACTTCAAGGAAGTCACAACCCAATGTGGTATCCAAATCCAGCAATTATGACCCAGCATGCTAGACTACGTAGGAAAGTATAGATTGCAGCTGAAAATACAGCAACGATTTATGTGTAAGCTGACATGAGAAAAAGGTATTTCCGGCCATTGGCCAGGCAAGCTGAAGGTCTGGGGGTCAATTCCTGGTCCAAGTGCATTATTTTTCATGGCTATTTCTACGCAATTAATTGCTGAATTTTCTGTTGAAAATAATACTTTTATATCATTATTGAAGTTAGGTAGATGTAGATGGTGATTTACAATGGAGAATGGAGGTTTTTTACAGATTTGCTAAGTTGATGAAATGAGAATCAAGTTTTCAACCCAATCATTAGAAATCTGTCACCAATTCTGTATAGAATACTCTAAATGCACATTACATCATTAGATGCATTTTCTACGGCAACAATATTTTTCTGAAAAATCAATATCATTCGTTGAAACTAAATTTAACTTTTCACAGCTTTGTTCATAGCTTCTTCTCCACTTTATTTATGCCTTTGTTTCCTCGAGAGTTCCCCATAATTGCACCTTTACCACCAGTTGGACCATTATTTAGCCATCCCTGGAGCTCCAAGCAATTAAGCAGAAGAGGAGGATACATGATATTTACCTAACACCTCAAGCATTATGGACCAATAAAACAGCTGATGTTGTTTGTGATATAGTGGACGAATGCATGAAATGCCAGAAAAACAATGTATACAAAACAAATTAGTCTCTTTTGGTATCAGTCTTTGCCAAGAACATTAGCATATGAACTTTTGAGTATAATAATAAAATCTGAGTATGTGTTTCAACCACTACTAATTGAGAAAAGTATTGAATCATTTTTAATTTGTTATAACTACAGTGGAGCCCATTTATAACGAAGTTGAGGGGGCCGGCAGTTTACTTCGTTAGATCCAAACTTTGTTGTATGTGGGCCCACTCTTGTGAACTTAGAATTGAACTTTGAACCGAGCAAACTGCTGTAATACCGCGGCTATTATTTTATAACCTCACACAGGAAAGGAAAAGAAGCGTCTAGGCGAAAGCATTTAGGAAAAAGGCTACCATCCGAATCGACCGAAAAAACTGCTTTATTTTCTCCATTTCAGAGTCTGTCGCCTTCGCCAACTTCTAAAGAAGATTTTATCAAAGACGCTCAAATGAACATACTAATTCAACTATCTTTTGCGCAGTAAAGATAGTAAACAGAGGAGGGGTTATTTTGTCATCTCGTATTCATACATTCACAAAATTCACCAACTTACATGACGAAATTTTCATGAAAGGAAAGAGTATGTTTCCAGAAGGGTATCAATTTCCATGAGGACTATCATTTACGATTATATAAACCACGCATCGTATTTAAATCATCAGCATCAAGGCTACCCGCCTATGTGCGACATCGGTAAGCTCCACTTCAGAATTTCCTCGACTGGCGTCCCCCCTCCGGAACATGGGTGGAATGGGAAGGTCCTCGGCGTGGAAGGGGGCAGTCGGCGAGCGAATGGAGGAGAAACTTCTGGCTGAGAGGAGAGTTTTTGTTAGCCAAAGTTCAGATTAGTTTCCTCACTAACCCAGAGGTATAAAAATTTTGCTTTATCTTTTGGAGTGATATCTTTCAAACCAAATATAGAAAACCCAAAATCAATATCTTTAATATTTAATCCGTAGTTGAGTGATACGTAAACATGGGTCGATTGAAAATGAGGCCTGAAACGCTCCCCTCGGCCGTCAATACCATAACGACTTAACACTTTCGCTACTAATCCCGTCATTTGACGTGTTTCCTTAGCTGCTGAGAAACATGTTCCAACCAACTTAACAACAACAATTAAAAAAGGTAGAATAATCAAGCTTTAAAGCAATATAAATAGCATTTTCTAAGTAATACAGTTATTTTTCTGTGATAGCATGAATAAAGCTTAAAATACGCAGCATTCTACCTATCCGGCAGCGAGAAGTGCCCAGCAGTGAGAGTGTTAAACACAGCACCCATATCACTCTCTCAATATCCACATATTTAGAACTCCAAAAGTCACACGCTGACAAATTTTTTTAATTTTCTCCAGATTTTTTAATATTGTTGACAAAGTACTTCGTGAAATATCATATTTTTTTGCAACATGGTCTTTTTGTCTTTGCGTCATTTTGTCGTCTATGTCCTTAAAAATTTCTAATTTAGTACTTAAACTTAACACTTTTCTTCTTGTTTTAATGCTCTCCATAGTGATCAATGTCACAAGACTGTCTATATGATTGCGCAAATAAGTATAACACGGCACTAGACGCAGCAGCGAACCGCCAGAGACTAACCAACGATCACGGGAGGAGCCAACAGCAGAGAAGGGGAGGGGTGACTAGCAAGAGGGGGTGCGAATTGCCCGGTGCATGACAGGGGTGGGTTTTGCTCAGCGCACGAAAGGGGTGGGTTTTGCTCAGCGCACGACAGGGGTGGGAATTGCCATGTTCTCCTAGTCTGAGAAGAGGAGTTCAGGTGCTTAGGGTAGATTTCTGGACGAGCATTTGTCTGCATAAATAATCTGATATTGATAAAGCTCTTGAGGTTTTAACACAAAGGTGATATTGCCATAATGTTTTGCAACAGTTGAGAAGAGGTTTAATATATAAAGGATATCTTGCTGCGTGACTAACTCGTTCCTAACGAGTTAGTCACGCGTTAAGGGGGACTCATTTCAGTAAGCCTTCGTTATAAGCGGGATTTTTTTACATTGCGAAAGGGCCTTTTTTGATGGGGAACGGCTTTCACTTCGTTAAAAGCGGGACTTCGTTATAAGCGGGTTCGTTATAAGTGGGCTCCACTGTACTTCCCCACTCTACACAGGCAGAGATGAAGTGAGAGAGCAAGCAAAGCATTCTGGGGACATACAAAAAACTGTGGAGAAGAGAGAATGGCTGTCTGTAATTCATGAAAAATTGATTTAACTTCCTGAGCTAAACAGGAATAGACCCCACAGTATTAAAAGAGGATTAGTTGACTTGGGTGGTAAGGTGTCGCATCTGGTAATCTATTAAGCTAAAATTCATTGGATTTACATCGGTTGCAGGCAGTTGCCAGTTTTTTTAGCTAACATTTAACTGTCCCCCATCGCTGCTGACAGAAGTAAAACTGTGAAGTATCATCCATGAATTCCAATGAAATTGTTTCTTGATTTTCATGAAAAATTCAATATTACATAGAATACATGACTACCAGCAATTTTCAAAGATTACTGATCAATCGCCCACAGTTTGGTGTGCTTTCAGCTGTTGTTAGCATCAAGGTCTTTCAAAGGCCTAATTCAGTTGTAAAACAGTTGCAATGAAATTGTTGTGTTCTTTTTGTGCCACCACCAAACACAGTAGTTACACATGGCTACACCTATAGGCCTAAATTGTAGCAGTGATGCAGATCTACAGAGCTAAAGCACTTAGTTCCTAATGCCACCAACCCTACATCAGTTGGTGATGACATTGCTGCAGGAAAACAGTAAATAAAAAGTGTAATAATCTAAAAGGAACAAAATATGGATAATGGTCAGATGATATTGTGATTTATAAACAGTAAAGTTTCAGTTGCAATGGATAACATTTGAATATTGCTCATGTTATCATGGATGTAGGGATTTATTTTAATTTAGTTTGAAATGATATGCTTGCTGCTGTAACACCAATGGAGTTGAAATACATAAGCCAGTTTTCATGGCAGTTCGTATGGCTGTAGAGGAAAAGAGGCAGAAGTGATGACACTGAGAAAGGAGCTTTCTATTCTTCAGCACATCTCACAACATATAAACGCAAATGAATGGTGCTAAATGCAACTATGTGCATAGAAGAAATGTTCAGTAAATTACCAGTAAGGGGAACCTTTTCAGTGCGGCTCCTTCAGTCATTCTAACCCTCTTAGATTATGAAACAGGAACCTCTCAACAGGACTAAATGCAAGAATTTACTCATACTCTTTTTCAAATCTGATGACCACAGAAATGGAGAGGAATTATTAAAATGAGAAGGGAAGGGAAACACCATATTCCAAGCTACCACGTTAAGTATGTTTTTTATGGCTGAATGGATGCATAGGCTGGGGAGGGCTAGGTCCAACAGTATATTTCTCAATCCTTGCCTCCCAAAATAAACTATTCAAAGGTTCATAAAAATGGTGACAAAAGGGGGAGGGGCTTCCAGACTGTCAAATGATCATAGGAATGACAAAACCATATTAGAATGCACAACTAAAAACACCTCCCGGCTACAGTGTCATATCGGGAGCCGTGTATATTCCAATTTCATCCTCTTTGTTTAACCCATTAACGCCTAAATCTTTTGTCTCTACAAATTTATCTTTACATGTTTTTTCTTCTTTAACAGATAGACTGCCAGGGGTAGAGGACTGAGAGATGATTGCAGGCAAGGGAGCAAGAATAGTGATTAAAGAAGATGAGGAAAAAGACTTCACAAGAGAAACTTTTCTCAGGTTACATGTCTCATTCGCATGGTCAGAATTCTAATCTACATGAGTAACCTGCTAATTCATGAGACAAAGTGTCCCGTATGATTCCTCATAATAGATATTCCCGGTACTTATCACTCTCATCCATGAGATTCATGAAAAATTCCATGGTTTTCTGCTACTGATTTCAGCCCATGCCCCAGGAGTTAATTGTGCCACCCCAATTAACATGTATCCTAAATTTCTTCCAACAGTGTCACCACTTAAAATAAAAATAGTCCCTCACGGCACACTTTCTTAAATCTCAGAGAAATACTTACACCATCTTGAGAAAATTGATTTCTTCATCAATTACCGTCAACCTACATCAATGCACACACCTCATGAGTGATGCTATTTACAAATGGAAAAAGTGATACTTCCTTTTTACTTTTTAATTTATGACTATTACTTTTCATAAAGGCTGCTGATTACTTACTGCAGACAGATAATGATATGCTGCATGTTTATTCTTTATCCAATATCTAGTTTAGCGCATATTCTTTCTCAACACATCCAGACTTCAATGTCCCCATTAAAAATATACTTACCCAGAGACTGTCACATTAATTACATTGCTGAGGAATTTAACTCACCGATAACTTTTAAGCCAATAAAATATGGAAGTAGACGCAAATTAGGAGTGTCATCAAATAAGAAATCAATGTAGTAATTCACAGTTATTTCAGCCAACTTAGGAAAGTTTTTCACTAAATTCTCCTATCACAATTCTAAAATCACCTATATAAGTTCCAATCAGCTACCATTGAAAACAAAGCAGAACCTCATAAAGCCAACATCCATGGGATGAGGAGCAAATAGGATTCTTAATACTCCCAATATTTCAAATCACTCCCAGTTGCGTGTAGATCAAGGGGCAAAAGTACACGACTTGTGCCCAGAGGTTAAAAACCTAATGTGGAAATTAACATTCATAACTTAAACACACAAATTAAAAGTAGTGCATTTTAAAATTAAGCCATTGATTAAAAAAATGTGTGCAATTAAATATAATTTACAGCTTCTTCCTTAGGCCACTCTTGATCTGACTTGGTCTGACAATAACTCATTTACTGGAGCTCATTGAAATCCACTTCAACACCTGAGACATAGGGCCCCAAATACATGAGCCCTTTCATCTGACCAGATAAAATACTTTCTTAGGCATTGAAAATTTAAATTAAAGCATCAAGAAAAATATACCTTTATCATAAACTCATTTGAAATTTAATCACATTTGATGTCATGGGTGCTGAACAACTTGGAGCCACTGATTTGATTTAGGTGGCACCCTCACAATTATGAGTGGAAAGTTCATAAGTTTTAGAAGTGGAAGCTTCGTGAAGGCTACTCTAAGAATTTTGTGAGGACCATTTCAGGCATATTTAACTTAATTCATGAAAAAATTCATTTGCATTTTCTACTTCCAAAGAGATCTCGAAATCCATAAAATAATCACATAGGATGAAATTAAGTTGCCAGTACAATGGCCAACATTCTAAGGCCTTCAAGGTATTTCAGGACAAAGTCCATCCCAAATACTGATTTGGCTGAGAAAGAAATGAGAAGTATAAAACTTTTTTTCACGATCAAATGATTTGAACAAAGGATCATGGACTCTTTGGTCACAAGATTCTCTTCCCCAAACGGCTTAGATGCACTATAGCCCCCATAAGTTGGACTTCTATAATTATAGTATCATGTAAAAGTGAAAAGAAAATACAAAACAGCATTCAGAAAATGATTTAGAATTAGTCTGCCAACAACATTCTGTCTGTCACATTAAGGTTGCTAATCTCAGTGTAAATAGAATTTGCAACGTGCATGTCAATTTTGAAGTGGCAAATAAGAGACAGGTTTTAGAGATACTAAATCCCTTTTCATACATAAAAATTATTAAAATGAGGGAGAACAAATATTTTAAAAGGATTCCTAAAATTAGGCCATACTCACACTGGCTATTGTAATCATGAGTGAGATTAATGAGAACTTTCATGGTAGAAATGAGAGTTTCAAGGAGAACCATTTCTGTTGACTCCTTGGTTGTATTGGCATGCACAGGATACAGAGGGATTTCTGCATCACATAGCCTGTACAATTTTATAAGGGTATCCACTAGAGTCCCATGTCCATGCTTCAGCAAGTATGTTTGGTTCTCCTCGTTCTGATGGGTAACCTAGGAAAAACAAGCAGTAACATATAAGAGCGAACAGCAAAAAAAAGAAGGAAATTGAAACAGTGACAGTGAGCTTCATAAAAAACCATCTCCCACAACTTTGATTGAAATTTATGAAGTACCCAAATCTGCTACAAGCTTGTTGATAGCAGAATGTGATTCACCTTGACATTGTGGCTTTCAGAATAAATTTTCACTATTGGGAGAGATTCTAGCCTATTGTAAATTAACTCACCTTTAGCTTTAGTTTTACCTCACCACAGAGAATCACCATACTTTTTACTCATTTCTATGAGTACATATGAGATTTGACCCTCAATATCTCATGTATGCTGTTATATCAAACACGCATCTGGTTGCATGCAGGATTATTTCCTTAGAAATTCCCTTTACTATCCCATGGTCCCCATCAGACAATTTTAATTACCACACAGTTTCAAACAATGTTCAGCCAGGGGATATTCATTGGCTGTATACTTAACATTTCCACATTTTGTGCTTCACAGCATGTTTCATGTCAGAATTCTCTAAAACAACCTGAATGGACAGCTGTAGATGAGTGAGATGACACTCAGCACATCAAACTAAACCTCTGACTGGCCATGAGATAAGTTGCTGACACAGTAGACAAGTTACTCAAATATGGGGAATTTTAAGATGCAATTAACTAATCGAAAGGCAATATTCTCTAAGAGAAAAATCCATTGCCTGGACTACGATTAGATTTTTAAATAAGAAATAATACAAATTTTTGGCGTGGCCGGTATCATACAAATTTCCTTCATAGCATTTGGAAATATGCAACTATGCATCTTTGATTGTAAATTTGCATTTTTTTCCACAAATGACTTCACACATCCCTCTTAGAAACAGTATTTACTTGAAATGTGGATTGAAATATCTCTACGCCCAATTATTCAACTAAAAGAAAGCTTGTAAACCTACTTCCATCCACTCAACCATAAATTCAGTCCTCATCTAATTTTTGTTTCCTGGTAGAAATGACTGGGGATTAAATACACTGAGTGCCAGACAGAGAAATCTTTTCACCACAAAATGTCAAGACTTGGTCCAACTTCATCTCATCTTCGTATTATATACTGCTAACTTTTGCTTCATAATTCCAAACAAAAACTTATGTTGAGAGGGAGGGACTTCCTTAAAATGATTTCCCTGGGTAGCTTTCAAATATCAACTCCTAAACTTTGCACAATAGGACTATTTGTTATTTACATCACATTTCGAAAACAGGAGCATTGCCCACTGGGTTTAGCAATGCATGTTTTCTGCCTTCATTTTTCATTAGGGAATTATATGAAAATGAGACTGAGGCATGGTAAATTCATTTGACAATTCACCCTGCTTCTAATTTCGTTAATTCTTTGGATTTATTTCACCACTCAGAACTCAACAATAACATGAATGAACTTCATTATTCTATGACCATCCTCCCTAAATTCAAATACACTGGAGAATTGGATGCCCATTCTAAATTCGATACTGGCATCATATGAGCCTAAGGAAGAAATTTGGTTAAGCACTGGTTTAAAATTCCCTCTTTTGAAAAATATTCTTTTGGAACATGTATACTAATCATTTCCACCTATTTAGGATGTGTACAATGCAGACAAGACAGCTCTATTTCATAATTTTTCTTCCAGAAAGCCTTGGCCGTTAAGGGCAACCAGTGCTACAAAATGAAGCCATTAGTAATCAGTATGTCAGTGCATCCTCGATCATTTTGCAGACAGCAAACTATTCCCTGCACCTATGAGTTCAATACCAAAGCATGGATGAAATCGCAGGTTTTTAGCAGTGGCTTCAGGCATTAGATGCAAGAATTGGGAGGAATAAATATGAAAGTCATGTGTGGATCGCTGTCTTGCACATCCCATCGTTATCAGCACTCTCCTACAATACCAGCGACAATGTAGCTTCCGATTCTGTCGACGTCTTCGTCTTCATGGCTTAGCTTGTCCTTAACCCCACCCCTGTCAAAACCTGATACTTTTTCTTGGGTTCCTCTAGCTTGACTGATGGTGCAAAATCATTCCATGATAAGCAGAGGCTGACATTTCTTCCCTCTCTCTCCGCTTGTATTGCATTGGGTGATTTCTTGACACCACCCGGGATCATCCGAGGCCTGTGACTCCGAGGCTCGCAGACTTAAAATGGCAACGTGGAAGGGGCAACTCTGATGTTAATGTTGGAACTTTGAAACCTGCGAGTCGTATTTAAAAAAGTGTGGGAAAATTCCTTATAATTAGTGATTTATTCTTAAACTATATTGCGAATCTACTTAATTACCTCGCCTACCTTGTAATCAAGCAAAAAGGCAAATCTGTCACCTACATATCCCTCTCGCACAAAGATTTGCCAGAAAAAATTAAGTTGTCATATTACTGAATTCGACAAAGTGGTCCTACTTTGGGCCCAACAATTTGATGAGCCAGAACAACCCTCTCACTCAAGACAGGAATGTTCTCACTGCTTGTTCAAGAATGCTGTGAAATTCATCCGTGTGAGACTCATTCTACTAGAAAAAGACAGGTGTAATCCCTTACCCTACCGTAAACCCTTCTCTCTGTCTTTGTCTCATCTACCCTCCACCAGCTTATCTTTGATCGCTTTCGCCTCGACTGGAGAGGGAACTGTGAGCCTCTGCGCCAGGGGGTGGACACACTTAGAGCCAGAGCATTGTGATACCTATTGAAATAAATTTTTGGAATGGTTTCGAAAGAAAATGACACATTTCTCGTTATTTAATAGAGTAACCATGAACCCTCCTCATCTCCCAAAGTATTGAGCGTAATATATGCGGTTTTCTTCCTGTGATGCCAGCCATTTTTTTACTCATTGTCAGTTACTCTGGACTTGTGGTAACAAAGCCGAACGAATTTTGGTCTGATTGGTGTCATATTCTATAATTAACTATGACTTTGATTAAAAGTCATTCTTACTATTGCAGCATTGAAAAGTGTATTATCATTCATATAAGTCATATTCAGAGCATGATGTATTGGGCAATGATGATCAATGTCTTAACTCCGACAAAGAGTGCCTAAAAAAATGCTGCTGTGACCCGTTATCATTCGTAAAAATGAGTAACTTTTTCACATCGGGACCAAAACCCGACGTTTGTAATTTCTAAACTTCTTTATTTCATAATATCGCATGTTGTTATGTGCATTTAGATAATCTTTTGGTTGGGATCGAAGATTTTGCTTAGTAAAATCAAAATTTCATAATTCCGAGTTTCTACGGTAATACTTACATTTTCCAAAATCCTTAAACATCTGATAACTTTCCTCAGCTTATCAAGCACTGGATCACTCCATCTTGCATATATGGCTTCATCTCCTTGCCTCTGGTTATCAATGTGACAGCAACACTCAGTCACCGTCTTAACAATGTGCTCTAAACCACCAAGTTCACGGAGCTCTTCCTTGAACCACTCTCCTGCCCGACGTGAGGTCAAACTTAGCAATGTTTCCATTGCTAAATGTCCAACCTAAAAGTAAAATGATCAATTAAAAAGGCTAGAAGTTAAATGAATTCACTTGAAGTAAATAATGCTCAACAATTGAGGACAGGGTACATCAGGCTAGAAATGTCATTAATAGACACTTTCATAAAATACAAACATGAGCAATAATATGATTCCATGTACAACAAGGATATGATGGAGAACAAGTTATACCCTAGTTATCTTACAAAGACACATACAGGGATCAAAGAAAAGGTACATTTTAAAAACTAATCCTTGAGCTCACATAAGATAGCACCCTGTGACATGAAATTAACATTCATTTAAAAAATCCTGCTCCAGGTACAGATGGGTGCCATGCCGGTTACGCCATGCCCCTGGCCAAGCAAGGCACAAAACCACCAAAGAGGGAAAAACTATGATGCGCCACCACCAGTCATTTTATCAGTGGCTGGATTTAGATGCTGCAGCTCGGTATGGATTTAACATGCTCAACGCGCAAGGACAAATTAGAACAAAATGGGGGACTAGAGAATTACAACTGTAAATGGAACTGATTTTAATGTAGTTCATGGATATGCAGATAAATTTAAGTTCAAACTCTTACATATTCAATTAATTCCAGAGAGATATTGATGATAAGATTAGGTGTTGGTAAATGCAATTAAAGCTTAAAAAAATATGGTAGTAGGTCTGCTATATGAAAAATCATATGACAGCATTAAGAATTTCTTTTCTAATGATAACCAAGAGCAATGTAAAAAAGCTGGTGGTTCTTCACTCTGAGGTGGGATCAAGTAAGAATAAAATGATACTCAACTAGTTTCTTGAGCACATAAGGAATTGAATTTGAAAGAATGACAAAATGTTCAACTGGCAACTAGATAGAAGCAGACTGAAAACTCTGGGGATAAATTAATCCCATAAGTTTTTAACCATCATGCAACTACAGATGAGGAGAAAATGCCAGCTAATTTCTCCAGCTAATCAATTGTGAAATAATAAAAAATACCAAAAGGACAAGCGATAGATTAGTCAATAGTCTGACATAGTGAAGATTTCCTATGTGAACTAATAAAAATTTCCCTTCATGATATACCCTAAAATACACTCTTATGTTATTAATAGTATGCACTTGTAGATTAAGGATAGTTCCTAAACAATACTTCAGTAAATGCTATACTTTCTCACCAACAGAATTTTTCACCTAACTGATTTGTGGCATGATAAAAGCACTAAATTGCAGAGAATTGGATGTGTAGCATAATTACGCACATCTTAAAGAGCACTTTCACTGCCATGGTTGCTAACATTGGACTGCTAATATTATCTTAATATCTCTTTGCTCACTTTCAATAACTAACTAAAGGGAATCTATAAGTAAACTTAGAATAACATAACAATCATTGTATTCATCTCACATCTCAGACGAAGCACTATAAACATCTTCATATCCTCTTTCTGTTCATGTTTACCTTTTCATGAGTAGACACAAATATATCTAAATACTGAGCAAAGGACTATTGAAATGAGAACTTAGTGATCAAAAAGGAATAGCAAATAGGAATAGCATGAAGTCGAATGGGTAACTTGCAGAACACAAATACCGATCATTCAAATTTCACATGATAAATCACTTGCAGGGATTTCCATTTGCCAAACACCTTAATTTATGCAAGATCCATACATAATTATTGATTTCTTGAACTAGGAATTTACCAATTTTGAATATTATGTGTCCGTTCTGCACTGTTTGGCTGATTTGTTAAATGCATTTTCAAAGCTGTCACAAGCAAACTTATTCCACATGAGGCATTTATTTTTGCAAGTGTAAGGGTCAGAGGGATAAGTAGGTGACAGATTTGCCTTTTTGCTTGATTACAAGGTAGGCAAAGTAATTAAGTAGATTTGCAATATAGTTAAAGAATAAATCACTAATCCCTACAACAAGCACGCATATAAACAATACGTAGTGACAGATAACCGGGAAGGCAGAGACCTTGCCTGGTGAAGCAATACTGAAGCATGCAGTCTTCCAATCAGAAAACCTGAATCTTAGGTCTTTCTCTTCCCCGGTCTCTCTCTTTGATGGAGTCCATCAAATTTGTTGCCCCTAGCACTAGGAGGAGTAGAATGGCTCCTCCCCTCCATCTGCTCCTGGTTACCTCTCCTTCGAATTCCCTTGCAGCTTCCTGAGCACCTTCACGTGCTTCCCTATTTTGCCCCTTACACCACTTTTAATCAGAGCATTATTATTTCAATCTAATTTTACTAATAACTAAATCACCACTCAATGCAATGTTATTTGTGAGTGATTTCTCAATCAACAGACACCGTAAATTGTTTGCTAGCATTAATTTTTATGAAAAACCACTTATTCAACTCGCTAACCATTGCAGAGTCATAATTATAATACATTAAAAATTTAAATCCTAGGAATACATTGTAACTTTTACCCAGCCAAAGCAGTCACATTAATTTGCAAACATCTCAATTCCTCTATCTGCAGGAAGTACAGCCATAATCGGAGCAATCGAATTTTGCCTAAAGCCAGAGTTATACATACTGTTATGTTGTCCAGATCCAAGTGAATAGCATGTCCTTGTCCCTGGATCTCAGCACAGAGTTCCCGCACCTTGTGCTTGTTCTTATCAAGTTGAGCTGATGAAATGGCACCAGCCAAGTGATCCAATGCACCTGTTCCACCTTCTCCACCTTCCTTGCCCATGCCTCCACCATCAACTTCAAGGAGGTTGAGCATCAACTCCAAGCTATCCCGATCTAAATCCATGTTCAGCCTATCCTGACTCAGCACAAACATGACAGTAGCTGTGCACAGACCAAGGCTCTATAAAAAAGAAAGAAATTGAAAGTAAAAGGTAAAGGTACAATCAAACATTGAGCAACACTTGTTAAGAACCCCTTTCTTAGCAATGGAGAAGAATGATTCATATTCTAATAAGAACAGAGAATAAAAATAAACATGCATGGATAAAAATCAAATTACTAGCTTTTGAGCACATAATACAATCTCATACTAATACACACTACCTAATCTGTATCACAAAATATTACAAAACAGTGACAGTAGAGTGCCAATTATTCGTCCATCATCAGACAACAACCCCCTCCCCTACTCACCCTTTCTATCCCCTCTCCTACCCAACTCTTCCTTTCTATACCATGCAGCCGGCTGTTTCATTGTGTATACAAGTGTTACATACCCTGAGCCTCCAGAACCACTGCTCTGAGTTCACGCATCTTGGGCGAGCATGCTTATATTCAAGACTCCAATGTCCGATTGCGGTGCTATTATCACTGACGTCATTTCCCACTATGGCCACCAGACCAATGATAAACATCAGCCAGAGCTTACCATAACATGGTCATGTTCAGCAATAGTGAAGGCAAATTGCGTGGATTTACACTAGTTAATCATAAGGGCAAATTCATTGAATTTAACCTTAATACTCTTGTCTGTGGGGAGGGGACATCCTGATAAAGTATTCGGACTGGCCTCAATTTGTGTGGAGAATAACATCTATATGTTTGAGAGTTCGATGATTTTGCAGCCTTAACAATGTCTTGCAAACAAGATTTGTTCACCACGGGAGACTTATGTAAAACGATGTTGGATCAAGAGAGTATGATATGTTTTAAAAAACCAGGTGTGCAATGATAATAAGAATACGTATTTTAGAATAAGTGTCAGTATATTGAAGTCCAAGTAAATTTTATTTTTTTAGGTGCGTCAATGACTATTTCAACATCACTTGAGTTACAGCTCAACTTCTCATTCCCAATTGGGATTTGATAATGACTTTTGTTGATGTAACTACTACCACTAATGAAAACTTTTCTCAAAAATACAGCTGCTACAATTTATTTGACTTGCATTCCTAAGACGTAACTTTTAGAAATATCTCCAAGTGCCCAGGAGGATTGGAGTGGTACTCACTGCACGGTTTTCAAAATATTAAATGGTTAAAATGTCATCTTTCAATCTACTTCCGTTGGAAGATATAAAAATAAATCATTGGTTAAAGGTTGGGGTTCAACGGCAATTTTAGCTGTGGGAATAGATTACAGAGTTCCATTTAAATCGAAAGAGGCTAATAAGATAGTGAAGATATATCATTAGCTCAAAGGTTTTGAAGTGATTAATGGGTGATGATGAAGCAAATGCTGATGTTATTGTTCCATTTATAAGTGGAGTGAAATCGGTGGCATTGCATTTAAATCACAGATTTTGGAATGAGGAATGACCAGGCCAGGGCATCTGTAATGAGGAAACGTGGTAGGCTGTTTCGAATCTGACAAGGAAAAAGTTCAACGCGCAGTTCCCAGAGGCACTAGGCGAGGCAAGGAAAGTTAATGATGTAGTTCGCTATTTGCCTACTAGATGTAGACACTGTAGGGGTGGATCGGCGGTGGGTGGGGACAGTCTTCCGAAATTCCGACGAGTACTCCTGAAAAGACGGACGGGAGGAGAGCTTCATGTGTATGGAGGTGCAAGGATGTCATGGCAAATCCCACATCAGACAGCGCAGAAAGGATAATCCATTGCATACTCACTCTTTGGATGAAGAAAGGTATGTTATCGAATGTTTTACTAGCACAATATTTAAGCAAATCATTTAAAGTTTTTTTAGCAAATTACGATGCTTGATCGTATTGTTCAGAATTGTAATAATTAGCCCGATTGAATGTTTCAAGAGTGAGACCGAAAAACTAACGCATGAGTAAACTACAGTTACTGACGAACATTTCAGTTGCTTTTCCTTAATTTTTGATTACTTTATTTTTATTAAAATTATTTACTGACATCTGCATATTCAAATGTGCATTTAAAGTGATATCCTGCGTTGCATTCCAAATATTCAGATTGGCCATCTTGTCCTTTCTTCCTTCCAAGGCGGACCCTGCCAGTGCATTTCCAGGAATTACTGAGGGCAATAAACTGCATGTGTGCCCTTTTTGCCCACGCCAACGTGGTCCCTCGCAGGCCGGTCACCGGGGCATGCCGTGGGGACAGCGGTAGCCCACTGCGAGGAAGGCTCATGGCGATTGGGTGTGGGTGTCCCATCCGTTAGCTCTGCGTTTGGCTCATCGTACATCTCGGAGAATTTGCCAAAAATATCATCTTTGAACATAGCAACTGCCTATGGTAATTACTGTTTCCCAGGGTATCAACATAATTTGTATCGCAGCATTAGTCAGGGTATTGCAAAAAAACATTATGGTTGTGTTTTGTATTATCCCTTTCAAGCATTGAGTTTTTGATTCGATGTCAATAAATGTAAGAGTGCCTAATTTTTGCCTTACTATTAACCCTATGGAACCTTCTCGTTGACCCCAAAAATGTACCACACTTTTCACTTTGGTGTAACGTAATGTTTTATTTTGCAAAATTTTGGATAAATTGAAATTGGATTGAGTAAAAGGAAAGCAGGGACCAGGAGTGGCGGGGAAATTCAAATTTCCATGTGGCACTAACTGGAGGCCCAAATTTGAACTATTAGCATCCCTCAGCGGCTGCAGTACCTCTGGGACAAGTTGAACTTCTAACAGGGGGGCAAATAGCCTACAACAAAATTAGCACGCAGATGCACTCCCCTGGGAATGACCATGATGAAAGCATCTATCATGCACATAAATTTCAGCTCCTTTGCAAAATACGGACAAGGTATCTCAAATCATTTACCTAATCACCGAGGCAGGTTGTAACTTAAGGAGTCCCAAACTAGAGTAAATATTTAGATTAGAAGAATTACTTAAGAGTTTAGAAAAAAATAATCTCAGCAAAGCTCATCCACAATTTGAAAACCTACCACATATCTTGGGTTAAAAACATTTTGTGGCTAAAAATATCCTAAAATGTCTTTAAAAGGAATCGAAGCAAAGCAATGTGCTATGTGAGCCGAGCATGTTACGCATTGGGCTATAGACCATTTTTGCACGGCAGAGCAAATTATTAAAACTAAGAATTGCCAGAATTTCCGGGCATGAATGCAAGGTGACAAATTAGCCCCTGCTTTAATTCAATAGTAAATGCAAGACAGATTGAGGTAAACATGCTGTAAAAATTGTGCAAGTTAGGGCCCCGAGTAAAACAGGCTCGTTACTTTGTTGTGGAGGGGAAAATACTATTTAGATACATCAAATGATGGCATTACCTCTTGCATGATAGTCGCATATTCAAATTATTTTTTTCTATTATATTTCTATCTTTATTCCTGGTAGTCCTTTTTACACGTACATGTGATCATAGCTCATGTATAACCAGTCAGTCATCATACATAGTTTTGGAGGAAATTTGTAAAGCAATCATAAATTGAAATAAAACTCAGGAAGGTATCTCATTATTGCTTGCCATCTTAGGGAAATTTCCGCATAAGTTCCGACCATCCCAATAATAGATGCTTTACAAAGATAATTCACAGTATCAAACATATATTGGAATGAATAAATAATCAGTTAACTCCAAAATACCCCATCAAAAGTTATAAAACATACGAACTACCGCATTTCTCTGGTTTTCCCTTCATTGCTAGATACGTTTAATTGTTAATTTACATGCCTCCCAAGATGGCCTTCAAAGATATCATGAATGGAAAAGGTTTTATTGTTTAATAAAATGCTCTTAAAAAGTAAAAAATACTGTTTGCCAGCAAACACCCCATCCTGCATGCAACTACAAATAAACCTTCAGGTGCTACATTTAAACTTTACTTAAAGTTTATATGTAGCAAAGAGAGTTCAAAATTTACAGACGCTATTCAATTATTGATTCCCTGTCTTAATCAATTTTCTGACGTTGAACTGAAAAATATCAATGAATGGCTGAGGCATGACAGCGGATTGGGAGGACATGAGATTCTTGATGACAAAGCCATTCTGCCATTCTACCTCTCTGCCACTTCTGCCACTACAGCTGCCAGCACTGAACGCATGTGGATGACTGCGGAAGTAACTAGGACGAAACCATTGGTTCAAAGCAGATAGCTCATATAATTGCTCTGCAATCAGCAGAAACTTTGATGGAGTTTTTGGAGCAGGAATACAGCACCTCTGAATATGACATTTTCTTGGTTAGGAAAATCAGAATGGACATAAAGAAAGAAAACACAGAATTCAGAAGTTCAAAAGAAAGTGACAGATTTTTTTCAACATTGTCTGAATGATTGCAAGGATTCAGGGTTATTTGTACATTCAAAAGTATATGATTCCAGGTTGCTCTGAGAGAAACCTTCATTGTTTGTAGAGAGAAAATAATTTTTCCATATCCACTTATTACAGGAGGTAATAGAAGCAGTAAAACTATTTGGATGAAGAATCCATTGGTAAGCCTGCCACTGCAAGTGACTTTTCTTAGAGAGAGGGCTTCATAAGCACGGAGATAGGGGACTCAGAAGTCCCAAGGGACAACCATTAATGGCTGCAGACCAGACAAGTGCCTAGGTTAGTTATAGCTTGGGGTGGTGGGATCAGACTCCCAGGACCTGTCATTATAAATGTGTGTCAGCCACCTTGACGTAAGTCTCAGACATTAAGATACAAGATTTGGCCAATCTCAGATTCTTCACAAGGAGTGTACCACATTGAAATCATCAACTTAAATTCTTGCTGATTAACAAATATCTCAAGAAGATAGGTATATAAAAATGGAACATAGTGCACATCTGAAAATAAAATTCACCAACAAATGTTCCACAAATTTATGTAAGAGGTTTTATAGCAGGCAACCAAGAAACATAAATTTTAGCAGATGAAATATTTTGGAGAAGCAAATGAAAATAATGATTTCCTGATCAAGGAAATATTATTTAAGGGATATCAGTATTTCATCATAAAAAGGGTGAAAGACTAGGAGAAAGCATGGCATTGAGAGCAAGACTAAAAGTGTCATTAAATTGAAAATGAACAGATTATCAGTCACTTTCGATTTTCTGTTTGGGCTTCCCCCACCATCAGCATGAATAATCAGCACTCTACTGTTTAAGACTTAATTCATTTCTTAATTGTATTCTAGTCATCAAAATAGAATTTATGACATGACCACAACTAGCCATTATATACCATTGACAGCACAGCAAACTTCCAAACAAGGAAGATCACAATATGATGCTATGCCTCAGTCCCTGGACATTAACATGTTCAATGAATCCTAAAACCTCTACAATATGTGATCCTCTTTCACTTCCTCAATCTTCTTCACTTCAATAACTTCTGACTAAATTAAGTTAAAATATCTCAAAGTATGACAACAATCAGCCTGAAGTTAGAGAATACCAAGTAATTATGCAATGGGGTTGGGTTATTTTGGGGTTGCTGTGACATCTTCAAGCAAAAGTTACTCAGTTTCTCAAGTACTTCCAATGCACTGTGATTTTAGTAATCTAAGAGCATCCAAAACAACAGCAGACTTTATCGAAAACAATTCAGAATTTGTTTCCGGAATTCATACTACTTGATAAAGTGCTTAACACTTCCTGCAGAGAAACAAAATCCAATCGATAAATCAAAAACACCACTTACAGGATCTGATGTTGCATCATGCAAGGCACGGAAGAACTTCGCCACAGTTCCATGGGCCCTTAAGTGCATTCGGAATGCTGGTTCCATGCATTTCGCAGCAAGTGAGATTGCAGAAAGACATCTGTAAATGGATTAGGAAGAATTAATAATCAGCATCACATACAATTTCTTTGAAATACACAATACTATACCACATATCATAAAATTCACTGTTCTTTGAATATTACACAAGCTTTCACTTATACTTATGTACCTCTCAACTTTTGCAAACGTCCAAGAAATACAATACCATATGGGAATGTTTAAACTTATTTATTTATTTATTTTCACTGCCCCGAATACAGCACAATTAGGCCATTTTATGTCGGGTGAACAACAGTAACAACGGACGAGACACAGACACCCATGTCCTGGACAGATAATATTCTACCCAGGCGGGACTCGAACCCGCGACCCTCGGGTTAGCAGGCGAGGACTTGACCCCGCCGCCACTGGGGCCGACATATTATATATATTATTAGAGAATATACAGTTTTTCCTTAGTTTTTGTGGAAAAGTTTTAAACTTTATTAATAAATAAATAAACTTAAGGCCAACACAAATAAACAATGGAGTTGACACAGTATTTTCATTTACAATTCTCTCATGTCATAAACACCACACAACATAATAACCATTAACACTGGAATGACGGGACTTAGGCACTGACAAGGACAGACTTAGCCTATTAGGGCTATTTTGAGAATTCAGAATCTCACGAGGTATTAAAGGTTATGAAACGAAATCACAAAAGAGGATATGTTTTGCTTGACTTAAAATTTCTTTTTTTTATTTTAGTAACAATTAAAAAAAACTTGCATTTTACTTATTTAAGAGTATGATTTTTCTATATTGCCGGAAAAAGCGAAGAGTTTAGTCTCCTTCACGTGAAATGTCACCTAAAATGAGTCAATTTTTTTATTTGCAAAAAGGGAACATTAGGTTATAAAATTTTGAGTAACCTGGTTTATTCTGTTTATTTTTCATTTTGTTTCTTTTTGTTATCACAACAAAACAATTATTGGCTGAAACACATTGCGTCGACAATAAATATGTTAGCCAAAATGGCTACGTTCATTGTTTTGGGTAAATCCCTAATTATTTCTTAAAATTTACACAAGGTGAATTTGTGACTTCACAAAAGTAAACATCTCAAAAATAGATGAAAAGTCACGAACGGGCAAAATTTTTAAACTACATTTATGGGCACAGCAGAGGAAAGAATTTCAAAGATATCCAAAATGGCTAGGTTCATCGTTCTAGTGTTAAAGACAGCACTTATTTCCAATTGCTTTAGATTCTTTAGATCTAGCACAGTGAATCACAGGCAGAAAGGTTAACCTACATGAAGAGGAGGGCCTTGCCAGAGGAGAACCAATCAGATCAAAGCACTAACTCAAAACTCATGCACCTCACTAAAGGGTTGAAAAGGTATGTAGCAGCTTTACCAATGGCATTTAACTAAAACTAAAAGAAACTATTCCACCACTTTTAGTGCTTATCTCAAAATATAAATCAGCTCAATTCTTCAGAAATTTTTTTCAAGTGCACATATGTCTCATAATTTCACACATCAGACAACTTCCATGGTTCAAAATTGTTTCAGAAAAAGTGCATGGTTGAGAGACAAATATGTACTGAAGTACATAAATTAGTATACACATTTACCTTGTCGCCATGGGATTGGTTTCTTGAAGAGCATCCAGGATGTACTCAACATCATCATTGAACTCTTGAAATTCCCCTGATTCTTGAATTTGATGTGCCTTCTTCACATTTCTCACCACAGTATAATACTGTAAAATTAAATATTAGCAAAGTTCATTAATGGATTCAATGGTATCAGTTAATGGATCTTAAAAAATGCTTATCAATACTGATGAAGGAGTATTACGAAAATAACCCAAGGATTGCCATGAAATAACAGCATACAATATCAAGTATTGGTCTAATATCAGAGAAAAATTAATATGTTATCATGCATTTAGTGATATAATTTCCAAAATATTTAAAGCCAGGGCTAATATTAAACTACACAGAGGGTATAAAAATTTTGTTTTATTCCCCTTGTTCCTAAACTATACAATACAGCCATTATAGCAACGTAATGTCATCACTCAACTTAGATGCACGCCAGCTTCTTGTGCTGGATATATCCCTCATGAGATACATCCCTACTCAGGGTGCAAGAGAGCTATAGAGAAGAAAGGCTGACAAATAAATCATTTCCCCAAAGTAGTGACTCACTGCTTTCATGACATAAATTGCATTAAAACCTCATTATGGATCTTGTACCAGAAAAGATTAGTGAAATCAGGATTTCTTCAAAACCAGATCAAATGGGAATTCTACCAGTTTGTTGGGATCACAAATATTAATACCTAAAAAAAACTATAAAGGGCTCCTTTATACCAGTTTTCCTGCATTACAATTGCCATTTTCCAGTCTTATACCAAATCTACTTTCAGACCTCTCACTGAGAGGATTGAATAACTGATAAGTATACTGCTGATCACAAACAATCATTCAGCATTTCCAATGAGTTCCCCATTCATTCTTAAAACGATAAATAACAGGGCAGAAAAAAAAACCCTAAATAAAAGCCAAAGGAGTAAAACCTTTCAAAACCGAAAATTATTGCATTTGTAGGACTAAAAAAGGCCACAGCATCCACACATTCCGTAGTGTAAGGACGTTTGTTGGTTAGAAGGTGTTCATAATATTCCTGTAAGTTTATGGCCATATTTTCCCTACTTTGATTCCCTAAAAGAGAACAGCGTTGACAATTATAATACAGTGAAACCTGTATTAAGCGACCACCGATGGTTCTGCTGGAAAATTGTCGTTATGATGGGTGGTCGTTCGACAGGAGTTCAGTCTCTTCTTGGAGTATGTATAATGCAAATGACTAGGCAGCTGATTTGAAAAAAACTGGAAACTTGAAGCAACGGTTTGGTTCAAAACCTATACAAATGGCGTTTATTTCCTCATAATTTAGTTTCTCCTGGAAAATTTCAATGCATATTAATTCGATGTGCACATACAGTGCAACCTGAATTAAGCAACCACTGATGCTACCACTGAAAAATGGTCGTTGAGAGGGGTGGTCGCTTGATAGGAGTGGTCGTTAAGAAGGGTTTCACTGTACAATGCCTTCACAGCTGCTGTCAAATACGTGCTGCAGAAAAATTATTCTAGCATAACAGCAACATCTTAAGGCATCACAGGTGGTAGAAGCCAGTTGAAAAATTAATTATAAGGGTTTATGAATGAAAAACAAATGACCATCTAGTTCTCACATAATTCATAAGGAATTCACTTTGAATGTCAAGGTTTTGATTTGATTATTATTTGACTTACTATTCCAAGCCTGGACTTGAATCATTCTGTGAAGAATTTCCATGATGTGAAGGTGGTTCAATCATATGGCAATATACATTTGTGAGATTCTATTGCTTCTTGCAGGAATTTTTAGGTTTACATATTCAAAATTGCACACAAACTGAATCTGTAGACCAAAGTGAGCCAGAACCCAAAAATATTTATACATTGATGGGCAGCAGGGGTAAAATCAGCACCTTGGTACCTTTTGGCATATTTCTCTCCACAATTAACACCACAATTTCAGATAAACATAACTGCAGGACTGCCTAAAAACTACTGAAGACCTTGGACCCTATGTTTCTCAACTATGTATTTCTCCATCATATTGTCTTCACAACATTTAGAGATCAAAAGCAGATTAGGTGAATGATCATGATTGAAATTACTGGTTGAATATTCTTCCAAAAAAAACAGCTGTTGGATCTAGAAGCAGCACCTTACTTGTGTATCACTGAAATGCCATACATGAATGGTGCAAAAAATAAGCAAAGTACCTTACACACACACAAAAAATCAGTAGCAAGATAAGAGAGAGAAAAGACTTGCTGAGACATCCTACACACAGAAAAGGATAGGGACGATGGCTTGATAGCAATAACATGCTGTACTAAAAGTTAAGCAGCTTTTAACTCTCATACTCTGGTGTGCACATCAAAATCCATTTATAGTACCCCTAAACTTGGCAGTAGCAAAAATATTGCTTCAAAAAACAACACCTCAGAAACCTAGTTAGAAGGAAAATACAAAGCCCACACCATGAGATAAATTGAATCAAGAGAAAAAATGATACAACACTAATTGTAAAAATATCTCACCTCCTTAGCCCCTCTAGTGCACTTAACTCCCACCACAGGCTCACTAGGAGTACCGCAGTCATTTTCTCCATGTGAGTACGTTGTGACCCTAGTGAGGGCTGGGGTGGATTGTAGGCCATCAAACTCAGAAGCTTGTCCTGGCGGAGGTGACATTGGCACACCTGAGGGCATGGATGTGCTCTGGCCATCCACTGGATCAGAATCCCTTTCACCAACACCACTCCCATCAACACGTGACTGGCCCCTCACACCATCCTTGTCTTCACGCTCATCACACCACTTATGCCTATACAATGCTAGGCGCTTACTAGGCCTGTCCGAGAGGAGCCGACGGCTCTTGAATATGCTACCCTTCTTGGGAACACCACTCGTGGTGCCCACCTCACCAACCGTTCTCACCTCAGTCGTCTCTACTTGTACTTCCTCAGAACTTGCAGTGTGGTCCGTTGAAGGCGCCACAATGCATGACTCGGTGGCCAATGCCTCTGCCTCACCCGAGGACCTGAGGTTCATGTCCATCCACTCATCCGAAACAGGACCTAAACAGGACTGCTCTGGAACTACAGAAGACGTTGGACCCATTGTTTCTGAACTACAGTGTGCTTCACCAACATCATGCTGAGTTGTTTCGGGAATGAAATTTTCAGAAATTTGTCCTAAGTGCATAGAGCCCTCATCGGGAAAGGTGCTGGTGGGAGGAGTCGGAGAGCAAGAGGATGGCAATTCAGGGGAGGCTTCGTGGGATTTTGGCTCCTCTGCCCTCCAATTAAGTGGCAATTCACTCGGAGGGGAGGATGATGCATACTGATGCGAGATAGATGGTAATGTGGCCACTTCTGAGCTTTCCTCTGCCTCACATGATGAATCATCATCCTTGTCTTCAGTCTCCACCATTTCACTGTAACTTGAGATGTCCCCCATGCTCGACACATTGCCTTCCTGATCAGCATCCACAGAACTTGTCCATTCACTCACGTAATGCCTTGGACTGAACTCCCTACTCACAGAATTAACACTGGATGAGGACGCACCACCAATAACTGACCCAGAGGGGCCATTTCCACTGTAACTAGAGGGAGGGGAGACTACAGCACTTACCAACTCCTGTGTTTCACTCACAAGGTGTGATGTCCCTTTATCTTTAAATATTCTCAAACGGATTGGGGGTTTGCTAGACGTAGGAGAGGACTCAATAACTGGAGCAGCTAGATATGTAACTTCTTTTAGGGAGGACTGGGCACTGGAAACTGTATTGTGGGAGCTGCCATCATTTACACATGATGATACATCTGAGTCCCCTGTCCTTGTTGTGTCAACATCTGAGCCAGTTGCAGCAGCTCCAGGGGATACAAAAAATTTCTTGGATCCCAAGGACCGAGTATCTCTTGAGCCTTTCGAACTACCATACACACCCCGGTCAAACTTCTTCCCAGAGTACTTGTCTGAGGTTTTGTGCCCATAATTGGACTCAGCCCGACGACTGCCAGCCACATACGCAGCTGTCCTCAGGTGGAGATCATCTGTTTCCTCCTTGGCAGCTGGATATTGATCAGCATTGCGGCTCTTGAAAAACTTCCTTGGTTTACAGACAGGCTTGACAATAGGAGCTGGGCAGCCAGTCATTTGCTTATTCTGCAAGGCATCTGGGTCAGGGTCAAATAGGAATGGATCTTTGGATGGGGATGAAATTGTAGGGCTTTGACTTCCAAAATCCAAGCGCATTTTTTTATTTGTACTATTATCATCTCGGCGGCCTGAAAGTAAAAATTACACATGGGGGATTAATATGCATAAGAACTTCCTTTCCCTGAATTAGTTACAGAGATAATAAAAGTAGTTATGAGTAAAATATAATGTGTGAGCAACTCATTCTAACAAGTAGCTCTATCTACAGTCCACTGCGATGATGCTTACAGTAGTTCACATCGAGCAAACAAGCAATTCACATCCACGAAGACAACTGAGCCAAAAAAAAATTTCAAATAGCTCATTAATATATTCCATTAGGTAATTAATAACCACTAAAGTATCAAGTTCAACAGGAAGATACCTTTTAATTATTTTTCATTACCTCTCGCATACAGAGAGATAAATGAGCATTAATGAGGAGATGCTTGACCTTACTTCATGGCAAATTGAACTATTACATAGAATTCTGAGGCAATGTTAGCCAAATTTTAAGATTTCAAAATCACAGAAAAATAAAGATGACCATGATCACCAAAGTTATATGAGACTTTGATTTTCCTTAAAAGTACATCACATCAGCCAAGAACCAAGCCACAAATGATGATAGTTACATGAATAGGAAAAATGGCTGATTGATACTAAAGTTAAACTTTTAATAAAAATGCAAAGTTTCTCTGTCAGTTTGGCCTGCCTGTCTATCCACAAGTTTCCGTAAGGACCTACACATTGAGAGTTTTTTGAGATTATATTGGCTTGCAGTATTTTTCTCTAGAGTATAATAAAATGAGAAATATTGGGCGCACTATGTTGAGATAAACACCAAGCCAAATGAAGAACAATTCATGAAATTTTGTAAAGTATAATAAAAAAGATAAAGTATTCATAAAATTGCTCAAAATAATGTGCTTTTGGCAAGCCATCCCCTTTGATGACCAACAGTATTACTGAAGCCAATGCTCAAATGAATATATAGGGCACCAAAAGCATTGGGAACATTAAGTAGCTTAAATCGTAAGGGAAATATTTTAGAGAGTAGCACACTTAAGACATGCACCAGCAAGCAGTTAGGCCATGGTATTTAGTAGGTTTCAAGACGGTGTCCTCTATGGTATTACAGAAAAATCGAGACTGTAAATAGTAGACTAGAAATTACAAATGATTCCACCAAACTGAATCATAGGAAACTCATGTCATCAGGTTTTTGATACATGCACGAGTGAGAGAAAACTTGATTTTTCATCAATATCCAGACCGGAAATTTGTGTGTTACTAGAATGGTCTCTTCTCTACGGAAATTAAGATTTTTCCACATTAATACACTATTGTCCTAGAATCAAAAACTTTTGTGTGTTATAAAATGTCTATGAGTAAATGATAATTATCTTTCTATACATTAAACCAAAATCAGTCATGCATGACAGGGGGGTATGAGGGGTTACTGAACCAAGTACACTTCTTAGATGGAGACATTCAATTCAATTAGTTGAATGAAATATTATTAAACAAACAGGTAGATGGTAATACTTTGTTAGTTTAGAGTATACCATACTGGATCACAGATGACATTATAAGGGATTTGGGTCATTAGGTTTCTAACATATGTAAGAATCATAGAAAATCTGGTCCATAGGGTTATGTCCAAACAGGAGATCCAAATGCTGTAATAATGGTTTCTACTCTATGGAATTTAAATTTCTTCATGCTAAAATATTATTGCCAATGAATCACAAATTATGGAACTTACAAATTATGTACATTCTAAAATACATCCATAAGGAAATGACAGGTATCTTTCTATGCATTGAATAAAATTCCATCATACTTAATGGAGGGTTTCTCTAGTTTTATGCAAAACCAATTATACAACTCCCTTCCATTGCTTTTGGATACACTTGTTTAACTAGTTACCAGGAAACAAACTTTGACCCCAAGTAGAACCACAATGATGACAGTGTTAGGGCAATATAGTAATCTCAGGACAAGAGAGCCTCCACTGCATTAATACAACAGAGAGAGAGAGAGCATATCACTCACACAGGAATCTAAGCTCCTTCACATGCTTTGACTTTCAATCGTGTATCAAATAACAATGAAACTGTGCACTGCGTCACCTTGGCATAATTGTATCATGAATATGGTTAAAAATTTCTCAGAATAAGATGCCTCATACATGAGTTTGAGAGGCAATGCCTTGACTCCCATTCCTCCAGGCAGAGGAAGGGGGGTGCCCCATCATCAACCAGTACATGGAGAAAAGAGAGTGGCAGAGTGTCAAAGGGGATTGTGAAAGGTGCAGACTTTACCTCAGTGGTGCAGTGGTGCTGGGTGGCACCCTGGTGGGTGGCTCAAACTGCACAGGACAATATCTCAGGAATGCAAAAAGATACATAAAAACTGCCGAAGTTAGGCCCTATATAGCTTTATTATGGCACTAAGCACGGGGAGAACACATTTTCCTCCAGAAAAAATTTAAGTTTTAAGTATTAGGGGCCCATAGGGCACAGGTTTAAGATAACTAAGAGTGGCGAAACTTTATCCCATTAATTCACACTTTATATAGATCAATTTTAGAGGTGGAAAACACTTTCTATCAATTCTGAAAACGAAGCGAACCTAATGAGCAATTATTGAATGTTATAAGGGCAATGTATGATAAAAGAAAGGCAGGGTTAGAGTTAATGGACTCTTGATTGACTGGTTTGAAATAACACTCAGCATATAGAAGGGATGGAAAATTGCGCCATGGTTATTAAAAATCTTTACAGATAAACATGAGAGAGATGCATGTACGGATAACATCAGTGTATTGATCAGTGATATCAACGTGCAAGTTCTACTGTGTGCAGATAATGTAGGGCTGCTGTTTGAGAGCCCACTGGAATTACTGGAGCTCCTGGATAACTTCAATGAAGCAACAAGTATATTGGATTTAAGAAAAAATACATGTAGAACCTGGATGTAGTTTTTGATAGGAGTAATGATAAAAATTATTGCAGGAGGGTAAATGATGACGTAGTAGAACAAGCAGATGATTTGGTGTAGCAAGGACAAATTTTTGCAATAGACAGAAAGACAGATGAAGAAACAATTAGGCAAGCAAATGCCAGATGGGAAGTCTTAGGTATTACATAGAGCTTATCAATGAATAAATGTTTGTCTAATGAATCAAAAATCAAAGCACACAACAGTTTTCTCCTCTTGACATTATTAAACAGCAGCAAAACCTAGGTACATCAGGATAAGCATAAGAATCAGCTACAAGGCATGGGAATGGGGTGCATGAGTAGTGTCTACAGCAGAAGTAGAACTGATAGGGATAAAAATGAGTGCATGATGAAAGATGGTGGGTCAGATGCTCCAGTAAGCATAAAAGCAGAGAACTTTCTTGGCTTGGACACGTCAAGAGAATAGGAGTCAAACAATGAACCACATATCAATAGTAGGGACGCGCAAATAATGTGCGAATCAGGGACTTTCATTTCGAATCAAACCGAATCAATTCTCCCATAAGATATTTCGAATCAAATCGAAACGAACGTTTTTTTAAATTTTGGTAGCAAATCGAATCACCCAAAAAAATTTGTTTGCAAATTGAATTCGAATCTAAGTAAAATGCAAAAGCTTATGCCCAGTTAAAGTAACAAAGATTTTCACAATATTTTAGGGCCTTACATTAGCTTATATATCTATAGCGGCACAAAGAATAGCACAGAATAGCATGTGGTCATTTAAATTTTTGTTTCACGTGAGGAAAACATCGTCCAAACGGATGGCGCACCATTTTTGGAATGAGGGCCATGTTTGAATCTATCAGATTTGAATATTACGAATCACTCAGTTTCGACGTATCCCGATTTGCAGGCTAATCGAATCAAATTAAGCCTGATTCGAGTCAATTCCAATCGATTTTGAAGCATTTGCACAGCTCTTTCTAATAGTAAAGTGCATGGGGTGGGAGGAAAAGATAGATAAGTCATTGGTGAATATGGTCGATGAGACTGAAAAGGAGGAATGTAAGGAGGCTTAAGAATAGAAGAGCACCTTTGAAGTAATGCACAAGTATAAGAAAACCTAAAGTGCTTAATACGGAGAAGGCATTAAGGATGAAACATGAAAAGGGAGCCAGTTTTTAGGGTTTGCTACTACTTAAAATCTTTGACCCCAAAAGTAAAGAGCGTGATGTGTATTTATGTACTAGAATGAATAGTGATGCAAGAGGGGAGCATGAAGTCACACAAGTAAAGCAGTTTATTTTTCAAATAAACATCTGGATGAAAATGGGTCTTATATTAAAATCACAGATTAATCTTATAGATATCTAGCAATGAGGCACATATTAATGGAAATTTAGGATTATATCTCCACCTGTTTTCATTCACTTTTCATTCTGAAGTAATAGGCTTCTATTCAGAATGTAATAGCATCAATGCTATTTGCCAGAAATAGCATCTCGTGATGCTTTTTTCCAAAGAACAGAGTTGCAGACGCATTTTTGTGATTCTGAACGTGAGATGAGACCTGAGAATGACGCTGTATTTAGGCTACAATCTGATCACCACGCTACTATAAAGCGTCAAGCTTTCTTTGAGTAAAACAACCAGCTTATTCTTTTTCATACATTATCCAACGAGTATTCCGCAAAATATGCAGAGGTAAGTGTTCCTAAAAATATAAAAATAATAGTAGGATTGACATGTCAATACGTAAATCCAGTGAACAGAGGCCTTCCTCCTCATTAAAGTAGGCGGGGTTGTAAAGGCAGTAGGAATAGTAAAAATGTCCCAAGCTGGATGGGAAGGAAAAGTGAGCGAAGTTATTTGAAACTTAAGTTGAGGTAAGTAGAGTTGAGTGAATGAATGAAATTGCAAACCTTCCTTGACATTTCCTTTTGCTGTACCTCCCACTGAGACTGGCATTTTTTTGACCAAGGATCATTGCTTTATTTCTGCATTGCATTACTTTTCCAATCTCTCAGCCAGGGTTAACAAACTAAGGTAAAATACAAGGGAAAGGGTTGGGTTGGGTCTATTGTATCTGCCCGATCCATGCTCTAACCGCACGCTTATTGGTGGGGAAGCATGGAGATAAGAAAGGTTAGTCAACAAACGAAGAACAGTGGAAAGACGAATGGCAAAATCGTCCTTGTTTTCAGAAGTTACAAGAATTAAGCAAGACTCAAATATCCATTTCTCGTCTCCATCGGTGTACAGGAAACCTTAGCTGAAGGGTCTTCCCTTTATTAGGTCGCAGAGAGGCTATTGCCGTTGCTAAAATAGGTCGGATCATATCAAATGAAATTTAAAAAATTTTTCTTTTACCTTTAAATTTTAGGAAGCATCAAGCCCTGGCCCAACAAATGATAGTGATTCATTTACCAGGAATATATCACAGATTTGCGTCGCTCAGACAGGTTGGATTGCGTTGAATTGGATACCAAAATCATTCAATTACACAAGAGAGTTTAAATACCAATAAGTCGATTCCTAAAAAAAATATAATTATTCTTAGGTAATATAAAAGTCACTTACTAATTTGATGTTTATTTCAATGACTAATACATTTAATGTGACACATACGTAGCATCTGAGGCAATAAAATGTGTAAACCACGCAATGTAGCCCTCAAGTATATCATTTTGATGGTATAAGGGTTTTTCTTTGTCGTATAGGAGAAAATTCATTGTTGAATAGAAGATTAGCTTAAAATAAGCACAATTATGAATTCAAATTAATGTATTTATCATTCACGTCCTAATCAGCAATTAATTTTAGTCTTATCAGTATTCTGAATTGTTTCACACCTTCTCTTACTCTTTGAACAGGAAATGGAGAGTATATTGTTTGTGTTCTCTACATCATGTTCAACACTTTATCCACCTCCCTCGCTGAATTTCAATGGGTACCCTCAGCTGGTTTAATGTAGAACAAATACATAAGACCATCTCATGGATGATGAAAAAGCTACGCTGGCTGAAATCGCCACAATGTTTCACCGAAAGTTTTCCTCTCCTTTAGTAAAATCATTCCAAGAACTCCTTTGGAACACTGAGACTATTCGTCATTGAATTACAATTAGATGTTTTTTTTCCCATGAATAGCTACTCCTTGGAAGCAGTTTTACTTCAAATGTGGATTGGAATTACTCTATGCCCTATTATTCTACTGCTAGAATGCTTTAACTTCCACCCATCATCTCCACCATTGAATTCAGCCTTCATTCAATTTTTGTTTCCCGGTAGAAATTGATAGGGATCTAATACACTACTTTCCGGACAGAGACATCATTTAGCCACACCATGTTAAGACTTTGTCCCACTTTGTCACTTAATAAAAATAACTGTCCACATTGCACGAAGGCTCTGACGTGTTTTGGTAATTTTCCAAAGATAACGCCGCCTCCCACTATTAACTTGAGCTTTAAAGAATAAAAAGGATTGCCTGAGAGAACTCATGAGGCTCGGTCACTCCCATCGCTCTTTCAGTCCATGTCCTTGCCTCTAGGAAACATTCTATTCATTTGTTTCTGAAGAAAGTACCTCATGCTTAGGCTATTTGAACAAAGATCCTTCGTCATCACTGACTGGACGAGTTGTCGCCCAACATTGACTTCATCTCCCAACAAAAAATACCTCCAAATGCCTCGTCTTTGCAGAATTAGTTTGAAGTCAGAGCCCGCCTCCTTAGCCATCATTGCTTCATTTTCTACTTCCACTTACACCAAATTTTGGGCACTTAGCCACAGTAATTGTGAAAACAACTTCTGTACAAACACTTTCTGTGATATGTTTCGTGAATATTTTATCAAATCCTTCTGGAAACAGCAAATTTATTAAGCCAAAAGCAAAGAATGAGGAAAATTATTACATATTCTTAATTTATCAGAATAGGATGACATAATAACCATAAAAAGATGGGAACCAGAGATGGGCATCGTGGTATTAGAGAAAGTAGTATTCTATCATCTTGGGTGGGCATGTCTTCTCCACACCATCTAGTTGTTGCGGATGAGGCATCTTGATTTTGTCTAACTTCACACATTTGCTCCTCTTCCTGCTTCACTAATAAGCAAACAGAAGCCCAAAACCACCCAACTGAATGGAAAAAGCTCAAAAACAACACCCCTCTCCTATATGCCCACACCCAGTTGTGAAAGAAACCACAGATCATTTAAGTCACATCCCGAAGAGTAAATGTAAATTTAAATACAGAAGAGTAAATAAATGACATTGAGTTACTTTTAAGTGGATTTAGTGTGGACATTATTTGTTCCATTAATTTTAATGATTTTCGTGAGAAAAAATTGATAAACCATAACACTATCAAAATGAAGTTAGCAACCAGAAACCTTGAGCTATTAGAAAGATATGAGGATTGAAAAATGATGACTTGTTTAAATAAAATCAGTAATTATGTATTTATGTTAGTGTAGTAATCCCTTTCCATAACAAATATTTCCTGTCAAAAATTACTTTGAATAGAAATGCTCTGTTTCAATAAGATAATACAAAGAATCACAGAAAACGGCGAACCGCCAATCATCAGGCTGAATGCGACATACATTTAGTAATAGTTAATTTCCCTAGCGTAAAGAACAAACGTGCTGAAGTTGAGCACATATTTGAAAGCGCAGATATAGTGATTGGAACAGTAAGGTCGCTTTTAGCTTTTAGATATTAGCAATAGCTAAGTATTTCCGATAGGATATAAAATCTTTAGATGGGATAGACCAGATGGGACTGATGGTGGAGTATTTTTAGCAGTTAAATCATATTTGAATAGTTCCGAACACAAATTAGACAACAATGAAATAGAGAGCATATGGTGTACTATTAAGCAACAAAGAAATAGAAATTTACATATATTTTCATTTTACAGACCACCAGATCCCAAAATAGACATAATGTACAAATTAGAACGTCAGTTATCATCATTTACCTCGAGATAACAAAAGTGTAATCATTATCGGTGGAGATTTCAACCTCCCGGCTATGAATTGGAAAACCAATAGCGTTGAAACAAGTTCAAGGAAGCGTCATATAAGTGAGGCTTTACTTAATATACTTCCACACCACTCTCTTACTCAAGTTGTAAACAAACCTACGAGAGGTAATAAAACATCAGATCTTTTAGCTGTTATTCACTCTACTATTATTAAACACATCGATATCCTCAATGGCATAAGTGATCATAAAGTAATATTTATGACTTTGAAAACAACGGTAGAGTCCTCTGTAAAATCTAAATGGAAAGTCTACTTATTTGAAAAATACAATTACATAAAATTTGGAGAGATGTTAGAAGCCTCATTCACAAAATTTGTAGTCACAATGAAGGACAAGAGCTCCGAAGTATCATGGAGATATTTTTTGGAAAAAATACGTACAGGAATCGATAAATATATCCCTCACAAATTCAAACAAGATAGTAAAGAACCTCGTTGGTATAACCACGAAGTACAGCGAGAGACAAAGGCAATTAGACAACCTATATAAAAATTCTATTAAGTCCTGTAACAAAACAATGGAACTTGCAGAGAGAGAAATTTACGTTGCCCAATGCTCAAAAACGAAGAAAATCATGCGCACCAGTTTACGATACTTCAAGAAAAAAAATCCTAGGTAAATTACTATATGAAAACCCCAAGTCATTCTGGTCATACGCGAGAGAGCTCTAGGGTAAATCTTCTACAGTAGAGACCTTATTGAATACAAACAGCAAAATGGTCACCAACAGTATCGATAAAGCGAACTTAGTAAACCACTACTTCGAAAGTGTATTCACTAAAGATGACAAAATACACCATTTAGACTTTCCGGGCATTATCGAACCAATGGCAGACATAACAATTAAGCATGATGGAATTATTAAACAAATGTGTTTGATTAAAAGTAATGAGTCCCCAGGTCCAGAAGGAATACCTGCATGTGTGCTCAAGGAGTTACCACCACAGATAGCACCATTCTTAGAAATCATATTTAGCAAATCATAATATGAAGACAAGGAGCCCCAAGACTGGAAAATAGCCAATGTCACACCGATATTTAAAAAAGGAAATAGAAGTGACCCAGGAAATTATAGGCCTTTATCATTAACATCGCTTTTATGCAAGACCCTCGAACACATTGCCGTTAGCAATATTATGGCATTCCTGGATAATCATAACCTCTTACACAGCAGTCAGCATGGCTTCCGTAAGGGCAGGTCCTGTTAAACACAGCTTGCGCTCTTCCTTCATGATATCCTAAAATCAGGTGAATCGAATAAGCAAATCGACGCGATATTCCTTGATTTTAAGAAGGCATTTGACAAGGTTCCTCACAAAAACTCATTTATAAATTGTATTCATGCAGAGTTAATGAAAAAAATAGTGAACTGGATAAGGGACTTTCTCAGTGATCAAAAACAAAAAGTAGTTATTGATGGTTTTAGCTCTGATATGGTCGAAGTCACATCCGGTATTCCTCAAGGAAGCGTGATTGGCCTTCTTTTATTCATTATTTATATCAATGATCTATGTTCTCACAGTAAATTCAGATTATTTGCAGACGATATAGAAATCTACCATGAATTAAGCGAAGATGTGGACTTTGAAGTTCTGTCATCTGACATTAACAATGTTCATTCGTGGTGCCAGGAGTGGGGTTTAGAACTAAATATTAGGTAATGCACCACAGTTCACTTCCTGCAAAGTCATCACACAAAAGCTACACCTACACCGTGGGTGGAGTAAACATAAAATCTTCAAATACAGTAAAATATCTTGGAATTACCTTAACTTCAGATATATTGCAGGGAACACACATACAAAACATATGTGGCACAGCATTAAAGAAATTAGGTTTTGTTAAGCATTTAATAGGAAGGTCCTCGGATGAAAAATTAAAGAGAGATGCTACTTCGCTCTGGTTAGGCCATGCCTCGAATACGCCGCGAGCATTTGAGACCCTGGTCATAAAGATTTAACAAAAAAAATAATGAAATACAAATATAAGCAGCACGCTTAGTTAAAAACTGCTACGAACGGACATATAGTGTTAAACAGCTGTAAGAGGGATTAAGGTGGGAGCCCCTAGAGACTCAGAGGCTGCACACTAGGCTTAGGCTGCTTGAGAAATTCAGAACTGGTGTATTTCTGAGTGACACAATATTATCATGACGCCCCACTACATTCCTAGGTCTGACAGATGCGATAAAATAAGAGAGATACTCTGCCAAACAGATAGGTACAAAAACTCATTCTTTCCGTGCACAATAAGTGCCACCATAGAAACCGAGCTCCTCCAAATACACTCCCATAGGACATGTCACCATTTCACCTCCAAAACTTTTACATCCTTACATGACTGGCGACCTAACACCCCATGCCACACACCCAAGTGGGGGCTTGCGGGGTAGTATGTAGATGTAGATGAATAAGAGGTAAAGTTGTTGGCCTCCTTTGCTGTACTCCTTTCTTTAAGAGCAGGAAAGGAACATAACCGATCCTCAAAGCTGACATCACTGTAACCCTACATAAGCAACCATTTTCAATTTTACTCATTGTTATCTAGATGATAGCAGTGAAATTGAACTTAGGGAGGATGGCCACTGAATAATTAAGATTTTTCAGACACCACTATAGAATTCCGAGAGGTCAAGTAAATCAAAAGAATCGGTGAATTTAAGAGCAGAATAAACATACAAATGACTTTACCCTTCCTTAACTACTTCTTCCCAGAGTGACACATGAGAAATAAAGGCAGAAAACATGTGATTCAAACCCCAGTGGCCAATGCTCTGTTTTCCCAATGCAATGTTAATAACAAACAATTTAAGACTGTAGAAATTTAAGAGATAATATTGGAAAGCTGCCTGAGGAAATTATTTCCATCGGGTTCTTACCTCTCAACACTAGTTTTTTTTGGAATAATAATGCAGAAGTTTGCTGTCTACCATAAGCCCATGAGAGGAAGCAAAGTTGGTCAAGTCTTAACATTTTGTGGCCAATAAATGTCTCTATCTAGCTAACAGTATGATTTATCCCCAGTAATTTCTACCGAGAGACTAAAATTGAGTGAAGGATGAATTCTATGGCTAAGTGGATGGAAGTCAGTTTAAAAGCATTATCACAGTAGAAAAATTGGGCATAGAGATATTCAAGTCACATTTAAAATAAATACTGTTTCTAAGAGGGACCTTTAAAGCTATTTGTGGTGAAAAATATCAAATTAAAAATCAAAGACACATAGTAGCATTGTTCCAATCATGGTGGAGGAAATTTGTGCGATACCAACTACGCAAAGTAAAATATTATGATTTGTTTAAAAATCGAATCGCAGTCTGGGCAACGAATTTTTCTCTTGGAGAAGATGGCATTCTGAGAAGTCAATTGCATCTTCAAATTCCTCTTATTTGTGTAACTTTGTAGCATGTAGGTTTAAATTAACACGTAAATATATTTCTTAAAATGTGCTTCGTGAACTTTCATTATGCATTCACTGGAAAAGTAACAACATGAAGGGAAAATTTGTAAAATTGAATCAGTTACCGAAAAAACTAAGCAACTTACCTCTGGATCAATCATGGCACGTAAGTGACCATGGAGATTTCGTAACCACAAGGAATTTCATAAAACAAAAACACGTCAACTCTGCAAATAATTTAAATGTTTATAAATAAGCATATAATATAATTACTCAAACCAAACAGAAAGAGCAATGGGGATGAAGACGAAGGATGAAGACATCAAGTCTTGGAGCGACTGAAACGAGCCATCGTCCTTTCATTCTCGCCCAGACAAGTGAACATAAGCCTAGACCCTCCCCTCCCACAATCAGGGGCGCAACAACAGGAGGGGGGCAGGGAGGGCATTGCCCCCCAAGCACGATTGTGGGGGGCCTAGCCCCCCCCCCAAAAATCAGAGGTTGTGGCTCACTTTTTAATGGACACTGCCCAATTTGCAAAATTATTTGCGCCTTCATCCCTTAGTGGTTTGAAATTTGCACTCTCTCAGACCCACTTGGGTGAAAATTTATTTGCAGACTCTCCCCCCCCCCTCACCCCCGCTTCCCACCCTCACTTTAGCTAGCTTATACAGATTTGGCAATGAGTTTGCCCCCCGCCCCCAATCGTTAGAAAAATCCCTCCTGGCCTGGGTCCTCCCCCACTTCAACCTTTATTAGGTCAAAATTTTCCCTCAGTGCGTCTTCGCCCTCGCCAACCGTAGGAAGGAAGGCCTTTATTCCACTCCGTATCTTTATTGCTTTCCTGGGCAGGGGGCATGGTTCAACAGTGTTGTCACATCCACACCAACTCAGTACTTCAAAATTTTTCGACTCTGAGGTGGTAAGTTTTTTTGGACAGGAGTATTCTTTCAGGGAGTACATAAGTAAGGTTATCATCTCTGCTACCTTTCTGAGGGCTTCTGCTCTCTCTATTGTGTATAATTTATTTTTTCTTATATTTTTCCCTCACTCAGGCCTGGCCAGGTCAATGCTCACTCAGAGCAAATTGGAAGGAAATCACAGTGTCTCAATGCTGACAAAAAACATTCAGACGAAATGATAATAGTTGCCCAACAGGGTGGATTGGAAATTGTAAATTAGCCCACTTTTATACGGTAAAAACTCAATAATACAAGGCACAAAAATACAAAGTTTCAATTTTAAGAAGCAAAACTTTCAGTCCCAATGGATAACCTAAGCTAAATACATGGGGGTAATTGAAAATACTAAGTTTCAAAAATAGGAAATTTTCGAAATTACTATCCATGGACCCAGTCCCCACAGAGAAACTGAGTTTGTTTCTCAAACCTTGGGGGAAATTGCATCAGTAAAGCTCTCTATTTGCCGACGTACACACCTAATTAGCTGTCCCTGCGACTGACATAATTTGGCATTTAAAATGGATTATTTCAAATTTTGAAACAGATGACCAATCCAGGGGAGTGTCTCAACAATATAACATTATAATGAATAAGATCTGTTATCAACCGCTAAGACACTTCCACCTGAAGAAGCCATTGACCGCGAATATCATCCTATGAAGTATAGTTCATCGCATTAGTAAACCAGAAAACTGAAATCCTTAAAATAAAATCACAACGGAAGCCTTCTCTTTAACTCAATTCCAAGATGCTGATGGGGTAACTTCATCAAATTTTGCTGGAACCAACTTTCATCCATGAATTACTACAGTGAATTCATTGAGTAACCAGGCCTTGATACATTACATTTGATCTATCATCACTGCTATCCCTGGTTTCTTCAAGATAAATGACCAATTGGATCAGATTTCATTGTTATGTCATCAGTACCTTTGAGTCGTAGTCATTTTAATACACAGATAAGATGCATTATGGACATGAATTGGATCCTGATGCACTCTATTTCAAAATCACCGGACATATAGAAGGATCTAAGCATGGAAATGTTATTCTGTGAGAAACTCATCGTTTTTATCAGGATTTAACCACAGAGAGGAGTTAGGTTTCAGCCTCAGCTGCGACAGATATTTTCCATGACCCCTACCTCTTCCTAAGTTCCCCTTGAATTAATTTTACAAAGTTACGCTTCAATCAGTTAATCTTATTTATTTTACATGTTTTATGCCACCCACCACAGTCAAGTATAGAAGGCATAAGTCACAGAAGGGAAAGGAAATAACTAAATAATGGAGAGTGCTGGATCTGGAATATCTCTGCAATGCCCATTTAGGATGAAGTTTCTCTTTCACACTATTGTGAATAAAAAGTTCCGAAAATTGTGGAGTGATTTGGATATCACTTTTTCAATAAGAAGTATTTCATTAGCTTCTATGTTTTAGCTTACCGAAGTTGGCATGTAAGGATGCCATTGGATAAAATGGCATTCAGCATCACACCCACGACGCGAAGAGATTATGGATAAAATGATAAAAAAATTGTTTAATTTATTTGCTGGATTACTGTTTTACAGAATAGATCTATAAGCACGAATCGTTGAAGTGAAAAGGAACTTGGTCATGAGTTAATGTTTCTTCCTTGAACTTCAATGACCGGTGAAGCCATTTGGCTTGGAACAAAATAATATTTCTTCCCAAGTTTGTATATCCTGAAGGTGACGAGGAAGAAACCACAAATAATGAACTGTGAAGGATTTTTCAAATGGACTGAGTCCTTTGCTCATTTTACCTATGAGAAAGTGATAACGAAAGGGTGATTGGAAGCGCGGTCAGACCAGCTTAACTGTGCATGTTAGAAACAAATGCCACTTTTAAACGCCCATACCTGTTGCAGTTCCTGATTAGTCACAGATTAAGAAAGCTAGTTTCATACAAAATGCAGAACTTGCTTTATGTACATCTTCAAAACTGGGCGTAAATTTTGCAAAGAAAATGGTTGCCAACTAAAAATCATTTGAATATGGAACCAAGGGGTGATAGTTATTTCACGAACACTTGAGTTATATATCTTATGATAGAAAGGCATTACTTTGGATGCTTTCACAAGTAACGATGATAAATCTTTTTCAAATGTATCCAAAGACCAGAAAAGTCAGGAAGGAGGGGAGAAATATTTTTCGCGATTTATTAAAAAGGTTCGAAAATACGAAGTGCTGATTTTTCGAACCTGCCAACTTTGTATTATTGAGTTGCTACTGTATTTATCAGAGTAAATGACTGGGAACATTAAGGAGGGGTGAGTCAGTTCAGTTCTCTTGTTTACTTTTTCAGGAGAAACTTGTGTTTAGAGATTTACCCAGCACTTTCCTGAGGATTCAGTTTAGGTCCATTCTATTAACATACTTATGCCATCCTATTGGTTCCTATTGTTACAAGAGGCTATTGCTGGAATTTTTCTCAGGTTTTATTGTTTTACGTCCGATTTCTTACATTTTTTTCAGGCTCTTCTAAAAAACTTCATCCCTGTGTGCACCAGCTATTTTTTATTTCAGTGTTTATGCAATTAGAAAAGGCCTAGTTACAGAATAAGGACATACATTATCTTATTACCCAAATATACACCAAGCCAATCCATTTATTGCATTAATGGAGAGATGATCAGGAATCATCTTTCTCTATGTTGGAAAACTTACTCATCAAATATACAGAATAAAGGTAAGTAGCCAGCGTGAACTGCTCACTAAAGAAGTGCACCTCACAGGCTATGAATTACATAAGGAGATACCTAGCTCTTGCCTGTAAGCTGCTGATAATGCTGATGATGTCCCATTTAAGGCATGTTATATAGTTATCCAGGCATCACCCTCAAACTTCAATGACTCAGAAAATAAATCAATAATCTAGTGTTTTGACAAAAAAATCTAAAAGAAATAATTGAATCAAAATGGAAAGTTTTATAGCTTTTAACAAGTCTCATGAGTTTTTTGCTGGAAAACTTGCATTACCAGCCAAGTGGCAGAACAAAAAGCAACAATGCAAAAAAGCAGCAATACATATAAGGTTGGAAGTAATGGAAATGTGAGGTCATCCCATTGAGGAAGATAAAACTGATGGAAAGAATTACAAGTAAAGAACTACAAAGAGTAGGGTAGATATATTGTACAATGAAAACTTTCTAAAGCTTAAGAGAGGAAGATCAAGAATGGAATACATGACACACATTATGAGAGACATTTACCCCTCTGGAGTCAGAAGTTAACAGCCCAACAACTATAATGTGTAAGAGCTATGATGCCTCTGTTTCCTTCAATGCTAGCTAAAATGCATGGATCAGCATTATATATCACTTTCTTCATTTTCTCCATTCTTCCTCACAGTACAGCATTGAATGAAAATGCAGAAAGTTTATCTACACTTACTTGAAATCAACTTATTATACATATGTATTAAATAAATATTCATTTTATCTAGATCTGACTAAGCAACCAAAGCTAAACAGATATTTATATTTCTGGTGTTCTTTCTAGGATGACTAGATCTAAGCATGGGTCATTTGCAGCTAAAACCACTGGGCTATCTGGGCTGGGATACAAAGTATCACAACCATACCTTGTGATCTCATATTTGAACATTTCATGCTCAAAAATGAAGCCACAGGGAGTTAGTTAAGTAATAAATACATCATACGTATGAAGAGAGAATTGTCAGTGACTGGTGAAGACACTTCCTACCCATGGTTGGAAAAATATTGATACCTTAAATTATTTATGACATTCTTATACCTGAACCATATAAAATAAGAGAATTTGGATGTTGCTGGGAATGGAATTGACAGAAATTGTGGTGCTGATGATGACACACTAACAGCTTGGACAATTTCCAATTATTCGCATGTGATAAAGTTATTTTACCTTAAGGAGTAGGAGCAGAATCAGATGACAAGACTCACTGAGAAACTTTCAAAATAATCACATGCACCTTGAAAAAAGTGACCAGATATGGGTATGAAATGTTAAACATAAAATGCTACAGATTCTTACTTGACAGTGACCTGAGAGATGCTAATGGAATAGCCATGGGCAAATATAAACCATAAATGTTGTTTTGAAGTCCACAGTTTTCCTTCCTTAACCAATCAACTAATAAATATCTGAATGAAGCCTTATATAGCATGACGATTGCCAGCAAGGCTGCCTGGCAATCCACATCCACAGACATCTACATTCACCAGCAATACACTAATCATAATTTCATTAAACACACATTATTTCAGGTCTTCTCAGGATGCGGACTAAAATCATAATAAAAAATAGCTGAGGCAACGCAGCAGCAAAAAAATATATAACCCTTTAGAACACCAATATATTAATGGCAAAGTACATCATAATGTAAGAGCTAACCAAGTTGACAGCAGTATTAAAAATGACAGCTTCTACCTTTCTATGTACAGCCTCATCTTGTGATAGTTACATATACACTATGAAATAAATTTTCAACAGTAGTTTAACCAGAAAAATTCTCACAAAATCACAAATGCAGAACATCTCATTTCCAAAATAAAGGAGAAAAACTGGTAGTGGCACACTACCAAAAATCAAAACAACCACTCCCATTAGATTATTGACAATATATCCTCACAGACACAAAATAATATGTCTTGATTGATTCCATGAGGTGAAGTAAAGATTGATTCAAATTTACGAGAACACATTTTCCTCAGCCATTCTTCATTCAGCATTAGGAGCTGTACACTAATCAATGGTATCAGGGTTGTTTCCTCAAGCAAGCCATCAACAATTAACACAAACTTAAAACCACTATTGCCATTTTCTACAGAACCAGAACACAAAGAATGCTGCAACTAAAACTACCTACAACCTATCCAGACTCACAACCCCCTCGTAAAAAGGAACCTTCAAGAGAATGTTAAATACCTTCAAAATTTATATTATTACAATGAATTTGCAAAAACAGATACAGGAGGCCCTGGTCTATACTTTGCATAGCATTCCTTAAATCAGTGACAAAAAGTAGAATGTCAGAAAGAGAATCACCTTTCATACTATGTTACAACTAAAGAACATTATAGGTAACTTCAAAAAGGTCGATCATAACAATGCAAATGAGAGAGAGTCTCAGTATTTGGCCTGCTGTAATAGCAAGACAACAAAAACCAAAATTTCCTAGGAGGGGTTTCACTGAATAACTCAATACTTTTGGGTTACGTAAGATACCTACATCATTCTTCCCTCCCAATTATTCAATAAGTGCATCAATACAGAATGTGTTTAGCAGAAAAAATAAATAATAAAAAGAGGTCATAATCCAAGAGAGTTATTACATTAAGTTAGCTGCTACATTTTGACAATTTTATTGGCACCAAGCAATTAACTTCCTACTTAAGCATAAGACATGCTAGTCTATGCATAATACATTCTTTAAATAAGGGAAATAAAGTTGCCACGAAGATAAATAAGATCAAATCAGGTAAAAATTATGCACTTATGTAGAGGGTGGATAGTTTCCACCTGACATAGGCCAACAAGCAGCCAATTTCCACTAACAACAAATAATTTTTGATAATGGCATCCTATCCTCAAAGTAACCACCTAAAACACAATCCCAATCTACTGGCTATGATGAAATATGGTTCGCAAAACATACACTAGCCTTGCAACCACGCACTGTAATATCAGGTTTAACACATACATTCACCAACATATTACAAACTATGGCTTAAATTAAAAGGTGGAAGACGTTGAGTAGGAAACTGTTCAAGACATTTGAATACTTATGAGAAATTTTAGCCTTTCTATAAGTTCAATAAACCCTAGCTCATGTAATCATATCAAGACACAGCATCCCATACAGTTACTTCAATAATCTCTCTCCTAAATATGACATACGAATATTATAAAAAAATTAACATTTTTGGAATAAAAATGCAATAAAAGATGAATAACAAAAGATTTCAGTCTTTTCAAGACACAAAACTAAATGCAGGTGACGAAAATGACTGAATGTTACAATTTTTCAACTGAAAATGCAACATCCATTGGTGGTAACTTTAAAAATTAAAGATCAACCGACAACCAACACATAAAAATGTTCTCACCATTTATGTTTGTGCTCCTGATTGAAGTGAATGAGGTAATGCCCCATCTGCCAACGGTTCCAGCTGATTTTGCAGCAGAAGGTCGATTGCTATTTTCTTTGAACAGTTTTTCAAACTGTATTCCAGACGACGAGGTCCGTTTCCCATACACCTTCGAATATTTTCCGGACATGATCACTTAAACTTAGAATCTTGATTATACACCTGCAAAGGCAATAACCACAATGAGCAGGTCACATTCACATTATATTTACTCAATGGACGATCACAAGCACTGAGCAGTACGGTAATACAAATAAGTATAACTGTCCAAATAGTTTTAAATCGTCAGAATATAATATAGAAATGTTTTAAGGATTTAAATCCTAGATTAAGTGCCAACTTCTGCAAGGCAGTCAATGTTGCGCGCAAACCATATAAATATATCACTTCCTAAATCTATACAGACGAACGAGGACAGTTATCGAAGTAAATATTAGAGAAAGATCAACGAGGGAGCATATTCTGCATTAAAAACGAGATTAAATTCTCCGTTTCCGAAAAATAGCCAAATATTCTACCTAAGGGCACTCGTCTGCTAGGCCGTAGGATGAGAAGGAGGAATGGGTTTAATTCTCGTATTCGAATTTGTCAGTAACAATAAACACTTTCACGACAATGAAAGCCACTTCTTATTAGACGTTCTTGAATAGAATCAACGCTTACCACGTGTTCAATAATTAGATTCCTAAACACTTAACTCATCATAACGATCAATTCACACGCACGGACACACCAAACGCCATGTTTGAAAATGGATAAACTAACATAGGCATCGTAAAAAATGGCACCATATATTGGAACTACAAAAGACTATCTTCAATAACAATAGATCTGATAAATTGTAAATCCATTGCATACATCGCCTCATCAAACTGCTAAGCGACTCATTTCGTTACATCTGTAATTTAGCCAAATACTGCATCCCATATCATTAGGCTTCCCCACTACACAAGCCAGCTGGTACTACTGTCATCTTGCGCGGTTGCACAAACTAGTAAATAGTGCCGGGAAGGTTAGTCAAGCCAATAACCATCAACAATCACTGACTAAAATAAACTAAACTTTAAACCCGTATGATGACACAGAGAAACTGTTTACAAATATGAGAAATATTAAAAGCAGCAATCACTTCCGCGAGAAAACACGAGATGCTACAGTAACTTGTCAAGTGAATCAACTTATTAATATTGGTAGTTTGGCAACTCGGAACTATTCTATAAAACTACTGCAATTCCCAATTGAGCATTAACAGCAATCCATGTAGGAATTCATATGTGATACAAGTATAACGCACCCCGAATTCAACTAATATATGGTTGTATAAATATCCATTATCATAACTAGCAGTCGAAATTCCACGCACATATTCTAAATACAGCTAGAGCACCAATTCATTCTAATACTCTAATTATCAAGCAACTGCTACAAAAATTTACCACAAACTCGATAGTAGATTTAGTGCAATTTATTGCATTTCTTCTCTCACATGGACAAAAACTGGATCTCACACGCCATGCTTCAACAGGGAGAACAAAACAAACCTTCGACGAACACTAATAATGGCAGGGAATGTCTATTGATGACCACTGTTAAACAATTAACTTTAAGATTTTGTCTTCATACGTCATTTGTTATCATAAATTCATTGAAAGTAAACAAATGCCGCCTAAAGTGTGTAACAAATTTAATAACAAAAACATTCAGAATATATTCATTTTACATAACTTGGGATGGTGTAGTTCGGATTTTTGAGAAATAAAATACACAAAGCATTTGTAAAAGTTTCAAATTTATCTAAAATTGTTTTTTTGGGGACGTAAAAGGGCACGCAATTTAACTTTCGCTTGTTCGGATATACGGAGGTACGGAAGTGGAGGAGGTGGAAGTGAATGTGTGCAGACGATCAGTGTGCGGCTTCTCTAGTCCGTCAAACCAAGCAATTTCACGTAATTAAAATGATTCTTATCAAAGTTTGGTTTGTCACCGTAATTTTTGGATTCGCTCTACTTAGGAGTAATTTGGCGCATAACAAATACTCGGAACAAGCGAATGAGCATTGGAAAAATCCTGTTGATGTGGACTTGGACTTCAAAACTCTTGATAGACCATTTAGAATGGCCAAGCTTAATATGCTGTGGTCCAAAGCTCAACATGTAAGAATAATCAATTAAATTATACCTTTTACTCTCTATATTGATTTACGTGTCGTATGTCTGCTTCTAGGCCTCTTGAATTCACTCTGGAAAAGAGGCCTTCGCTTGGTTGCTCTGTTGAAATTGACTCGTCGTGCTCACTGTGTATGTCATTTTGTGTGTTCCTTTCATGAGTGCTTACTTTGCATCTTCGATTTTCATACAGATTTTTTTGCTCGTTTCTTAATGTTTGAACTCTATCCAGGATATTCGACGGGCTAGTCCTGTGAGGGTTTCGCCATCTCGTGACCATTTTTGTCCTTAAAAACCTTGGTCAGTTCTACGTCAGTCACACCTTAAACTTAAGATTTTCATCAGTGGTATTATTCTTTATTATGTCCGCCTCATGTTATAAAACTGGTAATGAATCTTTCAGTGCTTTTTTGGGACACCATTCATTCATGTTCTATCGATAAACACTCTTGTTTTTGTCAACGACGACACAAAGTTGCCCGCATTTCGATTTTATTTTGTTGCTCTCCTGGAAAAAAGTGATGTTTGTGTAAGGTTTCTACGAAGTATGATTTGGCTCCTTTGTCTTTTGTCAATTTTTATTTCTCTCTTTGGATGTCATTCTTGTATGCCAATTTAAATCTTAGTATCATTGTCTGTTGTCCTTGAAAGGGTAGCTACTTCTAGGTTAGATAGATAATGCTATTCTTGTATCAATTGTACTCTTTGACGGTTTGGTATTACTTCAGTTTGCATTTATCCTCAATGCCAGCCTTTATTTACCCCAAGTTGCTATACTGTCTTAATGTTTCAGCCTAACTGGGCATTTCTCAAAGTCCCCAGCAATACGTGCTTAGGTTATTGAGGAATTGTGGGGCCGTTGTATTGATACTATTGTTTTTATTACTTTGCTCATACTGTGGATGCCATTAAGATGACATTGACTTATCCTAGAGGGCTTGTTCGGGTCGACCATTAGGCTGAGAAGTGAAGGCATTCCACTCTTACCCTTGATTCTACTTCTTTAGCCTAGCCTGCAATCTTTTGCAGAATGTCATTATCATCTTAATATTATTCTAATCCTCACATAATGGCTGCAAATCATATATATAACAAAAACTTTGTCTCTGAGTGACAACTTTATTATTGTATTTATGGATTGACGCAGAACACAAACAAAAGAACATTAACAAGAAGTCAGAAATTTTGGTGGGTCACACACCATCATCAGTGATAGGAGAATGAAAAATGAGGAAGATAACTTGTAAAGGAGAGGTGGCGAAGGGAAGGAACAGGTAGTAAAGGAGCTAAGATGAGAGGAAGAGGAGTTGCTATTGACCAAGTCTGTAAGAAATGATACCGAGTATGTAGATGGAGAGGAAGAGTTAAAGACATTAATTATTTAATTACTATAATTTTTAGGAATTTTTTGGGGAGTCTGTCTGTGATGAGAAATAAATGTGTCGTGCATCTTGGCCAGTTACAATGGGTAGCTGGAGCTTTAGAAGTGCTGAATGATTTGGTAGGAGGTTTATTGACCTTAAATAAAACAGGTTTGAGGGACGTTTGTAGACAACAGAGGGACATTTAGGGATTGAATTAGTGATGTAGGATTGCTTGAAATGATAGAGAAATAATTCCTTGAGATGTTTTAGGGACTGCATGCTTGGGGAGAAGGTCGTGCAAATAGAAATGTTGTTAAACTTTGGATAGGACATTGATTTAGGTTGGTAAGGTTTTCTAAGGACTTTTTTTTACATAAAAGGGATTCTGAGTAGCCCCTTTGGAGAAAAGACTGCTGTAGGTTAGATAGGAAGTGATCGAGGGACTCCAGGATATTGCATATTTGATGATCTGTGCTTGAAAGTGAGTATGTGAGGGTATGTTTGGTATGAGAGGGATACAACTGCTATAGTGAAGGAATTAAGGCCGCTTTACACTACATTTCTTTGTACGAACAAATGTATAAATTCCCTCATGAAGAAAATTGTGCCGCGTAAAGTAGCAAATTGTATGATTGTCTAATGACTGAACGGGAAATAGAACCTGCTTTATTTCCATACATTTTCTTGTATAATCAGCGATAAATTCGTTTGGACAATAAAATGTACCATGCAAAGCACCCCTTACTGTTTATTTGTTGGTTTAATATGAAAACAGAGAATGAATGTAAGGTTGGATAAATAATCGTCAACATCGAGAAACGTTAAATGGGTGGAAGACATATTTGAGGTGAAAGACACATGAGAATGCATTAAGAGATGAAATGAAAGAGTCAAGGGAATCAGTATCATGTGCCCATAGTAGGAATATATAATCCCCATATATTTCCCAGAGCCACAGAAGAGGTTTTAAAAGGTTTTGGGAGAGGAAACTCTCTTCGAGAAGACAGGGGAAAATATTACCATTTGAAGGACAAAATCGACTTTCCATGGCACAGCCCTTGGTTTTGAGGTAGTGAAGGTCATTGTAAGGGAAGGCATTGTGGGTGAGAATGAATTTGGAGAGTTCTAAATGAGATTCAGTGCTAGGTGTATGAGGAGTAGGGCATTGGCTAAGAGAATGCCGGATGGAACAGAGACCTTTTGAAGTAAAATGAACCCAAAAATATGATTGAAGTTAACGCTATGTTATCTTTTATGTTAAGATCAGTTCAAGCATCTTTCTACTCTCAGGAACTGTGGAAATTGACTTGCAATGTCAATTACAGTGCAATAATAATAATAGGGGAAAATTCTTGAAGGCTCATCACAATTACCTCTCTGGATTCCTCTATTTTTCAATAAAATCTTTTAGTATACACACCCATGTAATTGATTTATTTTCATATGCATTATTGTATCTAATTGATCGCTGGGTTCTGACAGCCATTTTAAACATTTTAATATTCCAGAGATTAACTTCACCCAAGCTAAAGTCACTATTTGGTGAATTAAAAATTCATGATAAAGAGGAAATAACATGGAAAAGGCTTAGAGCAGAAGGGAAGGATAAAGATGGTACTCATGAAGGAGATTTGAGGAAAAAGTTGATTGGTAAGTAGAGTTAAACTTTTTTGGCATTTACATTTTTTATAGCTTCCTCAGTCCACCCAGTTATCCTCCACACTTTTCATTCCTCTATCATATACAGTAAAGTCTTTACAGTGGAAGTAATATGAAAATACACAATGTTTTTCCATTTCACTAATAACTGTACTGTACATATCCATGCTTTATCATAATTTTTGTTTTACGACCCTTGAATGACCCTTTAACTAATTTAAATTAAGGAATCTAGAGTATTCTAATTTTCTTCTTTAATAACAGAAGATGATTTATTCCCAGATTCCTTTTTATGTACGTTATTTTTCATTTTTATATCCATCCAGCATATGCGCAAATCATGTCATGATGTTACCATATTCTCCAAATGAATTTTATGAAAATTTTCGCAGCGACTCATGTTTTTATCACATTTGACAAATTTAATTTGGATGAATCAGATCAAAATATCAAATTATGTTGGGTTTGTATTCAACATATCTTTAAATCTAATCTGTGGGAAAATACTCAGGAGGTCATTGTTTTGTTGGCTGGGTAAAGCCTGATTCATGCCATTTTAAGGCTACAGCACTGTCATCAAGATGCAGATTTATGTGATAAAAAAGTTAGCTAATTTTTGGAACTATTCTTTAATGCTTTTGCAAAGTTGTATGCCTTTTTCGTCAGGTACATTAATTGCCCCTGTGAGTGGGACAATCTTTATGCTGCCTTAGCATAGAGGGTTTCTTGCAGTGCTATATGGCTGTTAAAATTAGGGATGAGTCGATTCCACTTTTTTTCGATATACCAGTAGTGTACGACTATTATTTAAATTCAAGTATTGGCTGAAATAAAATAACAAAGACAATTAAGTCGTTCAAAAAGTATATTTATTAACAAATAGCAAATATATCCTCAGCTATTGCGGTAGATAAAAAGTACAAATTGATAGCCTGCACTCAAAATTACTGAGACAAATATGATGTGATAAATGAACTTTGATTTGAATATTTATCTATCTGGAATCGACTTTAGATGATTGATTCTCGATACCAATTTTAATCCTGAGAATTGACATTTGGATTCAACTCATCTTTAATTAAAATATCATCATGATAAAAGATTAAGACATTAATAAAAAAGTCAAAGAAAGACTTAGAGATTACAATGAAGACAAAATGAGAGGACTATTGTAAAGAGTGCTATAAAAACTAAAATTTGTAATCACATGCAATTAAATAATCATTGGAAAAATGATTAGCAAATTTGGATTTAAAAAATTCATGGCTTGTATTTCTATATGCTTGTATATGCATTCAATCTGAAGGTTAGGAGAGAGAAATTGATTTGAGAATAAAAGCTTATACCGATGTGTAGGACCATCTAACTTGTTTCACTGTTTCACAAATTCATTAGGTATATATATGTACTTACCAGGAGAGTGCATTTGCGTGTTAATTTCGTGGTAGGCTATTTGCCCCCCTGATAGAAGTTCAAGGCACTGCAATCGCCAAGGGATGCAAATAGTTCAAATTTGGGCCGCTATCAAAAATTCTTGCCACTTTTGCCATAAATAATTCTCGGTTACCTTATCGCCACTTCATTTTGCATACTCTTATGCTTATCCTGTCATATCCAGGTTTTGCTAGCATGATGTAACATTGGGAGGAGAAAACTTAAGTACCCAGACCTCCAAGAAAAATACTAATTTGTGTATGCGCTCCACTACCTCCAACTAGCTACAACTCTCCCTCTGGCTTTTTCATGCTTTTTAATCTCATCATCTGTCCTCTTTAAGCCCAGTCTTATGTCAAACCATTCACTATAGGCACTCTCTCTAACTTAAGTCCTCAGAAGCACATTATATTTTCTTTTGAACACATTTATTATCATATTTTCTAGCTTATGTGTAGGTTTCTGGTTAATATATTTCATTAATTCATTTCAGGTATTATGAGTACCTATGGCCTACTGGATCATTTTGATGAAGTTACTAACCCGGAGAAATATAAAAATTTTAAGTCTCCATATGATACTTCTGACAGGCACCTAAATAAGAGTCTATTCAAGGATAAAAAATTGAATAAGCTGTGGGAAAGTGCTGAGCAGTCTGGGTTCACTGGTAAGAATGGCCTTCGTATATCCTTGCAACAACTCTTTGTTTATTACCATTAATTACTATAATGGGTGAAGATGATAATTTTCCACCTTAAGTTTCAATTCTGGTGCAATTTTATTTTTCTCACAAGCATTATATTCATGCTCAAATTTGATACATGTATGAACTTGCATATTAATCAGCCGACGTCAACCACTCCTGTATTCCATTTATACTCCCCTCTTCATTCATTCATTTATTGAGCATTTCTCCACTCCACCTGTTCCACTAGCATCCTCTTCCTCAGATACCCTCCATATTCAAAGTAATCTACTTTCATTCTTTTTCACTCCTTATACAGTCACTGAATTCCAAATAATAATTCTTGGTTTCGGTGCTTAAAGCAGTGCTAGTGTAGATGACATTCCAGGACATAGCTGCTTCCTATCTCCTAAATGCACAACCTCTAATGTATATAGTTAATGAGTCATTTTGGCTTGGGATACTACCCTATTTAACTAATAAATTCAGGCTTCATTTTGTGGAACCTCTCCATATCGGAAATCAAAACATTCAAGTAATGGTCCACTAATATTTGTATTATTTACGACCCGGGTTTCATCACATGATGACATCTTCAGGTCTTCATCCTGAAGATGTCATTATGTGACAAAACCCGGGTCGTAAATAATGAAAATATTAGTGGGCCATTACTTGAATGTTTTGATTTCTGATACTACCCTAATCCTTAACCCTTTGAATGCGGCATGATGTGGTATCATATCATGGTTGTCTTTATGCTGGTGCTGATGACATGATATCACGTTAAGGGTACCGTGAGTGTTCCAGCTTTCACTAGGAAACTTTCTTTAGGCCTGCTAGCGAAAGCTGGAACATTCACGGTATCCATGACGTGATATCACATCATGCCACACTCAAAGGGTTAAAAGAAGCAAAAGTTATCTCAGTCTTCGAAAGAACGGGGAATAGTGATGATTTACAAAACTATTACCTTAGTACATTTGTCTCAGTTTGCCAAAATATTCAAGAAAGCATTCTGTACATGTCTAACCTCTTTCCTAGAATACCATAAACTGTTTTCAACCTGCCAGAAAGGTCTTAGGCAAAATAGCATCCATCCAATTGTATCCACAGTGCATGAAGTTGTGGGTTTAATTTTAGCATCCATCAATAATAAATCAATTTCAATTGACTTGTTTGATGGCTTTTCTCAAGCTTTTGATGGCATTAATAATCAGTTGCATTTTAAAAAATTAACTGATTAAGAATTCGTTGCATTCCCTAAAGCTGAATCCAATCATCCTCATTGGGTAGGTTACTAAGAGTCATTGTGAGTGTTAATGGTGCTTAGTTTTTTTAAATTAAAAGTATTTCTGTCTGAAAAATTTTATTACTCCCTGGATGAATTTCTTGTGGATGATTCTTTGTAATTGTGTTTATTTGCCTTATGTAATTTTTTCTTCATGACAAATCCAATGCCAATGTACCTATTTTGGTTTTTGGATGGTAAAACATTGCAGGTATACATCGCTGTAGGTCGTTAATTGATTCCAGAGGACTGACGTACATCAATCCAGCACCCCCAAAATCTACCAAGATGTACACTCTTACCTATGATAAATAATGAGCAATTGTGTGTATGTGACAGGTTAAATTTTAAAACAATTTATCAACTCTTAAAAATTGATATACTTTTACGCATAACAATAAGAAAAATAACGAAAACTAAAAAGATGAGAAATCGTGATCACAATCGTATATGCAAGATATTGCAAACCCATGTCAATTCACTCACTTCACATCACAACAGAGCAGTTGCTTCATTTCACTTGTTTCGTACTCTAAAGTCTAAACTGTGTAATAGTTTTGGACTACGCTTAATGCTAGACAATAAATACCTTAGCACAAAATAATAACCTCTGTGAAATTTTATGTGCTCATTTTCAGGGGAGAGATCAAATATGGATGAACTTTTCAGTTACATACTTTCTGGTGAAAGCTCTAATTTTTAAATAAATACTTAGAACATAGTTGATATCTACACACTAAATATTAGGCCATGACTGTTGGGAACAGAAAATATCCCTTACTGTTATTTAACTGAACATTTTGTCTTCACATGTCACTCCATCTCTGATCGTTTTCCCTGATAGGCTCCAGTCCATGATAAGAATAGGAAGTGACCAGTGTCATCACTTCTACCTCTGTTGGCTCTAGAAAGCTAGAAAGAGCAATTAAAAACATTTCAGTTGTCGACTTGTGCCCTTTCTAACAACAGCCGTATGGACTGGGGTAAAAAACCTGTAATGTTTTACACTTTTCTAATGGCAGCATTGGCTTTACTACTGTAAGCATCACTTCAAACTAAATTAAAATCCCTGCATTGATGATAACTTTTGCATTATTCAAATGGTTTCTAAGCAAACTAAACTGCTCTCTGTTTATCAAGTGCCCATTTCACACTACTAGTACAACAGTAGGCTGAATTCGTAATGTGAATGCTCGTTCATACCAAGGTAATCCACAATTCTTAACTAGAGATGGGTAAATTACCCTAATATTCATCTGAGGTAAATTATTATTGTAACTTATGGTAATTTTCAAAAATTACCGTAATTTTTCAGTAATTTTTAATTTTGTGCAATTAATTGATGATAGAGGATTTTATAGGCAAGCCAACAGCAATAGCAAGAAGTTAATGGCATTTAAACCATTACTATTGCTACATTACTGTATCAGAAATAAAGAAAATTTAAATATAAATACGGCAGCCCGTACACAATTTGGCATTCTCTTGTTTTGTGTGATAAATTTTTGTTCAAACCATTAATAACGTTAGCCCCAACATTATTCCACAAATGAGGTGTACGTGTCTTTATTTATAATTAAGACAGTATTCAGTAAATATAGACTTGACTATAAATAATATGTTTGAAATATATGGGTATCAAAAATATCTGATATGGAGATGTAATAAAACTTGGGGTAATTTTCAGAATGGCCCATCTCTATTCCTAACGCTGTCATTTGGCATTGGTTGTGCTGCACAGTGGGGTCAAAGCTCAAAATGTCATCAAAACCTCATAAAAAAGTTTATTTGGTTATTTTTTAATCATGTATTGGAAACACCAGAGTCTGTAACACCATATCTAGGTGTGTTTTACAATAATGACTATGGTATATCATTTATAAACAATACAGTACACCCCCGCTTTATGATGGGTTCCACTTACAATGGATTCGACTAATGATCTGAGCTGATTTTGCGCATGCTTTTTAAAATTTCAAATTTCTCCGATTTTGTTTTAAATGTCGATAGTGTTTTAAATATTGGTTTAGTAATCATTTTTATCCAGGATATTTTTTATGCATTGGCTCTGATGCGTACACTGAATGGATTGGCACTGATGCTCTTTAAACCGATTCCTCGTCCGGAAATAATACCGATTCAACATACGATGGAATTCGCTTTACGATCGGTCCTCCGGAACAGATTTATACCGTAAAGCGAGGGTTTACTGTATACCATTTCCATGTGTGGTTTCCATCATATATGCTGAAGGTCATACTTCGATGTTAAGGTAGCCTTATTTTGTGACCCACGTTGTTTGTCATTTATAGTGAAAGTGGAGTATTTTCTGCCAGTCTCTTATGGTTAGAAGGCAGCATGTGTAACTGGAGAAGGCTTGTGCTGGCTGCACGACTCATCTGACCCTTGGTAACGATGGTGAAATTAGCTAGACTGTGGGACAGAGTCTTTATAAAGAAGACCTGAGGATGGTTGCCAGTATATTGTTAGAGATAGGCAACATTCCCCGCCATCTCTTTTTGTCTCACAGGGAAATTCTTCTTTGGGTGGTACAAAGTTTTAATTAGAGACTAAATGCCCCTGAAGTTCTCATCCTACTCGATACATGCTCCTGCCGACAGTTGGGAGGATGCAACTGCCATCCACTAAGAGGTGGCACTCTTTTTTTTATAAAGGGAACTTGCTTGGAAAGGTTTTATGTAAACTTTAAGACAGTCTGAGAATATCTGTCCTCATATCATTTGTGTAGAAAAGTGTCTTTGTGCATCCATGCTGATTTACAGAGGATATAAATCCTGGAACCTTTACCGACTAGCCTTAGTTATGTTTCATTGACTTTTCGGTGATGTTGTGTTCCACTAGAAAGATACCTATTCAATTATCATGGATATTGTGTACATGGTTGTGGTGGGAACTCACGATTTATTCCTGAAGATGAACTAGTGGCGTTTCTAAATGCATCTGACAGTGAGGAAGAAGGATCAGAAGAAGAGAATCATACAAGTGATGATAACATTCAGCCTACCTCGCAGTCCGCCTATGATACTTCAAACAGTGAAATTGAAAGGAACAATGTTCAGTCAAAAGACAGAAATATCACTTGAAGAGCAGAGCCCTATCCCAGGTATGGATGAGCATCATTTGCAAACATAAGAAAATCAACAATTGGTCCAACGAGATATGGAACATCTAAGGTGGATGATGTAAGGTGTTTATAGAAATCATTTTGAACGTGAAGGAAATTGTGTTGGAAATGTCAAACATTGACGGTCAATGAGTGTATTGTGACAACTGGGAAGATTTGGATGCAACAACATTTGATGCATACAATAATATTCTATTGCTAGCTGTTGTTTATAGATGTCATGGGGAATCAACCAAGAGTGTGTAAAACCCAGACACAGGCCCATTTTTTCTGCTACAATGTCACTCAAAACTTTCAATTGCATCTCTCTGGTGTTATGATTTGGCAAGAAGTCCGATTGACGAGCAAGAAGAACATGATAAACTAGTAGCTATGAGAGTTTTCTGGGAGCATTGGGTGGAAATCACTTTGATAGTTTTACAAGCCAGGTCCTAACATTACTGTTGATGAGCGGCTGGTTGGTTTTAGAGGGCAATGTCCATTCAAGCAATACATTTGTAGTAAACCAGCATAATACAGGATCAAAATATGGGCTCTGTGCATTAGTGATAGTTCCCTCTGTTTGAAGGCAGACGTCAGACAGGCACGGACAATTTTTTCACATCATAAATATTAGGTCAAGCTCTTCTCGAATGCAATATCACAATGTTTTGGACAATGAGGAAACATAAAACTGAAATCCCTTATCTATCAAGTAAAGAAGCTGTTCCCAGTTGAAAATTCCCATACCCAAAAGGACAAAAATGTTCATTGTGGAGTTAGCACTTACTTATTAATATGTTTGTGACGACACTTAGTTGAGGAAGATTTATTCATGTGGCTCGAAACATCTGCAACTGAGTAGATAAGATACCACAGATGATACCCGACTACAATAGTACAAAGGGGGCAGTTGTTAAGAAGATACAAACTGCAGATTCTTCTACACACGGTTTTAGTGGTTCCAAATTAGCTTACAAGAAGGCTAGAGGACAATTTAGTCCCTCCAAATGTGACAACTAAACACCTAAAATTTGTTTAAATTGTAGTGTGCATATTTGTAGTGTTCACTTTTCATATAATTGCCCAGAATGTCTAAAGTAATGCCCTATCAATAATTTGTACTCAACATATTATTGTCCAGAAAGGCAAAAGTGAAGTACATATTTACAATATGTTTTTATTCAAACTTTGGTTCAGCAGCATAAATAATGCAATGCGTTATTAGTATTTTTAGTCCAATCTTTAGATTGGTGCAATTAATACATGTAAATTAACAAGTTTATATTTATTCAACGAAAAATTATTGTTTAGTGATGACTTTATTGTGCTTACTAATGACATAACACGTAATAAGTAGTAAAAAAAAACATTTCACATTTTATTTTCTCAATTTTTAATATCTCAGCATACTGGGCCATAATGACCTGAAGGAACACGAGTGTATAGTAGTTTTAAGGAAAACAGGAGGGTTAAAGCGGTATTTTGATGTTAACATTATTGTCTGAACTCCATAATATCGGCGTATCTTGACCTATTTTATCCACTAACTTGCCAGTATAACCGATGTATCTGTGGGACCAACATAACCAACTCAAGTGGAACCAACTCAAAACAACGCAAGTCAAGGTATACCAGTATTTTATTAATATTATTATTATCTTTTTTGCTGCTTGAGAATATAATCTGCCGGGTAATCTTTATATTTTTGTGCTTTGCGTGATCCCTTTATGAATCCCTAGATGAATGAAGCTCATAAAAAATGAGAATTAAACATGTATAGAGGACCTTTCTCATTTGTGTTGTATCTATGGATTAAATTCTAACTTAGTAATAACTTCACTCCTGCCTGCTCTCCTATTGACTACATCTTTCCCTGGTTTCTCACTGGTTTCATTTGGTAGCAGTTACCAATATTCCTTGCCTTCCAATTCAAAATAAAATTGACCCACTCTACTGAGAGATGCAGGACTTAATACCAGTTACTGAAGTATGAGTGGTATAGATATACGTTACTATATTTTCCAACCATAATAATGATTGTCATTATAGAATGATTCAACCAACCGTAATTATTCTTTAGTCTCCTAAGATTAACAAAACAAAGACAAAAAGAGTTCCAATAGTTGTACATTTGGAGAGGAAGTGACCTAAAAATTGTCTATGTTGACCAAAGATTCATTTTTATTTACTTTTGAGAAATATATTTATTCAGTGCATCACTATGCTGTAATTTGGAATATATTTCATATTTCTTAAAGGTTATTTGCAGAAACGCACGTCCAAGGGATACCCCAATATTCAACAGCTTCAACTTATTTTCCCGTAATTCTATTTTACCAGAATTTGGCCTCACATGTACAATATGTATACAATAGAAAAGTTACCTGGCATGGTGAATCACCATGGCAGCCTGATGCCAGTATGGTGTCCTTACTGGCAGGAGTTTTTCATCTTTTTCATTGCTAGTATTTTGCTGGTAGATATTATCCATTTGAAGAAAGCTGGTGGTGGGAATGATGCAAATGAGGAAGCAGGAGAGGTTACAAGTAGGATGCTTCCAATCAGTTTGCAGCCTTATCTCAATAGATGACTGTTTTACACCTGCAGTGACCAATTTAGTTACCAAAATTACCTTTACTGGGCGCAACAGTCATGCCAAGGATTTGTCCCTTGTGAGCACTGGGAGAGGAGACCCTCTTCCCTCAATGGACCTTAGTTGGTTATTTGCCTGCCTATCTTTTGTTCCTTCCGAAGACAACTGAGTGATAGGAACTGTCTCACATTTCAAATCCTTAACTTGCTGCTAAATATTAGCCATTCTTCTCTAGGTAGGGATTCCATTATCAGGAATACTTGTGGTAGAAATCCCTCCGCAGGTAAAAGACCAAATGTTCTAGGGCAACCTAACATTAACCATTGCTATTAGAGTGATGCATGATTTGTGTGAGGTGTGTTTCAAACAATAAAAAGCCCTTTTTTGTAACCCATGGCAGATACTATCAGCCATTGCACTTTCACCTCCTGATTTGTACTTCCTATTTCATTCATGAATACATTACTTTTTGTTCAAAGTTAGTTACTGAAACAAAACTAGTTTATTTAATTCAAAATTGCACAATTGATATTAAAATATAGTTGGTCTTTCATAATTATGATTCAATGTTCATGCACATGGAACTGATACTCATTGTAGACTTAGATTGGCATAAGGCAAAACATAATCTAAAATATAAGCAACTAAAAAACAACTATTCAAATGAAATGGGTGGCAAATCAAGACATTTTCACATGATTAAGCTCCAATCATTTTAATTTGATGATCAGCCTTCACTATTTATCTTGATAACATTTCTGGTTATAATTATGATAGCCATCACTCAACCAACACCAAATTTTAAGTTCATCACATTTTTAAAGTCAGCTTTTATAATATCTGGTTCAAGTTATTTTGGCATTGTAAATTTCCACAGAGGAAAAATCATCCACCTTGCCTGGGACACGAACTTGGATCCCTCAATTTCTGGCTGAGTGATTTAGCCAGTAAAGCTACCAAGGCGTTCTCTTCCTCTGTGGATGTTTGTGGGCTTTAGAGTACACAATGGTCTAAACCAGTGATAGGCAAACTACGGCCCACAGGCCAGATGCGGCCCCCTGAAATGTTCTATCGGGCCCACACAGCAATATTCCTAATCTGATGAATGAAAAAGAATACAGGCTATAAGAAAAATAAATATTTTCCTCTTTTTTCTTCTCTTTTGTTTTATATCAGTAAGGACATACACATTTAATGACTTATCCTAGATATTGCAATGTTATGTTGAGAGTGAGAGGCACTGGCTGCTGGCAACTTTGTAGCGAAGAGTAAAACTAACAATGGACCCTCCTCACAGTAGCTACCCCCTCCACTGCAGCTAGATATTGAAACACGTTTCTTGATTCCGACCTGTCATGGCGTTGTTGGTTTGCTAGTTTTACTCTGCATATTGTGAAAATTTTTTTGCCCTAAGATGTTATCTAAGAAACGTAAAATTGATTCTGAGTGCCGTGTTTTCAAAGATGAATGGACTTGGAAGTACTCTTTCACAATTTTTAGGGATAAACCACTATTTCTCATCTGCAAAAAAACTGTGGCAGTCTACAAAGAATTTAACATTTCACGACACTTCAACTCTGAGTACGACTATGTCAAGGTTAGAGCCATGACCGTAGAAGAAAGAAAACAATAAGCAAAAGATCTACGCAAAAAACTATCAAATCAACAAAGTATTTTTAAGAAAGGGAATAGTTCTCAGCAAGCAGCTACACATGCAAGTTATGTTGTAGCATACAATATTGCTAAAAGTAACTAAGCTCTCTCCGATGGAGAGTTTGTTAAACACTGCATGCTCAAAGTTTGCAATATTTTATGTCCTGACAAAAGAAAAGATTTTGAAACAATAAGTTTATCTCGGAAAACAGTGACTTCTAGCATTGAAGCAATAGATAAAAACATATTATTATAGTTGGAATCAAAGATTTTTATTTATTTATATATATATATATATATATATATATATATATATATATATATATATATATACACATATACATATATATATACATATATATATATATATATATATATACATATACATATATATATATATATATACATATACATATATATATATATATATATATATATATATATATATATACATATACATATATATATATATACATATATATATATATATACATATATATATATATATATATATATATATATATATATATATATATATATATATATATATATATATATATATATATATATATATATATATATATATATATATATATATATATATATATATATATATATATATATATATATATATATATATATATATATATATATATATATATATATATATATATATATATATATATATATATATATAAAGTAAATGCCCAGAAAGTTAGCGCTATGTTTGCTCCATCATATGTGTATGTGAACCAGTGTTTTATACAATGAAACTTTGAAAGAGTTGCCTTAGAAACAGACTGACAGATGAGTATTTAACTTCTCTTCTAAGAATAAGTGCGATAACCAGTTAAGTCCCAATTATGAGAAATGTTTAGAAATGCAGTCACAGTTTCATTCATCACATTCTCCTTCATGATCTTTCATTCATTAATAGGACTTAGTATCACAAAAAACCCAAGAATTTTGTAAAATGTATCATTTTTATTTTTAAATAAATTATATTGGCCCGCCTAAAGTATTTTTCCCTTTCCTGTGGCCCCCTCTTAAAAAAGTTTGCCCATCACTGGTCTAGACTGTCGGGCATTTTATGCAATGAGCCATCAAAGTCGAGCACTAAGCACCACAGCCCAAGAGATCAAGCCTGAACTTGGAACACAAATAGGTGTTCACTCTTTTGACTGATTGTGGCTACAGTGGGACTATCCTAGGATAGCTTTACGGAGTCACCCATGAGACACAAATTGACCGGTACCTGGTCAAGGAGGATGATTTTTTCCTCTGTGGAAATTCACTCATTTGTGCTTTGTGGGTGACTGTGACTTAGTCCCGGTGTACCCACAATCGGTTATTTTGGCATGTTTAGAGACAGATTGGACCTTGAAAGTATAGAAAATCAGGAGGAATTACTCTGGCTTTCAACCAAACCAACCTTCTACCAATAGAATACTACAAAAAAACTTTTTGAATTTTGTCTTTCGTTGACATTGCTCATATCATCTCTCATTGAACTCTGTGTAAGAAATGACGTATTAGGATGTCAGCTCATCACTCTATGTATATTTTGTCTTCCTTCTTCCGGACACAGCCCTTCTCAATGGGGTGAGCTTCTGTTTTCCCTGTGGGATTGTCTGGTTGCTATTTTATTGCCTAAATCCCTTAAGCTCCAAAGAGATTCTTCCCATTTGGCAAGAATGTGAGAGCAAATAATTGACCAGAAAGGGAGTGGAAGGAAAACGAGGGGGAGTTACTGGGCTACTTGTTCTCCTTGCAGCTGGCACGAGCCACCACGTCATGATACAAAAATTAAGCCAATAATATTCAAGGATTGTGCATGTACCATATAGGTTTGTCCCATCGTTATTATTTTCCCTTTTCCATAAATGAAATTGAAGAGGTCTGGTGGAAGCCTAAATTTAGCTTCAATGCATAATTATCCTAAAATTATAAACAAAAGTTAAAAGCAAACAGGATTTCTCAAAGTAGTGTCCACTGCTACTCATAAATCTGGTCTTTGTTGTGCACAAAAAAATTTGAAAAGGATTCATTGAAAACTAAGCTTCAATGCATGTATTTGGACATGTATCACTATGAGCTGAACCTACGACATATTGCTCCAGGATTAATTGTAAGCTAATGTAATGATTGATTTATATATGAATTCAGTACTTATTTATGTTCAGTTACTTTGAGTCATTGCTCTGCATTGCTTAGTGTTACTAACTTGGCAATAAATTGCCACTTCTTAAAAGTAGCCATGAATTATTCAAATAAGAAAAATTTGTCCATTCATTGCATGTGCAAATGATATGTATGAGGTCTCTTGCATGGGTGCAAATACACCAAGGAATAAAATATGCCAAGAAAAAATCATTTGATTTCGATTACTCTAGTGTAACTGGTTAATATACCTGACCCCCAATTGAGAGATCTGGGTTCAGTCCTCATCTAGTTGAATGATTTTTTCATGACTAATTTCATTCCTTGAGGAACATTGGTTTTGAATTTCTTTGGCAATCCAATGTGATTAATTATTGGCATTTTCTATCAGCTGCCGAACTTCAAGCTCTGAGGGAGGAGTTCAACCACCACCAAGATAAAATTGATCAGTATTATTCATTGTTGGCAGAAGTTGAAAACCCACCTGATGACCATGAAAGTGAGTCTTTAGGAATTGATTATTTTTATCTTTCACTGGGAACACTTTCTGATTTTTCCTATCTCTTTTAGATTCTATTAATGACAAACTTGACAAGTTCAATGAACTTGACAGGCTAGAAGAGCCCAAAAAAGACTATAAGGCCAAAACAAATTTACTGAGGTAAGATAGCATGTCTATCAACCACAGCATTTTTTGTGCATGTTTGCAACTCAACTGACTTCCTGTTCAAAATGAACTTTATTTGGACATTGGTGGACTGTACAAGAAATCCTTCGTGGCAAAATATGGTTGTTATTTCATGAAGATGGGAATTTTATCTACCTATGCTTACTTTCTTTACTAAATGATTATAGAAATTCCATTTTCATCTTTATAAAAGTTCTTGACTATTGTGTTGAAGATTTGGAAAATTTATTTTATTTGCATGCGCAAATCTCAGTAATGATTTTTTGAATAAATTTTATATTTATTATGGAAACAAAATATTGGCATCTGTCTCTAAAAATAGTATGTATACGTCTATGAATCTCTTCTCTTACGTTGAGGTCTGTGATTAACTGTTTGACCACCTTGGACTTTTCTCACAGACATTTGTCAGATTATTAAATTATTATTTAATATTTAGTTTAATGATTGGGATAATTTTTATTTGCTTTTTTGAAGTTAATATTTTTTGCACAATTTTTACCATTACTTTCCCTTTTTAATTAAAAAAAATAGGAACGCTCATCATGAAATCCGTGAAGGGTATGACAACTTACAAAGATTGACTGCCAAAGGTCCTTTAAATAGGGATTTTACGGAGCCCAAGGTGCAGAAACTCTGGGTCTTGGCCACTCAAGCAAAATTCTCACCTAGTGAATTGGAGTCATTACGTGTAAGGCTTTATTTTAATCGTAGCAGATATGTGTAATGTACTCATCGCAACTTTAATAGCTTTCTTAAGGTCCAAAATTTTCTTTCCCCAAATTATCAATTGTCTTAATTAAGCACAGAAACTGTGATTTTAAAGTTCCAATTATTATTTTTATTTATATCAAGCATGTACTAACTGAAGGCTGTATGCATTGTTTTTATACATAATTAATACAAGTAAATAATTCATACTTTTTGAAAATGATTTCTCAGTTCTAGAACAAGTACATATGTGGTACCATTTCAAGTTGCTGAGCAGGTTTATCAAAATCATGTCATGTGAGCATTCTATTTCTCTGACTGCCCGGTGAAATCACTCATTGCAGACTGAATTGAAGCATTATGAAGGCCGCATTATGAAACTCCGTGCAATCCAAGCTGAAGCGGCATTGGGGGAAGTAAAGAAGGTTGCTGGAAACAAGCCCGAAGCTTTGGAAAAAGCAGAGGAGAAAATAAAGAAACATGCAAGGAAAATTGAAAAATTGCATTTGGATCTCGAAGCTAGAATCATGCAGAAGCATGTGGAGCTTTAAGTCCTGGGTACATATTGTATGCTGTCAACTTAAAAACTTTTTTAGCTGTATTCATTCACAGATCAATTTTGATTTTACTTTTGCAAATAAGCGTTTCCACTGTGTACATTTTGAGGCATTCTTTATATGTATATCACGTAGGTTATGACTAGCAATCTCATCCAATAATTCTCTTGTTTTTAACTGCTTAATTTATCAATATAAATATTGTGTATAAAATACTGAAATTGGTAAATCTTTTTTCAATTTTTTCTAATTGATTCACCTTCCAGCAATTTCTCATCTTGTTTATACATGCTGACATTTCAACAATAGCAAATTTAGGTGCCTGTTGATTCTCACACCGTTGTTGCTGTCTTGTGTATCTTGCAGTCTTATAATTTCTTTATCACAGTTTAAGCGAATTAGAAACGTCTTTTTCCCATGACATTTTTCTTAGACATCTTCCTCAACTATGGTTACAATAGATTGTTTCATTACCACAAGGCCAATTTGGATGCAAAACTTGAGCTTCCTCTCTCATCTTTATCACTTTGCTTTCCTGGATCATTGTTTTCATTCAGTCTAACCTTCTTAGCTGTTTCCTACTGCTACATCCCAGTGTACTCTAATCATTAAATTATCCTCTCAGATTACATTCTTTATCACTTCAGCTCCCTTTCATATCTTCCAATCCCTCTTATCCAGCATTTGATACAGGCAAGTTGTCCTAAGGTTTAGTTTGTACTTGGAGATCTTGTTTTGTTTGTACTTGGAAACTTGGAGATCATTCTACCATACAACTGCTTAACCCTTTGAGTGCGGCATGATGTGATATCAGGTCATGGTATTTTTACGCTGTTACTGATGACGTATTATCACGTTATGGTACCGTGAGCGTTCCAGCTTTCACTAGGGGTCTAGTATAAGCTGGAACACTTGCAGTACCCTTGACGTGATATCACGTCATCAGCACCAGCATAAAGACAACCATGAATTGCTATCAAGTCATGCTGCACTCAAAGGGTTAATGCTCTCTCTTGCATTAAGAACCATAAGGTATAATTCACATATTTGCATTACCATCAATTCTATTAGTTATTTCCTGTAAGTATATCATTGCCAAACTTGCTCCATACCCCTAAATATCAGAATAATTCCTAGCATTTGATGTGAACTTGTTTGGTTTAGATTAAGGAAGTGTCATTAAGGGTATACAGTTTATTTTGCTTGGAGCTGATGTTTCAAAGTAAGTAGATTTTTCCTAATGTAGTATTTTTTTCCCTTTCAGGTCAAGTACCTACTGTAGTAGAGCATTTACTCTTATGGATCAAGCTGATCCTATTCTGAATCTTCATTTTTTGTGCACAATTGAAATGTGTGATTTTTTTATGCAGAAACTTTAATATTTTGTACTATTGAATTTTTTTTACCAATAAAACTATTTTACACAACTGGAAGTGTCCTCTTATTATTTGTCTCACTGAGAAAGGGCTGCCGTTCTACTCATGTATGTCAATTATGTTTGCTAAGTATCCAGATATCTTCATAATAACTGTGAATTCCTCACTTGTTTTTACTTTTTTATGAAGTAGAAGGCTGCTATAGCGAGTTCACACGAAAGTCAAAAAATTGCTTGTTATAACGTGCCCTTGTTATAGTCATCCAGCTATTTTTGCAATGCTAACGCTTTGAATCCTTGCATCAAGTTCGGGCAGAACTGAAATATTGGGCATTTGGTGCAATATTTTCGTAAATGTGTCAAAATGCAAATGAAATTTAAAAGTTTACCATTAAATGATTGTCTACTTGTATCCGCTTTATTTGTATTCCATATTTCCCATGCACTGCGAGATGCAAAATGCAAGCCTATGCAAAAAAACTTAGGAGTTCTTCTGTTCAAGTTTGTTTTTCCATTCCGAGTGAAAGGTTATCACAAATAACCGAAACTTTGTGTACCTGTCTAAGTCTCACACACAAGGTATGACCTCTGCAGGTAATGCATCCCAGACAACAATCACAATGAAACAGACTCGTTACGGTGGTCCGTCAGAAATGGCCACTTGTAATAACCAACAAACTTCGTATACATTTAACTTTGTGACCAACAATGGCCAAATAATCACTCGTCATAATGGCCTTCTCGCTACAAATGGCCCTCATTATAGCAACCTTCTACTGTAGTTCAAATTATCCAGCTAACCCAGTAGATCTTAGTCCGAAAAAATGTTTTTTAAACTTTGTTCTACTTATTTTATTACCTTATCTTGGTTCTCATGTTCTTCATTGGGATGTCTGATTGAGATAAGATGTGAAAAGAAAAAAGCATGGATGTGGTCTCCCCTAAATAGGGAATTTGAGTAATAGGACATGTAGTAAGAAATGGAACAGGTTGAGAAGCATGTAAAATGTTAATTTACATATAATAATTGCCTGATAATGCCATCAATGACAGAGAAATTGATGGCTAGGTTTATCACATATTTCCAATCTGTGTTTTATCTAGAAGTTCAACTCATGCAAAAATACATTTGACAGCAAAGAAGTGAATTGAAAACAGTGGGAGGCTGATTATCTAATGACCAGTTAACCTGTCATTGGACTTTTAAATGATCATCCCACAACTACCTCGTCTTCTATTCTTCCTTTCCATCCCCCTCTCCTCACCTGCTACCTATTTTGTTTGCACTCACAGTCCTTGGCTGTGTTCAAGTCAACAAACTTTGTACATTTTGCCCCCACACAAGGTTTTCATGGTCTGGCTTTTCAGAAATGCTGATGACAGTGTGCCTAATGGTGAGTCTCCTTAATTAGTCCCTGTATTCATATGACTTGGGCAATTGAGCTCACATAACTTTCATGGCCATTTTCTAAGTTTCCTTTAGAATAATAATTGACATTAAATGTCAAATTCTTTGAGAAAGAGGAAGAGCTTCCTACATTTTTGAGAAGTTGAAATTTATTGAAAGGGCATCCACGGGAGATCTTGGCTGCAAAGATCTAAGATGATTTTGCAAAATGGATCATTTTCTTGTACTTAATGTTTGGCAAAATTTTTGTAAAGGGATCTATTCTCACCACTGTTACACTGTTTGTATTTACTACACAACTCTTGTTTTACTTTTCTCCAGCTAACAATTTTTGGTGTTATCCAACTCTTTTGTCTTGATACTGATACAACCCCTATACTTTTTATGCTACCTTTTTCTCCATCACTAGAGGTCTATCTGCTATTAGAGGTCAGAAATTCATTTAGGCCCCTGGATGTAAAGATGCAGTAGACATGTCAAGTAAGTAAAATGCATCTGAAAGCCACATATTTCACTAAAAATGGAAACGAGAGAACTCACAGAGCGACCCTGTTCATAGTTACCCAAGGCATGCCCAGCAAATTGGGTGTCATTCAATTATACTTGGGGTCATGTCTCGGGCACTACTCGGCGGAAATCAAAAATATTTTAAATGGAAAATACCCAATGTTTGATTAGCTGTTCATAATCAAATATAAGTAAAAGAAATACCTAGTGTTTCATAATTGTCAGATATGGCTAGAAAAAATTCAAAAATGGCAACTTTTAAGTAAGTTCAATTCAGCATGTCTTTCCCCTATCCAATTGAAAAATATTCTACCTACATTATTTTCTAACATGTGGATAATACTATTTTGGAAAGCTCTCCCAGACAGATAAATGCGCTAAAAGGAATGAAGTGTCATTGTGAAGAGGGTTGCACTGAAACTTGTAGTGATTACTTAAATTTGTAGCGGATAAAGTGGAATTATTAAATTATTGGCGGGGCCAAGAAAAAAAAACACACATGACCGGAAGTATGACTGTCATTTATTATTTTATGACACACAACACAGAGTAAAGCTGGCATAAATAGATAGCACAAAGATTCAAAATAAACACCTCGATTACAAACAACAACCTCACTGAATCAAGATGTAGATTCAGGAAGTTCATGCCTTCAACACACTTCTGTTGTTTGATCTTCACCAGTCCTTTGGTCATTACATCTGCCACCATCTCATTTTGCCATCCTCGACTACTTCTAAAAAATAAAATGATACCTAATGTCTATGTGCTTAGACCGCTCTTTTATTTCAGGAGAGTTGCATTTTTTTCAGTTCATTTTGCATGCGTGTTCTAGAATGCTATCAAGTACAGTGGTCTTTTTTGCAAACAATTCAAGGCTTACATACTCCGCTTCAGCAGTAGATGTGGCAACACAGTCCTGTTTTCTGCTTGCCCAAGCCACTGCACCTTCTGCAAACTTAATTACATAGGCAGAACATGAAACTCTCTCCTTTGTCACTAGCCCAGTCAGCATCCACATACCCTTCTAGTGGCTTCCCACACTTCTTGTAAACAATTCCATAATCAATTGTTCCCTTTAGGTAATGTAGTACCCTTTTGCATACTCCCGACATTCCATGGTGTAACAATTGTTTTATCTACTTGGTTTACCCACTGTGAATGCAATGTCAGGTGTAGTGCAAACCATTGCATATACAGTGGAGCCCACTTATAACGAATTCCTGCTTTTAATGAAATGAAAGCCATTCCCCGTCAAAAGAGGCCCTTTCGCAATGTAAAAAATCCCGCTTTTAACGAAGGCATACTGATATGGGTCCTGCTTGTAACGAAGTTAGTCTCGCGGCAAGATATCCTTTATATATTAAACCTCTTCTCGGCTGTTGCAAAACATTATGGCAATATCACCTTTGTGTTAAAACCTCGAGAGCTCTATCAATATCAGATAATTTACGTGCACGAATGCTCGTCCAGAAATCTACCCTAAGCACCTGAACTCCTCAGACTAGAAGTACACGGCAACTCCCACCCCTATCGTGTACTGAACAAAACCCACCCCTGTCATGTGCTGGGCAACTCCCATCCCTCTCGCTAGTCCCCCCTCCCCTTCTCTGCCATCGGCTCCTCCCATGCTCGTTGGTTAGTCTCTGGTGGTTTGCTGTTGCGTCTAGTGGCGTGTTACACTTATTTACGCAATTGTATAGACGGTCTTGTGACATTGACTATGGAGAATGATAAAATTAGAAGAAAAGTGTGAACTTAAAATGCTAAATTAGAAATTTTTAAGGACATAGACGACAAAATGACTAAGACCAATGTTGCAAAAAAGTAAGATATTTCACTTAATTTTGTCAACAATATTAAAAAATCATGAGAAAATTGAAAAATGTAGTGAGCATGTGACTTTTGGAGTTCATCGCAACAAAAGTTGCAGCTCGCGGATATTGAGGATGCTGAGTTTTAGGCGTTATGGTATTGACGGCTGAGGGGAGCGTTTCAGACCTCATTTTCACTCTACCCATGTTTACGTATCACTCAACTATGGGTTAACTATTTTAAATATTGACTTTGTGTTTTCTTTATTTGATTTGAAAGATATTCCAAAAGACGATGCAAAAGAAAAATTTTTATCCTTTGGGGTTAGTGAGCAAACTTACTTGAACTTTGGCTAACAAAAACTTACTTCTTAGCCAGAAATTTAAAAATCGAAGATGGTCAACCTCTGGTGACATCTTTATTCAATACGATACACAAAGAATATCCATCATTACTTGTTTTTGGGGTCGCAATCATTAAAACGGAGGACCCTTGCTAGCTAAAAATCTAACTATTTTCCGACACTATGGAGGCAAACCATGCCGTGACGAATTTATTTCCCCCTGAGGAACTCCTTCCACTGCCTCTCAAGCAACATTGAGTCACCCTTCTTTCTCAATTGTATTATAATGTTTCAACCTGCCCCCCCTCTTCTTAAGCGAATGGAAGATGATCCCAACCCCCTCCCCCAAAAACACCTTACTTAATACTTGGTTGGCTCCTTGGAAGTCCGACTAGAGTGATCTAGGGAGTAGATTACAAAAGTGTCTGGCACGGCCTCCCCATTTTGTGTTTCACTCCCGTCCTGTTCCATATTCACTCCCCTTCAGTCAAACCTCATCCCTTCTTCCCCTCCTTCACCTCTTGGAATCCTTTCCCCTCCCTCGGAATCCCCTCCTTCTCCTCTCCGAATTGAATTGCACACTTATCATTATTTCTGAAATACAAATGTAATATTGTATAGTAAGAAATACATTCCTTTGAGTGCGACCTTCAGAAAATATGACTACAGATTTTACCCTATCACTATATTCTATGAATATGACCGATCGTTGTATTACTAGGTTGAAATATACCGTGTAAAGAAAAAATGCATCTACGTGTGGCTTACATATTTTCCTGGAGAGTATTCATAAAAAAAAGACGGTAGAATGGAATTTCCAGCAGTAATCTTCTTAAACTGGAATATCCATTTACCTACATTTTATTCACTTGCATTAATTTATTTTCAACTACTTATTAACCGGTAGATTGACTGTGCTGAACGCATTAAATCAATCACATAAGTTATCTGATAACCGTATTTCTTCTGTTGCCACCGGTCTGACAATATTATTGATTTGTAATGCCTATCTGAAAAGTAACGATATTTTTTTAGCCAAGCCTTAGAATTGACTTGAAATGCCCCGCATAGTTCCGTGAAACATATAGCAAACTCTGGCAGTTTTCAATCCTAGCGATGGGACTCCACTCACCTCCGGCAAAACTATTCTCAGAGTCAGATGCCTAGCGAGACGAAATTTGACACTGGGTTTGTTTTCCATGGAGTTCCCCCACATCCATTTCCCCTCCATTCGCTCGCTGACTACCCCCTTCTTGCCGAGGACCTTCCCATTCCACCCATGTTCTGGAGGGGGGACGCCTGTCGAGGAAATTCTGAAATGGAGCTTACATATGTTGCACATCAGCAGCTACCCTTGATGCTGATGATTTAAATAGATACGTGGTTTATATAATTGTAAATGATCATCCTCATGGAAATTGATACCCTTCAGGAAACATACTCTTTCCTTTCATGAAAATTTTGTCATGTAAATAGGTGAATTTCATGAATGTAGGAATACGAGAGGACAAAATAACCCCTCCTCTGTTTATCTTTACTGCACTAAAGATAGTTGAATTAGTATGCTCATTTTAACATCTCTGGTAAAATGTTCTTTAGAAGTTGGCGAAGACGACAGACTCTGAAATGGAGAAAAATGTAGTTTTTTTGGTTGATTCGGATGGTAGCCTTTTTTCTAAATGCTTTCGCCTAAATGCTTCTTTTCCTTTCCTATGCGAGGTTATGAAATAATAGCCGGAATATTACAGCAGCTTGCTTGGTTCAGAGTTCAATTGTAAGTTCACAAGAGCGGGCCTACATATAGCGATGTTCAGATATAACAAAGTAAACTGCCGGCCCCCTCAACTTCATAATAAATGGGCTCCACTGTAGTAAACTTCCAATTAACATTTGGTATGGAACATTGGGAAGTTTTTCTGGATCACCCTTGCACAAATTCTATAAGTTAACTTCTATAGACGTTGAAATATGATCACATTTAGACATTTTGAATTTAATCAACATACCCTTTATGTATTCTTTTTGATCAATAGATATTTCACTTTTGTTCATCATGATTCTCATGCCAAGAACATGTTTTGCTTCACCAAGGTCTCTAATCTCAAAAAGCTTTTTCAGTGCATTTGATAAGTTAGCTGCAACATTACTTTGACCAAAAATCCAAAAACCATCAACATACACAGCAAGGATACAGAGAGAATCATCATTACCCTCTACATAAACACATGGTTCAGTCAAAAAAAATTCAAATCCCAACTCAGTTAATACCTTTTTACATTTATCATGCCATGTCTTTGATGCTTGTTTCAGCCCATAGATTGCTCTTTTTAGAAGACACACTTTGTTCTCAGCCCCTGGTTGCACAAAACCTTCTGGCTGTTTCATGTACACTGTTTTGTTTACTTTATCATTTAAATTAGATGGGATGGGAAATTTGGGGAGGCAACCGATTGCTAAGGTCATTTGTGCCATAGGGGATAGGTGAGGGAAGAAGGGTGGATAGAAACCCGGCGTCGGCATTAGACTGTTCTTAACGAAAGGTGCCAAGGAGACCATGGTTTAAAGTCTCATCCGACAGAAGGAGTACTGTACTTGAAGTGCCCTCCACAAGACACTCAAGTAGGGATCGGGTTTCCTCTGAAAAACATCCACCTCAGCAGGGATTTGAACCCTGGCCACCCGTATAGTTAGCCACTGCACCAACCCAACCCTTTCATCATTAAAAAGAAAGCAGCTGTCACATCAAGATGGTGAATCTTTAAATAAAGCTCAACTGCTAATACAATCAAAAGCCTAATGGCTGCATAGCTTACCACAGGAGAAAATGTCTCATTGTAATCTTCCCCATTTTTTTGGCTACAACCCTTTGCAACTAATCTAGCACTGTATCTCCCAGTTTCTCCCTGTTCATCCCTCTTTTCTCTGAACACCCGCTTGCAATTCCCAGCAGTTTTCCCCTTAGGAAGGTCAACCAATTCAAAAAATTCTTTCTGAATCAATGACTCTCACTCAGCTTCCATAGCCTCTGACCTATTTCTATTTCTAGAGAATGCCTCTCCAACAGTTTGAGGGTCCATGCAGCTATTAACTGGATCACTTGATTCTCTGCCCATGGTTGTCAAATAGAGACTAAACCCTGGATACTGTGTGGGTCTAGAAACTCTTTGAGATTGATGCCATTCACCTTCATCTTTGATCTCTACACACTCTGACATACCCACACTAGACTCAATGCCTGTGTTTGCTGCTTGAGACTCACTTCGACCCTCACTGGAGATGCTGAGGTCTTCACCGTCAATCCCACCGGGCTGTGGTGAAACCACCTCATCAAAATTTGCACCTTGATGCTCCACTAAGAGGTACTTAGGGCCATGACTATGTTATTACCAGACACTCGAATTCTTGTTTCCTTAGGGGACCTGAAAACATTTTTTTTTAATAAAACGTTTCGAGCTTAGGTTACTTTGCATACCTTGTTGGGGTCTTCCAAAAGGTAACCCTTAGACTTCTCGCAGTACTTTACAAAGTAATGCCTTTTTGACGAGGGATCAAATTTCTTTCTTTATTGTTTTGGAACATGATCATACATTGCACATCCAAAAACCCTCAAACTCTTAGCAACTATGATTATAAACTCACATATTACCCAGGGAAGAGGCACTCTGGTGCCGATTTTTTAGTTTTTTTTCCACCTCATCCTGTAGAAGGTGAATCATTCCCAATTTCTGACTCTCCTAGATGCACCACCTGAGTCGCCAATATCAGCTGAGACTGTAGCTAGGGTTACTAGCTTAAAGATAAGGTGCTGGCTGAAATAGGGGAGTCTCATATTCGTGGCTGGAATGTAAGGCAGTTATCCCCAGCAGCATAGGGTTTCTGCAAAGATCCACCAGGCACACTTACCTTGCAGAGGGGATGTGTACTTATAGGAAACAGGGTAGTCCTACCTCTTTCATCGAACAAGAAAGTTTTGAAAACTTTGCATCAAGTTCACCAGCGTATAGTGAAATCCAAGGCTGTGGCAAGGAGCTATGTATGGAGGCCTGGGATTGACGAGGGCATAGAGCAGATGGTCTTCTCATGTACAGCTTATTGGGAGAACTGGTCCGTGCCCCCATGGTCAGCAGTTATCCCATGGGGTGTTCCCCAAAAGCCATGGTCAAGGCTGCATACAGATTTTACAGGCCCCATAAATGGCCTGACCCTCTTTATTTCCGTAGATGCATGCTCAAAGTGGGTTGAAATAGTGGAGACAAAGGGTTCCTTGCCACCTGTCATCCACTGAATGAGAAAGTGGTTTTCTGTGCATCATGTTCCAGCCCAGGTGGTCTCTGATATTATTATTATTTAAGGGAACTAAAAGGGCATTTTATTCCCTCCTCATTACCTCATTTATTTATCATATTTTTTAATCAATTCTATTACTTTTGTCATCAATTCACTAATCAGTTCCCGTTTGCTATGGCCCCAGCATCATCAGGGGAGGAGGGGCAGGTGTCAGGAGAGTCAATTCAAAGGGGCTGGTTACTGCAATCTCTCGACCCCTAGCCTCGCCGCCTAAGAGCCCCCCCATCCTGGTTCTGCTGGGTCCTTTGGCAGTTCTATTACTTTTTGAAACTTCTTAGAATAATTTCTCCCTCAGAATTTATGAGCTCATTCCTTTCTCCCCCTAATTACATGAAATTTTTTAATGTTCCATTTTCAATGCTGATTGCTTTTTCCAAATCCAGTCTCTTTTGAAATTTTGTCTTCAGTTCGTTCAGGTAATTCACCTCTTCCCTCTCATCTTTGAAGACATGGGTTACTTGCTTGTAAATTACGCTCTTTGTTGTGTTTATTAAAAAGTTACTTACTTGTTGTATGTATTAATTCTACTGAAATTAATTCCGGTGAATAGTTCATCTTTCGCGATCTTGGTTTTTCCAGTAATTTGCTTGATTGCCACGCAGGTCCTCTGCCAGTCTTTGCTCTCCAACAGTCGAAGATCAAGAGCAATGTCGTTGTGATGCTTCCAGGCAACAGGGACAGTTGTTGTCTTCTTGTAGTGCAGACGCTGTGAGGAAAGTTTCATTTGAGATGGCGTTGTGGGTCACCCTCCATATGTTGTCCACATATCTTTCTAGGGTAGGCCAGGATCCAATGCTTCTCCAGTGTACCAGATCTCCCATCAGTGGGCCAGTTACTTGTTTTATTTGCATTATTACTTTTTTGTAAAAGTTATGTTTTGTTAATGGAAATTTGATGTTTTTTCCAGTAATGGCTGTTGACTGTGAGAAGTGGTGAGGGAGCAAAATGTGTTTTGTCAAGTGCAGAAGTTTGTCCGTTGTGATCTTTAATGTTCATGAAGTTCCAGGATTCTAGCATGTTTCTGTATACAACATCTGTATTTTGCCATGCTGGGTTCAATTGTTGATTCTCCAGTGAGGTGTTGGATTTTACATTTTGTCAAGGAAGTAACTGCCATGGAATGGATTGGTCTCCAACTGGAAGTGATTAGGCTCCTTGGAAACAAAAAGCTCTTATCCTATCAGCAAGGCTGACTGGCCCAAGGCCACCTTCTTGATATGGAACTGTTATAATGTTTTTGTTGATTCTGTTTGCGGTTGTTCCATGGGATATCGTTAAACTGTAATTGTGTGTCAGGGTTGTCTGTTGTGGGGTGAGATAATGGAGTTTGCGCCATATTCTGGGTGATATAAATCTGTTGCAAATTCTTGCTCTTCCAAGGAGTCATAGGGTCTTTGCTCTCGGTGTCCATACTTGAATGGCTTTGGATATTACACTTTTTATGCCTTCATCCAATTCCTTATTCGCTTGAATTACTGTAATTTTTGTACTTAAGTCTCCAACCAGTATACAGCCGTGCAGGAATCACACCCATGCCCTTGACTTGTGTATTTCTATAGCCCAGAAGCAAGATATATAAATCAGATTGGCCTGTAGCAGCTCTCCACAGAATATTCTTTGTAATTTGTACAGTCCTTACAGCCATAAGATAAGACTTAGGATATCTTGGACTTGATGTCATTAGTTTCACATCCCACTTGATGCCAAATCCCATGTTGTCAGAGACTATTTTCTGGAATTTCAAATCTCGAAAAGACCTCTTTCAGCTTCTCAAAAACTTACCCTGTAGTATTCCTTGATAGCTGTATGAGCACCAGCCATTTGTAGTAGTAATCTAGACCAATGAATGACCTCCAAAATCTAGAATGTCTATATTGATTTTAGCCCCAAGGTCTCAAGGGTATATCATGAGGAACCATCGGCTCTTTTCCAATGACTCTACTGAGTCCTCTTTCAGAATTGAGAGACAATGAGTTAAAAATTTACAATTGCACCTGCACTCAGAATAATAATCAAAACGACTACTCGTATCTTTCCAGACACCACATTCTCATTTAAACCAGTAATCTCCAAGTAACTCGTTAAACTCTGCTCCAAGTCTTGCTTAAATCACTTGCTCCTTTAGCTTAATCGGTGCTGGGGGTCATAACAAGCCATAAAGGGCACCTTCGTGCCCTGTTTACACGATGCATGAACCAGTACGTGTTAATGTACGAATGCATGAACAAAATAGAGCATGCTCTATTTTCCTGTTCACGATTTCGAACAAGTTGTTGTGGTTACACGGGATTTTCATGTTCATTCACGCGATCATGCATTCACACATTAACTCTTAACGGGTTGATGCATCGTGCAACCAGGCCTTAAGACACATTAGAATCTCTTCACATACTTAAGGTTTGAACATAATAAACCGTTGATACAAACGGTTACAATTAACAACTTAACAGAGCCTTCGTGGAGGACCAAACAGCCGTCTTATTTGTAGCATTGTCGCAATGATTAGGTGAGGACATGGCTCCTTTTTGTTGTTCATCATCATGTTTGGCCGATAATAGCCAACAATCCTCCACTCAAAGACCGACATTAACTCATTGAAGCTCAGAGAAGAAAGGGTTTTAAGAAGGCCGGCATCCAATATGATTGTGTTACGTCTGGTGATGGGTCTAACACGTCAAGGAATGGTAGTATTCTGTACTGCTGTAAAGTACTAGCAATTACACGAGGGTAAATTTTGGTTGTATGTTAAAACTGTCGATAACGAAGAGAATCAGAGTATACAAAAGGAAAATTTAAGATATCACTGTAACGAAAAGTACTGTCTCTCACCACAAGATTTTAACCAATTTGATTATGGCGCCTAAATAATTCATGTCGGTACCGTCAGTTACGCACAGATATCGCAAAAAGTAACAATTAGTGGAGCAATTTCAATTAATTACTCGAAAATCACGCATGTTTGCGTCTGTATTGTCGTCCACCACTGCGTTTAAGTTAACATAATCCCCAATTGGCTGGCGCTGTAACCCAGCAAGTGCTGTAATCAGTGGGAATCGTGGAAACATCCGAAACATCTGAAATAATTCCACAAATCCTTCAGGTTTTTTAGGTTGACAAGTGAAGTGCGAATTTGCGAACACACCAATCTCGCTTCAAATGATATTATAGATGTTAAACATTGAAAATATTGTGCCACTGACAAGTTTATAAGTATGTTGAAGGCTTTTATTACTATTTTGTTCCTGAAATGCTCAATCCTCTCTGTGTGTTATGGCTTATACGAGGACCAGATAGGAAAATTCGACTGGTAAGTGTCACTTAAATGTACCAATGTTTTTCCACGTTTCTCGTGAAATTACGTATGGTTGGAAAATATTTATATAAATTGATGAGTTGGCTGAATTTCATTCATATTTCATTGTTCTCATGCAGGAGACAACAGTATGTTGGTCAGCCGATATTTTCCCAGTTTGGAGAATCTGATACCGGGAAAGTTTACGTTGCCTCAGAAAAGAACGTCGTGGCTGCATTTCACTGGAAAAGAGGTTGGTTCTTCGTCAGTAAAAAACATGTAAATGAGTGTTTATTGTGCAGATAATAACTCTCTCATTGCTCTATCAGGTTTGATATGGAGGCAAGTTCTGGAGAGAGGCGATCAAGGGGCTGTAAATTTGTTGTATGTTGGGCCAGAAGTATTGACCGTTTCGGGCTTAAATCCTGTGTATGTTCGTAAGTGGGACGCGAATTATGGATTCATTACTATGGATGCAACCATTCAATCTAAGCATCATGACAGGTTAGACAATTCTCTTATTTTAACTGGACGCAGTTCAATATATCTGTATTTTAATGCTATAAAACATTCTTATACCAGTCCAGGCGAAAAGAAATGGGCCTTAAAAAGTGGAATTCTCTACCAAGTACATCTGAATTTACCGGCGCAAATTGCAGTGAGCACATATTCAGCCTATGGAGGAGCTGAATTAAGCTATCGATTAATACCGTCACAGTGGACATCCAAAACTACTCGGTGAGAGGCAGAGGTCTCATTGAATTAACTAGCGTGTAGTGCTGTTTTTGCTTTTACATCATTCATTGAGTAATGTTCCTTCTCTTGCACAAGCCATGTAAAACACTTCTAAAGAGGTTAATTCCTGTGGGTAAATTCTCCTTTATCATCCTTTGATAATGAATTATCCTCCCTCGTGGTGCTAATCGTATTAAGAGGGTATGAACTTGGACATCCAGAGGCTGTTTTACACATTTGGGAAATTTGCTAATCTGAAATTATTCAGCAAGCCCTTTTAATGTCTTCGAATTCCCGTAAAATGTAGTAGTGAATATGTTAGGCTATAGTCTTTGAGGGGAGAAACAATTAGTAATGCTTTTGGGTCACTCTGATACATGTCTTCATTAAGTAGCTTCTTGCTCGTATTTTTCTTCTTCAAAATTCACTCTTCAGTAGATTTAGCCATGTTTAGCAATGCTCACTCCTGCTGTGGAGCCCAAGTCTGTAACTCTGAGCGCCTCAGATGGGAGAAAGAGTTCCATCCTGCAATTATCTCCCGTCTGAATTCTCTAACTGGGTAGAGAATACTGAGCTGCCCGAACCGGATGGGGAAACGTCAGGGTATGAAAACTTATGAAGCCAACACTGATTATGGGTTTCATTTCTGTGACCTACTTCTGAAAGCCAATGAAATTGCCCATACATTTTCTCATTGGTGGGAGCACTGTGGTCGCTGTGCTTGGTTTACAATTAGTCTGAAAGCAAATATTTGCTATATGGCTTCATTACTGTGACTAAAAAGTCTGCTCGAGTCATGTAAATAATACCAATTGTATCCTCGAGTTTCTGTTTACCCTTTATCATGATTTAAAGTCTGCTTGAGTCATGTAAATAATGCCAATTTTTATTCTCGAGTTTCTGTTTACCCTTTATCATGATTTAAATCTCACTGATCCGACATGTAATTGTATCATCGCGACCAAAAGATGTATGCTTCACACTGGTTGGGCAAACTTCATTGGAATTATATTTGTTGAAACAGCGATGCACGAATATAATGCAATTGAATAATTGTCTAAAATTTCATGTGACTAATGATCACATTTTTCCATGAGTTTCTTTCATAATTAGTGGATGATTGAGAAGATAGAACACAGTAATAGCCATCAGTTGTACAATGTTTCACAAACATTAATCTGCCTAACCACTTAACAACACTGTAAATTTGGTACTTAAAAACTAGCATTGAACACACTGATAAGGCAAACTATTTAACCATTTTGGTAGAGAGTGTGGATCACACTGGCTGGACAAACTTCATTGGAAGTGTATTTGTTGTTACTGCGATTCATGAATACAATGCTACTGCAAAACTGTCTAACACAATGTGACTAAAGAGCATATTTCTTAAATGGGTTACCTCTTTGATAAGTAACTAACTAAGATGGAATACAGAGAAATAACTGTCAGTTGCACAATGTTTCACTAACATTCCTACTAGCCTTGTTACATTTACATAAGTTGAAAGTGATGCATGGAAATAATTCTACTGAATAGTTGTCTAAAATGAAATACAATTAATTAGCACCTTCTTTATTATGTTACTTAAATCATAAGCGGATGACTGAGAAGATTGAACTCAGGCCAATAGCCTTAAGTTGCACAACGTTTCACAAACATTAATCTGCCTAACTACTTAGACATAAATTTGGTATTTCAAAAGCATCATCCAACCCACCGATTGCACTCATCAACATCGTGAATCATCTCAGCAGTGAGAGAAAGCATCTCACTCTGGATAAACTTCATTAAAACAGCATTTGTGGGGATTGGGTTGATGTGGTGGCTAGAGTACTGGCTAACCATACGGATGGCCAGGGTTCGAATCCCTGAAGAGTATAATATTTTTCAGAGGAAACCCTATCCCTACTTGAGTTTCTTGTGGAGGGCACTTCAAGTGTAGTGCTCTGTCTGTCAGATGAGACATTAAACTGTGGCCCCCTTGGCACCTTTCGTTAAGAGCAGGCCGATGCCGGGTTTCTATCCACCCTTCCTCCCTTACCTACCCCCTATGCTGCAAATGACCTTAGCAGTCGGTTGCCTCCCCAAAAATGCAATCCAACCCAATAGCATTTGACGCAACGGCAATACATGGATATAATCCTGAATAATGATTAACACTGGAATGCAATTAATGAACGCCTTTATTAAATGGGTGTCTTGCATGAAAAATGTATGATTGAGAAGATTCAAAACAATATTAGCCATTGGTTGCACTTTTCACTTTTCACTAGCTTAAATCAGCATGACCACTCGACAAGCATATCAAATTCACAAGGTATTTCGCAAGTAGCATCCAAAGCTTAAGTAAATACTCCTGTAATACACCCTGCACAATTTATATGAAGTATCGTATGCCTTACCACAGTATTGACTTAGTGTAAAACACCATTTTTAAAAAGAAAGTTTCTGATGATTTTCGCGTACATTTTAGGAATTACACATCACACTAGCATCAATCTGTCATTGAAACTAAAGGAGAACATCATTTGAAACACCAAATATTAGTTCCTTAATCCCAGAGAAATGTTCCAGCATATTCTGACCATTCAAGGTGTGCAAGTTATTCTAGTCGATGCAGTGATTACGATTATGTCAGCATCTCACTTATGCGGCAGCGAGAAACCTAAAATCATGAGCTCAATCAACATACAACTTGGAAAGTAGATTGTTGTTGTTAGTTGGGGGAGCCTTCGACAGGAGCTCAGGCACCTAGACCTTGAGTGGTCCATTTTGCCAACCCCACTTTTAACCAGCCTGCCACATGCAGTCAGGGGATAAGAGCGCCACGGTAAAGGTATGAATGGTCACCCACCCAACCTTCGTCCGGGCCCAACATTGCTTAACTTCAGTGATCTTACGGGAACTGGTGTTTCAATGAGGCTAGGCCCTCGCCCGCTTGGGAAATAAGTGCAACAAGAATAACTACAAAATGCCTTCCATCCATCATTGGAGCTAGTGTACTGATGACGTTTTACCCTTGTATCAGCAGTGTGAATGTGATAAGCAGTCACACACGCTTAGAATATATGAACTAATAGATAAGGGAACACATTAGATATATGTGCCCTCATTTCTCTTCCAATTACAAATGGACAGAATACAGATATTATGCTCATGTTAGGGTGCACAAGCAAAAAAAATGCAGACTTCATTCATATGGACAGAGGATTTGTTGTTTTCCAAGCAGAACATCATTGCAAATACTCTAATACCATTGGTTGAAACATAAAAACACTGTTGTGGAGCACAGTTTTCTCCTTGGGAGAAAATATTTTCTCCCAAGCCTTGCCTTGGCTGGCCAACGTTAGTTCTCTCCTATCTGGGGTGCCGGAAGGCGCTTCACAGAGTTACAGACTTGGGTCAGATGGTTTCTACTCTCCAGGCGCTTTGTTTCTCCTTTCTCTCAGAGAAACTCATTACAGACTGCAGGTGGGAGAGAATGATGCAAGGGCATCCAAGAATCTCTCTTCTCCCGTTTTTGGGAGAAAACCAAGTTGCAGACTTGGGCCCTGAAGTGGCCTTATCTTTTTGAATTTCAATGCAATGGAAATTTTTCAATTTTTTCTTTCCAATTAATTATTGTTTTAATTGTTTCTTTTACTTTATTCATAGGTGCATTGTGATTGGAGGACTGTTGACATGCCTTCAGGATAAAGTGTTAAGAATAATTGACCTGTGTGAGGAAGATAGTACTTTCAAGATCATTGCATTACCATTTCTTGAGCAATGGTTTGATTTACAAATAACTCTTATCAATGCTGCCAAAAAGGTCATTGAAATTACAAGTTTGAGTGAAGGAAAGAAGGCTATTTTTTCAATAGAAGGGTTCCCCGAAGTAATAACAAAACCAGCTGTAATTTTAGCATCAGAAGCTATAGTCACTGCCATCCCTTGGGAGAAAAATCAGCTTGCTGTCCTGAGTGCTGTCCAATTTGAAAATGTAAGTTGGTGTTCCTGTATTCATTTGCCTGGAGTAGCCTTTGGTTTGAAGAACTACATATGTACAGAGTTACATTTAGCTCTGGGTATGGTAATAAAGCATTTAGTCCTTCATTCTGTTAAAAATTGACCACTTCTCATTCTGAATGTTTCGTCATATTATGAAATTATAAATGAAAATGACTTAATATAGGTATCAGAAAATCAATCTTTCATATTGATGGCCAGTTATGTAATGTTAACGTAGGTGTAATGCTCATGTGAAGATTGTCAAACTTTCTTGAATTATTATCAGGAATAACCTCTTTCTCATAATAATCCCTACCTTTACTGTCATAATTAGCTGTCTTCCTACAGTATCTAGTGATATGCCCCATACCATTGCAGTTATAGCAGAAAAATGGTTTCGTCCCTCTCTGTTGTTAATTATAATCAATTTTCTTTGCTTCTAATTGCTTCTTACTGCTTAGTTGCTGTTTACTTCTGCTGGTCAGTGATACTTCTCTGCCCTGAGTACAACTCACTTCTTCAACTAATCTTTTCTCCTCAATTAACATTTTAGCCTTTACACTGTTTAAAGTCAGTGTTACTTCTCCTTGCTCTAGACTTATAACAAATCCCTCATATCACTCCAATGGCAGACCTATTAATGTGAGCATTGCTAACTTTCTATTATCAAGGCTACGTCTCGAGCTTTCCAATCTTCTTTTTAACCTTTGAATATTTGCTACATACTCTTGGACTGATAAATCATCTATTTCCTGCACATTGATCAGTTCTTTCATATTCTTCATTTGATGTAACAGGTAAACTGTGTGTGGGCATCTTTTAAAACCTTCCATGATTCTTCTGCACGTTCACATTTCCCGATGTCTTCTAAATGGTTATCAGACACGACCAATAGTAGAAATGACAATGCTTTTTCATCCATATCTTCTTCTGCTGCCATCACCTTGTCACTAAATCCCAGGTCGATCCCAGGTCGAAGACCATTCGTAATAATATTCGTCGCTTAATCTCAAAATCTTGTATTCATCACTCATTGTTTATGCCATTTTTTCTGTTTATTAATATCTTCAGTTTCTCAGCTTATATTTCGTGCTGTGGATGCAGTCTGGAAATTTTTCTTGTTGTCATTCTTGAATTACTTTTTCTAGGATGCAATTGAAGAGTAATGGGGAGAGTCCACCTCCTTTCCTTACTTAAGTTTTAATTTCGATGGTTTCAAAAATTTCTCCCATGAATTTTACTATATATTTTGTGTCAGTGAGTGTCTGTCTAATAATTGCAAGTGTTTAACGGTCAAGCCCTCATTTTTAAAAAATTTGATCTACTGAGTCATAAGCTTTTTTGAAGTCAACAAAGGTGCAGATAATATTCTTGTTACTCTTTCAGTGTGGAAGAATTGTTTATAGATTTATAATTTGTTCTGGGCATGATCTATGTGGCCTGAAGCCTGCTTGATATTCACCATTTTGGCTTCAAGTTGTTGTGTTCGGTCGTTTGGCCAAGGAGAAATTTTCAGAGAAATTTGTGTGTGACCAGACGGAGAGAAACTCCTCTGTAGTTGTTTACATCAGTTCTATCTCTTTTTTTTATATAATGGATGAACTAGGGCATTTATCCTTCATCAGGGATTTGTTCAGTTTGCCAATTTTTTTTGTATTATTTGTGTGATTTTTTACTATTGTTATTGGTCTGGCTACTTTCAAGAATTCTGCTGTTTCCATATCAACTGATGTTTAATTGTTTTTGAGCTTTTTAATTTGTCAGATGATTTCTTCTTCATGTGGTGCTTGTGAATTTGGGTTGTTTTCAATGGGATTTTTTGGTGGCAATATTTTCTTGGGTTCTGGGCAGTTCAGATGTTTTTTGAAACATTTAGCAAGTCTCTGCAATTGTTTTGATTGCTAAATGCCATTTTTCCATTTTCCTTTCTAAAGCAAAAATTATGAGGTCCATACCCCATTCGTTTCATTTGTAATGTTATATAATAGTTTCTTGTGTTGTTTTTCTGGAATTCTTCTTCGATTCCCAAGAATTGATTGTTTTTATATAGCCGTTTTGTTCGTGTCATATTAATGAGAATAATTTATATGCACTTTCTGTTTAAACATTATTTCAATTGTGGAATGATTGATGTCGAGATTTTACTGCATGTTAGCAGTCTATGTTCCACCCAAGATTTTTTTCTGTTTTTGCAGAAGAATTAAATTTAGAGCTGTCTCAATGATCTTGTGTCTGAATTGTTGCCAGTTTTGTGAAAGTTTTCATCTTATTCAGTTGTGAGTGATAGTTGGATTCTGCTAGTGTCAAATTTTGGGATGAGAGGTTTCTTTTTGACAAAATTCTGTGGTTTTCAATATAGTTTTATTTGAGTTAGGTAGTGATCTGTGTCGATAGTTGCTCCATTATGAACTTTATGTTCATAATTCCTATGTGATTTTGGTAGGAGATTGCTGCATGATCAATTTGAAATTTGCCTATGAATGTGATGAGTGATTGCCACATTTTTTGTTTTGAAGTTTTCTTTTTGAGGTAGGTTGACATAATTTTGAGGTTAAAATTTTTGCAAAGTTTAACTAATCTTTAACCACTTTGATTAGTCTAGTTATGTGCAGGAAAGTCACCAATTATATTCCAGAATTGTCTCTCAAAACATAATTGTGCATTGAAGTCACCCATTGGGATTTTTACGGGATTGTGGGGAATTTTAGAGATTACATCTTTTAGAGTTTCTCATAATTTGTCAACTTTTTTGGAGTTAGATTTGTTTTCTTTCTTGACTAGCATGTATGTAGTATTGAACGTGTATTTTTTGCTTTCTCATTTAAGAGAAATTGTCATTAATCGATCATTCACTGGTTTCACATCAATTATTGAATTCAGGGTGTTTTTGCAAATGAGAGTCCCAGGTGAGGTGCTATTTTAGATCACTTTATTTGTTTTACTTTTAAAAAATCTGTAGCTGCCAAAATGTAAGGTATTTTCATCCATCAGTCTTATTTTTTTGGTGCTAAAATTTGGATTTTTTGTTCATTAATTGTATGTTCTAATTCAACAAGTATTCCTGGTCACAGGAGTGAGTTAATATAAACCATTCCAAAGAATGTTTTGACTTTGGCCTTGAGTTGGCCATATGACTCTAACATTCTCTGAGTTAAGAATTATGTCTTAGTCTAGTCTCCCCTGAATCCGATTGACTAATTGTGCCTCTTCTAGTAGCAGAGGATTAATTAGCGGAGGATTACCTCCTGGATTAATTTTATGATTTCTAAACCACTTCATATTTGTACTTAGAATCTGGATTTGGTTGAGTCCTAAAACTCAGTGGGTTAAGACTGGAGGGGTTAGTTCCAGAACTTTTTTCAGCCGCTCTTATGAACAGACGCTGACCATTTCGCTGCTTGTTGCAAGTCAGACGAGTAGTGGATTTTGCTTAACTTGGTCCAGGGATGCCTATTCTAATATTTGCAGCAGTCCACCATATCTAATGGGGCTTTCTCTAACCAATTCTGGTGACCCGTCTGGTAGAGTAAGCCTTCATAATCCTGTTTCCATTGGTCCTAGTGGACTCATCTGCCTCCTGGGATAGTTTTTCTCCCCCGGGACATTAGGAAGCCCTTCTCTATACCCACTCATCTGCCATCTGGTGAGGCCATTGGCACTTCGTGTAGGGATTGCCCTCTAATCCCAGAAGTCACTCAGTCGCCATATCCTTGTCACTTTAAACAGGTTACACCACGTGTTGGTGAAACTTTGTACTAGTTCTTATATATATTTTTCTATACTTTAGATCTAAATATTCATATAAAATGAGATGGCAGACTTCATTTCTTATTCAAACAGGTTAATTTTATGGTAATTTGTGATATGAGGGATTTTAGGAATGTGTGAAGCAGGCTTATCTTTGTCTTTTAAAAACAAATAATTTTGGATCTTCAGAATTCATCAATGTACATAATTAAATGTCAACAGTGTTGGGGCCTCATTCATGGCTGGCCATGTTCTTTTGGGATTACCAATGCAATAATAATGATTATATTAGCCGTGATGAGGTTTTGGTAAAGCAGGAGAAACAAAGATGTCTTACTTGTACTAAAAAATCTTCCTCTTCCTGGGTGAATGGATGGTGATTTTTTTCATCATGAATTGTTCACATCTCCGATTTCCTCAGCAGGGGTCCTATTAAGTTACTGGCCTAGTAGTTCTCTGATATCTTAGTTATTGTCCATCCGCTTGATATCTTTGTTGGCACATTTCACATGAAATGGCACTTGACAAATTTAACTTCCAAGTTTCTCACATTTTTTGGGGGTGTTTTCAATTATACACCATAGGTAAGAAATTTGCCGTGAAAAAATCTTTTCACTTGACTGAAATTTACCTTGTTTTAAATAAATTATTTCAGAGCCTTCAACTTTCAACGCATTCACTTGAGACTGGTGATAGTCTTGTGGAATTTCCTGCTGAACTTCAACTTCCTGCTACAGTGGGGAAAGTAAATATTCAAGCATCACATTGCATTGCAGGGAAAATTAAGAGCTGCATGCTGTTTCTTTCATCAGAGGACCACACCATCATGCTCTATCAGTTATCAGGTAAAGCTCAGTTACTGTTATTAGTGGTGTGTACTAACACCTTTCTCAAAACCATACATATGTGTTAGTTTATCAAAACACAGTAAAGAAGAAGATTATATATTCATGTGATGTGGTGTTTTCACTTGGAATGTTATCACCAATATTTGGTTGTTGTAAGGGTGGACTGAGGCATGGAGGTTTCCCATAACATTAGGCATTGTCATTCATTCAGGAAATGGTTGTTCAACCAGTCTTAAAAGCAGTTCATTTGTACATATCTGTCCTGTGTGAATGTCATGCATAGCTGTCACTAGTGGCTAGACCATAGCAGACTTGGTACGGTGAGGGATCCAAAAATAATTGGACACCATTTAAAAAAAAAAAAACTATTTATTTTTTGTAGTAGCAAACTTAAGTCACCCTTGAAGTACTCTCCATTAACACTAATACATTGGTTCAAACGTTTTTTCCACTGCGGAAAACACCTATTGTACCTGTCCTTTCTGATGCCTTGCAGTGCTGCCTTCGATTTTCTTTTCACCTCCGGAATATCTGCAAAATGTTTCCTTTTCTGCTCCATTTTCTTCTGGGAGAACAAAAAGAGATCAAAAGGTGCAAGACCAGGTGATAAGGGCGGTTGAAGAAGCGGTGTCATGCGGTTTTTTGCCCCAAAATCACACGTAGAAATGGCTGTGTGAGCTGAAGCATTGTCATGGTGGAAGAACCAATCTCAACTCTGCCACAAATTGGGCAGTTTCAATCAAATAATCTCACGCAACCACATTAAAACACTCAGGTTGAGGACTTGGTTCACAGTTTGATTCTCAGGGATGTACTGTGAGTGAACAATACCTAGTGATGAGCAATGCAATGAGCATTTTCATCCGTTCTGGACGGTGAAGGCCGGCCAGGGCATTGAATGTCTTCCATTGACATGTCGCCATGTTTGAATTACAAATACTACTCATTAACTTCAGTTATTTTCAAGGTTTGTTCTTTATAAGCCTATGACAGTGTATCAACCGCGTCCGATGCACTTCTACCAAGGAGAAAACAAAATTTCAACACTGCTTGCTGTTCTCAAAAATGTTTTATCTTGTCTAGGGATGAGTCGATTCCACTTTTTTTCGATTCCAATTCTTTCAAATTGATTCTTGATTTCGATTCCATCGATTCTTGTCTCTAATAACAGGTGGAATATTGATATACCAGTAGCGTACGACTATTATTTAAATTCAAGTATCGGCTGAAATAAAATGACTAAGACAATTAAGTCGCTCAAAAAGTATATTTATTAATAAACAGCAAATATATCCTCAGCTTATCGAGGTAGATAAAAAGTACAAATGGATAGCCTACACCCAAATTACTGAGACAAATATGATGTGATAAATGAAGTTTGATTTGAATATTTATCCATCTGGAATCGATGGAATCGGAATCAACTTTAGGTGATCGATTCTCAATACCGGTTCTAATCCTGAGAAACAATGGAATCGAGAATCAACATTTGGATTCAACTCATCCTTAATCTTGTCCAACAGACTTGTGATGATGGTTTTTAGATTATATAACCATAGGAAATGGTCAAGTAGACAGAAGCACGTTCCATATCACAACATATGTTGTGATGTTATAGCTTGCATCGGCAGTGGGATGTAGTTAAACTGCAAGTACTTGATCTTAAAATCCTCTGTGTTAACAATTTGCGATGATTATTTGGCAAGTCCTTAGTGTGTCATTTAGTATGATTACTTTGCTTGTCACAATATACTATTCTATCTGCTGCAGTTGGAGGTAATATCCTTTAAATTGACAGTTATTACGAGGAAAAAGGGAAATCACACTATATAATTAATGAAGGTACATTCAAGGTAATCATAAAAATAATTATATCCATTCACAACATGATTTCTCATCTGAATAACTGCAGTTAAATTGTGTACTATCTTATTTATTTTCTGAATTATACTTCCAGTGTTGATGTTATAAAAACCCTGTACTGTGGTGTATTCTCCTCGCATGTGTCATAGGCCATGATAATTTGAGGAAGTGGGTCTTCAACCAACTTAAATAAAATATATCTCATTCAGAAGAAAGTGGTTAGGTCTGTGTGCATTAATCCTTATAGAACCAATTGCAGACCACTCCTATAAACTTGTCACATTGACCGTCCCTTGTTTATGTTTATAATTCTGTTGTAAATTGCATAAAAGAATGTCTTGGTAGATCTCTGCTTTCCGAGGCCATCGTAAAACTCGTACAAAGTTTTTTAGTACCTGAGTGAAAAATGTTATTACTCTCTCAGTGTAATTATTTAGTAGTCTCTTTCTTTAAGGTATCATTTGCAATTGGATTATCTACAATACCTAGTGCTGTACTCTCAATATCGTTGATTAGGAGAAAGTACATTTTTTAATATTGTTACATGAATTAGCAAGTACGTTACATAATAGATAATGGAACATATGTGGTTCATAATCTTCGATGAAAAGCGATCTTTAATTTCGCTAACCTACCCATGGTTAGACCCTTTGTTTCAGCAAATTCACTCTAGTTCGTTTACTCAAGAATTTTAACAGTACCTCTTCGGAATTATAGTTATTTCGATGCACCATCATTTCTGAAAAATCTGCTGCAAGTTTCTACTCCCCTTGAAGTTGACTGAAATTTCTTTCTGATAGTGGTGCTATCATTATTTATCAAAACTTCCTTTTATTCCAACAACAAATAATAAGTATTAGCTTAGAAGGGCTCCTTATTTCCCAGCTAAAGCCATGACATGCAGTGACATTTTTTGGCATCTGCTATCTAGATGCAACCATGGATAAAGGACCAATTTTGTTGCACCATTTCAGTCAGTGGGTGTCAGACACCTAGGGTAGCAAAATACTTCTTTTTTACAACAGAAAATAATTAACTCAGCCTAATATTACACCCAATTAACAATGATCAACTTAAAACTCACGATCCAGATGTATAGATGTTTAATAATGTGGATGAAGTTAAACAATATGTCATTCTAAAATCTCTCTAGGTGTTTAACACCCAGACAGATGTATTCAAGCGTTTAGAAATAGGTTGAACCCTAAGATCTCTGATGGCTCTCTTTCTCAGTTTCTGGCACTAAATTGAGCATGCAAAAATGGTTTGTCAAAGTGCAACATTTGTAGTGTAATGTTATTTAGATTCGTTGAAATTTTAAAATGTACTTAAAATATTAGGGTAAAAATGAATCTTTGTATAAATTTAACCTAACTCTTTTGTGTTGAGTGAGCATTCTTTCTCATAACTGACAACACTTTTTTTTTACTGTGATTTTTTAGTTGGAATGATTTGGTCTCGGGAAGAAGCCTTGGCATCCATTGTTTCTGTGGAAATCCTAGAGTTGCCTGTTTCGGACATGGATGCCGTGATTGAAAATAGTTTTGACAGTAAAGAAGGTATGTGCACTATGTCATTAGAGTTTTGGGACTGTTTTGTAATGTTGGTTATGTTGACTATTCTTCAGCTAATGACCATTTAGCTCAAAACACCTATGGCTCCTAAAGATAAATTGTTATCTCTGTGAAGGAATGCGATTCATTCTCTGGAGCAAGATGTGAACATATATGGTGCTAATGTACCTATTCAAGTTTTTGAATGAATGCTACCATCGCTGACTGCTTTTCAACCTGTTGTTCTATGAAACTTTCTGTGCTGTCCCCTTTTAGGTAGGCTTGTGTGATGAGATGAATGATCAAAATCATCAAGGATGATTTGATGTAATGAAATCATCAATGTCAATGAGTTAATGAATTTATCTTCGTTGATGTTTAAAATTGATAGATAACAATTAATGTTATAAAGTGATGATATAAGATGATGCAACAAAAATTGTTGAAAAAGATGTACTAGGGTTAGTCAGTTACCCCACGCAGTCAATACAACATTCCACACCATGATATTTCGGCATTTTTAAATCCTATGTTGCTATTGTACACTCTTGTCAAATGTTATGTCAAAATTCACCATGGGGAAGAGCACTAATAATTAAAAATTAGCTAGCTGTAGTTAGCTCAAAAACTTATATTTAAGCCAGTTGATCCCACCTCTTAATGCTGCTTTGTTTCTTCACTATATGTGTTGAAAGATGGTTGTATGGAATAATGCCAAAATGTACTGTGATGACATCCCCCAGAGACTGAATTAGCCTCCGTGATTTATGCTGCTATTTCATGCTGATCCCTATCTCGGGAGATTTTAGGTTTGCGTGCTCTCCAAAACTTTTAAGAAACATGAATTTTGCTTGTATTCACCCTTTAACAGCTTTATATTAATGAATCTTAATGCCAGGCAAGGATATGGTGAGTCCTGCCATGTTTTTCAAGTAATTTGTAAGAATTTCGCTACACATTGTCAGTATTTCTGATCTTTGCTGAGAATGGCGGAGATGGAACCGGTGGTTTCAAGCGGCAAATGAGTGGTAGTTCATGTCAGATACATTCCTATTCCCTCTAATGCCAATTTAATGCCTTGCAACTTAGGTGTGAAAGAGTCAGCTACAATGCTCATTTTGAATGTTAAAATGTGATAATTCCCTTACCTTTGACAGGTAAAAGAGGTTTCCAACCCAAGCAATGTACCGTAATTTTCTGTATATAGTATGCATTTTTCCTGCAAAGAATTCGTAAAAAAAATTAGGGTATTATGCATGGAAACAAACTTATTGTGTTTTCTTTGGGCCGTAGATCACATTTGAAAAAATCTCAATGTACTTATAGGTACTCGATGTTACAATTTCTAATAAAAAATGCATTGAATCAATTTAATTTATATATTAAAATGAAAATTTGCACGCTGCCCCTCTTGTCCGTAACCCTGTTAGCACTGAATCCTTCGAATTCAAAATCACTAGCCTCGTTTGATTCAAACAGTTCATGCGAAGCACTATCATCATGCTCGCTGGCAGCATATATTGCATCGCCAAGGACATCGCATTTGTCCTCCTCATAGTCCACTATGCATTCTTCATCCCTAGGGAAATCGTCGTCGGACCCATCTATTCCATTGCATCTATTGCATAATCACAGATTAATCGATGGCATCCCAGGGCTCTTTAATTCACTGACTAATTAGCAATAACTCCGGTTTCTTTGACTTTCCTTAAGTTCTCAAAGAATGTGGTCCAAAATAAAGCCACTCATTCCACTTTTTATGCATCTGTCTTAAACAGGTGATTGCTACTGCCATCCATCACCTGCAACTGGCTTGTCATCCCTCCAGGAATACAGACGAGATCTGTGCCATTTCATACAATATATTCTTGATCCATGGCATTTGATGGCATCTAAATTCATCTGGAACCAACATACGATGTTAACAAACCGCATCTTTGCACCACACATTTCGCAGCCAATCTTTGGTTGAAATGTCATGCATCCAGCCTTTTTATTTGCATGTATGAGCATATTCTGCTGCCATACAAATTCTTAGGGAGAGTTTTTCTTTTAAATGTTACACAGAAATGTGACATCTACAAATTACAGAGTAACATATCTTCTGCTAGTAGATCGGACGGAATCTGATGCAAACCGACATTATGTGAGGCAAATTGAATATAGATATGGGTACTTTTTAGCGACAGTGTAGCAATGCTATCATTTATTGACGAATATTTCCATAGACACGCATGGAAGTTTTGGAGGGGAAGAACATACTACAAATTGATCGTCACATTGAGAAACCTGAGGGGTATGAAAGAGAAAGGGGAAAAGCCATCCATAGGCAGCATTACCGCTTGTGCAGTGATCTTTCGGACGCTGAATGTCTTGGTGGAAAATGGCGTAGAATTCCATTCTCTAAAAGCCAGACTGTGTGTTATGCATGGTGATAGGTAAATTCTTACATCTTGCTCTTATAGTGGCACTTGCTCTTATAGTGAGTGTGTATTATAATTAAAAAATTACGGTATTTAAGTTTTGCAATGAACAGTGTGCATCAATATTTTTCAATCTTCCTGCTAAATGTAGTCATTAGTTATCCTTATTTCCCTCTCATAGGCTAATTTATTTTAATATATACTTGCCATGAGTGAACTTGCATAAGTTTGTCATTATAAGTTCTTAATTCCAAAACTGTATGGTACAGGAAAATGTTTGTTGCTGTTCCATACGCCTACTAGACATTAACTTCACGGGAATAGAGAGTCCATTTTATGATATGTATATCATTAGGTATGTGTGAACACCAAATTTTCAACTCTAGGCAAGTTGAGTCTAACATTGATGTAAAAATTGAGTTTCCAGTTGAGTATGAACATCAGTGCAATGTTTTATGCTTTTAAGATAAAACAAAAATCCTTCTAAGTCTTATTTAATTCAGGAGTAATTTTCTTATTTTTAATTATTCAACAGCTAGAACAAAATACTCAATTTTGATTGAAAACTTTTTTAACCGAAACAAAAGACTGAATTTGAGAAAGAAACAATAAGAATCAAATTTGGCATCTTTTGAAGCATTGAGCGGCCAGGGTTCAAATCCCCGCAGAGGCGGATGTTTTTCAGAGGGTACCCGATACCAATTGAGTGTCTTGTGGAGGGCACTTCAAGTAGAGTACTCCGTCTATCGGATGAGACGTTATGCCATGGTCCCCTTGGCACCTTTCGTTAAGAGCAGGCTAATGCCGACACCGGGTTTCTATCCACCCTTCCTCCCTTACCTATCCCTAATGGCACAAATGACCTTAGCCGTTGGTCGCCTCCCCAAATATCCAATCCAACTTTTAGCGACACAATTTCTGCAATGTAACCAAACCTCTGAGAAATGATAAGAAAAGCAATTGAATCAGTGAAACATAAATTTATGTTAGAAATATCCTTTCATTAGAAATGTCTGTAAAGTTGAAATCAAATTATAAATTGTAATGCAGAAAAACTGGGTACTATAAATGTTCTGGATGGAGATTCCCACATCTTAAATTAACATATCTGGCTGCTTAAAATAGCCTTTCATCAGATACTACTGCAGCTGGTATTGACAAATAATGTTATGCATTAAGCTGTGGATAATTGAAAATTACAATGATCTTAAGGGTGTGTTTGTGACTGGATTGATCAATCTAATTGACGGTAATATCAGTTGAGTTCCTGACATTGCTTTGAATCAAGTAGGCAGCAGTTTACTGTTTATACTTTCCTGACATTGCTTTGAATCAAGTAGGCAGCAGTTTACTGTTTATACTGCTATGGTGTAAATGCTTTTTACTATTTAGTTAAAATGTTACCATAAGGGTGTGATCATTTCTGAATTGATATATGTAATCTGTGGTTCACGAAGACTCAATTGTAATGTTTCTCTGTATTCAATGCAGCAAAATTTAACCACAGTTTATACAGCCTTTATACAATCCAATTTAAGTAGATTTCAACCATTTGGCCATGAACATGCTCACATGTCCTCCCATGTTTCCGTTGCCGCAAAAACATGCATAGAATAGTGTGGGGTCAGTCAATTGGATACTTTCATAGGTATCAAAGGTTGAATACAGGTGCTTCAAGACATCTTGTTGACGACAACCGCTGGAAGATGCGGAAAGCCCAGCCTTCATCTTTAGTTTTTTTGATAGTTGATTCAATTTTATAAATATTCCACTCATTTAGTTACTTTTCCTTAAAATGAGTAATGAATGTTCATGAGCACATTTTAAGAAGTGCATTTACGTGTTCATTTAAAATCACATGCTTCAAAGTTACACACATTAGAGGAATTAGAAGATGCAATTAACTACTCGAAATTCCATATACTCCAAGAGAAAAATCCATTGTGTACACTACGATTCGATTAAAAAAAAATAATAATAAGTATTTTGATGTAGCTGGTATCACATAAATTCCTCCACTGTGTATCCATATGTATTTGCAAAATATTTGTAAATTAAGACTTAGCCATTGCATGTGCATTATATGGGCAAAAAATGGGAGGTGGTGTTTTCTTCAGAAAGCAACTGAAACACGTGAGAGACTTTATGCTACACGGATAGTAATTTTTGATTTGTTTCATTTTTTATTTATTTTTACTAGCAAGATTACAACACAAATGACCAATAAAAACTGGTAATGAATAACTTAGTAGTCTTGAAGGAAGGTTTATGACATATTTTCCCATTGTTGCTCATCTTAAGAATTCCATGCCGGTAGGTTGTGGGGCAAGCTGAGTACCCCCACTCATCTCAAAGAGGAGCCAGACACTGAATATAAAACATATAAAAAGCAAACTCACGATTTTAAGTATTTCGGTGGGTCGCCCGCACCTTCATCAGTGATAGAATCTAGAATATAGAATATGCGTACTGAGGAAGGGTGACAGGGGTATGGGAAGAGCTGGATTCTGGACTAAAGGTAAAAGGACAGCTGATGAAGTCATTTGGATTTGCTGACAACCAGGTCTTGGCTAGCTACCCGTGGATTGCCAGAATTTGTAGATGCATTAGAAAATCAGATGGAAAGTAAGGCAAACGAGTACGTGCTTGGCATGGTGGATGAGATGAGGAAAATGACTGAAGAAATTAGGAGAAGGTAAGGAGAGAGGTACATCTACATGGTTGGGATAGGTAGTGAAGGGTGAGGGGGCGCTGAAGGCAATAATGGTGGAGAGGGTGTTGGGTTAACAGGGAAGGAGACAGACAAGAATAGACTTTATGGATTGGACTAAGAAGGGTACAACAAATGTGAAAAAGAAAAATGATATGACATTGTGTGTGAAGACTAGAGCCTGCAGTTAAAAAATATGGTATAGCTGATAGATAGTCTTGATAATAATAATCTGTAAACATTTGTGTAATTCTCTTGGGTTTGCCACCCTGCCTAGCGCCACATAAAACAGTCTTTTCAAGCTGGCATAAGTAGCCTTGAGAATGGGTAACGAGTTAGAACCCAAAACGTCCACTGCCTATAAATTTCTTACCCGATGGCGAGCCCGAGAGAATTACACGAATATTATTCACTGGGAAAGTGTTAAATCTGTAAACATATCTACCACTTATTCCAGAGACTCAAAGTGAAGGAAGGGAGGTAAGAGAAGTAGCTTTATGGATAGGATAAGGAGTAGTAGGAAGTATAACCAGCTAAAGAATGAAATATTGTAAGGAGACAAGGACCTTTGGCTATTAAAGATTGGCAGAGGTATTCCTAATTACATCTAAACCTACCTCAACCAGTCTATGACCTCTTCACTAATGTCATTAAATTATTTAAAAAAGCATGAAAATTAAAAATGAGAGAATCAGCATTTATATTCTTTTAATGCATGAGATCAGTGAGTGAGTCGAAAGTGAGAGCCATTGTCATGGAATAATTGATAGTTTTGAAGTTTGCTGTTGTTATTGATGGGCACCACAATAAACTGTCTCTTCAGTCATAAAGTTTGATTTGATCTATCAGGAGTCAGGGTCATACTACATCTATAGGTCAGTGCTAAATAGAAGTTCTGTAGTCTATGCCATTAATTTTGAGGAAATGTATGAAATTACAATAAAAATTTTGTTTTCATATCTTTCCAGATGCTCTGAACAAGAGGCAGCATTTCTATAAGGCTAAATGTAAGTAAAAAATTAAATTTGTGGTTGCAATGGTCAATTATCCTTGAAAATCCTCGAATCCTCCATCATGTAGACCTAATTTAGGTATTTCTCATTCGTTTTCCCTGATTTTTCTTTTTTCGTGAAAGCTTCTCTAGCAATTATGTGAATGATTAAGGTTTTGTCTGGTATAAATTTTATGAGAGAATTTACATACTATGCCTCTTCAAATACTGTTTATATATATTTATAAGCCAACCTAGGACCCCTGTTTTTTTAGCCAAAAAAGTGGTATTTTTGTCTTATGAATGATATTTTGACTAAGTTAAGGTTATCTCCTAATTAAATTTTTAGTAAAAAAATTTAAGCTTGATTAAGGGGACTACAAAAAGAGAGGGAAGGTAAGTGTGGTGTGGCATCTGTAGATGCATAGCAGAATGTGGAATTCTGTTTTTCACTATTTTAACAAAAAAAGCTGTGACACACTTGTCATAAAAATTATGTCTCTAGAGACAATGCAAAAATTCTTGAGAGGACTGTTGCATAATTTTGGTGTGTATTAGTTTACTGCAATTCCATTTGACAAAGCTGTGAGTTTCTAATATTGATGAAGCCCTCATCAGGGCTGCTGGTTGTATTTCATGGTACAGCTGTAATTACTAAATGATCATGCACCTTAAAGCGAACAGTAGTCTTATTTTTGTTCAACATGTAATAAGTAAAAATAAATCACGCATGATGTCAATAGAAAGTGTTAATTTATCAGTTTTCAAGGACCTTTGAGTAGGCTACAGATTTCTTGTCTTATTTCAAGGTGAAGTAATAATGAATAACAATAATAGAAATTGCTGATGTACATTCTCCTTTCTGAAATGCAACCTTTATAGCAGCTTAAGACATCTATCATTTATCATTAATTACATTATTCACCACAGTGGACAAATCTTAACTAAATATTCTCAGTTTCACTTAATTAATTGTGATTGTGTGTTTATCAAAGGTTTGCTTGTACAGACAAAGACCTCGGTATAATTTCCCTCATCAACAAGGAGATATGCTTTGGCTTGCATTGTCATCCTTGCTACCTTTTGGTCTGTGCCTGGCGGTTGGGATATTGTACAGAGTTGGATCTTTAACCCTTCAAGTGTGTGCAATGCATCCCTGTGTCCTCTCCAGTCCGTGCCTCAAGTGTGGGGATGCATATCTGTGTCCAAGTTTTTCATTTGGTTATCTTTGCTCTTATGATCAGATCTACATACTTTTGGGGAGCACATATGTAAGATTATCATCTCTGCTTTCTTTTTAAGAGCCTCTGTTCTCTTTGTTGTGTATATTTTTTTCTATTTTTTTCCCTTTCTTGGGCCTGGCCAGGTCAATGCTTATGCTGATCATCTAGTGTCAGCATCCATGTGAAATCTTATCAATCACCCTGATTTATATGCCTTCATATAGTACGTATGATAGGTGCTTTTGCTCTCTGAATCTTTGCTTATCGTTGTGTCAACATTTTCATTTTCTTTCCTAATCATCATGGCATTGCTTATTCAGGCATGGTCATTCATTCAAGGCTGCTTAGCCTCTCATAAAAGCTCTCTTCTTCAGATATCTTGTTTAAGATGTGAGGATGAAGGATTAGGTTTCTGGCTTGTACTTACATTCGCACCTTTTTTTTCATCTTTGAGTTGGTCCTTTGGGAATCCCTTAGGAGAACTCCAGTTCACCATGGCTTCTAGCTCTCGTGAGTTGTCTGTACAGGAAGTGGTTGATACTTGAGAAGAAAAGAGTGCCATAAGTTAATATTCAATTGTTGAGGATTCAAATGGATACCGTCTCAATTTCTATACCAATGAAGAATTGGAAGGAACTTCTCAATATGCTGTGAATATTCAAGAGTATACATGGGTAGAGGTCAATTGTGCTAATCCTCCTCAGCCTTTCATGTGTGATTTTGTTGGGAAACAACTAGTGCCAGTTTCATGTGCAGATGACCCACTGGTATATTTTGAGTTGTTTTTTTATGAAGGTTAATTACGTTTATAGTTACTGAAAAAAATATTTATGTGGAACAATTCTTTGCCCGTGAGAAAAAGAATATCTCAACCCAAAAATCACTCATAAAGTGGCTCCCCAAAACCACGAACGAAATTAGGGTATTCACAGGTTTGCTGATGGGAATCATTGGGAAACCAACACTAAGAACGTATTTTAGCAGGAAACATATATTAGAAACACCATTCTTCCCTTATATAATGAGTCAAGAATCATTTTCATTGTTGAACAAGTTTCTCCTTCTTGTAGATAACACCGATAAAGACATTGAAACAGAGATCTGAAATTTTATAAAATCCTACCAATTGTTAAAAATTTGAAAAATAAATTTCAGAAAGTGTATATACCAGGTAAAGTAGTCAATTTCAATGAAGCATTATTGCTGTGGAAAGGTTGGATTTCATGGAAACTGTATATTTCCATTAAATCTTCCCAGTTTAGTATAAAAATGTTTCAACTGTGTGAGTACTTGGAATATTAGTGGGCTTTTATAATTTATAGTTGTTTGGAAACAAAAGTTGGCTGTGAAATTACTAGGGAAACATCATTTATCAACAAAAGTTGTTCCGAGTTTATGTGAAAAATTATTAGACTTGGGCAGATGTGTTTACATGGACAATTTTGACAGTAGCCCCTATCTTTTCCAAAGATTGGACAACTGATGCTGTTGGGACTGTTTAGATGAATTGCAAAAGTTTGCCAACAATTGTCAAAAATAAAATTAAGATAGGAGATGTAATAAATGCAAAATGTGGGAAATTGGTCCCCTTGAAGTGAAAGGACTAGTGTAATGTCTCAATGCAGACAACGAATCATTCAGATGAAATGAAAGCAGTTACCCAACAGGGTGGATTGTAAATAACCCAACTTGTATAATAGATTATATCAGGGATTGGATTGGATTTTGGGGAGGCGACTGACAGCTAAGGTCATCTGCACCATAGGGGATAGGGAAGGGAGTAAGGGTGGATAGAAACCCGGCATCGGCATTAGCCTGCTCTTAACGAATGGCACCAAGGGGACCACAGTTTAACGTCTCCTCTGAGAGTTGGGAGTACTGTACTTGAAGTGTCTTCCACAAGACACTTAAGTAGGGATTGGGTTTCATCTGAAGAAAATCCTCCTCTGCAGGGATTTGAACCCTGGCTGCCTGTATGGTTAGCCAGTACTCTAGCCACCACACCAACCCGATCCCCTTCTAAAAAGTATATGGGAGGTGTATATTTAAAAGATGAGCTTTTAGAGACACTTTTGCTGGAAAGAAAAAGAACAAAAGTGTGGTATGATAAACTCGCTGATCATCTGATAATTACAGCTGTTTTGAATGCTTACATTTTGTACTGCAAGGCAGGTTACAAAAAAGACCATTAATCATTTAGGAAAAGCCTTGTCAATAAGATCATACCAAGTTACAATGGAAAAAAAATGCAGAAAAGTGTACAGGGCAACTGTCCCTTACTGATACTGAGTGCACGCGGCTGGTAGGACAGCATATCAACTAGGAGAATCCAAAAACAGAAACTTATGAGATTGGAAGAAGAAGTTGTGTTATGTGTACTAAAAATGGGAAGCGAAAAGGTACAAAAAAGAGGTGTAAAAACTGCCATGGAACACCGTCTGTGTCCAGACCCATTTTTAAAAATACCACCCACATCACTTACTAAATGTGGGAGATGGCGAAAAAAAGTAATTCTTTGACATAATGTAAGTATACGATTTTTAAAATGTAGCATAAACAATTTTTCATGGAACATAATATTTTTGGAAAATATATTGCCATAATAAAAATATTCAAGTAAAAGTATGCAAATATTCTTTGACTCTGGTGGATAAAACTGTAAAAAAATGCACTGTGAGCAATTTAAAACCTCCAATTAAAGTCACGCTTGAAGGGTTAACTGGAAGCATGACGCACCGTGGCAGCCCAAGCCATGAACGATGGAGTTGGTTGTCATAATATTTGCAGATATGGATGAGAAGGCATTGCTATCCTCATTTTGGTATAGCGTTTTTCTGGAAAGTTAGTATCAAAATGTAGTTGATTCAACAATTCTACATAGAATATAATTTTTTTCAAGTTTTTATAAAAGCTATTACCATGATAGAAATATAATAATAATAATAAGTTTTATTACTTCCCAAACAAAATTTACACAAAAAAACGAAGATCATACATCCATTTTTTGGGAAGCTTAACGTAGCCTCTAAGAAAAAAAAACTGAGGTGAGGCTACCTCATAGCAATGCATAGCTGCACATTCTCTTAATAACAGTAGCAATTGATAATTTATAAATTTGAAAAGAAAGACAAATAATTGATACAATACAGTTTTAGATGTGCCAAACAGGATAGATACAATAATTACAAGAAATTTCACACAATAATATTAAATGAATAATCTACACTGGGCTGAGTAAGTAGCCATTCCACTGCCATTATAAGAAATTTTATTGTAATATTGACCTTTATATTCTCTGGTATCAAGTTATACACTTAAGGTCCCATGTACAAGAAGCATCTTTTAAAGTGAGTTTTGTTAGGTTTGATTAAAGGTGCATAGAATTTTTAAGTTGATTGTCAGTTAATACAGAGCTACGTTTGAAATCTGTATGAAATTACCATTTCCAGTAGCATTAATAGAATTTCATTAATAAGAATAATAAAACTTAGTATATATTGTCATCAACTGCATTTTTGGTGGCTTCAAAGACTGGTGAGGTGGTCCCCTATCACACTGGTAAATAACCTGTTTTCTCTCATAAATTATGAGCATCATATAATGCACCTCAGATTATTATATTCACTAACATAGGTACTACTTCAAGGAAGGAACTTTACACTCCTGAATACTGTTTGTGTTAGGATTTTCTGTGACTTTCCCGAGATTATACTAACATTTCCTTTTTGGCAGTTTAAAAATGATCGAACCAGAAATGATGATCACTAGTTATCAAATATTTTCCTAGACCTGAAATATCTCATACTTCCTTTCACCAATTTATTAAATATCATGCCTGTTTACTGATTTATTGAACATTGAGGTATGCTTGGTTGCTATGTTGATTTGGCATCCACATTGTATGAAGTTGCAGATACTTAACCCTTAACCAGTGACTGTGGTCTGGGAGACCGCAATTTATTGAATATTAATGAAACATTGTTACGATATTTTTATCCCTTGGTTTCAATTTTATGCCGCTCAGCACTATGTCTTCAGCTTATATACAATTTTTTTATCACCAACTCGAACAATTTTTTCAGGGAAAATGATTATTTGAAACAGGGTTAAAGAAAATTAATTAAGTTAATTGAAAGAAAAAACAATTTATTATAAGAGTAAATAAATCATTAATATTTTTCAAGAGTTGAAAATAAGGACTTACCTAAATATTTAAGTGGTAATGTTTATGCAATTGACCAAAATTACAATTTTTTCGAAAAATCCCTCACACCTCCATATTGGCAGTCTTTACAATTTTTTTGTGAATTCTAAGCTAACAGGGTTTTTGCATTTGAAACACAAGAAAGAAGTTTTGCACTTTTTTCATGTTAGGGCAAGGTCCTCATGTAGTCCACCTCTAGTTTTCAACCTCTTCTGCCTATTTCAACAGTTAGTGGAGAACCTGTCTGATATTTATACCTATCTTGAAAGTCTAGGAATGGACATTCTCCTTCTCAAGTAGGGCTTTCCTAGCTCTGCCGCTACCGATGTTATAAAATCAAACCTTATCATATGTTTTTTTGTCTTTCGCAGACGGCTGAAGTACAGTTGAGTTGACGAAGGAAATATCTAATAGTCTGAAAAACACTGCCATTGGCCACCTCTATGTCCTTCAGCAGGTTGAGCAGCTACAACACAGTTTATCCAAAGTATCTACACCACCCTTGGTCGCATTATAAAATGCTGTCATTTCTGGTTTCCCGGACTCGATGTCATCACTCTCCCTGAGGTCCATTGAGGTATACAGCCATATTTCTCATTCGGCCCCATTCCTTTCGAAACATGGGAAACTAGTCTTGTTAGCCGAGAATCTGTAGAGTGAAGAGCCCACTGTTCACCCTTTAGATTGCTTGAACTCATTATAATATCCCTTTTATTTACCAATGTACCAATGTATGACAGTCCTTTCAACTTTCCCTTTCAATTTTTCTGCCAGCTCAATAGGTGTGAACCAATTATCCGCTGTGATATCTCGACGGGACACCATGATTTTCTCAGAGAGATGAAGAACAGATTGAGTTGGCTTAGATGCCTTTTGGTCTTCCTCTAACAAACCTAACCCATCAGTGTCTTTTCTTGCATATACATGCAAATTATACAGATAACAGTTTTTAGCATTAGTCAAGCACACTATTTTCAAAGCATACTTGGCTGGCTTGCTGGGGATATACATTTTGAATCAGTAATGATCCTTGAAGGCAATAACTTTTCATCAATCAAGATGTGGTACCCAATGAATAGTAGTGTTGGGAGTTCTTTTTTAGACAGTGCAATAAATCGGAAATCGGAGTAACCGGGTCAGTCAATTGTATTAGGCCATTTTTCCACACGATTATCAAAACAGAGACTTGTGAGAAGAGTGGAGGATTTTCTACCCTCCGTGCATTGGAAATTCCCAAAATTCCCCTCCACACACCGCCAGGCCGGAGGACGGTGAGCACGAACGGGCATTGACATCTCACGGGCAATAAACAGAGGCTGATGGGAGTCACCCGGGTATTCCGATCACTAGCTTAACTCTGAACTGAAAGGTTTTCCAAGTTGTCGTGGTATAAAACTAGCTGACAAAGGTAGTAAAAAAAAGTTTCTCGCGAACCTGGGTGTAACAGCCCTTGAAATGTGGCATTTTACTCCTGGTTTTTCCTAGCCCATTTCCATTTTTTTCAGCTGTAAAATATTGTGTTTTGATGCACGTATCCCAAAGATTAAATGAGAGGTCAATTACCCAATGAAGGGCACAAATGAATAGCACAAGTGAGGCGTAGCCTCACGCTATTTTGGGATTCAAAGTCATTCTCCCAACATACATGGCCTGCGTATGACTTACGAGGAGTACAGGCATAATGATACAAAAACAGGCAATAAACCACAGTTTTATCACAATTGTTAACAGAATCTCTAACATTTTTCACATTTATCAGGCATTGAGCGCGAAATTTCCAAAAAAAGCAGGATTTTTAAATTTTGTGAGCATCAATAGTATCGTCTTGAGTAACCATTCTATCTTACTGAACATATTTTCCAAAAATCTATAAATAAATTATGAACATTGCATGACTGTCAAATGGTACAAGCAAGGAGATCTTTCTTCTTATACTTGAACAATGGCATAGGTTTGTCTATTGAACCTATTTCACAATGATATCCACCAACAGCAAAAAGTGACTTTCCAATTTAGTGACATGAGGTCTCATAGACCACTCATTAAATTTGAATGCCATTTTACAGAAGTACAGGATAAATTTATAAAATTTTGAGGAGGGTACATCCTTATTAGACAACAAAATGAAGGTAACAAGAATTAAAGATGTTTGTTTGCTTCATACAAATTCATGTATTTTATTTTAAGAGAACATGTTGGTAATAACAAAAAAGTGGCTATAGTATTGCCTTTTTGTTCAGATCTGCAAATATCTTGACAACCAACTCCACCGTTCATGGCTTGGGCTGCCACGGTGCCTGTCATGCTTCCAGTTAACCCTTTAAGCGTGACTTTAATCAGAGGTATTTAAATTGCTCAGTGTATTTAATCCACCAGAGTCAAAGAATTTTTGCATACATTCACTTAAATATTTTTATCATGGCAATAGCTATATAAAAATTTTCAAAATATTATACTTGATGTAGAATTGTTTATGGTACAATATAAAAATTGTATACTTACATTTGCCAAAGAATTACTTTTTTACCACGCACCATCTTACATTTAGTAAGTGTTCTGAGTGTGGTATTTTTCTAAACAGGGGTCTGGGCACAGAGGAGGTTTTCCTGGGCAGTTTTTGTACCTTTTCTATTCCCATTTTTAGTACACACAACACACCTCCTTCCTATCCTACAAGTTTCTGTTTTTGGATTCTTTTAGATGAAATGCCACCCTAGCAGACACATGCTCTCAGTATCTGTAACGAATGGTTGTCCTGTGCACACTCTGAACCCAAAAATAAAAAATTAGCATGGCAAAATGTCTTGGGGTGACCTTGTGACAGTGACTTATGCTGTCAAAATGTTGAACCAAATTTCTGCTTGTCACACCTTTTTTTGTGGAAAAATACAACCAAGTTATTTCATTCCAAATTGAAATTTTCACTTAATTGTTATAATAAATTATGCTTTCAAATAAATTAACTTAGAAATTCGAGGCTGCTCTATATTTTGTTCTCTAGCACAGAGTTTTCAGGCTTTCCTGAAAGTCACTGAAGAGTGCTGAACCAGAAATAGCCTAACATGGCTGTTCTCACCTCTGAACATGTATTTCCAATAGTCTCCATTAAATGGCAGAAGCTTCTGGGAACTCACTGCCAAATATTTTCTACCCCAACCAGTTTTGAAACCTGGAAAATTTGAAAGTGTGTTGTGGGCATGTGTGTCACCAAGATGTACCCACCGTCACAAAGTAGCCCTGGTTTACAGTATATGGTTTGACATGATCAATCATTCAGTGAAGATAATTTGCTGTTATTTCCTTTCCACAATATGAAAAAGGGGAGGATTCATAACTTTCAGCATTGGTTTCCCATGCTCTAATGGGGACTTGAAATGTATATTTGTGTCCTGCCCTTTATTCTTGTAGCTTTTGAAAACAAGTATGATTTTGCAATTTCTTCTGACAGTTCCTGCTCTTTCCTATCCTCATGCTTCTTAGCACTTCATATTGCAGGTGGAGACATAACCCATACCCCCCAGAAATAATCTCTTCGCAGGTTGGGAAATATTTTTCTTTTAGAGGTGTTATTTCTTACTGTTGAGATTTCCTTTCACTTTCAAAAGAAGGGTCATTTGCAGTTCTGTGCATGTATGGCTTTCCTATGAAGGGATCATTGCTCACCTACATTGTCACATCAACATCAACTCAAGACTTAAAAATGTTTCTTCAATCTTGGTCAGATTGTGTGCAGAGTACCCAGCTTTTGGCTCATGTACTTTTACAGAAATTATATAATTCTCTTTAGAATAAGGTCCTAATTTCAGAAAAGTGACATTCTGATTCGCTCAGGAAATTTGAATATGAATATACAGGTCATTTGGTCATGTCATTGTTGCTGAGAAAAAGTGGATGAATATATTGAAGTGTATCAGTAAGTGATTAAGTGAAAAATTGCAGATGTAATAACAAAGCTCTAAGTGTACTGTAGCAGATAATGTACATAACGTGAAAATCCAGAGAGCAATCTCAAAGTTAATCTCAAGTTCTCAAGATTTTGTTGCTGACAGTAATTAGGATTCTCACATCTTTGTTGGTATAACAGGCTACACTCTCAGTATAATGAGTAAAAATTGACCTATGGAACATGTGGACTCTACATGTTTGAATGATCTGCTAGAAGGTGAGCATTGTGGATTATACTTTGGTTGTATAATTTGTTTCTCCCATTTTTTCATGTAAATATTGTTCATGATATTCTGAAAATTTTGCTTCAGAAAAAAAGTGATGATTTAATCTAGTTATTTGGCTGTGCACTTAATAGTTATTCTATATCCTAAAATGTTCTGTGCAATTTATAAGACTTTTTAAGTTAAATCCAAATAACAGATGAGTGGTTTCTCTTTTTTAAGGTCATTACAGTTAAATGTGTGCTGTATATTACTTGGAGTTATCAAACTAGTTTTCTATCTTATTCCATGGGAAAATTGCCTAATGTCCTAATGTAGTAATAATTCCTCTTCCAATACTCTTATGGTAATGACTCTCTTGTTTTAGACCTGATTTAGACTTTTTGTATACCTATTTATTCTGAAATCATCTTTGACTGTTGGATTTCATGCTCTGGAATGGTGAACACCTTTATAGGGTTAATGTAAAAAATAGCTATTTAGCATTAGTTAGAAGTTAAAATTGTATGCATTCTGTTAAGTCTCTTTGAACAGGAATAAAATATGAAAGACATGAAGAAGTTACTGTTGACTAATTGAATCTTAAAAAAGGTGATATGTGAGAGATGTCTCTGGATGAAAATGTAGTTTTATGCTCCCCTGTACATTTTATTTTGTTATACATGTGTTTAGTGACTTATGCTTCTCAGTATTCATCTGTACTAGAGAGTTGGCACTGGCTAGGTGTTGTTGTAAGAATTGAATTAGAATAGGTTGAGGCAAATTTTTTTGAAATAATGGGAAATTTTCTTATCCCCTGAACATGCTGACAGCTGACTTGGGAGTTTCATGTGAGTAAATACCTGATCCGTATGATAGAAGTTGCTTGAACTTTTTTCACCTTGTTGGAATGTGGGTAAAAAAACTCAGCGTGGCTGTGCAATTGATATTTGTTATTGTTATTCACGATTTGTGTTTGTAAGTTTTGATTCCTTTTTTTATGATATATTTTGAATTTTATTGAAATGTTTATGTGACAAATTGAGTGCATTGTGGCCTTATTGTGTTTATGTTAATCATTTTCTTATACAATCCTGCTCACCATTGTTATAAATGTAGTATGGATTAATTTTGCTTTTTACTGGTTTGAATTTTGAATCTGTGCATGACTATTGGATTTGATTGTGGATCTCTGTTAAAAAGTATGCAAGGGGTGTTGTAGCCTTTGAAAAGAAATTTCCAGAACTCCTGTGTCATTGGAGTGCATCCAAGAGTCGGAATACAGTACCATTTGTTATTGAATTCATTCAGTTATTGTAAGCTTTAAGTTAAAGATTTTTGTGAAACATTGTCTTTTTAACAGAGTTTCATTTCATTTTACATTGCAGGAGTCATGAAGGGAATTTGATCTAAGTATAAATTCTGAAATAATATTGCATGAATCCTGACCTGTGATACCTGTGCATAAACAGTGATGGCCATTTTTTAATGCTTTGAGGATTTTGTGATAATAAGTAATAGTTTAGAGCATTTTAATGTATGCCGTGGACAAGTTGCATTTTATTTGTCATGAAAGGTTATCCACCTCTAGTATTGCCGGACATGTAAATAATATGAGTTGCTTTAGTAATTTTTAGTGTATGCAGTTTTTTATATTTTTCATATATGATTGAGATGAGTGAAAGATTATTGAGCAGATCCATTGAGTTTGATGTTCAGTTTTGGGTATTCATTGCACCATTATTATTCTAAGAGTTCTCCTTCGAATACTTGACTGCCATTCAATTTCTTCAAATCATACCAATTCTCCTCCTTCCGGGAGTAAACGCCCTATGTAGTTTGAAATATGTTCAAGAAGAGCTTGAATATTTTGATGTGGTACATAAAAATCACACTTTGTTTGAAAGAGAGAATACCACGTCTCCCACGGGGTACAATGTCAGGGAATGCTCAGCTGTAGACTGAGGTACTCAGAAAAACCCGCTACTTATATACCTGGACTGGTATAGAAATGTCAGGCAATAAAGTAAAGAAGTAAATAAATTGTTGTACATTGAAAGGGCTAGTAGTAGTAGTAAGGAAGCGCGAAGAGGCTAAGCAAAAAAGTTTCAAAATTCCTCTCATGAGTAGTTGCTCCGGCACACTGGCACAACTGAAGTTTCAAAAAAGTGTCTTATGTTGCCGTAAATTGTATCCCATGAATGTGAAACTCGGGGAGCACTTATAGAACATTGCTGTAGGAAGACTTGAGGAGTTCAGGATGATTACAAGCATAGGCTAAAAAGTGACAAATAAAAATATGTACTCTGGCACACTCAGTGTGCCAGCACGACTGCTCGAGGGTTAACTATTTTGTTCACTTTAACATTCCAAACAGCTACTCATCTAGTTGTTTCATGAAATGCATTTTACAACATCTTCTCTCAACATAACTTTTGAAATGGCCCATAAGTGTGAAACTGTGACTTTCTCTTCTGAGATTTCATTTGGTGCTAATTTTGTCAAATTCGAATGGATAATTTTACGCTGATTGTCATTAAGGAAATTTGCATTTTTGGTAATATTGACTTTGGGAAATGAGGACTGAGGGTTTGTATAGTATATCTTCCTCTCCCAGATGAAATTTATTTATGCGTTCACTACTGGGCTAAAATTGTCGAACTTATTTGGTGGGTGAAAATTTTTAAATAAATAAGTTCTTTTTGATATACCGTAATTTTCCGTTTACAGTATGCAGTTTTTTCCGTGAAAATTCATCAAAAATGTAGGGTGCATATTATAAATAGTTACAAACTTATCGCATTTTTATTCGGGCTTTAGATGATATCTGAGGTAATGTCAAATTACTGATAGGTATTCAATTTTACAATTTTTAATAAAAAATGCAATGAGTCAATTTAATTTATTTTTTAAAATGATAATTTACACACAGCCCCTCTTGTCTTTAACACCGTTAGCACTGAATCCTTTGAATTCAAAATCACTATCCTCGCTTGATTCGAACAGTTCGCACGCAGCGCTGACATCACACTCGCTGGCAGCATACACTGCATCACCAAGGATCGTATTTTTCCTCCTCATCGTCCACTGTGCACTTTTCATCCCTAAGCAAATGGTCATAGGACCCATCTATTGCGTTCGTGAGGCAGCATTTTTTAAAACCTTAATCACAGATGAATCGATGGCATCCCAGGACTCTTTAATCCAGCTGCCAGCTGGATTAAAGAGTCCTGGGATGGCCTATCGCTGGCAGCATATATTGCGTCACCAAGGACATCGTAATTGTCTTCCTCATCGTCAACTACATATTCTTCATCCCGATGCAAATCTTCGTCGGACCCATGTATTGCATGTGTGAGGCAGCATTTTTTAAAACCTTGCTTAATCACAGATGAATTGATGGCATCCCAGGACTCTTTAATCCACTGACAAATTAGCAATAACTCCGGTTTCTTTGACTTTCCTGAAGTTGTCAAAGAATGTGGTCCAGAATAAAGCCACTCATTCCACTTTTTACACATCTGCGTCTTAAACCGGTGGTTGCAACTGACATCCATCACCTGCAACTGGCTTTTCATCCCTCCAGGGATAATGACGAGATCTGTGCCATTCTCGTACAAATCTTGATGCATGGCATTCAATGGAATTTAAATGTGTGTAGAACCAACATATGATGTCTACAAACTGCATCTTTACACCACACATTTCGCTGCCAACCTTTGGTGGAATTTTCATCCATCCAGCCTTTTTATTTGAGCTTGCATGCATATTCTGTGGCTATACAACATTATTAGAGAGAGTTTTTCTTTTAAATACTTCACAGAAATGTAACATCTTCAAATTACAGAGTTATGTATCTTCCGCTAGTAAATCGGACGGAATCTGACGCAAACCGACATTATGTGAGGCAAATTGAATATAGATATGGGTACTTTTTAGCGACAGTGTAGCAATTCTATCATTTATTGACGAATATTTCCATAGATACGCATGGAAGTTTGGGAGGGGAAGAACCTACTACAAATAGATCGTCACATTGAGAAACCAAAGGGGTATGTAAGAGCAAGGAGAAAAGCCATCCATAGGCAGCATTACAGCTTGCGTAATGATCTTTCACTTGCTGAATGGTGCTGCAGACAATGACATAGAATGCCATTCTCTAAATGCTGACTGTGTGATATACATGGTGATAAGTAAATTCTTACGTTGCACTCACCATAAATTGGGTGCATATTATAATCGGAAAATTAGGGTATACTGACATGATTTGAAAAAGTCTTTAATTTTTTTTTATGTTGCTCTAATAAAAAAGTGTGTGTCACTGTCAACTGCCACTCCATATATGAGACTGAGCTTATGCAGTCCTGAAATGCCTGGTTATTCATCATTGTACACAGTTCTCTTAGGCATGTGGAAGAGGCACTGCAATTCTTAGTATTTTTAACGGTGTGAATTATTTATAGCCTTACCGCATTAGGGAATTAATATCAGACTGAAGATATATGCATGAGGTAGTTAAACTTTACTTATAAAAAGAGTAGATGAAACCAGCAGAAAAAAATTCTCTGCGGAAGCCATTGAAATCATCTTTCGACTTCTAAGGGCTGGACATTCAATGAATAAACAGGTTCCCCAAGAAAAATGGAGCCCAGCTCATTGAAAGTAAAGAAGTTGAAAGTTTCATGCTGTGCCAGCCTGCCGGCTGGAACAATCGTGATGCACGACAGTGTTGCAATCAGAAGTGAACTTATTAATACTCTCCATGGTGAACAGTGGTTTAATTAGTGCTGTGAACTTTTTCAAGGTATCAGAGTGAATCATTTGTTATGCAGTGCATGTTGCGTGATGGCATGCCTCGATGGAAATGAGGGTCACTCGGTCTTCCTCACTTGCGTCCTAAACCTTTCATTTTGGCTGAAGCAATGAAAACAATCACTCCTGTGAAACAAATGCTTGTATCAATGGTCAGAAATTTTGTGTCCCCTGTGAGGATTTCCTATCTTTAATTTAGCTGGGTACCTTATAAATTCAAGCTGTTACCTCTGTAAATATACTTAAATGTATTGCATGCTGCTTAATGCATTCCCTGTGGACGATGCCATTTGGTTTGATGTTTATTTTGTCCAAAGAGCTGGTTGAAACATATGTGATTGGTGTCAAATGATGTTGTTTTATTTGAATGACCCATAGTCCACTCATTATCTTGCACTGCCAAATTGGAGCCTCGGATGGTTTTTCATGAATTTCCGTTGGCCATGACCTTGATATACATCTTGTTCAGTCATTACGTACTCAATTTTTTCACAAGATCAGGTTATGAAATCCTTGAAAACAACTGACACCACTGTCTTAAATTTACATTAAACCTTCTACTGGAGAAATGCGGCTTCATATCTTAATTTGAAATCATCAAAGTGCAAGCGGTTATATTTGAGAAATCATATTCAAATCCAATGTCATCCTTAGCCTTGAATGCTAAACCACATTTGAATTTCAATGGACTCTTTTTATCCCATTTTCTATGTGACTCCATTTTATTAGTTTCACTGTAGTAGTTTTTGATCAAAGGTACTGTGTATGTGTAGACGCCAATAAAAAATTTTGATCATGGCTGTTTACTGTGTGCAAGTTTTAAAATTTCATTACTGTACTTGATGCATAACTATACAGTAGAAACTTGATATTGCAAAGTCCGCACATTCGAAAAATCAGTAATGCATATTTTCGTGTTTCGTATTTGTGAATGTTATTAATAAATCGCAAAAAAGATTTATTTTTGTTCTCCTTGACTATTGCAGTCTTTGACAATGCGTAATAATGAGTTATGGTTATTATTTGTGAAAGCATCATTAAAAAAAGACGTGTGTACAACAAAAAATCTAAAATAACTAATAGTAGTTTCCGTTGCAAATTCTTGAGTAGTCTGCAATCATCATAATGGCAAAATTTCCATCCAGTTTTCAAAACGTATATGTAGCTAAAATTACACAAAAGTACAAGTGTATATACAAATGAACTGTGCAGGAATTCAATTCTCTTAATGTGTGGTCTGTATGTAGAAGGAGCTACTATGTGTGCTTAAGATAGGCTTTTGTTCCTAGCATTTTGTCACGACAGAACCTAGCTCAAAGGCACTTCCAAGAAGCCCTCTCTTCATTGCCTTATAATGGGTAAAAAGAGTGAGGGACACAGCCCATTTCAAATTAAAGTCATTCTTACATCATTATATGTGGTATACTTAATGGTATTTCGTTCCAATCACTGGTTGCTGGATGTCAAATAGAGTATCATATGTTTTCCATATAGCCATCAGTTTAATATACATAATATTTTTGGTTCTAACTGGTTTGGTTCTACCATGCTGATGGGGGATGGAGAGGGAGATGTGAAGTAGTATTTTCAGTAGAGAATAATTCTCTCGGACGGATGAAAGGACAGGAAGTATAGAGATGGAATGATAATTGGAGACAACAGTTTTAGGACTAGTTTTATGGTTTGGAATAATGTGTGTGGCTTTCCATTAGGAGGGAAAGGTTCTGTGTGAAAAGCAGTGATTTAGCAAGAGGGTCAGAAGTAATGAGATGGAGGAGACACAGGTATGAATGAATTTAGTGCTGAGACCATCAGAACTGGGAGAGCAATGGAGTGGGATTCTAATGAGCAATTCTCAAATCTTGCGTGTATCAGTCTGCACAGAGGTTAGTGTTAGTGGAGGGGTCAGGTGGGATGGGAGGGTTTGTTGATTGCTGTAGGCAGTCTGTGAAGTACTTTGGGAAGAGGTCAGGCCTGTCTGAACCATGAGCATCACCATTTCCATATGAAATTTTAATCAGGATATTGGGATATTTAATCAGCATTGGTGTACAAAGGACCGGAATTTTTTGGAGAGGAAGAAATGGAGTGAGAAAGTTTCAACATATACTCATCATAATCACACTGAATGAGAGTATTTGAGTTTGTGGTCAGAGAAGGAGCAATGAGTGTTCACATTGGGAAAGATCTTGTAAAGGAGCCAGGCATGTTTCTTGTTACCTAGAATATGTATAGTGTCCAGTTTAAACTGAAGGGGGAATTTTTTTTGCCTTGGGTTCCACAAAGGGAATGACATCTTTGATAACACTCTCCAGAATTGAGTAAAGAAAATTCACACCTTCATCTGGAGATAAGAGTAAAGTACACTCTGAGGGATAAGGTTGATGCAGTGGTTGACATCCTCCCAGGAAACCTTCGATCAAACAGGGAAGGATTTAGTTGGTGGGTAAGGAAACCCGACGTGTTTGTGTGAACAGTAAAAGAATAGGGCATCAAGGATGGTTGGAGTGGAAAATATTTCACCTGGGGGTGATCTCCTTGGGGAAGCAGTCGAGAGGAGAAAGTCCAGCATTGTCTGGTCATGGGTGGCCTGAAGATTATGTTGAGACATGTGGATGCCATTTATAAAATGTTCACAGAAATAGTGGTCATGAGCATCGAGTGGATGGCCAATTGTAGGGGAATCCCAGGGGATGGACAAATTAAAGTCACACACCATAATCACCGATCCAAAATTCACAGCACCGATCCTAGACAGCTTTCCAGGACTGAAACATCATTGGAAGGAGGGCAATAAAAACAGTCAACTGATATTTTATTTGTCCTGGAATTTGATAGAGCAATCTCACACCTCACTATTTCACAATCAGTTTCATGGTCCTCTCAGTTGTTTGAAGGGAGCACTGATGTAATGACAAGAAGCATGCCACCTCCTCTGGAGGGTCGATCTCGGCGGAATACATAATGGGAGCTCGAGAAAGATAGCTCATTGTCACAAACAAGAGTTAGCCTTGTCTCTGATAAGGCAATGGTGTCCAATTGTGAGAGTTCATGGCTATGGGAGCTACAAATGGATTACTCGTTCTTAATGCTTCTCATATTTTCAAAGTAAATATTTAATGAGTGACTGGAATGGCCAGGGTTGAGGCTGACATCTCTGGAAAGTAGCTTGAGGAGAAGGATGATGATCCTGCAACGAGGGTAAGGCGTCGATGCAGCCAAGGAGGGAAAGTCAGTGGAATAGCCAGGACCAGTAGAAGGCAGATGGGTGATAGACCAAATGAGGCACAAAAACTTATATCTTTTATTACTGAAAGTATTTTGAGGGAGAGGACACACCACTAACAAAAGGTTTTCACAGGAGACAACAGCTCACACATTGACGGAGAAAAGCACCAAAGGGGAGGACTTAGACAGAAACACTGAAAATCACCAGAGTGAGTGAAATATGTCTCTTCACACTGGCAGCCATGTTGGATTTTTTTAATTGCCTTTTTCCTCATCACTGGAGGGTTAACTGATAATAGGAGTTACACATTTAAAATGACTGGGTGGCTCTGGCATATGTAAGAGAAGAATGCACTATCATTCCCGAATTTCACTCGTTTGATGCATCTTAGCAAGCAATGCTGGTATGTTGTGAAGAAGGTTTCCTGACACAGTTTTCTGCCATGGTTTATAAAAATGAATTCCATTCTTTCCTGGAGACCAGGCCTGAGGTTTATAATTTTGAAAATTTTGTGTTTTCGAATAGTGCCCAGTTTTTATAAAAGCCATTTTAACTGGTACTGACAATTTTGCTCCATAAACAAAACTTCATATTTTTGTGCTTTGTATTATTGAGTTTCTACTGTATTATGTCATTGATAGCAAAGCTAGGTACTGCATTTCTTCATGTTATTACCCTGCCACTGCTTCATTTATAGTTCTTGTGCATTGTTTTGTTTAATGGATTTGTAATGACAAAATTGTATTATTTTCATTTTAAGCAACTGGATTTATGGGGATGCTGTGGCGTCGCTTGAGCAGTCAAGCGCTACAAGTTAGAGCTCTTTTGATGAAAGCCCTTGGAGTGGAAGATCCTGTTACTGGTGGGCCCAGAACTGGACCTGTGAGGGATGGTTTTGGCTTGCACCGTATGATTGTTGCTGCCTCTGCAGTTGGGAAGGTAAGGGACCATTGATTATAAGAATGAGTATTTTCATGACTCCCTAACATGACGTTGTAAATTGCATGTTCTTATTTACGCATAGTTAGATGCATTTTTTCCTCTACGCGTGATAATCATTCATGGATAGCCTTTGGCATTCTCCTTCTGGGATCCTAACCTAAAACAATAAAAAAGTAAATGCAGAATAGAAATGTGAACATAACGAAGCAGGATACCCCAATATCTCCCTCAAAATCAAGTTGTGAGGAATCCTACACCATGGTGGTAACTTGTCTCTACATATATAACTCTGTGGTGGATTGGAAGAAAACACTTGGATTTCATTATTCAACTCAAAATTATTTGAACTTGTGAATCTGAACAGCCTTTGAACCACGAACAGTTTGAACAGCATTGCAGGTTTTGCAAAAGCTTGCGTTGCGGCAAAGATCATGACTTTGATATCTGGTGGTGGGAACTTTAAAAATTTTGCAGAGCAAGTGAGAAAGGTTGTTTAACTTTTACCTTCCTGAGTTTTTCCATAGTCTTGCTGGCTGGGGTTTTTTAAATTACCAGTGTTTTTTAAATGTCCATCAATGTGCCAAACGAACACGGTCGGCAGTCTAGGGACACAATTTTTGTGCCGGAGAGACACGCTCGGAAGATAAAGGTTAATGTAGAAAATCTGCTCAACAACCTTAAATCATACCTACCAACTTGAAGGCTTCCAGAAATCAATATAAGTGACCACATAAGGTATCTGATTTGCAGTCTTGGCTCTTCAAGATAGGGCCCCAAGAAAAGTCCCTGGGTAAATTTTTTGTTGAATGTATTAGTTTACCTGTCCCACCATTGCCTATGGCTCCTTCTCTCATCCGTTCTGTCCTTTCCACTCACTTCTTCCTCTTTATTCCTCCCCCTGCATTGCAGGTCTACCCTACGAACTTTTACTACAGCTCAGTGGATTCATTGACTTTGGCTAACTGCCATCCCTCAGGTGCTTCGAAAAAAATAAAGGAATAGAAAGTAAGATTTTATTCAAGAAAATTGTTTATCAAAGGTGAATATGCTGAGCTTAACCGTATAATATTTTTATTTTTTTCCATCATTGTCGAAAGTACATATATGCAGTATTTGTACTGTTTTAGTGTGGTGTGCATTTATTGTTCTCATTTTCTATTTTGAGAAATCCATGCCAGTGTTTAGCAGGTAGACAGAAAAGTATAATTATTGATTTGTGTATACAAGAATGAGCTTGAATACATCAATTGCTAACTGTCCATATCATAGTTTGATTGAAATATCTTCATAGGTATTAGGCCCCCTAAAGCTGGAGGATCTAATTTTGCAATCCTCGGTGATAACCAGCTGGTGGGTGACTAGGTGGTGGTGATAACCAGCTGGTGGGTGATAACTAGGTGATAACCGGTGGCGGCGGGGTAAAGTCCTCGGCTGCCAAACTGAAGGTCGCTGGTTCGAGTCCAGCCTGGGTGGAATATTTACACCTCCCTGGGCATGGTTGTGTGTGTTCGTCCATATATTAAGTATCTAGTAATTGGCTTCGGCTGTTGGAAACAAAGAAATTATTATTATTATAACCCTCAGATTGTAGGCTGCCTGTTGTGCAAACATGCTTGCAGTGTTGTTGTATATAGCTAAGTGAATAGCTAGAATATTATCTTGCCCTGCATATGATAGAATTGCATTTGATTTGCTTTAATTATATTGAATTTTTCTCTTGTATTTGCAGATATTTGGAATTGATAATTTGAGTGGGGAAATAATTTGGCAACGGCGTTTAGAACCTAAATATGTTCCTCTCAAGGACAAGGCTGCTGGTACGAAGCACATGCCGCTCTTTGTTCTGAGGACCACCAGCCACTTCCCTTTGCCAGCTCACTGTGCATTGTTGCTAAAGGATAGGGTAAAGTCCTAATGCATCCTTTATATTTTGTATTTAGTTTTTCCATTTCAAATTTGAATTTAAAAAGTTAAACTCTTTTGGCTTGTTAAGTTCCTTAAAGGTAATGTCACTCCTGAGGAGTTCTCATGTGTCGACTGGTCCAATGAATTATGTAAGGTTGCCATTCTTTCTAGTAACATCCTGTCCCATGATAGAATTGTGATATGGATTTCAGCCTAACATAACTAAAATTAATTTGCATGCAAATTTTCAAAATTTTATCTCCTCTCCCATTAGAAGTCAGTCTTCTTGCCATTCTATACCAGTTTTAATTCAGTAGTATTTGTAAGAAAGTGGATCATTTGAGTATGATGGCTAATCTTTGCCATTGTTTCCTTTTAGACAACTGGTGAAGGTGCTCTCTATCTCTTCAACCCTATGAGTGGGCAGCACATGTCTGAGTATGGATTTGATGAAGTTGCTAGTCCAGGATACTACCCATTGGGATACAATGTGGCCCAATGCTCGATGCTCCACTACCAAGCATCGGAAGAGACTGTTTTCCTCAAGGGACTGTTAATTTTAGATTCCAAAGGCTCAGCCCATTTGTATCCTAAGTGGATATCAAGCACTCTTATGGAGCATGCACATCATACATTCCTTTATGTGGCTGATCCAACTAATGGTATCCTCTCTGGTTTCTCTTTTGCCAAGAGCAGTGATCAGGTAATGCAAATGAAGATTGATTAATTACCATAATTTGAATTTGGGGTAAATTACCATAAAAATTTATGGTAATTTTCAAAATGTATCATGGTTTTCCTGTAATTGGAAATTTTCAGCAATATATAAATATAATCTAAATAAATTGAAAATTCAATAGTAGTAGTTAGGGATTAATGGCATTTAAATCACTACTATAGCTACATTAATGTATTTAATATAATGAAACTTTATAAACCAACACAGCACATGTGCAATTTGGCTTTCTTTTGTCATGGTATGAGAAATTTTCATTTAAATTGTTTAAATGATAGCCCCACAAATATTTCACAAATGAGCTGTACATGCCTTCTATTAAAATTAAGCTTCAATAAAATATATATGCACTTTTATTAATGAATATGCTGGGAGTATACCAGTATAAAAAATGTGATATATTGGTGAATTTTCCTGAAAATCACTGAAGATATCAGTAATTTTTAGGGGTTCAGTAAATAGCGAAAAACAACCTCTGTTATTTACAAAAATTTGTGTGATAATTTTCATACTGGCCCATCTCTTAATGTATGATTCCAGTTGTAATAAATGATTCCAGCCCCAATGGCTGATGCATCAAATGGTGAAAACTTGAATATGTACTTTAGTTGATTGATACCCAATAGTATAACTTGAGCTTTTTATGACTTATAGAAGATAATGGTTAAGATGGTACCATTGACCTATAAGCCTTGGGAATAGTTCTGTGCCTTTATTTCAAAGGCCCTAAAGAAAAGTGTTTTTTTTCCTTGTCATTTTTCTTTTTCCTGGAGAGCTGATGGTACATTTGGTGAAAGATGCCCATTTAGTTGGGCTGGCTTATCTTTAGCTGTGTTGTTTTCTGACATAAGTGCTAATGTTGAGGGAATACTTTCACTTAGAATCAGGTTTTGTAACCATCTGCCATGTTTTGGAATAAAATTTATATTTCTATGAAAAATATTAATAATGAAATTTGCTAATGTAATGAAAATGCAGGTCACCTAAATCAGTATACAACATTAAATCATCTTAAGGTGGTCACTGATAATGACATTAATCGTTGTTGTAAATTTGTTGCAGGAAGTATCCGTGAAACATGTTTGGGAAGCTGTCCTACCTCCCGGCACACAACGTATTACTGCTGTGGCTAGTAAAAACCCAATGGAAAGGGTTAATTCTCAAGGAAGGGTTCTTGCTGACCGTAGTGTCTTGTACAAGTATATCAATCCAAACCTGGTGGCATTTATTGCTCAAGGAGTTGACCCAATCCATAAGCGTGAGTGTTTCTGAACTAAGTTTAAAGATCAGCATCCTTATTGTTACAGGGTAAGGATGTCCTTGAAACGTACGTATTTAGGCTCATATAAAAATCTTGGTGGGCTGGTGGAATATGGCTTCTTTTCTGAATGAAAGTGTTAACTCTAAATGCCAGAAATAGCTTTCATTATCCTTTTGTTTCGAAGAATAACATGCTATTCTTCAAAACAAAAGCATAATGGAAGCTATTTCTGGCCAATAGCATTAACACTATATCATTCAGAATAGCAGCCTATGAGTTGACTGAGCAGCATCAGGATACTAATTGAGCATTTTTAGTGAAGATGGGTCGGTTACACTTTTTTCAGTTCTGGTTCAGTTCTAAGCTTTGGTTCTCGGTTCCAGTTCTTAATTTATTACTTACTCAGTATTGCTCAATTTTCAATGGCAAGGGAAGATTTATGTGTATGATTGCTGTACAAATCTAGATTAAAATATCCAAGTTATCACTACCGAATTGCATCCAGAGGCTCATAAAATTTATAACATTAAACAACAGACAAAAATATGTCCAGTTCACGGACTCTCTTATGAAGAAAAAATCCTTGCACACCAGTGTCATATGGATGAGGATAGGTGGTCACAAACATTTCCATTCCACTTGTTCGTGATCTACTGATGGCAGCACCCTAGGCCAGTGACTTTTCGGTGCCCCACCTTCTCTTGTTTTTTATCCACTTTTGGCATTCTTAGTTTATATCCTTTGTTTGTTGCCCCATATAATTAAGTCTCCATATTACTATATATGTTGGTGCCTGGGCCTATTTGGCCTGTGTGGAAATCTGGCCCTGGTATTTAGTGAAGTATTCAGTTATTTTGGAGAGACTGTTGAGCTCTTCCACAAAAATCCATTTTATGTCTCTCTTGTATATGTTTTTTTAACATTTCAAGTGGACTTGTATGCTCTCCTGGATATTAGGGAATAGCAAGTATCATGCTTAGTGTTAAACTGTTTGGCTGTACATTCTGTGTAGTATACTTGGGTACACATTGTATGGGAATTCAACTGGCCAAGTAAAGTAAGATGTAATTTAAACAGCTGTTGATGCAATGCAAAAAGATTGATGAAAGATGGTTATATGTCACCGGTCAACAGATTTATGCCAAAGTGGAGCATTCAAATGGGCAAAACATGAAGTGTTTATTCCTCTATCATTGCTTTTGATGGTAGTTTAGGGTTTGGGATGTCATTCTCCAGTAGCTTGGAGCTGAGTTAGTCCATTTTTTAACTTGGTGGTTTGCATTGGCATGAATTCACTAGCATCATTACTGTAGTTTTTATTCTGCTGTCTTAATAACTGGTGTTTTTCCATGGATTACTTCTTATATTATATTAAAGTTATTCAGGGTATCCCACTGTGTATTGAGCATTTTAAATTTACTCCCTGACTGATAAAAGGATGGAGTAAATTTAAAATGCTCAATACCCAGCGGGATACCCCGAATAACTTTAATATAGTAAAGAGTCGCTGCGAAAACCTTCAAGCAAAGATTACTTCTTATTTTTCATCCACATCAATGAGACCACTAGTTTTTTGTTTGTAGTCTAATAATTTGCTTGAGAAAAGGCAGGATCTTAGCTAATGATCAGTAAGCCCAGGTATTATGTGAAACTGCCTGATTAATAGGCCATAAACTTAGCAAATATGAGGTTCTATGCATTTTTATAAAATTATATTATGTGACAACAACTAATTCACTCCAAGAAGTTATACAGTCATTCATTACAATGGGTTAAACCTGGAAGGTTGGTAATCAACTCCCATCCTGAAAGGATTGTAGGGGGTCAAAAATAATCACTGATGGCATGTTATATTTTTTATGCATTGGAGAATTTTTTCTCATTTTTAATGGATTAGGCATCAGTCAATACTACAGAATAAAACCTTTTGTCTTATTGGAGTTTTTTTAAATAAGATTTTTTTGGAATAAAAATTGCATGTAGATGTTTTGCAAAATATCCTTTTTTTAGTTTACGTACAATTTAAACTAATCACAACTTTTTTTTTCATTGCAAGTACATTTTTTACAGACAACAATACTACTAGTTATGTATTTATTGACAATACTTATGTCTAAATTGCTATTGATGAGGTCCTGATATTTTCTTCTTACCCTTGTGTCACGTTCAATTGATGCTCCATTGCATACATTCCTGGGGTTCTCTTCACAACCTGGATGTTTGCCTTAGTTTGCTGGTCTGAAAGCTACAGGAGGAAGTTCTCATGTTGCATCTTGCTGTTAGTTGCCCCCCTTATCAGTACTCAAGCCTTCATTCCTACAAGTTTCAGGACATAGCTGAATGTGTGTATTGGCCACATTCAAGTGAATGGCTTTACTAACAATTTTCTTTTACATCAGAATGGAGAGTACTTATAAAAATTACTGTTATTTTTTACCTTTCCCATAGTATATGGCGAAAGTGACAATCATTTTTTCACTAATGGTATAAGGTCAAGGTATTATCATCTTAGGGTGCTCTGATATCAAGGCTTTTGAATGACCTTCTGTTTTTTGGGTACTTTCCCCCCTCACTCGATTAACGGTTCTGTCTATACTTTTACTTTCAGCCAGCTTTCTTTAGGTCAAAAAATTATCACAAATAACACTTCTACCCTAATCTATTAAAGGAGACTGTACAATGAAATCCCTCTTTTACCTTTTGATAGGGGCAAATGACAAAAGTGTAAATTGCGGGTAAATGTAAATTGAGGGAAATCTATATTTGCAGGAAATTGAGGCAAAATTATAACCAAATGTTTCATAATTTTTTCTAATGTGACGTATGGAACGTGGAACATGCCTAAAATCTAGTGGCTGCTGTTAGCTGTTGCAATTGGCAGGGAAAATGGTTATTTATTTTACCCTTATTTCAAGTTAACAGAATGTGCAGGGATCCAATAACAAAAGGATATTTCTCTTAGGACCTCAAGTCATTGCATCAAGGGCATGCATTTGTTCTTCAGAAATACTACAAGTCATTCATGTCTTCATGATGGCTGCATGGGTTGTAGGCAATAAAGTCCTTATTTTTTAATGTGGGTTTCTAAATTTTCCTGATTCAAAGGGCTTCAATCTCTCCCTCTGCCATCTGCATTGGCACCTAACAAAACAGTGAGGCGAGCTTTGCTGTGTTTATCCCCATAGTAAGGATCCCATTGAAGTGTAAAGGCTTTTGTGGCAGAATATTATATACAAGACCTGTCTTGCCCTCAGTAAAGCTGTCTTTAAGAGCCTATACAGGTATCCCTTGTCAACCTTGGTTTTGTCAACTGCGGCCCTTGAGTATCCGCGGTTTGTTTTTTGAGTACCAGCCTTCTCAACCGCGGGGGTTTTCCTTCATCAACCACAGTCTATGAGTTGCACAACACAGCTGCCTGCAACACTGATCAAATTTAGACTTAGACTACATGGGTACATACAACATGAGTACATGAGTCGTACAACACTTAGAGTACATGAGTACTTGTATGAATCAAAGGATTACCCCTCATAGTTTGATCTGAGCCCTGCAATGCTTAATTTTGGTGACTGAAAGTGAACCTTGCTTTCATTGTTGCTGGATGTTGCCCTTATTCTGTGTATGGAGGATTAAATTATAGAATCACTCTCCATAGTTTTACATGAAGAGGTATTTTGTAAAGAGGGACTTGCAGTTTTTATTTTGGAAGCAACTTTAAATGCTCTTTAACTGATTCTTCAATCCTCCTGCCTGTTTGGTCAATGTAGTCTTGTGAACAATCAATGCAGCTTATAAGATAAACTCTGATTTTATGCATCTATTTTACTTCACCTTTGACATAGGCAATCAAACTTTTCTGCTTTGCTTGGATGTAAATGGCTGATCTAAATCCCTTCAAGTTTTTTTTATATTTGAGGAAGAACATCTACCACTTATGAAGTCACCCATGCCATTTAATTCCTTTCTTGGCTGCTTTGAAAAGTGTTCTTTTATGCAGTGTCTTTACCAAATCCTCCCATCTAGCCAGTCCAGACCACTGTTTGTTTTATTATGCCCAACTTTATAGTTTTGTACTTGAAACAGTGTGTGCTGGAGAATTTAATGAGATGTGGTCAGTTGTTGAGAAATGTGATGCCTCTGAGAGGCATTTGTTGCGTGATTGGTATTTATTTCTTTTCTGAGAATGATCGATTCCAATCTTCTTTCCACTTGGGATATTCAAGTCTAGTATAAGCCATATCCTGTTCCTTTTGCATACATAATTGAATGGATTTGTTGATGGAATCTTAAGGTTTCATAAAATTGTCTATTTGTCTTTCAGACCCCATCCATATTTCTACATTATTTTCACTGAGAGACAACCGAAATACAAGCCATGGCCAAATCTCTTTGAATGCTTGGCGTGAACTTACCGTATTGGCCTGAATATAAGATGGTTATATTTTCCCCTTGGAAGAGGTCAAAAATTGCTATCCGTCTTATTTTCGCGCCTCATGGAAAAAAATATGTCGGGATGCAACCCATACAACATTGGTGTGTGGTGTAACTACTGATTCCTCGCGATGACAATTTCAAACTTGATTACAGCGCTACAATGAACGAAAGCATCACATTTAAGCTCGCTAGGCATATCACAATGACTGATGTTTGACAATGTCGATTTTTTGTGTGTAAAAAATCTACATGCTGCTTTCATCCTATATGAGCATTAAAATTTTTTCCCTAAAATAGCAGCTCTAAAACCCTTACATTCGGTGCCATCTTATATTCGGGCCAGTACGGTACTTGAGCATGAGCATGTGTACTTTCTCGCCACGAAGCACCCATTTTGGCTGTGGCTTCACTTTTAATCTGAAGACATTTCTTCAGAAAGCAGTAGATATTCTTTGCTGCCCGTGTAAATATTCCACCTGACAATGTAGCAACATTGTGAAGGTTGGGTAATGATGGATAAAAATGTTGATAGAAAACTAAGTTACTCCTTCCAGTGGAAAAGAATTCTACCATGTATTAATGAAGTGACTGCTCTCCAGCCTTAAATTTGAAGTCAAAGAACAAGTTACCATATCATTTTCTAATAATCTTCCTCTTGAAAGACTATGGTACAGAATGTAGGTGATGTGGAAATATTGCTTTATTGTTCAAGCTGGGTAAATTTTTTTCACTGCACTGGTTGCATAATACATGTAAACTTATACCATTTCATTAATATTGTCTGTTCTCATACCATACTTTTCCTTGCAGATTTCTTGAATTTATATCTCATTGATGTGGTCTCTGGTGCTATTGTTTTCTCACTGACTCACAAAAGAGCCAAGGGACCTGTACATATACTTCACTCTGAAAATTGGGTTGTGTATAGTTACTACAATGACAAATCACGCAGAACTGAAGTTGCCAGCCTAGAATTGTATGAAGGGAAGGTGCAAAGCAACTCTACCGGTAAGTGTTCAGCATATGTGGCGTTAGAGAAAAAATTGAATTTTTTACACTAGGGGAGGGGTTCTCAGCCAGTGGGGAATTCATTCATGGAGAGGAATGAGAGGACTGTCGGGAGAATAGGGATTCCTATTCTGCAAAAATTGGATGGTGTGTACATTCTGTAACATTGAAGATTTTTTATTTTTTACATGGCTTTCAATGGCATGGATGTAAGTCAGTTATGTGCTTTAATTTCTGAATTAGATCATCTCGGGAAGGAAGAATGATATTCTGAACTAGAGTAAAATGGGGGAATTGAGTAATCAAGTGAGAACCCCTGTTTTCTAGCTTACTTGAAGGTGTTGATTTTCTCCCCCTTGATTAATTGAGCAAAATGTTTACTTTCAGCATTTTCTTCTGTGACAACACCATTGCAGCCTATCGTGGAGAGGCAAGCATTTATTTTGCCAGCTGTTGTGGATGCTATGAAGGAGACAATCACAGAAAAGGGAATCACAAGCAAGCACATACTAAGTGAGTGACGTATTATTTTAAAACACGGGTATATCTCGACTTACGTTGTTTCGATTGATGTTGGTCCCATAGATATGTTGGTTTTTGTGGCTAATTAGTGGATAAAATAAGTAAAGATTTAGAAGTGGAAGAAACATTCAGTAATCTGCTGGTAGACATTAAGCTATATTCACAATGTTTGTGGCCGAATGTTTTGTGTTTAGTTGTCAAATTCATTTGTTCAAAATGTGTATTAAAATTGTGAGCTTTTATTCAGAGTATTTTGAAAGTTTGCATCATGATTACATGTAGCACGCCTTCATTTAAAATTAGCAGAAAGGCCAGTGCAGATGTGATTATCAAAGTTCATTTATTTTCCAGTGCTCATCAATTTTTCCACAATCAATCAAATTTTCCCACAATAAAAGTGTCCACAGCAGCTGTGTGGATGGAGGTGATTACACGTTTAGGCCTAAATCATAGTAGGAATGCAAGTCCGTAAAAATGAAGCACATAGTTCCTAAGGCTGACAAACCTACATCATTTGTCACTGTGATTGTGGGTGAGAAACCAGAAATATGGAGTGAGATACCAAAAAAAAGGGGGAAAAAATGGATAATGGCGAGATGATATTTTGTTTGAAAAACAGATAGGAATTTCATTAGCTTTGGAAATTATTCGAATATTGCAAAAGTTATCTCGGTGTAGGGATACTTATTTCAGTTGAAATTATCTGCTTGTGGTTCACTTTCTCACCACAATTCTTACAGCTTTGGGAGCTCTTAGGCCAGTGCCGTCAATGTCGTGGGATTACGTTTAGGTTTTTATGCCTGTCCAGATGGCTGTTCTAGGGATGGGATATTAGTACACTACTGAGCAGTTTTAAAGTGCCATTTATTGAGCTGCCTGAGGAGGAAGCAACAACTCTATGAGAATTAATTTTTCCAGTCTTTAGCATGAACTAGAACAAATCAGCACCTAAAAACAGTGATGAATAGAGCAATGTGGGTAGAAGAAACATTTGGTTAACTGCAAGTTGTGGGCATTCTGTCTGTCCACAACTGCCGTGGCCTAATATTTTTGGTGTAGTTATTAAAATCATGGTAGAAAAATACTGCAGATGAGGTTATTTTGATACATTATTTTTTTATTGTGTAGAGGTGTAGTTACACTTTTCTGTGCCATTTGTCTTCCAAATATGTGTGCTATCAATCTGCTGGATGATAATGTTGTTGATTTATTTTCTACTCTACGAATGATATGGATATTGATTTTTGCCATGATTTCATGTGATATTGTACATTGCGATGCATTATACTGTCCTTTATTTTCCAGTGGCTTTGTCAACAGGAGGGATTTTGGAGCTGCCTTGGATGTTTGTTGATCCACGTCGTCCAATCATGGCTATGTCAGAAATGAGGGATGAAGGTGTCATACCTTACATTCCAGAACTTCCAATACCAATGGATGCCATAATCAATTATAACAAAACTGTGATGCAAGTTAGTGGAATACATACTGCTCCAAGTGGGCTGGAATCTACATGTTTAGTGTTTGTCTACGGCCTAGGTAAATATATTTCCTATTTCATGATGTCAAGTGATATATATGTCAAGTGATAGAATATATTTCAGTGATGTGTCCTGGGCAGATAGAAATTGACCATTAAAAAAAATGCTGTGTTAATGTTACAAAATCTGGGCCATATCAATGGGAAGCAATTTGTGATGTGTATGGCAGCAGATTTTTAATTTTTGATCACTTTCTTCTAAGTCAGTCACTAAACTTTCTGTTGTTACTCTGTATTAGCTTTTCTGCATACAAGTCTCATATAAATGAGGATATAGTAAGGATGAATCATGAGATTTGTCCAGGCACATCTGAAGGTAGCATACTCTACAAATAAGTGGTATTTTATGATATTATTTTTGATTGTCCTTGTTATTGCAGATCTCTTTTACACCAGAGTGGCTCCTTCAAAAACTTTTGATCTCTTGAAAGAAGACTTCGACCATTTCCTTATTTCTGCTGTCTTGTTAGGATTAACGGTAGCATCTTATTTGACAAGAAAATTATCAGCAAGAAAAGCATTAAAACAGGCATGGAAATGATTTAGGCTGTGAAATAGTTGAATTGGTATTTATTTATCATACATGAAAAGGGAGAGTTGATACTTTGTCATGTCCTGCTAAGACTACACGTATTCATACTGTGGATGGTTCACTACATAATACTTTAGTGCCTTTAATGCCTCATTGAAAGCATTTGTAGGTATTTTCTATTTGTGTTTCCCTTCATGGGGGTACATGGTAGTTGCCTCAAGTGGAATGATTATGATTACGTTTATGTGTAGCACTGTCTCTGTCATCCCAGGTTTTTTGGTTACCTGTTCCTTGTTACATATTCCTTAGCTGTTTTGGTATGTTATTTTTTTATTATTTAGGGGAATGTATGTGGTATACTGGTAGAGCCTAAGTTAGCTGTCCTACTTTATTTTTCATTTTCTCTCTTTCAAATTGAATACTGCTGTGAAATTTATTTTGTGGTTTTCAGGAATATTGTTTTAATGGGTTCATCTGTTGCATTTGAGTAATGGACTCAAAAATCATTTTTCCAACTAATGTTATCGAACATAATAGCATGTTGTGTGTGAATGTATGGTTCTCATATTTATGCTTATGATGCCCTAATGGTAGATATGAGTGAATTTGAGTGACTTGCTTTGTAAAAAATTTTAATTTCTAGTCTATCTCGTGTTGTTTCATCATCTTTCCATCTAATTTTGCTTGGTAACTTTAGTTGTTATGTGGAGATTTTTAAGGAACTCAAATGTGTGCTTCAAAATAATTCCCATTTGGTATTCAGTTGTCAAATAAAAAGTGTAGGAATATAGCATATTCTGCAGGAGTCAAATTCCCATTGGGTAATCAAGTCTCAAACATATATTGCAGAAAATTCAATTAACCCTTTGAGTGCGGCATGACGTGATATCACGTCATGATTTTTTTATGCTGGTGCTGATGACGTTATATGACGTCATGGGTACCGTGAGTTTTCCAGCTTTCATGAGGGGGCCTAATAAATGTTCCCGAGTGAAAGCTGGAACACTCACTGCATCCTTGATGTGATTACGCGTCATCAGCACCAGCGTAAAAAAATCATGACGTGATATCACGTCATGCCGCACTCAAAGGGTTAACTACTCTTGAATTTTCATGTTTTAGCTATGAGATATTATACTTTTCTTTCTACAGCCTTTCTAACTATTATCTTTCAAAGAGAATCGGACAAGAATGTCCATTCTAGAAGGGGAATAGCATCATGCATTTGTGTGAGTGGATTTGAATGTTAACACTCATTATATTTTTTCCATCGGATATTCCTTCTATACTAGTATTGTTATTGTTTCAATTCAAACCACAAGTGTGGTTAAAAAACCTGTGAACTCCTTTCATAAAGGTTTTTGTTGAGTTTTGTACATGTAGCTGTGAATTAAGTGCTTGGGCATTTATCTTATGGGCTCCCTGAAACTATTGTTTCCTTTTAATTAATTATTGTTTCAAATCAAGCAAAAAATGTGGATGTAAGATCAAGTGAACAGCTTTCTTGTATAATGGTGGGGAGTTAGGTGCAAGTCAATTGAATGCTAGGGCTGTTTTATGGGTTCCCTGAAACTATTGTTTCTGTCGTAATTGTTGAGAAAGATGTTACATGGCAATAACAGCTCATACAGCTGCTCATCTTAAATACTTCTCTGAATACTTTGGCTGTCTAGTAATTGGCTTGAGTGATCCTTAGGGTATAACGTGATTCTGTTTTACTCTGAGGTGATAATAGTCATTTTGGTCAAAATATGATGCTGTGTCAATGATCTTGTGTGGAGTGGTGTTATTTTGTATTCATCTGTTATCTTGGGTCTGTTTTGTCCTACTTTGTTGAAACTTATATGTTGTTATTTGATGCTACAGTATTGTTCTTTTGAGATCTTTGTTGCTGGTAGCATGACTCCCCTCAAGTGTATGTTGCCAACTGGCTGTGTGATGTGATTGAACGGTAACTTTTATCATCTGGAATGTGTGTCTAAGTAATCCCTTATGAAGTACATATGATTATTGGGCCTATTGTATTCTTTTATAATTTTTTTGTTTGTATTGCTGAAATCCAGTGTTTTTACACCTGTTTGTTTTGAGTCAAGTTGATTTTTCCTCTTATTATTGTTTTTTTTTCTATGTGGATAAATTCCATTAACAGTTAAGTTTTAAGGAGTACGTACCGATCTTATTACTTCAATTTAAGATAGCCTTGGTGTTGACAGGTGAAAAAGTGAATGGAGGAAAGGATGAGATTACAGTATTTGGTATCTGGGGGTGCAAGCCAAAAGCTTTTGTCATCCATCAACCTACATCAGTTATTTCCACTGTGGCATTCAAAATAAATGGTGAGTCTGCAGGGTTGCATCAGGTCTGGAAAGACTTAGAAAGCCATGGGAAATGAGAGTTAGCCTCAATACATACTTTCCCAATACAAAATTGATTTTTATCAATAAGTGAGGATTACCATTTTAGTCTGTAGGTGTGTGAACCCGGAGTTCTTGGTACCCTGCCCGTATGAGGCAGTGGGAAGAGGCGGATTAAGATTGGTTAAGGCCTTGGGCATAGAGGAAAATATTGGACCCCTTAAAAAAAGTAAGAGACGGGGAAAATAAAAATTCATTATTACCATATTTTTGCAAGAGAATTTTGTCAAGGACAGAGAGCAGTGTTAAGTTCGAGTTTTGTGGGACCCAAGGCTTGGTGCATCTGCCATTCAATCCATCTCTGGTGTAGATGTTATTTTGTGTTTAGCAGTTAATTATGTCCCTAAGTAATACAGGGATGAGGGATAAATAGAATGTTTCCGGTATATACAAGGTTACCTATTATCATCATTGGTCGTTCAATCCTAAGATTGGTTGACTGTAGCCTTCCACCCTTCCCTATGGAATGCTAATTCCCTCACCTCCTGGTATCTCTTCGTATATACCTACTTTCCTCTTTATTTGGTCCATGAAGTTGTTCTTGGGTCTTCCTCTAGGGACTTTTCTCTCTATTTTACCTTCGATGATGTTCCTCACTCACCCATTGTGCCTCAGTGTGTGTCCAGTCCATCTGGTCCTTCCTTTCTGTATCATGTTCCATAGCTTCCTTTCCTCTTCTATAAACTACAAGGTTATCTAATGTGCTTCCATTTAGTGGTAGGCACAAATAGCTCATGGCAGGCAAATGTTTAGTAATTCACCTCTGACTACGAGTCAACCACCTTATTGTGTTAGAAACTCCATCATCATGGATGACACCATGCCATCAGATAGGAAGTTGATTTTCCCCCAACTGAAGGTGGTAGCACTCCTTTTGTTGGGTAACTTTATTATTTTGTAGTATATGCATTGATTAGTTGTGCTACTATTCTTGCTTATTGTTAAATATGTGCCACTAAGAATGGGTATTTTTACCTGGAAAATGGAGATTTAGGAAAAGCCCTGGTATTTTACTATCTCCAGGCTACAGAAACCCCGGTCCATTCCTTACTGGCAACTTTTTTGGCTTTGAAATTGATGGGAAGTATCAAATTTGAAATTCTCAATCATCGATAAAAAGATGAGATTTTGGGTATTGTGGTGGCTTGAGTACTGGATTCACAGCCAGAGGGTCTGAGTGCAAATACTGATGGTGGTGGAAAATTTTCATTGGAATCCTGATTCCTACTAAGGTGCCCAGGAGAGAGCTCTTCAAGAACAGTATTCTGTGCATCAGATGTGACATTGAACTGTGGTCCCTTTATTGCCTTTCATTTAGAGCAGGCTACTCTGTCATTGCCAGGTTTTTCTCCTCCCTTCTCTATGTAATCTTTCCCTTTCCAACGTACCCAACCTCTCATAATGATGGCGGCACCTTCCATTATGAGCAGACTTCTGTTGATGCTGGCTTCTCTTCACCTGTCCTTAATTCCATAAAGAATCCTTCCCTCACCAACTTATTCACCTGTCCATAATGGTTCTCATGACCTCAATTATAGGTTGCCTCCCCTGAATAAACAACCAACAAATTCATAAAACTGATAGTGTAAGTCCATAAAAAATGCATTCAGATGTTTGGCTCTATTAGTGTTATTTTCCTCCCGTGGTTTGTGAAATGTTTTGTGCTTGCTCTCTCAAACTAGGCACACATGACACCGTATTTTCGAAAACTAGGCTTATAGACTCACCAGTGTTGATTGAAGGCTGACATTTGGCTTTCGTTGTCGGTAAGGCATTAGCTACTGACATGCCCCCTGGATTTTCTGTCCAAGAATGCATTCGCTACTCCTGAATACATAAGGATATGACAAGACTTGAGTAAACCTATTATCATAATTTTGGAACAGTTTCAAAATGAACCAGTGTCACTGAGTGAGGAAGCAATCTTTGTGCATATATTTAATGTTAAGTGGCTCTTGTGATGAAGATTTGGTGACTATAGTGGATGATGTATTCAAAGCACTAACATTGTGGGAGTTAAAAACTGGCCAATGTTCAGGGTTATCACATCAAGAAAATGAAGTGCAGGTACCTCTTGATGTATTATATTAGGTAATTATTACAATATCAATTTGTATTTTATTCTCATGTGAGATACATCCTGTATTTGTCAGCATGCAATTTTACCATGCAAAAAAATCAATAAAAAGTCCAAGTTAATCTTTTATACTCTTTAAAACAAACCTTGATGTGGATGAAGGCAATTGTATTGTGGATAATCGCCATATTGTGATAGTTTCTTTTAGCAAGTAAGAATTCAGTTGTTACCAGAAAATAATGCATTGAACTCTGTTAATTTATTTTGTCATTACTTGTGGTAATCTGATTTTGTGCTTCATAGCAGACTAAATTGGAGAGGTGAAGTTCTCCTCTAAATTCGTGCATTATCCATAGGCAAGTTTTTTTTTCAATAGTTAAATTTGTGAAGCATTATTGATTTTTCTCATTTAAAGGGATAGTTTCATAATAATAATGGAACCAAGATTTTTTTTGTAACCTATGGTGACTTTTGAGAGATATTTAAATGTGAAGTACTCTTTCTTTTCACTGTAATGTAAAACCCTTGGATGAAGGCATAAGTGCTGAGATGAATGACACACATTTAATATGACTCTGTTAGCCATTTTATCTAGGCTTACTATTTATATAGTTTGATCAAATGCTGTATTTAATGACATTAAGATGCACCTTCTTTCCACAAGAATGGCTCAACTAACGAGTCCTGTTGCATTACTTGGTTGAGAGCAATCATTATTTCTAGAGCAGTATGTCATGCATTCATGGGGCATATTAAATGGTTCAGAACATGGGAGTCAGTGTTCCTTTTTCAGCACTCCTAATTACCACTAGGTTTAAGTGAGCGGATCCAACCAGACATCGACCACAGGTGACAGTTCCACCTGCTTAGGTGTGTATACCAAAACTGGGCAAATTATTTCTGCCCCTCCAGCTTCAGAGAGACCTTTTGCCTTTCAGTCAACCTTCAAACTCTATCTTTCACCTTGTTTTCAGAATAATGGCCATTTTGTTTATTCCTATTCAGTAGGTACCTACTTATTTCAGAATATAATTTTTGCCAAATACATTCCCCAAGACCACAAGCATTGCTCTCACAGCCTATTTTCAATTCAAGTGGGAATAATTTTCCTTATTAAGTCATTTACTTTATTTGTAACTTAATTATTATGTTAAAATTTACAGGCAATTGCCCATGCATTCAAGAAAAACTGAGTGCATAACTGCAATAATAAAATTGGAACAATTTCTCAACCATCAGCCATAGTAAAATAAAGAATTCAATTTTTCTTTAATTTAGGAGCAAAATATCAATAATACCCCATATTATCAATAAAATACTCTCACACAACAAAATAATTGAATGGCATGTAAAAGAAACTCCTTAACATATTTAGTAAAAAAATTATCACAGACAGTGCAATAATCTTCCATCCCAAATTAAATAATAACAAATCAAGAAAGATTAATGAACGTGCCAATGAAATAATGCAAGACATTATTATCATCACAAAATGACATTATAACATACATACATACCAACCACACTTCCCTTCTGGGGTAGGCACAATCACAAAGTTTCACTCACAAATGCATATCTGTACACCTAACTCAGCCTCATTAATTTCCTCCATTCTGAACTATCATTGCAAACCTCTTTTACCTCATTTATCCCCATACACTGCTTCATACATGCCCTCCTGTTTTAAGGCTCCTAATACTCCGACTCCTAAGAATTCCTCAACCACATTCGATCACAACTTTCTTTGCCTACCTCTCCCTCTCGTACAATTCATTTCACTCTTATATATGTTTTGTGTTTCAACTCTCATCCATTCTCTCAACATGGCCAAACCAACGAAGAACACTCCTCTCATTTATGTCCATTACTGGGGCATTTAACCCACATCCATTAATTACCACTCATTCCTGACCCTATTCATCCTACTTTTGCCGCAAACACTCCTCAGTTAACTCATACCCACGGTGTTTAGTCTACTCTTATGTCCATCCTGACATACCCATGTTTCACTACCATATAACAAAGTGGGGAGAAGTACACTTTGGTACATGGTGATTTTTGCTTCCTTAGACGCACTCATTCCTTGATATGCTCCACATGCTACCAACCACTTTCCTTCCAGCATTCACATGTCTCTTTATTTCCTCATCTATCCGTCCATCTTTCGTAAACGTGTTACCTAAGTACTCAAAATCATCCTTTTGTTCAATTACTTCACCATGCAGTATTTCTCACCATTCTCCTTATCAAAAACTACTACTTTAGTCTTGCACGCATTTACCCTCAATTCCATTCTCTCTGTTGATTCACAAAACTTATCTAGGAGCTTCTGTAGTCCCTGTTGGCTCTCTGAGATCAAAACAGCATCATCCACCTATAGTAGAACTTGCACATTTGCATTTCCAATCAAAACACCATCCTATTCAGTCAATGCATCTCTAACACATTTATCCATATATACATTAAACAGCCATGGTGACATTACACATCCTTGCTTTACTTACCAATTACAAACAATATTGGTACCAATTACAAACTTACAAATTACAAACCAATCACTCAGAACCCCATTAACTCTCACACTTGCATTACTATTATCATACATCGCCATCATAACATTCAATAACTGCCCACTCACTTCATAGTCCTTCGAAACCTTCCACAACTTATTTCTATTTACCCTGTCATATGCCTTCTCTAAATCAACAAACGCACAATATGCTCTTTCGGACTCCCGTACATTTTTCTATCACTCACTGAAGCGCGAAATGCTGGTCAGTACATCCTCTCCCAGGCATAAACCCACACTACACACCCCATATTCTGTCAGAAGTAATAATCCTCACTATTTTGATTAAAATTTTGCTGTACACTACTCCCGGAATGCTCAATAAACTAATGGCCTGATAATTATTATATTTGGTCTTTCCTCCCTTCACTTTGTACAATGGAACAATGATTGCATTCTTCCAATCCACTGGAACAACAAGCCTGTAAGCATAAGTTATGTAGCTTGCACAGCCAAAGAATGAGTAAATTACACCCACACTTCAACATTTCACTGGATATCCCATCTACACCTGCAGCCTTCCCATTTTTCACTACTCTCACAGCCCTTATGACCTCATTCTCACTCATCTCCTTTTCCATCATCAAATTCTTGCACACTACTTCGCCAGGCTTGTCCTCAGTACCTGCAACATTATTGTATAATTCTTCAAAATACTCCCTCCAGCAGTCCCTGATATTGCTATCATCCCACACGATCTCTCGACTTTTGTTCTTTACCACATTCATTTCCCTGCCTTCACCAATATCAGCCCTTTTTACACACTTCCAAAACATCTTTTTACTGCCTTCAAAATCGTTCTGCATCTTGCTAGCTTCATCTGCAGGCATTCTGTCCTTGCTCTCTTTTACAATGCTTTTGCATTCATTCGTTTTCTTTCTGTAAATCTCACATGCCTTAGTATGCTCTTCCTCAGATTTAGCAGAAATCATATTCTTGTATGCCTCTTTCTTTTCCCTGACTGCAATTTTCACTTCTTCATTCCACCAAGCATCACCTTTCATTCTTCCTACCACTCCTTTTCCATATACACTTTCAGCACATTCCACAATCACTCCTTTTAAACACTCCCACGCATCATTTACGTTCTCGTTTCCAATATGCTTGTCCCATTCTCTCTGCTTCAACGATAGAGCATCCTCAAGCATGCAACCATACTGCATTCTTACCTCGCTGTTTAGCAACCTCTCCACTTTTACTCTCAACTGCTCAATCACAACATTCTTCCTTGGCACCCACTTTCTGCCCAGATTCACTTTGGAGAGTACCAAATAGTGGTCTGTTCCACATCAAGCCCCCCTCATCGCTCTCGTATCCCTCACTAACTCCCTCAATCTCTCATCATACACAGCAAAATCAATCATGCTTTTACAATCGCCTCTTTGTCAAGTATACATATGTATACTCTTATGTTTAAACTATGTATTAGACACAACCAATCCTTTTTTCAACCACACACTCACCAAGTTTTCACCATTATCATTCACTTGAGGGTCACCAAATGGCCCAACCACTCTCTCAGTAGATGCACCCCGCCTCACACCAACCCAGCTATTCATGTCACCTATTACAATTATTCTCTCACCAGGGTCACATTCATTCAAAACCTCTCTCAGTTTTTCCCAAAACTCATCTTTCACATTGTCACTCTCTCCATCCCCTGGTGCATAGAACGTCACAATCACAACTCCTAACACCTACTTTCATGCAAACCCAGAAAAATCTAGGGGATTCTAACTCGTACTTCCTTACTAGTAACTTAGCTCTCTCATTAAGAATAAGTCCTACACCTTGACTGCAGTGTACATTATCGGCAACTCCTGACCACAGTGCCAGACCACCCCATCTACAGTAACAACATCCTGCCCCTTGCGCTTATTTTCACATATACACAAAACATCCATTTATCTCACTTTCATTTCATTCAATAACTCATGCTCCTTTCCATATACTCCTCTCACATTCCAAGTACCGATAGTCTAGGTCATATTGCTATGTCTGTATCTTGATGGGCCAATCTTATTCAGCTTCCGCCGCCCATCATGGCTTTGGCCATCTGAGGTGACTCTGTGACTGTTATGAGTATGTTGTAATAGAGTAATTAAGGTTACCAGCCTTTGCAGTACCCGCACCACATGCAGCTTTCTTTGCTAATGGTTATGGTGCTCTACAAGTCAGTTTTGGTATATTTTTGCCAGTATGTCATAAGAGAAACCAAAGCATAGTAATACCCTAGGCCCACTTTCACTATTCTACTCAAGCTAGGATCCCTTCTGAAAGACTACCTTGAGAGCCAGCATACCGTTGCCTGCAACCCACCGCTAGGAGGTTTATGTAGTGTACAGACACAGCGGGTTGCGACATTATAATTCAGACACATTACAAATGTAATAGTGATATACCACCATGCAATACCAAAGGAATGCTAAATACAGGATGAACACAAATCACATACTTTTCCAGAGAATATCCCTGATTTGTGTCGAGTAAATGTTAAAAACATCCACAGAGATTCCAAAAAGGTTGAAAATATAAGTCTTCAATCAAAATCAAATTTCAATCAAAAATCAAATTTCTTGAAGTTACATATTTAAAAGCTTAGATAGATTATTGGCTTTTTTGTAACCCACTCCGATGAGAACAATGCATTTCACAGCTTGCTGCATCGTCAGGTACTCGTTTCAATATGGATTCTGATATAAGATTATTCCATGAAGTGACACAGTCGTTAAGTTCAAAAAGTAAGTTTTTTATCAATTATGACACCAAGGTCTCTCATTGCCCCAACATTAACCAATATCTTATATTCAAGGGTATTGTAAACAATTTTTGGAGTGCTAGATTTACTGAATGAAATAAAATTGCACTTGGTTACAATGATGTTAAATCCATTTAATCAACACCAATAAGAAAACTAATCAAACTTAACTCGTAGATTGGTGGCATCATCATTACAGTTGACTGCACTGAAGATCTTTCAGTCATCGTCGAAAAGCTAATACCCGATAATACAGATTCTTTCTATTTGTGAATGATGTATTGTCGACAATACATCATTGAATAGAAATGGAAACCCTAAAGGCCTGGTTACACGATGAAATAACTTCTATGAGTTCATGTGCGCAATTGCATGAACCGCATGAACGCCAAAAATTCACCGTGTAACCACACAAACTTGTACGAATGCGTGAGAAAATAGAACCTGCTCCATTTGGTTCATGCATGCTTGCATGAACAGGTACGGGTTAATGTATCGTGTAACCAGACATTAGGGGCAAACTGCTTCCACAATGATGCCATTAGATAGCTAACAATTAATTTTTACCGACAGCCTCTTGTTTAGTAAATAATTTTCTAACCAAACCAATAAGCTCCTTATGATAAGCCAATGTACTTTTTAAACTAAAAGAATGGAATATTGATTACTCAGATGATTTACTTAAATCAGTCTGTATTGGATCAACTTGGTGCTCATTTTCAAGATTTCTTTCTATATAACTATGACATTCTAGTAGATTGGTAGTAATTGACCAACCCCTCTGAAACCCATGTTGTGCAGGTGTAATAAAATTTTTTAAGGAGTCAGTTTGCCTACCAACAACTTTTCGAAGACCCACGTTATATACAAGTGGCTAGTAATGCCTGGCATAATTTTCGTCACCATACTTGATATATAAACGCCGTTGCTCCGCATGGTTGCTCCGCTTCCATGTCTGATGACACAGGTCACAACCGTGAATATTTGTAAATATATAAATATTCATGGCCAAAACTCAGCACTGAAAACAATAGTTCATATTAAATGGCACCCTTTCGGCGTAGACGCTGGAACGCCATCAGGACAATTACTTTTGCTACGATCAAGAGATTTGAGGGCAGAAGTAACTTCCCTGATAAATTTTTTAAGTTTCGGTATATTCATTTGGATTAAATACTAAATCATATCCCTGCACTTTGTGAATGATGTACTGTCTGTATTCTCGTGCAGTAGCTTTCTGCCGATGATTTAAAGATCTTCAGTGTAATCATCATAATTTTGTAATTATGGAGTACAATTGAAGATTTTTTACACTTTGGTACCAACATAATCGTTTCATGAGGGATCGCTTGGAACCTTTAGGCCATCAACAAAACTGCTATTATCGATCTTAATTTTAATAAATATTCCATGTAGTGTACCAGTAATCCACAAAGCCATTGGTACTGAGAGCACATCGTCACTTCCTGCATATTTTACATAAATTTCGGGCTAATTTTCGACGATTCTCTACCGAGCCGGGCAGCCGCTTCACCAACTTTTTTAGTTTCTACACTTGTGTTCGCCAGAGACCTCTGGACGGAGCACGTTGTTAGTCGCAGTGTTTTACGAATGGCGGTGGTCCGTGCATGGTGTTTAGTGCAGTTGTAAGGTATGTAATTTAGCTGTATTTACCCTTAATGATTAACGAAACTGTTCTAATCAATAGAGAAGTTTACCATCCACGATTTTTAACCTCGGGAATCGAGTCATTGTAATACCTCGAATCAAATTTTTAAACTTGAACTTGCCATGTGGCGCCTTAAATGAGATTTCAACTACGCTTGAGAATTGGCGCCCTTTGAGTTTTCGAAGTGACGGAGTGGATGGAATTTGTGAGATCTGTGATGGTAGTCGTCATTCCCAAAGTGAAGATTGCGCAAATAAATCTCTTAAATATTTTGCCGGAATGAATTTAAAACTAATTTGATCGTATGGTGGTGGTATGCAATATTCTTTGGTGAATTCTTATCAACGGGCGTTTGAAAAAAAATGTCATTCTGCCGCGACTGTTGGTTTTTGGTGGTTGGTTTTAAAGTAGGATATCAGTTTGCCCTTATGTCGTCTCAGGGGTTTTGAGTCTGGAACGGATTAATCTTGTTTTTTATATTTCAGGTTTTGCAAGGAGGCTCTTAAAACATCTAACCAGTGCGGGCGTTCTTGATATCGGGTGACAAGCCTAAAAGGTTTTTCTTGGCTCCCATCAGTAGATCAGGTAAATTTGCCTCAACGGTTGTGTCAGATGAAATACCATTGTGTTTAAGCGTTGGTTTTGAAGTTTGATTTCTTTGTAGGTTTCTGATTCTGTAAGGATTACGAAAATGTTGCTTTTCTCACATTTCAGGGTTTGACCAGACATTTTGTTTGACATCCGTGAAGAGCCCTGATTTAACTGATATCTAGTAGCTAACTTTAGGTCGTTGGTTACCGTCAGTGAGTGAGGATTATATGTGCGCCTTTAGTTCGCAATTGCGAGCTTAAGGGTCAGGCTAGTAAGGTGTCGTTTCTATTGGAGCGCTCCACGCCGTATTAGCCACTGTTCGCAGGACTAGCGAAGTGTAAGGTGAGCATATTCATTAAAGTTTTTGGCAATAATTTTAGCTGCTATATCAGCAGTAATTGACTCCCGATGACCGAAATCATGAAACAAAATTCTCGAATTCTTCTCGATTTCAGTGTCTTGTAATTTGCTCATGATACGGTATCCCTCGAGTAACGAATAGTGTAGCTCTGTTGAAAGTTCCTGGCACGTCAATGGGTTGAACCGGGGCCAGATATTGAGAACTTGGGGTGGGTATTGAGGAGACCTTCGACTGAGGATAATGGCCATTGTTACATGCAGCCCAGCATATATTTGACGGAAAACATTCGACTAAACTGAAATCACGCGTCTCCGCAGGTGCCTGAAGCTTTCTACTGAGCTCTAGTGTTCATTAACAATTAATGAAGTTAACCCTTTGAGTGCGGCATGACGTGATATCACGTCATGCCGCACGCAATGGGTTAATTAATGAATGTGTCCTCATAACTTTAAAGCGTACGGTATTCAGTGGAGGTTGTGTTCCACCAGTGTGTGGCGTTTTATATCCTCAAAAGTCCAGTATTACCTGTTGTGATTCTCATTGCCAACCTTGACAACTTGTGATTACACTGATGAAAGGCTCCCATGTGTCATATTTTATGAAAATTCCCTTCGTGAACCGTTCTTCAGGGCGCTCTGTAGCTTAACAGTCAGTGGTGACTAGCTAACCGTAGTCCTCATCAGCACCACAGAGATATTATCATGTGGGAAGCAAGTTGATTGTATGTGGATCCTGATTTTCTCATGTGGTTCAATGTATTTTTCTCATGTGGTTCAATGTATTCATTTTTATTTTTTCAGATATTGTCATAGGTGGTGCTGCTTGCAGTTCTGTTTTGTTTCCTTGTATGTAAAAGATTATGCAGCAAATTGAACACTATTAATGATAATTTTTCTTTTGGTAACAGCTTCGGCCAGATACTATCTACTGTGTCGGGAATGTTTACCAATTGAATGAGCAAATGTTTCCTTGATTTCATCTGCTCTGTTAAGCGCTGGTTACACGATACATTAACACATTCAGCGCGGAGCACGTCAATAGACGTGGTTCTGTCTATCCCCATCTACGGAGCACGTCAATTGACGTAGTCGATTTCTCAGCCGTGTATTCTTTTCCTCGCCCTCGTACGAGACTAATACCCTTCCAGCTCGCTTCCGACCGTGCGGTTGACCGACAGTTGGGTTCTAGCAACCGTATTGTGTGCATCGTTTGTAGATTGCTCGTGTTGAGCCTTTGGAACGTCTTTGATTGGAAAAATTTTAGATAAATTTCATCCGATTCTGTTGATCTCCATCAATATGTGTCCCGCATTGAATGTGTTAACCCGTACGAGTTAATGTACAAATGCATGAACGCGTGAATGAAGGCGAAAATTCATCGTGTAACCACACCAACTTGTACGAATGCATGAACGCGTGAACAGGAAAATAGAACCTGTTCTATTCGGTTCATGCATTCGTTCATGAACTTGTACATGAACACGTACGGGTTAATGTATCGTGTAACCAGGCCTTTACTTTCACCGCTTGGTGGATGTATGTTAGTGACTCTGTAGCTATGTCTCTTGATGTGTCTTCACATGCCCCCATCCTCATCCCTGTAACTTAGTAGTAAGCTATTAATACAGTTCAACTTTTGTTAATTTTTTATTTCTAGATATTTTATGCCTTCCTGGATTTGTCATCTTCACTCATATCCCTTCACTAATTGTGAGTCTCAAATGAGATTATTTCTAATTTGATCATGTAATGCTGAGCTTCTTCTGGATATATGTAACAGGGTTGGTACAGGCCTGAAATAGTAATGGGAATTTCAAACTTGAATGGGGAATTCATAGAAATTGGGATTTTAGCCTTTAAACATGCTTTTCCAAGTCAAAATTTGGATAGTCTTGAACAAGCCAGGAGCACAGTTTTAGGCACTTGTTAATATCTAGCCTTGGAATGAGGCAGTGAAGCTCATAATGTGCATTTAAGGCTGTCTATGTTGACCATCTAAGTGAACTTTTAAATACATCATTTAATTAAGTACACCATATTGACGCTCTTTCAACACTTGAGTAACCGATGGACCAAAGTGGACCCAGTGATCTCCGATTAAGTGAACTTAAATGATACCAATTGTGTTCCATTTAGGCAGTAAAGGCCTTGTCATCAATACGTTGAGAAGATAAGATAGTTATATGCATCATACTTGTGTTTACATCAGTTATATGAGTTGATGTGTTATTCTTCTTTTTCATTTTTCGTGCAGTTTTACGCATTTTGAAATCACCACAATAAACACAGTGATCCATTGTACTTGATATTAACACTGAATAGTGTTGAGGTAATTTAATGTGTAATAAGTAAACCCTTCTTACATCTGTAGATATGGCATAACAATTTATTAAGCCTTTTACTTAACTTTTTATTCCTTGCACTTGTGCTGAGGAAGATGGATTACCTGTTTCTTCACAATTTTTGTTGAAGTTACTTGTGGTTCTCCTATGTATGTAAATGAGACCTATATTGTTAGTGCCATGGGAAAGAAAGCTGATATTATTCCTTGGATCGTGTGTGGTGCTCCTATAAATACCTTCTTATTCCTTCTACTATTCTATTATTGTGCCTTCTTATACATATACTACTACGACTGGATATTTTTGCTGGTTAAGATGAAAATTTTGGCTTGGAAAAGTCTTTGAATTCTATTATGTTTTGTCTGTAGCAGTTTTGGTTTATTTACCCATTATTGTTGCTGTAACATAGTGTCTTCTGAGAAACGTTCATGTTGTGACAATCTGCTCTGGTGGTTCACTCAGCTGCCTACTCCAGTCCAGAAGTATTGTACTGGATATTTGAATTTTTGGCTCTACCAACTCTCCTGCATTGAGGAGAGACCACTGTAGTGATTTGAGTGCAGCCCTAAGGGTGGGCTTGGTTCTGGACAGGTGCTCCGTGACTGTGGATTGGAAGCAAGCATGGTGGGGTAATTTATTGTTGAAAAGTTTATGCAGAAAGTGAGCAGTTGCAGACCTCCATTAAGGAGAGGACAGAGTTACTGAGTAGTAAATTTTAGTGAAAAACTGCAAACTAGTGATGATAGAAGACGTGTAGTGGGTGGTTTATTGTTTATTGCTTGTGTTTATGGCAGCTAATTTTACATTGGTGTGTAAGTGGGGTGAAATCAGAAGATGATGCAACTGCTAAATTTTTACATTCTCATTGCCGATTTTTATGGCCCCAGAGGGAAGATTCATATCACTGCAATCGTGTATCCCTGAGGTGCAATGCCTAGAAGAACTTAACAATTGTCTCAAGAATATATGATACGCGTTCAATGTTTTTGAAAATTTTATAATGAATTAATACATATGAGTTTTAATACAATACAATAATGAGTTTTGTCAATAGTACAATTACCATTACAGAATTGTTTTAAAAATCATTTTTCTGTGAAACAAGAAAATGAAGGGGAAAACTCTTCAGTTTCTTAAACCAGGGGGCTGTTTCTCAGAGCTACAAGTTACAAGTGACGTGAGCATTTTCACAAGGCGGAAGGGTTATTCAGATGTACGTAACTGATGACTACTAGTCCTAAAAAATGGCAGGCGTAATGAAGACTACATAACTCGTATTTTGATGATTACGATACATTTTTGGCATTCACCTTGCAATATTTCCTATTCAAATGTTAGTGCAATGCTTTTGAGTAAATACAAATAGTTGAATATGGTCTGGAAAGTAATTTGATGTCACATCTTACCTTAAATCAATTTAAGCTCAAATTACGTGCTAGTTGACTTTCATTTGTTTGTCTAGTTTTCGGGCGAAATTCACGACGACACTGTAGTCGAGAGAAAATAATTAATTATCCTGATGTTTCACACTCTAACATACAAGTAATAAGTAACTACTTACCAATTTGTTTCTGTTGAGTAATATAATAATTAATAACAGGAAATATGAAATGTAAGTTACAATAAATGTTATTGTCACCATCATACGGTGTTTTACCAAGAAGTTTCGTTATGATAATATGTGGTAACACCATTAATAGTGGTTCAATAAAGGTAAGACCAACTAATCATGATATCTTGAAATGTAAGGTTTATTAATAACTACCATTAAGAGCTCATCCTATAAGAAATGCGTCGAAATAAACTATTATATCTAATGATGTTAGGTGAACCCGAAAACTCATATTCGCTCAGGATCTTTTAAGGTAAGTTTTGACATAAAATTACTTTCCAGCCATTCCTTACCATATTCAATCATTTGTATTTACTCAAAACATTGCACTAACTTTTGAATTGGAAATATTGCAAGATGCAGGCCTCAAATGTATCGTAATCATCAAAATACGATTTATGTATGGTCTTGATTAGGCCCGCCATTTTTTTTGGACTAGTAGAAGTCACGGTATATGAGTAGCCCATCCGCGTTGTGATAAGTCAAGTGACTTGTAACTTCAGACTTTTAGCTCTGAGAAACAGCCCCCAGACAGTAGACCATCTCCTTTTGAACAGTAATATTTCCAAATTTTATCATCCTTTTAGAAGAAATTCCCCTCTGTGGGTAATTCAGGTTTTTTGAAAATTTTCTTGATTTCAGGATTCTTCCAGACTAAGTAGGCACCTGCCTGATTAACATCAATTTTTCTAGATTCCTTATTTAAGTGTCCTCTTATTAAGATTATTGTCATTGGTTGGTAAACAGGGTAGATACAAAATATTTTTTTAGAAAAAAATTAAGCTTCCTCTGCCTGACTGATACAGACTTGTGTGTCTAAAAAAATGTCAACTGGCTGTAAAATCTTGGTCAAGTGAGGTAGAAATTTTTTGTATGCTCAAGTCCTGAAAGGGAATTAACATTCCAAGATTACATGTGACTTTCAGTCACAAGTTGAGAGAAAAGATGAGAAAAATATAAGTAAATAAGGGGAATGGTGAAGCATATGGCATTATTAAAGATAAAATGGAAATGTATATATATGTGAAAACCACTATAATAAAAATTTAAATTAACTATTGATGTCCATCAGGATGCTATTAATCTACATTTAGCAATCCTAAGTACCACCTTCTGAAGACATCAGGAGTATCATTGTGTGTATCAATATATGTACTAATGGAGTAGTAGTCGTACAATAGGCCCTTGATAAATAATTTCTGTGGCAGTATTTAACAAAGAATAAACACTCCTGGTGCATGTAAATGTAACATTAAAAGGTGATGTTGCAAGTAATGAGGAAGATTTTACAATATTATTACGTATTTTGTATTGACATAATAATACAAAGTTGTTTTTATACTAGTAAGGTATGAAAGTAAAAAAATTACTGCTGGTTTCGCCATATGGAGTGTAAAGTACTGAAGCCAGCATAATAGTTGATAGTACGTAGGAACTTTCTTTGTACACGTTCTATGACATTAACATGGCATTTATAATAAGACCGGATGATTGCATTGTACTCCAAGATTGGATGAACCAGGGAAGTTAAAGACATTGTAACATATAAATATTTTTACATCCATAATAAATTAATGCAAGAATCAAGTGTGCGTAATGCTTTGGATACAAGGCTTGATTCATGCTGATCAAAATTCAGGGACACATCAAGTAGTACTCGAAAGACTTCAAGATGAGTTCTTGGTTAATGGAGTAATCAAAGTCTATTATTAACTTTTTATGATGAAAGGGGTTGGTGTTACATTTTTTATAATTACGGAGCATTATTACATCACTCGGAGATCTTGTAAAGACACTTATTAGTAACTTTGCAATCATTTCTATAGTGTATAACATTTAAAAAATTTTAGGTCGTCCACGTACATTAAATGAGGCAGAGGAGAGAGTATAACTCAGGTCATTTGCAAAGATTAGAAATGGGTCCGTAGTATTTCATTTGTTCTCTGTGCATTCATTTTTCTTGTTCTTCATGCATTTATTTTTCTTGTTCTTCATTTGTTTTGAGCTTCATAGATGACAGCACCTCTGCAATGGGGGTCCAAATTCAAGCTGCATTAAAAGCATTGGGTTATTTGAGGTATGTTTCCTAATGTGCCGTGAGGTTTGACACTGCTATGTTGAATAGGGTCAGGAGGTTTGGATTATGGTGAATGATCTGGGCTTCTTATCAAGGTAGTTGTGGTTATTGCTTGATTGTGATGTATGAATCCTGCATTTCAACTGGGTTCAACCAATTGAATGGAGTTGCTCTTGATTGGTAGTGATCTGGATAATCCCTTTGCATTGCTGTCTGTTCAAGATAATGTATTGGTTGGTGTGTACTAATTTTGGGTGAAAAGGAATGAAGAGTATAATTTTTTTAACAGTCCCACGATTGAAACTAACACCATGATCCTGGATTCTTCTGTCATGTGAACCCCTTCCACAACTGGCTTTGGATTTGTTAAGGATTGCCTGCACTTAAAATTGACTAATTCACTTTTATCTTGGACTTACTACTGGTGGAAGTTCTTAAGTTCAGCCTATGTCATCAACCAAGTTCATTTCATACTTTCTGTCTGCTACAAGTACAGGGGATATTGAAACTAACACCATGATCCTGGATTCTTCTTCATATAATATAGAATAAACAATTGGGAGTACCTCCTGTCTCAATGATGACAGTGCTCAACTTAGGTAATTGAGTGAGAGATAGTGTTCTCATTGAAGATGAGCATTTCCTCCTCATTGGGACTGATAATGTATTGAGTATCTTGGATATAATATATCTGTCCTTGTGTCTAGTCGGTACTGTTTATTGACTAAGAACTGTGGAACTAGCCGTGCAATTACTTTAACATTCACCCACTAGTGGTCCCACAATTGTGTTAAGGTCACTGTGGGAAGAATCACTGGCCTGGACTGTGGTCCCAGTTCAGGCGAATGATGTGATGAATTCATGCGAAAGACTGATGAGTGAGGTCATAGCCTTTCCTTTTGATTTCAATATTCAAACGAATGAAAAAATGGAAAAATCGTGTCTTAACCTGTGCATTTCTATGCCTGCCTTTTTGTGAACTCTTGTAATCCTCTTCCTCAATACTTATATAGTTTTGAAATGAAGTTACCTTGTTGGTTTAAAAACTTAGTGATGGAAATACTTCCCTTATATTGAAAGGCCCTGTAGCATTTATGATACTTAAAATATCTCTAGTAGCCATTAAATGCATGCTGGATTGTTTTTATTTGATTTGTTTTCTTATCCCTGAAGATATCATGAGGTGCTATTCCACTTATTCTTAAGTCACATAAACTTATCTAAAGCCAAGTATTTTTGTCTATTGTTAAATATTGTTATGACAATATTCAAAGAAGGTACTTGTATTAATTATGCGATTAATGATGTAAGAGCTGAGAGGGTGATGCAGTTTTAAGAAACCCAAACTTGAAAGTTGATATCAAGTGACTTTAAAGGGTATGTCATTTTGTGATTAACATTAATTAGACATAATGAAACCAGGGGTCATATTCTGTAGCTCATATCACTGGTGGTGAGCGACCGTCGGTGATGTCACATCACCCATCACTGCCTTTCCGATTCTGTGAGCCGACGAGGTGATGTTCTTCACCCAAAATGGGTTTATATGGCATCACCAATCGGATAGTTGGTCGTATCCCATAACCCATGCCATCATCAAAGTGTCAACATTTTCATCAGCTGATGGCAAAGAAGACATGTAGATAGCAATTTCTGCGTGTATAAAGCTATTAGAGTATATATCTACCATCAAGGGTGTACCCAGGATCAAAACTGGGGGGGGGGGGGGTGGCAAGCCATGGTCGTTTAGGTTGTAACATTTTAGCATGGAAAAGGCGAATGAAGCCAAAATTTTAAGAAAATTATATATAATTATGGCAGTGCTTTATTAGTTATTACAATTATTTACTTGAAAAAATTTAATTTTTATTCTTGTTACATATCTCATACTAATATTTTATTTTGCGTCTAGGGGGGTGGCAGGTGCCCCTAGCTGGGAATGCCCATGTCTACCATATTTGTAATTAATGTCACAGATGGAAATATCAAGATTAGTATTATTTTGAATTGAGAAGTCATTTGTATTATCTGAAGGGTGACGAATGTGACTAGTTCAGTACATCTAAGAGAAAAGCCTAATAAATAAGCCTTTGACGATCCCCTGCGATTAGTGAAGCATTTTAACAATTAGGATGCACTCTAACTCTCATTTCATGAATAATATTTTCAGCAGGACTTTTTTTTCATACTTGTGGTATTTCCAAATATGAGCTCACATGGGATTGAGACTTTGATGCCGATGTTTAATGTGAAAAGCTACCTTCCAAAGTGTTTCACAGAAAATTGTTATTAATTAACGGGAGAATTAGATAACTGAAGAGTCTAAATGCAACTATTTTATTATATGTTGGCGTATTTAACTATGCTTTTGATACTATCTTCATACTTTCTTAGGTTTTTTTCACTCTAAAACATCAAATATTAGAACTGAAATCATGTGTGGGAAGTAAAAAAGGAAATCAAACTTATGATGGTATCCTAATATGCCATATGTAAATACTTAAGCTAATATTTCGGGGTGTGTACAGGGGAATACTGTCTTCCACATGGTAATTTCCAGATAATACACCCTTATTAAGTGTCTCAATACATCAGGCTTCACACATTTCAAATGTTAATTTTTTTAGGACATGCACTGCTGTGGCTATGGGCATCAGATAATAATTTATGTGATCTACTATTTGGGGGGTATATAAATTACAATAATTGGCGGTTTTTGGGGCATTTAGATGTTTGGAAGCTTATTGGCAGTGTCCTGTGCAAAGGGTGTCATCAAGAGAGGAAAGTGTGAATGGAAGCCGTTGGCAAACAGGTAGAGAGAACAAACATGGTAGGAAATGCAGCCAGCATAATTGCTTTTAACCTGAAAGGGTGGGAAAATGCCAGCAGCACATTGGAGCCTCTTTATGTTTTGCGTCTTTGCAAAGCAATGTCAGAATTCTTTGATACACATATCCAGCTAATGAAGAAGCTCCTCCAAGCAATTGAATCAAGAGCCCTAGGGAATATATTGTTTGGCTTAAGGCGTAAGAATGGTAGTATTTTGAATTTTTATTAAACCCTTATGAGACAGCAGAATTATCTCCTATGCATGTCTGCTGAGCTGAGTACCAAGAGAGACTTTCTTCCTCTCTGTACGGGCCATTTTTTTACACCATCCATGTAGAGAGTTCTCGCAGGTATACACTCACACTCAGCTCCAACCTTTTTCAACCCCTCCCAGCAGGGACCTTGCCATTATCTTGGACTCCAGGGACAGTTAAGCTCAACCCTTAGCTGCTTTATCACCTTCCCAGCGGCATGGGTTATTGGTCAACTATTTGTTTATTTATTGGTTTTACTACATTTATATTTGTTGCTTGCTCTCAAACTGTTGACTTTGAAGTGAATTCCTCATTATTTACTGTGCATTTACAAATTTTAAACAAAACTCTACCATCAAAACTATTGATTTAATGCATAAATCAAGTCCAATGCAAAAATATGTGCTCCTGAAATATTCTTTTTTAATCCCAAGTATGCCCTCGACCAACCGCATTAATTATATATTTCCTTGAAATGCATTAGCTGAGACCTTAAAAATTCTTTCTCAGAAAAGCACATTATCTATCACAGCTATGACCTCCATGGTATAGTTAGGAAAGTCTGCTCCACCACGGGTATAAAATACTCTTCTCTGGGATTGCATCCATTGGTATAATTACGTTTTTCCTGGAATAACTTATTCTCTCACTTGTTCATATCTCCAAAATGCTTTTCGATAAAAAAGTTCGTCTTCTGACCTGTCTCAGTCTTGAGTGGCTTCGGAAGTTGAAGTTATCGTTCTGCGCTTGAGTACCTCTAATTCTCCCCCCTGAGAAATTTGGACACCTCTGATTTGGATACTGAATTCCCACACTGTTATCCACGGCTAAATTATGGCGAAGAGGTCATTTAGTACCAATGGATATATATTGGAATTATTGACTGAGTGAAAGTGATGATGGATACCTGCGTCTTGATTCTGATGATGATGTGACAACAGGGACTACTATTTCAGAGGTTGCTAGTGAATTTGCATGTCAGTTAATATTGATGTTAGAATTCAGTTTAAAATTTGTAAATGCTCACCAAAAGACAAGGAGTTCAATGCTGGTTTTATATTTTTTTGAGAAAGCAACAAATATTTATTTAGCAAAATCACTGAATAAACAATCATATGACCGCTCTCCACAACTGCAAAGAGGGTGCCTATACAACGAAGGGTCCAGGTACCTGCTCCCGGATTCCGAGGGAAAGGCCTGACCCCCGCTGCGTTGGGTCGCGAAACGAAGAAGCAGAGTACCTGCAAGTGCCAGAAAGTGGGGAAAGCATAGTGACGGATATATACGAAGTTCATTTGTTTATGTAGGAAAATCTTCGTTGGATATTTTCGGCATTCATGTCTTCGGTCAGGAAACCTACTGTCGTATATATCCAACATTCATAGCGGAAGGGTTAACCTTCACCTTACTGAGTTTTTCCATAGTCGTAAGCCTTGCTGGTTGGGGTTTTTCAAATGACCACGGTTTTTTAAATGTCCATCAATGTGCCAAACGAACACGCTCGCCATTCTAGGGCGCACTTGGAATTTTTGTGCCGGAGAGACACACTTGGAAGATAAAGGTTAAAGTCTGGCGACACTGAGAACCCTGTTAGTCAAATGTGGTGACTGCCTTATGTCTGTATGTGTGTTATAGGCAATGGGCTCTTCTTTTGATGAGGGTATTCCATATAGCTGCCATCATCTTGGGCAAACACTGTGGATAATAATGTGTAGTTGTCTTTAGGCAAGGTTCCCATTAAGGTTCTTCTTTTTGAAGTAATGACCTCATTTACATTGTCAAAAAATTGGCAGCCGTTGGTAAATTGTAACTAGTGGTATTGCTCTTTATTTTATTAATACATTGGTTATATGGTTGAGAAATAAATTGCATGGTGCATTCATATGTTGGTGTGGGAAAATCAGTCCATGCATTTATGTATTATTTTGAATTGATAGTGTTTTAAGTGTCCTGTTTATTATAAATAAGTCGTGGTTACATTTTAAGAGGTTGACTGCAGTGATAGTATCACAGTCATGGAGCAGTATTAATGCCGAGATATTTATGTAGAGCCTCAAGTTATATAAATACAAACTACCCCAATGGCCAATCTTCTCAACTGATAGGTTTCTGTTAAGAATTATCTGAAACAATATTATTTGTAATCTAGAGGTGATCAGATGAATAATGCGGATGATCCATTATTTTTTATGTGACATCATGGGATTCCAAATTTCAACTAGTGGTCAAGCCGAGGTTAGACTTCAAATCATGAAGGCAGCTGTAAAGGAGGTCTCAGCTTAGCAGTTAGACCTTCCTTGCAATTGAAGTTTCTACCAGCTTTGGTAGAACTTATTTCATTAATTCAATGTGCCATGTTCATCCATAAATTTATCTTAGTGGGTGTGGGTAGCTACCAATCATGAGGATTAAGAGGATGCTTCCTTGACATAAGCCTAATTCTTTAGAAGATTGAGCCACAAATGTATCAGTTCCTCAACAGTTGTGTTGCCTAGTGTATTAGCTACAATTTTCTTTCTGTAACTTGTACACAGCTTGCAAATATAATTTTTTTTTAGAAAAACTAACTTTATTGTGCTTATTTAGGTTTCCAAGTGTCGTTAAGGGTTGCATGCTGATTGAGATGGGAGTTTAATGTAGCAATATTTACACCTTCCCCTATTAATGTTATATCCTCCACTCCCATGGTGGCTGTCTCCTGAGAGGAACATAATTATAATGTCTTGGGAAATTATACCCTTCCCTCTGTTTCAAAGATAAATATAAATAATGATGAATATGTCCATGGGAAGATGTTCTTGCCTAAACTACATTGCAATTCATAATGTGTATCTCTCTTTTGATTAATTACTCATAATAGTGAATAATTTTTCTTATAGGTTTTCTTCGTGGAGAAAACCTGCATTTGAATCATTACTGGCTGTCTCAACATCAATTGAAGTATCTTTAGAGAGATTCCATTCAAATATAAAACCAGATTTGAAGAGTATAGAAGAGGACGGAATAATACGATTTATCATTGTTATTCAAGAGGTATTAATATTTTTTAAGTAATTATTTCTACGTATAAACTAAGATCATCGGTAAAATGTGTGCATGTCTTTTACATTTTACTTAAGTTGATCATTGTCAATGTTGAAGTGCTTCTACCACATTAAACTAATCTTTTAAATGAAGCTGCTTATTTGTGAATTTACATGCTTAGAAAATTGTGTAGTTCTTCTAATTGTCACAAAGCCAGCCTAGCCAATCAGATGGCTTTTGAGCCCTTATAATCAATTTATGGCTGTGGGTTCGAATCCCACTTGGGCATGGCTGTTTGTGACACTCTGTCTCTAATGTACATGGTGACTTACAGTTTATAATTTCAGAAATAATAAAGACATCGGTGGTATCATCACTGGTGATGCAATTTATTTCTGAACTGCCGCATTTGGCGTCTTATTTCCTCATAGTTTTTCATCAGAAATCCTTCAATCCATAAAAGTAGGGAATTCTACCGATTCAGGAAGCTGTTTCTGAAAATTTGTTTGAAAAATAACTCACAACTAAATGTTAAATCACATTGTGTATTGCATTTAAATCCTTGGTCCTTTACAGGGTATGAAGAGTTAAATAACTATATTTTGCCTAACATAGTTTTTGCCTTTGTTGTCAAAGTCTGTGACATATTTTTTTTAAACAGAATTACCCCAGAAATTTCATTTTTTCTGTAATGAGGAAAATGTCTATTTGTTCAGTACCACACTCTAGGAATGTTTTTACCCCTGCAGGAATAGTTCTTGTAGAATGCTTGCTTTTATTTATTATCCCTCTAATTTTCTGGTAGTTAGTGTTGCTATTGCAGTAAAACCTCAACCTATCGAACCTCTTGATGCAGAAATGACCGCGAAGTCCCGGCTATACACAATGTATTATAGTATGGAACACCTCTTTTATTCGTAATCCTTTTCATGTAGAATGAGTAACCTGACCCCATGGCGAACCATTACCTTGCTAATTTTTTATATGATCAACATTTACTCGCATTCAGATGACTTATTTTTTTTGATGAAAAGAATTGTGCATTGCCATTGCTATGAAATGACCTTTGTTTTGCCAAACTTATTCAAATATCCATTTATAAAATGCCAGTCCGTTAAACTTCTTTAAGGTAGTCGGAGTGAGATAGTTCCCTAGTCACAATAGAGACCATATTCAAACTTTTAATTTAACCAGCTGTAGGATACATGAATAAAATATTGCATTAATAATGGTACAATAATATAGTCTTATATGGCAGAAATGGTAAGTAATTAAATGAAAATATCTAAATAAGTCTAGCTTGACTTATTTTTTTCACGTGGTGCGTTTGAAACTCCTTAACAAGGTTTTTTTGTGACACCCAAGAACCTACTGAGGTGACAATGTGATTAATTTTCAAAAATAGTTGAGGGAACATATAAACTACACACTGTTAGTTTTCTTTACACATGTAAGAGTTAGAAATTCCTCATTTTGTAAATAATGTCTCTCTGGAGTGCATACGCATACCATTTTCCATGTAAAAGGGTTGGTATTTTTTGGCAAAGAACTCTGAAAGCAATATTGTAAGGGGTTGAATTTTTGGTGTCATCAGGAGGGTGAGGTAGTTTTCTTAAAAATGAGACCAAATTCATTGATTTCTAGGTAAAATGATATTTCACTCGAAGTACCATAATGTGACCCCCTCTATTCGGAGGGGCCATAATTTGGGCCCCTTCAGTTTCGATTTACAGAGGTTTTACTGTATTTTGGAATGCCTTTTTGTAGGCCACCTTGAGCATGAGCATGAATAAAAATTGGAACAATTGTTTTTTATTATTTTGCTTATGTGTTAATATATTCTTAAATTTATTGTTACTTCTAGTTCTTTCTTCAAGGTGATTTTGATGTTTTTGCCTTTTTTGTATTTTGATTTCATAATTAACTCACTTCCGTATACAATTCGCAGGAAGCAGTGCTATGTCTAGAACATTTTAATTGTTTAAAATGGTATTGCATGTCTTAATTTTATTGATGTATTGAAAGTTTACAGCTTTAAGCTAATCTGTTTCGTTGGTTAGCTTTAATGTCCCCTTCCAAAATTATTGTCCATTCTTTTCAAACTGCCTTTTTTCATTCTTTACTTTTTTCTTGTATTTGAAGCTTTTATCATCACGTAATCTTGCTCAAGGTCTATATGTTTTCCTGCCTTTGATATTTTTCTATTTCCCCACCATTGTTGTAACTTGTTCTTTCATGTATTTAGGTATTTATTGGCCCTGTTGGTCTAGTTACTGACGTAAGGCAAGTCAAACAGCAAATTAACTAAGGTGTATGTTTGGCTTAATTTTATGTTCCATTGATAGTGGTCTTTTGTTATTTAGTGAATTGTTGTTTTTTTCTTCATGTCATGTGCATCATATTGTCCATTATATTGTTTAAATTAACGATGATACTTTCATTTAAAATTAATTTATCGTTTTTCTTTTCATCGTAATTTTGAAGCAGTTTTTACATATCTTAGAGTTGAAATTTTACCCTCATTTGCTCATTTTTCTGCCAGTTTGATAAATGAAAGTTAGCTTGTTGTCGTTGAGTTTATGTAGGTTTTTATTTTTCCAAAATTTTTAGTCATAACTGATTACGTTTATGAATCCTTGCCTATGTCTGATATTTTAATTTTTCATTCTGTTGCATGCATTTGGTGTTGGTTTTAAGGTTAAAACTTTGTTTGCTATAGTAATATTAGGATAAATTGATCATTAATGCGTTGATGTGATGAAATCGTCTTGATTTTATTCATGTGTGTTTTTGTTTGAGTTTACTCTCTTTTAGTGACAAATTGCTTGTCTACTACTTTAGTTGTTTTCTTGTGGATTGATGTCACCACATAAATTGTAACTTAAGCTTTGCAGCACAAAATGAAAGCTGATTATTTTTATTACAGTAGTTCTTTGAGATACGAGTTCATTCTGCAATTAATGGAAATAGATTTAATCCGTTCCAGTCCTATAAATTCTGACTTCCCCAAACCACCCAAAATTATAAAAAAATAATTTTTAAATCAGAAATACACAAACTTTACCAATGCGTGAAAAATATATATAAAATAATAGAAAAAAGTTTTATTTAGTATTCTTACCTTGGGAACAGAGGTTGATGACTAACAGAGGTGGATGGCGGAGGAGGGAGGGAGGCAGGCACATATAAACATTAAATGTAAACTAAAACCACTGAAAACTGAAACCAAACTAAAACCACTTTCCTTAAAAGAAAATGGCACTTCCTTAATTGTAATAAAATGCATTTTCTTAACCCTAGACTTAGCTTAATACTACCCTGTACATTTTTCAATTATCCTCAGTTTTTTTTCCTTTTGGCTGCCCTTTCACTTGCAGGCCTTTTGAATAAGAACCTATCGAAAGAGCTTAGCTTTCGCCTGCCCTTCATAATTTTATGAAAGTGAGTCAAACAAGTGTCATTAAAAAGTGCATGACCAGTTGAAACTTTTTCTGGGTGTTTTTTTCAATTAAAGGGGAAAGCTTCTCCCAGATTGTTATTATATCTTTAATTTACTCTTAGGAATCACTTCCTCTGTCTCTACCTCTTCTTCGCTACTATCCTTCTGCAGAACCTCTGTATGTTGCATAAGCATATCACTAATGCATAAGCATATCACGATGTTGTAGTGCCCCTTCCAGAACTCCCAAAGGGTTAGATTAGTGGTGTTGGTCACCTCAAAGCATTATCAGAACAAACGCCTTGTGTAGAGCTTCTTAAAGTTGGAGGTTGCCTGCTGATCCATATGTTTTAAGATTGCAGTCATGTTGGGTGGCAGGTAGAGGACTTTCATTAATTTGAATTCTTTGAGGATGTCATCTTCAAGGCTATGTGGGTGCACTGGAGCACTATCCAGAATGAGTAATGCTTTCATTGGGAGTTTTTCCCTTGGAGATACCTCTTCACTGCAGGACCTAAGACGAGATTTATCCTTTCAGTAAGAACTGCAGAGTAACCCATGCCTTAGCATTGCCGTGCCTCACAGCCTGTGGTTTCTCTAAAAGATCCTTGTGCATCTGAAAGGCTCGAGGATTTTCCTAGTGATACACTAGAAGTGGCTTGACTTCAAAATCACCGCTACCATTTGCACACAATGCAAGACTCAGACAGTCCATCATGAGTTTATGGCCTGATAGTATCTTCTCCTCTGCAGTGATATGAAGGTCCTCTGTGGCATTTTCTTCCAAAATAGTCCCATTTCATCACAGTTGAAAACTTGTTCGGAGATGTAGCCTTCCTTTGTAATAGGTGAAGCAAAATGTGTGATGTAATCCTCTGCTGCCTTAACATCAGCACTTACTGCTTCACCATGCCTCACCACAGAGTGGATGCCAGTTCTCTTCTTGAAGTTGTCGAACCAGCCATAACTTGCTTTAAATGAACCTTCTCCTGCATCTGCTGAAGTAGATGGTGCTTGTTTCTTTAAGTCGCCGTGAATAGTATGTGCCTCTTTTAAATATTGTAACCTCCAACTCGGTTTCTCCTGCCAGCTCTTTCACCCACACCAGCAGAAGCTTCTCCATCTCTCCATGGATGTTTGTTCTTAATTGGGACAGTATTATAGCTCCTTTCGCTGGTGTTACACTTTTGATTGCATCCTTTTGTTTAACCCCTTACTGCATAGTGGGTCACATATGGCACGAACCAATTTTTCAAATCTATCACCAAAAGTTAGGTAATCTACTCACAAATGAATATCTATATGCCATTCTGTGATGATATTTTATAAAAGTATCAACTTTCATTGCAAAAACTGGTAAATTAAGGGTTTTATTAAATTTACAAGTCAGTAGCCTCAATTTCATTGGGAATGGTGAACCCATACAAAGTTTAGATATAAATATGATGATTAATTTATATATATGATGTCTCAAAAATTATCAGGAAAATATCTTAATTAAATTATTTTATGGGCAAAAAATTAGTAAATTTGGCAAAATATTTGTGATGATAGTAATAAAGAAGATTGTGCCATATTTAACCCACCATGCTGTTACTAGTATGAATAGTAGGCAATAGAGGGATGCATGCTTCATTGGAATTATTACCGTTTATCAAGAGGGAAGAGAATCCCTTGTATTGTTTTGGTGCCACACTTCGGCGAATCTATTCATTAGAAGGAAATACTGATTGCATTGTCATTCTCTACTGAATTTGCTCTCTTTGTACGCCTACATGAATTTCCTCTTGAGTGTTCATAACATTGTAACAATACACGAGGGAGAAGGAGTGAGTGATTATCTGGGAGTATTAATTCTCCTTCAGTGTGAGTTATAGATTATAATGAATACATGCGTGGTGTTGATTTATTAGATTCAATGCTAGGATATTACAGGATCCAAATTAGATCAAAGAAATGGTATTTAAAAATATTATTTCATATGCTTGTTTGTCCTTGTTTGTGTAAACAGTTAGCTGCTTTGGAGAAGGAACAATAAAATTTACATGCCACTTGTAGATTTAAAAGTAGCGATTGCTGATGCTCTCTGCAATGCCGGTAAAAGTTTGGGAAAGAAGCATGGGTGACCTAGCTCTTCTCTAGAAAGAAAGATAAAACTGAGAAAGAAAAAGGGCCCAACTGCAGAACTATTGCAAGCAGATGTTCGGTTAGATAAAATCGATCACATACCGGTTTGGGTTGAAAACCGCTCACGCTGTAAAGTATCTGATTGTGCATTCAAGTCTTTCATTTTTTGCCAGAAATGCAAGGTGGCATTATGCTTAAATAAGGAGTGTAATTGTTTTTATGATTTTCATTCAAATTAGTATTCACAATTTTCATAGAATTAAAACTAATGCATGTGCCAAATATGACCTACCATGCAGCAAAGGTTGTGATATGATGTGACTACACATAGTGTATTGCATGATGTGCCACATATGGTACAAACCTGAAATTTTTCAATAAATCCTGTAAAATATGCATATGAAATTCTTAAATATTTTCCCAGTCTCTAATCACTATAGCCTATGCCCTGAAATTTTTTCATGAAAATAAAAAAAATCATGCAGTAAGGGGTTAAGGATGATGCAAATTGTAGTTGTAATGAGGTCTTAGTCCCTTACCAGTTCAAGAACTCACACACCATGCTCGTTTTCCTATTATTTCTTGCTTCACTTTCAATGGCATCATTCTTCTCTTCTTCTCACCTCTCTCCTTTGCACTCATTTGCACGCACACACCGACTAGTGGTAGCATCTCGAAGCACAACTCATGTCAAACTTTTGCTTGCATCTCAAACAGAATAATGACCAAATCGTGGCTTGTCTCAAAATTCTTAATTCAGGCTGCTCGTATCTCAAGGTACTACTATAATGGGTTTTGGTTCTTCTGCATCCTTCAATACCCTTATTAATGCTTTCTCTTCAATAACTGGGGATAGGAAGGTGTTAGAGAAGTTCCCTTGTCAGATTCTTAAAGCACTTAGAGTTATAGGCCCATTGTGCCATCCTCCTTAAAGTTTTTTTTACCATGGAGATCTACAGTCTTGCTTGAGGCCAGGATGTCACTGGGATACGAACCCGGATCTCCCAATTGCCGGCCAGGTGTGTTAGCCAATTACACCACCAAGCCATCTTCCTTCAAGGCGAATTTCGAGGGGGGTTTATGCAAACTAGATGTTCGATCTAGTCAAATGAGTTGTTCATAGCGAATTTGAACCCTGGTGTATATGCACCCGTGTGAGTGACTTCGTACTACATCATTTGTTAAATGCAACGTTTGGAAATTTCTTCTAATAGTTGAATCTCAAGGTGTGTGGCCAAAGTAACACCCCTTTATCTCAGACTTGACAATAGAAGGCATAGTCACTTTGGGCTATGGTCTTTACAGTTTCATCTGCTAACTCCTCTAATGTTTCATTCCTGGTAATACCTTTGCGTCCAGGAGTTCAAGGGTTCAGCTTCATCTAGCGGAGGCTTTTCTTGTCCCTCCAGGATGTTTCAGTCAAGCAGTACTGCTTGGCTGTCTGTGCGTATGTGAATTGAAGCCAGGTTTACCAATCTCCTCCTCAGGAGGTTGAAAAGCTGATAACATACCCACCTGCCTGAGAAAGTGACATTTTCCCTGTGGGATGGACAGCTTGGTATTGGGTGTTTCAGTGAAGACGAGTTTTCCTCAATTTTAGAGCCATCTGTATGCATTATTATCATCCCATGATGGAAGTTTCTCTCTACCGTATTCCCAAATTTATACATAGGGGTAGTCCGTTTTGAAATAGTGGGCATTAAGATTTAAAATTACTACCTTGTCTTCACATCTCTTCTGATGCAAAAATATGCAGCCTATATATGGACGGAAGTTCTTGATATCAATGGACATGTCTGTTTAAAATGTGTCAGTGAATGTGTGAGGTAGCATTATATTCAGAGCCTTCATTTCGTGCGTTATTTTAAAATTGTGAACTTGGACTGATGGTGATATAATATTTTTGGAACTGATAGAAATTTTTATTTTTTAGACGATGTGCCTGACTTAAATTGCTTGAATGGCAAGTGTTTTACCGATTAACAAGTTTTTTTCTTTTTAAACCCATTTTTCGTAATTGTTTTTTGATTTTGATGATTAATATTATACTATGATGTTATATTGCTTAGAATAGGATAAGGAATATTGGCAATGGTAGCTAAGAAGAGAGATCTCTTTTATCCATTAGTCAAATTCTAATGTCCACCTATATTAATGGAGCCTTCTTTAAATGAGAGAGAGATATAGAAGCTGCAACCAAAGAGAGACGTGTAAAAGAATAAGATATTAGAGAGGTGTGAAATGGGAAAGCAGAGCAAAATGGTAGATATGAATGTTAAGATGTGACTATAAGTCCGTGAAGCTTGTGAAATATGAAGTAATTTCAGAGTGCTTGTTAATATAAAAATTATATCTCTGCATGAACATGTCTAAGCATTCCCCATGAGTAAAGCAGTACGTCATCTGTTTCAGAGGAATTAGTAACTATATGTGTTGGTTAATGCTTTGCTTTCTCATTCACCTAGTGAATTTTCTTAAGGCGTTATGGTACGGACAGCTGAGGGGAGTGCTGGCATGATTTTACCCGACCCGAAAAAACCTACTGGGTTTTTTCAGGTCGGATAAAATCTTTTTTCACCGGTTTTAGACAAAAAGTGGGTTTTTTCAAATATGTAATATTGGTGCCTAATTAAACAGTTAATGATATTTATAGGCACTATTTATATATTCTGTTCTTATCTTCTGGGTGTTTGTCTACTGCAGCCTTATTACAAAATGAAATAATCTTATATCAGCCCAGTGCACCAGACTGAAGACTTGGAGTATGGTTAGGCAGTTATTAACCCTTTTAGTGCAGCGGGCCGATATATCGGCTCATTGGCAAAATATTGTTTAACTTTTGCACAAAAATATAATTACAATTATTTTTTGTACGAAGTATAAGCGTTTTTTTTATTATTACCTAATTCAATGCATATGCAGTAAGAAAAACTGCATATGGATATTTTAAACAATAACTTTATAATATTTATTTTCCTAGAGTGATACATTTCATTCTAGTTACCCTCCGCATTTCTCACTAGAACCGCTGGCAGGGGTCAGCACTAAGAGGGTTAACACCTTTGATTTCTGTTAATAATTTTATTAACAGACTCTCAAAAGGCCTGAGTAAACTGTTATACTTCATGGTCTGTATTGAAAACAGAAATTGAATGGTATCTACCGTAATAAAGGGCCACTTTAGTCCTTGACGGTAACTTGAGTGCAAAAAAAATGTAGCTCTTGTGAGTGGCAGCAATAAAGTATTTGAGTCTTAGTAACACAGCTTCCTATTAGATAGCAAAACCATCTTGAGTGGGAACTGTTTCTTTAGCTCATAGAATAGCCCACTAGGGGTTCTGTGGTGGCTAACCTGTTACTGTAAAAAAATTGTTTCGTTGACTCCTGAAACTTTCATCAGTGCATGCTGCCAATAAGTGCTCAGCATCGTGGTGTATGGATTTTTTTAAAAGTTTCATTAGTCCTACAACCAACTGTCTAATCATTTACTTGTTGCATATAACATTGACCATTGGAGTATAATGTATTCAATAGATGCCAAATTAATCTACAAAATGGGTTACTTGAGCCCAATATTTCACTGTTGTAAGTTGGGCTCAAGTAACCCTGAATCACTGCACTCTAATTTACGAATTGTTATTGAATGTGGTCTCAAGTAGCCCACAGCTACACTTCTTGCTTTAAAAGCTATTATAATAGCTATATACAGAAGATAAATCATGGAATAGCTTAATAGGGCCAACAAAAAAGCTTGAAAATAACATATGGCAAAAAATATCTCTTTTAAAAATGGAAAAATATTGTTGGACAACTTTAATCTGCAAAATTCAGTCATTTTACCGTTAAATCAAGAGAACACTTTCCTATCTCACTTAATTTCTAGTTATTGTACGTTAGGAAGATTTCTGTAAAGAGTGATTTCAAGAATGGTTTTGACTTCTTAAATATTTTAAAATTCTACTTTTGGCTTTCCATCATTTAAATTTATAAAGCAAAATATAATTTGTCTTTGTATTTCCCAGCATGCACAGAGTTGTCTCATCAAAATCCTTAATCCTACTTCTGCTAAAGCAATTGTATCTTTAGAAAATCACAGGAAAATAGACTTGAGCAAAAGTATCCCAACTGCAAGGGCAACATGACCCCAAAGTAAATTAACTTAAAAAACTAATTCATCCATGTGTAAAAGTAATTAAAAGTTGTTCTTTTCATTATAAATATTCATAATATTATTTTTAATATTATCCAATATCTAAAATGATAAGTTTCACTGTTTTATCTTCTCGATAAACTGAAAAATATTGTTTTATTTTGGGCTCAAGTAGCCCTATTTTACAGTACTAAAAATAACGTGCAAAAATGATTTGTTAATGTTCCTTATTAAAATTAGAACAATTGTCAGTTTGAAATCACCAGTCCCAGTCTCACTGGTTTTTGTCTTGAAGATATCTGTAAACTGTTACAAGCTTCTGAGCTTTTTCAATGCCCAACCAATTGCACAATTTGCATCTGTTGCCACAAGAAATGTCTTGGACCCAGTACACAAGCTTGATGTAATGATTGGATCAGTTGTAACACTGGACCAACCATCTTGGAGAAGTGTCACTGGAGCATTCTTCAGTTCCTCTTTCATCCACCTATCAATGTCGAATGAAGCTTCATCCAACAGCATTCCTCTCAACTGCCTCCTGTTAGGTGGCTTGTAGCCAGGACGAAGGGAATCAACAATTTCAATACATTCCTTGCTCTCTATCGCATTAAACGGATTATTACAAGCATAGAAGAATGAAGCGATTTTACTGTCCAAAGTCTTTTTTTGAGTTTCTGTTGTCTTGATTGCGAATTCCCTCGTCAATGTTTGGTGATTATGCGGCACGCTTGCGGTACTCTCTTTAGTTGTTCCCATGATTGACAGAACGAAATTGTTTAAATTTTAACAACAAAAATACAGCAAAATTACAAAAAAATTAAGTTTTAATCCAAGTATTTCCTTGGCTTTAATTTTTGGATTCTGTGCAAATTGTAGGACTGGATAATGTTTTTGATGAATAAACTGGACATTTTCATTCATTAACAACAAAACATCCATTGTAAAAATTTTCGCTTGCCATTGTGTACCTTTATCAACTCTCACACCCTTTGGTGAGAAGTCAATGCTGTAGATTTGGCAGTTTTTCCTAGGCTGAGTTACAAAGTTCATGAAGTTGACAAAACTGCTAAGTTTAGGTAGTGCAGTGTCAATTATTGCAGTAACGTGTCTCCATTTTTAGTTAAATCATATTTTAAAAAAAAATTGATGAAATTAAAATAAAATTATCTTGAAAGTGGTGTACAAAGTATTGCACTCGCATTTACACGGACCAAGATATACATTCTGAAAGTACAGTGGCTCATCATTTTAATGCCGACCCTCGTGACGAACGAGGGCATAGTCCAATCTTTGAAGTTATATATCTCCGTTGTTTATACACTTCTCACAACCCCGGTGGCGGTGGGGTAAAGTCCCTGCCTGCTAACCCAAGGGTCGTGGGTTCGAGTCCTGCCTGGGCAGAATATTATCTGCCCAGGACATGGGTGTGTGTGTTCATCTATTGTTAATGTTAAAACACTCTATGTAAAAGGCCTTTGTTGTGCTGTTTTCGGGGTTGTGAGTATAAATAAAAAAATTAATAAAACAAACTTGTTTCTGAGGTAAGACAAAAGACTAACGTGTCAAACTAAAAAAGAAAATTCAAATTTAAAAATGGCTGTATTTTTGTTGTTAAATTTTAAACATTTAAAATTTAAACAATTTCGATAAAATTTAGTTTATTTACAAAACTGATAGCACATTGTTGCTGTACATTTTTTTGCAAACAAAATAAAACGTCGACTGTTTCTCTAGCTATTTTCGTTCAGGAGATATAGCAAAAACAAAAAAGGTCTAAGTGCAAAATGGTTGAAATTTTGATCATCTCTAGATCTGCCAAAAAAAATTTTTTTACAAAAACGCTTCTATACTTTTTCATTTAATGCCTGATGGAACCCACAAAAAATTTGTTGTTCGAATCGGAGACACTAAGGGTTAACTCACTGCTGATCTGACGTGGAATGACCCAAAATGTTCTGGACATTGTTTGCGAATAAAATATAGTTTAGTTTTACATTAATTCAAACCATTTCTTGTTGTATTTATATGATGTTCCCTTTTCTGTTATTGATCTAGGAGAATCCCCAGAAATATAGTCAGTAACCTGTACTATAGTTATACATTTTTTGCAGGCAATTGGTATACACTCTGAAGAGTGGTACACCACATTCCAGTTGATGTTGTAGTGATTACAAACATTAAAACAAAGGAATTTAGTTTTTCCACTTAATTAAAGTTTGTTTGCAACAAGCCATTTGCTAAGTGTGTTTACAACCAATAGCATGCTATGTTGGAAAACTTCCCAGTTCACACTTGCATAAGTTAAGGCTAGATCGTTAGCAAAGGCAGTTAGTTGTCTTTGGAAAGCGTACTCACATAAGTCATTAATATAAATTAAAAATAAAATGGGTCCCAGTACAGAGCCTTGTGGCACACCACAACAAATAAATTCAAGTTACTGTAGCTATACTTAACCCTTACACACACTGAGAGCGTAATAACAAGTAGCTCTTAAACTGTTCTAGAGGGGCACCACGAACAACAACTTGCATAAACTTTTCAATTAAGGTGGTGTGATCGAATTTATCAAATGCTTTTTTGTGTCAACAGAAAGGCTAGCTGTGCGTTGATTGCGGTTAATGCCCTCATAGATGGGGAGTCATGAAATTTTCCAATGCTTTCTCTTTACCTTTCCTGCTCTAAAATCCAAACTGTTTGTTACTGAAATATTGAAATGTCCAGGAGAAATAGTAACCTCTTTTTGACTTGTTTTTCAAGCACTTAAGCAAATATGGTCAACAAGGAATCGGGCTGATAATTTTGCTTAAAATATCAATCTCCTTCTTTGTGTATAGGAATGACGGCAGCTCTTTTCACTACGCTAGGGAATACACCTTTAGTAAGACTCAAATTATAAAAATGGCTAAGTACATCCACTATCTCTAAAATTATTAATTTTAAGAGATCTGCATTAATGCCATCACATCCTGCAGATTTTTGAGAGGGGAGGGTACTAACTATTTTCAGTATTTCAGGTGATGTGACTGGTTCAAAAAAGAATGAATTCGAGCAATTCTAATGTGTTTTTAAGGTAGTAGGCAAAGAGTTATGAGTTCCAGCAGGTTTAATAACTGTTGAACTCCTTTGCTAAAATTTCTGAATCAGTTATGAGTTTGTTATTTATTTGAAGTTCATAATTTTGAGTAGTTATACATTCATCCCCCATTAGTTCTTTCAACACATTCCATTGTGCCTTTGAGTTACTTTCAGCTTTTTCAAATTGCTGTATGTAATACCCATTGACAGCATTTCTCAAAGTTGAGCATATCGTATTTCTTAACTTTGGAAAAATCTTTCTCAGGTTTTTATTGTTTGGGTGAAGACGAAATTAGTTATGTAAGTAATTCTTCCGTTCAATTTTCCTAAGTAGGAAATCAGTCATCCAGGGTTTTAGTTTTGCATTGCCCTATCATTTTGCGCTCAGAAGCCTTCAAGCAGTTTTTTAAATGATCTATGAGGGAAGATAAACCTTTAGACACGTCATTCTCCGTGTGTATAGAGTACCAATTTGACTTCTCGGCCTTTTACTCAAATACTTTGTGACAAGGATTCTTGGTTTCTGAGTAGTGTTTATCTTAACCCTTAACCGGTGACGTGGTCTAACAGACCGCTGCAATTTTGAAATTATGAATAAGGTAAGGTGGGGTAAGTGCAACCGCTAAATAGCATATATCAATTTTAACTAACTTTTGAACGTTTTATAGGCAAGTTAAAAATATGAAACTTAACGTGTAATATACACGAGACTCGTCAAAAAAAGGTAATGAGATTTACATTCCTCTTTCCTGAAAATTGTAATTTTTACAATTTTTTTCTTATAAACTCGTCAAGAGATTGCACGTTCCCCGTGCATGGGGCTAGTGCGTCCCATGGCTGATGTGAAGTATATTTTCGCACTACAAGGCACACGGGGTAAGTGCGATTTGCCCAGAAATTCTGCTATATATTGCTTTTCAAAGTACCATTTTGTCTAATCATTCTTGAGAAATCAACTTTTATCTTAGGTAACGTAGATACATTTTTTTGGTTAATAGGAAACAAAATGGAGTATTATTCAAATATGTTTTATTTATGGAAATTACAATATTCGACTCGTATATATTAATTTTAAAGCATATTAAAAAAGCTAATATGCATAACATCGGGGTAATTAATGATAAAAATAATGTAAATCTTATATGTGATAGCATATCTGAATACAAAATGGAGTCTTATGAACAAAAAATCGCTTCTTAAATGTACCTTATGTTCTTAATATGAACGGAAACAAATTAATGAAAATAAACTCATGGCATTTATAAAATAAAACTCTGAATATTGATTTCTTTACTTTAAGTTGTACTTCGAGAAGGAGAGGCAAAATGTTAACTTTCCTCGACAGCCAACAGAGGGTTTAGGTAATAGTTTTACAATGTCTTCCCTAGGTATTTTACTAGAATCCTCATTCTGTGGATAGGTGAAACTTATTTCAGTCCCTAAACATGTCCTCAGGAAGCAAACCACGGGATCACCTGATTCATTGATGTCCAGATTTTTTCCAACATAGTGAGCAACTGACTTCTTGCTGCTGAACTTGGCAAGAATCCAATCCCCAGTTTGGATTTTAAGAAACCGAATTTGTTGAGTTTTGTCCACATCTGCCATCTTCTGTTTCAGGCATTACCGCCACATCATCTACATCCTCCTCGTCATAAGTAATGAATCCCAATGCCCAATCATAAACAATTTCGGAGTCCTCAGCGATTACATCTGCAGTTTTCTTCATTATTCTTTTATTTTCTTTTTTGCTGGATTCTCTTCGACGAAAGTTTTCTTTCATTTGACTACAAATATATTCCCCTGTTACTATTTCTGCCCCTTTTGCCACTCTTCCGTTTAATTCCCCTCTTTCCCTGTTCTAGTGTTTGCATGGACAGTCAATAATAAAAGTTCCTCAAATGATACATCACGTGGTGTTGTATCCCGACACACAGTGGATGGTTCACTGGAAGAACATGTTGATGGGGTAGGATGAGATGATACAAGAGATATATTAGCATCAGCATCAATTGAACTTTGAACTGAAACTAACCTGTATTCTATCTGTTTCTCATTCCATTGTTTCAAAGCTACTGAGTCATGCTTCTCATCTGATATGACATTACGGTTGAAAGGAAAAATACCGCCATTTCAGAAAGCTTCTTCTTCAGTTCTTACCCAAACCTCTCCAATTAGCCTAGAAAATTGACTTTTGGGTAAATTTAGTCCCACATTTTTTCTCTGCCATTTTATTAGCTCAATATCCCATCTCGTTTTCAGTGATTTGAATACGCTAAGATCGAGAGGTTGAAGCAGGTGGATAGAATGTGGAGGCAGCTTTAAAATGTGCACTCCATTCTTTTGAGCTAAGTTTATTAATTCTATTCCCAAATGAGTGGAATGTCCATCGTAAATTAGCAAAACAGGTCGTTCATTTCCTATGGCAGGCAATAAAGTTTTTTGGAAGTAGTTTGGGAAAGCATCAGTTTCCATCCATCCATTCCATGTAGCAGCATATGCAGTTCCTTGAAATCCAGTATTATCTGGAGCACACCAACTATCCCAAACATATTTCCCTTTGAATACGATCAATAGAGGGGCGTTAATCCCATTTGCACTTGCGGCCAGTAACACAGTGATGTTCAAACGACCACTTGAACTTTTTGTATGAGTTGAGGGGAGTCCTCTCTTGCCAACAGCTTTTGTCTTCCCTGGGTCCGTAGATAATGAAGTTTCGTCCAGATTCCATGTACATTCTGGTTTATTATTAAGGTGCAATTCATGGATTGTCTTTTTTAACAAATCAAAGGAGGCATTCATCACAAAAGGGTCACATATCTTCTTCCTTGCATACTCTACACTTTGAGGTTTCTTAATTGAAAGTTTTCCATGAAATAAAACCAAGGAACCAATCTTCTGAAAGTTTACCATCTTTAAAAGGTGTTTTTATGTTATTTTTACGAACATAATTCGCTACCATTTCCAGAATCTCTTTTCTGGACAACCCAAATCCATATTTCTCCATACCTATCAGGCCTTCTGCTAATATCCTTTCTTCAGCAATTGGAATTGCAGTGCTGCAACCAAAGGATTCAGACTTGATGTCGTCCTTCTAGATGGTCAAGAAGAGTGGTCTTAGGAATCTGATAATGTTTGCTAGCACATCTTCTCCCCATTCTTCCACTCCTAATCTCCTCAAGAGCCTCATTTAAGTCATCCTTACTGTAAGACAGTCCCTTCTGTGTTTTTCTTACGTAATTTCGCACCATTTTACCCTGCGACAATATTTAGTGCTTGTATTATGACAGTAACCCCCCACAATTGGCACGAAATTATTTACTTTATATAGGCAGTTCTTAAAGAAAGTTAAGGAAAGACTCACCAAATTTTTACTAAAAATAAGAAACCTTTTCTTTCGTGTGGCCACAGGAAAGTCAAAGATTTAACTTTTCTATACATAATCAATTCAACAAGAACCTTGGTTATGGCACCTACAAAGATACAATTTTTCTGGTCAGTAAAATGTGAGGCATTTATTTTACGAAATCTTACTTGTAGAAAGTTTTCTATATCAAAGAAACCTTCAAAATAATAGTTGATGTGAATAATCTAATTAAATAACGTAGTTCTATTATTCACCATATTTTTTTTTTACATTTATACAAGAAATCTTAACGCAAGAACTGCTAAATAGAAACTACATATTTAATGCGACGTAACCCATGGCATTTCGATGATTGTATGTATACGTTGAATGCTAGTCACTCAGTATTGCCTAACACGACCTTGGCCTCAAGCTGGCAGCGAAGAGTTGTTCGCACGTGGCAGGAGACCACGACTGAGTGGGCAAGATGGTGATGAGGTAATAATTTCCGACCTTAATGCCCACTTTTACAAAATGCACTACCCCTAGGTATAAGTTTGGGAATGCGGTGGAGAGAAACTTGCATTATAGGATGACAGTACTGTATACATATGACTCAAAAATTGAGGAAATCTCCAGTTCCTAATACCAATCTGTCTCTCCCACAGGGAAAATGTCAGTTTATCAGGCAGGTGTATATGCTATCAGCTTTTCTACCTCCAGCAGAGGAGATTGGTGTATCTGTCTGTACCATAATGCTTTAAAGAGATCTCTTCCTTCCAATGCCACAAATGCCCAGGCTCAAACAATTTCTGGAAGGAAGAGATCTCTGGTCATTCACAGTAGCTGAAAGGCCACATGTTTATCTTGAGATTGAGATGGGCTTGTCTCCTAGAGTTAGTTAAGGTAGAACCTCTACTATAAGCACCTCCGATAACATGCCTTGATATTTTAATTTGCTGTGGAGAAATCATTTCTTCGTCAATCCGTGAAAAAATAAATGGGGGTTATCGGCCATTTAACGATGATTACAGGATTTGAAAATTATTTATTTCAGCCTCAAATTACATTGCTCTTATGGAGGAATGGTGATGTCCCTCCTTTAAACATTTTATTTCTCGATATTTTCCCCGAAAAGGCTATCTCAAAAACTACTATATTGTGACTAAATAATCAATGGATGAAATATATTTTTTTCAGGTAGCCTTATCGACCATTCGAGACTATTATTTATGATTGAAAAATCATGAAGAGTCCAACTTCCGTTCTATAGCCGCCATATTGAAACAAGTTTGGCAACGATGCTAGGGGAAGAACCAAAACAAACTGGCACAGTATCTCCATCAACTATGTCTCACGTCACGATTGCAGACGATTTATGCTACGATGTGTATCCAGTATTACATTACCTGTCAGTACTGGTTACTCAATCAATAGCTAAGTGTGCTCAAATTTTATTTGACATGGCAGTTATCTTACGCGAAATATCATAGATCCCTGAAAATAGTAGACGTCACTGTATATGCGACAAGGACGCTCTTTATTGATACTCATGAGGGTTCATATGTTCTTCAAAGGACTCTCCAATATCTCAATGTGTATTTCGAAATATAAGGATATCGTTTTCACCTTGCAAAATATAATACTTTGTTTTGAATAGGAATTTATGATCGCCCACTTGATATATTTCATCAACTATGTAATTGAGAATATAATTCCATAATATGATTTGTACAGATATGAACGAGACACGCAATTGTTAATTGGTACCTATAAGTTTGGAATTACAATTTCTAAAACTTGCTCATTGATCGACTACCCATGAAATCTCCGATAGAATAAATAAGCGTAATTGCTTAACATGGCAGTTATCTTACGCGAAATATCATAGATCCCTGAAAATAGTAGACGTCACTGTATATGCGACAAGGACGCTCTTTATTGATACTCATGAGGGTTCATATGTTCTTCAAAGGACTCTCCAATATCTCAATGTGTATTTCAAAATATAAGGGTATCGTTTTCACCTTGCAAAATATAATACTTTGTTTTGAATAGGAATTTATGATCGCCCACTTGATATATTTCATCAACTATGTAATTGAGAATATAATTCGATAATATGATTTGTACAGATATGAACGAGACACGTAATTGTTAATTGGTACCTATAAGTTTGGAATTACAATTTCTAAAACTTGCTCATTGATCGACTACCCATGAAATCTCCGATAGAATAAATAAGCGTAATTGCTCCGGTAAGCAAATTATATAATTATTCTTGTTCCTCCGGAAATAAGTTTTTAGCAGTATATTTATGTCATGATGTCCCACTTATTATGCCAGATAAATGGTAGTTAATTTATCTGAATGGTCATTACTCCCATATTTATTCACTGATACGAGTCAATGCACATCAACTCTTGACACCTATGTTTCATGGCTCCCACTTATAGATGTGTTGGATATGAGTATTAAGTTTTCTTTAAATATACTACTATTTTTAAATGTCCAGTCCATCTATTTTGATATTTCCCCTGCTAAAAATGGCTACTGGTCGCAGTAGGATTTTTCTAGTTTTTCCTACTGAATTCTACTGTATCCTAACTGTTCTCTACTGTCATGGGTATATGCAATAGCCTACTGACTTCTACTGGTTACAATAAACCAACTGTACTCTACTGTTCGGGGGGCAAATAGCCTATGGACGTTAATTCACATGTAGCTGCAGTTGTTGCTGCAACTGTCGTCCAGTGAGAATTTTTATCATAATTTAATATACGTATGCTTCATAATGTTATGTGTATTACTACAATAGACCAACTGTGGCCAGTAGGAATACAGTAGATCTACTGTAAACAGTAGAAAGCGGTACAATTCCAGTACCCTTCTGAAAACAGTAAGATATTCCAAGAAGCCTATAGGCTACTGTAAACAGTAGGCGAAATTTTCAGCAGGGTTCATCCTAATGAATAGGAAGCACGTTGGCAAAAAGTAAATAGTATAATTTATACAATTGACCTATATATTAAACTAATATTATTAACAAAATGGAGTTGCCTGATTTCCCAGAATTATCCCTGCAATGCATCCACTACAGTTAAAGAGGAATTCTCAGCAAAGTCTTGTGGAATTATCTCATGTAGACATGCGATATTACTATGCAATCTAAAAAATGGACTCCATTTTGGGCCCAATAGGCAACATTTAAATTAGCCTACTACACTACCTACCATTAAGCAGCATGACCTCTGCAAATTGCTCATTTATCCAACTCCAAGTGCAGGGTAACAAAAAAAGTAGATGATATATTGGCTGCGTTGCTCTACCACTTGAAGAAAGAGACATTCTAGTGAACTTCACTACCTACCTGATAACAAGGATAATTCGTACATTTGGCCAAAACATTCTGATGAGTGTTGTATACCCTCAACAGACGTGTTGATGTCAATACCAATGCCAAAGACTATCACAGGAAGACATTACATCTTGCCTGACAGCAATGTTATGGCTTGAAGCAAGTCTAGAAACCCAATGTATGTACTTACATACTTGGAAAGAAATACACAACATACATTTCAACAGCCATTTATTTCTGCAACAATTTTAGCAATTATTACTGTTATTTTCAAGGTATTAAACAAAGTATATAGGCCTTCATCACCTTCACATTTCCATGTATTCACTAGTGAATGAAGGCCAATTCCCTTCTCTGCCAAGTTCTCTGATTTGCATCATTTTTTGTGCATAATATTTTGCAGTTTCTGCTTATAGCCGGTAGGTTACACAAGATTTTGTCTTACAATTCCATGTCGTGCCTTCTGAGTAAAGTTGGAAGGGCAATGAGATTTTGATAATAGATTTGTTTGGGAGGGAAATCTAGTCTAATAGGAAACATAGGGGAGTTTAAAATGGAGGTAAACTAGTACCCCTGAGTAACCTAGGAATGGTAAGTATCATTGGGAAAAGGTATGTACAATTAAGTTGTATCTAAAAGTAACTACTACTTTAAATAAAACTTAATGGCAGAAAAATTTTCTATGACATGTAGTATAAACCAGGTTTATAGAACTAATGTTTTTATCTCGTGGAGAAAAAATAGGATTTTTGTTAAAAAACAGTTTTTCTTAACAACCTCATTCTTCTGTTTCATATTTGTATACGAAACATCATAATTGGCGAGTGATGAAGAAGAAAAAGTACTGATATTGGGAATTGTAAGTAATAATCATTTTGCAATATTGTCGTAAAATAATCTCATTTGCCCTCGGCGAATTTATTTTGCATTGCCTTATAAATATCGACCTCTCTTCATTAAGCCTAGATTATTACAGTAAAGGAGAATCCTTAAATTCATGGTGGTCATAAACTTTATTTTTTGCCGTATATAGTGTCGCACTACAAACTACCATAGATGCTTCATAAAATCACTTGGCGCCACAGCTGCTTCACAGCATCTAACTGTAACTGCCTCCATCTAATCTCACAAAGTGATGTTATCAGTTACATTCAATAATACATAGCTTGAAGGTATTCCACTTTCTGTAAATAAAAAAAATTCTTGAAAGGGAATATGTTAACCATAAATTAGTGGCTAATGACTGTCATTTACACAGAAAATGTAAATTTCTCATTTTCAGCCTTTTCATTTGCTTTGTAAACTATAAATGAACATTCATTCAGTGAAGTAGATGATGCCACAACTAATATGGATATTTGTCGCCTTACGCACGTTTTTCGAGCATTAAATAAAACTACTGATCTCACATCCATTAGGGAGAATAAAACCCAAAATAAGATTCTATTAGCTGCAGAAGCCTGAAAAGAATACCTTTTTTCATTTCATGAATCATAAAAACGCTCTGTAACCAAGACGAAATGAAGTACGCGTTGTGTAATCTATTCAGTCTTGTCGTTATAATTACCACTAAATCGAATGGTTACTGTACGATAAGAAAACAATTACACGTCTTTACATCGCCAAAATACAAATTTTTCTCCAACGTCACAAGAGTATTATGCTCGGATTAATTATTATGAAGCCCCTCGCATGATGCTCTTGTAAATTGTTTCCTAGGCTTCCTCCTCAACCTTTTCTGTGTAAAAGCGCAATGTGCATGCAGGGTGAACGTATTATTTCTCAAATAACCAGCTCTGTTGCCCGAATATTTTTAAAGTGTAGTTGACATCTTGAAAAAGTTATTCCACAACCATGGATTTATGATCTTCATTATGCTGTGCGGCGTAGCACAGACGAAACGAGATGGTAAGTGATGGTAAGCACCTTCCGACACTCGAAAACAGAAATCACCTCGCAATCAGTTTCACTTTCGTAGAAAACGGTGACGCACGACTATGTACTACAACACACCGTCGCAGACTAAGAACGAATAATTGAAATGGGGCGAAAGAGCGGTGTTACTACCCGCGGTTGTTTCGTGGATTCATAAAAAACTTGTAACTTCAGCAGGGAATACGTACCGTCTCGCCAACACATGGAATGGGAACCGACCAATTGGAGCACAGCAGCGAAAGAGGACAGGCTACATAAACACGGCCAAAATCGCAGTAGCGACACTTCGACCTGACTACGCCAGCTGGGACGCTGGAGAAACTTTCGTCATGAATGCACTACGAACGCGGTGGGGACCCAAACCAATGCAGAGATTAAATAATGAAAATATTGAGTGATCCAGCACAAAAACTACACCCTGAATATTCCAGGCTTAATAACAATTACTCCTGTACCTTAGGCGTTTTCGCTGGGAATCTCCGTTATGACGGCAGTATATCTCCCGATGTGGATTACTTTTGACAGACCGACATATTTATTAGCGCCTCTAATCTCGGTTGGAGAATGTGTCAGAATTAGCTACTAAAATAGTAGCCCACTTGGTGCTGCTAAGCTTACCCTGTGCATTGGGTTGCATGTGTTCAGGTAGATAATATTTCGCTACCTTACATGAAGGGAGTTTGAATTTGCACAACCTTCGCAAGTGACGCCATCTACTCAGCTGGAAGCAAAAGAAAAACAAAGGAATAATGAAAAGGATCTGAAGTAAATAAGATTACTGTTTTGCATTTGATGATATTTAGGTTACTATTGACCCCTTTGGATACTTTTGGCTGCATTGTAAGAATTAGAAGTGGATAATTTATTAATGAATTATCATTTTGTGAATCTTAAGTTATCATTTGTAAGGGATTGTAGCTCTCATGGGTTTTCCGTGTGTTATAATCCTACTTTTTTAGCTTAATGCATAAGGTTTTTCCAATTCCTTGGGTAAAAGTTCCATTTAAAGCAATGAATTATTTCGGGCATATAGTGGTTACAGTTAAAAATCCTTCAAGCTATTGTTAAATGCTGCATCGTAGTTATTTCAAGCATCAAAATGTTACTATCTGTACTATTAAGAAATTTTAGACGTAACTACTTTTGGTTTACTAATTTTGGGGAATTCCTAGTAGTTCGCCATTAAATTCTGAATTTTAAATCATTTTAAACTACTGAATTCTCAATAGTTAATTCTTAAAAACTACTAAGTTTTAGCATATTTATATCCTAGGTTGATAGGAGACACGAAGTGTAGAATACCAGGTGGGGTTGCTCTGACCCAACGAAACCAACCTTTTTCCCGGTAGAATACTTTTAAAAGGGTTATAGTAGGCTATTGTAGTTTGCCAGTTTGTTCTAGAAGTCTAGTGTTCATATCGTAAACCGTTTTTATCACATAGTCATTAATTCCTTAATTTTATTGATACTTTTATCCTAAATGTGGATAGTGAATCGTTTTTGTATTCGTTATTTTATATAGCTTTTTGTCCTTTCTTTTTATAGTTAACATTTTTAAAATCACTTATTTACATAGATACCTGTGGCGTGAAGCATTTTTCCATTATAAGTAGTCTGATTCTATTTCATGGTGTCCATTGCGTCCTCCTTAAGGATTCAGGTGATCTCTTCATTTTGGTTATATTTCGACATTTACTACTTCAATTAGCGTAGGATACTCTTTGTCTTGGAGCACACAAGTCTTGTGTTTCCTTCATCGTGAAGGATGAAATGGTTATACGTGTAGTCCTTTATAACGCATGCAGCCCTTTGAATAATGGGAAATTCAGTATGGAGGCGTATTTACGATGAACTCCATGTATCCTAAATCCGATGCACAAAAAGCCACCTAATTCCTCTCCCTCATCATGCCTAACAAGGTGGGACACACTTGAAGATGGCGTCCTCCCTAAATTTACCGATTTAGGTGCATTATGTGCAAGTTTGGGGACAATTTTAGTTGCGGTCTATGAAAACCATTTTGTTATGGCACGTTAAATTACTAGGGTTAGAATATTAGTTAATTTGGAGGCTTTACTAACTTGCATTTACACGGCATTATTTAACACTTGTTAACATGCTGGTGGCCTCTAGTGGAGAGTCAAGAAGGTGATGTAGCTGACTAGCCCACAGCCCAACACATACCGAAAGTCGCGCTCATTTGTTTCCTGGGCTATGTTCAGCTTTATTCACGGAACTTGTATGGGCGAGGAAAAGGATTGACTACGCAAATGCTTCACATGGTTAGACTTCTCATTCATTAGTATTTAAATATACACATATCATTTCATGTTTAAACATCACCTTATGCATCGAAATATGAAAATTGAGAGAGTAAATTTCCTTAAGAGAACGACGTGTCTCTATGCTATACTTTACCATGGCGATACCCCGAGGGTATTATGTCTTTTTCACTCTTTTATGATAGATAGTAACAATTCAATATGTTATCTAGACATGCAAGAATTATTAATAACTTCCACATGGAGTCCTTGCCTCAAGATATGCAGCGGAATTAACGACTTTCTGACAAGTTCTGCACATGACCCGTCCTCGATTGCGCTTTTAAGGTAAATTTTGAATTTAATATACGGTTAATCATTTACTAATGCATTAAAATACATAATGCAAGGATGCAGAGATACGGAATATGACAGTAAAAACTCTTTATGCATTGTACGCTTCAAGTAAAAAGTGGACTGGATCACTTAAGTACTATTTTAATTAACCTGCGTGTACACGCGTTAAAACAATTGTAACCAGCGCCAACCTGCGTTCACACGGCGAACTTTTAAGAGTTAACTTGGTAAAAAGTTAGTAATGTAAACAGGGCATTATTTGGCGACGACGAAGCCTATTAGCCGTAGAGTAGTTTACTAATGCCCTGTTTCCATTACTAGCTTTCTAACCAGGTTAACTCTCAACCTAGTAAAAGTTTGCCGTGTAAACGCAGGTTGGCGCTAACCGTAGCCATCTTTGTAACCACGCTGGAGTTACTAGGTTTGGCGCTGGTTACCACCATTTCTAATGTGTGTAAATTCAGGTTAGTTAAAATTGTGGAAAAGTGATCCAGTCCACTCGTTGCTTTTACTTGAAGCGTACAATGTACTACGAGAGTTCATTCTGTCATATTCCGTATCCTTGCGTCAGTGCCAAGTTGCTTGATGTAAGTGCATGAGCGAATAATGAACCGTATAGTATTTCGTTCAAAATTTACTTAAAAATGGCGAGTGAGGAAGGTCATGGGAGGCAAGGACTCGAAATGGAAGTTATTTATAAAAGAGTACAAACGACATAATAACGTTATATTCTCGAGTTATCTTCATGGTAAAGTATAGCATAGTGAAACGTCGTTCTATTAAGGAAATTTACCATTTAAATTTTCATCTTTCGATGCATTGAGTAATGTTTAGACATGAAATGACACGTTTATAGGTAAATACTAATGAATGAGAAGTTTAATCGTGCGAAACATTTAAATATTCACCTTTTCCTCGCCCATTCAAGTTTCGTGAATCAGCCCAGGAAACAACTGAAACGCGACTTGCGATGTTTGTTGGGCTGTGGGCTACATAACCATTTTGACTCCTCCAGAAGCCACCAGCATGTTAACATGGGTGAAAGAATGCTGTGTAAACGCAAGTTAGTTAATTTAACTATCATTCTAGCCCCAGTAACGTAAACGAGGCATAGAGTATTATGGCATTCCGATTCATTTTGTGGATGTACTTACTTTAATTAAATTAATGCAACTTGGAGTCATAACTAAACGGGAATACCACCGCAGAGTATAGAGCAGTAGCTGCATTTCATGTCTATAAATTGCTGAAGTACTGATGTCATTGCTGAAGAGGCCCCAAAAGAAAACGTTAACCAGTACAGTCACTGTGGGAAATAGGGACAACCATTTCGATCGGATTAGTTTTGATGGTGATGCTGGAATGTTATCGATAAATATTATGGTATTATCATAAGAAAACACGTTTTTATATTTTAGTTTTCCTTGGTATGGTGATTTTTGTTTCCAAATCTTAGACAATTTCTACGAAGTACCGGTTATGTATCCGCGAAAAATGTTGATTACATTATTACCGCTGATTATAGGTATTATATCCAGTCACAGGTCTTACATTAATTTATAGAGCTGCTGAGGATTATGAGGTAGAACTGTGAAAATGGCTCAAATATATCCAGCCTACTGTTTGTAAAATAGATAGTTTTGACGCCGAGCTTACCTCTTAGTTTAGCAATTGTATGTATATTAAAAATAAATTCAACCTTTTGGGCTGGGATACATTTTACTTTATCAATCGATGCATTATTGATTCATTAGGGTGGGGATGCTGTGGAAGGAATTCTGCTAGGGGTCTATGAAGAAGAACATGTTGGACATGAATGCGTGGGGACTCAGCAGCCATGATGTTGGTCGCAATTACCAAAATCAAGTCTTGAAGGAAATTGCTCCTGTTTGATCATGGAGGAGCAATTTCGTTCAAGTTGGGCAATCGTCCTTCATATGTGAATCAGGAAAACTGAACAAAGGTAGATGCATACAGTGGTTGCGCTGGTGAAAGCCTAATCTTGGATTTAGCATGGAGTGGCTGTAATGTTCTCAATTGTTTTATCAATTAATCTCACGAGGAACTCTATGAATTTCTGGACACCATTCACAGCATAAATGGAAATTGTTAGGAGCGTCTGAAGAAATTACAACTTGGCTGTTTCCACATGAGGTTTTATTGTTACCGACCATGGTTTCGTTACAGAGTAACATTATCAAGGTAAAACATTTTCAAAAAATGAGCCGTATATATAGGAAAGTGAAGTGGTGGGGGAGGTGGTGGGAGGGTGTTGAGGACTGGGGGAGTTCAGGTGCTGAGGGGGAGGTTAAGGGGAGGTAAGGGTTAGGTGGCGGTTGGGCTCGGTGCTCGGGTATGCGTCACTCCGGGCGGGGAGGGGGAAGGGTTAGATGAGCAAGAAGGAAAGTGGAGGATGGGGGGAGCGAGGGGGATAGAGGTGGTCATTGACGAGGTGTGAATCAGCGTGGATTAGGTTTCCAACTCCTCCTGGGCGTCTAATCTGCGTCCTTTCTTCTCTACATGTAATATCGTAGGAATGAAGTCACTGTTGTGTCCCATGTTGAGTAGATGCTTGGCGAATTGGGAATTTTCCTTTCCGTGGAGATGACACATCCGTTGCTCCGCTACCCTGGTGGAAAAGCTCCTCCCTGTTTGCCCAATGTAAATAGCGTCACATGCAGAACACTTCAAAAGGTATACTCCGCTCTGCTGTTCAGCCTTTTCTTTGTCCTTAGGCGATCCGAGGATACTTCCGAGCGTTCTCTTATTATAGAATGCTGCCCTTATTTTTTCTTTGGGAAGTAGTCGCTGAACTTTTAGGGACAATTTCCCGAGGAAAGGAATTCAGCACCATTTTGGCGAATCATCCGGTGTGGTCTGAGCGCTGTATATTTCTCTCCGTGCTATCTGGGTTCTTTTTCTCCGGTAAAGGGTGTCCACTAAACTTTCTGGGTAACCATTGTTGGCAGCAATGTCCTTTATGGTGCGACGTTCCTTCAATTTGTTGGCTTCTGACATAGGGATGTGGCATAATCGATGGATCATGGAGTTGAGAGCTGCCGTTTTCTGGTGGAAATGATGTCTGGAGTGCTCGTAGATGATGGCGTCCGAGTAGCACTGCTTCCTAAAGATGGCAAAGTCGAACCTATGGTTTTGAACTTTTATTGATTGGTCCGGGTAATTTAATGCACCTTCCTTCTCCATTTCCAACTTGCTCTCTCAACAAGTGTTACAAACCAGAAGTTATCGAGAAGGCCGAGTAATTCCAGTGGGCTCTCAGGCAGCAACAATGCATCATATGCTTGATATAATACTCGCGCATGAATATCTCCAGCAATTACTCCGACGATATCCCAACACGCATCTCTCAATCCTTGAGAAACAGTGAATAGCCAAGGTGACATTTCGCATCCCTGCTTTGCTCCCTGTTTTCTATCAAGCCACTCCCTTCATCTACATCTACGTAATACCCTGCGAGCCACCACGAGGGTGTGTGGCAGGGGGTGAAGATCACCAAACATACACTGTTGACATGCAACTAGGATATTTAATGGAGACATGCTAGATAATATGGTCACATGCAGCTAGATGGTTAGTATATACATAATATGAAATGGATTATTGGTTGTTATTACATGCATCATGCACTGCAGACTACTCTAACCATATTTCACCTACCTATCCCTTTGCTACGCTGCCTATTGTTCTCTCTTATAGTACGAGGGAAAAATGACATTTTAAATCTATCGGTACGACAATCCATCTCTCTAATCTTGTTAATATGATCAAACCAAGCATAATACGCAGGGGTTCTCAATATATATCTAACGTCATCTGTGAACAACTCTGTTTCGAATTTACTTAAAAGGTTTAACCTAAATTTTAACCTGCGTTCTGATAGTAATTCCCAATCTAGTTCTTCTATTAACCTCGTAACACTAGTACAATTATCATAACGGCCTTTAACAAACCTAGCAGATCTCCTTTGCACGCGCTCTAATTCTTTTATCATACCTTCCTCTTTCTCTCCGTCCCTTACCTCTCCTTATACCTTCCTCTCTGTCCCTTAGGACGCCATGTATTCTCACGCTTTCCTTTCTATTATTATAGATTGCCTTCATAACATTCAGTAATTGCTCTTTCACTCCACGGTCCTTCAAAACCTATCATTGTTAATATCTGTCCACCTCGTCACATTCCTTCTCTGAATCCACGGATTCAATTAGTATGTACTTTCTTTCTGATGCCCATTTTCTCTGTCGCTTGCTGAAGTGCAAACTGCTGGTCACTACATCACCTCCCAGGAATTAACCTTCTGTACTCCCCAGCTTTTGTCAACAGTCATATTTGTCACTCTTTCGATTATTATATCTCAGAACACCAGTCCGGAGTACTTGATAAATTAATTGCTCTGTAATTTTTACATTTGGCCCTCCCACCCTTCCCTTTATACAGTGGTACTATTTCCCTTTTTTCCAATCCTGTGGGATAACAGAGGCTTGTGTATGTAATTAAACAATTCACTAAAGTGACTTATGAGTAATTTGCTCCCATTATTTAACATTTCACTCGATATTTCATCTGATGTATGGAAGTTAATTCCTAAAGTGGAAATATTCCACCTTCCATTTACATTCCAACATAGCAGTTAAAATTGCATTGAATTGAAAAATCCGGCCTTGACCGGAATTTGAGCCACGGACCATTGGTTTGCCAAACCAATGCGCAGATCACTACGCTATCCAGGCTTCCTAAATTAAACCAAATCAATGGTCCGTGGTTCGATTTCTGATCCAGGGTGAATTTTTCTAATAGCAATTTCAGCGTATTTTATCTGCAATGTTTGCGTGTATTTGGTAGGTGGAATATTGCCACTTCATGAATCAATCTCCAGACAGGATTTCTCGTGGATATTTCAACGTATTTCACCTTCCAGTATAATGTATGACGCCTTTCCTCATCATGAAAGGCCAATATATCGACCATTAAATGAAATATTATTTATCATGAAATGCAAGCATATCGACCTGAAAGCAGGGTTGCATTGATAATTTTAGAAACTACTGATATGAAATAAGCCATTGCTTTTGGGAATACTATTTTCTTCTACTTTACTTTGAAGGATATAATATTTTCTTTGTAATTATCTAAACAATGGCTACTTAGCGCGTGGAATCGTCCATTTGTACCTACAATGCTATATCAGTGATGAAAAGCGGTTATCGGGAAGAAAGTCTGTCAAGTCGTGGTGTAAAATTAGGAAATAAACCTTGCGCGACGAGTGAACTGACGTAAAAATATTTTTGGAGTCGCTTTGATTTAAAATCAACCGATTCTATGAAGTTAAGCCAGCAGTCATTAACGTTCTACTGTCATGTGATTCATTTTTCTCTGAACACAACCACGTGTCCGATGATCTATCTTTCGTGGTAAAAATTACGAAATAAACTTTGCGCGACGAGTGGTCAGATGTAATAGTTTATTTGGAATCGTTTTCATTTGAAACTAAGCAATTCCATGAAGTTAAGCCAGCAGTCATTAATGCCCTACTGTAATGTGACTCATATTTTCACTGAACACGCCCACGTGTCGGATGAACAATCTATCGGCTGTTTCGTGGATGCGCACCCATACTGCGTAGCAAGAGTAGTATAAAAGACATTTTTTATTTCCGAGCGGATTTTGGATTCCATTGTTTGTTCATATGGTTTCCTCGCTAAACCCTATAAACGGATGCTCCTTGGATGGTTATAAACATACCGAGTGTGATGTCGAGCTCGTACCCTGAGTTAGTAGGCTAGGGCTTAACTTCACTGCCTCCGGAGCGGATTTTTAATTTGTTTTAACGTCTTCATGTGCGTTCTTACTTCGGTTAAAAGCCCTTTTTAAGGGATCACCAATGAGATTAAAGTGAATGTGTACGAAATCTTCTCCAGCGGAAAATGAGCAATCGTTATCTCTTTTTAGAAAAAATTATTTTCTCTAGTTTGTGTTTGTTCTTCTTTCTTCCCATGTATTGCTACTAAAGTTTTCGGGTGCTTCTACGTTTTCCTAGCTATTTTTTTGGTAATTTTAATATTACCAGTAGTTGTTCTTCTAAAATAGCCTTTCACCACGTGCGAAATCATTGGAATATCTCTTTCATCTACATCTACGTCATACCCTGCAAGCCACCCAAAGGGTGTGTGGCAGGGGGTGCTTTCGCACCAGGCATGCATGAATGATATGGTAGAACACCGACATTACATTAAAACCCGCGTACCACACATGCAAAGCGCCAATTACAAATCTAATACCCAAGAAACATTCTATCTCCAATCGTTCTAACATGCAAGGGATACAAAGACTACTACTACAGATTCAAAATATCATGCATAAATAAGAACATCATTATTTACATCATGCATAAATAAGAAAGAGGAGAATATAATGAGAAAGATTAACTGCCTGCCTATTGTCAATACTCGAACTATTCATGACGACGATCACAGCTGTTATGGTCCCGAATGGTACGCGGAAAAAATGACATTTTATACCTATCGGTTCTACAATCTAGCTCTCTAATTTTATTGGCGCGATCTAATCTGCCGTAGTACGAAGGGGTTAATAGTATATTTTTTACGTCGTCAGTAAAATGATTTTCCTGAAATTTATTTAGGAGGTTAAGCCTATAATTCAATCTACGCTGTGATAGCGATTCCCATCCTAATTCTTCTAACAGTCCAGACACACTAGCCAACTTATCGTAGCATCGTTTCACAAACCTAGCTCCTCTTCGCTGGACGCGATCTAACTCTGATATCAACCCCGTTTCGTATGGATCCCATACACTAACAGCATATTCCAGATGAGGCCTAACGATTGAAAAATAACAACGTTCTTTCACTTTCTCTTTACGCGAAAGGAGATTTTGGAAAGCCGGCCGATCGATATGTTAAACATCTGGCGTCGAATCCGCAGTAATACTGTAGAAACCTGCAGATTTTAGTCCATATTTTATGTAAGGTGAGACATCGTCATTGATGCTCATTTTATAAAGGTATTGTCCATTAGTTCATTGCAAGTTTGGCGGAATTGAAATGTAGATATTTCCTCGTGTACTATTCTCATGCCTTTTTATATTTAACTGGAAAATTTCGTCGAGTTAACTTAAATATTCTAGACACATAAAGTAGTTGCTTTTTCTACTATGTGTATGACTTTCTTCGTGTCCTCGAATTCATAAATCGAGATTTACCATCTATATTACTACGATCCTATTATTTCTTAAACATCCTACAATAATTTTCTTCTTTTGGTGTCTCATGTATTTATTGTACCTCCATTGTATTGAAAAAATTAGAAAGGGTAGATTTCATATGCTAAAGTACCCCTGAGTCTTCTTTAGAATCTCATAAACTAGATCTAAAATGCTTTAGTGGACAATTCTTAAGGTAGTATTTACATTTTCAAGATATTGTTATAAAGGAAAACAGATACCATAAGAACCGTCTATATCAAATGCAAAGGGATGCCGCTAACTCTATAATTATAACTCAAAAAAGCATATATTGTGCCCGATAAGATTGTCTGTACGTTTTACTTAACACACTATGAAAGCTATTTGAGTAATGAAAGTAGCGAATTTTTTATTGTTTCTCGTCTTTTGACAAATCTTTTTTGAGCTCAGTTTTTCCTTAAAACCTTTTTCCCTAAATCATTTTCGTCGGTAGTCATAATTGGGATCGTCGGTGGTGCATATCTTACTTCGAGCCTGGTTAACTATGTCCGGTAAGGAAATTCATGGAGAAGAGAGGCGGGTTTTACCCGCGTTTGTGAGCCACGCCCTTGACTCGGAGTCTGTACTCCAACAACTACCTGTGGCTTTCATCTCCTCAGCCCCAGGCGTCTAGCCAGGGATCCGGTGAGGGGAGGAGAGAACCTAAGTGACTGGGATATCGTGCGAGCAGCTGTGAGGGCGTGTGGAAGAGGGTGTTAATTCGCCAGCCATGAAATGGTGGGAGAAGAGGAAAAAAATAATTGGGAAAGGGAAAGGCCAATATGGAAGAGCTGTATTGGTAGCTTCTCCCTACGCTTCTGTGGTAATCGTGAGTGGTGGGTTAGAAGAAAACTTGGACCGATACGTATGGCCGTGTTACTGTCTACTTTCACTATGGTCTATTCTGAAGATGAGTGGAGGTAGGCAGGTATTCTGAAGGAGGGAGGTATTCTGAAGAAGGGAAAGTGGAGGCAAATAACTTCCTCCATGTTATCATAACTGGTGTAACATAAAAATTTGTCTTGTTAAATCAGTCGACGTGACTCTTAGCGCTCCCACCCATTCCTTCAGGTTGCCGGTTTTCTTCTTTGCTCCTTTATGGTGCTTAAATAAAGATCGTAATTTTTTCAAGTTAATTATTGCTGGGAACATTATTATGGTTAGGAAAATGATGTTGCTGCTAGAGCGTCTATGAGAAACAATATTGCAGAAACTTGCGGGATACGTATGGTATATTATTGGTTTAAGTGTGGTAGACGACAATTAATTTTTCGCTGGTAGGCTTTTATATATTTTCGATAAAGGGGATTATTTCAATTGGAAGGTAAACTGAGGGAAAGTGAGCGACGTAAACGTTATTTTATATCGCCACTGAGTCACTCGACGTGATGGGCACTGATCTACACAATACTCAGACTATTTTCAGACGATGCTGTGGTGTACAAAGAAAACCGTAGCAATAATGATAAGGAAGCGCTAACAAAGGACCTCAAGGCAATTCAAGCGAGGTGCGATGCGTGGCATCTAGAATTAAATTTGAAAAATGTGTTGTAATAAACTTCTGGAAAAAAACAAAACTCCCCCGGTAGAGCTGTTACGTAAAAAATTCCCAATTAGAGAGTATAATATGTAAAATAGGTTAACTTATGATCTCTCGTGGAGCAAATATATTCGAGAAATAACTGGTCAAGGTAATCGTAAATTGGAATTTGTTGAAAGAGTACTTGTAAAGTGCGACGATAAAGTAGGGGAAATCAGCTAACCCCGCTGTAAATGTCCGGCATTATTTAGTTCTCTGTATTATCTAAATATATGTCAGTACATTGCCCAGCAAGCCACCTCAAGGATGTTTGGCAGGGGTCAGTGATCCCCATCATGCACTATAATGTACTCGTAACTTTCAGCACCACACGCGGGATATGCTGCTAGTATTTGCGACCCTCATGAGGTAGACTTTAAAATAGAGTTACATCTCGTGCAGAGAAGATCAGCAAAATACGCGAAGGGCGGTTATGACAGTCTCGTTAGTGTTACTGGCCTCTTGCAACAACTTGTATGGGAATCGTTTGGAGACCGTCGACTAAAAATTGGACTCAATTTTTCCTGTAAATTCAAAACCAATTTATTATCAGACGAAATTATAAACACCTTACGAACTCCAACATACTACGTTAGATCAGATTATGAGAATAAAATAAGGGAAATAGATTGTGGAACAGAAAGATTTAAAATGTAGTTTTTCCCACGATCGATATGAGACCATAATGACTGCGTTAAGACTTTGAAGTGGGTTAGTCGACAGGAAGTGTAGCTGTTCAATCCATATGCCCCACAAAAAACGTTTCTAAACATGCCCAGGGCTGCTAACACCATGTTTTATATTTTACCTGCATGACCTTTGTGCCACGTTTACGTAGTTAATTTATAGATTACTTAAGTAGTCTGTGTAGCATTTGTAGAATATCAGTAGTGTGGTGCATGTTGGTGAAAGTTGATCTCTTCATTCTAGTTCACGTTGGTGATAGGTCACCCCAGGTCAGGCACCCATGTGGAGGCTTACTTGGTAATAAATAGAAGTAGATCAAGTTGGTGATGGGTCGCCCATGCCGAACACTTTATGGTGGCTTGCAGGGTAATAAGTAGATGTACTCATTAAAAGGGTTAAATCAAAGTGTTGTGGACGAAGTGAAATGCCTTCTTAAGTCTCGCATCTCATATCCTGATGTTTTCAATGGTAAATTTTACTGCCCTTGATAAAAATGTTCTTTAATGCAACAAATATTATTCCATTCATCACCATCATTGGTCTTTCAATCCTAGGATTGGTTCACCGCGGCCCTCCACGCATCCCTATCTAAAGCCTGAATCACACGATCATTTTTTCCGTCCCTCTGAGGGATAGCTCCAATGATAGCTTTTCAGGGACCGTGACAATGATAGCTCGAGCTATCATTTTCTGAATCACACGGTCATTTTGGCCGTCCCTTTTCCCATCATTTTTTCCGTCCCTTTTCGCATCATTTCTACATGTTTACTACGTTTACTACTCTCATTCCATTGAAAGCCGAACGCTCGTTAAATTCGCTCTTTGAGGCTGAGCGCTCTGATTGGCTAAATGGTGGAGTTGGCAATGCCTGCAGGGACGGAAAAAGGGACGTGCCCAGTGATGGAAAAAGCGATAGGGATCCCTATCGCTGGTGCCATCCCTGACTTTGTTCGCGTCACACGATCATTTTCGAGCGATCATTTGAGCTATCGTGAATGATCGTGTGATTCAGGCTTAATGCTAGTTCCCGTACCTCCTGGTATCTCTCCTATGTACTTTCCTCATATTTGGTCCATGAACTTATTCCAGGGTCTTCCCCTGGGGACTTTTCCCTCTATTTTATCTTCGATGATGTTCCTCACAAACTCATTGTGTCTCTTGGTGTGCCCTATCTATCTCGTTCTTCTTTTCTGTATGGTGTTCCATATGGTCATTTCCTCTTCTACTCATCTGTACGCTTCATCATTATCTATTTTTTCCGTCCATTCTATCTTCAGCATTCTCCTCCAGCACCAGGTTTCAAATGCTTCGAATCTATTCTGGTCAGCTTTTCCAATGGTTCATGCTTCCGATCCATTTAGTTCTAATCTCCACACGAAGGTTTTCACATACTATTTCCTGGTTTCCATTTCATTTGATTATGCCATTATGCCGTTGTTTATCATACTTATCCATATTGTTCGATTTTACTGTTATTTACTCGATAAATCAGCTTTTTGCCTCGTTCTCGCTGCTTTCCCATTCTGTCGGCACTGAAAATAAAAAATAGGTTCACGTTAACACTTAGTTATTCATAGTATTCCCGTGCTAACAAGTAGACGTCTTTCAAATTTGATGGTTTTAATATATTTGTTGTAATTTCTCCCTCTTACAGGAAACAGGTTTTTTGACAGGATATTGTTTATCTAAGAGGACCCCAGGCGTGTTCAACAACCTACCCAGTCGAACGGCTGCTTTGGTTTGACATAAGCTACTTGGACGTCGACTGGTGAGTGGAGTTTAACTTTTTATGAAGGCTAAACGAATAAATTGCTGAGAATCTTTCGAACGCTACACTATGTCAACATTGGGCAAGGCTTATTTCTATGAATTAATACCTTAACCGTATCTCTTAACATTATTCTAATAAACTTATCTAGCTTTCGAACAGCTTTCATTTCTATGTCAGCAATAGTCGGTGGTGTTCTCCTCCTAGAACGAAGCTCAACTGCGTATGAAATCCTGAAATTGTAGTTAGGACTGCGCACTTGTTTTTCAGAAAGCATAGCTGTTTCTAAGAGTAGGTATCTACCTTAAACGGCGAGTCGTAACGTGGAATAGTCGCAGTGGAACCATTGGTATTTTGTCTGGAGTCAAATGCTTTACCTACTGTATCCCCCCCACCTCCAATGTAGTGCCTATTTGTTCATAATGTTTTTTTAAAATGAAACTGTTGTAGAAATTGAAATAGGATTTCATGAGGCAACATATGTGATAATAATATTTAGACGTGTGACGAGAAATGAGGAGAAGAGGCATCAGAATGTATTAACTGAGTTAAAGAAATAATTAAATTAAGTTTATATAGGGCCCTTAATATTGAACCTGAACTCTTAAGCGTCCCGTTTTTCATTTAATATATTAATAATCACCTTTGCTCTTGAAACTCCCATTGATATTATAATGTCAAGTCCTTGTTAACCTTTCATGAAGCACATGTACATCGTAGGTATAAAAAACGTAAAACGTAGGTATAAATCATAGGCTTAGGTAAGCAAATTGTAGTTAAGGAAGCATCTATGTAGGAGAATAATGGTATTGAGGAATATCAGTAGGGGAGGGGTGTCGCTTTAGAAAGTGCCCGAGTACTAATAGGGGATAGACAGGATAATGCTTTCTAAGTTGTGAGGGGTTAGACTGAAAATTAAACATTAATTGAAAAGCAGTTCTGCTTGAAAGTTGTTGGTACGTATTTAGATAAGGACGTTTTGAAAAATTGACCTTGTCTGCATCCTTAACGTATATAGATACATCATGCGATGTCTCCTTGTTAATCCTGAGAGCGATAGGAAGGGCCGAACATATTTATGATGAATGTTATCGATGAATGGAGGACTCAGGCGGCCCAGCGGCGTTGGAGAGGTAGCGAGGCACATCCGGAAGTTTTGTGTTAAACGTCTCTCATTGGGTTCTCTGTATTGCTCAGGGGAGATGGAACGCATTATGTTGACCATATCGCTTTGTTTGTCGCACTCCCAGACCAATAGTTGCCGAATGTCTTTTGGGGCCACTTGCTGGGGCAGATCACAAATGATGCGGCCAAAGGCGGTGACTTAACCATTGAAAACCGCGCCTCGTTGTTTCCATGTGGAATATCTGTGTGGCGTGTTGAGGAAGCGCGAGCAGTACGGTGAATTTGCGCTATCACAGTGGGTAGCCATTTTGCTTTTTGGTTTCTGCACTCCTCCGCCGAACCCTCCTTCCACTGGACTCCTTCTCAGATCCCATCCCCTTCCATTCTTCCCCGACCAATGGCCGAGGTTCCTCTCTGACGCGTCCCCCCCTCCACCCACTGCCAATTCAGCTCATGGACTAAGGAGGAGGGCGAAACCATATCCCCTCCTCGTACATGGACCAGGGATGTTAAACGAAACCGGAACCAAGCATATAGTTTCGTTCCGGAACGAAACCATAGGCTTCCTTTTCGGCTATTGTTTCGGTTCGGAATGAAACTTTATGTACAGCTTGACTTTAGTTTCGTTAACGGGATGAAAGTAGCATTTTGAACGAAATATAACGTTCCGGAACCGTTCCTTCTATTGAATCGTTTCAGTTCAAGTGAAGTGGCGGATGGACTTTCGGTTCGCACTCATGGTTCCGGGCACGATCGGATCTTATCTCAGGGAATCATCGTCATTACTTGCACAGCAACAGCGTAAATGATGGGGATCCTTATGGTACACCTACAAGGTAGGCTTGGAAACAGCGCAACAATGGAACTATTGGAATACCATTACAGCGAACATCTTACGCGTCTCAAAAACAGACTCCTTACTAACGGCAACATCAGAAACGTGTAACAACTTGAAACAATGTCAAATATAATAATTTCAGAGATGGCAACGAGTATAATTGGTGAAAGTTTCTCGGGTTTCACACCGGTTAAGAATATCTAATACTCTCAACGTTTCGATGTCTGACTCAGCCATCGTCACCGAAACGTTGGAAGTGGATATTAGACATTCGTGCCCGGTGTGAAACCCGAGAAACTTTCACCGATGTAATTCGCCGGGAAAATCTCAAATCCTTTATAACGAGTATAATATTTGAAATTAAAACTTTTTGCGATCTCCCTAATCGGAGAAATGTAGGATAGGTATTTTAAAATCCTTTCATTTAACTGAAAATTATTAATTCTATTAATAATATCACGATTTCTAGATACCCCTCAATCACATATCGTAATTAGTTTATCATCTACTTCTAATGTAAAAACGTGCGCTCTCCGCCCACTTGTGTCGGGCAGACTTAGAAAAATTTAGTATTATCCCACATATACAAGTGAAAATGTTTGGAAATTATTTTGCTTATTAACCCCCACTTATCATGAGAGAAAAGGGATGCACCCCCGATAACGGTTTATTGTAGCGTCTTAAGTGTGTTAACTTAGTTTATGTCTTGACAGTTGGGGACGGGGAGTTTTGGGGGGGGGGCGCAGTGGCTGAAGGTAGGTGCCGCAAGCCCTCCGGACACTCTTCCCACCCCATAACCCTCCCCAACTTCTCTCCTTCCCCCAGTTCTGGGGGATGGAGGAGGAAGAAAGGGATCGCCTTCTCACCCCCGCCTCCCACCGGCTGGGATTCCCTAGCAAGGGTTTAGCGGTCAGTCTTGCTGGGTTATATACCGAAAGCGAGAGGCATTGTCCCCGGCGGATGAGCTGAGTTCTAAGGACACAGGAAACTGACCTAATTGAAACGGTTAAGAAGGGTTTACGGCGGAAGGGTTATGAAATAAATGGAGGGAAAGTGGTCACGGCGCAGATACAAAGAGTTTGAGGACACAATGGTGACTACTGGTGCACAGGGATAAGGGGGGTCATTCTGTATTTCGTCGGTTCCGTACCGATCGGTAGCCTACCGACGGCATGAATACCGTACCGACAGAGTCCTCTTCGGGGTTCCCTTACCGACGGAGCTTTCTCGGGCGATTCCGTAAGCAAGTCGGGCGCTGTTCCAGTCGGTTTGATAACTCCTCCCTCTCAAGATACCCCTCCCTCCCAATTTTCCGAGTGTTGCCGAAGCTGAGGGTCACATGGTCCATTTCAACCAATGGAGACGATAGAACAAACAAATGACTAAATGAAGCCGCCTAGTGCTCTCGTGGGTATCCATGGGTATCAACCAAAACAACATCTAGTGACAAATATTATAATACACAGACTCAGTAATGTCGAAAGTAAAGTCATTCACACACAGTAATGTCGAAAGGAGGAGGATAATAAAGTTCTGTGAATTGATTGCGTGACAATGTATATTTGTGCAATAAAAAAGTGCTCCATATTTCAAGTACATTGCAAGTATGTTATTTATGAACATGAAGTGTTCCAAAGAGATGTTTGGTGCAACGAGAACTAATGTGTTGTGATTTATGTATGTAGAAATATGATTAGTCAATTATACCAATTTATTTATTATTTGTATGTGCAAATAAACACGTGTGATGGAAAGCAGACAGTTTATCGCGTTGTATATATTCGGTCTTTTTAGCCGCAGAAGTGGCCTCGTTTGGAGTGCAAACCTTCGGAAGATGGTTCGAATTAATTGTTGAAACTAATTGTACAGTATCATCATGAATATAGAGTATTTGTGGGGTGCTTATGAAATGTTCGCATTTATTTGCTTTATTCGTGTGTATAGCAATGGTAATGCTGCGCGCTCGTACCATGAAACATTCATTTAGCGTCTTCGTGGAACGATTGTGAATGTAAAAATGACTTGAATGAGTAGTAGAGAAAAACTATGATGAGAGGAAATGAAGTGGAGGTGCCGCTAAGTATGTCGTTGAACACTTCCTTGCTTTGCTGTTGTTGCATGTATGTCATTGTCAGTACACATATATTAATTAATGTCAGGGGCCCTGAAAGTTTCGCTGAAGCTTGCTTCTCGGTCGCTACTCCGTAACAACCTAATTCCTAGTTATTAGCATATTACGCCGTGCAGGAACGTTTCTCGTGGTTTAAGTGGAAAATTTGTCGTTCGAATATGTTACACTATTGGCAGTATTTATGTAATAATCCAAATTTAATTGAGGCATAGTGATAATTGACAGTTCAGTTTAAAAGGTGCTTCAAAGTATTTTGTTTTGTTGTGAAAACTGGGACTGAAGCGCAAAAAAGTCAATAAAAGCACATATCTCACAGCGGCACGATGTAGCCTATTTCTCAAATAATAAATTAGTGTAGTGTTAATAAGTAGGTTTCCTGCGTGGCTGAATGAACAAAATTAATTCATATGAGTAAAATTTCAAATTTGAGAATATACATTATGCGCAATAATTACTGACAATTGTCGCGGAGTATTTTCTGGAATTAATTGGACATACTATAATAAGGTAATCCAACATGCATCATAGGCAAAATATTGGCCTGTAAATGTACTTGATAGCGCCAAATAGTAAAACATTTTGAGGAGCCAAGCGATCAATACAATGCTACACATCGGAATTCCAGTTGTTTTCGGATTTTTCTTTCAGGCCGTCACTTTTATTATCATAACTTCAACTTTTGCATTACATGCAATGTCTCTATTAATCCTGTGAATAAAGTATATCGCCATTACAAGCCTCAAATAAACCTATTTCAGACAAAAATCTAAATACGTTGTCCATTTGTTACGGTGTCTCTCGAGCAAACCGACTGATCCCCCTCGGTACCGACAGCTTCTACGTGTCGGTACAATCTCCCGACGGAAGCCCTTCGGCTCACCGATCGGTTTCATACAGAATACCACGGTAGTCGGTGTGACGTCGCACCCGACGAAAAGCCTCCCGTACCGATCGGTTCGGAGTTACAGAATGACCCCCAAGGTCTCTTCTTTGTAAATTGTTAATCCGATATGCATCAGCCGAGGAGGAGGACAAGGGTGCCCAATAGGCTACAGGCTGGGCTCTCATACAATGATTGGAAAACAAAAAGGCTTAAATCCGTTTGCTGGGGCCGCACAAAATTTTACCTGTTCTTGAGGCCACGCGGAAGGGTCGACCCTCATTTAGCTGGACCCTAACTCCAAATCCGAGCCCCAGCGTCGATCCCACACCGCGGGTGGGTAATAGCGCCTACTGGCCAGCCGCACTATAGTTCATAACTTTTAAAAGTTAACGACGAATCCGAATATTATGTTCTTTTTTTGTATTGCACTAGTCACGCTGGAGAAAATGGTTTTTTAACTGCTGTTGTACGATACATATTAACCATTTTACGTGCTCTGAAAAACTAAGCCGCATAAACGTACGTAACCACGTAACTTAAGTATTCCTGCAGTTTTTCGGGAAACGGCATTCAGCGACATATATAAGACATGCAACGTGTCAGTTGCGCGTAGAGCGACATACGTAAGACGCTGTCCATGTTTTTGCGCGTACATCAAGACTGGCTGTGACTTCTAAAACTTCCATGTTAGCCATATGAGTTTTGCAATAAATACTAACAATTGTGCGTTTATATATTATTTAATAGTTAACTTCTTGGTTTTCTCTGGGAATTGAACCATGGATAAGGTACTTTTAACGTGTCTATTGCGTGTAAGTCAAGCACAAACGACTAAGACCTAAATAAGTACCTTCCATTTTTTTCCACAAAGCTGTGCAAAAATATTTACAATTTTCGTAAGTAAAACATTTAATATATATCTTCCTTGAGTTTTATCGGTATTGAGCGACATTCATGAACATAATACGTGTTTTTCCGCATACAGCAAGCCATATAGCCTTGCTGTTTCCGAAAGTATCCTCTTTCCAATCTCAAAATTTTGCTCAAAGCCGTGAATAGCTGTAGAAGTAGGCATATTACAAAAACAAGAGTAATTACAGACAACGGAATCTATGGAAAACACCAATGCAATACCTAGGTTTTAATATGGCTATATCTACACAATATTGCTAGCCACTCCTAGGGTGCATGGCAGACGGTGTTGAATTGTACTCCATTATACATCTACTTATTACCCTGCAAGCCATCACAAGGGTGTTTAGCAGGGTTTAAATTAACACCAACATGAACTACGGTGAAGAAACTTAATTTTACTAACAATCACCACTCTAACGGTATGCTAAAAAATGATGAATAAACTACTAAAATAATCTATAATGAAACTATGAAAACGTGACCTAAGAGTCACGCAGGGAACATACGTAACACCCCGCGAGCCACCACGAGGGTGTGCAGCAGGGGGCGAAGACCACCAAACATGCACCACTGACACGCAACTAGGACACTCAATGGAGACACGCTAGATGACAGGGTCACATGCAGCTAGATGGCCAGTATCTACACAATATGAAAGGGATCACCGGTTGCCATCACGCACCACAGACCACTCTAACTACACTTCACCCACCCATCCCCTTGCCACGCCGCCCACTGCTCCCTCCCATGGCACGCGGGATAAATGAAATATCAATTCCATCGGCACGGCAATCCATCTCTCCAATCTTGCCAATCCGATCAAACCCAGCACAACACGCAGGGGTTCCCAACACATATCCAACGTCATTCGCGAACAAATCGTTTGGAATCCACTCAAAAGGTCCAACCCAAATTCTAACCTGCGTTCCGACAGCAACTCCCATCCCAGTTCCTCCATCAAACTCGTAACACTTACACAACCATCACAGCGGCCCCCAACAAATCCAGCGGATCTCCCCTGCTCACGCTCCAACTCCTTTATCAAACCCTCCTCGCACGGATCCCACATACTAGCGGCACATTCTATAGTAGGCCTAACAAGTGCAAAATCTACCCTCTCGCACTCCGTCATCGAACTTGCCCAGAACCCCCCCTCAAAAATCCCAATCTACGACCAGCCACACTAGCCACCTCCCTGATGCGCCTCCTCCATGACACGTCGCCAGTGATGGCGACGCCCAAGTGCCTAATAGACTCCACGCTAGATATCCTCTCCTCCCCGATGCCACAACCATACCGGGGAAAGCCACCCTCCCTCCAAAAGCTCACCATTGCGCACCTCTCCAAACTCAATTCCAGCCGCCAACCATCGCACCAACCATTCGCATCCAAATCCCCAGCCAAAGACCGTCTGTCCTCCTCATTTCCAACCTCCCCACACACTACCGCACCATCGGCCAAAAGACGGAACCCGCCACCCCTTACCACTGTACTCAAGTCATGTACGCAGAGAAGAAACAAAATTGGGCCTATCACTTGCTTCCCTGGGGAACACTCGATGTAAATTTTACTTCGCCTGAGCTGACACCATCTAATACCACCCTTTGAACGCTTTCATGTAAGAAGTCTCCTATCCAGCCTACTATATTACTGTCTATCCCGTATGATGCTAACTTCGCGAGTAACTTACAGTGGGGAACCTTGTCAAAAGCTTTTCTAAAGTCAAGAAACGCTGCGTCTACCTGTACGTTACCTTCTCCGGAAACTAAAATATTATGAACAAGAAGACCTAATTGAGTTTCGCAAGACCGTCCCTTTTTGCACCCATGCTGGTTTGTTATCAATAAATCGTGGCTGTCGAGGTGTCCCATTATTCATGTAACTATTATATGCTCTATAATTATTCATGCTCGGCAAATTTAGAAATATTCATTAGGGTGCATATGAATTAATCAGCTACACTACCTGTCAACTAACCTGCTTAAAAGTCTCAAAGCAGCCATTATGGTCTCTTATTGACCGCGGAAAATATGACATTTTAAACCTTTCTATTCAACTATATATTTCCCTTGTTTTATTATCACGATCTGATCTACCGTATTACTTTGGAGTTGTTAAGATATTGAAAACTTCTTCTGAAAATTAATGTCTCGAATTTACTTAAACGATTGAGTCTAGTTTTCAGTAGACAGTCTGAAAGCGATTCCTATCCTAGTTGCTGTAAGAGGTCAGCAACACTAACGAGACTATCTTAACGGCCTTTCATGTATCATACTGATCTTCTCTGCACGCGTTCTAACTCTGTTTTGAAGCCTCTCAAGTGGATCCCAAACACTGGCAGCGTGTTCTAAGTGGGGACTAACAAGGGAGAAGTAACTGATTTCTCGAACTTTATCGTCGCACTTTCTAAGTACTCTTTAGACACATTCCAATTTACGAATGGCCTGACCAGTTATTTCCCGAATATGTTTGCTCCACGAGAGATCATTAGTTTGGTTAACTTCGAGGTATTTTACACATTCTACAGTCTCCATGTGGGTGTTTTGTACGTAAAAACTGAACTGAGAGGTGTTTTTCCGTTTCAAGATTTACACTCCAACACATTTTTTCAAATTTAATTCCAGTTGCCACGCATCGCACCACTCTTGAATTGCCTTGAGGTCCTTCGTTAACGCTTCCTTATCATTATCGTTACGGATTCCCCTGTACACTACGGTATCGTCTGCAAATAGTCGACGTTTACTGTCTACTACTTCACCAATATCGTTAAAATACAGAAGGAATAGAAGTGGATCTATGACACTTCCCTGTGGGATACCCGAAGTATTTTTTTTAACATTAGGGGAAATGCTGTTACGCACCCCCAGGAGCTCAGCTGTTTCTCCTGGGGAGTGTGGGACTCGGTCTTAAACAATGGATCCAATACCAGTCCTGTCCTGGATTCTTTGTCTCTTCATCGTTGTGGTTCTATTGAAGATTCTGAAGTATTGGATTCCTCCAATCAGTACTCTAGTCGCGACTATTTTAAGTTTATCTTTCTTCAAGATCTTCTCTTCGACGAGCTCCTTGGCTGAGCTGCTGGCCCACATTCCTATGCAGCTTAAGGTTATTCCGATGGCCTTCATGTCTTCGGCTTCAAGGAGTGTCTTGAGGTGTTCCTGTACTTCCCGGTCTTCTCGGTACTTCTCTACTTTATTACGGTTGTCTTTGTTCATCTCTCGTTGTTCTCCAACTATGTATGCGTCAAGGATTATACCCATTCCGTCCTTCATCGCCGCGAGGTCCGGTTTCCTAAGTCCTCTTGTAGTTTTAATCTTCGGCTCGTTGATGACGGTAAAACCCTTGTTCTTCAGCCCTCGCTCAATATATGCAATAACTGCGTCGTGTCGTTTTATTCTCGAAGCGTAGGTGCGATGGCTTTCCTGCAGGATATGATTTAGCGTCTCGGGTTGATTACACCCGGCTCTGCAATCTCTATCACCGATCCTCCCTCTCGATGTTCTTGATTTACATGGTAGCGCGTTTATCCTTAGCTTCACACAATTTATAGAATCACTTCCCGTAAGAAGGCGAGCTCCATCACCTGTCCATCTATTTGAGTATCCACTTTTTTTTTACTCTTTTAGGGCTTTTCCTTCACAAGTGTTATACAACAGGGTCCTCCATCTCTTTCGTAGTTGGGCTGCAGTCTCGAACGTACTCTCTCCTTCTCTAAGTTGAATTCTTGTTTGGTCCTATTCTTTCCGTAGAAATTCATTCGCTGCAACTTCATCTAAGTACGAGGACTTCAGCAGGGCTTTTAACTTTAAAAAAATCTCAACTGGGGGATCCACCATCTTAATGAGGGTATCCCCAAGCCCCCATCTTTTATATCAGCGTGAAAGAATGCGTTGTGGGTATCTGCCGGTAGATTAAGCCATTTCCTAGCGATGGCTCTCAGGTCCCGGTCAAGGGAACGCAGAAGTCCTAATAAGACCGCTCCCTATGTTACCTGGTAGATTAGCGCCGGAATGATCAATTTCCTTACAGCCCACAGTTTTTGCTGAGGCTTCAGCGCTGCCTTCGATGCTTTTTCCAGCATTATCTTCAATTGGTTTCCAGTGTCCCTTGGAATCTTTCCTTCGGGAGTAAAGGGTACTCCTAGATACTCACATTCTTCTGACCTTTTAATCGCTGGAAGGGGGGTCTCGTTTATATAAAATTGGCATTTACTATCCACCACAAATTTCTTTTCCTTTGCGATTCCTTTCAACGCCACCGTAACGCAGTTGCTGGTATTTGCCCTAAGACCACATTTATTCAAGAAATCCCGGGCGACGTCTAACTGCTTCTGTAATCCTTTATGGGTTGCGGCCATGAGGATAAGGTCATCAGCAAACGCTAGTACGCTTACTGTCGTGCCGGCCAAGTCAAACTCAATCTCCGGTGGAAGAATTTTCAGCATTTCGTGTATTATCATATTGAATTAGATCAGCGATAGAGGATCTCCTTGTTTGACACCTTGTGTGAGGTGGATGTACTCAGACCTCCACGTTCCATGGTCGATAAATATTCTATTTGTACTGTACACTCCCATAACATATTCACTGAACTCTTTCGGCAGACTTTTTTCCATCATTACTTTTTCCAACGCATTGAAGGACACATAGTCGAATGCTTACATAGTCCAATGACGCCATGAATAGGGGTCGGTGCTTTGCTCGACTAAATCTTAGTGTGAGGTCAAGGATATAAATATTCTCACTGCATCCGTCTGCATTACGGAATACCCTTTTCTTGGATCCAAGGGTATACTTTTCAATCTATTGGCCAATATCTTATGAAATGTTCGTACGAGCACTGGAGCTATGGTAATTGGTCTAAAAGATCCTGGTTCCTCTGGGTCTTTCTTTTTGGGAATCAGAACCGTCCTGGAAAGAGCTAGGTATTCGGGAAGTTTACCACATACCATAATTAAATTTAATATTCTAAGTAGGATCCCAATAGGCATACTTCTTATGAGTCTTGGTGACACCCCGTGAGGACCTGGTGCCGTATTCGCTTCTGGGAGAGCTTTCACAATCTCCTTATCTACGACTGGCCGCCATAATTCCTGTCACAATTCTGGGTAGTCTTTTAATAGTGGGCATACGATGGTTGACCCAGTAAAAACCTTCTCCCAGAAAGGTAGCATCAATTCTTTAGGCAAATACTTTTGCTCCCCAAGCTGTCCGTCCCGGATGACTTTCCAACAACACCCTCTATCCTTCCTCCATAACTTCTGTGTGAGGGCGCATTCTTCTCGTCTCCTTTGCCACTTAGTTTTCGTTTTGGGGTCCACCACTGACTTCCTTGGCCTTTTCGCGAGCTTCTTAGCCTCCTTAGGGAAAATTCTTTTTAGATACCCGCCAAGGCGGGTACTTATTCGTCTGATATTGCCTTCTTAGAAAACTCGCAGATGTTTTGAAGTTCCGTCGTATCCCATTCAGTACCCTCTAAGGGTTCAAGTTCATCCAGGTAGTCTAATATACTCATTCTCAGGTCCAAAGGCAAGGGAACTTCCTTCGTCTGGCCCTCATTCCCCATGTCTTCCACTTCATCTACATCTACGTAATACCCTGCGAGCCACCACGAGGGTGTGTGGCAGGGGGTGAAGATCACCAAACATGCACTATTGACATGCAACTAGAATATTTAAGGGAGACATTCTAGAGAACAGGGTCACATGCAGCTAGATGGGTAGTATCTACATAATAAGAAAGGGATTATTGGTTGTTATAACATGCATCTTGCACTTCAGACTGACTATATTTCACCTACCTATCCCTTTGCTACGCTGCCTATTGTTCTCTCTTATGGTACGCGGGGAAAATAACATTTTAAATGTATCGGTACGACAATCTATCTCTCTAATCTTGTTAATATGATCAAACCTAGCATAATACGCAGGGGTTCTCAATATATATCTAACGTCATCTGTGAACAAATCGGTTTCGAATTTACTTAAAAGGATTAACCTAAATTTTAACCTGCGTTCTGATAGTAATTCCCATCCTAGTTCTTCTATTAAATTCGTAACACTTATACAATTATCATAACGGCCTTTAATAAACCTAGCAGATCTCCTTTGCACGCGCTCTAATTCTTTAATCATACCTTCCTCGTACGGATCCCATATACTAGCGGCATATTCTAAATGAGGCCTAACAAGTGTAAAATAGCTTCTTTCTCGTACTCTCTCATCACATTTGCCTAGAACCCTTTTTATGAATCCTAATCTACGGTTTGCTGCACTAGTCATTTCCCTGATGTGTTTCCCCCATGACATGTCTTCAGTGATGGTGACGCCTAAGTATTTAATAGATTCTACGTTAGATATATTCTTTTCTTTGATGCAATTATTATTCCGGGGAAAGCCATTCTTTTTCCAAAAGTTCATTATCGCGCATTTCTTCAAATTTAATTCTAGCTGTCAACTATCACAACAATCATCAATCGCATCTAAATCCTCAGCTAGTCTGCCTGTCCTCTTCATTTCTAATATCCTTATTCACTACTGCATCATCGGCAAAAAGACGGAGCTTGCTATTTTTTACTGCTGTATTCAAGTCATTTACGTAGAGAAGAAACAAAATTGGGCCTATGACGCTTCCCTGGGGAACACCCGATGTAAATTTTACTTCGCCTGAGGTGACACCATCTAATACCACCCTTTGAACGCTTTCATGTAAGAAGTCTCCTATCCAGCCTACTATATTACTGTCTATCCCGTATGATGCTAACTTAGCGAGTAACTTACAGTGGGGAACCTTGTCAAAAGCTTTTCTAAAGTCAAGAAACTGCGTCTACCTGTACGTTACCTTCTCCGGAAACTAAAATATCATGAACAAAAAGACCTAATTGAGTTTCGCAAGACCGTCCCTTTCTGAACCCATACTGGTTTGTTATCAATAAATCGTGGCTGTCGAGGTGTCCCATTATTGATGTAACTATTATATGCTCTATAATTTTACATGATAGTGACGTTAATGATATTGGTCTATAATTACATGGCTGTTCCCTATCTCCGCTTTTATAAATGGGGTCACGTTTGCTATCTTCCAGTCTTTGGGAACCGCGTGTTCTTCGAGGGATTTGTTAAATACTACTTTAAGATACGGAGACATTTCGAGAGCTAATTCTTTATACACACGAGATGGAATTTCATCAGGACCTGAGGACTTGTTCGGGCTAATGTTACTTAGTAAGAATACGATTCCGCTACAAGATATATCGATCGGGGGCATTGGTTTTGGAAATCAGTCTCGTATGGTTTCGCGCAAACTATGCTTAGATCGTTTATAAACGCTCTGAAAAAAATAATTCAACAAATTAGCCTTATCTAAATTGGAAGTTACTATTTGGCCTCTTCCCTAACACTTCCCTGTATTTCCCTTACATATGACCAAAATGCTTTCGGATTTCCCTCTAGTTGTTCTCCAAGTACTTTTCTCTTGAATTCACTAAACGCTTTCCTAAGGACTGTTTTTGCGGCTGCTTTACAAATTTTATAATGTTCGATAGTATTTTTTAGGTCGCTATTAGCTACATTTTTCTTTATTTTTTTAGTTTCGCATGACTAATTCTTTGGCGTTTTAAACATTTTCTAACCTCCGCGTTGTACCACCTTGGTTCCCTATTCTCACTCTTATACTTATGGGGTATATATCTGTTGACAAGTGACCGCGTTATTTGGAGGAACTCTTTCCATGTATTGTCTGTATCACTATTTTTGCTAATGTTCACGAATTTTTCAAAAGAAGTCTTTAAGTCACGCCTAAATCCATTAAAATCTGCTTTTCTAAAAAGGTAAATCTTTCTTTTTAATTTAGAATTTTTTTCAGTATTGAGGGAAAATTTTACGTGTACTACCTTGTGGTCGCTTATTCCATCGAGATTTTCAACTTTAATAACTTTGTCAGGGATGTTTGTGGCAAGGAAATCGAGAACATTCTCCCCTCTATTAGGCAAATTTACTATTTGATGTAGTGCGTATGATGCGAACAGGTTAAGCAATGACTCGCAGATTTCTTTGTCCCTACCCCCAGACTTATGACTACATGTTTTCCAATCTATCGATGGTGTATTGAAATCTTCACCTACAATAACATGTCGTTCGTTACTATGGGGATTAATGGACCTGATCTGTTTCTCGAGTTCTAATACTGAGTGTACATCGGAATGGGGTGGTCTATAGTAGGCACAAACGTATATTACTTTCGAATTAGCACATTGAATGGAACACCATACACTTTCTATTATATTATCGGGAATCACTTCTATTTTGCTGACTATTGTGTTCTTAACTGCGATAAATACTCCCCCTCCCGGTCGACCCTCTCGATCTCTCCTGTTATTTTCTAATCTCTAATATTTACTGGAAAATTTTCATTATCAGTAATATCGCTTGTTAACCAACTTTCCGTTCCTATAATTATGTCAGAATTAGTACTCTCTATGAGGTGCTGAATGGGTGTTATCGGTGCAAAGATCCACGAATATTTCCTTGAATAATCTAGGCTTTGCCATGAAACTGTTTGAGTTGATTAACAATGCTAAAAGGCTTAAGAACTTGTTTGGATTTCCGGTCTGAGACCTCCCGTTCGACTCCAGGGAAGTCTTAAACATTGCTTCCGACTCCGTAAGTGAACACTGGCCATAGGCACAAAGATCCACAAATATCTCCATGAATAATTTAGCTTATACTATGAAACTTTTTGAGTTGATAAGCAATGCTAACATAAGCGGTTGTAGAACCCGTTTCCGGCCTAAGGTCTCCCGTTCGACTCCAGGAGAGTGGTAAACAATGGTTCCGACACCATAGTTCAAACGTGGCCATAGGGACAAAGATCCACGTATATTTCGCAGAACAATTTAGATAAAGCCATGAAAATGTTTGAACTGACTGACAATACTAAGTGGCTTTAGGATTCCTTTAGACTTTTGGTCTGACGCCTCCCGTTCGACTACAGGAAAATGGTCAACAATGGTTCCGACTCCATAATTCAAACATGGTCATAGGGAAAAAGATCCACGTATAATTACCTGAATAATCTAGGCTATCCTAAGAGACTTTTCAATTTGACAGAAAGTACTAAGCAACTTAAGAATTAGTTTGGACTTTTGGGCTGACGCTTCCCGTTCGACCTCAGGAAAATGGTGAACAATGCTTACGACTTCATAATTCAAACTTGGGCATAGGCAACTTGATCCACAATTATTTCCATTTAAAAAATGAGCTAATTCAATACATCGTTTGCCGATAATAGGCAAAACTAAGGTGCTTCAGAATTTGTATAAACTGCCGGCCTGGGACCTCCCGTTTGACTTCAGTAAAGTTGAAATTATTGCATTCGATAGAATAATTAAAGCATGGACTAACAAATTTAAGTATGCTCGAACTCTTTCAATTGAATTATGAATCTAAAATATTAATTTTCAGGAGTGGTATGTAGAAATCAGAAAAGCTGAAATAAACTGGTACGATAAATAATTTAAGCCGCGAAAAATAAATGCCACACGTCCTGGAACCGACCTTGAGACCATATCGATGACAAGAGTACACGCTAATCACTACGCCACGCTGAACGTATGAAAGAGTGTAGAAATTACATATACGATATCAAAATATGGCTCCAGTTGGCTTCCAAGTTTGTTGTTGCCCATTTTTTGGTGGAAAATTATATATATATTCCTTCCGATGTTGTCATTTGTACACAACAGCAATTAGTATTTGTATGTATCCATTTTGGCTTCATATATCGAGAGGAAACTAGCTCAAAATTCGTAAATTACCTTAAATGCTAAAGGACGGTGTCCCCTTCTTGCCTGGTAATTTTTTGAGCAAAATTTATCCGTTAAGTTCTTATTTTGCCAACAATTGACGCTTAATTATAATTAAGCACCATATTGGTGATTAATCAGCATGAATACATAATTACTGTGCGCCAAAATATGCTGAGGAAGGTTATCCTAAAATACGAGGTGAGATATAGTTCTGGTTTCGTCGTGAAAAATATTTTATCTTTAATGAACACAAAATATACCTCTTAGAGCTTACCTAGTCCTTTTATAATTTAAAGATCAAATTCAATTTTATGTTTAAAAGAGAATTTGTGACATTGATCAAGGCTAAACACTTTTGGTTACTCAATGAAGAGTAACAGAGCTACGAAACGTCGAGTCCGATCGAAAATGAAGAAATCAGAGTGCATTATGGGATCGTGTCATGACCTGGGTATAAGGACCTTGGTTAAAGTCACATGCGGTATACCCCAGGGAAGTGTCATTGGTCTCTTATTATTTCTTATTTTGTATATTAATGATATCTCCTCCGTCGTTACGAGCAAAATTCGCCTTAGCGCGGACGACGCAGTATTGTACAGGCATATTAACACGGAGTCTGATAGAATTGCATTGAAGAAATATGTAGATGCTGTAAACGAATGGTGCGACACTTGGCAGTTAGATTAAATCATAAGAAGTGCGTGGTTATGAATTTTTGCAGAAAGAGTACCTTAACCAACGAGACGTACACAATAAATCAAGCCGAACTAATAAATGTAGAGTCAGTTAAGTGCTTAAAGTCGGTGCAAAAATTGTGTAGACTCGAGTTTGGACACTGATTAAAAATTAACCGTGTTACCCACATAAGTGCAAATTACATCATATTTTAGTTTGTTTAATTTACGTTTAACAGTGGTTGCAGATTATTTTTACATTACTCTCTCGATTTTTTATATAGGTGATAACAAAAAAGTGCCGGTTGCGGCACTTTTGCGGACGGAGCGCTCTCTTTGACATTTAATAGTGAATAAACTTGAAGGTTAATCATAATGAAACTACAGTATTGTGTAGGCAAAACATATTTAAATGTATTACTAAACGTTCAGTTCCTTCTAATGTGCCATAAAACAGTTATTAACAATTTTATGAAACAACTATTTCTTGGTAAAGAAAAGTAGTAGAAGCAAGATCTTGGTTTTGTTTTGAAGCTCTTTACAGCAGTATTTAATGACAATTACCATCGTAAACTCACATTGTGATATCTATTTTTAACGAGTTAATAAACAACAGAGTACTTTAGCGGGCTCAAGCCCGCAGTAAGGCGGCCGTCTTCGCGAGAGAGGGTGGTGAAAGTTTGAGCGCTGTTGCCACTTGCTGGTTGCGGGCCGTCCATCCTTTGGAATCTCTTTGAGCACATTGAGAAATTCAGTGCAACGAGAAAAGGCCCTTATGAGTAAAAGGTGATGAATAATGGTTAGATACTAAAAAGATAACAATTGCTACGGAAAATAAAATTCATGAAAAGAGCGTGTGCAGCGATTGTTTTTGCCCATCGAGGCAATGCATAGAAGGAGTGTATTGTAGACCATATGGTGTAGAATACGAATAATACTTTCCGAACTTCCTCGAAGAAAGTAAAAAAATTACTTCTGGCCAGCTTTTTTCGATTTGAGTCCAATGTGCGCCGCCCGTTTCGCCCCCTAACGCCGCCGCAGAAGTCACATGGTCTTCATATGAAGGAGGCCATGGAAGTCACCCTTCTCGGCAGCCATCTGCAGTCCTACTCCCCTCCCCTTAGCACAATGGCTCGCAGTGATGGGTGGGGGGGGGGGACTTAAACTCATTCCTACTTATAGGACGGTGACCACACGATACGAGAAATTTAAACATATATGCAATATTATTACAATCTTATGCACAAGATGGGGCCTGGATCTGAAGATTCTTGAGAACAGTCCCAGTCTAAGACACGGCTTATCTTTTTCCACAAATTATTCACTACAAAGACGAGATGGACGAGAGGCCAGTCTCCCGAAAATTTACACATTCGTGACTTGCTGACTTAAACGAGCCGATGGCTGACACGACAATTCAACTTGTTAGAATAACTTAACAACTGCGTCACATCCGCGTGCGTTCTATATAATAGTAAGGTCCTCGTTTGAGAAAGTAAAATAAAGATGATACTTCGGTCTGGTTAGGCCGCACCTCGAATACGCCGCGAGCATTTGGGAACCTGGTCATAAAGATTTAACCAAAAAAGTTAACAAAATACAAAGAAAAGCAGCACGCTTCGTTAAAAGCTGCTACGAACGACCATATAGCGTCTCACAACTTTTAGAGGGATTGAGGCGGGAGCCCCTAGAGACTCTGAGACTACACGCTAGGCTTAGATTGCTTGAGAAATTCAGAACTGATATTTTTCAGAGCGACACAGAATACTATCATGACGCCTCATGAGATCTCCAGGCCTGACAGAAACGATAAAATTATAGAGATACATTCCCGAACAGATAGGTACAAAGACTCGTTCTTTCCGCGCACAATAAGCGACCACAATAAAAACTGAGCTCCACTAAATACACTCCCATAATACACATCACCATTTCACCTCCCAAAACCTTATATCTTTACACGGCTGGTGACATATCACCCCCTGCCACACGCCCATGCGGCAGCTAGAAGGGTAGTATGTAGATGTATTTGAAGCTTAAATGGGGCAATTTCTTCAAGCCCCGATTTCAATTTTAACAATCGTATATCATAAAAGGCACCAAAAAAACTTATTCACCAAGTATTTCTTGCGTAGAGAGAAGAGATTTTGGGTAAAAGTTAGCCCAAAAATTTGAATTCCTTCAGGAAATGAAAATATTCATTGATAGGTTGACCGGTTTGCTACGTCACGGCCCCTTTGCGGGAGCGAGCAGAGGGACTAAATAGCAGGGAAGCATAGGTCATCATTGTGAGTCGCTAAGTCAATCGCGAGTACTTGAATGACAAACAGAGAGATGGATAGTGGATCAGAGGGGAGTGGGCTTGTTCACGCCTTACATCGAATCCGTCTCAACCATCGAAAGCTTTCTTGGAAGTTCATTGAGAGTATGGCGGTGAGAGACAAACTTATTTTTTATAGATAACTGATAAAACGAAACATTACATATCTTCAAATACTTGTGCGACCTCTGCGTCACAATAACCTCATTTTATTCATCTACATCTACGTAATACCCTGCGAGGCACTAGGAGGATGTGTGGCAGGGGGTGAAGATCACCAAACATGCACTATTGACATGCAACTAGAATATTTAAGGGAGACATTCTAGAGAACAGGGTCACATGCAGCTAGATGGGTAGTATCTACATAATAAGAAAGGGATTATTGGTTGTTATTACATGCATCTTGCACTTCAGACTGACTATATTTCACCTACCTATCCCTTTGCTACGCTGCCTATTGTTCTCTCTTATGGTACGCGGAAAAATAACATTTTAAATGTATCGGTACGACAATCTATCTCTCTAATCTTGTTAATATGATCAAACCTAGCATAATACGCAGGGGTTCTCAATATATATCTAACGTCATCTGTGAACAAATCGGTTTCGAATTTACTTAAAAGGATTAACCTAAATTTTAACCTGCGTTCTGATAGTAATTCCCATCCTAGTTCTTCTATTAAATTCGTAACATTTATACAATTATCATAACGGCCTTTAATAAACCTAGCAGATCTCCTTTGCACGCGCTCTAATTCTTTTATCATACCTTCCTCGTAGGGATCCCATATACTAGCAGAATATTCTAAATGAGATCTGAGAAGTGTAAAATAGCTTCTTTCTCGTACTCTCTCATCGCATTTGCCTAGAACCCTTTTTACGAATCCTAATCTACGGTTTGCTACACTAGTTATTTCCCTGATGTGTTTCCCCCATGACATGTCTTCAGTGATGGTGACGCCTAAGTATTTAGTAGATTCTACGTTAGATATTTTCTTTTCTTTGATGCAATTATTATTCCGGGGAAAGCCATTCTTTTTCCAAAAGTTCATTATCGCGCATTTCTTCAAATTTCTTCATATTCAAACCCGGAAAATAAAATAGACATATGTTTTGTTAAGTGAAGTTCATGTGGAAAATTACTTGCTGTTTACTGACCTAATGTTCGCTAAATACCATGCATGGCATAAAATTATCCTTCCATGATAATTATGCAGAATAAAAGATTCTGCTGTCGGACTCTGAAGCAATAACTTTGACGACTGACTTATTTGAACTTGAATGGATAGTATGAAAGTCCTTTTTAAGAAATGCTTGCAATATTTTGTTGTACATTTGTTGAATTTTGTTTACTTGCTGGTGGATGTGTGATAAAAAAAGTGATGTGTGAGATAATTTTCTCTTGCTCAGGTACTGAACATGTTAAACTTCACTCTATACAGTGTTGATTTCTGAGAGCCCTCATGGATAGCAGGGTCTCCTTGATAATACCTGTGTTCCAACGGAGAGAATGGAAATAAGGACTAATGTATAATAGACCAGAATAATTGTTTTTGATGAGGAGAATGGGAATAATGGTTATATCGTGGGATTAGATGCTGTAATTACTGAATTCGTGGATTGTTTTGTATTCCTTGGCCTAATGTTTGCGAAATATGGAAGTATAGTTGAGAAGATATAGAGAAGTTCGAATGCTGGAAGAAAAGTCGTAGGTAGTAGTGGAGCCTTAAGAAATAAGCGATAGTCTGTGGCATGCCCCTAAAACTCCACATGAAAAAATTTAAGGTTGAATTGGTGACACTTTCCAACAGAAGGGGGCTTTTTGTCGTGCTTGGGGCAAGATGGTACATCTTTTCGCCGTAAAGATGGCACTTGATAGACTAGGAAAAACCCGCTAAATTTGAATACGTCATAGAGCCCTATTGCTACCCTGTTCTTTGCTCATTCATTTGGTGCTTTCTCGATTAATATTAATGTACTATTCTGCTCCAATTAATTCAAGTGATCTTTGTCAATGCATAGGAAAAATATGCTACCCTCTCCTCCAAAATCTCCCGAACAGCTCTGAAAAAAGATGGGTTAAGTTGGGATAATTTTGGTAGTCATGACAGAAAAAAACAAGTTGAATCAGTTTCGCAATTTGTATAATTTATTTTCAATTTGCATGAAATAACAATTTAACTGAAACACAAAATGAAAACTTTTAACCCATATTTAACAGATGATATCAGTTCATCATCAAAAACCACTCTTCAGCAGGTCTCTAAGGTACTCATACTCAAAGATTCAGGGAACAGATACTCCAGATACATCACCTACATTTAAAGCCTCGAACTGCTCTCAGTAAATATCGCCTAATTTGTCAAAATATTAAGTCAAATACAAATTAAAGCAATATCAATGTAAGAGCAATGTAAACTGGCAATTTTCACTTAAGCCATGGATTAATTTTACTGATCTATAAACAATTGGTACAGAAGATTTGTACTCCAAGAGGCATGCATTACAATCACTGCATTTCCATGGTTATGGTATAAAGTGATGGACTAATAATTGGGATTAACATTATTAGGTATTCCCTAAAGATAAAAATATTAACATACACATAATAGAAATTACAGAATTGTCCCAGTGTTTGAATTATGGCAGATAACATTCTACCATGCAACTAATCAACCTTGATAATAAAACTGACATTTGGCATTGGCAATGAGAATGTTCATAATGTACTAATAAACAATACTTCACAATATTGATTAACCTAGTCACTTTCTTCCCAATGCTCACTGGTGGTTTTGAAGAATGAATGGAAGAAACAGCACATAAATATACAGTATCACTTATACTGACAGAAAGTCCCTACACTCCAGATGAGCCAAGTATTACCAGCAGCTAAGCTCACTCATTGATGCCCTAGAATGAAGGTAGATTACATTAATTTTAGTGAAGATACAGGAAATTTTATACATGGATGAGGTTTTAGTAGATGAAAGAGTAAGGTGAAAATATGCACTCCTACAGAAATGGAGACTAGAAAAGAATGTAACTACAATTTGCATTCACTGGCATAGTTGGTATGGTTAAAGTAAAATGGGAGTGTTACACATGAGAATGACTGTAGACAAAAAGAAGAAGCAAAGGACTGCTTAAGGAAAGGAAACCTTAAAATTTTCAAAAGGTAAATTTGAGACATCGATAAAGAAGAGATAATTTCAGAACTATTACAGAGGTCATAAATCCTTTCTTTTAACCCTTTCGTGCCAAAGTCTCTCGAAGGGAAATGCTTTCCCTGCTACAAGGAGCATGAGAATTTTCTCTACTCCTCTCTACAGAGCTCTCTCCTGGCAACGAATCACTCGGATATGCCTTTTGTCCGTTTTGGAAACCCGCTCAGCGGGGCACCGTGCCCTTCCCCTGGGCACTGGGCTAGACCCCCCAACCCTAAGCAGCCCCTCTCTCAACAGGAGGCCGCTTTAAGTTTGTTACATAAACATTTTTTTAAATAATTCTTTGCTGTTTACTTCAAAAACTTATATCATTATATGAATTTCAATGTTGTTCTGAGCGTTTTAGAATTTTAAATGAAATTCTAGTGTTAATATTTACAAATTTAAAGTTCCATTTAGAGCTGAAACTATTGAGAGTTCCACAGAAAAGCTTCGTTTCTATCAACGCTAGAGTTTCGTTTGAAATTTGCTAAGGCTCAACAAAAAACATATAATTCACTTCATAAAGTTAAAAATTTTGTAGAGTGAGAAAAATAATTGCCTCGAAAAACCATTGCTAATACAATAAATTAACTGTGGATTCATGCAGCAAGGAGGGCTACTAATGATGCGGAGGGTTGAGCTCACTTGCCGAGGAAAGGGTCTGGGCTGTCCCTTAGCTGGGTCGCAGGGGTTTACTGCATACCTAGGACTATTGCCCCCATATCGGTCACTTCCCTTCCCTCAAGTCAACTATACCCGACATCAGGTCTTTTATGTTGGTTTTTCTCCGTCAGCCATAGCCGACATTTGTTCGCTTGCATTGGAAAATTCACGTCGGGTATAGCCGATGCTAGGCGCTAAAGGGTTAAGGGCAAAAAATCATACAGCAATCAAGTCATTTGCCAATCAGGAAATGTGACTAAAACATCATGAAAAGTAGTAATAGTGTGACTGGGACGAAGCCAACCAGGAGAGAACACTATGTTACAAAATGAGGAATGGGACATCTTATCTGATCCAAAAGAAGTTATAGATTTGGTAATGGTTACCTAGTTTATTATCCTTATAATTTATAAATAAAACAGAGAGTAGTGATGCATTTAATATACAGTATTGCTGTCATGTAACATTTACTATGCTCCTCTTTCCTGCAACCAAAAATGAGGCTTTAGTGGTCTTAAAAGTAAATTATCAGATGGATTTAATGACATTTATGTGACAATATTTTTAAAAATGTGCTATTTCAGTAATAAAACCCTTGACTTCCATAATAAACGAAACCTTCACATATAATGAATTTCCAGACTACCTAAAAATCTCAAAAAGTCAAACTTATTCACATGAAAGGGGTTGAGGATGATATAAATAATTACCACCCAGTGTCCTAACTGACTATATTTTTTTTAAGGTCAAGGAGTCTTTAATGTGAGAGAGGCTGATGAAATATACTGATAAAAATACAATTTTAAATAGGGGACAATATGGATGCCTAAAGGGAAAAGGGTACAAATCTTGCACATTTTTTGAATACGATAATGACCTCGTAGGATTCCAGTGAATGCTCTCTGTTGGAATGTTGAAATCTTCAATGAACTTTCTCAGGCCTTCAATGCAGTAGACCACAAAATTCTTTCAATAAATGTGAAGGCAATGGAATTAGGGGCATTTCTCATTATTGGCTAAAATCATACATCATAGGATAGAAAGCTGATGATGGAGATCAACAGCACAGGGTCCAACAACACAGTGACTTAACCCTTATCCCCCCTGGAAACAATTAATGTTGGCATTCCACAGGGAAGCCCCTCGTTTTATTATTCATGAATGATTTGCCAATAATTTAAAGAGTGAAAACATAGTACATATTATATGCTGATGGTACTTCATTACTGATTTGCCTCAAAGACCCACAGTTTTTAATAACTGAGCTTGATAGCTCTTTACAGCTTTTGGAGACATGGTTTCGTCAAAATAAAATCTAAGTGAACTTAGACAATACCAACTGTATTCTATTTTAAAAAAAGAGGGAAGAATCATTGATGAATCCCTGAAATGGGAGGTTCACATCAATAAACTATAGTCTAAACTGTCAAAAAATAATTATATTTTACGAAACCTGGCAGAAATCGTTGATCCAGAAGTCCTGAAAATGGTTTATTTTAAAAATTTCCAGTCCCACTTGAGCTAAGGTTTTATTTTCTCTGAAGTGGGAGGTTCACATCAATAAACTACACTCTAAACTTTCAAAAAGTAACTATATTTTACGAAACCTGCAGAAATCGTCGATGCAGAAGTACTGAAAATGGTTTATTTTAAAAATTTCCAGTCTCACTCGAGCTACAGTTTAATTTTCTGGAGATCATCTTCTAGTTTTTATAATGCAGAAGAGATGTATCAGGTATATTACAAAAACACTTGCAAGGGAATCCTGCAAGCCGTACTTTCGGCAACTGAAAATTTAACCATACCTTTCCTATATATTTACTACCCTTGTACTTAGGTTAAAGATAGCATGAGCCAACTAATCACCAACGAACAAATGCATGGGCATAACACTTGCCAAAGAGCATATGTATATTTGCATGGTCACTCTGCCGGAATGTACAATAAGAGTCAATTTATCACAGCTTATAAAATTTCTACCCATCTGCCATCATTATAAAAAAATTCCCTCCAAGGGAAATTTTAAAAAGAAACAAATAGATTTAACTTGATAAATCTTAATGTGAAGGACTTAATAGGAGAAAATTTGGGACATGGTATCAGCTGTCCTGTATCTTGCGTTATCTTTCTGTGTTGTCATACTTATGGCTTGTCCCATATGTTGCTTTAACAAAATCCTTGGGAGGAATAAATAAAACATAGAAATTGAGCATATCGTGGTTCATAAATGTTTACTGTGAATGGGCATAGGCAGATACTGTCACATGTTATACTACTGTACCATATGTGTATGCATAATATATTATGACATACATTTCAATAGGGTGGTTGAAGTAAACTGGGTGAAAAGGAAAATAAAATAGGAAGAGTTAGAATAGCTTGGAGAGAGAAGTTGATAAGATAAATTAAAAAGAGCAGTAAAAATGGTCATAAATCATAATATGGGGTAGCAACACATGAAAGAGGGTGACAGAGGGAGGAATGTGAGCTTGGGAAAAACTTACAACTGAATATGACTGGAAGAGAAATACTATTGATTGGCTGTATACTTGATTTCATTTTTATATCATCAACAGTGGCACCAGATACATTTTTGGGCTCCTGATATGGAGAAGGGTTAAATTATTTGCAATATGCTAAATTTATGCATGTATTTTCCTGCATCTAAAACATTATCGCAGAAAATTATTGCAAATTAATTCCAAGCAGCATGCAAAGAGTAAGTACACAGATAGTGGAAGCTATGGTTTACGTTTATGTTTTCAATAATTTAGTATCAACTGCATCACTTACAAGTATACAGCCATTACTTAAAAGTGATTCAGTTGATACTATAAGTGATGCAGAGACTATATTATGCCACACATCATTAAAACCATAATAATTATTTCTCTGAGACTCTTGACTCAAGCATCTCAATTACATTTTATTAATAAAAATTACATGTAACAAAAATTATCAGACAACTTATTGTAACGAATTGAGACAAAACAATCCTTAGAAAGCAGTAGCCACATTATTAGCTTCAAAAAACAAAAATCAGTTTGCCGATCACATAGTGAATACAACTTCAAAAACTTTCCCAAAAAATTTATAGGAAAGTCTCTGAGTATGGCAATAACAATTAGTGCCAGTGACATGCAACTTTGGAAAAACCATAACATTAGCTGATCCGACAGTTGTATGCCAAAGAAAAGGCTAAAATGGTCATGGTTCAAAAGTAACAAAGGCATTTAATTGGAATCCTTAAGTTGTACAAAACAGAATGCAAACGAGGGCTGCCAATTAGTGACTTTACACTTAACTTAGGATACCCATTGGGATTAATTATTAATAAGTAGAATAATATAATTGGAAGGATTCAAGTTCAAGAGATAAAAAAAATTCTGGAAGTATAATCAGCAAGAAAGCAAATCGAACTTCTGGCATATTAACTACTGAAGTTGGTCTTCAATAATTCAATATGACATAAGTGTTCACCCCAACTGCAATAGCTAGATATACACGTATATGGAAACCATTACACCGTGTGGGTGTTTAAAAGTATACCTTTCAATCTCATAGTTCATTGATAGTTAAATGAAGGCTACCTAACATTCTCGTCATCAGTATTGGAATCTTATAAATGACCAAAGATTGAAGATATTCATTTCACTGCTGATGGTAATTTGAAGTTTCACAGAAGTACCTGCCTGGTACACAGATGATCACTTGCAACGTGAATTAACTTCGGTCCCCAACTGTTCTTTCCAAATGAGACAGTTATCCTCTCCTCAGCAACCAACCATCAATACTGCAGTGAGCTACCACAAACAACAGACAACAAATATTAGATGCAGAAAATGTTGGGATTTGGAAGAATTAGTTTCCACTTCATAATGTAGTTGCATGATAAGAAGTTGACAAATTATGACATTATGAATTGCTGATGTATTTATCAGAAGTCTTAGCACTATTATAAGTAGAATTTACAAGTAACTAACATATGTATTTAGGCTCCTTTAACTCGAGCATTTACAATTCCAAGACCATTAACATAGCAATAAAAGTTTCACTAACACAACTAAATGAATGTCTCATTGATAACTTTAGTCAGGTAAAACTTAACAAATGTGAATTGAATGAAGGGAAAATAAGTTAGCTTACCTTATCATGAACTCATCATCATGAGTCAGGAACTCAGGCAAGTCTTGCGGTGGAAGTGCTCAGGCTGCTTCCTGCTGCCCTCCAAGACACTAGTGATTCTTTGCAGTCATGTGGAGTTCAGACACCCAAGCATAAGACGATATATTCAAAGGTTAAACTTTAATCAAGACAGGCAAGTCAATGAAATATTATCGTTAGCATGCAAAGTATTGCTGTTAACGTTAATAGTATTCCTTAATTCCCCAAGGATAGCCATTGCTGGAAACTATAAACAAGTAAGGAGCACAATCACAGTCGTCAGAAGGTTTCTCAAATGGTGGACGATTTTAATTTCACACAGTAGAAGAAATATTCAGAACAAAGTCCATGGTAGAGCATATATGTTCTTTACTGAAGAATGTACGGAATTTGTCCCCCTATTGCTGTAACACTGTCAGGCAAACAATTATCGAACCCACATGCAGACAGTGGAAGATACTTAAGCGTACAGCAGTACGTGGTGACATATTATTCCTAGGCTTCTTACGCATGCCTTAATCACCCTTATTTCAGCAAAGAACAGAAGGAATGCAGAATTTTCTGACGATAACACTTACAATCAAACATCCAGGAGTTTGGCTCGAAGTTTGAAGCCACCCAGATTCTTGTTCTCATGCCATAGCTCCTAATTACATATAGTATACGGGGCACATTTCACACAATTTTAAGTAATTCGATGGCAACTTCTGCGGGCAGGAGCCGCTGAATATTGTTTTTCTCCAGGACCCTGCGTAAAAGAATACGGAGATGTTAGAGACAAGGTACATCGGTAGACAAGACACAACGGTAGAGCATCGATCACCTATTTCTAAAACTGCTAAGATATTACGTTACTCACCCATTATGATTCTTCCGAAATGTATTGTCCATGGACATGTATAATTCTCTCACTGATCGAGAAATTCGGCTGTACGAATGCTAACGTCGATAAATTGGGTAGGGTGCCGGTGCTCTTCATACGCCTTCCCTGATACACAATCCGTCATAGCAATTTTCAAATATCAATGCCCCTGGCGCCTGTGCGCTGCGGGCTGAACTGGCGCGTCGTTTCACTTTCCATCGCTAGAGGCTAACGTCAATCGGCGGCCCATAAGACATTTACGGGTATGGTCTGTGGAATTAAATATCGCCGAATGAACGCAAGTGTAGTCTTCTTCCGAGCTTATTGTGTCAGCGAAATTTAGGGATAACAAAATAATTAAATTAAAATAATTATGCTTCAAATATTCAGCACTTCATGGAGAAGCTCGACCGGTTTCGAAGCTCTGCCGCGGTTCTTTATCTAGAGGAGTCCTCTTGGTCATGACAACGGGCTTATCTTCGAAGCCAGTTGAGGTACTCGAAAAAAGAGGAATGTTCATTATAATCTTTCATTTAGGTACTCTACCTGTGAAAGGTAGATTTTATTATAAGACAAAGAAAATTCTCTAGATTTTATACTCTTGCAAGGCCCCATCTACTTTGAGTATTTCCTTCTTCATTTCGGCGTTCGTCCTACCTTTCCTCATCACGTCCATGACTTCTATCACCTATTCCCCTCTATACCCATTTTGTTCTAGCGTACTGCGCAAGTAATTAAAATGCTCTACTTGCCCAGTTTGTGCCCTCCTCATTTTCTGACCAGTCTCACTTCCTTTGTCATAGAGAATCTCGTTACTTTTACTTTATTATGAATTATCTTCGCTCCTTATTTCCCGCTTAAAATTCGGAAGTATCTACAAAGCTTGTAATCCCATCGAAGGTCGACTAATCACCGCTCGATCGTCCGCGAACCTAACCGAATTTATCAGCTGCTCTCCCTCCTTCATTCCCACATTTAGCTCTCCCCACGCCTCTCTCATCATTTCCTCAGCATAAATATGAAAAGTCATCGGCGAAAACGGACACCCATACCTCACCCCGCGACCCATGAATGCCCACCCCGATTCACCGTCAGCCACCCCCACCTGGGGCGTAGGACAATTCGGCGGGGCCCGTTTGGGCGCGAGTCGCTGTGACACTGGGACGTTTGGGCGCAGGGACGTTACGGTTACCACTCTGATGGTAACGATGTTTTTATGATTGATGACTAGTGGTGGTTTTATTAAATGTTTACATTTAAATTGTAAATGTTACGTCAGGTGGTAATCTAAGCAATTAAACTAAAAGTATCCACTCTTAAAACATTGAATTAAGGTCAACAGTGATCTCGATTCTTTAAGTACGTAATAAATTAGTAAAATTCACGAAATTTTTTCTGTAGTGAAAAATTTGAGTACGAGAAAAATTAAAAATCAAAATTAGTCAAAACGATCGCCTTGAGCATTCTAGTGATTCATTTACATCCACATATTACCCAGCTCACTACCACAAGGGTGTTTGGCATGGGGTGACTCATCACCGACATACACTACATTGTGCAAGTAAATTTCATCAACATGCACCTCACACTAGGTGTGCTACCAATACTTTAGAAACCGTATGTATTAACCCTTTTAGTGAGGCGGGCCGATATATCGGCTTTGGCATCTCAGGCGTGAAGTGCGGCGGGCCGATATATCGGCTCATAGGCAAAATATTGTTTATCTTTTGCGCACAAATATAATTACAATTATTTTTTGTACGAAGTATAAGCGTTTTTTTATTATTACATAATTCAATGCATACGCAATAAGAAAAAATGCATATGGATATTTTAAACAATAACTTTATTATTTTTATTTTCCTAGAGTGATGCATTTCATTCTAGTTACCCTCCGCATTTCTCACTAGAACCGCTGGCAGGGGTCAGCACTAAGAGGGTTAATGTATATTGCAACTATTTAACACTAGAACGCCCTGGCGGGTCATTTTGACCCAAACGTGATTTTAAATTCATTTTTTAATTTCATTTTGGATGAGATCAGGATTTCCTCCCGTGACTTGTATTCATTTTAACATGCCTTTATGTCCAAAAACTTTCAGCTTCCTGGAATTATTCATTAATCAATTTTTTTAGAATTCACCTTGAATGCCCATACGGGCTATTTTGACCCAGATATGTATTTGTACTTTGTATCATCACCAAAATTTCTTTTTTAATTTTTATTTATCTGTCATTTATTTGCGCACGTTGTCCGTCCCATCTTGTCTTATCTTCTTCATTCGGTCGCCTTCCATGCCTGGATCACCTTTCTCAAATATTCTCATATGCCTTCCTGCTATTTCGTGTCCCTCTCCGTTTTCATTATTCGTCTGGTTGATTCATTACATATTTTGTGATTCATTTGTTGACAAATACAGTGTACCTTATCTCTATTTTAGATTACAGATAATACAATGTTACTCCTCACTGACGCAAGGGCTACGCTCACTTTTTTTTCTCCAACTCTACTTTTTCTATCCGATTGACGGGAGGAAAACACAACTTCAGTCCTACTCTCAGTTTCATAGAGTGAAGCTTCTATCTATAACGTTGAGTTTTATGGTGGTCTAGGTTTTGAAGTTCTCTGCGTTCAAATATCTCTCTCAGTCGCCCATTACGATCTGTTGAAATTCTTTCGGAGCCACAAATGATTCAGGAGAATGAATCAGATGGTCGAGAATTTTCATTTGACTGTTCCGATGATGAGCTGAGATTTGAAACATGCGGAGAGTCAGCCAATTCCGCAGAACGTGACGATGGATACGGTCAAGACACAAAAGAGAGAGAGAGAATCTAAAGATGAGCTAACTACTGTTTGGCAAAATAATGTTCATTATTTTCATTCGTACCTTCATATTTTCCACTATTTTGTTATATTATGTTTTATTTCGGTAGGACAAAACATTCTTCAGGAAACAGTCCTATGTTATATACATGTAGGGGACAAGGTCGAGGATAACCGTCTAAATAGACCACGAATTTCAGACTATGTTGTGATGCGTCCCCTGCTGCCTTTTCTATACAAAGGAAGAAATGTGACCACAGATAACGTCTTTACATCTCTAAATTTGGCTAAATTGCTCATGAAAAAATCCACTAGTTTAGTTGGAACAGTAAATTGTGCCAGAAGAGAAGTACCGATCTCTCTCCGAAAAATGCATGGATAACAGTATACCGCAAGGGTACTGAAAAATGGCGATGTTACATTGACGATTTATCAAGGAAAGTGGGGGTATATGTTCTAGTATTGAGTTCTCCTCATTCCAGTGGTAGTATAATAAATTCTGAGAAAAATATTCCTCACAATGTATCGTACTATAATAGAACGAAGTATGGGGTAGACATGGTGGAAATCATGGCGAGATAGTACTTAGTCAAAGCGTCATCAACGTGGTGGCCTATTCATAGTTTATATAACATTCTATACCTGGCAGGAATCAATGCCCTTGTGATATACAGGGCCGTCACTGGGAGGAAAATTTCACGAATAAATATGTCATCCAACAACTTGCAAAGGAACTTCACAATAGTTGCACGAATAAGAGGAGGAGTCAGGAAAATTCCTTTTGAAAAAATAGTAAATGCAAAAAGGCTGAGGTATCAAACTGTAGAGAATTGCATAGGAAATTAAATGTCAAGTCTGCAAGATGGAGGCCTGCGGGAAGCGTGACAAAAAAGCTGAATATACTTGTAACACATATTAAAAAGAAACAACAAACATATAGTTGTTATTATAATAAAAAAACAATACAAAGTATTTTTATGCACAATATATGATGTTTATAAATGCGTTTCATTAAAATAATAAAAAACGCTGAGTTAAATGATTTTGATTTTCGGGAAAATTCCATCTTCGGCCATAAAATAATATTTTTAGCTTATTAATTGCTGCTAAACTGTGAAAAATTATACATATGTATATGATGATGTAAAAGATCTTCGTAGTTTACTGAGCTGTACCATTTCATGCAAGAAAAATAAAATAAAAATGAAAAAACAATAGACTGATTCAAATGCCGTAAGTTTATATATCTTTAAACCATCGATATTGTCAAAATTATCCATGTTCTTAAGTAAAAATATCAACTTATATAAAGAAAAAGTTATAGTTAGTAGAAATAGCTGTAAAAGTGGAAACTTAACCACACAAAGTGAGGAATTATTTAATTTATTACTGTGGGACGTCGGGACCTACTTACCCGGTGGAACACCCGAGAAACATTTATCCAGCAAATACGCCAGGATAACCTGCAATGGTTCCTAATTGTGCGAGGAAAAAATGACATTAAAAATATATCGCTTCTGTTGTCTATTTCCTAGTTTTTATTCCTGTCATTGTTTCTGCCGTAATAGTTTGGCTCTTTCAAAATGTGCTGAAAGTTCGACAAAGAAATTTGTGCCTCATACTTGCAAATTAGATTTAAACTATATTTTTCCCCTTCTCATTAAGGGCTTCCCACTCTAATTCCTTAAACAGTTCAGTAACACTGATTTGTTTATCGTAAAAAGTTTGAACAATATTGCTGCTTCCCGCTCTTTTCCATGTATAGCTGAAATATTACTAATTTTAGACTCTGTGAGATCTATGCTCTTGAGTTCCGCTGTATTCTCAGCGACTCTAGAACTAATATGAGGCTTAGGACGGATCGGGGTTCGCCGGTTCGGAGCCGAGTGGAAGGCATAAACCCGAGACTCCCAATCGGTGAAGTCCGTAGGAGCGTGGAAGCTATTTATTTAAGAAAATTTACTTGAACTTAGGCCGGTGCTGGATTCGTGTCGGGTGCCAATAATTCGCTCGGGTGTCCACTACGTGCGAGGCGTCTCAGGGGTATTTGAGATAGCGCGCAGGGTATTTGAGAATGCCCGTTGGGTTTAGGTCAGTTAGTGGACTGAGAGAATGCGTATTTTAAAAGTCAGTTGTTTCGAGCAGGTCATATTGTGGAGTCAAAACTTCTTTTAGTCATTTTGATAAGACTATGCCGAGTATTGGGTCCAGATATAGCTTAATCTATGGCAGAGAATTGGAAATAGTCCCGAAACGTAGTAATTCCAGTTTTCGAGCAATAGTGGTGTAAGTAGTTAATTGTCATAGTTTTAGAAATAAGGTTCCATAATCCCATCAAGTAATTCACTGCACCACGTGTAACGTCATTGTTGACACCGAAAGCTGGTTGACAGCCGATATTTCAGAGAGTAAAGTTAGATAGGTTTATTTCGATGCGTACCAGTATCATCTAAAAAATTCCTTTCGGATATATTCCTGTTCATGTAATATCTTCTATGCTTCGTTGTTAACCTTTGGTATATTTTGGCCTTTTTTATCTTCCGATGCTAATTTCACTTAAGCGTTTACCGCACCAACTTCCTTGTCTTCCTGCAGCCTTTCCGTTCTTCGCAATGCTCTTTCCCTCAGTTATCCTTCGCATGATTGCTCACGAGCCAGAGTTCATTATTTAACACTTTGTACTTCCTCTTTCCGTGGTCGGTGTCAACATTTTTCCACATCCTTCTCTCCTCCCATTTTCCTAATAATTTCTTTCGTAACCTTATGCTTCTTTGCAACCTTCGTTCTCACAGATCGTCTTGTTTTCTCTGCCGTTCTTCTAAGCTCTTCTTTTTATGCTCTTCCATATTTCCCATTTCCTTTGCTTCGCCTTTGTTTCCTTCCATTAGCACCTGGTACTTCCTTCTTCCTTTCCCCTTCATTGCCTCCTGGTTCAACCTTTCCCTCCTACTTTTACACAGCCTTTTGAATCAAATATCGTAGCTTATCATACCCAAGTTGTGATCCGCGTCTGCCCCCGGATATTTTATTGAGCCTTTTGACACTGCTTCTATATCTCTGCATTACATAAATTATTAAATTAGATATCGACAAGTATTACCTTGTACATATGTATTTATGCCTGTGCCGATGTTTCAACTATTTGATATTTCTATTTATTTCACCTACGATTAATTTTTGAGCATAATTTTACGGCCTTCTCACCGTGGTCATTTCTTGCCCTTAGCCCATACCCTCCCACTTCCAATCCGTCCCTTCCTTCCCCCACCTCCGCATTTCAGTCTCCCAACACTATCAAATTTTTCTTGCTCAAGACTTCTCTCACTGTCTCTTCTGACAAGTTTACGCCTTCCATTTCTTCCTCCCTATTGTTGCTTGTAGTCATGTGTTCCTGGACCAATGCGGAATTCGTCGGGCGTGCTTCTGTTTCTACCTCTATATTCCTGTCGATCACCTGTTCAATGGTTCCTACTCCTACCAAAGTTAAGCTGCCAGCACCATATCTATCACACGTTAGCTCTTATCTAGCTCTATTATAGATAAAGCTGTTATAATTACTCCAATCGTCCCCATTATCTCACCATCTCACCTCGAAATGCTCAAAAGACCTCTATTTTCCCTTTCTCCATTTCCTGTTTGATATATTTTACATTCCCAGCCCACATTATTATCCTAACGTTCCGAGTTACTAGTTATATCGGTTCTTTTCTCCTCTTCTTCTTTCTCGTAGTTCTTATATTCCCTAATATAGATATTGCGCATGGATTTCTTGTGATGACGACCGCGGAGACCTTGCATTCCTCGCTGCAGGCCACGTCACCCGCCCTAGTGCTGTCCACCCCCACTTAGCGGTGTTTCTAGCGTGACACCATCACTTGAACTATCTTGTTCCGAGAAAATTGTGTGAATAATGTGCAAGAGACAATGGAAGAGGATTGTTAGGAGTCTAAATGATAATAGAGAATGCGTCACACTATGTGTGAATGTGCTTGAAGCAGAAGGGGTTTTCAAGGATAGGGTATTTGGAAGGAAATTATCAAAAGCTTCCTTTTCTTATATTCTTCGTGATTCTTTTATTTATTCTATTCTTCGTAATTACGAAATATACTAGTGAAAGATGGCCAGGTTCTTAGGCCTTCCGCCAATATGCCGACGCTCTTTGGCTGTGCTTATCCTCAAAGGGGTTTGCGTTTTGGCCTCGTTTGCTTGTACTCTTTGCTGGAAATTTCATGGAAAATGCGAATTTTTCATTGCAGATTTGCAGAAGTAAATAAATTATAAGGGATGCGGTTTAGTATTCAAAATACTTAAGGGCCGGTTGCACCATATCAGGTTACACCTTCGGTTAGGGTTAGGGTCAAAGCTAAACGATGCAATCTGTTGCACCACTTTTGGTTACTCTGTAGCCTCCGGCTGACGAATTTGAAACCGTAACCTCTAGATCCACCTAGGGCTATCATAGTGGCCGGTTGTCACGCGCAATGCATTTTGGGAAACAATGCATTGTGGGAATGTAATAATTAGTGAATAAGCAACATGGACGTCGGTGATATGCACTTAGATCCCGAATTAATAGATTCTGATGAGGAGATGAATATATATTACATGGGAATCGTGCGGAATCCAAAACAAATGCGACCAAGAGCCAAGCATTTTGAAATGTGCATTAAAGAGGAGTTTGACGTGAGATTTCGCCTCCATAAAGAGTCGGTTTTGGTTTTGTTAGCCATGACGGAGCAGAAATTGGAGCTCTCAACCGATCGATGAGTGCTATATTTTAGAAAAAATAGTAATATTTCACAGTTTTCGATAAATCTGTAAATTAATGCAAATAATTTTGCTTGTCCTCAGAAATATGTCTTTGTCTGCGTGAAACCAAATGCTCCTGACTCTCCGATTACACGCAACTGGATGTATGATGATAACTGCGGGAGATTATGCTGGAGTGCATAAATCCACGGCTTATAGAGAGGAAGTATCTATTACAGAAAATGTGTAAGAGGTTTATAAAACGTCCATCGTGTGCCGACGACGATGTTTGCCAGACTCTGATTCTAATTTGAATGCATTAAGCCCGTTCGGCTTAAATAAAGAATTTAGAATGCCTTGTTTAGACAGAACTTGCTTCGTACCAGGCTGCAAAACAGGGTATGCGTCTACGCGGACCCAAAATAGGAGACTTGGATTGAAACATAAGAATCTGTTAAAGGCGGTGGTTAGCGCATTCCTTTTTACCACTGCAATTATTGGCATTTGGAATACTCATGGAGTCACCTCGCATTATTATTAAATTTCCGTATAGGGATATTCACGAAGTGCTAAGAAGTTAATTGTGCATTTGTGTAATTAGATTTGGAGAGGAATTAAATATATCTGTAGACCGGACGATATTAAAAAAGTGTCTAATTACGTACTGCGTGTAGTACTACATTTTTTATCCACTACATTATGATTAATTGTGAGTAAAACCAATGTATATTCATGGTAAAACCAGTACGATGTGTTTATTTACAAACTATCGACTGTATTTACATTTGAACTTCCGTCTTTCATCACTAGGTGGCACCACTTTCCAAAAAGTTGTTTGTTTACTGAATTCTAGACAACAGCGAGCAGTAATAATGTCATATCATACTAACCTTGTTAATACCAAAAGAACAGTTAAACATTAAGCTTTCTGTAATCCAAATCAGTCCAGCCGTGAGAACCAATTAGATCTAACGGAATGAACTTCCGGTGGAAGATTTTTAAGAAAAAATGTGGTATGAAAATATTGGCAGGCAAATTATCGTTCTTCGGGTGAACGTAGCCTCTAGTTCCGTGACTACCGGTCATTGCTCACTTGTGCAACGGATGACGCAAGTGACTGCCGGCTAAGACGTAGCCAGTGGCCAGGCAACCAGAATCTTTAACCGGAGATGGTGGAATCGGCCCTAAGAAATGGTGAGGATCGGGTTATCTCGGAAGCCACTGATTTTGTCGCAACGGAATTCACCAAACAGCTCCATATAAAATATTATGGTCTCGTTAAGTTTAGAAAATTGATACAAAAACTAATTTGGTGTATTTATCGAATTTATCAACCTTAGCGCCACGTTAACGGTGGCTGTTTGTGTCGAAAATTTATTTAACGTGTCTATTTACTAGCCTGAATGGTACTTCGTGCTGGATATTTGTTTTTGGCGACCGGCAATCGAACCACGGTCCGTAGACCGAGGCCAATTTTTGACGAGGCCATTTCCTCGTATTTCATCGCCGTATTTGCGGCAGCCATGAATGTTTTCATATTCAAGACATTGAATGGTAAGCTTTCGTTGCAACACGAGTGGCTGTTAATTTGAGTACTTCCGCTTAGTTCAAACCACGGACTCGTCACCGTTTCTTCTCTCAGTGCAGCATAGGATAGGTAGGAGACATTGTTTTTTCACTGCTTCGATCGAAAGTTATTCAATATTGGTGTGCTGAAAGGATAGAGCAAATTTCCACATTTGGACATACTGGAATAGTCGCTTCCGAGCACCGATGTTAACACTCCGTGAGTGGCGCGCCTATTTGTAACATAGCTAGTGGCGCGAGGTCTGTGAGACCGCAGATTTTGAAATGATTAGTTTGTTAATTGTATTTATTATATATTTTCTTTTATTATTATTTTTTAAGAGGCTGTAAATTAATTTATTTTAGTTCAGTGATCGTGTTTTTATATAAGTTATGTTTATTTTGTAAGAATTATAAGGAATACAGCTTTCGTGAAAGTTTGAAATTATCAAAACTTAATTTTTATGTGTGTTTTTTAATTTTAACTTAATTTTTTAAAGAAAAACTTTCTAAAAAATACAGTTAAACCTCATATATACATCACTATACAGCATATTACAACAAATTCAACTTTACTTTAATGCAATTATATGATAAGAATCACTGACTCTTCTATAAAATAATTTCCGTGGGAAAAATAAAAACGTTTCCACCCGGGCAAAAGAATACAAAACTAAAGCAAAAATACTTTGTCAAGATAACTGTCCTGAAAATACTATAATTTCTTTTGTGACAGACTTTCTCTAAACGTATGCATAAGGTTTACTGCAAACTAACCTTCAATCATGAAATTCTACGGAACTTTTGTTTCCAAGTGTACAGTCACTACAAATAGGTTTATTTGCTCGAGACATACATTGACTACACAAATGGAATGTGTATTGTGTTTTCCTGTTTCTTGTTCAATCATAAAAATTACGGCGTCCAGGAATGAAAATCTGAGATTATGACACCGGATCCTGCATATGAAAAATTTTCAACATGTCTTGTATTCGAAGTTGAATTATTTATGGAATATTTTGGCATGCTTAGCGGTGACGAAGTTGGTTGTCCATAAGTTTGTAGGCTGTCTTCAATATATGTCCTTCTCAAAATATTTTTTATTATTGTTAGCCTCAAAAATTATCTGTGAACTTATGGTAGCGATATTTAGAAGTGTGTAAAAAATTACGACTGACCAGCGATTTGTGTTTCTTTGACAATTATACAACTTGCACATTTATCTACAATGTCAACAGCTATATTTCCTTTATTGTAATCAAAGATAATCGCAGATTTATTTGTTTTAAAATCAATCATGGTGAATACTCGATAACAATAGAAGTCTTATTTCGTTTAGGAACAGCGAGCTCTTACAGCGTGTATACAATAACAAGGGTGAAACTCCAATTGCCGTAAAAAAAACCTTAGAGGGGTGATAATGCGGGGAAAATGGATTAGTGAGAGATTTACGGGGTAAAAAAAACGCGCGTCCGGGATTCACAACACAAGTATGACACACACTCACACAATACCTAAATGGTGCTCTCTCACACACTACCGGCTAGTGTTTCTCCGACGTGGAGCCAACCTAGTTCAAGAGAAACAAAAGTCGTGCACAAAGAAGTAAGTGGTGTACAGAGATTACTCTCACGCCAAAGACTGACTTACCACATGCATACAACACCACAGTTGCTCGCGGGGCTGTTAAACCCGCTTGCTACCACCGTGTAGGACACACGCATAGAAAGAAATCAGAATAAACAGCTTATCTCAAGTCAATATGAAAACAGGAAGTTGGTTGAGAGATTTACGGGTTTTTTTAATCCGCGCCAGGGATCCGCTCATCAAAAACATTCACGCAATACCTAAACGGTACTCACTCACTCTACCGGCTATTGTTTCTCTGACGAGGAACTGATATCTCGTTCAAGAGAAACACTGATCGGACACACACAAGTAAGAGGTTTAGGGAGATTTACTATCACGGCTGTTCGAGTTTGACCCTTATTATTTTCTACACTGTCTTGGAATAAGAATATATCCCAACGTATCAGCGCACTTCAATGAACACGAGCGACGAAGAATCAAACAATGCTATCGAGCGTTAATGTATGGTAATTGCCGGAAGTTGTCATTCTGTAGTGTCGCAATATTCAACGTCGCATGCCTTCCGTGTATTTATGAAATACATTCAACATGCGTGTTTGAAAAGCAGGAAGCTTCTTATCACGGTGACGTTAAAAACTTCTCTTGTCCATGTTGGTTTTCTTTCCTGAAAGTGAACACGAAAACAATCGTTACGCGACAATTAAAGCTCTTCCTGCGATTCTTGTCTAGCGCACATCAACTCTGCTCTCGATCTTTTTTTTGTTCTCTAACTTGTGAAATGAATGGAAATGGATAGCGTCCGAAATGATTGGAAGTACGCGTATTGATGTGCTGTGGGCTGAGTAGCTGCGAATAGACCATGTCACAATTTGTGTGTCCGGTCATGTATCTTTTTCTGATAGTGGCTTATGTAGGGTGGTCTATCCGCTGCACAGCGTAACCTTGATTCGCCAGTTTTTCTCCTCTCAGCCCGAATGGAAGGGTTTGAGGGGAACCTCGGGATTTCACGGTGATCACGGATTCGGCTCAGAATGACTGGAAGGCTTGTGCTCGCATTTTATTTTCCAGCTTCTAATTTTCTCCACTTTCTCCTACTTGTAACACTATACGTCAGAAACATCCCGCAAACAAACCTAAGGCTATAATAAAACCTAAATGTACAGCCACACACCGGAGTCACCTGGGCTTAAATCCTTCGGACGCCATAAATAACAATGCGGATACCATTTCTTCTTGAGTGGAGAAAATATTTCTCATAACGCTCTTCTGATTTATGATTTTATCTTATACTTGAGCTTTGTTGTACCTGAAGAAAAACTGGTGAAATCTGATTTATATCTTGCGATTTTACAAATGTACTCCACTCAGCGGCATCTTTTCCTGTGACTGTATATTTCGAATACTCGGTCTGAAATATCCTCCTCGCCATTTGTTTATCCATATCAACTTTTCATAAGATGCCTAGAACTCCATACTTATTACTCTGAGATGTATGCTTTTCTTCTGAAACAGTGCCCCAAGATTTTCCCAACAACTTGACCAACTAAGATAATTTACTGAGGTCATCAAGCGAAATAAAGACTAGCCATCGCCTTCAAACTGTCTTCAAACCTGTCGACCAAGGTTCTCGTAAAAGAAGGTGCTTAGGCAAACCAATGAGAAATCCATAGTTGTTTGGTGTCAAAAGAAACCAATAGTTTCTTCTGATACCAAAGCTCCTCGCCTATATCCTCGCATTTAAACCTCTTAATGTAATTTCGACAAATTTGTTGCGGAAAACTGCCTATTTAAAATAAACGAAAATATATTATCAACGATAGCATATCCTTAAGATTGATTAATTTTTACATTATCCTTAGTTCATAAAAATGCAATAAGCTTAAGGTGGTGGTGTAAGGTAAGTATAATGACATAAATATCATTTAATTTATAATTTGGAGGCTGGTAGAAAAACGTGTCTTCTATCCTTTTCTGTCCCCTATATTTTTCCTTACCCCCTGGCTTCTATTACCATCGAAATCGATCGAGTCTTTAAAAATTTGTTATGTGGAACTGTACGAAACTACTTCATTCCCAGGTTGTTTAATTTTTCTGAATCCTACTAAGTTATCACTCCGTCAATCAGTCATAGTCATCATTTCAGACTTAAACCTCACATTCTTGCTACGCATTTGTATCAACATACTGTACTACATAAGTTAACATTGCGTCCCTGTTGAAAATATGGAGCGTGAGCCTATAAATATCTGGTCATTTAGGGGCGAGAAACTTTGAAAATAGGAGTCAGGCTACTGATAATTGAACCCTCTAAAGGTTTGTGACCCCCTGAGCTTCGAACTCCCAAATTATATTGATGCTATATCCAAGTCACTAAATTCGAAAAAAGGCCTCCCATTTTTTGAGGGAAATGGGTGGCTAGACTGTCAACATGTAAATTTCTCGTCACTCCGGCATTGCCTGGCATTCTTTTATGGAGGAGACATCACGCGCTTCGTATAGCACGATAAATATCGCCATACGTTTACGAAATTTGAGAAAAACGACTCTCTCGGAAGTGACGTTCATTGAAAATCTTTATTTAGCTGTAGCTGCAAAACTGATGAACGAAGACGATGGCATAGACTGATGTTATTTCCGTATTCCACTCTGCCATTATTGTTTGGGATGCCGATTGGAAAAAGGAATACGCTCAGTATTACTTAAGATTACCAGAAACGTCGTTGCCGGTCCGGCAGTTATCCACGTTTAGGTGCGTGGCTATAAGATCCTTCTCCACAGACAGCGATTTTTTATTCCCACTCAAGGCCCCAATTCTTTGCCTCCCAGCTCAATCTGCCACTCCTCCACTCCAAATGTATTATCATTTCTGGAATCAGATGTAAGTAGTAACTTATTGAAAACCCTTGGAAACAGAAATGAATTTAAATAGTGATAGGGTAATGTTTTCCGGTTTTTAATCAATATTATCAGCCCATTCTCTCAAAATCGTTGGGTGATTATAGTAATTTTATTATGCAAATATTTTGTCGTATTTGGTGAAAGTAAGGGGTATGCAAAAGATGCTTAGTTTCTTTGAATGAGGCCCAGCATACGGAGTGTGAAGAATAACTTCTTTCATTTGTAAAATTGGTAAATTGGTACCTTGCATTTTTCTGTACTTGTTATTTCTTACTGCTAGTTTAACTATTCTCTATTCCTTACTAGTCGTCTAAGCCCTATCATCTAGCTTTTTAATGAATTGTGTACCGTATGAACATTGACCTTACTTTACTAAACGAAAGCAGATCAGCTGTTTGCTTCAAACCCTAATTTCTCCCATATCACCTGAACATTTTTTTAATTGGGAAATTATAGGATAACTTTATCATTGATGGAGATATTAACTATTGTACGAAAGAACTGACTGGTGGAAAATTTGGCAAGGTCTCGTTTTGAAGTCCAGTTGAAAAAAACAGTCCTTGCACTTGAGAAACAATCGTATTATTCCTATTTTATACTGAAAGCAGCTAACTGACTGCACTGAAAATGATGCATATGCAAAATGAAGACTGTAATGCGCTGAGTCTTAACTCGAGTTTTATTTTAGCATATTCTGTTATAGAAGCGTTGGAAGGCTAGTAGAAGGAAATATATGAAATGATAGAAGACTAGTTTATATTTCTCTCCGATTCTCTCTTGTTTTACGTGCTTGATTCGTAACGGATTCCACCAGGTGACGACCAAGACATTCTTATATTCTTGGAGCTATTCGAAGCATTTTCATCCGTGAATTATTTTTTTATGGCGAATTGCAGTTTTTCTGGGGTTACCACAAATGTGTACCTAACATTGTAGAATTTGGGCGTACTGAACTATCGAATCATTCATCATAAGCTTTTAAGAGCGCTCCAAATTGTGTGGATATTTGATAGTAAAATTACTTATGGTGTAATGATGTTGCATCTCTTGCAATGTCCTCGGTAAGCGATTATGCCGTAAGCATGTTGATGTGTTCTTCTCTTTTCACCTTTGATACTTCTCCGTTAATTCTCGTGTATTAAGAAATTCATGGGCCTACTCAGAGAACCGCTAGTCTTAAATTACATTGGAATGGATGCTGAGTCTTCGTTGTAGCCTCTCTCGCATTCACGGGATGAGGGTGTTAATTTGTAATATTTGAGAGGCAATTATGTCACATTTTAAAGAAAGAAATATTTAGTGAGGGATAATTCTGATGTTCGTTACCGTGAGACTAGGAGAAGTATGACTGCTCGACAGACCGAGTTTATGTCATAAGTTTGATATAGGCAAAGCGGATTATTGAGAAAGTAAGTCATGATCGATGAAGTTTTTTACGCCCTGGACTCGTTCATTGGGAAATTTTCTCCGTCATTCTGCGGTACGCATGCCGTGGAATTCTTCACCTCTAGGCCCTTAATGGCCCAAATGTTGTTAGAGGTGGATCAAGTACAAAACTACCAACAAAACCCACCGGGACAATAGATGCACTATCGAGTGCTCGGCCTATAATCCAGTCCGACTCGTGCATCAACCATTCCTTGGGATGGAGGCTTTGCAGGGCATTTACTCAGCTTTCACTCATTGGCTTGCCATCAATGGCCTGTGGTCATTGAGCAATCTAGCAATTCTGCTCGCTTGAAGGAAACCACTCGAAAATTGCGTAACGTGCTGGCAGACTGGAGCTGGATTAATCTAATTGTTACGGTGCCGTTGACCGTGTTTTTAGTACGGTGGAAGACGATGGTGGCTTTGCACGAATGTTTCGGTTCTCGGTTTCTGGTTTAATGTTGAAGCAGAGGGAAATCGGAGCTTTTGAACTTCCATTCAGACACATTATGTCTCTCTCACTAACTTCCTCAGAATGGTGTCGCTGAAATGCCGCGTACAGGAGACTCCAACGTCAAAAAAGTCTGTTATCGGACCCGGGCGGTTTGTTGTTATACGGAGCTCTTAGAATAGACGTGGGGAGAAATTGATATCGAAGAGACTGACCAATCGGTGAACATTGTCTATGCAATATCTTCCCACCATCGGCGGTGGATAGATTAGCTAGGCACCCACATAGTGTACTTGCATGTTCGCTTCGAAAACCACCAATTTGAATATTGACGTCCGATATAATGTTGTGTACTCTGAGTCCTTAAATGGCTAATTACGTGCTTCAAATCGCTGTATTGTGTACCCCCCAGTCTGGGGCTTGATTTCGGCGAATGTTTTCGTAAGTTATTGGCTGTTATTCTTGTCATATGTTACACATGACGTGCTAATCCTAGTTTTGCCTAGGGAAGAAAAATATTATTAGCTGACCTCGAAACTCATCAAAACGTCTACGCTAAACGATTAGTCGTTGAATAATTATCACATATCCAAAGTGCTTTTTTTATTGTGACTCCGTTGCAAATAACATAATATTATAAGCACTGTAGTCTGTAGTCTAATACGGTGCAATATGACTCATTAACCACTCTACGGTAGTGTGTAAATGGAACCCTCCCAGTGTAAACGTGTATTGATATAAGTACTCTGGGAGATTATTCAACGAAAAGTGGTAAAATTTCCTTCGCGTGAATGGAAACGAGGAGTAATTGAAGTGGTGTACTTAATTATCTGTAGTGAATAAATACTTTTAAAAAATTTGGTTTTTCGAATTTCTCAATGAAATTCTTTATCGTGCTTCTTCAGTTCAGTTTCCTTTGTATTTTAAAAATGGATTGCAGTTTAACGTCGTATCGGAGGGTATCGTAACATCAAGCGAGAAGATCGATTGATAAATGTAAGATAAATATTTATGTATTGACTGAATTACCTCTTCTCCCTCGTTAGCGTATCTTAATGAGGCAAACAGCAGGGAAAGTATATCACCCCAGTATCACTGATACCATGTCCCCTATAAATAGGGGGTTTGAATCACCTGGGGAAAAAACAAGCATGTGTTAACCTCCTGGGTTTTTGTTGCGTTGGGATTTTTTAAATATAGTAATTAATGAATACTCACAGCGACAATTTAAGGGAGATATTGTATGAAAAATTCATTTGACTTGACTAGAATCTGTTCTTTGTATATGTGCTCTGAAATGCTTACCAGAAGCAAGACTCGGCAAATTTTAAGTGTTAGTTGCCACAATGAGTAAATGCAGAAAAACTTCAAACTATCGAAAATAATTACCCTCACTGTTGCATATAATTTTTTGCCCATGTTGTTGCATAAAATTGACAAAATTTGTGATATACATGAGTTCTCCCGCAAATAATTACATCACAGGATTAACCGTACAGTTTTGGCCTCTTAAAGGAAATTTCATGTTGAAGTGCACAAAAAATCACAAAAAAATGGAATCGAAGTACACCTTTTTTGAAAACTTAAGAAATTTCCTTTCTCTTTATTGTAAGGCATCTATAGAAGGAACGTTACATAAAATAATTTTTGACTTGGAGACAAACGTTGCATTTTGTTATAGATATTGGCCACCTCACACAGTTATCGGCTTGTTGATTGATAGTTCTTGACCAAGTTACTTTTCCTTTCTTATAAGTTATGAATTATAATGGATTTCACAAATTATTGCAATGATTGACAACTTTGACTATGAGTCGCACTGCTCATTGAGCAATTCATTTATCTCTTTATAACCTAGCTCCTCTCACTTTCCTTAAGATTATTTTCTATGGCCTTTCTTTTACACTTAAATCCATGGGAATGTCTTTGCTACAGTTGTGACCAAGGAAGATATCACTGTCGTCCTGTTTATTCAGAAATAAAAATGAATCACAACTATAGCCAAGGCAAAAAATTATGGTTATTGTGGTGTGTTTGAAAATTTTGATATAATATAGTTATTGGCCGGGGTGACCAATAACTGAAAATGAATTCAAAGAGAATGAATTGGCTACCGTCAGCTTGGGCTTCTGGATGTGGCCAGGTGCACTATTCACAAATAGCCATTTAAGTTGTACTCTAAACTGAAAATGCCATAAAAGTGGTGTTGTACCTGAAAGAGCCACGTGATGCCTCAATTTTTCTTTTTTCCTTAAAAAGGTGAGAAGAAGCTTCTCCATAAAAGCACCTGTTGGGAAGAATCGTATATTATTGGGGTGTGTGACATGTGGTGGTCATTTATCTTGTCCCAGAAACCTGCTGGGACAGAAATATCTGTCCATCAAAGTGGACGTGATTGCTGTAAATTTGGTCTCACTATGCTACTTTATACACCAAATGGCCTATAACTGTTGGGTGACCAATTACTGTCAGGCTTACCCTATCTTTAAATAATTCTGTGAAGTTAATCAGCGGTCAGCCCAGACAAAACCCGACAATAGGAATGTTGAAATCCAAAAATTATGTTTGCTTACTTGTACATGCAGATTTTATTTTTGGAAATTTGGATTATAAATATCGTAAGTTTAGCGACATAAGCCAGCAAAACTAATGAAACATTAAAACCTAATCAATCCATAAAAATACGTACACACTAAACCCTGTTTATGCTGGATTGTATTAGTTTTTGAGTGGGCGTCAAGAACTATAATGATTTTTTATTGGGGTTCAATTACAGCAATCATGCATATAACGTGCTATTATTGATTCAATACAATATTCACGTCTTAATGGTTTATCGTGCAAAGTTTTTCTTGAGTTTCTCGTGTATATTTTTTCAAGAATACATTTTCTCTCTATACTTAATTACAGTCATTTAATTTCTTTTTTTGAAATATCCCCTGTTTTTATACATTGTTGTCGTTTTCCGTGCTGGTGGGTAGATATGTAGGCTCAGAGCTGTACAGACATGAGCACTCTAATTACCATTGTATTCTGTTTGTAAGTAGTAACCTAAAATTTTATAGTTCCATGTCGAACATAGGGGAACAATCGAATAAAAGTTTATAATAGCGGGTAAGATAAGCTCTGCGCCGTATATTTTCTATTAGTAGTATAATGAATCGTCATTGATCTGTAGAACTTTTTAAACCGTTGCAATACGCTGTTATAGCATTATGACACTTAATTTAGAGACGTTTATTCCAGGTAAAATATTTTGGTGACTTTCCTCAGCCACAAAGCCGGGTCTTGCGTATCATGGCACCGGCAGTCGTTTATGCTGCCCAGCGAAGCGACTGAACAGGCAAATAACTTATTGACAAATAGGTAACAGTTGACTTACTGTTTCAATGAAGAACGTGTACCTCCTCTTAAACTGTCAATGTCAATCACATTACAATGAGTAGCCAATTTAATTTTATCGTTTCTTTTTTTTCTGTCTGTCAAATTGTCTTTTATTACATTTTACGTGGTGTCAAGAGGTGTTTATCGATTAAGAAAGTAATTAACGTACTGCCAAAGATTCATTAAAAGATTTCCTTAAAATTGTCTCAAATACCTCGCAAAAATAGTGTCAATGATTTCGTAATTAATATTTATTGTAAATAAATTGCCCTGCAAATGCGGTAAAGGATTAGAAATAACTGCCTTACTTTTTGGTACCAAGCCATCAGAAGATCACACCAAGTACATTTCCCACGCATTACCTTGTACTACTTAATGAAAGTGATAGTTCATCACTGAGGCCACGGTAGACAATTTCCATGAAGGCCATCGCATCACAGCCTTTTTCACTGAGGGCAGGCAACACGCATACGCAGGGCCGCTGAGCCGGTTGCATATCGCTTCAGTAGATGATTCATATTCAAAGAAATTTTTCATTTTGCTGCAAGGCGAACATCGATGACGACTGAATGACCAACTAGCGACCGACCCATGTAGGAAGCCGGGATTGGAACTATTCCACCACTTTTGTTTATGTATGTTCAGTAAGCAGACCGAATAATGGTTTCTTTCAGTTCAGTTTTGCCTCAGTGGATTATTTATGCCAAATATACCGTGGCAAAACAGTCGGTGACGTGCTAGTGGGCTAATTAGTCTTGGTTGAACTTATGACGTTCTAAGGCAAATTCTTGCGTCACGGTAGGGTGAAAAGGATGGTTCCTATCCCTTAATGGCTTTTGATTTACTATTGGTGTACAATGACCGGAAAATCATCCAGCTTAGACTTAGGTGAATATGTTTCTAGGGGCCCGCTCCTATTGGGACCCAAGCCTCATGATAACCAAACCGATGTTCTATTCTTTGGGATGATGCCGCGTCATGACGAATCTCACCCATGTACTTAGTATGTACTGTAGCGGAAAGAATTAACGCAAAAATCATTGTCTTGTTGCGGCGTACATGGGAACTAATTGAAATCGCTTTTCCTAGGACAACTTGATTAAAGAATTGTTACATGGGAAACTAATTGCTTTTATTCTGCCCATTCTTCACACAATATGCGGATTTTCCGCGTCTAGGACATAGCTGGGGATGAACGTTGTTTTAATACGCCTCAAACTACTTTCAAGAAATATTATACATTGAAATTAACATTTTGGCGTATTATACTATGAATTTCACGGTAAAGTACTGGGAACTTAGTAGAGTAGAAGGGGGATCGGGTTGGTGTGGTGTCTACAGTACTCACCTACCACACGGGCGGCCAGGGTTCAAATCCCTGCAGAGGCGGATGTTTTTCAGAGGAAACCCGTTCCCTGAGTTCACTTGAGTGTCTTGTCGAGGGAACTTCAAGTACAGTACTCCATCTGTCGGATGAGACGTTAATCCGTGGTCCCCTTGGCGCCTTTCGTTAAGAGCAGGCTAATGCCAACACCGGGTCTCTGTCCACCCTTCCTCCCTTACCTATCCCCTATGGCGCAAATGACCTTAGCCGTCGTTCGCCTCCCTAAATATCCAATCCAATTAGTAGAATAGAATGCTTGCCTAGAGGAGAAAAGTTTTCTTTTAAAGTATTTCCGATACCTTAACACCCTATCACCTAAGTTTCGGCCCTCGCACATTCAGGAGGTCTTATTAGCCTAATAATCAATTTATCTCTTCATTCTCATATACCTGATCTAGTCTGTGAGACATGGAGTTGTTTACATTTTCGCAACATCTCAGTGGATCCCTTTCCCATTATTCCTCGACCGTTTTCCACTACGCATCTATATTTTGGGATCCAAGGATTTTATCGCGTTTCTCTCTTAATTAATGCCCAAATATTTTCAATGGAGGTAAGGTCTGGGCCCCGTGCAGCCCATTCCATCTTAGTTTGTTTTGAACAAACTTCTATAATTTAGGTAATTATGAACCTGCAAATTTTCCTGGTTCAAGACGAAAAATGATTCTTAATGAAAACTTGAATAATCTTAGTTCTCAAGATACGGGAACATTTTATGAACTCCGTTTAGTGACAGTGAGAAATTGGATTTGTCACATTTTAACTCTAAATAAAAACTCAAAGGCATAAAGTCGAATGCGCAATACCTATTCGGGCAATGTCGTGACAGGAAATATTTTTCTGTTACATACCCACCACCTGATTCCTCCTCCTGAGAGGAAGATGAGGCATACTTCAAGGCTAGTAATGCCTGTGAGACCCAGCATAGACGCATAACTGTGACAATCTTAAAAAGTCTTCAGGTTTCCCACCAGGTTAGATAATTGTAGGCTGAAGTTTCGATGGCTATCTTCGCCATTTTTCTCAGGGCATGAGGACGTTGGCGGAGGTAGAATTCGAAACGTCGGCCAACAATTATCTAAACTGGTGGAAAACACGAGATTACTATATTAGTATCAAACGCCGGGCAAAAACCAAATCATACGTGGTAAATATGTTTTTCTTGGAATACTTAACGGAATTATGCCGCAAATTAGACGTGATAGTCATTTAAAAAGAAACGTAGGTGCTTCATAGCAATGGAGTGCGTTCTAAGGACAGTGACAGTGAGCATTCCCCTTCCAAAGCGGCCTGCCTTTTGGATAACGATCACGAGAAGGGTAGAACCGTGATTCCACTTTTGGCCTAGACATGTTATTAGATCCAGATTCGAATCCTGGTCAAGTAAAATGATTTTTACTGGGCGAATTTCATCTCTTTGGTGTTTATAAAATTGCAAATCATCAGCCAATCATCACGCCTATGTATTACAGTCATTTATATACCCATACATAAGAAAATTCATGTAAAAACTCATTTTCCTTGAATGGAAATCGAACACAGACCACAATTGCTGGTAAAATACGTTTGATAGCCACAAAATTAATTGTAAACTAGTAATTTATTTCAATCATGACATTTCCCAAAAAAACTTAAAAGTCTCTTTAGAGGCTTTTTAAAATCATTTTTATATAGGTATGTAGCGCAGTTACTACACACAGGAAGGTATTATAAAGTCAGACGTCAACGAGTTGTTTATCCATAATTATATCTAATTTGGGTTACGTTTTTTTCGGTATGTGTATTCGCATGTTCTACATTTGCTTGATGAATCTTCACAGTGAACTACTGTTTATCAAGCTTCCTTCAATTAGTCCAGTCGCTAGAGGGGTCCAACCCTACATTAAATCAGGTAGTTCTGATTTTTTAATATGTTGTTGTTTTTTATATGTTGTTCGGGATGGTTAGTGAGTGAAAAACCTAATTTTTCGTCATCCCCACCCCTCTGCGATTTCCGCCATCTTGCAAAAACCACCGAAAAACGGCACTTTTTCCAAGTTTTCGCTTATAACTCCTAAACGGTACATTGTAGCCAAATTCGCTCCACATTCATTCGTGTGGGAGACAAAATTTCGTACAAGAGTCACTAATTAACTTTGTTTTCACGAACAATTTCAAAGGAGGTACAGAGCAGCAAAGAGTAAAGGAGTAAAATCGCAATTCCAGCAAAATTGTCACTTTTCCGTCCCTTTGGATCGCTTAAATTCAATGAAAAACTGATTTTAGTAAATTTGCACCCAAGTAAGTTGTTGAGATGTTAATTGCCTTTAAATTGCCCGTCTCAAAAAGTTTTTTACCACCAATATTAAGGGGTGGGGGTAAAATGGAGAGAAAAGGGGAAAATGGTTTATTTTCAAATGTGTTGTTTGATAATTTCTTTTCATTCATTCTACTTTTCAACTACTTCCTCACTCATATTCGTGTGTATAAATGATAATTGGCGAACGAAAAATTTTGCGTAAATTTCTTCCGCTACTGTTCGTAGTAGGCCCGGTAAAATAAGATGCCGTGCCGAACCTTGCCGTGGTTTTAAAGGACGCTCGTTTCTCAGTACGAGTATTCTCATCTCATGCTAAATATCGCTTCCTGTTCTCCGTGAAATCATGAGCTTCTTCTGAAGATCTACATTTGTTTTTAACATCATCAGCAGTCATCAATCCGAAGATAGAAGAGTTTGCTGTAGCTCTCCATTCAACATAAAGCTCTCCTGGATTGATAAGAATACAATGAAGACGTTCATGATAAACTGCTTCATGCATTCCCTATACCAACAAAGTGAAACTCAGTACTTTTTTTTAAGTTTTCCCCTCTCAGAAAAATCCCTAAACATGGTTACCACATTTGTTCAGGTAATGTGTGCCTCCGTTTTCCCCCATTCTTTTTCAAAAGTCATAAACAGTTGTTGGATTCAATTTATGGCGTAACCTACCCCTGTCGTATTGATTTCATCCTTGATTATATTTAAAGGGAAGCTTCTTTTCAGTTAATTGATACTCTCTAGAGTTGCTAGAGAAAAAATCATCGACAAGGTAGTTCCTAGTGATGGAAAATTTTTTTCTCGTGGCGAATATTTCGTATTCCGCCGTCGTGTATTCTGTATAAGTTCAACAAATTCTTATTTTCACGTACAACACTAAATTTGCAATGAGACAAAAGTCCCGGATCGGGTGTACCGCGGGACGCTGGTAAACGTTTATAGTCCTTGCGTAATTTGATGACAATTTCCTGAGCAAAGAGTGACGTTTAAGAGGGGAAGGCGCATGTTGGAGGCATCGCAAAGGTACGGAGCTGAGAGGAGCACGTCAAATGACAGTGTTTACTATTCAAGCGAAGCTGCAAAAAATGCTCTGAGAGCATTCTCAACTCGATGAAGGTTTGCGACCTTGGGAATCCTGGTAGTCAAGGTCGAGCAAATTTTCAAGGCAATGGGTCCATCCGCTGAAAATGGTTTTCTGTGAAACTGCCTTCATGTTTCGCTACCACTGTACACCGTGTGGAGTGTGTGGACCTCTTGTTTCCCCTTAAGCCTGGACTTGCGATAGGGAAAATCATGTTCCCCCCCCACCCGTCGAGTGGGACGCGGCAGGCTTCGACCACGCTGGGCCCGCGTGTCCCTCTGTCATCCACGGACGGGGAATAACTTCGGTAAATGCTTACGATAGGCAATTCCTCGCGCGTCTTACGGACAACCCTCCGACAGGGCAACAGCGCGCGCCTCTCCCTTTCTCTTCCGGGCATGCTCCTGGCAGTTCAGCGCGCTCTCTCCAAAATAAATGTTAATCGATATTGATTAACCAACGAATTCCTTCAAGATCTTATAAGTAGATTCATGATGGTGAACTCGATAGCTTGAAGAAGGTCCAAACGGAGGTTTTCAGGGATGCGCGGAACGGAAAATAACGCAGTCTTGCAATTTCATCAATAACGAAATTACTAATGCACTAAATAATATGAAACTTCGTATGATTGTTAAGAAAGATCTTTGCTACTATATTTGTATAGTAAATTCCGATATCTTGATCCATGTTGCTATTACAAAGCCGTAAATGCGATGCATCCGGAAAAATGCGATAAAATTCTGTTTTTAAGCACACACTGAAATCAGTATAAACGATAAAAAGTTTTGTATTCCATCACTAAACGTAGAAATAAATAAGCTTTGATTTGGTGTACTTCATTTTAAGATCTATTGAGCCGTCTTCAAACTCGGGCGACGGAATTTTGCAACGGATAGTAAGTCATGAAATTTTCCGCGGACCACTGACTTTAGCCTCGTTCCCAACGACTTTGCGTGATTGGATTCTGTTTGCTTTGAACAGTGACCAGTGGGTAAGATTTACGCGAATGCTGATATAAATAGGCTGTTTGGATTTCTGGGTGACGCTTCCGCGAGCCAGCACTATAAATGCATTGCGTTTTGCTGCCATATCATTCAGGCGAATACATATTTTACCGGGTACTACTTTTTTCTCGACGGCTGGAAATCATTCTCTTTGGCCATCATTTGAAAAAAAAAGAAAACAAAGACAAAGTTTTGGCATGGCTACCTATCAATTTTATGAAGTAATCTCATAAAATGAATTGCACCGTTCATTAACAATTACAACGATCTCTGCATTCGCGAGTTGTTCGGGCCTAAGTAAGGGTGGCAAAAATGGCTTCACGGCATCCTTGTCCCAAGAATGTGAGCTGGACCGCTGAGTTTTTTTTCCTTAGTAATGCATTACTAAGTATTTTTCGTATTCAGTTCTAACTTCCATTCATCTCGCCGCGCTTGGTTTGTCTTGGATTTAATCTCCTGCTTTATCAGATTTCGAGATAGAGCGATGTGCGAAGTCGACCATTGAACCTCCCCATGCAGTTCCCAGTGGGACTGAGAGAAGTGAATGAGCGACAATAAGCAGCCGAGAATTCATTTCCTGTGATACGTGCTTAGCTTTGCTGAGTATTCCAACGTCTGAACCGTCCAATCTGAGAGTACGTTTGGTTGGTGTGGCGTTTGAAGGGCCTGGGTTTTATCCCCATCTATAACAAGAACCGTGTAGAGGTGTGTGGCTCGGGGTGATTCCAGATCAGGCCTGCAGCACTCGTTCTTGTACAAATGAGAATCTCGCTCGCTCCCCTAGCCGCTAGGCGCAGACCAAAACGCTGTCAGGGGAACAATGCGCGGTCAAACTAGGAGCTCGGGGAGTGGCACGGAGGTGATCACGCTAACGTGCAGCACACTCGTTAAAACTCAGCCACTAATAAGTTATATAAGTGCTATTAATTTAAAAATTCTACGATATACTAAATGATGCCGGATATTTCAAGCAGGTTCGAGTCACGATGGGACCGGAGATTTTTAAGCGCGATGCCAATCCCTGCTTGTTCGTCATCGAGTCCTTTGAGTTACTCTGTGTTTAAGACTTGTTCGATGATATTGCCCATCGATGATAAGATGGTGACTTTCAATGCCAATGGCAGACTTGGAATTATTTTCCCAATGGTCTAATGTCAATGGATTGCCCATGGTCAATTGATGGTCATTGGTCGATCAGTTGTCGCTGGCCAATTGATTACTGATAATAATAATTATAATGCATCTTTATTGGGGCGAGATTGAGACTGAGGCAGTCCCATCTAACCCCTCGTCAGATAAATACATGAAATAAGTATGAAGAAAGATGTATACATTTGTGGGAAAGACGTAAGGAAATAAGGAGGTGATATCCTCGACGAAAGAACCCACTGCAGGAAAACACCCACACATGAAGGGGAGTGTAAAAGTTCTGCGAAAACCTACAGACAGATTAAGCTAATATAACTGTGCGAAATTCCGCAGAGAAAAAATCATCTGCCTTGACCGGGATCCGAACCCGGATCCCTCGATTTCCGGCCGAGTGCTTTAGCCAGTTAAGCTACCGAGATTACCCTGTGGATATTTGCGACCTTTACGTGACCAGATATAATATAACACCTACAAAAGACAATGCTCGAGATACACATGAAATAATAATAATAAAAGCGTAATTTATGCATAATTGCAAATTTAAAATAAATAAATAAACGAGAAAATCAAAAGACTTTAATAATAAGAAAGTAAAAATAAATAAATGAAATAAAAATTATATAAATGAACAAATAAAATGAAGATCAATAAATAAGTAAAACAAAAACTCAAGAAGATAAAATAAAGATAAATAAATAACAATAGGGAGTTATTTTTTATAAAATCGTTTGGGATTCCGTCAGAGCCTTGAGCTTTGAACTTGATTCGTTTAAACAAGGAGTACACTTGTTGTTGGAACATCGGGGAAAATGAGTTTTAAGGTATTATTTTTACAAGGGTCTGCTATTGAGTAATAAGTTTGTAAGGTTTGGTCTTTTGTATCTTTTGCGACATGATTCGGTGTCTGTGAGAATTTACTATTTAAGTCATCATGCGAGATGACAGGCAGTAGTGTAAAGTTTTTAGTTTTCCCTCTGCTAATTGAGTGGGGTTCGTTCCTAAGAGCAGAGGGTGAGCTTTTGGATGTAGCAGCTGAGTGAAAGAATTTCATTTTTGCATTTATTTTGAGCTGTTTCATATTATTCCCGAGATGTTTATATTTTCTAAAAGTACTGGCATCATTGGATTTTTAAACGACCTAAAGGCTGAGTCACGATCGGCCATTGATTGTTTGGTGTCATTACTTAAACATGGTGCATTTGGCTTCGATACACGAATTACTTTTTCCGGGGCAAATGTCTAAGAGGTAAATCATCATGGTATTCAATATTTCAACTTTATCTTCTAATTATTCTGTGAATTCAATTTAGGGCCACGATTGTGTGTTTGCCTCGATTATTAACGCTTCATCATTTATCCTGCTAACGTTACGTCGGCGAATAAACTTCTGCTGGAATTTAAGAGTTTGAACTGAATATATATGGTATATTAAGTTATGGGATGAGATTCCAGGTACTGGTATTTGACCGTGTGAGATTACTTTTTCTCTTTTTTTTTGATGCAATGACTAAATCAATCCACGTTGAGGAAGTCAGGGTGGCATGAGTTGTTGATAATGGGAGAATGTTAAGAATATTTTCGGAGAATAATCGCTGGAGAAAGTTTGTGTCGTATGACACTGCGTTGAAATTAGCATCGATGCCTCCTGTTAGAATTATATGCTCGTATTCTGTCGTATAATATGAGAGAACTTCATCTAAATCGGATAAATGAGCTACTCTCGGAGGTCTGTATATCGTAATGAGAATTTTGATCGAGTTAATTTTAACTACTACGAGGAGATATTCTGGTCTCTTTGTGTTCACAGAATCGCTTTTGGTTGATTGATGAGGAATCAATGGTCAACCGACGGGCGATGATCCAACCAATGAAGCATAAGATGGTCCAGTCGATGGAAGTTTTATCGGGGTTCTCTCAACCGACCGGGCGAATCGGAGCATTGGTTCACACCCGCCGTGACCTGGGGTGTGGGCTGTGAACTACGCGGCTCACGGATCAACGAAACTGGACAACCATTGCATTAAACAAGATAAAAATGTGAGACTTCCTCAATTTATTGAACACTAATGACCGGTTTCGGCTGACACGCCATCATCAGGTGAGGCGTGATCCTGATGATGGCGTGACAGCCGAAACCGGTCGCTAGTGTTCAATAATTTGTGGAAGTCACAAATTTTTATCTTGTTTATTATGACGTCCTTCCACCACGTGAAAGCTTCAAGTTCCCATTTTATCACAACCATCGTATCAATTTTCGACTCATCATCGGCTCCGGAGTTCATCACGTAATGTTATCCGTCGAAAGTCAATGGTAAAAATCGCCCGTCAAACAAGTCCGCTGTGTATCCTTAGGCACCTCTAATGAGAGGGAGAGATCTGATTCCGACGCTAGATTGCCCTCCGCCTTTCCTCCTCTCTCCAGAATAATCTTTTCATTGCCATCTCAGCCCCATCGTCATTAATACAAATGATCTCAGCTGTCGATCGCCTTTTGAAGCAAAAGCCTTTTAAAAGGAAACTATTTGCAAAATTACGGCCGACTTTCATTCTTTTGCCATAATTTTATGTACAAGAAACAATGTCAACTATTGTATTAGTCGTTACTGTATGCCCTTAAAGATGTTTGGAAAGTCAAAAACTTCCATTTTATGATTGTCATTCCTTTGAATATCTTAATCTCCCATTGAAACTTTTATTATAGAAGCAATACAAGATGTTTGTTTCCGGTTCGGACCAGTGGTAGCGTGTTCGATTCCCGTTCCGAGAGTCGTAAGTTCGAGACTATTATCTTCGCTTCGGCAAAGCCGACCAAGCGACGGGAAATATTTTCCTTCCCTTCGGAAAATATTACGGTACAGGGAAAATATTACCGCCGCAAGTCAAATGTCCTTGTCTGTCGGACGGCCGTCCTACTCTGTCTTTCCCTTCGACGGAAGGTGAAATGGTGAAAATCTCCCGTCGAGTAAGCCTACTGTGTATCCTTGTGCACCTCTAATGAGAGAGAGAGAGAGAGCTAACTTCGAAAAAATTCTACCTTTGACGGAAGGAAATGTTTTCTTTCGTCTTCGAGAAGTCAGTCTGGCAGTTGAGCGAAAGGATTCTGATGGTGAAGCTGGACGGAGAACCGACGTACATAGTGATCGTGCAAGTGTACATGCCGACGTTTAGCCATACGGAAGAAGAAATAGAAGTGTGCGAGCCAATTGAAGAAGTCCTCGGGGTAGTGAAGGGGAAGACAACCTCTGCATCATGGGAGACTGGAATGCAGTGGTTGGAGAAGGAAAAAGGAGGAAATAGTGTAGGATATTTCGAACTGGGCATGAGAAATATCAAGGTAAAAAGACTAGTAGAGTTCTGCAATGAGAATAATATGGTAGTAGCTAACACTCTCTTCGTGTACCATCCGCGTAGGAGGCACATATGGAAGATACCAGGTGATATTGCCGGATACCAAATAGACTACATACTTGTCAGAGTCAGATACCAGAACCAAGTCAAGCAGTGCAAGAGCTATCTCGGTGAGAATAAAAACAGTGACCACAACCTAGTACTCATGGAAATCCTTCGATACAAGTCAATCAAGAAGATAAAACACGAACCAAGATGGAACACGAAAATACTGGCCGATAAAGGAAACAGAGACAGATTCACCGCAGTCGTCGACAGGAAACGAGGAAATGAGGCAGATGTGGGCGTCGAAGAAAAATGGGATGAACTGAAGAGGACAATTGCAGAGGTAGCAAAGGAGCAACTGGTGAGTAAGACGGCCAACACGAAGAACCCATGGATAACGACGGAGATCAGGAAAATCGTAGAATAAAGAGGAAAATACTTCTAGGATTTAATCGAAAGCTACTGCGAGGAAGTTAACGAAAACATGAAGAAGGGAAACACCGAAACCGAATACAAGCTAGAGAAGAAAAACTTCGGAGAGAGGAAAACGAGAAGCAACAACATCAGGGATGAATAGGGAATATATTGATGGAGGATGAAGACATTGGGAATAGATAAAAGCAATATGTCGAAGAATTTTATCAGGGGCCGACGCTGCTGGAAGCAAACCTAATGAATAACTAAAGCCAGATCGACGAGGAAGAACTGGCCCACTCATACTGACGAGTGACTTCGATAGAGCTGTCGAAGACCTTATGAAAATTAGAAAGCACCTGGAGAAGACAACATCTACGGAGAAATCATCAAAGCGCTCGGAAGTAAAGCCAAGGATAACCTGTGCGAGAGAATAAAAAATAGCTACGAAAGCGGAATACTTTCATAGGAGCGTAATGATTGCGATACCGAAGAAGACAAGGACTGATAGATGTGAGGAGCACCGAATCTTGAGTCTAGTGTCACATGTATAAAAAATACTCACGAATAATAAGCCCTAAGAATGGAAAGGAAAATTGAAGACAGCCTCTCAGAAAACCAGTTTGGATATAAGAAGAACAGGGGTACCACGGAGGCCATACTCTGCCTGAGAGTAATGGTAGAGAAAACAATACTTGTGAACAAGCCATTGTATGTTGCATTCGTGGACTTGGAGAAAGCCTTCGACAATGTTGAGTGGAACAAGATGTTCTGACTGCTGGAAAAACTCAGAATGGATTCCGACGACAGAAGAATTATCTACCGTCTATACAAAAAGAAGGCCGTCACAATGCGAATGAGAGACGGAAGTCAGATAGAAGCTAGAATTAACAAAGGAGTGAGACAAAGATTTTACCTCTCACCAGCACTGCTCAACATGTACTCGGAGAAGGCCATAAGAGAAGCACGAGAAACTAGATGAGCGGAATGAAGATAAACGGAGAAGAAATAAACATGTTCCTCTTCGCAGATGATATCGCGGTCACAGCTGGAAATTGCGACAACCTTCAACGATCACTAAAGTTAATGGACCAAGTTCTCAAAGAATACAACATGAAAACAAATATGACGAAGACTAAAATTCTAGTATTCGTAAGAGAAAAGCTGAGTGCAGAAGTCACACTGAGAGGAGAGAAATAAGAGCAAGTGGATTCCTTTACCTATCTCGTAAGTACCATCACGTGGGTCGGAAGTTCAACGGACATCAATCGGAGAATAGCCCAGGCTAAAATGGCGTTCGCTGATAGACCTGACCTGCTGTTCTCAAAGAAGATAGGACTAAAAAAACAGGAAACAGTATGTGAAAACATTCGTGTGGAGCGTAGCACTTTATGGATCGGAAGCATGAACCATTTGAAAAGCTGACCAGAAAAGATTAGGAGCCTTCGAAACCTGATGCTGGAGGATGCTGAAGTTAAAGTGGACAGACAAAATAAGAAGTGATGAAGTGCATAGTAGATTAGAACAGGAAAGGACCATGTGGAACACCATAGAGAATAGAAGAACAAGGATTGAACGGCCAATGATGATGGTGAGGAAATGTTTAGTGCACTCAGTAAGAGGTAGCCACATGATTCTTTTTGCGTTTTATGGTTATGAAAATAAGTCGTCTATTTCTCGTCGATAAATGGGAACGTATGGATTAATGCTGAGCGGTCAGTTCTTGGGCACATTCTTTACTGCCACCACTTGTCCTCAGACAGAGGACGACGATTTTGATATTCTGTAATTTATTTCTTGGATTTTCTTTCCAAATATTTTATTTATCGTCGCTGTATAAAGCTGGAGCTTACGTTACAATATTTGTTTATTGCTGCTTATTGTGAAAATACTGACTAAAGGAAAGAATATTTCAAGCAGCCTCTACCTGTAAAACACAATCCATTAGTCTTTTGATACTTTTGTTTTTAATGATAACGTCCTTTTTATCGACCTACGAACTTGGAGTGCACTTGGCCTTTCGTCTTCTCCCATCACGCTCGAGGTATGGTAATGGATGAAGTTTCTGAGTACAATCGAAGAATTCAGACTTTACTTTGCAAATGAACTTTGAATCCATACTGAGAAAGCAAAAACTTGTACTTTCCAACCAATTCATTACACAAAACAGCCTTGTTCGGCAGGAAAACACGAAATGTCTTGACAAACGTCTGGTCAGCAGTTCAGCCCTCAGCCTGACATACTCCTTTTTCGCATATTGCTGTTTATGTTCTCTTCCTCATATTTTTTGTTAACGAATGCTGATGCGGTTTGATGGCTCAAATAATAAGCTCTACTACTCATTTACTTTCGGTCTTGGTTGTAATAGTTAACCAGCTTCAGTTAAATTACAATTCGTTTGTCATTGTATATACGGGCATATAATCTCCATGAAATCTGTGATTAACTTACCTGTATATTCATGATGGAAAGTGTGGGAACTGGAAACATGCAAGTCTTCGCAAATAGAAGTTATCAATTGAAACTCGTAAAAATTAATCTACTCCTCATTGAGGGAATGGTAAGAGCGGGGTAGAACTAATAGCGTTTAGTGGGAGAAGGCTGAAAAATATTATTTTCTACTGCTAATTCCAAAAATATTAGTCTCTTAATCTTTTCGGTACACTGAACGAAGAGGATGCCAGTGTGCAAATATTCACCTCACAGCTAGTCACCGTACCTTGACGAATCGTCGTAAATTATTAATGTGCCAATTTCTCTTACCTTGTTCTCGAAGTATTTCAAGTTATAATTTAGGTGACTAGTTTGGATAAAATACTT